>CM038669.1:575206253-577606465 GCA_021605145.1 Aegilops bicornis
TGATAAACATTTTTTAAGAACTTATTGATTTGCCAAAAAATCGTTTGTTTTTGTAAACAAATAAGGCATTAGGACAATTGAGTTGGTTTTAGGGAAAACCGGTGGTAAAAAAAAATCAGCGTTGGGTGGGAAAAACAACAAAAATAAGGATGTAAATATGAAAAGGGAATTTTATGTTTTCAATATAATGAGACATGTATGAACTAGTAAAACTATAGGTAGAGATTAGAAAACAGATGTAGGACATGCGTTTCAAGAGTAAAATAGAACTGGGTTGTGTGTTTGATTCAGTAAAAAAACTGCCTGCGGATGTTGTAAGACAAAATATAAATAACGCTGGCGGGCGGAGGCCAAATAGATACCCTAACTGGATCTTTGTGCCCCATTGTAATAAATCATAGGGCTGGGCCTTTAAAACACAAACCAACCTCGGGCTGTCTCTGACCCGATTGAAACTTGATCGACCTGAAAAAACAATATACATGCTCAATAAACGAGAAGATTCTGCAAGTACGCATCTGATAAGCGGGATGCACGGATATTGTTTTTTATCATGATAATAAGTGCATGCACTTGGTTCAAAAAATTGGAGAACTGAATTCGATCGGCATGGGTGCTCAGCTACCCATCAAATAAAAATCAGGTGCCTGAAAATTCTTTTAGAAACAACTGTTTCAGCTTTATATCCTCGATGACCCCCGGCTTGATGGTGGGATGCAAATGCAAGTTCATACCAAAAGATCAAGTAACAACAATACCAACTATGGACGACAAGGTAGTACAACTACCAATACCAAACTAACTTATAATCTTTTACTCTGGCAGCCTAGTGTTAAATGGTAGAAAATCTATACGGAGGACCAGCTCCCACTCCTTCTCTTGCTCCGAGTCCCCAAGGTGGCATTTTGGTGCATCACCCAGTTGGTCTCTGTTTGGTGAAGATTCTTGTTGGTGTGCAGCACTGAACCTTTTCTGCCCGCTCGGCCGTTAACCATCACCGGCAAGGTATTTCGGTGTTGAAGACATCGCTGCACTCCATTGTATCTTCTCATCGACGTCCGTGCCCTTTGAACGCATGGAATTGCGCCGAAGAAATGCTTCCTTAGGCCACTCGGTGTGATACTGCAGATTGTGGAATACAGGTTTATTGTACCTAGTTGGCATTTTCATAACATCTTTGGCATGTTGCGTCACTTGTTTCACTTTTTTAATAAGCATCAAATTGTAATTGCTTCACCAGTGTCTACATCTAAAAAGAAAAATAGAGCTATAAACAAAGGAATATGTTTGTGCAAGTAGGCGGCCGATCGGTGTCTTACTCCGAAGTTTCTCGGGTTGGAGTGTAGCATATGCCGTGTTTCGCTGCCGATGGTTGGTATGAACAAATCGATGAGAGACTGAAATCTCATGTTATAAGCTACTCACTTTGGCCTCAAGGTGCTCGATCGACTCTAATCCGTGGGATCGAATCTTGACGCCAGCAGCACCGCCAATCCTTCTTCGACTTGCATCGGTAATTCCAGCTTATATGGTACTCAATGCATGATCAAATCGATCGTTTAAGTGAATGATGAAAGATTTGACAGGATAAGTGGTACTCCAAATCTGAAGTCCGAATAATTCGAACACGCCGGGATTCTTGTGTCACCTCATGCGCGTGTTGTCACGTCAATTCAATGTGTGGACATGATGAATAATTTGACCGACGTATGCTAGTATGCGTACTATACTACTTACTAGTCGTATTTAGTGTCACAATTTATACATAGGTTTAACTACCAAGTATGCACTTGAAGCCTAAATATATATATATATATGGCTTACGCATAGCATCTCCATCATCATTATCATTTACATCTCTGCAGGTGAGTTAGGATGCACTTGATCCCGGAAGGTATCTATCCTTCAAACCAGAGGAGTGCTTCAAACTAACGACAAGACATAATATCCAACAAAAGAGGGTCGTGCTCTGACAGAGTAATACATGGCTCGGTCTAGATATCATACGAATCAAGTTGTGCATATTTGTTGTTGGCATGAACCATATCGCGCATGTCGGGTTTGCAAAAAGCCATCCATCGCATGGAAGCTTGATGCCTTTCACACCGAAGATTATCGGCAACAAGCTGTATCGACGAATCTACGGATATGGTGATTCATGAAACCCCATGGTATGATGTGTAAACATAGCCCCCCTCGTGAATGGAAGTTGCATAGCGGTAATCATGGGGTGATATGATCGATGATTGGTTGGATGATCGGATAATTGAGCCGAGGAACAAGGAGTGGTTGCCGAGTTTGTAAACCCGCCTCCGATTGAATACGCTCGCCCAACGGAGCTGGGATCTTTCTCGAACACGAAGCAGCCATAGCCATTAATGTCAATAATGCCCCACGATTGTAACGCATGGTTTGATGTAATGGTTTGGCCAATTTGGCACGTGCGTAATGAGCATCAAATGACCGCCACACTCAACAAGCGATAAACCACTACCCATCGGCTGGTATGATTCCAGGTCCTCGAATCATGAAGGCCAGCGATTTCGTCTGCTGCAACAATTCAAATTGGAGACCAAAGGACAAAAATAAACAATCATGTTTAGAGTATGTGTGGAATTAAGATTATTATATGATGACACATATCATAGGCAGAGAATTGCAATGTCGTGGTCATAATCATACCCCAAGTTAAAAAATAAGCCAATGGCTTTCATATTCTAGCAATATGTCATGGTTCAAACATCATGTAACAATGAGAGGAAAACAACTATGACAGTCACCTACTCATATTCTACCATAGCACTTACTACTCTATTTCTCGTATCAACTCTAAGAAATAACATGTGTTGTTATAAAAATCTTATAAGCGAGAGTAACATATAGCAATCATGATGTTATGCTCTATAATATGTATTCTAACAATCATTAGATGCCAATTGTTCTCATATCAACTCTAGCAATAACATGTGTGGTCATAAAAATCTAGGAAATGAGAGGAACACATATAGCAATGATGTGGTTATAGACATGCTATGCATTCTAAATTTGTAAATAACAAATGAATAGCAGTCGTATTCATAAGGTAAAGATGAGATGAGATAGAACAATTACAGACGATAGATTCCACCTTGATAGGCAGCCAATGCATAAATGGAAGCCGACTGTATGTAACGATGCCATAGCACTATAGCATCGACGAAATGTTGCCTCAACGGGATTGATGATGGAGCCATAACCATGTATGGCACCGGATTCCGTGAGTAGACTAATCCCATGTTGAACAAGGCAATGAGCTTGTAATCCATGTAGTCTTACGATGGTGTGGGCACTTCAGTAGATTACAACTTTCGCAAGCGAGAGGTCGGGCAAAAGCTTGACGCGCCTCGTATGCGTAGTAGGCGGGGAGTGTCCGTGGGGCTGCGAGGCTCGATGGCGGCGGTATCCAATGATGGAAGGCAATCTCTGCTGGGTGTAGATATCCACGAGACGCCACGGACTACGGTGTGGTGGATGAGGGGCGATCGATTGGCCTTCATGCCCGCCCAGAGTGAGTAGTGCGATGAAGCGACTGTGTGGACGCGTAGTGGTAGCATGTCGAGGGGCACCACGGCAAGCTCCGTAGAGATCGTCAAGTCGGTGTTCCGGGCCACTCCGAGATCGGGCATCAGCAAGCGAGTGCCTTGAAAAGCCGGCCGGCTGCGATTCATTTAGCAGATGACGGTAAAGACACCGAGCATGCGCCGAGACGGACGGTGCTTGAAGTAGGTCCATACGACTTGAATCCGCCTCCAAGAGAACATCGGGAGGAATTCCAATCGCGGCTCTGCGTGCTGATCAGTTCTCGCCATTAGGGGTTTCGGTGCACAGCAGGAGCAGTGAGGAAGTGGATTGAGTGAGCGAGTGAAGAAGCTTCTCCTCGTGTGCCGAGCAGTGAGCGGGGGGATATGTGTAACACCCACGATGCGGCTATATCTCCCACGTGTCGAGGCACGACTTGGAGGCATAACCGCATGGTGGTTTAGTCGCAAGAAGGGTCATCTTCACACAATCCCATGTAATGAACAAGACTGGGATAAAGAGTTGGCTTACAATCGCCACTTCACACAACACATTAATTAAACATACATCATTAGTACACACATAGACCGACTCACGGTCAAAGCCAAAAGAAAAGAAGATAACCCAACTGCTAGATCCCGATCGTCCCAATCTGGACTCCACTCATCGACCAACACGTAAACGAAACATAGCGAAATCCAAGGTCCCCATCGAACTCCCATTTGAGCTCGATTCAGTCACACTTCTTTCGGTATCATCGGCACCTCGCAACTGTTGTGATAGTATCGGTAGTCACGAGGACTCAAAGCAATCTCACACCAGCGAGATCAAAACTATTTAAGCTTATAGGAAAGATGGGGTAATGAGGTGGAGCTACGGCAAGCACTAAGCATATGGTGGCTAACATAATGCAAATAAGAAGCGAGAAGAGGAGCAACGCAGCGGTCGATAAACTAGAAGTGATCAAGAAGTGATCCAAACTACTTACGTTCAATCATAACACAAAGTATCATTCACTTCCCGGACTCATGAAAAGAGACCATCATGGCTACATACGCGGTTGATGCATTTAATTAAGTCAAGCGTCAAGTTCTCTACATCCCGGATATTAACAAATTCCATCTGCCACATAACCGCTGAGCGGCTTTGAAAGATAATACCTGCAGGGTGTCCCAACTTAGCCCATCATAAGCTCTCACGGTCATTGAAGGATATTCCTTCTCGGGAAGACCCAATCAGGTCTGGAATCCCGGTTTACAAGACATTTCGACAATGGTAAAACAAGACCCGGCAAGACCACTCCAGTTTACAAATCCTGATAGAGCTGCACATATCTAGATTCTCGGGGCACACGGATAAGCGAAGCGTCTGGATAAACGTAATCCAAGTTGCCAAGGAATGGTCCCGCTGGTGCTCTAGTTTGGACCAACACTCGGAGGAGCACGGCCCGGGGTAAATAAAGATGACCCTTGAGTCTGCAGAACCCAAGGAAAAAGGCTTAGGTGGCAAATGTTAAAACCAAGGTTGGGCCTTCTGCCGGAGGAGTTTTATTCAAAGCGAACTGTCCAAGGGGTCCCATAAATCACCCAACCGTAAAGGAGCATGCAAAATCAAGGAACATAATACCGTATGATGGAAACTAGGCGGCAAGAGTGGAGACAAAACACCGGGCATAAGGCCGTAGCCTTCCACCCTTTACCAAATATATAGATGAATTAATTAAATAGAGATATTGTGATATCCCAACATAATTCTGTCCACCATGGAGCAATCTTCAACTTCACGCAACTAACAACGCTTATAAGAGGGCTGAGCAAAGCGGTAACATAGCCAAACAACGGTTTGCTAGGAAGGGTGAAAAGGTTAGAGGTGACATGGCAATATGGGAGGCATGATATAGCAAGTGGTAGGTAGCGGCATAGCAATAGAGCCGGACAACTAGCAAGCAAAGATAGAAGTGATTTCGAGGGTATGGTCATCTTGCACGAGATCCCGCAAGGAAGAAGAAGCGAGTCCATGAAGAAGACAAGCAGACGTAGTCGAGCGAATCCTCACAACTCCGAACGAAGCCGAAGCTAACGAGAGAAGCAAACCGAGGAAAGAAGCATACAACATGGTAAACACACAAGCATAATCATGGCATGATGCACAATCAAGTATGATGCATATAGGTTTAAAGAGAGTATGGCATGGCAAAGTGCACAAACAATACTACAAATTAAGTGGAGCTCGTTGCATATTAATGACGGAAACACCACATCAATTATTTAGTTCTCTCTGGTTTATGTACCCAAACAACATTAAATGTTATTAAACATGGCAAGAGGTGAAGCATAATTAAACTACCTATTTAGGCAAAGTTTAAATGGGGCGGAAACACAAACAACAATTCAAGGAAAATCCTCATGTCATTTAGCAATTTAATGCAAACACAATTTTAAACATTTTAATGTTGTTAACATGATACAGATGACATACATAAGTTTTAAGCAATTTTATGAAAATGTTGACATCTAATATGATAGCGAGCATTTGGTCACCATGTATGCGGAACAAAAGGGTGCCACGGCAGCGATAGCGAAAATGGTGCCACGCAACATTCGGGTCCCAGAACTCGACATTGAGATCTTGATGCAAGAGAGAAGTGTGCGGAAGTGTGGAACACGCAAGAGATGGGGAGAGTGATCCCGGATGCGGGTGTCCCACATGACGGTGGCATGGCAAGTAAGCGAGGAACGTAAAGAACAATTCGATCACGGTGCAAAACTCGAGCATCTCATACAACACACAAGCATTCGTTCACGGGCGGTCGTCTCCGGGTTATACCTTCGAAGCGTGCATTCGGAGCGGATCGAGATCGTTGAGGGAAGTAGACGTTCTCATGATGTAGTGGAAGTAGTTGTACACGGCGTCGGTAGAGGAAGTAGCGTTACACGTTCGTTTTCAGGGAGGTACTTGAAGAATCCAACGTCTTCGGGGCGACGGTAGTGGTACACACGACATCGAGGTACTTGTCGGTCCGGTCTTGGCGGTGTAGATGTACACGGCAATCGTAGTGGTACATAGGTCGTAGATGTTCGGGTCTTCGCTAGAGGTACTTGACGCATCACCGGCTGTAGTCGTACACGTTCGAAGCAGAACTGGGCGTATCCATGTACTTGGCGTTCCGGTCCTGTAGTCGTACTAGGCATCCGGTGAACTTGGCGAAATCCATGAAGGCGTCCATGTGCGTTCCTGGTTGCCGTGTCTTGGCAAATCGAAGGGGATCTTGGCGTCCATGCAACCGGGCAGAGGGGGTGACTGAAACCCGTGGCAGGGAAGGACAAGCCGCGGTTGTGGCTCTCAAGATCGCAACGGCAAGGGGGGGGAGGACAGCCTACGGATCGCCGGTGGAGCTTGGGCGTGGAAGGAGGGTGGAGAGGCAGCAACAGCGCGAGATGCAAAGAGGTCATGGGTAGCGGGACTTGGACGCCACTTGCAGGGAAGCAACCACCATGGGAGCAGGGAGGCTTCGGCTCCCCTCGGGCGTTGCCAGGTGCTTTGCGTGGAGGAGGCGCTTGACGCGAGGTGGCCTGGTCGCCCGTAGAGGAAGCAGAAGGACGGGCGCGGAGTCAGCGGCAGCCGGAGAACGGCACGGAATGCGGAGAGCCCGGCAGGCACTTGGCGAAAGGCGTGGCCATGGAACTGACAGGTGGGTGGTAGTAGCGCTCCTGGTCCTGTGACCGGGACTCGGCTGACGAGGAGGAGGCGGAGGGGGGGGCGAAGCGCAGGAGCAGCGGAGGAGGCGCAGGTGAGGGAGGAGGTAGCGAGCAAGAGGAGGAGGAGCGGGGGATCTCCTCTCCCCGGGTGCGATCACGTGTGACAGGATACACGTGGCGTGTGAGGAATGAGGAGGAGGGGTCGTGGGAGAGATCTTTGAGGGGATCAAAGGGGGGGTTCGGGCTAGGGTTTAGGAGGAGGTTAGGTGGGCCTAGATGGCCTCTTTGGGTTCTTGAGCTCTCTTCTCCCTCTCTCTTATTTTCTAAAACAGAAAATAACAAAGAAGAAAAGGAGAAGAAAGGAGGTGTTGGGGAAGAAGTTGGACACGCGGATAATTTTCCCGGACTCGCAAAAATGTGCTTGTTCCAAGAAAATAGAAAAAACCATGATTGAAAGATTTAAATTCAAACTCATTTGATTTAAATTCAAATGATTTGAATAGGAAGTGAGGGTTGGGAAGGTCCAAAAATGTTCGGATTTTGGTGGAGCTCGGAATATGATGAAAGAATATATATGGCAAGGTTGGAAACCAAGAATTAAGATAACAAAGGCATTGGGATAATTTGCAAGAAGTGTGTTATGGTGATTTCCAAATTAAGAAATATTTAATATAGCTCCCTAATATTGGGACGATATGTTATAAAGAGAAGTCACCCTTCCCTCAATTTAAATAGATCAACCATCTATGCAATTTATTAGTTGAGTTGAGATGCAAAGGTTAAAGACATGATGGCATGATGACATGATGCAATGCAAAATAAAACAGCAAGCACAAAAGAAACACACGGCGAAACTCGGAATAGTTGGAAGTCTTACGAGGCGTCCGGTCTGGGGCATTACAATATGGTAATGCGCGAGCTACCAAGGAAGATGGCGTGATGAGGCGGCGGTGTGAGGGTATATGGTGTGCGGCCCGGCGATGGGGAAGAGAGGAGGAAGAAGAAGAGAGGAGGAAGAAGAGTGGAAGATGGGGAAGAAAGTGCATTCAATCTCAAATCTACTAGTACTACTACCGGGATATACCGTCCTTGGTGTAAATAGTTACACCGATGACATGTGGGTCTACCACAGGGCCCATATGTCAGGTTAATGGAGACAGAGAGTGCGTAGGTGTATTTGCGGAAGCGTGCTCTCTTGTGCAAACATGATGGCGATCTTGGGTAAAGGCTGATTTAGTAACACCAACACGCTGGTTCAGCTTATTAATTACGTGTCCCATGTAACTGCTGCGTGTATTGTCACTTCACTGCGAAGACTAGTTGAATAGTTCTCTTCCACGAGATGGGGAATAATGGATCATGAGGACTTCCTTTCTCACAGTATCCCTATGCCTCTACGCTCCACTTCACTCATTTTGCTCCGTACCTAGTCACTTGTTGAAATGCATGAAAGACAAATACTCCGTGATTTGGGGAGCAGGGAGAGCTTTTACTCCGTACTATTTGGGAAACGGAGGAGTATCACCATATGGAGGGAGCAGAAGCTTGAAATATGAACATGTCAATGGGAGGAGTAAGCCCCATGCATGCAACATGCAACACTCACACGTACACATGGGCCTTTTACAACACTCACGCACCCATGCGGCACACAAGACATGGCAACACACACGCTCACGCTCAAGTGCTCAACCTACTCCCTCGTCCGAAAGATGTACATTTAGAGATTTACACATTGACGGGGCATAATTAACGCCCAAAAAGTAGCAGACTTATGTGTGCATGCGACCATTGAGATAAGAATATTAAATGAAGGCCGTTGCATGCTTTGTAATTAAGGATAGACATGTGGCCTATACCTCTGACACAAGTTGGTGCATTAGTCAATCGATGTCGATTTAGATTAAAAGGCTAAATGCATTGGAAGTGTAGATGTACATCATGTACTACACTCTTTGTTTTATAGCGATGTACACTCTTTGTTGGAAGACCGAGGAGGACATGTGCATGCACTCACATACACAGCCCGAGGAAGTTCGCGCAAAGGGTTGGACTCGTGTCGCGCTGCGTAAAGTTTTGTTTAACTGATTTCTTTGCTCACCTTGGCGGCGGTGGGACCCGAAACTGTGAATTTAACCAGTCAACAAAGTGCCACGTCGACTATGTGGCGGTCGGTAGGGTGCAATACGGTGATTGCTCTACGATGAGCTAGTGATAAATATAATCACCGCATAAAACTATATATAGTGACCGTAAAAGAGCATATTATTACATACATTGACCGCCGATGTATTTTCTTGTTTCAAATTAAGCCATACTAATCGGAAAGGATGATATGGACTACTACTACTAGTACTAGTACTGCTTTGATGTGTCCCGTCAACTTGCGAGCGAGGAGAAGCTTGCTTACTCACGCTCTCCCTGCCCAGCTTGTGCAGTGGTTTGCGGAGACGAGGAGAGGGTTTTGACTACAGCACCCTCTCCCTCTAGCTGCGCCCCTCGCCCTACGCCCTCGGGGTGGACGTGCAGCAGTTCAATCGGTGTCAGTTGCGGAAGCATATTGTCTTTGTAGTATCATCATTGTTGGACCTTAGAAGAGGCGAAGAGCCAAGTGCAAGGTTCACAACAGTATGAACTGTTGAACCTCCTGAAGAGGCAAAGAGCCAAGCGCCAAGGTTTTATAGGAGTTGTCGTCCTAGTAGGAGTGTACTACAACTATAGCGAATGATGCTACTTGTATGATGCCGCCACGTCACGTATATCCAAAGTTGTGCCACCTTTTTTTCTCAAAGAGCGTGTTGGAGCCGATGCAACAACCACACAAATTGCACGCGTACACATAACACATTTACTAGTAATAAATTCTAAAGGAAAAATGCCGGTATGCCACGAAGTTCATCTCCAATTCATGTGATAAATTTGTGCACGACTAGTCTACATATATTCATAGCACTACCGTTCACAATTACCGTACTCCACTTACACATTATAGATGGGCTCCTCCAGGTTCCAGTCCCAGGTGTTCTTCATGGATGACACGATCCATAGCGGTGGGCAACGGGAATCATTGTCGCAGCTTTCTAGTCCGGTTCCACACGATGGAGACTCATCCAAGTCAAGCGGCATAAATCGGGGATAAGCGTGCCCAAGATGTCGTATCGTTCATCGGCGGTGCACTGCTGAAGACACAACCATGCTTCATGAGCGGCGGGCCTTCCGTGTATGCCACGGAAGGTGGCATCCGCTTCACAATGGGGTAGATGTCCCTGATAAAAAGCGAGTACTCTCGAAGAGTGTTCCTCGGCACCCACGTAGGATCACGGGGGTCGAACTCGGCGCCGTTCATCTGGTACACGCGCATCCCAGATCTGGACACATGGTGATGAACATAGTCAAGGTCCATGCATAATAATGTTGTGCTCAAATATGGCGGTCAGTAATACTGTGAAGCAAATAGTACTACTCCGGTATAGAGGAAGTAAAATAACCGGCTTATTATATATAGCCACTCTTGGCTACATGGATGAGATAATAAGACATGGAAAAACAAAAATGGTGGCAGCTAGTGGGTTCAAGTCTTCAAGGGCCTAGCTAGCTATACGCGTCCTCCAAGGTAAAAAGTACTCCTACTAGTACTATAAAGTATACTACTAGTACTGTTGGAGATACGCCCTAGAGGCAATCATGTATGATGATATTTCCTATGTGTTTATGAATAAAGATAGTCCTTGGACATTATCAATGATGTGTATGTCAGCCAAGTCACGTGACTTGTTTGTGGGACTATGCATTGTATGATGACTGTCTCTAAAGGTCCCTAGTCGAAAGGGCTGTGTGGACGCTTGTACCGACTAGACTAGCATATGACACGATCGATGGCTTGGTCTCACTAGCCATGGAGCATTGGATGCTAACCGGATAATATGGACTTGGAAAGGTTCTGGTCGGATTCGACATAGTCGGATCCGAGTCGAGACAGGTCGAAAGTGGACAGACCCAACTATGAGGCCAGCGATATGTCATCTGTGAGTCTCTAGTACAACATCACGTTCTATGTCCTAAGACACGAGGCGCATTTACGTACTCGAGATGGTGATAGACTTGCTTTGGGCCGACCAAATGCTACTCCGTGGTAGGTAGTTACAAAGGTAGGTTTCGGGTTTGTCCAATCCCATACTGCGAGACATGGTCGTGCAAGATGGGATTTGCCCCTCCGATCAGGAGAGATATACTCTAGGCCCCTCGTGTGATCTGACCAGGGAAAGCATGGCCATGCGACAAGGATTATGAGATAATCCGGATTGTGGTGATATCCTTTGGAGCGAGAAAGAGGTCGGGCTAGCACAAGGATGTGATCTCGCCTTGAGCCCGACAACATATATCGTCTGACAAAGGAACAGAAGTGTGACACGTTATGCGAGTTCGCCTAACCAGACTTCATAGTCACTCGACGGTGGTTTCGGCACGCCTTGCTAGAGGCCGCTATCAACCATACAGGTCGGAGGTGATCCGAGCTGTGACCAAGCCGACTTGAACCTAAGGGTGGCAAGGCTTAAGGGAAGGAACCTCACGAGGTCGATTCGTAGGGACCTTTGGTCGGATGTGATCCGGCCTTTGGACTAGGAACGCGTGACCGAGTAGACTTTCAAACTTTAGGGTCCGTCTGAGGCCCAAGTGTTGAGCCAGCGGCGGGCGCCTATATAAAGTGGAGGTGCGGCACACTCATTAGTTCGATCGCTTGGTAGCTGCGACTAGGGTTTGCATGTGTTGCGAATAGCCACCTCCACTCGCCGCCCGGTATGTGATCGGACCTAGCGATCCGCCGCCTGACGTTCCTCCCACTGCAGCGCGGATACCGTTAGGCGGTGCACTTGCGCGCGCTCGGCGAACTTCGTCGTGGGATCGGACGGCCGGCGCTCGAGGAGATCGAGCGAGGAGGAGGCGATCCACGCAGACGCGCTGCCCCAACTCTTCTTCATTTGCTGACGCTGCTGGCGTCTAGTGGTATGAACTGTCATCCATCTCCGTAGCATGTTCTGGATGTTACTGCGCGTAGGAATTTTAAATTTGCGATCGGCGCACCCTACCGTAGAACCCAACGGTGGTATCGAGCCTCTGCTATAGGATTTGGATTCAGATCGTATGCATATTAGATATGTGGAGGCGGCGGATGAGATCTGTTGTCCTTGAAAAGATCGGCTATGTGCACGGTTGATGTGATCAAGCGCACATGGGGATCGTTGAGGCTATATTTTACGTAAATCGGGATCGATGAGGTCGCGGATACGATCTACCCCTACCGGTCGGTCATCCGCCGCCGAGTTAACAGGTGAAGCGTAAATCCGAATCGGATTAGCGATGATCGATAAGATCGGTCGGATCGAGAGAATTGGCGTGATCGGAGTTCGGATAAGATCGGTCGGATCGGGGACCGCCCGTGTGCGTAAGCGCCCGTGTATTCGTACCCGACACACAAACCGGTAGAATGCGATTATATGCATAACTTTGTTTTGCAGGTTTGATGTGAATAGTATGGCTCATGTGTATGTGATGCATGTGTGTAATTTATACATGGCACTGCGTGTCATGTTTGTCGACGGCGAGAATAAAGTGCTGTCATTATAATGTATAACGACCTGCGTGTCGAGCTTGTGACTCTATGTAAATTCATTACTAGTTGTAGTAGTTGGATAATATAGATCAGGTTGGTGGCTTGCCCGTCTCGGCATGACAAACAAGATGGAGTTAAAGTAGATGGTCGCCGGTCGGAGCCGACCTAGAACAACGTCCATGAAGGAGCCATACTATTTCACAATATGCGTTATATTTGTGAGTGTTATGCTTCTTTGTTTCTATGCATGTTAAAATGATAGAATGATCCCTCATGAATATCAAGCGAATTGCCATCCCGATGTTGCACCTTCGCACGTCAAAATGCGTCTAGTAGTGGGCTCATAAAATTGGGGTGCTCTTTGGGTGTCCTTGAACTGAAGGGTTAAATGTCGGACACGGACATGCACCTTGCATCGAGTTAACTTGACAAGGCTATCAAAGCGGTTTTGGGCCTTGTGGCAAAGAAGGTTGGGAGCCGGGGTATGAGATACCTTCCCGACCGGCGAAGTCGTATAGAGATCACGATTAGCAAGGAGTTGCTTACCGTATAGGTATGTTGGCTAGCGATGATGCTAAAGCTCACTAGTCGCATGCGCTAGTCGGATCCTGAATCACTTTGAGAGTTTGCGGAGGGATGCCAACTTCGGTGGGAGTATTTACTGTTTAGGCTAGAATTACTCTACATGAACACATTGCTTAGTGATTGCATATTTTACATTTGTAGATCAATGGCACCACACTGCTCAACCCAACTTTGCATTGAAATCAATTACGGAAAAGGATAAACTGAAGGGAACAAACTTTACCACCTGGTATAGAAATTTGAGAATTGTTCTCAAGCACGATAAAAGGAACATGTTCTAGAGGATCCACTTCGAGAGGAACCTGCCGATAATGCTAGTGCCACAGCTAAGAATGCCTACGTAAACTCGTTGATGAATCAGAGAGATCAGCTGTCTGATGCTTTGGCTTGTATGGAGCCCGATTTGCAACAGCATTTGAAAATGTTGAGGCTTACGATATGATCGAGAGTCTCAAGAGCATGTTTGGAACCACGAGCTAGGACCGAAAGGTTCAACGTCTGGCGATCCTTGATAGATTGCAAGCTGAAGGAAGGTGATCCACTTGAGCCCACATGTGATCAAGATGATCGGATATGTGCAAGCTTTGGATCGTTTGGGCTTCCCGCTCTTGGATGAGCTGGCTCTTGATCTTTGATGCAGGTTCTCTTCCGCCCAGCTATGGGGCGTTCATCTCGAACTACCATATGCATGGCATGGATAAGAAGCTTCACTTTGAATTGCATGGGATGCTCAAAGTGGCGAGCGGGATATTAAGAAAGGCACGCATCAAGTGTTGATGGTGCGTAAATCGCAAACAAGTTCAAGAAGAGTTGGTCCAAGAAAAAGGCTAAGGCAAAGGAGCACGGAGGCGGTAACCTTCGCCATTGCGCAAGAAATCTGGACGGACTCGAAAGATCGTTTGCTTTCACTGCAAGGAGACCAGGTCACCGGAAGAAAACTGTAGCAAGTGGCTTGCGAGCATGGTAAGAAGGCGGAACTGCTTCTTCATGCAAAGGTACACTTGTTGCATATGTTATAGACATTTACCTTCGACATACCTAGTAGCTCTTGGGTATTTGATACCGGATCGGTTGTTCATATTTGCAACTCGATGCACGAGGGCTGGTAAGAACTAGGCGTGTGGCACAAGGGAGATTGACATCGTGGTCGGCAACAAAGCAAGAGTTGCTGCGTTGGAGGTCGTGCACGATGCAGCTCGACTTCCTTCCGGATTCATTATGGAATTGAATAATTGTTATTACATTCACGCACTTAGTCGGAACATTATTTCTGCCTCATGTTTGATGAGTCAAGGTTATGAATTCAATTTAAATGACAATGGTTGTTCGATATTTTTGAATGGTATGTTCCACGGCTATGCACCCATTGTTGATGGGCTATTTATATTGAATCTAGAACAGAACGGTCTATAACGTGAATGTCAAGAGGCATAAGCCAAAATGAGATAAATCCGACATACTTACGGCATAGCGGCTTGGACACATTAGTTCCGAAAGCGCATGAAGAAGCTCCATGATGATGGGCTCTAACCCGTCCGACTTCGGTCGTTTCGAGACATGTGAATCATGCTTGCTCGGCAAGATGACTAAGTCTCCTTTCGCAAAGAGTTGCGAGAGGGCGCCCGAGCTGTTGGAGCTTATACGATGATGTGTGTGGTCCAATGAGCACAACTGCCCGAGGTGGCTATCGATTGCCATTGACTTTTACCGACGACTTGAGTAGATATGGATATATCTATTTGATGAGGCACAAATCGGAGACTTTTGAAAAGTTCAAAGAGTTTGAGCGAGGTTGAGAATCAGCTCGGTAAGACTATAAAGCCTCGCGATCTGATCGTGGAGGTGAGTACATGAGCCAGGAGTTCGATGATCATCACGAAAAGTCGAGGTATAGTACCTCAGCTCACACCTCAAGATGCATACGGAGAAGCGACATGTCGGAGCGGAGGAATAGGACCTTGTTGGACATGGTCCGGTCTATGATGAGCAAATCGGATTTACCCTTGTCATTTTGGGGATCGCTCTAGAAAGCTGCAGCTTTCACACTTAATAGGGTACCATCAAAATCCGTAGACAAGACACCGCATGAGATGTGGGTAGGAAGAGTCCTAGTTTGTCTTTTCTAAAGATTTGGGGTTGTGAAGCATTTGTCAAGCGACTTATGTCGAGACAAGCTTACACCCAAGTCGGATAAATGCATATTAAGTGGGTACCCGAGGAAACCTTGGGATATAGCTTCTACAACCGGAAGAGAACAAAGTGTTTGTTGCTCGGAGCAGGGTTTTCCTTGAGAAAGAGTTTCTCGGTCGGGAGGCCGATTGGGAGGGCGGTTCGACTCGAAGAAATTCGAGGACCACTCGGGGGCGGCTCGGTGGTGATGAAATCATACTGGTCGGTCGGGGAACCCGTAGTGGAAGCGGCACCGGAACCATGGAGGTCGGAAGATTGCGCAGAGTGCGCGATGTATTGTTGCTAGAAAGCGGCAGGCCGGCCACGTGTCACGGAAGCAATGGTGAGCCCAGATTCCGAGGCATGGCTAGAGGCCATGAAATCCAGTTAAAGTCCATGGATGAGAATCAAGTCCGGGACTTGGTTGATCCGCCACACAAGCGTAATCGCCATTGGTTGCAAATGGGTCTTTAAGAAGAAAACCGATGTGGATGGAAATGTTCAGATCTACAAAGCTCGGCTTGTCGCTAAAGGTTATGGACAAGTTCAAGGAATTGACTTCTGACGAGACTTATTAAGCGGTAGCGATGCTGAAGTCGGTGAGGATCATACTAGCTATAGCTGCATATTTCGATTACGAGATATGGCGGATGGATGTCAAAAGCGGCTTTCCTTCACGGAAATTTAACCGAGGACGTGTATATGATACAGCCCAAGGGTTTTGTCGATCCGACTAGCACTAGTAAGGTATGCAAGCTCAAGAGATCCATTTATGGGTTGAAGCAAGCATCTCGGAGTTGGAACATTCGTTTTGATGAGGTAAATTGGTCTCGGTTTCATCAAAAGCGAAGAGGACTCTTGTTTATACAAGAAGTTAAGTGGGAGCTCGATAGTGTTTTTGATCTTGTATGTGGACGACATACTACTGATCGAGAACGATGTTTCGATGTTAAACTCGGTCAAGGGATCATTGAATGGCAAGTTTTCGATGAAGGACCTTGGTGAGGCGATCTATATTTTAGGCATTAAGATCTATAGAGATAGATCGAGGAGGCTGCTCGGCTTAAGCGAGCACGTACATAGATAAAGTGTTGAAGCGGTTCAACATGAGTGAGGCAAAGAAAGGGTTCTTGCCGCTCTCACATGGTATAAGGCTAAGCGAGACTCGAGTCCTTCGACATCCGATGAGCGAAGCGGGATGAGTAGGATCAGTATGCCTCGACAATCGGATCCATCATGTATGCCATGATATGTACAAGGCCTGATGTTGCTTTTGCAATAAGCCTAACAAGTAGATACCAGGCCAACCCGGTGAGAGTCACTTGGCAGCGGTAAAGACTATTTTGAAGTACACAGAAAAGGACTAAAGAGATGTTCCTAGTTTATGGAGGTGAGGAAGAGCTAAATCGTGAGGAATTACGTCGATGCTAGTTTCCAAACCGGCAGAGATGATTGTCGATCCGCAGTCCGGATTAGGTATGCGTCACGAGCGGAGGAAGCGATTACCTTTGGATGAGTTCCACGCTTGAGGATCACGGTGGCCGATTCTACCACAGAAGCCGAATACATTGCGGCTTATGAAGCTGCAAAGGAAGGTGTTTGGATCCGGCATTTTTTTGGATGATCTTGGTATTTTCCCAGCCTCGGTGAAACCGTTGGACCTTTATTGTGATAATTCTAGTGCCATCGCACAAGCCAAGGAGCCGAGGAATCACCACAAGGTCAGACACATAGACCGGAAATATCACCTGATACGAAAGATCGTAAAGAATGGTGATGTAGAGTTATGCTAGATTCACACGGATGCAAATGTTGCAGATCCAGGACTAAGCCTCTTCCACAACCCAAGCATGAGGGGCACGTTAGAGCCATGGGCATTCGATGTCTATTTGATTGACTCTAGTGCAAGTGGGAGGCTGTTGGAGATATGCCCTAGAGGCAATCATGTATGATGATATTTCCTATGTGTTTATGAATAAAGATAGTCCTTGGACATTATCAATGATGTGTATCGGCAAGTGCGTGACTTGTTTGTGGGACTATGCATTGTATGATGACTGTCCTAAAAGGTCCCTAGTCGAAAGGGCTGTGTGGACGCCTTGACCCGACTAGACTAGCATATGACACGATCGATGGCTTGGTCTCACTAGCCATGAAGCATTGGATGCTAACCGGATAATATGGACTTGGAAAGGTCTGCAGTCGGATTCGACATAGTCGGATCCGAGTCGAGATAAGGTCCGAGTCGGACGGACCCAACTATGAGACGCAGCGATATATGTCATCTGTGAGTCTCTAGTACAACATCGTTCTATGTCCTAAGACACGAGATTTGGCGCATGTGTACTCGAGATGGTGATAGACTTGCTTTGGGCCGACCAAACGCTACTCCGTGACTGGGTAGTTACAAAGGTAGGTTTCGGGTTTGTCCAATCCCATCTTTGCGAGACATGGTGCGTGCAAGATGGGATTTGCCCCTCCGATCGGAGAGATATACTCTAGGCCCCTCGTGTGATCTGACCAGGAAAGCATGGCCATGCGACAAGGATTATGAGATAATCCGGATTGTGGTCGGTATCCTTTGGAGCGAGAAAGAGGTCGGGCTAGCACAAGGATGTGATCTCGCCTTGAGCCCGACAACATATATCGTCTTGACAAAGGGAGCGAAAGTGTGACACGTTATGCCAGGTTCGCCTAACTTGACTTCATAGTCGACTTGGTGGTCGGCACGCCTTGCTAGAGGCCGCTACCAACCGTCTGGTCGGAGGTGATCCGAATCGTGACCAAGCCGACTTGAACCTAAGGGGTCGCGCAGCTTAAGGGAAGGAACATACAAGGTCAGTTAAATTAGGACCTTTGGTCGGATGTGATCCGAGCTGGACTAGGAGCGTGACCGAGTAGACTTTGGGCTTTAGGGTCCGTGCGAGGCCCAAGTGTTGAGCCAGCGGCGGACGCCTATATAAAGTGGAGGTGCGGCACACTCATTGGATTCGATCGCTTGGCGCTTCGACTAGGGTTTGCATGTGTTGCGAATAGCCACCTCCACTGCGCCCTTGTTGTGTGATCGGACCTAGCAGTCCGCCGCACGTTCCTCCCGCCTTGCAGCGGATACCGTTAGAGGCGGTGCACTTGCGCCGCTCGGCGAACTTCGTCACGTGGGATCGGACGACCCGGCGCTCGAGGGAGATCGAACGAGGAGAGGCGATCCATTGAACACGCTGCCCCAACTCTTCTTCGCTGCACGGCACTGCGCGTCTAGTGGTAACGAACTGTCATCCATCTCCCGTAGCATGTTCCTGGATGTTCTGCGCGTAGGAATTTTTAAATTTGCAGTCGACGCACCCTACCGTAGAACCCAACAAGTACAACAATGAAAGAGAAGGCGAGAGGGTTAAAAAATGGAATACCTGGGTAGATGGTGACGGTCCGATCGTGATAGATTGTGTGACCATGTAGCACATCAGTGGTACCATGGGTAACGACTGCTAAGATAGTTGATCCCAATATGCCAAAGTCATCTACAAGGTTCCAGGTTAGACCAAATCGCGGATGCAAATGCACATCCAGGATCGGCGATCTTATTTTGATCGGGGATGACTGGTCCACCGCAAAATAATGGAGTACCGTTAGGGATGCAAATGATGGTTTGTGCATTCCGTTTGTAATCTCCCGTGCCGTAGGATGGCAACCAGATGAAACAAGTCCCTGGCTTGTCACATGAAGAATCTTGGCCTAGATGGCGCACGGCGTCTTCAAACATGTAGGGGTACAAATCTGCCGCCGCCAACATGCGCCAGCCTCTGCCGTTACTGCCTCTTGCATTGTTGGCAACCCTTATGTCGAACACCGCGATGAGATAGTAATGGTCGTAGCCGCGTCGCTTTGTCGGCGGGTCCGCAATTGTTATCTTCTTCAATCTCATGTAGGCATCATCATACGTATTCAAGCCCAGCCAGTCCGGAAGGCTGATCCCAATGGTGGAGAAGGGGTCTCCGGAGCAGCCGCCTTCTTTGTGGATGTTGTGCAAAATGATGGTGGTATCCGGCCGGAGGTATGCAAGCCAATCTTCGTTGGCACCGACCCAGACCTATATATAAGACGGTGGGCAGTGGAGAAATTACGGGAATGGAAATGGAATAACTAAGTACTACATGATCAAACTGCATTACTGACCTGCTCATCGGACAAAATCCGACTACCTCTCAATGTCGGCAACTCTAGCGGAGTCAACATGCAACCATGGCTAGGGAGCGGTGGACTGTTCGAAGGATTGTCCCATAGAAGAACCTTCTCCTCGAGGACGCATGGAAGACCAACAAGCATGGCCTTTTCCCAAGCTTGTTTAAGCAGCGTCTTGAAAAAGTTGGTGCAGGAAGCACCGAGTCTTGCGGTGGTGAGGACGTCGGAGCGGCGTGCAAATTCTCCCAGAGGATTGTCGTCCAAGGTCTCCCAGCCCCGACGAGGAGGAGAACCGCCTGGCGAATCCATGGGAACAACGACAAACTGCCTTCTCTTCGGGGGGAGAGGAACTGGCGAGGAGGAGATAAGAGCGTAGTAACAGCAGGGCCTCATCCCTTCCAACTGTAGATCGTTCCTCAGCGAAGGGGTGAGGCTATTATTTACTACTAGTACTAGCATTATGGAACGTTATGGGATTGCATTATACTGTAAATAATAGCACTACTAAGAAATTTTGGCACTAGGTAGTAGTTTTTGGCGTGGATTAAGAAATTTTGGGTATGTTTTTGCCATTTTTGTACACACGTAACTAGTGTCAAAAAGCGTCTTACATTATGTGATGGAGGAGTGCATTACTTGCGTCTTGTGATAGATTAGTACTACTTTTCTCAACTAGTAGTGCGATGTCTTGTACTTCTAGTCTAATCTAGTATAGTGCACCAGTTTTGAACTCTTGAATCTCAGGGCCAAGGAGCTACAGTTGGAAGTGGAGGGTACTACTATTCTCTAGAACCATCGTTGTACTATCAATGCAAGGGAAGTACACCTGCGTAGTGGCCTAGTGGGTACTCTTGGTGCTCTATTCAGCCGCTCCTCTCACGTAGTTGGCCTACTCAGCCGCTCCTCTCACGCACACACTAGCAGCATGTTTATCAACGACGATTCTTTGAGGGGGCAGAACATTTGAGTTATTTGATGCAATGAGACTAGGCTTTTGCTTCCATTTGTGGAGGTGTAATGGATCTCGTCGAACTTTGTTAGTAGTTCCTTCTTTACTGAATGAGATGAAGCAAAGCTTTTGCCTCCGTTTAAAAAAAAACACGTCAAGAGGAATTTCTTTTTATAGTAGAGCCGATAATGGAGTGAAGTCCATGCGTACAGCGCCACAAGCTATAGAGTAGTAGTAGAGCACTTTACGACAGAGCCATATTGCACGATTCCCAATGCCCCGCCAGTTTTTCCGACTCCTCGGGCTTAATTGGGAGGCGCTAGTTTAAATATGCTACTAAGGAAGCTGCAAGCGAGGTGCGGCTAGGGCGAGCACCACGAGCCACGGGATCTTTGGGAAGGAAAACCCGTTCACGTGGCTAGGCTGTCCAGTGCACCTAGATTGCGGGGCCGCACGTCCGTTTGACTTCAAAACTCAAACTACCTGTGTAAAATATTGGCTCGCAGCGAAGTGTAGTAGTACTATTTTTAAAAAAAAGGCCACTGTGCGTTCGGCCGGGATCGAACCCACAAAATGAGGTATACACTCCCGCGACCACTAGTAGTACTCGTTGGAGTACAACACAACCTAGAATCGCCTTTTATCGCTAGTAGTACGTAGTACATTGTTCCTTACAAGAAACCCCTAAGAGCATGGTTAATAGTATAGCCAGCTGCTGGCTATAAGCCAGTGCCATGTCATCTACAGCCCATCTTATAGCCAACATGTACAATAATAGATCAAAAGAGTGTACTACTTTTTTATTATGTGGCCCACTTCTCATTCTCACAAAGTGCCTAAAGACACGTGCTAGAAATTTGGCTCTTCACGAAGAGCCGCTTACCTTCTCTCTCCTCTTCTCTTTCCTCCAACTAAGCGAAATATACTAATTTATTTCTTATAGCCCATTGACTCAGCTCTATTGTACTTGCTCTAATAATGCAAGAAACCACTAAAATGCCAAGAAACTACTACCACTTGCGTGCGTGGCGGACTTCTAAGATAAGACTACCTTATGAACCATTGTACATGCTCTTACCAACAAAAATCCTCGAGTGACCTCCTACCTCCGGCCCGTCCACCTAGTCATCCTCGGCCATGGGAAGCAACTACCGCCGCCGGCAGAAGGCGAGGTCAAAACCGCCGGCGTGATGCGGAGCACATATTGCAGCCCGGATGCCAGCTCCGTCCGGCGCTTCATGACGCTAGCTAGCCAAGATAGCTCCGTCCGGCTGCTTATGCGCAAGGTTTGCTAGCTCGATTAGCGCGGCTGGTAGCCGGCGGCTTGCTACGCCGCAGCGTTGCGCTAAAGGCCAACCATCTGGCTCGGCGAAGGCGGTAGCGGCGGCTTGCTTTCGCTTCGTGAGTCACGCTCGAGCTAGCCTACCAACCCGATGCGGAGGCGGCGTGGCGTCCAGCCGTCCGGCGGAGCGGCGGCCAACTTCGCTCATCATGGCGCCACCGACGAACACGCATCAAGATCTGTTTGAAGTAATGTTCAGGAAAAATAATGATTTGAGGGGAATAACGGGATAGAAGGTCGGATGTGGGTCCCTCGTGTCAGCGGTCAAACAAAATGTGTTGGTTTAAGCTACCTCAGTATTGCAGACGTGTGGGCCGACAACCTGTCATAAATGGGTTTAAAAGAACCTAATCGGTAGGAGTACTAGGTAGTTTTTAGGCGTGGATTAAGAAATTTTGGGTATGCTTTTGCTATTTTTGTACAATATATTCTTCCTAGGGCTGGTTGAAAGTGGTAGTTTTTGTTAAATACTCTACATATTGTAAGTAGGAGTGAAAGTTAAGCTTTGGAAGCCAATAAGCAAGGCTAGTTACATAGTGCATATGTGTACATGATTGAAAGTAAATATCAACCATGAGTGACTAATATCTTGATGGAAAACTCGAAACTATGGAATACTAGGAAAAATGCATGGTTGGAAATACTAGCAATGTTCATGTCCGTTTACAGCGAATCATAATTAGAATAATACTTATTCACAAACTTGGTACAAAACACTCTTATTTTGATATACATATGTCACTAGAGATATATTATGTTTCAATTAGAATATATTCCTTGGGCTGTTTTGGTGAGGTCGGGGAGGGATGTGGTTGGTTTTAAGATACTAATTATGGGTTTTTCTCGCCAATTGGTAGACAAGTGGGATGTTGGTGAGAAAAGGCAACAACTTACCTCACAATCGTTAGATGTGGATCTAATGGCGAGAAGCTTGACGGATGGCGGACACACACCATCATCACCAACTTAGTCTTGTGTAGGAGTACTAGCAAGATCCAGTGCATTACGGAACATCAAGATGCATTTTTTATAAAACACTTGTTGTGATTGACCCTTGGGAGTAATCCCATGTGTAAAAACTAATGATATCTCGAGAAATATGAGATAAGGTGAAGAGGAGTGGGGTGTGGTGGTGGTTGGTGGTCGGACTGGCGGAGGCATGGGGATTGACGACGCCGTGGCCCGGCCACCGTGCCGGTTTGTTCCAGAGGCTTCCTTTCTTAATTGCTCAACAATGAGGTTTGTTGGAGATAAGGATGAGCGAGGGAAGGCCTTGTCTACAAATGTGGAGGGGTGTGGGTATCTTTTAGTTTAATTTCCATCCGCCAGATATAGATCGGACGGCCTATATTGCAAGATGGCACACGTACCATCATCACCAACTTCGGTTTTATAAGAGAAGAAATATAAGTATGGAGATACAAGCGTATTATCGATACTTGCTTCCGTAAACTAGCATCTACATTCTATTCAACGCCTCGGCATGTGGGGCCTTAGCACAATGACTTCTCATTGTGTAAAACAAAGATTTTCCCGTCACCGACAAGGAGGGGTGACGGCAAGCGTGCTTTTTTGGCTTGCTCTAGTCCTAGTAGTCATACTAGGTGGTCTAAGCACGTGTAGATTTATTCTTTTTCACGTCTCGTGTTCGCCGTCTTGCCACATTTGTTGATGAATAGACGGTAAGTTATTCACGGGGAAACCCTTGTTGAGCGTGTTTGTGTGTGTGAGAGAGAGAGAGACAGTTTGCGTGTGTGATATGTTAGAGACTGAGGCAATGGTAACAGATTCTTTGTCTCTATGTGTGTGGAGGATAGAAAGAGACATGTACATGGGGCTTTGTGTTGTGTAACGTGGAGACACATATACATAATTAGAGAGTGAGTGTGTGAGATACACATGTGGACATGAGGAGAGATGAGGATCCAGATAAATGGGTGTTTGTGCGTGTGCATGTGTGTTTGTGCAGCGTTTGTGTGTGAGAGGGAGAGAGTGTATGTGGAGTAGAGACCATGATGATATAAACCTAGTATAAGGGAAGGGGAATGGTGTGACATGTGTAGTAGCGAGAGATAGCACGGTGCAGCGGGGAGAGCAGACTATTTGGAAGAGACATCGAGTGTGTGTGTGGGAGAGGGTGTGAGGCGAGAGAAAGAGAGAGAGCTAGCGGAGAGAGAGAGAGAGAGAGAGAGAGAGAGGAAGGAAGAGAGGGGCGAGAGGGGACGTTTGTGTCCATAAATGGCGTATAGATAGGGAGACAATGTTGATGTTGTCCAAAATTGGCCTATGAACGGAGGCGCAAGGGAAGCGGAGTCATCGTGTGTGTGATAGGGACTTCATGAGAGATCTAGAATAGATGGTGTAGAGAACAATGTGCGAAATCGAGAGCGATTATACATTAGGGAGCTATGCAAGAGTCACGACATATATGTATCTGAGGGGAAGGAGTCATGGTCCGCATGTGGGAGAGATAGAAAGAGGAGAGTGGTGCACAAGGAGACAAAGTGTGCTTGTTTGCGATGGGGGTTGTGTGTGAGGTGAGTCTTGAGAACCACATAACTAGGGAGATAAGCGTTTGGGGCGACATTTTGTGTGTATGGGAAATATACACTCTACATAGTGCGTGTGCTTGGGTAAGAGAGATAGCGGGAGACCTAGAGAGTGAGGGAAGAGATGTGTGCATGCCCGAGAGACAAAGTGATAGAGACCTATGTTGGGGTCCGGACTTTACAAGAGAGAGGGTGTTAATGTGCTCGTGTGTTGGTGTTTGGGGGAGAGAGCGACTTCTCTCTATGTGTGTGTGTGTGTGTGTGGTGGTGGAGGGGGGGTTGACTTGGATAAAGAGTGAGGTGTCTATATTTGAGGGACTTTCTTGTAATTGAGATATTGTGCACTCATGGTTGATCAATTTTTTCACAGTTTGTACTATGAGATAACGATAATTTTGAACATGCATGATATACCTTGATGTGCAGAATTACAAACCTAAGATTGGAATTTTGGAATTCGACTCCATCATTAGCTTTTGTAATTCATTCAAGCGGAGGTACATTTTTAAGCCGGGATT
The DNA here is from genome assembly GCA_021605145.1 of Aegilops bicornis. Classification (NCBI taxonomy): domain Eukaryota; kingdom Viridiplantae; phylum Streptophyta; class Magnoliopsida; order Poales; family Poaceae; genus Aegilops; species Aegilops bicornis. Next base: position 575,231,412 of record CM038669.1, read on the forward strand.
TCGTGGTTTCAAATTCATATATCAAACCTAGAGATATACACATATGGGCATGTTCAAACTTTATAATCATCCACTTTATTCATACAGATACACATATTTGCTTTTGTCATCATATTTAGGATAAACACATTTGGAATTTCATTTGAATTGGACCATATGATGGTATTTGCTTGTAGTAGCTCAATGATCCATATTTGAATTGAATGGACAATCTAAGTTTCGAGTTGGAGACATTGATCTTCAAAACTTGCACATTTTTTTGCGTGCAAAACAAACAAATTGTCGGCCATGATATCATAGTCGGCCGTCACGAGAAGCCAGAATACTTATAATTTTAGGCGCTAAAGCTTTCAAACTTCCAGCTCACATCGAAATATCACGCGCCAGAAAGTTTAGCCCTGCGATATTCCTGTTTTACCCACGACACATGAACGGAAAAGGGCTGCTTTGGTAACTCCATTGTTTTCACCTCTATGCCCCCAACATTCTTCCCCAGGCCCCTCCCTTCCCTCCCGACCCCCCCAACCACGGCAAGCCGCCAAATCTAGTCATCCGCCACGGTGGACCTCACACCCCGCGGATCTACCTTCCACACCTTGGAATCCCCAAGCGCCAACTCACCACTTCAAAGAGAGCCGCTTCAAATGACCGCTTGTCCACCACTCCAGATCTCCTTGACCGCCATCATGGTCCACCGCACCGGATCCGCTTTAACCGCGCCTTTGTCCACCACACATACAACAGAGGGCCCTTCATCGACTTTCGTCTCGCTTCTTCATTGCCTCTTCATACAAGCCCTCATTCGCCGCAATGTATCCACCTCACCGAAAGCATCGTGACAACGCTACCACCAAGCCTTTTCGCCCATCAGACCGACCTCGCCCACGGACGCCTATATTCAACTCCACCGCCCTGCTTTACCGACGCCGCAAATTTCATCGAGTTATTTTGATTTGTACTCCTTCGGTTTTCTCTTTATCGTGCAACTGTTCACTTACCTACAGATGAAGCTTTCTTGTATGTCGACGAGCGCCGCATAGCCGTATACAGCCGCTTCAAATATGGCGACGGTAGACCGGCCAAACTCAACATAACACGAGCACCATCGGCGATCCTTAGCTATCAAGTATGACAACGATACCCATACGCCGCCGAGAATCGGTACTATTATCCAACGGCGGCGCCTCGTTCACTTTCCTAGCATAAGCACCGCACCTTTGAATTTCTTGAGGGCATCATCCGGTTTTTCATGAGACACGTTATTACTTGCTTGCACAGAGGGCCATACTTACGGCAATGAACATGTTACATGTGCTAAATTACATACCGGTCGCATATAGTTAATATGCTTTAGTTTTGTTACGATGCCACTGTTGGTTCCATCGGGCGCTTAATGTTCTCTATGCTTAATTACACATCAACAAACTAGCATGTGGTTCCGCTGCCTTTTGTTCGTTTTACCCTACATTTTACGATGCTAGCTATTACATCAACTTTGCTTGAGCCTCTGTTCATTACTTCTTTGTGTGTTCTTGATCTTCCCAAGTTGCATGACTAATTTGATGCTTCTATTAATTATGGAGCTGCCAACCCCATCAAGCAAAATATTTGCTCTTTTGAAATTTGGCACCTCGAACAAGCATAAAAATAGAGGGAAGCAGATATATTGTCGTGTATGCACACACCCTTCTTTCATTAGTTTAGATGAACCATTGATGATCAATTCAGACCAGTGCATGCGACTAAAATTAATTTTACCTAAATAGATGGTGCAGAATAAACTACAACAACTTGATTTGCAACCACGGGATGGCGACGATATCTTCAAAGAACATTGCACAAGCAGCTAGGCTTCACACAACATATGGTAAGCGGTGTGTTTTTAGTACATGTGAAATGTAATGCGAGTGGGCTGCTTTCTTGGCTTGTGCCCTCAACGTGTAATCCTACCAAATTACAAATAGTTCAGTTGTCTGCTTGGCTGTATTGCATGATTCGAATGCTTATTTGTTGTTACGTTGTACTGATTAGCCAATATGTCGATTACTCTTTGTACTATCGTAAAGAAATGCATGCCTATTTCATTTGAGTCCTTAACTTTTCCTCTCAACTTCATCACAAGACTGTCTTCGTAGTTTATATGAGGCCACACTTGTTAAGTGCTTTCTCGAGATTATTTCAACTTCTTAGATGCCTTGGCAACTTAAATATAGCGGTTGTACACTCCCTTTCAACTAGGGATGTCAAGCGGGTCCCGTTAATCGATTAAAGTCCACTAGTGGTATGATAGTTCAAAAGAGTTTTTGTTTTTTGAGGAAAATGAACTAGGGAGGTAGCAAAAACTTACTAGATGGGACTGGCGGATGTCGTTTATTTGCCACTTACATCCCGAGTTTCATCTTACCATTTTAATTTATTTTCGACTGATGCTGCTTCGAACCATTTAAATATAGTTTTCCATGCTCGGCAATAATTCGTCCATCATTTACCGTGTAAGCTTACTGCCTGGATCATACAATAACTATCTCTTACTGATGTCCAGTGGAAACCTTTCAGGATGCCGTTCACACTAGGACACAATGTACAACCCCAGAATCTATTTGTGGAAGCAGTGCGCCATCCATGTTACCATATGGTAGCAGTTCAGAGGCAACACCGCGGAGAGCGATCTGAAACACAGATATTATAGTGCTTGAGGCTCTACTAGAGGCGAGAAAAGAGATGGTGTGGCTTCCATGAATGAGGTAATCTTTATCTTGAGGCTGGAAATTACGGAATTAGCGGCACGCATTATGCAAGCAACCAAAGAATTGGAGGAAGTAAGAATGTTGCATTTGAAGGCGGAGGAGGTCCTGCTTTGTTTACGCTTCTCCGAAGCCCAAGATAATCCCGGTTCTTCTTTAGATACAGCTTGAAATTTTCATTAGATTATTGTACTTGCATGTTGTGTGATGTCTCTGAATGGATTATGTTGAAAGACCCCCTATGTTGTCCATGTGTTGTAATGATCCGAATTTTTTAGGCGAGGTAATCCTCAGTACTTGTATGATTGACATAAGGTGAACTGTTTTTCGTGTGAGCATATTGTATTGGATGAAATAAGCTGTTTGACTCAGAGTGTATCCAACCTCTGAATTAGAAGATCACGGCATTTCTAAATCATAATCATATATAAAGGTGGAATAAATCTTTGTTGTGGTTTTGAAGAAATAAATAACAAAACATATAATTATCTCGTGGATATTCGTAATGTCGAATACAAATTGGATTTGAATTTAGTTTACGGTGTCCCAGGGCAAAGCGTGAATGCTAATTCTCCCAAGTTTTGAACGAAGCGGCTAAACACCCACTATAATTTGTGGGCTGCTCGAAGCAAGTGTTTGCGAGATGGAAATTACTGTCTACCCCTGGCACTTGACATCCTTATCGACCGGATTTACACTGCTCTCGATAGGGGTAGACTAGTAACTTCAATCAGATGTGAGACGACGGCCTCTGAGCCCATTCAGACACGGTGGGCGCCAAACGTGGGCGGCAAAACACATTTGATTCAAGCTCGTTCGAAAGACATGTGTCTCTTCCTCGTCCGAAATCGATGTAGGCTAATATTTTAAATAGGGGCAGATGTGTAAATTCCATCAGACGTGACACAACCGCCCTACCTGTCAGCCCCGTTCATACACCTTGGGCGGCAAAACACCCTCTCCTCGCCCGAAATAGTTACCGGCAAATATTTGGCAGATGCGAGATTACCGTCCTATCCCAAAACGACGTGATGTCCGAAATTTTAAACGGGGGATAAGTTCGTAACTTCCCCCATTTCAGAGAAGCGCGTCCCAAAGTTTGAGATCCCCCCCTCCATTTCCCCATTCATACCTTGCCGGGTGACACGACAACCTTCGTGATCGCGACCTCCTCCGTCCGCCACCCCATCCTCCACCTTCTTGGAGCCGCTAGCCCTACCTCGCCGTCCACTTTGCAAGAGATGGACGTCTCTCATCCACGGCACTGGACTGGGATCCTTTCATTGCCTCCTCTCGCTTCATCGGGCGCCGTCGTCCACCTTGCCGTTGCTTGGCTCCTCTGACCGCCTCGTCCACGGCAATGTGGATATATCCTCGACCCAGCCGTCTGCCCGTCTAAAGTCTTCTTCCCCGCCCGACAGCGACCATCGCACCGCAACACCCTCAACGTGTCGACATAGGCCTACATGGCGCCGCCAAGAGAGGTGGTACTCTTTCATATGTGCTTAAGTTATTGATCTCACCCGGAAAATAGATCGTAATTTATTTACTGTACTTTTCTTGTCCGTACCAAATCGTAGTGGCTAGTTGAAAGAAAACATTGGTTGCGAAGTAGCTTTGTCCTGTTTGCACCTTCAGATCTGCCATGGCACGGGCACTATACTTTCGTAAAGCTTATGGTTTCCCCCTTTATATTCACTACCATCATCGTAGGTGCTTCGTGTCGTGCTAGCACTGCTCCTCAAGACCTCAACCCAAAGCTTACGTGTTGAAATCTGAATCTGATATGATGCTCATATCACTAAGACGAGAAACGTTTAATTGGTCACCTAATGTTCCTATATTAGATTTGAAAAGCATGTGCGCCACCCACTGGTCCAGCTAGTTCCACTTTCCTGATTTTTTCTCTTGATGCTTAGGGTTTTCCCCTTTTATCTACTCTACTATGATCTACGTAGGTGCTTTCTGTCGTACTAGCGTTACTCCACCCTTCAAGCTAAACAACACAACACTCAGGATTCGAAAGCTTAGTTGTTCAAATATGGTTGTGATATGATACTGATATTAGTTAACCAACACATTTAATTGGTTAGCTAAAGGTCCCACTTGAGTTTCCAAATGCATGTTGCGACATGTAGAGAGACAGCATAATTGCATTTCTTTATCACTTGTTGACCGTACTTTCTTGTCCATACCAAATCTTAGTTGTTATTTCAAAGCAAACATCGGTTGCTAACTACCCTTCTTGTGGTTTGCGACTTCAGATCTGCCATCCCACTGCCACGGTCAACCTTTGTACTCATCATGCTTATGTTTTCCCATTTTATGATGACCACAATCAGCCTCGTGGTTAGGTAGGTCGTAATAGCTTTGCTCCACCCATCGAGCTAAACAAGCTTAGTTGTACAAATTCATATCTGATATTATTGCTGATATTAGTAAAAGCGAGAGATGTTTAATTGGTTAGCTAAATGTTCCTACTTTAGTTTTGAAATGCATGTGAGCCACATATGGAGAGACCGGAAAGAATAGAATTTCTCTGACCGCACTGGTACATCATGGGTGGCCAACCGACAATGTATTGAAAGACATGTAAAATCTTCAATCTCCTTGCTCTTACGCTCTTCTTTAAGATGATACTCTTCTCTTGCGGTTATTTGGTCGTGTCGATTTGTTCTCCTTAGTATATTTTGAATCTATCGTGTCAGTCGACTTGTTCTTCTTTACTATATGTTGAAGCTATCATCTGCGAAGTGTCATCACTTCTGGAGCTCTCATATTTTGAGTAGTAGGCCACACTATATTAATGCACACAACAAATTACAACATGCATGGCATCTTTTAAAGAATTGCAGAGATAGCACAAAGGGGTTTACAGGAGGCGTTATTGGATTAGAATCATACGCATTACAAAGAAAATCTCACTTGTTTTTATGTTTTCATGCATGTCGGATATTGAACATTATCAAAATGAATATGAGAATGGGCATACGAGAGGAATATTGCGGAATGATCCAATGGCTAACAAACTTGGCATGGTGGAGGATGGCCTATCTTATTCACCGAAATCAAGGTGCTTGCTCTAACTTTGCAAAGTTGTATTGGTCGCTTTATATTTTGCATCGACCTCTTGCAATACTTCTACTTTGTTACACCATCTGCTTAGTTTAAGCATCATATATGAGTATATGCCATACCTATCCATTTTCTGTACCTATTCCATGTGTCGTCACACTATGTTTTCCAGTCAAATGTTGTTCTTTTGTAATAGACGTCCAAAAGGAAGAGGGTGAGTGCAGATCCTCAAGGAGTACAAACTAGGTATTTGGAAAAGGTAGTGATACCTGTTAAATCAGATAGATCAGCAGCCACAGAAAACACAGGCCCAACTGTACCACACTTTACCCCTACTCCGGTGGCCAAACCCCTATTAGAACTGCTGGGAGCCCAGCGTTAGGTACTGTCTATGATATCAATTCAAAATTTGAACTCCTAAATTTCTACTTGTGCCTTACCTTCTCTCTTGTATGAAAACTAATTTCAGATGAATCTCCTTGCTCAAAGGATCATACGATCTCAAAACAATAATGGGCTCTGCATTGCTCTTGTCGATTACCTCTCTCCCTTTTGCCTTGTAATTGTACTTAATTAATTGCTATTTGATTATGTATCATCGATTACTTTGAGCTTCATTATCCTCTGTTTCTTCCAATATTATTTGATCTATATTTACTCTTCGCAAAATGTAGAATAATGGCAACGCTTATAAAGAATTTTCTTTGGGAATTTATTGAATTATCCTTCCATCAACATGGAGAAGGGCTTTGTCCAGCCAGTGTTAACATGTAATGTAAGTTCATCCTTCTCAAGCCTTCAAACTTTGTTCTAGTATAGATTTGGATAGGCATCATTTCCTCCACTTGTTGTTTGCTTTGCTTTGTTTACATCTTATTGGATGTTTGCAACAACTACCAGTTTCAAATTGTAGTTGTAAAAACATGTTCCTTATGTAGAACAGATCCATTTATTTGCTTATATAATTGTGAAACCTGTTACGTGTCTCCTTGTTTATCTTTCAGACTCGTATCTCTTACGCTAGACAGAACTTTAGGGAAGATAGTGAGCCAAACCATCTTGAGGACAGCGAGATGACCCCAATGTCCTGTCTTGATGAAGACAGTGAGTTGAAGCTACTCACGGCGGTGTGAGACAACCTCTGTGCGATCGCTGCCTCAATCAGTTCGACTTCTTGGTCTCAACTTAAAGCGGAAAAGGCTTGCTTGGCTCAGCTCCGACTTGAAGTCAAAGATGCAATGAAGATGTCGAGGAGGACTGCCGTCGCACCATCATGCCTTAAATCTAGTCTTGATGCATCTATCGTTGACCTGGCGAGGTCTACTTTCTTCTTGATTTGTTTGGGGGCCGACCTGGCCAGGCCTAGTGCCTATACGAAGTGCTCTCGGTTTTGTATATTCTTTTGTCGGTAGCGTTTATTTGCCTTTGGTGGCGAACTTTGATGCCCTGATGGATGTAATATGTGTGATAGCCATGATAGCCTAAGCGTAAGTTGCTTGCTTATTTATTTCCTTGTTGTCTTGTTTATTTGTTTGCTTGTAGTCATTGCAGTTCTTTTCCACGGTTTGCTAGTGGCTGCAATAACCTATTTTTAAAACTAGGCCACAATAACCATGGGCTAATATTTATTGTAGTGACCTTTGGGCCTCCTACGGTAGTAGAAATAGTGGGCCTTCTACGGGCCGTAGAAACAATGGGCCTTCTATGGGTCAGTAGAAACAATGGGCCTTCTACGGACGTATCATCAATGGGCCTTATCACAGGCGGTATGATCGATTGGCACAAACATGGGCCAATAACAGGCCGCATTATGGTCGTAAATGGGCTAGAGTTGAATCGTCCGCTCATGGGCCGACCATAGCATAACGGGCCATCGTTAATAGGCCGTATTGATGACGCGCGAAAACGCCCAACGATTAACGGACCACAAACGGGCCGACTGTAACCACGGGCTGAATTTGGCCTAAGCGAAAAAATAGCGATAACGGGCCGTAAGTAAATGAATCTTTGAAATGAGCCCAAGAATAAATGGGCTCGAGAAGGCCGAAAGATAACATGGGCTGAAACGCCCAACGGAATAACGGGCCGTTAATGGGTATAAAGTGATACCTTTGTTCATTACGAGCAGTTTCACCACGGGCCGTTAATGGGTGTAAAGTGATACCTTTGTTCATTACGGGCCAGTTTCACCACGGGCCGTTAATAGGCCAAGAGTTACATAGGGCCTCATATGGGCCGAAACACGTCATGGGCCATACATGGGCCAGAAGTGAAAACGGGCTGGAATCATGTTGGGTGGCCCAGATGATGCTACTGGGCCTAATTCAGATAGGGCGTAACGGGCCTTGGGTTAGCGGGCTGTAAATGGGCTATATGCGAACAGGCCGTTAACATGATTTACATGGGCCGGCCCGCCACCTTTTGACCAAGTCAAATGGGTTGGCCTTTCACAGGAATGGGCCTCTGTTGGCCCGTGCCACGTGTCGACGTATCATAGGCGCCTTCTGTCCAATGAGTGGATGACATCTGTCCCAACGATGAGCCGACACGTGTTTCCTCCGATAATGATGATTTTACACGTGGAAAATCCCCATTGGTCGGGCTGATAACGGGTTATCGGATCCAAAACCCGACCCGATAGCTTAACGGCGTTCGTTACGGTGGATGCCACGATGTCGGTCATCCTTGGCGAAAGCACTTACGTGACGCGATTTATCGTCATGGAAGTGGACACTTCCGTGATGATAATTTTAGTAATGTCATGGAACGCTTCTCTGACGTTATTGCAGTATGACTATCTTGATTATGTCATAAATTTGTCATGGATGTACACGCATGACAAAAAACACGACCTACTGTGACAAACACGTATCATCACGGAAGTGTATTTTTTGAAGTGTTACTACAGTAGCTTAATCATTTGAACACACAAAAACAGTAGGTAAAAGCGTTTGGTTGTCTCCCAACAAGCGCTTTTTTAATGCCTTTTAGCTAGGCATGATGAGTTCAGTGATGCTCGCATAAAAAATAAGGATTGAAACATAACAAGAGCATCATGAATCATAAGTTCATCTCTCATAATATTTTTCAGTAGCATCATGAATAGATTCATCAATATAATCATCACATAAATCATTCTTTTCATGATCCACAAGCATAGAAATTTTATTACTCTCCACATAGGCAATTTTATTCTCATTCATAATAGTGGGAGTATCATATGCAACTCGAATACTAAAAATTGTTTCCACATTAAGAGAGTAATGTTTAGTAAAGGGATATTCAAAATTATGACAATAATTATCACTATTTTTTATAACATAAGTATCATCACAATAATCATCATAAGTAGCAACTTTGTTCTCGTCATAGATAGGAGGCATGCAATCATCATAGAAAATTTGATCATTCAAAGTAGGGGGGCTAAAAAGATCATCTTCATTAAACATAGCATCCCCAAGCTTGGGACAAACATTAATTGCAGCAAATAAATTCTCAAACATGTCATTCTCATCAAACATAGCATCCCCAAGCTTGTGGCTTGGCATATCATAAGCATAATCATTCTCATAATTAATAGTATGAATAGCACCAACGGTATAACAATTGCTATCATCATTCCCCAAAAATAGACAAAGCTCATTATAAAGTTCAAGGGTGATCAAGTTATTGCAATATTTGGACATGACTCAATCATGAAAAAGCATGCATTGGAAATTAAGGTGACCAACTTTATTGCAAAATTAAGAAGTGATAGGACAAAGAGAGCATAATTTTGTAGCAAATTCGTCTATCACTTTGAGAAAAGAATTGGTTCTATCATGTTTATGCTTCTTACAAAATCTATCTTCCCTATAAGGCACGTCTTCAAAAAAATTATGCACTCCACAAAAATTGACATGCTTATAAGAAACATTTTTTTCATGACTTGTGCAATCATCATTAGCATTTTGGATATTCAAAGAACTCATACTAACAACATTGCAATCATGCTCATCATTCAAATATTTTGTGCCAAACATTTTATTGACTTCTTCTAACAATGGAGCACAATTTTGTGATCCATCATTTTTGAGAAAGATATTATAAAGATGATCAATAATATGATGCAACCTCAATTCCATTTTTTATTTTTATAAACCAAACTAGTGATAAGACAAGAAACTAAAAGATTCAATTGCAAGATCTAAAGATATTCCTTCAAGCACTCACCTCCCTGGCAACGGCGCCAGAAAAGAGCTTGACGTCTACTACGCAACTTTATTCTTGTAGACTTGTGTTGGGCCTCCAAGCGCAGAGTTTTGTAGGACAATAGCAATTTTCCCTTAAGTGGATGACCTAAGGTTTATCAATCCATGGGAGGTGTAGGATGAAGATGGTCTCTCTCAAACAACCACCGCAACCAAATACAAGAAATCTCTTGTGTCCCCAACACACCCAATACAATGGCAAATTGTATAGGTGCACTAGTTCAGCGAAGAGATGGTGATAAAAGTGTAATATTGATGGTAGAAATATATTTTAAAAATCTGAATAAATAAAAACAACAAGGTAGCAATTGATAAAATGGAGCAAAAACGATATTGCAATGCTTGAAAATGAGGCCTAGGGTCCGTACTTTCGCTAGTGCAATCTCTCAACAGTGCTAATATAATTGGATCATATAACCATCCCTCAAAGTGCAATGAAGAATCACTCCAAAGTTCCTATCTAGTGGAGAACATAAGACGAAATTGTTTGTAGGGTATGAAACCACCTCAAAGCTATTCTTTCTGTTTGATCTATCCAAGAGTTCGTACTAAAATAACACAAAGCTATTCTTTTTGTTCGATCTATCCTAGAGTTCGTACTAAAATAACACCAAAGAAAATTCAGATTCATAATACTCAATCCAACACAAAGAACCTCAAAGAGTGCCCCAAGATTGCTACTGGAGAAACAAAGACAAGAACGTGCATCAACCCCTATGCGTAGATTACCCCAATGTCACCTCGGGAATCTGCGAGTTGAGTGCCAAAACATACATCAAGTGAATCAATATGATACCCCATTGTCACCATGAGTATTCATTTGCAAGACATATATCAAGTGCTCTCAAATCCATAAAAGTATTCAATCCGATAAAACGAAATCTCAAAGGGAAAACTCAATTCATCACAACAAGATAGAGAGGGGAAAACACCATATGATCCTACTATATTAACAAAGCTGCGATACGTCAAGATCGTGACATCTCAAGAACACGAGAGAGAGAGAGAGAGAGATTAAACACATAGCTCTTTGGTACAAACCCGAGGGTGGACTACTCCCCTGTGTCTTGCTACGGCCCTTTGGTGGTCTTACGGTCCATAAAAATCCACAAAAAGTTTCGTGGTGTTTTGACTCCGTTTGATATTGATTTCTGCGATGTAAAAAAAGCAAAAACAAGCGGCCTTTGGGCCTTTGGGTCAATAGGTTAGTCCCAAAAAATGATATAAAGTTGCTATAAAATGATTGTAAAACATCCAAGAATGATAATATAATGGCATGAATACTTCATAAAATTATAGATACGTTGGAGACATATCATACGGCGGTACCATTATAAGATGACCCTTCACTAAATTTCAAGGTATAAGTGTTCTCCCTGAGCATGCACCATTGCGACAGTTCATCGTGTTGAGACACCACGTGATGATCGGGTGTGATAGAATCTATGTTCACATACAACGGGTGCAAGACAGTTTTGCACATGCGAAATACTTGGGATAAACTTGACGAGCCTAGCATGTACAGACATGGCCTCAGAACACTGGAGACCGAAAGGTCAAACGTGAATCACATAGTAGATATGACCAACATAGAGATGTTCACCATTGATGACTACCCCATCTCATGTGATGATCGGACATGGGTTAGTTGATTTCGATCACGTATCACTTAGATGACTTGAGGGATGTCTATTTATGTGGGAGTTCATTAGTAATTTGATTAATTGAACTTAATTTGTCATGAACTTAGTCTTGATAGTTTTGCATATCTATGTTGTAGATCAATAGCTCGCGACATATAGCTCCTATATTTTTTTTGATGTGTTCCTAGAGAAAACTAAGTTGAAAGATGATAGTAGCAATGATGCGGATTGGGTCCATGATCTGAGGATTATCCTCATTCCTGCACAGAAGAATCATGTCCTTAATGCAATCGCTAGGTAGCGGACCTATTACGAGGAGCGTATGCGGGCGTTATGAACGTTTGGGAAGCTCGATATGATGACTACTTGATAGCTTAGTGCACCATGCTTTATGGCTTAGAACCGGGACTTAAAAAATGTTTTGAACGCCACAGAGCATATGAGATGTTCCAAGAGCTGAAATTGGTATTTCAGACTCATGCCCGTGCCGAGAGGTATGAGACCTCTGATAAGTACTTTGCCTACAAGATGGAGGAGAATAGCTCAACCAGTGAGCATGTGCTCAGAATGTCTGGGTACTACAATCACTTGAATCAAGTGGGAGTTAATCTTCCAAGATAAGATAGTGATTGACAGAGTCCTCTAGTCACTATCACCAAGCTACTAGAACTTTGTGATAAACTATAATGTGCAAGGGATGACAGAAAAGATTCCCGAGCTCTTCGCGATGCTGAAATTGGCGAAGGTAGAAATCAGGAAAGAGCATCAAGTGTTGATGGTTAACAAGACCACTAGTTTCAAGAAAAAGGACAAAGGAAAAGAAAGGGAACTTCAAGAAGAATGACAAGCAAATTGTCACTCCCGTGAAGAAGCCCAAAGCTAGACCTAAGCCTGAAACTGAGTGCTTCTACTACAAAAATAATGGTCATTGGAAGCGGAACTACCCCAAATACTTGGCGGATAAGAAGGATGGCAAAGCGAACAAAGGTACAATTTTATATACATGTTATTGATGTGTACTTTACTAGTGTTCATAGTAACCCGAGGGTATTTGATACCGGTTCAGTTGCTAAGATTAGTAACTCGAAACAGGAGTTGCAAAATGAACAGAGACTAGTTAAAAGTGAGGTGACGATGTGTGCTGGAAATGATTCCAAGGTTCATATGATCACCATCGCACACACTCTCTCCCTTCGGGATTAGTGTTGAACCTAAATAAATGTTATTTGGTGTTTGCGTTGAGCATGAATATTATTAGATCATGTTTATTGCAATACGTTTATTCATTTAAGTCAGAGAATAATTGGTGTTCTGTTTACATGAATAAAACCTTCTATGGTCATACACCCAAGGTGAATGGTTTACTGAATCTTGATCGTAGTGATACACATATTCATAATATTGATGCCAAAAGATGCAAAGTTGATAATGATAGTGCAACATACTTGTGGCACTGCCATTTAGGTCATATTGGTGTAAAGCGCATGAAGAAACTCCATGCAGATGGACTTTTGGAATCACTTGATACTTGCGAACCATGCCTCATGGGCAAGATGACTAAAACTCCGTTCTCCGGAACAATGGAGCGAGCTAATGACTTATTGGAAATAATACATACCGATGTATGCGGTCCGATGAGTGTTGAGGCACGCGGCTGGTATCATTATTTTCTGACCTTCATAGATGATTTGAGCAGATATGGGTATATCTACTTAATAAAACACAAGTCTGAAACATTTGAAAAGTTCAAGGAATTTCAGAGTGAAGTGGAGAATCATCGTAACAAGAAAATAAAGTTTCTACGATCTGATCGCGGAGGTGAATATTTGAGTTACGAGTTTGGCCTTCATTTAGAACAATGTGGAATAGTTTCACAACTCACGCCACCTAGAACACCACAGCGTAATGGTGTGTCCGAATGTTGTAACCGCACTTTATTAGATATGGTGCGATCTATGATATCTCTTACCGATTTACCACTATTGTTTTGGGGTTATGCATTAGGGACAGCTGCATCACGTTAAATAGGGCACCGTCTAAATCCGTTGAGACGACATCGTATGAACTGTGGTTTGGCAAGAAACCTAAGTTGTCGTTTCTTAAAGTTTGGGGTTGCGACACTAATGTCAAAAGGCTTCAGCCTGATAAGCTCGAACCCAAATTGGAGAAGTGCATCTTCATAGGATACCCTAAGGAAACAATTGGATACACCTTCTACCACAGATCCGAAGGCAAAATCTATGTTGCCGAGAATGGAACCTTTCTAGAGAAGGAGTTTCTCTCGAAAGAAGTGAGTGGGAGGAAAGTAGAATTTGATGAGGTAATTGTATCTTCTCTCGTATTGGAGAGTAGCACATTAGTGAAATCCGTTCCCATGATGCCTACACCAACTAGAGAGGAAGCTAATGATAATGATCATGAAACTTGGATCAAGTTACTCTTTGGACCTCGTGGGTCGAACATAGCATGTTCCGCACCAGAGTGGTACGGTAATCCTATCCTGGAAGTCATGTTATTAGACAATGGCAAACCTACGAACTATGAAGAAGCTATGATGAGCCCAGATTCCGACAGATGGCTTGAGGCCATGAAATCTGAGATAGGATCCATGTATGAGAACAAAGTGTGGACTTTGGTGGACTTGCCCGATGATCGGCAAGCCATTGAGAATAAATGGATCTTCAAGAGGAAGACGGACGCCGATGGTAGTGTTACTATCTACAAAGATCGAATTGTCGCAAAAGGTTTTTGACAAGTTCAAGGTGTTGACTACGATGAGATTTTCTCACTCGTATCGATGCTTAAGTCTGTCCGAATCACGTTAGCAATTGCCGCATTTTATGAAATATGGAAAATGAATATCAAAACTGCATTCCTTAATGGAGTTATTAAAGAAGAGTTGTATATGATGCAACCAGAAGGTTTTGTCAATCCTAAAGATGCTAACAAAATGTGCAAGCTCCAGCGATCCATCTATGGACTGGTGCAAGCATCTCAGAGTTGGAATATATGCTTTGATGAGTTGATCAAAACATATAGTTTTATCTGAGACTTTTGGTGAAGCACTGTATTTACAAGAAAGTGAGTGGGAGCACTCTGACCTTCTACGGTAAGTATATGTGAATGACATATTGTTGATTGGAAATGATGTAGAATTTTCTGGAAAGCATAAAGGAGTGTTTGAAAGGAGTTTTTCAAAGAAAGGCCTCGGTGAAGCTGCTTACATATTGGGCATCAAGATCTATAGAGATAGATCAAGACGCTTGATAAGACTTTCGATGAGTACATACCTTCATAAGATTTTGAAGGATTTCAAAATGGATCAGTCAAAGAAGGAGTTCTTGCCTGAGTTGTAAGGTATGAAGTTGAGTAAGACTCAAACACCCGACCACGGCAGAAGATAGAGAGAAAATGAAAGTCATTCCTATGCCTCGACCATAGGTTCTATAAAGTATGCCATCTTTGTATACGGACCTATTGTGTAACTTGCCATGAGTTTGGCAAGGGGGTACAATAGTGATCCAGGAGTGAACCATCGGACAGCGTCAAAACTATCATAGTTACCTTAAAGAGGGCAAAGGAAATGTTTCTCGGTTATGGAGATGACAAAGAGTTTGTCGTAAAGGGTTACGCCGATGCAAGCTTTGACACTGATCCGGATGACTCTGAGTCTCAATCTGGATAAATATTGAAAGTGGGAGAAATTAGCTAGAGTAGCTCCATGCGGAGCATTGTAGACATAGAAATTTGCAAAATACATACGGATCTGAATGTGGTAGACCCGTTGACTAAACTTCTCTCACAAGCAAAACATGATCACACCTTAGTACTATTTGGGTGTTAATCACATAGCGATGTGAACTAGATTATTGACTCTATTAAACCCTTTGGGTGTTGGTCACATGGTGATGTGAACTATGGGTGTTAATCACATAAAGATGTGAACTATTGGTGTTAAATCACATGGCGATGTGAACTAGATTATTGACTCTAGTGCAAGTGGGAGACTGAAGGAAATATGCCCTACAGGCAATAAAAAATTTGTTATTTTATATTTCCTTATTCATGATAAATGTTTATTATTCATGCTAGAATTGTATTGATCGGAAACCTAAATACATGTGTGAATACATAGACAAACACTCTGTCCCTAGTGAGCCTCTACTTGACTAGCTCGTTGATCAAAGATGGTTAAGGTTTCGACCATGTACATGAGTTGTCATTTGATAACGGGATCACATCATTAGGAGAATGATGTGATGGACAAGACCCATTCGTTAGCTTAGCATTACGATTGTTCAGTTTTATTGCTATTGCTTTCTTCATGTCAAATACATATTCCTTCGACTATGAGATTATGCAACTCCGGATATCGGAGGAATACCTTGTATGCTATCAAACGTCACAACATAATTGGGTGATTATAAAGATGCTCTACAGGTGTCTTCGAAGGTGTTTGTTGGGTTGGCATAGATCAAGATTAGTATTTGTCACTCCGTATATCGGAGAGGTATCTACGGCCCTCATTAATGCACATCACTATAAGCATTGCAAGCAATGTGACTAATGAGTTAGTTGCGGCATTACGGAACGAGTAGAGAGACTTGCCGGTAACGATATTGAACTAGGTATGAAGATACAGACGATCGAATCTCGGGCAAGTAACATACCGATGACAAAGGGAATAACGTATGTTGTCATTACAGTTCGACCGATAAAGATCTTCATAGAATATGTAAGAGCCAATATGAGCACCCAGGTTCCGTTGTGGGTTATTGACCGGAGAGGTGTCTCGGTCATGTCTACATAGTTCTCGAACCCGTAGGGTCCGCACGCTTCACGTTCAATGACGATTTAGTATTATATGAGTTATGTGATTTGGTGACCGAATGTTGTTAGTCTGGATGAGATCACGGACATGGCGAGGAGTCTCGAAATGGTCGAGAGGTGAAGATTGATATATGGGGCGATAGTATTCGGACACCGGAAGTGTTTGGGAGGTACTGGGTACATATCGGGTCACGGAAGGTTCGGGCATGCCGACAAAAGATATGGGCCAAGAGGGAAGCATAGCGACCCAGGCGAGGGGCTGTTGTGCCTTTATATAGGCGAAACAGGAGGAGAAGGAAAGAGGAAAGAGAGAAGTAAGGGGAAGGATTCAGCCTCCTCTTCCTTCCCTCCTCCTCCTCCTTCCTTCCCCTTGAACTTATGGAAGGGGGAGGCCGGGTGGGGAGGCGCCCAAGTTGGATTCCTACTACCTGGGGCGCTCCCTTGCTGCTCCCCTCCCTCTCCCACCTATATATACATGGGGAGGGGGCGCCTAGAACACACAACAACATCTGTTAGCCGTGTGCGGCGGCCCCCTCCACAGATTACACCCTCGGTCATATTCTCGTGGTGCTTAGGCGAAGCCCTGCGCGGATCACTTCACCATCACCGTCACCACGCCGTCGTGCTGACGGGACTCATCTACTTTCTCGACACTTTGCTGGATCAAGAGTTCGAGGGACGTCATTGAGCTGAATGTGTGCAGAACTCGGAGGTGCCGTACGTTCGGTACTTGATCGGTTGGAACGTGAAGAAGTTCGACTACATCAACCGCGTTGTCAAACGCTTCCGCTTTCGGTCTACGAGGGTACGTAGACACGCTCTCCCCCTCTCGTTGCTATGCATCTCCTAGATAGATCTTGCGTGAACGTAGGAATTTTTTTGAACTGGCATGCTACGTTTCCCAACAGTTCACACGACATACTAATAGTTCATACCACATGAGAGAAAACAATCAGGTTGGTGAAGTTGAGTTTACTTACATTGCTAGTCTCTGTGTGTGTGATGGACGTCCTAGATGCCATAGTGAAATTTATGAAAGTGGTCCCAGACGTCCCAAATGTTAACTAGATTGGTGCTTTGTTGGACGACCCAGATTTATGTGTTCAAACTAATACATAGTTTTTTATTTGAGAAAGTGGCAGGAGCTCATATGCACCCAAAAAAAACCAAGTGAATTCTAGACGAACATAACAGATAATCAAATTATATGCAAAAGTACAACCGAGAAAATTTTATGTTCTTGATGAATACAGTAATGTTGTTGATTTAAATACAGGCACAAAGAGGGCACACGTTTTCAACTTATTCCTGAAGCCAATTTACAATTCACATTTGCCATGCACTATACTTTTTTCTTTGAATATGCTTACTTAATATACACTAGAAACCACTATTAAGATTTCTTTAAATGTATATGATTCAGAAATCTTGGTCGTGATATTTAATATTATTTTAAAATATGAGAACACGCATATAGGCCTACCAATATATGTGTATACACTATATAATTCTGATTGTTTAAAAATTAATTCAAGAATATTTTTAATAAAAAAGATAATTTTGTTGCATCATTTTTTTTATTTGGTAGAAGAAAATTTCCACTAATATACAATGGAATTCTATAACATAGAATATTATAACTATTACTCCCTCAGTAACTTAATATAAGATGTTTTTGACACTATGACAGTTTCATAAAACATCTTATATTAAGTTAGAGAGGAGTATTTAGCTAATATTGTTGTGTGGATAATATGATAGCTAAGTAATAGAAAATTATACTCACAAAACTGTAATATGACACAATTAGTTTAAATAACTATAAGAGTTTACTATAAAAAATAATAGATTAAATCTCCTGGGCCCAAAAATGGGTTGGATCTACCCTAGCCATGTACACAGTCCTCTCCTTTTCATTTGCTCTGTGACTAAATTCTTCAATCTATGACCTCTTACATGAAAGTACCACTTTCATAAGAACAGAGTGGTGCTTGCTCGAACACCAGCCAGGACATTCTCCAGCTCCCCTTCGTCCTCCTCGCAACTAGCATAGACCACCTCGAAGGGGCCTGTCTGATAGTCTTGGTGGCTACAAAGCACCATATCAGCCAAGAAATACCGATCGCCTTCACATCCTTTGGTTTGCATGAATTTAGTTAGAATAATAAATGCCATTATTTGGAAAATGAAAAAGAAGGAAAACAATCTTGGAATGATATTTCCTTTAAATGTTTATTTTAATTGTTATATTTGGTGTTTCCATCAGATTTAAATCATTGAAAATCATATCCTATCCTCTTTCAATCCTTCGTGCCAAACTCTTACAAATGATCATGTCATGTGGGTAGAGCCAAAAAATATTTTTGTAGTAAATTATTTTGACCAAACAGCTTTTAAACCATTTTATTTTCAAAACCCTATAATACAGTTTTGCAGTAAAAGTATTTATTTTTACAAAACAATATTTTATTAAAAACATTTTTGAGGTCTACTATGTATATGAACACTATTTTCTCCAAAAGTTTTAATTTCAAAGTTATTTAATTTTATCTATTTACTGTTTGGAAGGTTAGAAACGACATTGAAATAAGGAAAACATTTATTTTCTTCTAAATTTCCCAAGAAAATTAGGAAATATATTTATATTTTTATTATAAAAATCATATGTGAGTATAGTCACATGGTTATGCCCAACATTTTCCATTTATGACATGCACTAGTGATAGCTTTGTCGCGTCGGGAACATGTAGGCTTGACATGCACCGGTGATTATGTTGTTCTTCTCTTGAGGCATGCTCTATTGTCACTTCAGGTTATCAGAGCGACCTGCCACGCCGGTATCGCCGATGTAGTTTGATCGGTCCTATGCATTTTAAGAAAACTGAACTGGCAATTGAACAGTGAGGCTTTCGGTTCAACTTTTTACTGGTTGGACCGCTAGCTCATCGATTCATTGGCGACAAAAAGCTAGAATATTTAAACTATTTTAAAAAAATTCAACCCCACATCAAATGAATACATATATTGGATGTAAAGCATTATGAGTACCTTTGAGAGATTGATCTGGCGGGTCTTGAGATTGACGAAGTCACCATAGATGCCTTGCTATCGGCAGGGCGTCACCTCTACTGAAATAATATTTAGCTTTAGGAGACACACATGCTTCAAACATGGGTTTTAATCTCCAATGGGTTTGGGTATAACCACCCTCCTAACTATACGACCACATGTTGTTTCTCAACAAATTGCTACGTTTTGACTACACATGCTTGCTTGCATCTGTTCACCGGAGAGCAAAGAACATGTCACTTGACCAAATCACATGCAACAATATTTTTAGGTCATGTACCTATAAACGATGTGAGTATGCTTGGGTTGTATCCAAAACCTACTTATAGCGGCGAATAAGGTGTAGTTTAGTTGATTAGTTTTTTGATGGTTGAACATGTCCAACTGAGTTCAAGTCTTAAGACTTGTCGCGGATGCTTGCATTGCATACATGTGAAGTGTCGGTATTGCGCTTCACAAAGATCTACTCTAGCAACTATTTCGTAGTGACCAAACTAATGTTTCACATGCATACACTTCTCTATTTATGGTAGTTTGTTTCGTTCTCAATATTGACTTAATCACATGGAAGCAAGAAAACCTTGAAGCGTGTTTTTGGAGCTTCAAACCATATGTCTGATTGTTTCAATGGTGTGACCACATTTTACATGTTTAGCCTGTAAAATCGATACAAATATGTGGTCAGTCATATATATTTGTTGATTTTGTGCAAATGTACATCTCTCAACGGCGTCATCTTCTCCTATGATGGCACCAACTATGGTTTAAGGGGCACTACAGTGAAGATGAAAGGTGGACATAGTGAGGCCTCCTCCATCTCGGATGAGAGGAGGATGATCACTGCATTTCATTCTCCTCAATGTTACCTGGTCTAAAGGAAAGTAAGCTAATGAACCCAAATCGCCTCTCAACGTACGTGGTTGGGGCGTGACGAAATGGCTCCCGAGTTCATCTGCTCCCCCAGGCGAATAGTAAAATAAATAAAAAATACTAGGAAAGATGTTTGAGTGCGTGATGTGCCAAATTTGGTGGCGTTTGAACACCTGAGTAGCTCTTGAAAAAGAAAATGAGGTATGTGAGAAAGTTTACTGTTTGAACCCAATTTATTTTTGTTTTTGCTAATAGCTACTCAAATGTCCAAATACCACGAAATTTGGCATGGACATCACGCACTCGAACATCTTCCATTCATTTTTTTTTCCAGATTGTTTTTAGTTTTTATAGTATTTTTTACTGTTCACCAAGATTAGACGCTTGGATATTCATACGCGATTGCTCATACTTCTGGTTTGGTGCATTTGGTCTATTCAAGTAAGAAATGTAAGTATTTCTTTGATTCGGTCCATTTGGCACCCTGTATATATTTCTCGCAGTTGGTCCACTTAACATCAGCATTCATTTAAACACCTAAAAGAGCAAAACGAGGCTAGCCTACACTCTAAGATAGTTGGGACCAATGTTGTTGATGGCTATTAAATGAGAGGAAAGGCCCAAAGCATAGAAAACAATATAGCCCCCCCCCCCACCTCCGCGCCGCCTCCTCTGAGGTGACTCGGGGGCGAACCCTAGCCTCCCCGCCCATTTCGTTCTCGTCTCTCCCCTCTCCGCCGCTGCCAGAGATGCTCACCGGCGCGGCCGCGTGGCACCGGTGAAGGTGGCGGCAGGGATCCGGGGGGCTCCATCGTGGGTGGAGTCCTCGGTTTCAGGCGGCAGCTTCCACAGGTGGTGTAGCCTTCTTGGCCTTTGTCTGTGAACAGGGCGGCGGGCCCAGTCTTGGTGTGGGGCCTCTTCCCCGACGGCGTCGGCTGCAGCGGCGGCCCCCCGCTGGTTGCTGGATTGCCATGGAGAAGCTCGTCCGCGACCCCGATCTACTCCGATCTGCTGCGGATCTGGCCCCTGGTGGCTCCGACCGCCGTCCTCGGGTGCCGGTGCTTCGGATCTGGTGGCTCGAGGTGGACCCGGGGGAATCCCTTGGCCGGCGCAGCGGCCACATCGAAGGCGGCACCTATCGATGTTGTTCCCTTGTTGAAGGCTTCGGCGAGGATCCCCTTCCTCCCACCCTCCCTGGAGCTCAGGTAAAAGCCTCGCACTTCTATTCCAGGTGACAACGGCATCGTGGTGGCGTGATCCTTCCTGAAGGCGTTGCTTGGAGGCTGCTCGAGCGGTGGTGATGTTGGCGGCGTTTCGATGACGGCGTGTGGCGGCCAGGCTTTATCTTCGGCAGCCTGCTCGGTTCTTGGTGTGGATGTGCTGGAAGTTTGTCTATTTTGGGCTTAGCCCAATAGCGATTCAGAAATTCCTAATAAATCCTAGAGGCCCACGCAGCCCATTCATGCAAGGCAAGAGGTGGAACTAAAGTTTAGTCCCACATTGCTAGTTTAGAGGGAGTTGGACCTCTTTATAAGGGAGGCTCTTTCTCCACTTGTATGAGGATGAGAACAAGAGGGACATCCACGCGCGCTCCTCCTCTGCCGCCCGCCTCGCCACGCCACGCCACGCCTCGTCGCGACGCGATGCGGGTTGCGGGAATGAGCCGATGTCTAAATTTTTTACCACGCATGACGGGTATACGAAAGGTCATGCGGAAGCTGAAACATTTTTGCTGTAGTGGAGATTGAATACGAACGGCACACCTCTTCGCCTGTTGCTTGTTCGTTTCGTCTCCCTAGTTCCCTTCAGCTCCCGGCGCAGCTTCTCGCCTCCTTCTTTTGCGCCTATAAAAGGGAGGTCGCTCCTCTCAGAGATACGCACCAGAACTTCTTCTTCCTCTCGCCACAAGTTCCTGAGCACTGCTTCCGCTACGTTTCTTCCCCATCCCGGCTTGCGGCATGCCGGAGGTCGGGACAGTGGGCCTTCAAACCGCACCTCTTTGGAGTCCTGTGCGGGAGAAGCGGTGATAAGGTTTTGGGGAGGCGCTTGGCGCGACCTCGACTTCTTCGTCACGGACGCCCGGACTCGGCGACTACTTCCCCGACGATGACTTCTTCCGGCGTCGACAACCTCCTCGGGACGACATGGCTGGCAAGGACATCGATCCCAAGTCGGTAACCTGCTGCTTCATCGTCCGTGACGTGTTCTTCCTCTTTCTATTAGAGGCCTGCTTCTGATTTCTTGTTCTAGTGTTTGCCCTAGATTTGATAGACTCTGTTTCATATATGCAACTTGCTATCTTTATCTTGCTCCGGATGTGTTTAGTTCTGATTCATATATGAAGTTCTTGTTACCTTCTCTTTGTCAAATCGCATGACTTGTTTTATCACTTTGCTATACTAGTCGTGCTTTATCTAGTATTTCATTAATAAAATCATTTTGTAAATTGCTCATATTTCCAACAATCCAAAAACCTTATTATAGGCAATTTACCCCGAGTGGTTTTGCTGCTTCCATGAAACCTCCTATGTTTGAGGGTATCCACTATAACAGGTGGCCCATGAGAGCAGTCTTATGGTTTCAAACCATGAGTTGCTATGACGCCACTCTTGGCAAACCTGAAGGAGAGCTTGATGCTCAATAGGCACAAGCTTTTCAGAAAATGGATACTCTGTTTAAGGCTGCTCTCTTGAGTGTTCTTGGTGAGAACATAGTTGATGCTTATGCGTCGATTGATAATGGAAAAGATATGTGGGATGCACTCGAGGCCAAGTTTGGGGTCTCGGATGCTGGCACTGAGCTGTACATCATGGAGCAATTCTATGATTACGAGGATGGTGAAGAAGCGCTCCGTGGTTGAGCAAGCTCATGAGATCTGATCATTTGCTAGAGAACTTGAGCACTTGGTTGTATGCTACTCTACGGACAAGTTTGTTGCCGGAGGTATCATCACTAAGCTTCCTCCTTCGTGGAGGAACTTTGCTACCTTCTTGAAACATAAGAGGCAGGAGTTTTCCGTCCGGATCTCATTGGCACTCTTGATGTGGAAGAAAAGCGAGAGCAAAGGACACACGTGCTCGAGGTATTCAGGGAGGATCTAGTGCCAACTGCATGTACGGAAGAAGAACTTCCGGCCCCACAAGTTCAAGAACAAGGGCAAGTTTGATGGTAAAGCAAAGTTTGATGGGAAGAACAAGGTTGTGCAACACACGAACTTCAAGAAGAAGAATGACAAGAAGAAAGGTGTTTGTCATGTGTGTGTGGATCTTGATCACTAGGCTCCTAGTTTCCCTAATCGCTATGACAAGCGTCATCCTGGGAAAGGCGGCAAGACCGCTAATGTTGTCATTGGAGACACTGACATGAAGGATGCTGGGTATGGTATATTTCCCACTATCCTTTCAGTATGTCATTCTCCTGATTGGTTGATTGACATGTATGAAGTGATATTTCCATGTTTTCGTCTTATCAGACCGCAGGGACTTCAACCGTGCTGATGGGCAACGGTTCAAGTGCTTATGTTCGTGGTGTTGGCACAGTCGATCTGAAGTTTACTTCGGGGAAGATCGTGCGGCTGAAGAACGTGCATTATGTCCCCTCCGTCAATAAAAATCTTGTTATCGGATCTCTTACGTAGAGATGGCTACAAGCTTGTCTTTGAGTCGAATAAATTTGTAATATCCAAGTATGGAACCTTTGTTGGTAAAGGCTATGAGTCGGGAGGCCTGTTTCGTTTATCCTTATCGACGTTTGCAATAAAGTTGTTAATCATATTTGCAACAATAGTGAATCAAATGTGTGGCATTCACGTCTTTGTCATGTTAACTTTGGTTGCATGTCGCGACTAGCGAAGTTGAACTTAATCCCTAGTTTCACCACTGTCAAGGGATCCAAGTGTCAAGTGTGTGTGCAAGCTAAGCAACCTCGTAAGTCTCATGTGACTGCGGAAATGAGAAATCTTGCACCACTAGAACTCATAAATTCAGATCTATGTGAAATGAATGGTGTTTTGACAAAAGGAGGAAAGAAATATTTCATGACGTTAATTGACAACTCCACTAGATACTGCCGTGTGTATCTTCTAAAATCCAAGGATGAGGCTTTGAACTTTTTCAAGATCTATAAAGCTGAAGTGGAAAACCAAATTGATCGGAAAATCAAGAGGCTTAGGTCCGACCGCGGTGGAGATTATTTTTCCAATGAATTTGATGCTTTTTGTGCGGAACATGGTATAATCCATGAGAGAACGCCTCCCTATTCACCTCAGTCAAATGGGGTGGCCGAAAGAAAGAACCGTACTCTAACAGATTTGGTTAACGCCATGTTAGACACATCGAGTCTCTACAAGGCATGGTGGGGGGAGGCGATATTGACTGCATGCCATGTTCTAAACTGAGTTCCCACAAAGAATAAAGAGATAACTCCATTCGAGGAATGGGAGAAGAAAAGATTAAAACTCTCTAATCTACGAACCTAGGGTTATTTGGCGAAAGTCAATGTGCCAATTCCAAAGAAGCACAAGCTTGGACCAAAGACCGTGGATTGTGTTTTCCTGGGATATGCTTTTCATAGCATTGGTTATAGATTCTTTGTTGTAAAATCTGAGGTACCTGACATGCATGTCGGTACGATCATGGAGTCGAATGATGAGACTTTCTTTGAAGATATCTTTCCAATGAAGGATATGGCTACCTCATCTAATCAGGAGATGCCTAGTTCATCGAATCAGGAACCAGTTACAATTACCAAACCTGCCATGTCGATGGAACACTTTGAAAATCCTGTGGAGGAGAACAATAAAGTTCCTACTAGGAGCAAGAGACAGAGGACTACAAAGTCCTTTGGTGATGATTTTCTTGTGTATCTCATAGATGACACTCCCAGTTCTATTTCAGAGGCCTATGCATCTGAAGATGCTGACCTCTTTTTTGGAAGGAAGCGGTTCAGAAGCGAGAGATGGATTCCATCTTGGCGAATGAAACTTGGGAGATAAATCGATCATCCTTATAGGTGCAAACCTATAGGATGCAAATAGGTATTCAAGAAGAAGCTTAGGCCTGATGGTACTATTGAAAAGTACAAGGCTCGGCTCGTGGCTAAGGGTTATACCCAAAAGGAAGGTGAAGACTTCTTTGATACTTACTCACAATGTGGCTTGGTGACCACTATTCGATTTCTACTTTCACTAGCTGCCTCACATGGTCTTCTCGTTCATCAAATGGATGTTAAGACTGCTTTCCTAAATGGAGAGTTGGACGAGGAAATTTATATAGAACAACCAGATGGGTTTGTACTAGATGGTCAGGAAGGAAAAGTGTGCAAGATTCTTTGAAGTCTTTGTATGGACTCAAGCAAGCACCCAAGCGATGGCATGAGAAGTTTGAAAGAACTTTAACATTTGTAGGCTTTGTTATGTAAACGGCCGACAAATGTGTGTACTATCGCCATGGTGGGGGCAAGGGAGTTATCCTTTGCTTGTATGTTGATGACATACTGATTTTGAACAAATCTGAATGTTATTAAGGAGGTCAAGGATTTCCTATCTCGTTGTTTTGAGATGAAGGATTTAGGAGTGGGCGATGTCATTACGAACATCAAGTTGTTGAGAGGCGATGATGGTGGGATTACATTTCTTCAATCTCACTATGTGGAAAAGATCTTGAGTCGCTTTGGCTATAGTATTTGCAAGCCCTCTCCAACACCATACGATGCTAGCATCTTTGCTTGAAAGAATCAAAGAATTGCTAGAGATCAATTGAAATATTCTCAGATTATTGGCTCGCTTATGTACTTAGCCAGTGCTACAAGACCTGACATCTCTTTTGCTATTAGCAAACTGAGTTGGTTTGTCTCAAAACCAGGAGATGTGCATTGGAAAGCTCTAGAGAGAGTTTTGCGTTATTTGAAAACCTTTGTGAATTATGGAATTCACTACCGGGCACCCAAAGGTGCTTGAAGGGTATAGTGACTCAAACTAGATCTCGAGATCTTGATGAGATAAAGGCCACGAAGCGGTTATGTATTCACTCATGGAGGTGGCGCTTGTTTCTTGAAAGTCTTGCAAGCAGACCATCTTAACGAGGTCAACAATGGAAGCAGAACTCACAGCACTAGATACAGCTACGGTCGAACCAGATTGGCTTTGTCAGCTCTTGAATGACTTGCCGGTTGTTGAGAAACATGTACCGGGTATCCTTATGAACTGCGACAATCAAACTATAATCACGAAAGTGAGCAGCTCAAAGGATAGCATGAAGTCATCAAGACACGTTGAGAGAAGGTTAAAATGCATCGGGAAAATGAGAAACTCCGGAGTTATTGCATTGGATTATATGCAAACGTCTAAAAATCTGGCAGATCCTGTCACTAAGGGTCTATCACGTAATGTGATAGATAATGCATCGAGGGAGATGGGTATGAGACCCACAATATGAGTTGTTCACAGTGGTAACCTAGTCTATGTGATCGGAGATCCCGTGAATTAGATGTGGAAGACAAGTTGTTGGTCAACTGAGAGGAGAGTATCCTTACTACTAACAATACCACTCCATGAAGATGCAATACTCTCCTAATCTACATGGCAGGTTGATGTATATCTTAATGTGTTCTAAGTGGCTCATTGAAACAGAGATGTCATCCTGCAGAACATCTTTTGAAGAATGCACCTATATGAGTCTGATTGTTAAACGTCGCAATCTATGAGAGTAGGGTTCTCTCTAGTAAACTCATGAAAGGTCTCGGAGTATGACGCATAAGATCCACCTGAGAAGACCCACGGTAGCCACATATCGGTCAAGGCTTTATGTGAAGCTAGATTCGCAGAAAACTTGCGATTCGAGGCCCGATCCACTGTTCAAGTTGCTTACTAGTGTAGCATAGAGTTCTAGGTGGAAGTTTAACTTAGGTCTCCTTTGTAATCGGTATATAAAAGCAGTGTTTTTGGAACCAAAGGCAAAATTTTGTGTGCCTCACGGGATGCGGTGGGGATTGCTGGAATTTTGTCTATTTTGGGCCTAGCCCAATAGCGATTTCAGAAATTCCTAATAAATCCTAGAGGCCCACGCGCCCATTCATTACCAAGGCAAGAGGCGGAACTAAAGTTTAGTCCCACATTGCTAGTTTAGAGGGAGTTGGACCTCTTTATAAGGGAGGCTCTTTCTCCACATGTATGAGGATGAGAACAAGAGGGACATCCATGCGCAGTCCTCCTCCGCCTGCCTCGCCATGCCTCGTCATGACCTTGACGCAGATTCTTGCGGAATGAGCTGAGCCGATGTCTAAATTTTGCCACGCATACGGGTATCTGAAAGGTCATCACGAAAAGGCTGAAGCGTTTTGCTGTAGTGGAGATTGAATCTGAGCGGCACACCTCTTACTTTGTTGCTTGTTCGTTTCGTCTCCCTAGTTCCCTTCAGCTCCCGGCGCAGCTTCTCGCCTCCTTCTTTTGCGCCTATAAAAGGGAGGTCGCTCCTCTCAGATATATGCACCAGAACTTCTTCTTCCTCTCGCCACAAGTTCTCGAGCCTTTACCGCTGCTACGTTCTTCCCCATTAAACTTGCGGCGTGCAACTTGGTCGGGACGATGAGCCTCGAAACCGCACCTCTTTGAGTCTTGTACGGGAGTAGGGTGATAAGGTTTTTGGGGAGCGCTTCGCGCGACTACTGACTTCTTCGTCACGGACGCCCCAGACTCCGACGACTTCTTCCCCGACGTCGACAACCTCCTCGACGACATGGCTGGCGAGGACACGGACCCCAAGTCGATTAACCTGCTTTATTCTTTGTCCGTCGTGTTCTTCCTCTTTCTATTAGAGGCCTTGCTATAGTTTCTTGTTCTAGTGTTTTCCCTAGATATGTTAGACTCTGTTTCATATATGCAACTTGCTATCTTTATGCTCCGGATGTGCTTGAATTCTGATTCATATATGAAGTTGTTGTTTACCTTGTCTTTGTCAAATCGCATGACTTGTTTTATCACTGCTATACTAGTCGTGCTTTATCTAGTATTTCTGTTAATAAAATCATTCGGTTAATTGCTCATATTTCCAACAGGATGGTCCCGGCCGTCGGTGTGAGGGGATCGGTGTCCCTCTCGGCGCCTATGGTTTCCGGCGATTCCTAACCTCGCCGATGTATTGTGCTGCCATTCTCAGCCTTCTCCGTGGTTCGGCGCCTTCGTTCGACATCTCTCGTCTGGCGTTCTATCTTGCCGCTCCCGGTGATGGTGCCTGGGTTCCCGTCGCGTGTGGGTTTGCTCCTGCTGTCTCCCCTTGGGCAGCTTGTGTTGGGTAACGTAGTAATTTAAAAAAAAATTCCTACGCACACGCAAGATCATGGTGATGCATAGCAACGAGAGGGAAGAGTGTTGTCCACATACCCTCATAGACCCGAAAGCGGAAGCGTTATGAAAATGCGGTTGATGTAGTAAATGCGTCTTCACGATCCGACCGATCCAAGTACCGAACGTGACGGCAACTCGAGTTCAGACACACGTTCAGCTCGATGACGATCCCGGACTCCGATCGGCGGTGTGTCGA
Source organism: Aegilops bicornis (assembly GCA_021605145.1). Lineage (NCBI taxonomy): Eukaryota > Viridiplantae > Streptophyta > Magnoliopsida > Poales > Poaceae > Aegilops > Aegilops bicornis. The sequence continues at coordinate 575,260,430 of CM038669.1, forward strand.
GGGATGAGTTCCGTCGACGACTGACGGCGTGGTAGCGGTGATGATGTTCTACTCTGCCGCAGGGGCTTCGCCTAAGCACCGCAACGATATGACCGAGGTGGAATATGGTGGAGGGAGGCACCGCACACAGCTAAGGAACGATCACGAAGATCAACTTGTGTGTCTAGAGGTGCCCCTCTGCCCCCGTATATAAAGGACCAAGGGGGGAGGCCGGCCGGCCCTAGGGGCGTGTCAAGGAGGGGGGAGTCCTCCTCCTAGTGGAGTAGGACTCCTTTCCTAGTCCAACTAGGAAGGAGGAAGGGGAAGGAAGAGAGGAGAGGGAGAGGAAGAGGGCCGCCCCCTCCCCTAGTCCAATTCAGATTACTCCCCCATGGGAGGGGCGCGCCACCTCCTGGGCTGCTGCCCTCTCTCTCCCCTCAGGCCCACTAAGGTCCAATACTTCCCCGGGGGGTTCCGGTAACCCCTCCAGCACTCCGGTTTTCTCCGAAATCACCCGAAACACTTCCGGTGTCCGAATATAGTCGTCCAATATATCAATCTTTATGTCTCGACCATTTCGAGACTCCTCGTCATGTCTGTGATCACATCCTGGACTCCAAACAACCTTCGGTACATCAAAACTTATAAACTCATAATTAAAACTGTCATCGTAACGTTAAGCGTGCGGACCCTACGGGTTCGAGAACTATGTAGACATGACCTAGAACTGTTTCTGGTCAATAACCAATAGCGGAACACGGATGCTCATATTGGCTCCTACATATTCTACGAAGATCTTTATCGGTCAAACCGCATAACAACATCGTTGTTCCCTTTGTCATCGGTATGTTACTTGCCGAGATTCGATCATCGGTATCCAATACCTAGTTCAATCTCGTTACACGGCAAGTCTCTTTACTCGTTACATAATGCATCATTCCGTGAACTAACTCATTAGCTACATTGCTTGCAAGGCTTATAGTGATGTGCATTACCAGAGGGCCCAGAGATACCTCTCCGAGCAATCGGAGTGACAAATCCTAATCTCGAAATCGCCAATTGAACATGTACCTTCGGAGACACTGTAGAGCTCCTTTATAATCACCCGATTCACGTTGTGACGTTTGGTAGCACACAAAGTGTTCCTCCGTAGCAGGAGTTGCATAATCTCATAGTTGTAGGAACTTTGTATAAGTCATGAAGAAAGCAATAGCAACATACTAAGCGATCAAGTGCTAGGCTAACGGAATGGGTCAAGTCAATCACATCATTCTCCTAATGATGTGATCCCGTTAATCAAATGACAACACATGTCTATGGTTAGGAAACATAATCATCTTTGATTAATGAGCTAGTCAAGTAGAGGCACACTAGTGACATTATGTTTGTCTATGTATTCACACATGTATCATGTTTAGGGTAATACAATTCTAGCATGAATAATAAACATTTATCATGATATGAGGAAATAAATAATAACTTTATTATTGCCTCTAGGGCATATTTCCTTGATCTCCCACTTGCACTAGAGTCGATAATCTAGATTACACAGTAATGATTCTAACACCCATGGAGTCTGGTGCCGATCATGTTTTGCTCGTGGAAGAGGCTTAGTCAACGGGTCTGCGACATTCGAGATCCGTATGTATCTTGCAAATCTCTATGTCTCCCACGGACTTGGTCCGGATGGAATTGAGGCGTCTCTTGATGTGCTTGGTCCTCTTGTGAAATCTGGATTCCTTTGCCAAGGCAATTGCACGATATTGTCACAGAAGATCTTCATTGGTCCCGATGCACTAGGTATGACACCTAGATCGGAAATGAACTCCTTCATCGAGACTCCTTCATTTCTTTGCTTCGAAGCGACTATGTACTCCGCTTCGCATGTAGATCCCGCCATGACGCTTTGTTTAGAACTGCACTAACTTACAACTCCACCGTTTAATAAAAACACGTATCCTGTTTGCGATTTAGAATCGTCCGGATCAGTGTCAAAGCTTGCATCGACGTAACCATTTACGACTAGCTCTTTGTCACCTCCATAAGCGAAACATATCCTTAGTCCTTTTCGGTATTTCGGGATGTTCTTGACGACATCCGATGATCCACTCTGGATTACTTTGGTACCTACACCGCCAAGCTTATTGCTAAGCATACATCAGTGCGGTACCTGACATTGCATACATGATAGAGCCTATGGCTGAAGCATAGGGAACATCTTTCATTTTCTCTCTATCTTCTGCTGTGGTCGGGCATTGAGTCGACTCAACTTCACACCTTATGTCTGAGGCAAGAACCGTTTCTTTGCACGATCCATTTTGAACTTTTTCAAAACTTTATCAAGGTATGTGCTTTGTGAAAGTCCAATTAAGCGTCTTGATCTATCTCTATAGATCTTGATGCCCAATATATGTGACTTCACCGAGGTCTTTCATTGAAAAACTTTTATTCAAGTATCCCTTTATGCCATCCAGAAATTCTATATCAATTCCAATTAACAATATGTCATCTACATATAATATCAGAAATGCTCTGAGCTCCCTCACTTTCTTGTAAATACAGGCTTCTCCAAAAGTGCGTATAAAACCATATGCTTTGATCACACTATCAAAGCGTTTATTCCAACTCGAGAGGCTTGCAGATCCATAAATGGATCATTGGAGCTTGCACACTTTGTTAGCATCTTTTGGATCGACAAAACCTTCCGGTTGCATCATATACAACTCTTCTTCGAGAAATCCATTAGGAATGCAGTTTTGACATCCATTTGCCAAATTTCATAATCATAAAATCACGGCAATTGCTAACATGATTGAGACGGACTTAAGCATCGCTTCTGGTGAGAAAGTCTCATCGTAGTCAACCCCTTGAACTTATCAAAACCTTTTGCAACAAGTCGAGCTTTGTAAAGCGGTTACATTACATCAGCGTCAGGTCTTCTTCTTGAAGATCCATTTATTTTCTATGACTTGCCGATCATCGGGCAAGTCAACCAAAGTCCATACTTTGTTCTCATACATGGATCCCATCTCAGATTTCATGGCCTCAAGCCACTTTGCGGAATCTGGGCTCATCATCGCTTCCTCATAGTTCGTAGGTTCACCATGGTCAAGTAACATGACTTCCAGAATAGGATTACCGTACCACTCTGGTGCAGATCTTACTCTGGTAGACCCTCTGAGGTTCGGTAGTAACTTGATCTGAAGTTTCATGATCGGTATCATTAGCTTCCTCAGCGATTGGTGTAGTTGTCACGAGGAGCCGGTTCTTGTGATGAACTACTTTCCAATAAGGGAGCAGTCTGATTACCTCATCAAGTTCTACTTTCCTCCCACTCACTTCTTCGAGAGAAACTCCTTCTCTAGAAAGGATCCGAATTTAACAACAAAATTTTTGCCCTCGGATCTGTGATAGAAGGTGTACCCAATAGTCTCTTTTGGGTATCCTATGAAGACACATTTCTCGATTTGGGTTCGAGCTTATCTGGTTGAAGTTTCTTCACATAAGCATCGCAGCCCCAAACTTTAAGAAAGCGACAACTTTGGTTTCTTGCCAAACCACAGTTCATAAGGCGTCGTCTCAGCGGATTTTGATGGTGCCCTATTTAATGTGAATGCGGTCGTCTCTAAAACATAACCCCAAAAGCGATAGCGTTAAATCGGTAAGAGACATCATAGATCGCACCATATCTAGTAAAATACGATTACGACATTCGGACACACCATTTCGTTGTGGTGTTCCGGGTGGCGTGAGTTGTGAAACTATTCCGCATTGTTTCAAATGTGAACCAAACTCGTAACTCAAGTATTCTCCTTCATGATCAGACCGTAGAAATTTTATTTTCTTATTACGATGATTTTCCACTTCACTCTGAAATTCTTTGAACTTTTCAAATGTTTCAGACTTGTGTTTCATTAAGTAGATATACCGATATCTGCTCAAATCATCTGTGAAGGTGAGAAAGTAAAGATACACTTGTGAGCCTCAATATTCATTGGACCACATACATCGGTATGTATGATTTCCAATAAATCGATTGCTTTCGCTCCATAGTTCCGGAGAACGGCGTTTTAGTCATCTTGCCCATGAGGCACGGTTACTTAAGTACCAAGTGATTCATAATCAAGTGATTCCAAAAGTCCATCGAATGGAGTTTCTTCATGCGCTTTACACCGATATGACCTAAGCGGCGGTGCCACAAATAAGTTGCACTATCATTATCAACTCTGCATCTTTTGGCTTCAACATTATGAATATGTGTATCACTACTATCGAGATTCAATAAAAATAGACCACTCTTCAAGGGTGCATGACCATAAAAGATATTACTCATATAAATAGAACAACCATTATTCTCTGATTTAAATGAATAACCGTCTAGCATCAAACAAGATCCGGATATAATGTTCATGCTCAGCGGCACCAAATAACAATTATTTAGGTCTAAAACTAATCCCGATGGTAGATGTAGAGGTAGCGTGCCGACCGCGATCATATCGACTTTGGAACCATTTCCCGCAGCGCGCCGTCACCTCGTCCTTAGCCAATCTTCGCAATCCGTAGTCCCTGTTTGAGTTGCAAATATTAGCAGCAGAACCAATATCAAATACCCGGTGCTCTGCGAGCATTAGTAAGGTACACATCAATAACATGTATATCACATATACCTTTGTTCACCTTGCCATCCTTCTTATCCGCCACATACTTGGGGCAGTTCCGCTTCGATGTCGGTCGCTTTGCGGTAGAAGCACTTTCGATTTCAGGCTTAGGTCCAGACTTGGGTTTCTTCTCTGAGCGACAACTTGCTTGCTTTGTTCTTCTTGAAGTTCCCCTTCTTCTTCCCTTTGCCCTTCTTCTTGGCCCGGTGGTCTTATTGACCATCAACACTTGATGCTCCTTCTTGATTTCTACCTCCATGACCTTTAGCATTGCGAAGAGCTCGGGAATAGTCTTGTCCATCCCTTGCATATTATAGTTCATCACGAAGCTCTTGTAGCTTGGTGGCGATGATTGAAGAATTACATCAATGACACTATCATCGGAAGATTAACTCCCGGTTGAATCAAGTGATTATTATACCCGGACATTTTGAGTATATGTTCACTTGTGAACTATTCTCCTCCATCTTACGACTATAGAACTTATTGGAGACTTCATATCTCTCAATCCGGGCATTTGCTTGAAATATTAACTTCAACTCTTGGAACTTCTCATATGCTCCATGATGTTCAAAAGCGTCGTTGAAGACCCGGTTCTAAACCGTAAAGCATGGCACTGCTTGAACTATCGAGTAGTCATCAGCTTTGCTCGCCAGACGTTCTTAACGTCGTCGGTTGCATCTGCGGCAGGCACGGCACCCGGCGGTGCTTCGAGGATGTAATTCTTACATGCGATGCTACGTCTTGAGCTTGCTTTGGTTTTCCCGAAGAGGAGGGATGATGCTTGACCTGATGGTGTAAGTATTTCCCTCGATTTTGAGAGCCAAGGTATCAATCCGGTAGGAGGCCACGCGCAAGTCCCTACTTTTTGCACAAAGCGATAGCTACTACGCAACCAACGCGATTAGGGGTTGTCAATCCCTTCACGGTCACTTACGAGAGTGAGATCTGATAGAGATAATATTTTTGGTATTTTTGGTATAAATATGCAAAGTGAAAAGTAAAAGCAAAGTAAAAAACAAAGCAAGTATAAAAGTGATGGAGATTGATATGATGAGAATAGACCCGGGGGCCATAGGTTTCACTAGTGGCTTCTCTCAAGAGCATAGATATTCTACGGTGGGTGAAAAAATTACTGTTGAGCAATTGACAGAATTGAGCATAGTTATGAGGTTATCTAGGTATGATCATGTATATAGGCATCACGTCCGAGACAAGTAGACCAAGCGATTCTGCATCTACTACTATTACTCCACTCATCGACCGCTATCCGGCATGCATCTAGAGTATTAAGTTAAAAGCAGTAACGCAAGCAAGATGACATGATGTAGAGGAATAAATTCATGCAACATGATAAATACCCCATCTTGTTATCCTCGATGGCAACAATACAATACGTGCCTTGCAACCCTTTACGTCACTAGGTAAGGACACATAAGATTGAACCCAAAGCTAAGCACTTCTCCCATTGCAAGAACTACCAATCTAGTTGGCACAAACCAAGCGGATAATTCGAAGAGACTTGCAAAGATAACTCAATCATTCATAAAAGAATTCAGAGAAGAATCAAATATTTTCCATAGATAAAATTTGGATCATAAACCCACAATTCATCGGTCTCAACAAACACACCGCAAAAAAGAAGATTACATCGAATAGATCTCCCACGAGAGGGGGGAGAACATTGTATTGAGATCCAAAAAGAGAGAATAAGCCATCTAGCTACTAGCTATGGACCAAGGTCTGAAGTAAACTACTCACACTTCATCGGAGGGGCTATGGTGTTGATGTAGAAGCCCTCCGTGGTGGATGCCCCTCCGTGAACTCGAACAGGCCCCAAGATGGGATCTCATGGATCTGAGGAAGATGCGGCGGTGGAATTAGGTTTTGGCTCCTCCCCGATCTGTTGAGAGTGCGTAGGTATATATAGGGCGAAGAATGCGTCGGTGAGCGTCGGGGCCCACGAGGTAGAGGCGCGCCCTCCACCTCGTGACCGCCTCTGGCACTTCTTGGAGTAGGGTCCAAGTCTCACGGATCACGTTCGGTGAGAAGATCACGTTCGAAGGTTTCATTCCGTTTGGACTCCATTTGATATTCCGTTTCTTGAAACCTTTGAAATAGGCAAAAACAACAATTACAGGTGGGCCTCCGGTTAATAGGTTAGTCCCAAAAGTTATATAAAAGTGGAAAATAAAGCCCAATATAGTCCAAAACAGTAGATAAAGTAGCATGGAACAATCAAAAATTATAGATACGTTGGAGACGTATCATGCAGCAATGAGGATAATCCTCAGGTTACGGACCCAGTCCGTGTAATTGCTACCATCATCTTTCAACATAGCTTTCTCAAGGAACGCATTAAAATTCAACGGAACAACAGCACGAGTCATCTATCTACAAGAAACATAGACAAGCAAAATACTATCGGTACTAAGTTCATGATAAATTTAAGTTCAATTAATCATATTACTTAAGAACTCCCACTTAGACGGACATCTCTCTAGTCATCTAAGTGATCACATGATCCAAATCAACTAAACCATGTCCAGATCATCACGTGAGATGGAGTAGTTTCAATGGTGAACATCACTATGTTGATCATATCTACTATATGATTCATGCTCGACCTTTCGGTCTCCGTGTTCCGAGGCCATATACATGTATGCTAGGCTCGTCAAGTTTAACTTTGAGTATTACTGCGTGTGCAACTATTTTGCACCGTTGTATTTGAGCGTAGAGCCTATCACACCCGATCATCACGTGGTGTCTCGGCCACGAAGAACTTTCATAGCGGTGCATACTCGGGAGAACACTTCTTGATAATTAGTGAGAGATCATCTTAAAATGCTACCGTCAACCAAAGCAAGATAAGATGCATAAAGGATAAACATCACATGCAATCAATATAAGTGATATGATATGGCCATCACCATCTTGTGCTTGTGATCTCCATCTCCGAAGCACCGTCATGATCACCATTGTCACCGGCGCGACACCTTGATCTCCATCGTAGCATCGTTGTCGTCTCACCAAACTTATGCTTCTACGACTATCACTACCGCTTAGTGATAAAGTAAAGCATTCTTGAAGCGATTGTATTGCATACAATAAAGTGACAACCATATGGCTCACGCCGATTGCGATAACTTCGGTTACAAAACATGATCATCTCATACGATAAAATATAGCATCACGTCTTGACCATATCACATCACAACATGCCTGCAAAAACAAGTTAGGCGTCCTCTACTTTGTTGTTGCAAGTTTTACGTGGGCGCTACGGGCTTAGCAAGAACCGTTCTTACCTACGCATCAAAACCACAGCGATAGTTCGTCAAGTTAGTGTTGTTTAACCTTCGCAAGGACGGGCGTAGCCACACTTTCGGTTCAACTAAAGTTGGAGAAAGCAGAGACACTTGACCAATGTGTGCAAAGCACGTCGGTAGAACCAGTCTCGCGTAAGCGTCTGGCGTAATGTCGGTTCGGGCCGCTTCATCCAACAATACCGCCAAACCAAAGTATGACATCTTTGGTAGCGGTATGACTTGTATCGCCCACAACTCACTTGTGTTCTACTCGTGCATATAACATCTATGCATAAAACCAGGCTCGGATGCCACTGTTGGGTAACGTAGTAATTTCAAAAAAAAATCCTACGCACACGCAAGATCATGGTGATGCATAGCAACGAGAGGGAAGAGTGTTGTCCACGTACCCTCGTAGACCGAAAGCGGAAGAGTTATGACAATGCGGTTGATGTAGTCGTACGTCTTCACGATCCGACCGATCCAAGTACCGAACGTACGGCACCTCAAGAGTTATTTACGTTCGACTCGATGGCGATCCCCGGACTCCGATCCGGCGGTGTGTTGGGGATGAGTTCCGTCGACCTGACGGCGTGGTGGCGGTGATGATGTTCTACCGGCGTGAGGCTTCGCCTAAGCACATGACGATATGGCCAAGGGTGGAATATGGTGGAGGGGGCACCGCACTGCGGCTAAGAGCGATCACGAAGATCAACTTGTGTGTGTCTAGAGGTGCCCTCTGCCCCGTATATAAAGGAGCAAGGGGGGAGGTCGGCCGCCCTAGGGGCGAGCCAAGGAGGGGGAGTCCTCCTCCTAGTGGGAGTAGGACTCCCTTTCCTAGTCCAACTAGGAAGGAGGAAGGGAAGGAAGAGAGGAGAGGGCAGGGAAAGAGGGGCCGCGCCCCCCTTCCCTAGTCCAAGTCGGACTCCCCATGGGAGGCGCGCCACCTCTGGGCTGCTGCCCTCTCTCTCCCCTCGGGCCCACTAAGGCCCAATACTTCCCGGGGGTTCGGTAACCCCTCAGGCACTCCAGTTTTCTCCGAAGTCACGGAACACTTAGGTGTCCGAATATAGTCGTCCAATATATCAATCTTTATGTCTCGACCATTTCGAGACTCCTCGTCATGTCTGTGATCACATCCTGGACTCCGAACAACCTTCGGTACATCAAAACTTATAAACTCATAATAAAAATTGTTATCGTAACGTTAAGCGTGCGGACCCTACGGGTTCGAGAACTATGTAGATATGACCTAGAACTATTTCCGGTCAATAACCAATAGCGGAACACGGATGCTCATATTGGCTCCTACATATTCTACGAAGATCTTTATCGGTCGAACCGCATAACAACATCGTTGTTCCCTTTGTCATCGGTATGTTACTAGCCCGAGATTCGATCGTCGGTATCCAATACCTAGTTCAATCTCGTTAAAGCAAGTCTCTTTACTCGTTCGTAATGCATCATTCCGTAACTAACTCATTAGCTACATTGCTTGCAAGGCTTATAGTGATGTGCATTACCGAGAGGGCCCAGAGATACCTCTTCGACAATCGGAGTGACAAATCCTAATCTCGAAATACGCCAACTCAACATGCACCTTCGGACACACATGTAGAGCTCCTTTATAATCACCCAGTTACGTTGTGACGTTTGGTAGCACACAAAGTGTTCCTCCGGTAAACGGGAGTTGCATAATCTCATAGTTGTAGGAACTTTGTATAAGTCATGAAGAAAGCAATAGCAACATACTAAACGATCAAGTGCTAGGCTAACAGAATGGGTCAAGTCAACACATCATTCTTCTAATGATGTGATCCCGTTAATCAAATGACAACACATGTCTATGGTTAGGAAACATAATCATCTTTGATTAATGAGCTAGTCAAGTAGAGGCACACTAGTTACATTATGTTTGTCTATGTATTCACACATGTATCATGTTTCCGGGTAATACAATTTTAGCATGAATAATAAACATTTATCATGATATGAGGAAATAAATAATAACTTTATTATTGCCTCTAGGGCATATTTCCTTCAGCTTGGTCACCTTGATTTGGGTTCTTGGGGAACCACTCTGCTGGTCGCCAGTGCGACACCCATCGAGCCTGGGTGAAAGGGTAGTGGCCCTTTGCGGCGGCAGAGACAAATCTTTGTTGCCTTGTTGGCCCTTCGGTGGCGATCGGCAATCACAATACTCTGCAGTGGTGCCGCCTCCCATGGCCTTAGTAGGTTAGCTGGTGTAGGTGTAATGGCGGTCGTTGGCAACGGCGTGGTGTGTTCTTGCCCACTAGTTGTTGCCTTAGAGATGTTCTTCTTTGCACCTTGTATCCCTTTTTCCGCTTTCTCCCTTTGTGTATGTTGCTTCCATGTAATCCTGGCCGGTTGATGGTTTTGTTAATTCAAAGTCGGGCTAGGTTCGAGCTCTTCTCAGGCTCGGCCGATGCATTTTCTCTAAAAAAAATTAAATGAGAGGAAAGATGGCGAATAACAAAAAGTACAATAAAAAGGAGGCAAATGAAATGGATATTGACACCACTGTGACGTATATTTTATTGGTACCCCATAGACCACGCCAGCTAAAACCAAATCATTAGAAACTAGTCTCCAAGACCACATTAAGGCAACATCCAAAGCACTTTAAAACTTATCTCATGGACGATATGTTTGGAAAGTTTGGCACCGAATGCAAATTTGAACTAAATATCCAAACTTCCGATATAAACTTCCTCATCTAAAAACATCCTTATCACATCCTTATCAAGCACTAATATGGACACATCAACTTTCTTTGTTTGCCTCTCCAAACTCTTTTTATAATCATATCACTAGGCATTATATATAGACACTAAGGACTTTCATTTTTATTATTGAATGGAAATTTGATACAAATAAACAGACTACAAGTTATTTGATTTAGCTTAACATTGATTGGTAAGCTTGGCACATGCGCCAAGCCTTTTGATTTTAACGTCTACACTCACATCTTTGCATTGATATTCGACAATTTCTCTCATTGTCTGCTCAACATCTCGACCACGCGGATGCTTTTATATGTTTGTGGAGTAACCCGTGGTTTTGTCATCGAGTGCATCACACACAACCTTTCATAAAGTTTCAGGGGGTGCAAAACAAAGTTGTTCCCACTTTTTAACAGGAAAATGGAAAAATCGGAGGACCAATTCGCAACAAATGGTGAACCCTCCTCGCACACTTGAGCTCGTTTTCTTGGCCTCCCCCCACCAGCAACCCACCGCACCAAACACCGGCTCCTCCCCGCCGCTCTCCCGCCATGAAGCAGCTCCACAAGTCCCCACCCACGCCCGTCGCCGGCGCACGCGCCGGCGTCCAAGATCTCAAGCCCGCGCGCCCCGGGCCGCGCACCTGGGTCGGCTACCTCGTCCGCGAGCAGCGCCTCCTCTTCGTCCTCCTCGGCGCGCTCATCGCCACCTCCTTCTTCCTCCTCCGCCCCTACCTCTTCTCCCTGTCAGCCTCCAACCCCACCGAGCGCAGCCCCATCTTCAACTTCGCCGCCCACTCGTCCGACCCCCGCGGCGTCCCCGCGGGCTTCCGCCCGCCGCCTCGCCGCGTCGTCGTCACCGGCGGGGCGGGCTTCGTGGGCAGCCACCTCGTCGACAGGCTGCTGGAGCAGGGGGACAGCGTGATCGTGGTGGACAACTTCTTCACCGGGAGGAAGGAGAACGTCGCGCACCACCTGCGGAACCCCAGGTTCGAGCTGCTCCGCCACGACGTCGTCGAGCCCATCCTTCTCGAGGTCGACCGGATCTACCACCTCGCGTGCCCCGCATCGCCCGTGCACTACAAGTACAACCCCATCAAGACGATCATATCCTTCTCGACGCCTGGATCTATACATACTGTTTGATTTGCTCACATTGAAAGCGACTTGATTTCGATCTTCTTTTTGTGCGGTTGGTCGGAGGTATGCTGGATGCAGATCGGGCACAATAGTGATGGTTGTGGCCCGGATCAAGCGCACGCGGTGGTTGTTTGGCTGTTTTGCTTGGATTTAGGAGCGTTCTGTTTCATTAATTTACCACTTTTGCATAGAAAACCTACATTTGCAATATGGGGATCTCGAACAAATAATTGTCTATTATGATGCACATAACTGTTTTCTCAGATTTGACACTGCCTTAGACGATCACATATGAGAGTTCTCTTATTTTGTAACTAGTTTTATTTCACTATCATTTGAGATTACTCTTATTGTGCTTCAGTGATATACAGTATAATTTGTCCTCTTAACAATTAGCACAAGACAAATGTCATGGGAACCTTGAATATGTTGGGTCTGGCAAAGCGAATCGGTGCAAGGTTCTTGTTAACTAGCACAAGTGAAGTTTATGGTGACCCACTTGAGCATCCGCAGAAGGAGACTTACTGGGGGCATGTTAATCCTATAGGTACTGCATTATTAGTTTATACCACTTCATTGTGCTCACTGCTCAGCACCTCATATTACTTCCAGAGGATTAAACCCTTGCCTTTTTCAGGTGTTAGGAGTTGTTATGACGAGGGCAAAAGAACAGCAGAGACTTTGACTATGGACTACCATCGTGGTGGTGGTGTTGCGGTAATTATCTAGTTATATCCACTCTGTCTCTTTGACCGGGTTTATGTTATAAGTAGGAAAATACTAATCCCTCGGTAATTATCTAGTTATATCCACTCTGTCTCTTTGACCGGGTTTATGTTATAAGTGTTGCAGTTTTGAACCGGGGTTAGTTCAAAACTGCGACACTTATAATGGATCGCAGGTAGTATTTTGTAAGTTCTTAGATCCTGTAAGATTTTCCTTTGCATTCACTTAGCTGGCAAAGCGTGAACAAGTGAAAGCATTATCCAATCATCTTTAGTTACCATAATTGATGTATCCCATTTCAGTTATTAAGAAGTGAAAATATCTAGGTCTGTGCAACTCATTCATTAAATTTTGTTTAAATCCTATAATTATTCATGAGACAATAAATGATTTAAATGCCGTTTACATTAACATGCTCTATGTTTTAGTAGCTTGGCACGACGCATGTGACCACACTGTCTTAATTGTAGCCAAATCTCTACAAACTTTGCTAACTGGCATAAATGCAGAGTGCAATTGCTCGTATTTTCAATACATATGGCCCTCGTATGTGCCTGGATGATGGCCGCGTGGTTAGCAATTTTGTTGCACAGGTCTGTTAGCCACATATCATGTATTACTAGTTTTTAGCTGCACCATTTGCTGAAGCCCTAACCTATATGTCTCATGGGTATCCTTGCAGGCACTGCTAAACATCCAATGACAGTATATGGTGATGGAAAACAAACTCGAAGTTTTCAGTATGTTTCTGATCTGGTAAGCACTGTGCAATATTCTTGTTGTGCATTGATTGTCTCATGTGTTCATATATACTCGTTAGTTGCAATTCTTTTTCTCTGTTCCATGTTATAATTTCTCAGAGTAACATTTTCTTTTGTAGTTTAGCTGTATACTCGATGAACTTGGATGAAACAAAATGTTTTGTCCGTAGAAACTTCTTGTGCTTTTTGTTTGACCAATAGTATTCAGTCCCACACCTTCACAGAAACACTTTCAAATAACTAACATAAACTGAGGCCAAGGAAATTAGCTGTTGATAGGTTTGTTACTTGGGAAAAAAAATAGCTTCAGTATTTTTGTCTGTTGCATCTACTTTTCCCCTTTGCATACAAATATCAAATGTTTTTTAATCATATCACCTGCTTGCTTATCTTTATTAGATGAATGCAGATCAATGGCTACACAGACCTTTTGATTTCTCTTATCAAGTCTAAGTTTGTCATGATATTTCCATCCATGTCTTTTAGGTTGCTGGATTGATGGCTCTGATGGAGAGTGAACATATTGGCCCTTTCAATCTGGGAAACCCAGGAGAGTTCACCATGTTGGAACTTGCAGAGGTCTGTACAAGAGTGTTTTTAGATACTTTTTTTAATCTAAAATGGTTCGTAGTAAATGAATATCCTGCCTTTTTCCAGGTTGTGAAGGAAACAATTGACCCAATGTCGACAATTGAATTCAAGCCCAACACAGCTGATGATCCCCATATATGAGAAAGCCCGATATTACCAAGGCCAAGCAACTGCTAGGTTGGGAGCCAAAGGTATCTCTGAAGGAAGGCCTTCCCTTGATGGTGACAGATTTCCGCAAAAGGATCTTGGATGAGTAATCAAGGCAACACTGAGATGAATCTATTTGGCTCTGAATGCTGCGAATATAGGCAAACGTGCTTCACCAACTGGATCCATTCAGTACAATTCTGTGTTTGTATAACGACCTTGTAGAATCATTTAAATTTGTTTTCGTCTTGGTGAGACTGGACAGAAGTAACCAATGGTTTTTTGTCCACATGTGGAACTATAGAAGTGAAGTGAAAGATAGGTGAAGAGGTTGTATTTCAGGAGCTATTGGGTTCAGTTTTGGACTTCCAGTTAACTCCTAACTGTAAAATGAATACTTGATATAAGTGAAATGTAATGGGATGAGATTGCATATAAATCTTGTTCAGTTAAGTCTCGTTCCTTCGGTGTGTTTTGAACTGTCAATCTACAAGTTTCACTTGTCGAAAACTCTTAATCTTCTTGCAGAGAAGTTGATTTGCAGAATGGTATGTGAGACTTCACAGCCTTCACTTGAGGTGCACACTGAAACTGAGAATCCTGCTGAAGCTGACATTTTTGCTTGTCACAGGTACATCTGCTGCTCTGATAACAGCGAAACCGGTGGCGCTGTCGTACCTCCCCGTCCCTCCGACCACCGCGACATGGGACTCCTCCTGACCGTTGTGATGGATTCCGAAGAACCTGACGCTGTCTTCCGCGCCATCGCCGGTGAACAGGGCCTTCACTGCAACCATACGGCTGCTGTTATCATCCAAGCTGGTGACAAGAACGCCCTGCAGCTTCCCAGCCAAGGGCAGCCCAAACTCTCTCTTGCCGTGGAACTGCTCGTCGACAACAGTCACCGTGCCGGGGCGGAGCGCCCCAGGCCGCGTCAAGGCGCGCAGCCAGCTGCCGGGGTGGCCGATCGGGCCTTGGCTGGTGAAGGCGGGGTGTTTCGAGGAAGGGGTGCCGCCGGCATTTGGTGGTGCGGCTCCGTTGGTGTAGAGCGTTATGGTCTGGCCGGAGCTGTGGGGAGGGGGCGGAGGGCTGTGGCCTGCCGGACGGCGGCTGGACGCCGTGTTTACAGTGCTTAGTAGGAGCGTGAGAGCAATGCAGGCTCCGGTGAGGATGTGGGCACGATCTTGTGGTTGCATCTTGGCTCGGTCGTGAGGTTACTGGCGTTTCCTTTGTGATTTGCTTATGTAGCGCAGTGTGGAGTTGGTTCACAAAGCCAAACTGCTCCATTTGGCTCTGCAACGAACCAGCAGCTCCATTTGGTTCGCGTCAGCCAGCAACTCCCTTCAGTAAGATAACCTCTTCCTAGCCTGATCTTGTTCATTAAAGAGCTTATATTCTGGACCCATGACTTCTGTCAAGCTGATCTTGAAGAAGTTGGTGTTCTGTATTTGGACACAAGAAAAAGGCAAACCACCTAAATTACACCTGCTGCGCAACAATGTCTCCAAGAATTCTCTGCTGTCGGCTCAGGTCATTCGACTGTCTTCCCTGTCACGACTTTTTTTTTCGCGAATACGCAAAGCTTGCGTATCATTCATTGATAGAAGAAGTGAAATAAGTACAACAAATGATACAACACATGACACGAACGCAGACAGGCGTGAACATGGTGCCGGAGGCGGAGAAGGGATGCTCGGCCGAAAAGAGGATACAACACAGCTAAGCCTACCAAACCCACCCAAAACCAAGAGTGGACAAGCCGAACCAGCCAAAACACCAACATCACCCGAGCCAATACGACGGACTCCGCGAGCGAGCAAGATAGCGCCTTCAAGAAGGAAAACGACGCCGAGACGCCATCGCCATCCGGTCCGGAGGAACGGACCTAGAGTTTCCCCGAGCTCGAGGGGCCCGGTGAAAGGCCTTGACAACGCCTCCAAGAAGGAAGCGACATCCGCAGGTGCCGCCGTTACCCGACCGCGGAAAGCCGGCGAGGATTTCTCCACGGCGGCCGAAAGCAATCCCATAGCCGCCGAATTGGGAATCGATGATGAGGAAGTCAATGTTGGTCGGAACCACCATGTCGGAAGCGGGTTGACGGGGTTGCACCTGTCGTCGGAGGGTGGCACCGCCTCCGAACCCAAGAGCATTGGATTTGGCAAAAGGAGGAGGCTTTGAGACGTGTAGGGAAGGGTGGGCGACAAAGCGAACCACGCGGGGGTCTGGACGACGGCGTCTGCAACGCCGACAGGAGGGACTGGAGGGACGCAGATCCAAACTGTCGTGGCCTAGCCATCGGGACGTGGGCGAACCAGGTGAGCCGGAAGGACTTGACCACCCGGTCGCCAAGGTTGGAGCTGCCCGGTGAGGCGGCATTTACGGGGACACCGGAGAGACGCGGGCCCGAGACCGCCGGGGCCGGAACAGCGCCAACAAGGACCCCCCGAGAGGTGCCCCGTGTCTGCCACATCCCTAGAAGCCTCGTCACCTCCATCCAGGAGCTGTCGCCGAAGCTCGGGGGAAGGATGTGCCGCCGGAGAGACCGGCAAGTGTGGGCAGCGGCTGGGGAAGACGCCGGCTTAGCCCAGGGGAAGAGACACGGGGCCGCGCGCAGGGGGGCGGGGGCGGTGGAGGCGCCCTCGACGGCCGGGGAAGCTCGGGGTCGCGGGAGACACGGCGAGCCCGTCCGCTGACAGGGAGGACGAATCTGAGTCGCCAACCGCGGCCGAGGCGCCTGTGACCACGCCGGAACGACAAGGGGGAGCCGCCGGGGAGGGGGGTGATGGGGGCGCGATGCGGAGCGGGACGGGGTGGGGAGCACGAGAGGTCAGATCCGCCCCGCCGCCACCTTCCTAGGGCCCAGCACTGCTTCGCCGGCCGGCCCTCCGGTGGCGGCGATGCGGAGATGGGCGCCGGAGGTGGCCGCTTGCTGCGGCGGCTAGGGTTCCCCCCGCGTCGCCCTCGGGGGGGGGGCTTCTATGTTGCTTTCATTCAAAAAAAATTGTGGCACTTCCCTGTCACGACTTGGTAAGCAGGCGCCAGGACTTCTTCGGGAGAGCGCATGGGGCATTTTTTTCCTAGTTGCTGAACTATGTTCTTCCATTAGTCCCTAGAGAACAATTTGATTCTGGTCTTTTACTTTTCACATTACTGTTTGTTGATCAGATTGTGTAAGAATTATCATGTACCTTAGTTGCACATGCTAATTCATGACCGGACCCTGTCCCCCACTTTGACGATCTGTGACCTTAGATGTTGTATCAGATAGTGATTCCAGAATTTCCTGGATCATTCAGATGAAATCAACGTGACAACCTCTTCAGGTTGTTGGTCATGTGAGCTCAAGAGCGTATTGGCGATTGAAAAGTACCGTAGGATTAGAGCATTTCTGGCCGCTCCGACAAGGCTTCTAGCGGAGTTTGAGGAGTTACTTCTAGCCCTTCCCCTAAAATCTATAAGGGCAACTCTAATGCGGGTCACCTATTAAACATCATCAAATATCCATGGACACATCCGACGTGTCCACAGACAACCGACCGAGCGGAGGGCATCCAATGGAGTCACCAAATGTTCGCCTCCTGTCCAACATCCTTCCTTCGGCCAATTTATCGAGATTAATAGTAATTCAACCATACATTTAAATAGTTGTAAACAAATGCAATTAAACCAAAATGCATGGGATGTTCAACAAGTTTTTCACATCCATGATCCATCGATCCCATAAGCCCCCAATCTTTTTTTGAACCGGGCTTTTCCCCTTTCCATTACTTTCATAACGGAAATACAATGACTCAGGAACTGAAACTATCAGGGCTAGGGAAAGAAGAAAAGCGAGTTCGGAGCAACATCAGGAAACCCACAATCTGCGCGTGTCACCAGGAACGACAGATCATGGGGAGAAAACCTGATGTCACCCAAAGCCGCACTACGAAAACCTAAACAAGTACCGCACATATTACAAACGTCATCGTCAAGCCCATGCCAAAGTACCAGCAATTACCAAAAGAAAAGACCCCCACCATAACCCACATCACATCTCCCCGACAGAGGATGATAAGCCAAAAACTCCTGTTGGTATCTAGCAGGATCTTCCAGCGCGTCTCCCCCTAGCAGCACAAGAAACATGATGAACGAGGCAGCTTATCTCAGTTCCCATCGCGCTCGTCCATGGTCAGAGCCGGAGGACCGCATAGCATCAGCATCTGTGTTGTGTTCTCTTTCAGCATCTCCACGCCCCTCTTCACCATTTCTTCTATCTCAGGTTTCTGGAGACCTGCCCAGTACATCAGAAAAGCACAAGCTGTGAACACAATCTCAAAGGGAGTGTTAATCCATTTGTACTCAAAGGTGGCCCGGTTCCGAGCCAGCCAGATAGCCCAGCATATAGCTGCCAAACCAACGGTGTAAAATTGATCAAGGCCAGGTAAGAAACTATAAACCCAAGCATAATACTGCCAAACAGAATTAGGATAACAATCAGTCCCAAGTAGAGAACCTACGGTTCTCCACACCACTCTAGAAACAGGGCATAAAAATAGCAAATGCTGGGTTGTTTCCAATTGATCAAAAAAGGAACAACGAGGATTCCCCGGCCAAAGTCTTTTTTTCATGTTGTCTCTAGTCAGGATAGCATTCTGCCCCACCTGCCACAGGAAAATTTGAATTTTAAGGGGTAGTTTGGCATCCCAAACCCATTTGAAGCTAGAACCAGCAATCTCACTTTCCAGCCATCTATACGTGGATTTTGTCGTAAACTTTTTTGAACAGTCTAATTTCCAATACACCTCATCAGGAAAATCATTTTGTTTTAGCATCAATACCTCTTTCTTCATTTCCTCCCATTGTTTCATCATCTCAGGAGACATCCTCCTCCTAAAGGAGGATATCCGATTCAACAAATCAATTCTGTCAACAGTACAATTTTGTTCAACACAGATTTCAAATAGCACTGGGAATTTTTCTTTAAAGGGAGTCCTACCCTCCAGTTCATCAAACCAGAGTCTGGCCACATCCCCCCTATTCAATTTGATACCCCTGCCCAGCATATATAAGTCTTTCACTTTCAAAAGGGATTTCCAGCATGGTGAATCACTAGCTTTTACTTTTACCATAGCAACCGAAGTTGTTTTCGAGTATTTTGCCTTAACAATATCTTGCCAGAGCCCTTTGTTTTTATCAAGTTTCAACCACCACTTCACTAGCAAACTAATATTTTGTTTTCTCAAGTCTTTAACTCCCAGCCCCCCTTTCTTTTTGGATCGACAGATACGGCTCCATTTAACCATATGGTAGCCTTTTTTCTTCCCTTTACTATGCCAGAAAAACTTCCTTCTAGGTTTGTCCCACTTCTCCAGAGCGGTTTTGCTCAGTAAAAACATAGACATGTAAAAGGTCGGGACATGTGACATCACAGAATTTACTTCTATAAGTCTCCCTCCCATAGATAGTACTTCACTAACCCAATTTTCACATTGATCAATAAATTTATCATCTACAAAAAGCCAGTCACTGCACTTCAGTCCAGCATAACTAACAGGCATGCCTAGGTATTTGATAGGGAAGTTACCTATTTGGCAGTTAAACATCTCAGCATATTTTTTGCATAGTCTCATCATTAGCACGGTCCGAAAAAATCTCACTTGTTAGGAAATTGATTTTCAACCCAGACATGATTTCAAAAAGATATAAGAGCAGTTTAATATTCAGTGCATTTTTAAGATCATCCTCAAAGCACAAAATTGTGTCATCTGCATATTGCAAAATAGCTACTCCATTCGGAATCAGGTCGGACGCCAAACCTTTGAATAAGCCATTTTGTTGAGCTTTCAGTACCATATTAGTTAAGCAATCAGCAACCAAGTTAAAAAAGAAAAGGCGAGAATGGGCCCCCCTGGCTCACCCCTTTCGAGCTTTGAAAGTAGGGTCCCACCTCATCGTTCAGCTTCACACTCACCATGCCTCCCACTAGGATTTTTCTGACCCATTCAATCGATTGCGGATGAAACTCTCTCATTTTGTGGCAATCTAACAGGAAATCCCAATTTACTTTGTTGTATGCCTTTTCAAAGTCTAGTTTCAACACAATCCCAGATTTTTTCCTATTGTAGGTATGATGGAGGATTTCATGTAAAGACATGATCCCATCCATGATGTCTCGCTTTTTAATAAAAGCATTCTGGTGTCTACTGAACAGTACATCAACAAAAGGTTCCAATCTAATAGTAAGCACTTTGGTAACTGGTTTATAAATGCACCGAAGCAAACATATTGGATGAAATTGCTGAATTTTATTTGCACCAACCACCTTAGGGAGCAGAGTAATAATCCCATAATTCAAGCGTTCCACATCAAGTTTACTGCCATGAAACCATTCAAATAAAAGCATCACTTCACCCTTAACTACCTCCCAACAGTGTTGGAAAAATTCAATGGGGATATTATCCAGACCTGGTGCTTTATTGGGTTTCATGAAAAAGGGAGCATTCTTTATTTCTGTTTCAGAAAAGGGTCTAGTACGGATGAAGTTGTCAATATCTGCCAATTTCTCGTTTGATTCCCACATATTCTCCCTCAACTTACACAAATTTCCAGCTGCAGTCCCAAAAAGGTCCTTATAGAATTCTGTGGCATGTTTCAGAAGATTATTGGTCCCCTCTATCACCTCATCACCACAACTAAGAGAGAAGATAGTATTCCTCTGTCTTCTCCCATTCACTATTCTATGAAAATAGTCAGTATTTCTGTCCCCTTTCAACAGCCAGTTTTCATGAGATTTTTGCATCCAAGCAATTTCCTCTTCCACCAGGAGGTTATATAGCTCCACCATTATATCAACTTTTTTCTCATATAATTCAGGGATAGCACATCAGTTTCTTCTAGTCTCCCTAGATGTTCTAACTCTTCTCTAAGTTCTCTCCTCCTTTTTCTAGATTTTCCAAATAAGTTTTCCCCCCATCCTTTGAAAAAATTCTTAAATCTCTTCAACTTAATGTTCAATATGTCAATGGGATCTTTTGATTTGACAGGTTTCATCCACACCTTAGCAACTAAGGGTATAAATTCAGGATTCTTGAGCCAATTAAGGTCAAATCTAAATTCTCTCTTTCATACTGAATTAGGGATGAAATCTTCAGTATTCAAGATCAAGGGGTTGTGATCTGAAATTTCTTTGACTAGCTTCCTAACAAAAGTCAGAGGAAATTGACTTTCCCAAGAACTGGACATAAGTATTCGGTCCAACTTTTCAAGGGTAGGTTTTTGCTAATTATTAGACCAGGTATAAAGACCACCATTCATGTCAACTTCCCTAAGACAGAAAGTATTAATGATGGAGTTAAAAAGATCAGAGGCATGGCTTGTCCTAGTTTTCTTATTTTTCTCACTAGCATATCTCAGGATATTAAAGTCACCACCTACAATGTATGGGCAAGTGATACTATTACACATGCCAGAAAGCTCAGTCAAAGAATCTACTTTATGCTCCTCATGAGCAGATCCATATACCACCATAATACAATAGTTCAACTTTTTGCTTTTATCCCATACCTCGAGCTTCATGACATATTTCTCTGTCTCACAGGTTTTGACATCAAAAGTATCTTTTTTAGTACCACATAGAATCCACCCAGATTTTCCCACTGAAGGGATCCATTTCCACTCAAAATTTTATTCACCTGGATCAATTTTCCTCAAGAACTTAGAGGAAAAATCCTTCTCCATTATTTCCTGAATACCAATAAAGTCTAGGCAGTAGTCCCTAATCAAGTCAGACAAGCAAGTTGCCATACCTCTCTTCCCCACACCCCTACAGTTCCAGAAAATACTAATCATTTTTTCTTACATTTTGGAGAATGGTTTCTGTTGCTAGGTTTACCAGGAGGCATGGTCGAACCAGCATCAGAACACACCTTGTTTTTTTACTTCTAGTCACAGGTTTGGAAATTACTACATTTACCTTCTTGTTTTCTTTCCTTCTAGATCTAACAGTAGTAAATTCGTCCTCATCAATCTCACCATCCCTCATCCAATCCGTATTTAAGGGAGATTTATCCCCAGCAGCATTAGTAATAAACAACATTTTATCCTGTTGTTTCTCTATATTTTCAGTTTTCTCAGCTATGTTAGCCCTAGATTTTTCCAACTCCCTAATTACATCCACAACAGTAAAATTGTTGTCAGGAATATCAACCCCATCATTGTAGCAGTATCAACAATCTCTAAATTGGAAAGAATCTCAAAAGAGTTGGCAATAGGGGTTTTGTCATTACCTTGAAGGTTTCTCTTCTTAGTCATTTTCTCAGCCCAAACTCCCATATATTCAATGTTACCACCAGCCGCCCTTTGACTCAGCCTGGTCTGCACTTCTTCCACCATAGGTCGAGTAGGGATAACCTCCACATTCTCCTCCCTAGAGGTATCAGGAGATTGCACAGAGTACAATGAAGGTACTTGTTGACATGTTATATCATCAGGAGACATTTCAGTAACCAGAGGCTGTCCCAGCACAGCATCAAGATAAGATATAGATTTTCTCACCAATGAAACACTGGGTATGATCTGCATAGAATTCACCACAATTTTTTCATATGACTGAGATTCAGGTGACCCCATGCTACGTCTTGAGCTTGCGTTGGTTTTCCCCGAAGAGGAGAGGATGATGCAGCAGAGTAGCGTAAGTATTTCCCTCAGTTTTTGGGAACCAAGGTCACAAAGAAAATAACTCCTCGCAACCAACGCGAATAGGGGTTGTCAATCCCTTCACGGTCACTTACGAGAGTGAGATCTGATAGAGATGATAGATAATATTTTTTTATAAAGATGCAAAGTAAAATAAAAGGCAAAGTAAAAAGCAAAGCAATAATAAAGCGTAGGAAGATTAATATGATGAAAATAGACCCCGGGGCCATAGATCTCACTAGTGGCTTCTCTCAAGAGAATAGGTATTTTACGGTGGGTGAGCAATTCTTTGTTGAGCAATTGTGAGAATTGAGAATAGTTATGAGAATATCTAGGTATGATCATGTATATAGGCATCACGTCAAGAGACAAGTAGACCGACTCTTGCACGCATCTACTACTATTACTCCACTCATCAACCGCTATCCAGCATGCATCTAGAGTATTAAGTTAATGAAAACAGAGTAACGCCTTAAGCAAGATGACATGATGTAGAGGAATAAATTCATGCAATATGATAAATACCCCATCTTATTATCCTCGATGGCAATAATACAATAGGTGCCTTGCAACCCTTTACATCCTTTGGGTAAGGACACCGCAAGATTGAACCCAAAGCTAAACACTTCTCCCATTGCAAGAACTACCAATCTAGTTGGCCAAACCAAGCGGATAATTGAAGAGACTTGCAAAGATAACTCAATCATACATAAAAAGAATTCAGAGAAGATTCAAATATTGCTCATAGATAATCTTGATCATAAACCCACAATTCATCGGTCTCAACAAACACACCGCAAAAAGAAGATTACATCGAATAGATCTCCACGAGAGAGGGGAGAACATTGTATTGATATCCAAAAGAGAGAAAAGCCATCTAGCTACTAACTATGGACCAGAAGGTCTGAAGTAAACTACTCACACTTCATCGGAGAGGCTATGGTGATGATGTAGAAGCCCTCCGTGGTGGAATCCCCTTCCGTGAACTCGAGCAGGCCCCAAGATGGGATCTCGTGGATCTGAGAAAGTTCTTGCGGCGGTGGAATTAGGTTTTGGCTCCGTCTCTAATCTGTTGAAGTGCGTAGGTATATATAGGAGGTAGGAATGCGTCGGTGGAGCTTGGGGCCCATGAGGCGAGGCGCGCCTAGGGCGCGCCCTCCACCCTCGTGGTCGCCTCCCTCCTTTCTTAATGAGGGTCCAAGTCTCCTGGATCTTATCGATGAGAAAATCACGTTCGAAGATTTCATTCCATTTGGACTCCGTTTGATATTCCGTTTCTTGAAATCTTTGAAATAGGCAAAAACAACAATTACAGGCTGGGCCTCCGGTTAATAGGTTAGTCCCAAAAGTAATATAAAAGTGGAAAATAAAGCCCAATATAGTCCAAAACAATAGATAATATAGCATGGAGCAATCAAAAATTATAGATACGTTGGAGGCGTGTCAGGCATCTAAGCTTAATTCTGCTTTCGTCCTCGGTAGGTAAATGATAAAAAGAGAATTTTTGATGCGGTGCTACTTGGCATAATTTCAATGTAATTCTTCTTAATTGTGGTATGAATATTCAGATCCAAAAGATTCAAGACAAAAGTTCATATAGACATAAAAATAATAATACTTCAAGCATACTAACTAAGCAATTATGTCTTCTCAAAATAACAAGGCCAAAGAAAGATAATCCCTACAAAATAAAATAGATTAGTCATGCTCAAATTAAGTCACACAAGAATGCTCTCATCATGCACAACCCGTTGACAAGCCAAGCAATTGTTTCATACTTTAGTAATCTCAAACCTATAAATTTTCACGCATAACATATGAGCGCGAGCCATGGACATAGCACTATGGGTGGAATAGAATATAATGATGGGGGTTATGTGGAGAAGACAAAAAGGAGAAGGTCTCACATCAGCGAGGCTAATCAGCGGGTTATGGAGATGCCCATCAATTGATGTTAATGCAAGGAGTAGGGATTGCCATGCAGCGGATGCACTAGAGCTATAAATGTATGAAAGCTCAACAAAAGAAACTAAGTGGGTGTGCATCCAACTTGCTTGCTCATGAAGACCTAGGGCATTTGAGGAAGCCCATCGTTGGAATATACAAGCCAAGTTCTATAATGAAAAATTCCCACTAGTATATGAAAGTGACAAAACAAGAGACTCTCTATCATGAAGATTATGGTGCTACTTTGAAGCACAAGTGTGGTAAAAGGATAGTAACAATGTCCCTTCTCTTTTTTTCTCTCATTTTTTTTGGGTGGGCTCTTTGGCCTCTTTTTTTTGGTGGGCTCTTTGGCCTGTTTTTTTTTGACCTCACATGGCACAACGTTCTAATAATGATGATCATCACACTTCTATTTATTTACAACTCAATGATTACAACTCGATACTAGAACAAAGTATGACTTTATATGAATGCCTCCGTGATGTACCGAGGATATGCAATGATTCAAGAGTGACATGTATGAAAGAATTATGAACGGTGGCTTTGCCACAAATACTATGCCAACTACATGATCATGCTAAGCAATATGACAATGATGAATGTGTCATGAAGAACGATATGGTGGAAAGTTGCATGGCAATATATCTCGGAATGGCTATGGAAATGCCATAATAGGTAGGTATGGTGGCTATTTTGAGGAAGATATAAGAAGGTTTATGTGTGAAAGAGCGTATCATATCACGGGGTTTGGATGCACCGTGAAGTTTGCACCAACTCTCAATGTGAGAAAGGGCAATGCCGCAGTGCAGAAGAGGCTAGCAATGATGGAAGGGAGAGTGCGTATAACCCATGGACTCAACATTAGTCATAAAGAACTCACATACTTATTGCAAAAATCTACAAGCCATCAAAACCAAAGCACTACAGCGCATGCTCCTAGGGGATAGATTGGTAGGAAAAAGACCATCGCTCGTCCCCGACCGCCACTCATAAGGAGGACAGTCAAATAACACCTCATGTTTCAAATTTGTTACATAACGTTTACCATACGTGCATGCTACGGGACTTGCAAACTTCAACACAAGCATTTCTCAAATTCACAACTACTCAACTAACTTACGACTTTGATATTATCACCTCCATATCTCAAAACAATTATCAAGCATCAAACTTTTCTTAGTATTCAACACACTTTCGTAAGAAAGTTTTTATTATTTTGTATACCTAGCATATTATTATTTAGCGAATTACCATGCTATTTAAGACTCTCAAAATAATCTAAGTGAAGCATGAGAGATCAATAGTTTCTTTAAAACAAATCCACCACCATGCTCTAAAAGATATAAGTGAAGTACTAGAGCAAAACTATAAAGCTCAAAAGATATAAGTGAAGCACACAGAGCAAAACTATAAGGCTCAAAAGATATAAGTGAAGCACATAGAGTATTCTAACAAATTCCAATTCATGTATGGCTCTCTCAAAAGGTGTGTACAGCAAGGATGATTGTGGTAAACTAACAAGCAAAAGGCATAAATAATACAAGGCGCTCCAAGCAAAACACATATCATGTGGTGAATAAAAATATAGCTCCAAGTAAAGTTACCGATGGAAGTGGGCCGAAAGAGGGGATGCCTTCGGGGCATCCCCAAGCTTTGAATTTTTGGTGTCCTTGGATTATCTTGGGGTTCCATGGGCATACCCAAGCTTAGGCTCTTGCCACTCCTTGTTCCATAATCCATCAAAAAATTCACCCAAAACTTGAAAACTTCACAACACAAAACTCAGCAGAAATCTCGTGAGCTCCGTTAGCGAAAGAAAACAAAAGACCACTTCAAGGTACTGTAATGAACTCATTCTTTATTTATATTGGTGTTAAACCTACTGTATTCCAACTTATCTATGGGTTATAAACTATTTTACTAGCCATAGATTCATCAAAATAAGCAAACAACACACGAAAAACAGAATCTGTCAAAAACAGAACAGTCTGTAGTAATCTGTAACTAACGCAAACTTATGGAACTCAAAAAATTCAGAAAAAATAGGACGACCTAGGCAATTTGTTTATTGATCAGCAGCAATTGGAATCACTATTTTATCACGTTCTGGTGGTTTTTAACAATTGTTTTCGTGAACCGAAAGTTTCTGGAAATTACAGCAAGATCAAATAACTATTATCCAAGAAGATCCTATCGGTTTAACTTGGCACAAACACTAATTAAAACATAAAACCACATCTAAACAGAAGGTAGATGGTTTATTTATTCCTAAACAGAAACAAAAACCAAAAACTAAAAATAAAATTGGGTTGCCTCCCAACAAGCGCTATCGTTTAACGCCCCTAGCTAGGCATAAAAGCAAGGATAGATCTAGGTTGTGCCGTCTTTGGCACTCGGAGAGGAGGATCTCCTTTCTATGGCGTTCATTCTTCTATTTAAGGTAAGCACATGGCCATTAATGGAAGAAGTAAGATTAAGCACGTTACGGAAGTTTGCCTCTAAACTAGACTTCATCTCTTTAATAATTTCATTTTGATAAAAGCACAAGAGAGTAGTTGATTCAACCTTATCATTCATGGGGTGCCCAAATATAGTTTTCATTTTTTCATAGGTATCTATAGCATCCTTCAAGAAAACCTTCATAAAAATAGAGTCTAGAACTTGTTTGAAAGAAGCGGGCAATCCAACATAGAAACTTTTTAAGTAAACCTCAATTTGATATTGTGGTACATAGCTAGCCCGAATCCTTAATAACCTATCCCAAGCATCTTTTAAAGACTCATCAAGTAAATAGTGAAAACTTCCAGAGTCATCCTCATCAAAATTATTCAGGATCTCATTGGAGACCCCGATGGGTCTTTCTATAGCATCATTATTCATGAGCTTAGAGAGGCACTACAAAAAAAATACACTTCCATGATGATACGTGTTTGTCACAGTAGGTCGCGTTTTTTGTCATGCATGTACATCCATGACAAATTTATGACAGAATCAAGATAGTCATACATGTCTTTGTCGTAGAAGTGTTCCATGACATTACCAAAATTATCATCACGGAAGTGTCCACTTCCATGACGAAAAATCGGCGTCCTGAAGTGCTTTCGTCAAGGGTGACCGACACGTGGCATCCACCGTAACCGAACGCCGTTAAGCTATCGGGGTCGGATTTTGGATCCGATAACCCGTTAACAGCCACGACCAATGCCAATTTTCCACGTGTAAAATTCTCATTGGTAGCGGATCACGATGTCGACTCCGGCGTTGGCACGGTGTCACTCATCCAGCAGTCGAGATGGGCCTATGATATGTTGACACGTGGACCGGCCCAAAAGTAGCCCACAAAGTTTAAATGGGCCGGCAAGAAGGCCCATAAGATTTAGCGGACCATAATGGGCTGGCCCGACTAAAACCCACAAAATTTAGCGGACCATAATGGGCGGCCCGACTAAAACCCCACAAGATTTTGCGGACCACAATGGGCGGCCAGCTAAAGGTCCACAAGATTCTGCAGACCATAATGGGCGACCCAGCTAAAGGCCCAACATTCTCTGTCAAATCGGCCGTCAACGGCCTGGTCTAAACTTGTCATCAATGCATTATGGTCACCGGCTCGTTAACGGTCCGCTAAGTAATTGGGCGAATTACGGCCGGTGTATTTACGGCACTGTTAAAGGTCCGGCTTCATTTGGGCCCATTTACTGAGCCATCAAAACTTCGGCCCATAAGCGACCGTGAAGGATTTGGGTCATATCTGACCATATACGCCATTTGGCCTTTTAGAGGCCCACTATAGATTTGGCCCACTTTCGACTGTTGTCATTTTCGCCCGTTAACGCCGGACGTAAACCATGGGCCATATGTGGCCCAACGTCATATCGGGCCCATTAACGGCCCATATAAAAATAGCGATAATCTAGCCCGACCGAAGTTAGGCTGTTAAAGGCCCGTGTATTAGGTCGGCGCATTCTGACCCGTCAATTTGACTGTCAAATATCCGCATCGTAAATGGGCCACCATTTCGGCTGCTAAGTCGATGGGTTATTTGGCACAATCGAACCCAATCTCACTTCGGTCTATTAAAGGCCCATGTTTTTTATGGGCTCGACATATTTACACATAAGCGGCCTACTTTTCTTGAGGGCCCAAATTATGTTTAGGCACATTAAGGCCCACTATGAGCACAGGCCTACGAGAAAAATTTGAAAGCTTATGCTAATTTAAGCCCAGATATTTTTAGTGGGCTACATGCCAATTTTGGCCCGTGTCGTTTTAGCCCAATTGGAATGGGCCCGACGAATGTTGGCATGTTGGGCTCCCTCTGAAGCTTCGTCCAGAATACATTACTAAGATAAACCTACACTATACAAAAATAAGCGTCATAATTACTGCAGCTGTGGCGGCATCATAAATGTTGTATCACAACAAAATAAATTCAATCATACAACAAAAGGCCTGTTGGCATAAAGTTTCTGATCCTTCCGGATAAAAGCACCATCGGATGTATAGAAGCACGAGATCATTTGACACGAGTGCTAATGTTTTAGGGCTGTAGAATCGATGGAGCAACCACGATCTCCACCTTTTTCCGCCATTGCTCTTCAACAACGAAGCGAATGTACGATAGTGCGGTTTCAAAACCATTCATATCTTGGCGGCATTTCTCAACCACTATTCTTGTTTTAGAAACAACGTCCATTAGGGATTGGACTTGTATGCGGAGCATAGATATATCACTACATCTAGCGGGAAGATTTTGTTCGATGGCGATTTGAGCGAGGTTACCTTGACAACCAACCCGAATTACGCAGAAGGTGCTTTTTGCCTTTGTTAGTGGAGAGATCTTGGCCTTGACCGCAGCAAGAGGTGACATTGTGCACTGTAGTAGCCCGTCACCTTCAATGGTTGTGGCTGTTCAATCATTTGTTCCATAGCTTCACGAAAGTTTGAACTTGTAGATTAGTGTACCCGTGAGTTACTAATGAGACAAAAATAAACAAAGTAGGTTAAGCGTTTATACATAACTTATTTTGGTGAACTCTTGTAATACATTAGCATGTATTGTAGTGCCAACTACATAATAAAATCACTTCCGGAACATATGTCCATGTAGCATGCCCTCTTGTATTGTCTATTTCCTCACATTCGTTGACATCTAAGGATAAAGAGACATGGTTTAAAGTAGGATGAACATAGTATGACATCATTCATATCATGGGTAAACAGATATAAAACAAACATGCTATTTTATCATTGTGTGCGCACGTGAACATAACAACTAGATTACATATCAAGACCGAAAGAATATCCCTCATCTCTTTTAAACCATGTAAGGTGAAATGATACGTTAAGACAAGCTGTGTATAAAAGTGAGCGAATGCTTGACATTGGCTGCAAACCAAGTAGTTAAATGAACACATCACGGTACCAATCAGTTCAAGGCGGGGAGGAGTAAGGACTTACAACGGCTTGAACTGGTGTGCTCATGCCCTTCATCTTCTTTGGTGTGGCAATCCTTGAAGATTTACCGCATTGATTCAGGTTCTTTTTGGTCGCGACGGGCTTTCCGCTGTATTTGGAACAAGTCAATATAGATCACGATAATATGGCACAAAAAAAAAAGTAGCGACTATTTACAAGAGCCTCGCGATTGTGCAATATAGCTACGAGATCACATTGTCTGTTGGAATTTCGCTTTAGAGCGGTTGGTTTTGTTCTTCAAGCAGTTAGCCTAGAAGAAGATACACATGTAAGGCACATACATAAATACAAGTTCAATATGTGGTGCGATCAAATACATATAGCCTACGATACTTTGGATCGGACCGATTTAACGAGGGCTGTCATCGGGTCTTCATCGTAATATATTCCAC
The DNA here is from genome assembly GCA_021605145.1 of Aegilops bicornis. NCBI lineage: Eukaryota > Viridiplantae > Streptophyta > Magnoliopsida > Poales > Poaceae > Aegilops > Aegilops bicornis. The sequence continues at coordinate 575,290,973 of CM038669.1, forward strand.
TAGAGATGTTTAGGCGATTTCATTGTTAGCCTTGCCTTCAAAGTGAGATTTTCTAAGGTGGTACCGATCTTTGTTGAGCGGACTGAAAAACATGAGTGCATGCTTGTTTAGTTGCATCATCTTCGGATCCAACTTGAACCTCATACATTGAAAAAGAATGTGAGTCTTATTAGGAGGAAGCTAGAAAGTATGGGGACGAACAAGACAATATTACTAATTGCGATGAATAACATTACTTCTGAGATAAATGGTCAAGGAAGGTGTTAAAGCTGGGTATTGTCTTTCTCATTCCTGTACTAGATCCACGTTGGGAGGATACGAGCATGACACCTAACGACAACGGCTGCCTCGATACTAACTTGGTGACTCTGGCAACATCACGTAGCCTTTTAAACCTGCCTCAAAATGGATCTCCATTCTTCCTCCTTTAGATTTTGTTAATCTGTCAAGCATTATCCACGATGTCTGTTTCCGCTTGCGGCCGTGGTGCTAGTTCAACCGAATATGGAAAGTGTTAGTGTACATCAAGCTGTGAGAGTACATATAAAGGAGCATGCAAGCGCAACTTGACTCGGTCGGTACCGTCTTGGTGTTGATGCTCATGAGGTTCATCTGGTCTTGCCAAGTCTGTTGTGTCAATAGTGCTTCGGAAGTAGTGTTAGGTGTGAAGGCAGCTTGGGAACTGGCCGATTCGAAAGCAAACGAGCGAGTAATGGCTGGTTGAGATCTTTGATGCAGTTGAAGCGGATCTTGCGGCTGGTGGAAGCGGGTAATCATGTGTTTGTAGATTTAGCCGGTGGACTTGGACCTTCTCTGCACTATAAGTACTAGCGAGAATCTCGACGGTGAGAGCCTTTTCCGTTTCACCCGACGAGTAACAGCCTCCCTACTATATTATTTTCCTTGCTCTTTTTGACTTTGCCATGTCAAGCTGTACCCACAACACAAAAGAATAAAATCACTCTTGAGAACTCATTGATGCATGATCTGGACAAGCAATACTTTGATGTAAGACAACCGTATGAGGATGGAATATGTATGAAAAAGCAGAATGACATGACATATTCACAGCTACGATGTGCAAACTAAGCGGAAGGATTTTCAAGAAAATAGAAGTAATGCAAGCTAGACACCATATGAAAGATGCAACCAATATTACTCTGCCAAGTTAAAAGTGTCTTGTCATAAGTGGCAATTCGAAAAATTAGAAAGCGATTACAACGTAGAAATCAATGCAAGATGCAACCACTATCAAACTGCCATGTTAAAAGCGTCCAATCATGAGTTCTTGATGCGGGATACACAACAACAGTACTTTGATGTAAGAACATGGTATGATAGATAGATGCGATGTATTCTAGAACACAGAAAGCCATGTCATATGCACATGTATAACGTATAAACTCAGCGGGTGCAATTTAATCAAAATAGAAGAAATACTGAGGCTAGACAACATATGCAACATGAAACCAATTATCACCTTTGTCAATTTAGAGCAAGCACTGCGATGGTGGAGTCTTGGAGATGAACTCATCATGTAGACTTGGGACTTCAACTTCATTAGCGATAGCGATGGCAAATCTAGAGAGTCTCTGTTTGCGTCGGGTGCGGAGTACCACCAACATCCCTAACTTACTCTTTTCCTTCCTATTTTACGATATTGCCTTATGAAGTCAAAACCACAAGAAGATGAATAAAATTAGCTCTGCATAACTGGTTGATGCATGATCTGAGACAAACACTACTTTGATGTAAGGCAAGCGCGAGAGGATGGAATATATACAAAAAAAGACAGCATTTCATATTCACACGTCACGATAGGAGGATGGAATATGTATGAAAAACGATGGCGGAAGGCATTTCAACAAAATTAGAAGAAATGAAAGCTAGGCACCATATGAACATGCAACCAATATCACTCTATCGGGTAAAGAGTGTCTAAATCGTAAGTGCCATTTCAAGAAATTATAAGCGGTACAAGCTAGAAGACAATGCAAGATGCAACCTACACCCACAGTCCCAAGTTAAATGTGTCTTATGGGTAAGTGATGCGTTGCAGGTATAAGTTATAAGCTCTGCAGATGCAATTCAACACAATCGGAAGCAATACAAACTAGACATCATACGGAAAGCGCAACCACGTATAGCAGTTCCAAGTAAGAGCAAGCACTGTGATGGTGGAGTAGGGAGATGTGCTCATCGTGTACACGTATGTTCTAGAAAGCAGGAACATGTGTCATATTCACATGCATTATGTGTAAAGTAAGCGAGATGCAATTCAAGTAGAAGCAATACAAGCTAGACATCATACGCAACATGCAACCACATATAATAGTGTCAAGTTAGAGCAAGCACACATGATGGTGGAGTAGGGAGATGTGCTCATCATCTACACAGCTACGTTGGTATCCAGCCTTGTGTTGTCTTGCGAATCTTGTTGGGAGGATGGCGGAGTGGAATCTGTAGAGACCCCCTGTTTGAGTTGCTCAGAAGGACCACCATCATCCACCATGGGACTAATTTCCTTCATTTGTAATGATTTTGCATTGTGAAGTCAAACCGATAAGAAAAAGGAATAAAATTACGCTCTTGAGAACTCATTCATGCATGATCTTGTGAACACTACTCGGATGAAAGGCAAACACATGATGCGAGGATGGAATATGTATGAAAACAGGATGGTGTGACATATTCACACCTATGATGTAGTAACTAAGCATAAGGCATTTCAACAAATTAGAAGCCTTTGCAAGCTAGACACCATATGAAAGATGCAACCAATATCACTCTGCCAAGTTCAAAGCTGTATGGCGTTTCAACAAATTAGAAGCGATATATGCTAGAAATCATATGCAAGACACAACCAATATCCACGATGGCGACTTAAAGGTGCCTTATCATAAGTGGTGATGCGGGATATGCAAGAATAGTAGTGCGATGTAGAAACAGGGAACACATGTCATATTCCACGGGCATTATGTGTAAAGTAAGCAGATGCAATTCAACAAAGTTAGAAGCAATACAAGCTAGACATCATCGCAACATGGAACCACATATAATAGTGCCAAGTTAGAGCAAGCACTGTGATGGTGGAGTAGGGAGATGTGCTCATCATCTACATGACTACGTTATTTGTCTAGCCTTGCGTTGTCTTGCGAATCTTGTTGGGAGGATGGCGGAGTAGAATCTGTAGAGAACCTCCGTTTGGGTTGCTCGGAAGGACCACCATCATCCAATGCCTTGCCAATTTCCTTGACTTTATTGGTTTTGCATTGTGAGGTCATACCGACAAGAAAAAGGAATATCATTACGCTCTTGAGAACTCATTCATGCATGATCTTGTGAACACTACTCGATGAAAGGCAAAGTCATGATACGAGGATGGAATATATGCGAAAAAATGGAATGACTTGACATATTCACACCTATGATGTGGTAACTAAGCGAAGGCACTTCAACAAATTAGAAACAACGCAAGACACCATATGGAAGGTGCAATCAATATCACTCGCCAAGTTAAAAGCTTGTCTGCGTCATAGGTGGCGTTCATCAAACTAGAAGCAATACATGCTAGAAATCATATTCAAAGGCGCAAACCAATATCACACTGCCAACTTAAAGGTGTCCCATCATAAGTGGTGATCACGGGATACACACGAAGAGTAGTTTCATGTAAGAACATGGTGTGATAGGCAGATATAGTATGTACCAAAAATAGGAAAGCGTGTCATATTCACATGTATCATGTGTAAGCTAAGCGGATCAGATTTACACTAATTAGGAGCAATACGAGCTACACACCATATGCAACATGCAACCGGATATCCTGCTTTGCCAAGTTAGAGCAAGCACCTTGGATGGTGGAGTAGGGAGGCGGAGACTTGGACCATGTAATGCACTATCGGTTACAAGGAGAATCGATGCAGATGCTCCGTTTACGTTCTTCTTGAGAGGACCACCATCATCGCCTTCCTTACTCTTTTCCTTCCTCTTTCTTGATTTTGCCTTGTCAAGTCAAACCCACAAGAAAAAGGAATAAAATTTGCTCTTGAACTTATTGATGCATGATACTAACGAACACTACCTTCATGTAAAGGCAGCCACATGATAGGAGGATGGAATATGTATATGAAAAGCAGGGGCGGCGTGACATATTGACATGTATGATGTATAAAGTGTAAACTAAGCACAAGGTGCTTGAACTTATTAGAATCGATGCAAGCTAGAAACCATATGAAAGATGAAACCAATATCACTCATGCCAAATTAAAAGGGTGCCCTAACAAATGTATTTGACCAAATTAGAAGCAATACATGGCAGCAGGCTAGAAATAATATGCAATATACAGCGAATAAAGGTGACTCATTGTAAGTAATTGATGCAGGATCTGAGAAGAGAGGTAGTTTCATGTAAGAACAAGGTTAACACATAGATGTAGTGTGTACCAAAAATAGGAAGGCATGTCATATTCACGGTATAGTGTGTAAACTAAGCGAGATGCAATTTACCCTAATTAGAAGCACTACAAGCTAGACACCGTATGCAACATGCAAGCACATATCACCTGCTTGAAGTTGGAGCAAGCACTGTGATGGTGGTGTAGGGGAAATCTTTGTCTTGGTCTGAGCAACGTTCAATATCTTCATTTAGGCTTGTTGTTTCTTGAGAATCATGTGGAGAGGATGAAATTTCATTCTTTATAAGAGTATTGCGTCTCATATTAACCCGCAGCGTGTTGTCTCATCATAAGCGATAGGCCTTGAGGATACACAAGAACGATAGTTTGATGTAAGAACATGGTGTGATAGGCAGATGTAGTATGTACCAAAAACAGGAAGACGTGTCATATTCACATGTATAATGTGTAAGCTAAGGAGATCCAATTTAACAAATTAGGAGCATTGATGAGGGATACACAAGAGAAGTAGTTGGATGTAAGAACATGGTTAATAGAAAGACGTAGTATGTACCAAAAACAGGAAGGCATGTCATATTCACAGGTATAATGTGTTAACTAGCGGATGCAATTTACCTAATTAGAAGCATTACAAGGTAGAAACCATATGCAACATGCAACCACATATCACACCTTTGCCAAGTAAGAGCAAGCACTGCGATGGTGGTGTGGGGAATTCGCGGTGATCAACTAGAGAGCTATGTTGACTATCTTCATTTAGCCTTGCTTTGTTTCTTGAGAATCATGTGGGGAGGATGACCTTGCACTCTTTAAGCAGTAGGGCGTCTCATAGTAACCCACGGTGTTGTCTCATCATAAGTGATTGACGAGGGATAGAAAAGAGCATTAGTTTGATGTACGGACATGGTTAATAGACATATGTAGTATGTATCAAAAACAGGATGGCATGTCATTATCAAAGGTATAATGTGTAAAGTAAGCAGATGCAATTTAACCAAATTGGAAGCAATACAAGCTAGACACCATATGCAACATGCAACCACATTTGACAGTGCGAAGTTAAAGCAAGCACCTGGGATGGTTGTGTGTGGCAATTGAGATCATCCACTGCGAGCTACTTTTACTATCTCCAGCTAGCGACCTTGCACCCATTAGGCGTTGAAAAGCTTACTACTTATCTTGAATTACCTTTGGGCGACTTACGCCTTTTCTTTTTGCATTCATCAACCTTTGCGTCGAGTCTGAAATACCCATGCATAAAAAATAATAGTGTGAGTATGGGTGAAGTGTGTGCACAATTAGTAAATGCAGTGTAAAGGTAGCAGATAGCAGGTGTCGGTGAGAAATAAATGACGGAGACATATGATAGCTCTACAACATGCATGGCACACTCAATTACTACAGGATTCTATGAAAATAACTTGATCATTTGAAAGCAAATAGGTCAGTCCATTTTTTACGCACCGTCCGATGTACAAAGAACGGGAGATCGCCTTCATCTACCTCCGGCCGGTCGGTATTGTGATCTTCCTCGAAACGCCGGCGACCACCGGCCCGATATTCCTCCCTGCCTGCACCCTCCCTTGACCTCACCGCTTTTGCCGTGCTTGCTTACCGCCCCCGAAGCCATCCATTCAAGCCCGCCGACCTCCAGATCGGTAGCGCAGCGCCTCTGCGCCCACACCCTATGATAGACACCCGATCGCGCTTCCCGGGAACAGGCGGACTAGGTGCTCCAGCGCCTAAGCGGGTGCTGCTTCTTTAATTGCGGTTTGGTGACCACGAATTGAAATCCGGTAGACTCTTGACCTCTAGCAAAGGTGAAATAGTAAAGGAAGGAAACCTTGTGCATTTAGTATCACGAAGAAGATCACGATGAAGCGCTCAACTAGTTACTTCGTGGGATGAATACGGTGTGGCGAAGCGTAAGATTTGCACGAATATGGGAAGAGGAGTACCTCTTTTACTGCTTTGGCGATCTTTGTGTCCTCATACATTTTTTCCAGCGAACTTGTTGTTGGCGAAATCGAAGTTGTGGAGGACAGTGCAGCCTTGGGCGAACCCATAGCCAAGTTGTTGAGTGTGGTGCGGTGGCCGTGCAGCCGTGGCGGGAAGCAGATCCGAAGCGGCGAGCAGCGGCGGCGTAAGCGGGAACAACTTCCGGTGCGGTGGGCGGTTGCGATAGTGAAGCCGCAGCGGTGAGGCGCAGGACGGCGTGGTCGGAGTGGTTACAATGCACGCCGCGTCGGCGTCGGTGTCGTGGAGGCAGCTACGCCTCGGCTTGACTGCTAAGTCCTTGAGGGTGTTGATTCTTGATTTGCGTTGGGCGGCTGACGCGATGGGTACCGGCTCCGGCGTGATGGAGGAAGGCGGCGGTGGATTGGCTGCTATGGGGTGGAGGGCGGAGGAGGTTGGGGTTTTGCGGCTGGTGGATAGTGCTTTTTCGCGCCCACGGCGTATGAATGGGGAAACGGAGGGAGGCTGGGAACTAAGGGGGAACAATGTTTGGTTTGAGGCAGCGCTTGTTTGAAATTTGGGGAAAGTTACAAACTTTGCCCCATCCAAAATTCGGACATATTGCGGGTTGGGGTAGGACAGTCATGTCGGTGTCCCAAATGTGGGCGGGATAGATTTGACCCGGCGCATGGGTGTTTAAGCGCCCACGGCATATAGATGCTTCTGGAGGCGGTTGAGGCTGGCGTCTTGGTGAAGTTACAAACCTACCCGCTTTAGACCTTTGGACATCGGGCCGATAGGCTACATGGGCCAGAGTCGGACGATAATTTCCTACCACCAAAACATTAGTCTCATAGCGGTTTTGGGTGACGAAGGCCTATTTGGCGCTTCGTTCAATATTTGGGGCAGAAGCATTAATGTTTCGGTTCTCTTGAATTGAACTTTCAGGATTTGTCAAACTTCACAAATCTTTACTCTTGAAAATCCTAAAGCTACGATTATTTTGGAATGGAGGGTACATTTTAAAATACATTGTACACGCAGTATATATTAAAAAATATGCAACTTACCTCAGTTCATGCATGGTTCGGTATAATCTCCTTGGTTGCAAAAAAATGTTAGATATGTCGTATGATATATATACCATGTTCAAACTCACAACAAAGATTGATGCCCCTTTTACATCTGATTTACAAATGCCATTATCTCCGGTTCAAATAGATGAATGCACTTCCTATGAATTGAATCTTGAAACCCCTTTATGTTGAATTCGAGATGTATTTTATTTAAGTAGCTAGAAATTTGGAATGTATCCATGCAAGTGACAAATGTATAAAGTGCTTCACACTAACAACATGGAGTGCACTAATTAATGTTTATATATGAATTGCAAAAGCATCCATTGCCTGTATTTCAAACCGCTCTCACTCTATGGATCGATAATATGAAATAAACACATGCACATGCTAGAATTCAATAGAGTATGGGTGTACGATAGACCGATTTTAAATCCATACGCAATTTTGCAAAATTCATGATCTCATCCAAAAATAATAATGCCATTTATATTTTAATTTAATCGTAGAACCGCCTTTTACCGTAGATATCTCTCTATCTAACGCATAAGTGCACACACTTTATATGCATCAGCATTTCTCTTTCACACATGCTCACAATCTCTCTCAGGGTGTCGGGGTGTCTCACGCACATGCTCTCTCTATTTCTCTATCTCTCTTTCTGACTACTATTTACCACTCTTTTCACTAATCTCAGTTGGAAAACACTATTTCACATGCATAGATACACATGCACGGTCTCTACTAGCCCTCTACGCACATATATGTGCCTACGTGTCTCCCGCACGCACATTATCTTTAGGCCTCTCTCGCACTTTGCCCCCCGACACACCTCTCTAATAGTAGTTGTGAGATATGATTTCATCATATCATTGATGAGATATCCACGGCTGTTAGGCTGGATGGTAATACAAGGCAAAGTTTTACCCTAGTTCGGATCGGACCCTTGCGATTGAAGAAAGAGCCTACTCACAGTGCGTATATTAGTGTTAGGGTGTGTACAAAGTACACGTGAATACCGAGCATTGTGCGTGTGTATACTATCGACGAACTAGCCCCCAAGCTTGTATAACATACTAAGGGCCTAGGGTTACAAATCATATATAGTCGGCTTATCACGGTGGGGATAGAGTCCTCCATGACTCTGGTAGCTTCGTGTTGTATGCCTTGAGTCCTCCACATGGGTCTCCGTATAACACGTCTCGGTCCAACCTATATGTGGTGCAGGATGGAATCTACCCATGAGTCTTCATGTTGACCCACCACAACTAGAAATGATGTGCCCACCACACCACACATAATCGGCCACTAAGAAAATAAGCATATACAATAGTACAACGGTATCTAGCTCACGATATGTCTCCATATTTTGTTGATGACAGCTGACGGACTTTGCATTTGATCGTGCTCCGTATTTTGTTGACGACACTTACGGTCATTGTATTTGAAGCGAAGCACGATATAGTCCTTTGGACTTGAGAATAAGCTCATCACGGTCACCACATACATTTTGTCGTGCTAACCAACATGTGGTTGGATGGTTAGAGGGCGGTGGTTTCTCGAGCCCACCAAGGTTAAAGTCCCGGTGCTCGCATTTATCTTGTGTTAATGTCAGTATTTTACGGCGATATGCGTTCGATGGAGGAGGCGTTCCACTCGACTACGAGGCACCTATGGTGACTTCGTAAAATCTCAAGATCATATATCTTGGCCCACTCTCGAAGGTGCGGCGGACGTGATGGGGAGTGGTTTCGGGGAGGGCGGGCCGGCCGCGGGCGGCGGGGGCTGGCGGTTTCGGCCGGTGGTGGCTAGCGGCTCAGAGGGGGTGGAGTTTGATGATAAGCTGGAGGCCCTTGATTTCGTATCCAACGGTTGGAAAATCGAATGACCAGAGATGAAAAAGTCAGTCGACTGGCGTAGCCTCACCCATACGTACACATACGCATACGCAAGACACGCACGCATGTAGGCGTGCAACACCGACACGCGATACACATACTCATTACACATGCGCGCATCTTTGGCATGCAACAATCGACACGATACACATGCACTCACGAACACCGCCGCGTACGCACCCATGCATGCAACCTTTGAAACGCACCCTTGCACGTACACACCCATGCATGCAACATCAGAACGCACCGTGCACGCATGCAACACTTTCGCGCCTGCATGCACACAGCACCTGACGCAAGACACACGCTTAACTACATGAAAAGATGGCGTCACACTCAATGAACAATCATCGGTTTATGAAATGCCCGCTTCGACCATACTGGCCCACCAAAGGTTTCTCTGGCATGCGCTGCCTGCGTTGGGTCAGCGACATGAAGGCCATGCACCCAAAGAGCCCTGCGTCGGTGGAAGAACGGCGCGGTGTCCTAGGTCGAGTCGGCGCCACTCGCGGCACGCCCGGCTGAACACGCCTCCGTGCGCATTCAAACGCCTCCATGAAACCCGCCCGTGTGGAAGCCGAGAAACCCACTGGACACACGTCCGTTCATGACCGGGCGGCGTTAAGCGCAACGCCCGGCCGAGCTCCTCCGTCCGCCGTCTATTTAATCTCCTATTTAAGCGAGGCCAACGCCCGGCCAAGAATCTTTTACCTCCGCGCTCCCTATCTCCTCCACCATTTTTCCACTCTTACAATGGCTTACGAAGAGTAGTTATTCCGCATCCAAGCCGGGCTACCCGGCCCGACTTCAGCTTATCTGCAGCGGTTGATCCACCTCCCTCCCCTCACCCGGCGGAGCGATTGCCACCCCAAGCCGTGGCGGTTCAGCAACTTCGCCGCTCAGGCCAGCTCGGCGAGGCGGCTACGGCGTCTACCGTCCACGCCGCCGCCTCGTACCGCGTCTCCGTTTACGTGGCGAGAACTCCCATGCGGCGGCGCCCCATGGAAGCAGCGGCGAAGCCGGGTGCGCCTGACAGGCGATGAGTCGGTGGCCAGCGCCTCCCGCGTCGCCCGGCATCATCGAGAGAAGTAGAAAACGGGAGGCCGCCGCCGCTTGGGTCCCATGAAGGCCACCGCGGAGGCGAAGCCGGCGTACACAGCAGGTGTCTTGCCGGATCCTTTTGTTGCGAGGACCTTCGTCGACCCCGCATGGGCTCCGCGGAAGAGGTCAATGTTAGGATGAACTCGAGCGGTGCGGCCATGGCGAAAGTAGTGGCTGGTGATGAACTCAAACGGTGCAGCCACCATCATCTTCGGCACCAGCCAATGATATCAGTTGGGCAGTGGGAAGCGAGCCATCCGCTGCTGAAGCATATACCTCCGGGGCTCCAGCAGTCCGGTGATCATCTTTGCGGACATGAGGAACACAAATCGATCGAGGCGACCATTTAGGCCATATGTATTATATACTGTGCTTTCCGAACTAGCACCGCGTAGTTCATTTGAATGTAATGAAATCCGTCATGTTTGTGTGAAAATCCGGTATTTTATATGATTTCCGTTGTTGTTTATATGAAATACTCCGGTGGTTGCGTGAATGAGTATCAGTTTGTCTACGTGTTTGCGTGAATTTCGTCCGGTTGGTTGAGTTGCTGTCATAATGTGTGCGGCTACGGTTGGATGGCGTAATTTGCGGGTCGCCAGTCGGTCTGCGGGCGGCTCGGGCGGCGTTGTGGGACAAAAAAACACAGCTCGTGCGAGCTCGTCTCCAACGTCTTGTATTTGGAGGATGCATGAAAGCATGAGCACCCGAGCCGTTCCTCGTTCATCGGTGGCAAAGGCACCGGTGGACAAAAAAGTCGCCAATATTTTGGCTACCGGGCAAGATCCAAACAGCCCTCCCAACAGATTCAAATCCCCGTTCGCCGTGGAATTTTGCCATGTGTTGTTTTCATGGACTAGCAAGATGCCCGTGCATTGCACGGAACATCAAGATACATTTTTTTACAAACTCCCGCATGCATGCAAGGGATAATTAATGTCCTCCTTTGCTAGTACTACGAGGCAAACACCATTAATATTGCATCGATTAGTGTTAGTGGCCTTGTATATCTGCAAATTGTAATTTTGATAGTGGCCCTTGTATATAAAAATGGAGGGAGAAATATGAGAGATAAGGTGAGGAGGTGGGCGTGGTGCCGTGGTGGTATTTGAGGTGGTGGGACTGGGCGGAGGCATGGGGATGGACGGCGCATTATGTCTAGGTTTGTATCTCTCTCTCACACACACCCACGTAGGTGGGGGCGTGCACCGAAGAGAAGAGGTGCACACACAGGCGCACGCGTACTCCGTCTCTTTCCCAACCACACCAGCCTTGGTACACGGTGGAGCTCATTTACATCACGAAAAAAGGCGGCCTACGTGGTAATTTGGCATGTGTCTTGGTTGTCCACTTGGTGGAGGGAGGATCGTCTACCACGGGTGAACAAACAAATTGCGACTTGGCGCATTATGTTAAATTAAAAAAGAGGCAAACCATGTGGGGCCTACCTTAGAGGCAAGGCTCTATACCTTTGGAGTACTTTTGATGTGTCACGTCAACTTGCGAGCGAGGAGAAACTTGCTTAGCACGCGTCTCCCCATGCAGGCGCGGTGGCTCGCAGGATGAGGTGAAGGCTGGAGTACTACTATGCACGCCTTACGCCCGCCTCGCCCACGCCTGTGGCAGTGGCTCGCAGACGAGGAGAAAATTTTACTACTCCCTCGTTTACTCCTCGTCCCTACTACGTACTTGGTTAGTACTCCCTCTATTTACTTATAAAAGGCCACTATAAAAAATACATTTTGCATCTATACAAGGCCACAAATAGTAATCGAGACAAAAGTTACTACTCCCTCCTTTCCGATTTATGGCTCAATTTCAAAATCTCTCCAACCAAGGTAGGCGGTGAGTGGTCGAATTAATTTAAGTAGTTTGCACGATGCTTGCTCGTTTTTCTCAAGAAGTTATGTTTACCGAGGCATTAATTAGAACGAATGCATGAATGACCACTAAATTTCCATGAACTTGTACATGCATTGGTTAGTTTGCTCTTGACACTTTGCTTGCGTCCGGGTGATCTAGCACATCGAAATCCAACATGTAATGGTACTACTACTAGTATAGTACTAGAATTGAGACTTATCAAGCGAAAAAAGCGAATGTTTTTAGATGAGCCCTATAAACCCTAGTGGAGTGCGTACTCCGTAAAACAGATTTTTCCAAAACTAAGTCGCTCCCTTTCATGAATTCTGTAGTATACTCCTCCGTCAACGCTCCCTTTCATGAATTCTGTACTTCCTGTCACCGACATGTGGGACATATAGCAACCGGGTCGACGTGTCAAGCACCAAATAACAGTGCAGAACAGCAGGGGGGACGCACCCCACTCATACCGGCCCAATGTTAGTAATGAGCAATGAGACGTCAAATCACAATGTCGCACCTTCCCAGACGGACGAAGCAACCATTATTTCACACTTCGGTTCGACATCATCTCAAACCACATACTAGTATTGCTTCTGCCTCAAGAGGGACAGCGCAGACGCCTTGGTACAACATGACACGTGGGACCGCATGACCATGCTCCCCGCCCGATCGCTGGGTAAAATCACCTCATTTTTACTATACTTCCTCCGGATCGGTTTACTACATGGCAGGCACGTCGTTCTAGGTTGAGAATTTAGCGGCCATATATATGTGATGAACAGTACGCTAGCCTTTTAAAAATGTATACTTTTATGCAGTGGTACTCCACTATCGATGGATTGCGCCATGGAGCAAAAATTGAAATTTTAAAAAAAGGTGGTGCATATAGAGAGCGCTCGTCGCCAAATTATGCATATAGTACTATTAGAAAAGCTAGTACGTGCTTAATTGGGGTGCTAAATTCTATTAAAGAAATACTAGTACTAGTATGTACATCTTGAAGAGTTAAAGTAACGAGAAGAAACATAACATAGTTACGCTGGGGCTCGGCACAACACACCCTCAAATTAAACTAAGCACACCTGAAATTAAACTATGCAATTAATCCGGTGAACCTTTGCATTAGAAGTTTAGAACCGCCATGAGCAGCGACAACGCCACCTTACTCGAGTCCTCGTCCACGTCCTCGACTTCGTCCTTGTCCCTCTTCCTCTTGGCCGATACTTCTTTGCTTGAACCGCCAACTTGGTTGTTGCTCTTCATCCAACCCTTGTAGATATTGAAACAAAGGTAGCCATCCATTACAGCGTAGTGGATGTGGTCTATATCTAGTACATTCCGCTGCCATGCATGACGATGAAAGCGATGTAATGAGGTTTCTCCGGTTTATGCGGCGAAGGATGAACCATGGCTCTGCCAGGTCGGCATTGAGGGCTGACGAGAGGGCACGGCCGATTCTTACGGAGGTCGAAGGGGTTGCCTACAACGAGGCCTATCCGACGCAGGACTTCTTTGTCGTTCTTAAAGTCTCTGATATGAATTTGACTGTTTTGTCCTCGAGGAAGTTCTTAAAATCGGCACTCAACATCGGCATGGCATATGTGGTAGACCAAGCAAGCGTTATGTATGCAAACCTGGATCACAGCGGGCTTCTTCCTCTCTTCGTCCTTTAGATCCTTCTCTTGTCCCACCCGCGGTGTACTCAACATTTAGCCAATGACCCACTCATCATGTGAGTTTTTGAACATGCGTGCAAGCGCAGAAAGGCATCCTTTCACCGTCGCGGAAGTACGGGTGTAGATGACATCGAACTCATCGCGGTGATGGTTCTAACCTTGTACTCACCGCCGATCGGGGAGATTTGGGACGCCATGGATTTGGGAGGAGGTTAGGATTAGTGGAACTGCCGTAATGTGAATGGGCGGGGACGACTAGGAAGCGAACCGCCATAGTATTAAAGGACGTGCGGGAAAGAGTAATAGCGAACTGCCAGCGTGCGAGCAGCAGGTAGTGGCTTTCCATTCTCCCATGATCACGGGCTTCCGAGAGCCCTTGGATCTGAGATCGAGCAGTTGCATGGCGTGATTCTAGACCTATGGGTGAATATCCTATCACTGGAGGGTTATTCTTAAAATTTTCAGCAACTTAGCATGCGACCGCTTTGATCTCAGATCCAAGGGCTGCCGGCAGCCCGTATCATGGTCGCGCCTACCACGGCAAATCGTCGATGTCGCTCGGCGTGGTCGGCGCACTTGGAGATTTAACACGGTGCGTTAGGCTATCCGATGTTGGCATGTCATACATAGTCATCACTTAGTCACTCATACTACAACAAGGTTGGCTATAAGGTTGGCTATAAGTGTATTTTTTACTCCTCTCTATCTCTTTTCTTCGTACTCCCTCCGGTCCCATAATATAAGAACGTTTTTGACACTAGCTAGTGTAGTGTCAAAAACGTTCTTATATAATGGGGACACAGGGAGTACTAGTATTTATTGCATTTGCCAAGGAGTGACCTCTTCCAATGAAATGGTGTAGCTAAGTTTGCTTCATTTAATTAGCTATAGACTCAAAATTGTCTTTTCACCTAGGTACACGCGCTTTGCACCGTTTCTTCCTTGGGTCACCAAACTAGTCTCTCTCTTCTTGATTAACTTTCCACATCGGACTTTATGCCTATGTGGCAAGCTTAAGCACCCAAGGAACAAGTAAGTACAATAGTGCGCTTTACATGGCATTTTGCATATGTGGAGGAAAGAGAGGCAAGGAAAAAGTGGAGAAGTGGGCTCTCATGCAAGAGCCAGCCTCTACTACTACATGGTGGAGCATTGGGAGAGGCACCTGTATGGAGGTGGTCAGGAATCGGGAGACTCACGCCGGTCAGAAGCGCCCTTGATTAAAAATGATAATGGCAAGTCAAATCACGGGGCCCCACATCCCAAAGATAACTTCCGCTGTCAATTCACACAGCTCTACATTTGCAGCGGCCTACTCCCTCGTCTTCTCGCGCCTCTGTCGAACCGACTAGGCGGAACTGCCCCGCCTACCGCGTAGGAAAAGCCCCGCCCTCGACTTTTAAATACAACTACTCCCTCCGTCGGATGCGTTTGGTTGAAGGTATCGTATGAATGGATTCGGACCATTCAATTTTTTTGGGGTTGAACCATTCAATTCATGTGTTTGGCTGAATATAAGAGATGAGCTAATTATTTAAGGCAGGACCACCGGTCATGCTCACATAGTCATGCATGCAAAGGGTGGCCATTTGATTCGACCGATTTGGTTGGGTGGAATGGTTTAGCATCTTCAAGGCATATTCTATTTTTGACTCGAACCATTCATGTGCTTTATAACCAAACATGTCTATTTTACGAACGATCCCAACCCATTCATGACCACCCTTGCAACCAAAGCGCACATTGTCTTCTGAAAACCAAATAATCCCACAATACTAAGGCGTAAAGGCATTAACTTCTACCACGTTTCTTGTTTCTTCACATATCAACCAATAAGAATCCAATGATATACTTTTTGTGACATAGTAACTCATATTTAGTTAGTCAAATGGATGACCTAGAACTACGTGCAGGCCCTATAAACTGAGACGCCTACAATTAAAATCCGAGACGGAGAGGGTAGTTCAGCACGTATCTTTTTAGATCAATATAGTCGGGATTCACCAAGGAGCAAAACCAAGTGGTAGGTTGCTCACTGTCGTGTTGGCGTAGTAACTCAAGTAGGGTCGATCCGCACGAAATGGCGACACACTTAACAGGACCCCTTTGGCGGACATGTGGCTCATCCACCGTATTATTCCACGTGCGATGCACCAAATTACAGATTCGGAGCTGCGGTTGGAATTGGAGGCACCCGGTCCGTAAGCGCCCATGATAGTAGAAAATGAGCAATGAGGGGTCAAATCACAAAGCGCCACCTTTCCGCATTAAAATTTGAATGGGCCAGACGAAGCAACCATCATTTCACTCTAGCGGCGCAAGAGCATAAAGAAAAGAGAAAACAATGATGTGCGGCAGCTACCTAGGGCACCCTAGGGTGGGGTCTCCACTCTGATCCTTTTTGAAAGCGCCTCCACTACAAATCGGCTTCTCCCTCGTCCTCTTGAAGAAAACCGATGATGAGTGCGGCGGTAGGGTTTGTAGGAGTACTACGGGGTGCGGGGCCACGTCGTAAGCGGGTTCGAGTCGGCGCCTTTAAATATGTGTGGGCCGCTTGGTTTTACGGGAGCGAGGCAACATTTTGGGTTCGGGGACCAAAGGAGATATAGCACGACAAACAAGTGTGGACGTAGGTTCAGCCGCAAGGCAATGATGCATGGGCCCTGCATTTTGATATACCCGGGGCTGCGTGAAATTTGCTACTCTACTCAAAACTAGTAAGGTACACATGTATTGAACGCATGAGATTTCGAAACCAAATTATGAATAAATACACACTATAGCATGTAAAGCTTTGAGTCATATATGCATGATGTAGATGTTCGTTTAGTTCTTATAGTTCATCTCATTCAAAAATCAATTAGTTTTATAAAAATGTTAAGATTCATGGGGTTGTGCATTGTAAATCATAAAGTAAAAAACAAATAATGGCAATTCATTTAGAAAAAATAATCAATTATGATCTGAGAAGATTCTAGAACAAAGGAGAAGTGCTTGTGTTTTGAGGTTTGTGCATTATGCTTAAGTTCAACCATGGAGTCTTCTAAATTGTACATGTGGCAGATCTGGTGGAATGTTGATGATATCCAACGGCCAAGAGTGCTCGGATTTGCCCATCTACGCCTTTGTCGGGTTAGCTTCATCCAGCGACCATCTTCCAAAGTTATTGGCACACTATATAGTTCTTGTGCCATAGTTGCATGTTTTGGAAGAAAGCTACTAGTGGGTTGTACTATCTATTTAGGAATAGAAGATGCATACGTGGAAGTTGTAGGGAAAGAGATGACATGGAGCATCTCAATTCCTATGAGTAGGGATTGGAAAAGAGATGTCATTTGGTTCACATCATAGGAACTTCTCTATTGAATCTAGAGATGACATGTATCTCAAATTCCTATGAGGAGGGATTAGTAAAGAGATGTAATTTGGTTCATATTGTTGGAAATATGCCCTAGAGGCAATAATAAAATGGTTATTATTATATTTCTTTGTTCATGATAATTGTCTATTATTCATGCTATAACTGTGTTATTCGGAAATCGTAATACACGTGTGAATACATAGACCACAACATGTCCCTAGTAAGCCTCTAGTTGACTAGTTCATTGATCAACAGATAGTCATGGCTTCCTGACTATGGGCATTGGATGTCATTGATAACGGGATCACATCATTAGGAGAATGATGCGATGGACAAGACCCAATCGTAAGCATAGCTCAAAGATCGTGTAGTTCGTTTAGCTAGAGCTTTTCCAAATGTCAAGTATCGTTTCCTTAGACCATGAGATTGTGCAACTCCCGGATACCGTAGGGAGTGCTTTGGGTGTGTAAGCGTCACAATGTAGCTGGGTGACTATAAAGGTACACTACGGGTATCTCCGAAAGTGTACATTGGGTTGGCACGAATCGAGGCTTGGGATTTGTCACTCCGTATGACGGAGAGGTATCTCTGGGGCCCACTTCGGTAATGCATCATCATAATGAGGCTCAATGTGACCAAGTGTCCGGTCACGGGATCATGCATTACTGATGCGAGTAAAGTGACTTGCGATAACGAGATTAAGCGAGGTATTGGGATACCGACGATCGAAGTCTCGGGCAAGTAACGTACCGATTGACAAAGGGAATTGTGTACGGGGTTGATTGAATCCTCGACATCGTGGTTCATCCGATGAGATCATCGAGGAGCATGTGGGTGTTGGGGAACGTAGCAGAAATTCAAAATTTTCCTACGTGTCACCAAGATCTATCTTTGGAGAAACCAGCAACGAGGGGAAGGAGAGTGCATCTACATACCCGTGTAGATCGCTAAGCGAGCGTTCAAGAGAACGGGGTTGAAGGAGTCGTACTCGTCGTGATCCAAATCACCGGAGATCCTAGTGCCGAGGCAGACGGCACCTCCGCGTTCAACACACGTACAGCCGGTGGCGTCTCCCACGCCTTGATCCAGCAAGGAGAGAGGGAGAGGTTGAGGAAGACTCCATCCAGCCCGGACAACTGCAGGCGTGGTGGTGGTGGAGGAGCGTGGCAATCTGCAGGGCCGCCAAGCACTGCGGGAGAGGAGGAGGTCCACGGGGAGGGAGGGAGGCGCCAGGGACTCAGGTGCAGCTGCCCTCCTCCCTCCACTATATAGGGGCAAGGGAGAGGCGCAGCCTTGGCCCTTCCTCCAAGGAAGGTGCGGCCGAGGAGGAGTCCATCCTCCCTAAGGCACCTAGGAGGTGCCTTCCCCTAGGACTCTCCCTTTCCCTTATCTCTTGGCGCATGGGCCTCTTGGGGCGCACCAGCCCACAGGGGCTGGTCCCTCCCACACTTGGCCCATGCAGCCCTCCGAGGATGGTGGCCCCACTTGGTGGACCACGGGACCCTCCCAGTGGTCCGGTGCATCTGGATAAAACCCGAAACTTTTCGGTGACCAAAGCAGGACTTCCCATATATAATTATTTACCTCCGGACCATTCTAGAACTCCTCGTGACGTCAGGGATCTCATCCGGGACTCGAACAACATTCGGTAACCACATACAAACTTCCTTTATAACCCTAAGCGCCATCGAACCTTAAGTGTAGACCCTACGGGTTCGGGAACCATGAGACATGGCCGAAGGCGTTCTCCGGTCAATAACCAACAGCGGGATCTGGATACCCATGTTGGCTCCCACATGTTCCACGATGATCTCATCGGATGAACCACGATGTCAAGGACTCAATCGATCCCGTATACAATTCCCTTTGTCTAGCGGCATTGTACTTGCCCGAGATTCGATCGTCGGTATCCCGATACCTTGTTCAATCTCGTTACCGGCAAGTCTCTTTACTCGTTCCGTAACACATCATCCCGTGATCAACCCCTTGGTCACATTGTGCACATTATGATGATGTCCTACCGAGTGGGCCCAGAGAGACCTCTCCGTTTACACGGAGTGACAACTCGATCTCGATTCGTGCCAACCCAATGACACTTTTCGGAGATACACCTGTAATGCACCTTTATAGCCACCCGATTACGTTGTGACGTTTGGTACACCCAAAGCATTCCTACGGTGTCCAGGGAGTTGCACAATCTCATGGTCTAAGGAAAAGATACTTGACATTAGAAAAGCTTTAGCATCTGAACTACGATATTTGTGCTAGGCTTATGATTGTGTCTTGTCCAACACATCATTACGCCAATGATGTGATCCCGTTATCAACGACATCCAATGTCCATGGTCGAAAACCGTAATCATCTATTGATCAACGAGCTAGTTAACTAGAGGCTTACTAGGGACATGGTGTTGTCTATGTACCCACACATGTATCTGAGTTTCCTATCAACACAATTATAGCATGGATAATAAACGATTATCATGAACAAGGAAATATAATAATAACTAATTTATTATTGCCTCTAGGGCATATTTCCAACAGTGGGAGCCAACATGGGTATCCAGATCCCGCTGTTGGTTATTGACCGGAGAGGTGTCTCGGTCATGTCTGCATGTCTCCCGAACCCGTAGGGTCTACACACTTAAGGTTCGGTGGCGCTTAGGTTTATTAGGAAGACTTGTATGTGATTACCGAATGTTGTTCTGAGTCCGGATAAGATCCGGACATCACGAGGAGTTCAAATGGTCCGGAGGTGAAGATTTATATATGGGAAGTTGTCATACGGTCACGGAAAGTTTCGGGGTCATATCGGTATTGTACCGGGGCCACTGGAGGGGTTCGAGGGTCCACCGGAGGGGCCACCTCTCCTGGAGGGCCTCATGGGCGTAGTGGGCAGGGAACCAGCCCCTAGAGGGCTGGGCGCATCCCCCTTGGGCCCATGCGCCTAGGGTTGGGGGAAACCGTGGTGGGACGCCCCTTGCTTGGGGGCAAGCCCTCCCTTGGCCCGCCCCTCTAGATCTCACCTAGAGGGGCGGCCCCTTCCCTTCCCCTATAAATAGAGGGGCCAGGGGAGGGCTGCACACAACATCCAAGGCGCAGCCCTCCTCCCCAACACCTCTCGTCCCTCCGCGTGAGCTTGGCGAGCCTCGCTTGGGAGAACTACCACCCCATCACCACCACGCCGTCGTGCTGCTGTTGGAGCCTTCTTCCTCAACCTCTCCCTCCTCCTTGCTGGATCAAGGCGCGGGAGACGTCATCCGCTCCATACGTGTGTTGAACGCGGAGGTGTTGTCCGTTCGGCACTTGGTCATCGGTGATTCGGATCACGGCGAGTACGACTCCATCATCCCCGTTCTTTTGAACGCTTCCGCTCGCGATCTACAAGGGTATGTAGATGCACTCCTTTCTCTCGTTGCTAGATGAACTCATAGATAGATCTTGGTGAAACCGTAGGATTTTTTATTTATTTTCTGCAACGTTCCCAACAGTGGCATCATGAGCTAGGTCTATGCGCGTAGTTCTCTTTGCACGCAGTAGAACACAAATTTGTTGTGGGCGTAGATGTTGTCAACTTTCTTGCCGCTACTAGTCTTATCTTGCTTCAGCGGTATTGTGGGATGAAGCGGCCCGGACCGACCTTACACGTGACGCTTACGTGAGACAGTTCCACCGAATTGACATGCACTAGTTGCATAAGGTGGCTAGCGGTGTCTGTCTCTCCCACTTTAGTTGGAGCGGATTCAATGAAAAGGGTCCTTATGAAGGGTAAATAGAAGTTGACAAATCACGTTGTGGCTTTCACGAGGTAAGAAAGCGTTCTTGCTAGAACCCTATTGCAGCCACGTAAAACTTGCAACAACAATTAGAGGGCGTCTAACTTGTTTTTGCAGCAAGTGTTTTGTGATGTGATATGGCCAAAGTTGTGATGAATGATGAATGATATATATGTGATGTATGAGATCATGTTCTTGTAATAGGAATCACGACTTGCATGTCGATGAGTATGACAACCGGTAGGAGCCATAGGAGTTGTCTTTATTTTTGTATGACCTGCGTGTCATTGAGAACGCCATGTAAATTACTTTACTTTATTGCTAAGCGTGTTAGCCATAGTAGTAGAAGTAATAGTTGGCGAGCAACTTCATGGAGACACGATGATGGAGATCATGATGATGGAGATCATGGTGTCATGTCGGTGACAAAGATGATCATGGAGCCCCGAAGATGGAGATCAAAGGAGCTGTATGATATTGGCCATATCATGTCACTACTATTTGATTGCATGTGATGTTTATCATGTTTATGCTTCTTGTTTACTAGAACGACGGTAGTAAATAAGATGATCCCTCATAATAATTTCAAGAAAAGTGTTCCCCCTAATTGTGCACCGTTGCGAAGGTTCGTTGTTTCGAAGCACCACATGATGATCCGGTGTGATAGATCCTAACGTTCGAATACAGCGGGTGTAAGCCAGATTTACACACGCAATACACTTAGGTTGACTTGACGAGCCTAGCATGTACAAACATGGCCTCGGAACACGGAAGACCAAAAGGTCGAGCATGAGTCGTATAGAAGATACGATCAACATGATGATGTTCACCGACGTTGACTAGTCCGTCTCACGTGATGATCGGACACGGCCTAGTTAACTTGGATCATGTTTCACTTAGATGACTAGAGGGATGTCTAATCTGAGTGGGAGTTCATTAAATAATTTGATTAGATGAACTTAATTATCATGAACTTAGTCTAAAATCTTTGCAATATGTCTTGTAGATCAAATGGCCCATGTTACCCTCAACTTCAACGTTCCTAGAGAAAACCAAGCTGAAAGATGATGGCAGCAACTATACGGATTTGGGTCCGGAACACGAGGATCATCCTCATAGCTTCCAAGAAAGATTATGTCCTAGAAGCACCGCTTAGGTGAAGCACCAATCGAGAGAACCAAGGCGTTATGAACGCTTGGCAGTCTCGTGCTGATGATTAATCCCTCGTTCAGTGCGGCATGCTTTACAGCTTAGAACCGGGGCTCCAAAAGCGTTTTGAGCACCACAGAGCATATGAGATGTTCGAGGAGCTGAAAATGGTTTTCCAAGCTTATGCCCGGGTCGAGAGATATGAAGTCTCCGACAAGTTCTTCAGCTGTAAGATGGAGGAAAATGGTTCTGTCGGTGAGCACATACTCAAGATATGCAGGTTACACAACCGCTTGACTCATTTGGAAGTCAATCTCCCGAGATGTAGCGGTCATTAGCCAGAATCCTCGATTGCTTCCACCAAGCTACAAGAGCTTTGTGATGAACTTCAATATGTGGGATGGAAAAGACCATTCTGAGGTATATTCAATGCTGAAATCAGCGGAGGTGGAGATCAAAAGGAACATCAAGTGTTGATGGTGAATAAAACCACTAAGTTCAAGAAGGGCAAGGGTAAGAAGAACTTCAAGAAGGACGGCAAGGAAGTTGCCGCTACCGGTAAGCCAGTTACCCGGGAAGAAGTCGGAAATGGACCCAAGCACGAGATCGAGTGCTTTTATTGCAAGGGAAGTGGTCCTCGAAGCGGAACTGCCCCAAGTACTTAGCGGACAAGAAGGCCGGCAAAACCAAAGGTATACGTGATATACATGTAATTGATGTGTACCTTACCGATTACTACGTAGTAGCTCTTGGGTATTTGATACGGTGCGGTTGCTCATATTTGTAACTCAAAGCGGGAGCTGCGAGAATAAGCGGAGGCTGGCGAAGGACGAGGTGACGATGCGCGTCGGGAATGGTTCCAAGGTCGATGTGATCGCCGTCGGCACGCTACCTCTACATTTACCCGCGGGATTAGTTTTAAACCTCAATAATTGTTATTTAGTACCAGCTTTGAGCATGAACATTGTATCATGATCTCGTTTAATTCGAGATGGCTACTCATTTAAATCCGAGAATAATGGTTGTTCTATTTATATCGTAGATATGTTTTATGGTCATGCCCGATGGTCAATGGTTTATTCTTAATGAATCTCGAGCGTGATGTTACACATATTCATAGTGTGAATACCAAAAGATGTAAAGTTGATAGCGATAGTCCCACATACTTGTGTAATCGCCGCCTTGGTCAAATTGGTGTCAAGCGAATGAAGAAGCTCCATGCTGATTGACTTTTAGAGTCTCTCGATTATGAATCATTTGACACATGCGAACCATGCCTCATGGGCAAAATGACCAAGACTCCATTCTCCGGAGCAATGGAGCGAGCAACCAACTTATTGGAAATCATACATACTGATGTGTGCGGTCCAATGAGCGTTTAGGCTCGTGGAGGATATTGTTATGTTCTCACTCTCACTGATGATTTGAGTAGATATGGGTATGTCTACTTGATGAAACATAAGTCTGAAACCTTTGAAAAGTTCAAGGAATTTCAGAATGAGGTAGAGAATCAACGTGACCGAAAGATAAAGTTCTTATGATCAGATCGTGGGGGAGAATATTTAAGTCACGAATTTGGTACGCACTTAAGGAAATGTGGAATCGTTTCACAACTCACGCCGCCTGGAACACCTCAGCGTAACGGTGTGTCCGAATGTCGTAATCGCACTTTATTAGATATGGTGAGATCTATGATGTCTCTTACCGATTGCCGCTATCATTTTGGGGATACGCTCTAGAGACAGCCGCATTCACTTTAAATAGGGCATTGTCTAAATCCGTTGAGACGACACCGTATGAATTATGGTTTGGGAAGAAACCTAAAACATCGCTTTCTAAAAATTTGGGGATGCGATGCTTATGTCAAGAAACTTCAACCTGAAAAGCTCGAACCCAAGTCGAAAAAATGCGTCTTCATAGGATACCCTAAGGAAACCATTGGGTATACCTTCTACTTGAGATCGAAAGCAAGGTCTTTGTTGCCAAGAACGGGTCCTTTCTGGAGAAAGAGTTTCTCTCGAAAGAATTAAGTGGGAGGAAAGTAGAACTTGATGAAGTACTACCTCTTGAAACGGTAAGTAGCGCAACTCAGGAAAATGTTCCTGTGGTGCCTGCACCGACAAGAGAAGAGGTTAATGATGATGATCAAGATACTTCAAATCAAGGACACGTTCCGCACCAGAGTGGTACGGCAACCCTGTCTTAGAAATCATGTTGTTAGACAATGGTGAACCTTCGAACTATGAGGAAGCGATGGCGGGCCCAGATTCCAACAAATGGCTTGAAGCCATGCAATCCGAGATAGGATCCATGTATGAAAACAAAGTATGGACTTTGGCAGACTTGCCCGATGATCGGCGAGCAATAGAAAACAAATGGATCTTTAAGAAGAAGACGGACGCGGATGGTAATGTTACCATATATAAAGCTCGACTTGTCGCTAAGGGTTATCGACAAGTTCAAGGGTTTGACTACGATGAGACTTTCTCTCCCGTAGTGAAGCTGAAGTCCGTCCGAATCATGTTAGCAATTGCCGCATACTATGATTATGAGAGATGGCAAATGGACGTCAAACCGGCATTCCTTAACGGCCATCTTAAGGAAGAGCTGTATTTGATGCAGCCGGAAAGTTTTGTCGACCACGAGAATGTCGACAAGGTATGCAAGCTCCAGTGATCCATTTATGGGCTGGTGCAAGCATCTCGGAGTTGGAACATTCGCTTTAATGAGATGATCAAAGCGTTTGGGTTTATGCAGACTTATGGAGAAGCATGCGTTTGCAAGAAAGTGAGTGGGAGCTCTGTAGCATTTCTCATATTATATGTAGATGACATAGTTTTGATGGGAAATGATATAGAACTCTTGGACAGCATTAAGGCCTACTTGAAAAAGTGTTTTTCAATGAAGGACCTTGGAGAAGCTGCTTACATATTAGGCATCAAGATCTATAGGGATAGATCGAGACGCCTCATAGGTCTTTCACAAAGCACATACCTTGATAAGATATTGAAGAAGTTCAATATGGATCAGTCCAAGAAAGGGTTCTTGCATGTATTGCAAGGTGTGAGATTGAGCTCGGCTCAATGCCCGACCATGGCAGAAGATAAAGAAGAGATGAGTGTCATCCCCTATGCCTCAGCCATAGGGTCTATTATGTATGCCATCTGTGTACCAGACCTGATATAAACCTTGCCGTAAGTTTGGTAGGAAGGTACCAAAGTAATCCCGACAGGAACCTTTGGACAGCGGTCAAGAACATCTGAAGTACACGAAAAGGACTAAGGATATGTTTCGTTTATGGAGGTGACGAAGATCTCGTCGTAAAGGGTTACGTCGGCGCTAAGCTTCAACAACGATCTGGATGACTCAAGTCACAAACCGGATCACGTGTATATTTTGAATGGTGGGGCGATGGCTAGTGCGGGTTGCAAGCGAGGCGTGGTGGCGGGATCTACATGTGAAGCGGAGTACATGGCAGCCTCGGAGGCCACGCATGAAGCAATCTGGGTGAAGGAGTTCATCACCGACCTAGGAGTCATACCCAATGCGTCGGGGCCGATCGCACTCTTCTGTGACAACACTGGAGCTATTGCACTTGCCAAGGAGCCCAGGTTTCACAAGAAGACTAGGCACATCAAGCTTCGCTTCAACTCCATACATGAAAATGTTCAAGATGGAGACATAGATATTTGTAAAGTGCATACGGATCTGAATGTGGCAGATCCGTTGACTAAACCTCTCCCTAGAGCAAAACATGATCAACACCCGAACGCTAGAGGTGTTCGATTCATCACACTGTAACTAGAATATTGACTCTCGTGCAAGTGGGAGACTGTTGGAAATATGCCCTAGAGGCAATAATAAAATGGTTATTATTATATTTCTTTGTTCATGATAATTGTCTATTATTCATGCTATAACTATGTTATCCGGAAATCGTAATACATGTGTGAATACATAGACCACAACATGTCCCTAGTAAGCCTCTAGTTGACTAGCTCGTTGATCAACAGATAGTCATGGTTTCCTGACTATGGGCATTGGATGTCATTGATAACGAGATCACATCATTAGGAGAATGATGCGATGGACAAGACCCAATCGTAAGCATAGCTCAAAGATCGTGTAGTTTGTTTAGCTAGAGCTTTTCCAAATGTCAAGTATCATTTCCTTAGACCATGAGATTGTGCAACTCCCGGATACCGTAGGAGTGCTTTGGGTGTGCCAAACGTCACAATAGCTTTGGGTGACTATAAAGGTACACTACGAGTATCTCCGAAAGTGTACATTGGGTTGGCACGAATCGAGGCCCAGGATTTGTCACTTCGTATGACGGAGAGGTATCTCTGGGCCCACTCGGTAATGCATCATCATAATGAGCTCAATGTGACCAAGTATCTGGTCACGGGATCATGCATTACGGTACGAGTAAAGTGACTTGCCGGTAACGAGATTAAACGAGGTATTGGGATACCGACGATCGAGTCTCGGGCAAGTAACGTACCGATTGACAAAGGGAATTGTATACGGGGTTGATTGAATCCTCGACATCGTGGTTTATCCGATGAGATCATCTAGGAGCATGTGGGAGCCAACATGGGTATCTAGATCCCGCTGTTGGTTATTGACCGGAGAGGTGTCTCGGTCATGTCTGCATGTCTCCCGAACCCATAGGGTCTACACACTTAAGGTTCGGTGACGCTAGGTTTATTAGGAAGACTTGTATGTGATTACCGAATGTTGTTCGGAGTCCCGGATAAGATCCCGGACGTCATGAGGAGTTCCTGAATGGTTCGGAGGTGAAGATTTATATATGGGAAGTTGTCATACGGTCATCGGAAAGTTTCGGGGTCATATCGGTATTGTACCGGGGCCACCGGAGGGGTTCCGGGGGTCCACCGGGAGGGGCCACCTCTCGGAGGGCCTCATGGGCCGTAGTGGTCAGGAACCAGCCCCTAGAGGGCTGGGCGCATCCCCCTTGGGCCCATGCGCCTAGGGTTGGGGAAACCCTAGTGGGGACGCCTTGCTTGGCAGGGCAAGCCCCTCCCTTGGCCGCCCCCTCTAGATCTCACCTAGAGGGGCCGGCCCCCTTTCCCCTTCCCCTATAAATAGAGGGGCGAGGGGAGGGCTACACACAACATCCAAGGCGCAGCCCCTCCCCTCCCCAACACCTCTCCTCCTCCGCGTGAGCTTGGCGAAGCCTCGCCAGAGCGCCACTCCATCACCACCACGCCGTCGTCTTCTGCTGTTGGAGCCTTCTTCCTCAACCTCTCCCTCTTCCTTGCTTTGGATCTAGGCGCGGGAGACGTCATCTGCTCCGCACGTGTGTTGAACGCTGGAGGTGCTGTCCGTTCGGCACTTGGTCATCGGGTGATTCGGATCACGGCAGTATGACTTCATCATCCCGTTCTCTTGAACGCTTCGCTTCGCGATCTACAAGGGTATGTAGATGCACTCCTTTCTCTCATTGCTAGATGAACTCATAGATAGATCTTGGTGAAACCGTAGGAATTTTTTTTATTTTCTGCAATGTTCCCCAACACATATCATAGGAACTTTTCTATTGAATATACGCTAATGTTTATTTTCCTTTGAAATTAAGGGAGTATAGGAATCCATTCATATGAACCAAGTGGCTCTAAAGCTATAGAAATGATATCATGTTTATTTCCTTTGAAATGTAGAGTATATGAATCTATTCCTATGAACCAATTGGCTCTAAAGGAAAAAATCCTATAAAAATCATATCATATAGAGTTCCTATGATATTCCTCGACACTAAAGGATGGTTGAAATTGCTGCAGGTGATACGATGGTCTTTCTTTGTAGACTCCTCACCCGTCTTTATAGTTACCTATCGAAGATGAATGAAATGATATATCTGAGGGTATTCTACATGTGCAATTTGGTACACGAAAACTCGGTAAAAGTTTGCGAGGTTCTAATTTTCAATAAAGCCATATGCACTGCATTTCGAAACGGAGGGAGCATACGGCAGTTGCTAACACTCACGTGGAAGATTTGTGTGTAGGAGGAGTGGCTGTTACATTAAATGACATGGCAAAAGCCCGACATCGCCGGATGCCGATCTAACGGTTCTTACGGGCGTTCGTCAGGAAAAGGCTTGTGGCTAACGCGTTTGTCGGATAATGATTTACGGACACATGCATTGCATTGATCGTGCCCCCTCTCTCTCACGCACACGCACCCTCACAGTCACGACTCTCCCGAGTCCTCATGCAGACTCGCACATCGCACCCATCCTCTGTCTGTAGACGCCACGCACATATGTGCTCTTCACACCTACCTCAGAACTTCTAAAAACAAAAGGCGACGCACATTTTATTTTAGCTCACACGTCACACACACTTATACTATTACTCTTGCGGCTAACGTTCTTTGGGCATAGTATATATTGTACTCTCACGAAGAGAAGCGGTGCACGCATACGCACTAGTTCTCTCACACCCACTCGCTGGTACACGAGGGAGCGCATTTTTTGAAGCCGGTACAACAAAATCACTCCACTATATATAAAAGCAGAGCCTTAGCGCTTGCTTTACTAGGGTTCCTCTCGTTCACTCTCTCATGCTCTCGAGATCTAAGCAAGACATAGGTGGCCACACTCTCTCTCTCAGCTCACGGCTGGTCACAAATCCGCCGGACAACGTCGAAAGGCAGGCGGTGTAGGTGCATCGTTCACGCTTGTCGTCGGGCGGCGAAGGAGGAGACCAACGGCTGCCAGCAGCGATCGATCGGCGTCGTGCCGTTTTCTCCGAGAAGGCTGGCTCGGGAGGGCCTCCGACCCTTCTTCCTCCCTCGCGGTATTGTGGCCAAGATGCGGCCTCCCGACGCCGTCTTTGCCACATGCCGGCGACCCTCGGTATATATTCCTTGAAACCTGCCTTGCTCTCTGACTCTTCCCCCTTCGTGTGGATCCTTTTCTACTTTCGTCCATTGTTACAAAGCCACCTAGACTTCTACTATTATTAGAAGTAAAGCTAGTTCATATGATGAACTCAAAGCGTTGGTTCAAGCGAGGGAAGAAAGTGGGAAAGCTGTAGCATGAATCTAGGACTTGGTGCTAAGAGGAAGCGGGGAAAGTAGTAATATGTGTCCTTTGTTTAAATAACCGTATTGCGTATTTGGCGCAAAACAGGGATGTCTGTCTCCATATCATTTTGGGATGTACGTCTCAAATGTCGTTTCTATCCGTGCAATCAAAAGCACACACCTCGGTTTTAGTACAAGCTGCGCAGAAATGAGATGGCTATCCTCGTTGCCGTCGTCTAACCTCTCGTCTTCAAGGTATCCCTACATTGGTAGTAACTAAGGTAGAATGACCAACGCAATCTAAAAGAAGCTGATTAAGACGCTTTTACTTCTCGATTGCAGTGCAGGATTTGAAAACAACTGCATCCTAGTCCGGAATGCACTTTCTACTAGTTCATCCATGGACCGAGGACTAAGTCGGCACGGCTTGCACGGGCGGTTTTTGGACAGGTGTGCGGACAAGAGGCATTGTGGTGCCTTATTTACGCAAATAGCGGTGCTTAAATTTAGTGGAATGCACAAGCATTTCAGCTGGTCAAGATAATCTGCATGGTTCAGTTCAGCATTCGCTGAGACCACAATTATAACTGGTTGATACGGAATGAGAGAACCTAACCTGAATGGTGGCAACAAGAAAAAACCAGAGTGAACTCCAGGAAATTTAAGCTTCGTAGGGAGGCCCTTTGCTCGGAGAAGCCTTGCTTGTTTTTTTCCTGATTTGTAAACCTTCTCACAACTTTGTCTTTTGCTGTGAACTAGTATATGTTTGTTATGTTCTATGAATCATTGAGATGTATAAAATTGCTTAACTTATGCTTTTCAAGATTTTTATGAAGACTAGTTTAATTGTGAGTGTTACACATGAGCCTTTGGACTAGCGTGTGAGCGTTTGGAATTTATTACATTGTGGCCTCAATTAACTGCATGAACCCTTTGTAACAAGATACATAGTAGTTGCTTATATGTCGAATGACAGATTGTTGATTGTTAGCTGGTCGATAGCCTAGTGTTGAAGCGGTGAGCCAATGTGCCGTGTTTTGCTGGCACTTACAAGTGGGGTAGCACCAACGGTGTTTACAAGTACTTATGTATACGTCCGGTATACGGTTCTCGAGCAGTGCTCTATTTCATCAAAACACACCTTTGCTTTCATTATGATAAACCGTGACAACTTATGTCTTACCATGCCATATTCATGAAAAAACTAGTGAGGACGCATCTGTTTTGGCAACAATTATGATGGTTCTCTCATGATTCACGGGCACACAAAAGTAGCAGCAGTTCCCATACAGATTCAAACAGAGCACTAGCCCCAGAGGGGTCGATAACAAGCAAGGTTCGGATAATTAGACACAATCCAAACTACTATTAAACACTAGTTGGGGCAACTATTTCATGCCTCGATCTAATTTGGGCTGGACACAAGACGGACCTTGCCATGAACATCATCGAGGGGCGTCAAAGCAGCTCAATCACGTGAACCTTCATGAAGACAACCTTGTGGCCTTGCCAGCGATAAACTTTCTGTTTGTGGAGGCATGCCACGTCATCTTCCTGCATAAGCTTGACAAGAACGGTATGCCTCACAAGCGAAGGAGGAGCTTTGAACTTCTTGTGCTTCAGGTACACCACTGGACAACACGCTCGACAACAGTGAGGCTGGAATACAACTCTTCATTGGTATAACCGCAAATGGCTTCGAGGATCCAACAGCCTAAGAACTCTGTTTCCTAGTGCGTATATTCAGGTGGAAATCAGCCTCATAGCGAGTGACATGCACAACCACACAATCCTTATGCGCATCAGGGCTCTAATTGAAGCGTAAACAAATTCTGAATTACTTCTCGGTATAAGAACCACAAGTTATTTAAACCACTATGTACAGCATGGCATCGAAGCTAATAAAATTTTGCATTATTAATCACCACATACTTCCTTTTCTAAAAAATCACCACATACTTAGATGAAAAACCACAATCGAGATCGGCAAAAGGAAATCACCTTGGGCAGCTCGGGGAGGACACATCCTCGAAGGGGGAAACTGCTCCTGCGGTGCCACGGGCTGTAACCTCAAATGGGGCGTTAACCATCTCGGTAGTGGCCGTGAGCGATCTCGGGGTCGGCTCGGTGGTTGCCTCCATCTTCTTGGAGCTCTACGTCTCGTGGGGATCAGCCTCCCGCGTCTGCTCCAATATCGGCAGATCTTTGCTGGTTCTCCTTGGTCCATCATGAAACCCGGATTAATACTAGGAGACCACTAAAAGGAAAACACAATCGCAATGACAATGAAACAAAAAAGAGTGAGGATCGGTTCTTGCTTTGCAAAAGTTCTTTTTTCTCCGAACGAAAATATACCAACATCACGGATCCGCTTACCTTCCCTTCATTGGGAGAGAAGAACGATGGCGGAATGCAAGTGTTGCCTTTCTTAAAGACGGTGAGGGAGAAGGGGATTCAGCGAGGAGTGAAATGATGGTTGCTTCGTCCGTCAAACTTAGACTGCGGGGAGGTGGGGTTTTGTGATACAATGGCTCAAATTCTTGCTGGCGCTTCTGACCGGGGTGACTCTCCGCTTTTGCATCCTTTGCTAATTTGGTGGATGGCATTTGGGCCCTTGCGCTGCATGGCCCGCATGTCGGTGAACAAAAGTATAACTGCATTCAGTAGAGGGAGACATTTCAATGACCTAGGAGGAGCGAAGCGGTAGAGTGTCTCCTTGTACTAGTAGTAATTATTTTTACGGGTAGCTGTAGAGTGTCTCCTTTGTACTAGTAGTAATTGTTTCTCTGGGCCCAAGACAAAACAGTCAATCCACACTAGTAAATAGTAAAATCAATTCAAAAGGCGCTTACCCACACCCAAAGACACCGCCTCCCCCACAAAAAAAACCTGGGTGCTCTTCTTCCTCCTCGCTCCCACCCACTCACGCCAGCTCGCTCCACTGCCTCCCAAATTCCTCACCTCACTCCTCACAGAAAACCCCAGCTCCCCTTCTTCCTCACTCCTCTGAGAAAACCCCCAGCTCCCCTTCTTCTTCGTCAAGACTACAACTAGGCTCGTCATTTGTTACTCTGCTCAAATCCATGAGTGCGGCCAACGCCCTCGAGGAAAATGGAGTCGGTGACCCAGCGCCAAGAAGATAAGGCTTTCGCCTTGCGGCGATACTGTTGTAGATCCCTTGACCCGTACATGGGGAGAAGCGGCGACCCGCCCCCACCGGATCCTGGGAACTCAGAGAATCTCGAGTGGACCGTGATCAGCGATCTCCCGGACGCCGTCCTGGGGAGATCATCTCGCTTCTCCCCACCAAGGATTGCTGCCGCACCCAAGTCCTCTCAATTCGGTGGTGCCCTCTATGGCGCTGCGTGCCCTTAATCTCGATCACGTCAGCTATCTCTCTTCATTGATTTTAAATCCCGAGCCATCATCTCCTCCCACCAGGGGCTCCGTTCAAAGCCTCTCAGATCTCGTCATGCTACCCGAGCAAGCATACCATGCCCTCGCATGGTGGACGCCTGGGCTGAAATCCCACAATTCACAGAACTACATCTGCTTGAGTTCTACTATTCCCCTAGAAATCACATACCACCACATCTGAGAACGCCATGTACTTGTGCCCTCGGCACCGATGTCCATCTCAAGGGTTTTCCTCCTCTCTCCACACCACCACCTTTGTTGTGCTACCTTCCATACAATCTGGTACTAAACCTTGACTCCCATTTCTCAAGAAACTTTCACTTGTGCGGGTTCAGATATCGGAGGCCTCATTGCACAGCATCATCCACTCCAGTTGCCTGCGCTGGAGTGCTTGGTGCTTGTTTTCACAGTTAGAATCGGTTATCTCCAAATAAAGTCGCCTAACCTCGTAAGAATTGGAATTTCTTTTGACGGAAGGCAGCTCATCAACCAAGATGCCCCTTCACTTCAAAGGTTGATCCTTGATTCTAGTTATTCACCGTTGCAAATAACCGTCCTCTCTGCACCTAAACTGGAGACCTTGGGTGTAATACATGATCTCTGTGCTCATTTCAATATGGTGTTTGGCTCCACAGTTCTTCAGGTACTTTATATTATCATGTACACTTGTAACCATATGCTGCATTTTAAATTTCGCGCATAATTTATATATCATCTTGGAGTACACATTTTGTACTAATATTATGTTCTATGCTCAATGAAGAGTTTCTCCATGGATGGCCTATCAATGGTGCCGGATTCTGGCCAAGATCTTATATATCCAAATGAATAGTTTTGATCTGAACAAGATTATCGGCTTGCGCAATGCTTTCCATGTCCGGAGAAGTTGTATATAAAGGTGATAATTTCACGCACATTGGAAGCCCGCATATAGTGTACTAGAATTAACCGTTCAGCTGTTGCTCTTCGACACTCTTCTTTTAGACCTTAATTGTTTTCAATTTTCATGTCTATTTAGGCAACAGGGGCGGGGTAAGAAAGTTATAACCAATCGGTGGATTTGTAAGCATTGGGATTTTCTCACTTCTCATGAGATTCGATTGAAGACAATAACGCTAGAACGATATGTAGCCAACCGTGCAAACACAAGATTTCTCACATTCTTCCTGCAGAATGCGAGGTTACTATTGTCCATCAGGCTTAAGTTTATCGCCAAGACATGGTTTTGACGGATGGGTATGTCGAAGAGCAAAAAAGGGGTTTCGGTGGGCAAAAGAGCTTACGAACGTGCCGGGCTTCTATTTACAACATATTGTGGTCATAATCCAAAGTAAATTTTACGATCCAGGATGTTCATTCTATGGACCTGACCGATCCATTTGATCAGGATCGCCAAAACAGTCTTTGGAGTTAGATGTTGTTGCCCTTTTCAATCTGGGTTTTTGTAAACACGATGAACAATCAACCCTCGTGCTTTTTGTACAGCTTTGTAAGCTGGAGTTAGATGTTCTCGCCCTTTTCAACTCGGTGTATTGTCATATTTTCTTTGAAACAAGGCAAATGGCTTGCCATTCGTTTAATTTAGAGTGAAATATTGTAACAAATCACAACCAAGGGAAATAACATCACCACGCCGGGCTGCTTGAGCTCACTTTGTGCATTACGAAGCCAAGTGACTAGCTCCCCACCACCCCCACAGGTCAACCTCGTACTCCCTCCGCTGATCGGACCTGGGCGATCTTCAACGGATCCTGCTCGTTCGCCCCTCGGCCTCGCCAGTTGCCCTTCGCCTTTGCGGCCTTGGTTCGCTTCGCTGTCTTGTGCGCCCGCCCTCTTATGCGTTGTCAACATCACAACAACCGAGAGGAACAAGGAGATGACCGTCGTGGAGAGGATGATGAGGGACCCACCAATCATGGCGATGCATAAGCAAGTGCCTCTATAGTACAAGCCCAAAAATATGGTTCCTCCTAATGGTTCGACATGTGGGGCTCACGCCATCGCCAACGTAGTCAATAAACGAGAGAATTACACTACGAGCGCTGACACTGTGGACCCAAAGAAGTCGCTGCAGTATTTTTTGTTGAGGAACAAGCAGTTTTTTAAGACAATGAGGAACAAGCAGTTGTTATTTATACTAGTTTTAGCGATGTATCGAGGGTAACAACGGGGCTGTGGGTCTGTCTAGCTGTGGTTTTATTTATGTTTACCACATCATGAGCCCGCTTGTGTTTTTTTTCTTGCTGAAAATGGCTAGCCCAGTTCTATTATTTTAAAGAAATACCCAAATAAGGCCTACTTTGTTTTATCGGTTCCTATTTGGGCTGCAAATGTTTCAAGATGAGGAGAGTTTCATTCGGTTTGCCTTAAATGGCACGTACATTTTTAAAATACATCAAACCGGGAGTTAGTTTCATTTTTTCATTACAAGATCTTAAATTCCATAGATTTTTATGCATGGACAATTATTTTGATTTTATATTTATATACATTATTTTTCAAAATAGTTTGAATGTGAATCGATATTTCTGGATTAAAACAGTTGACCGCACCAAATATGCAAAATTTTGTATACTGTTTAACCATTGCCACAATATGGGGTGTAATGCTAACAAAAAGAAGATGGGCTCCAAAAAAAAATCTTAAGAATTAGCAAATGGGCTGTACATTATTAGAAATAATGGCAGATGGGCTGTATGCTGTTTTCCATAGATTTGAGGCTAACTTGTGCGCCTACTACAGATTGACGCGTATGCTTTACTAAAAAAGGTTGACGCCTTTGCAACGCCTACTGTCAACTTAGTCAACACACGAGCGATGATTGTTGGATATCCATCCCACGGCCGTCGTGCTTCTTCAATCTCTGCTCTTCATGCTCCAGCCGCTCAAACAAGCGCCCGGCGGTACTGCTCGCTCCCTCCTCCCGCTGTCGGCTATGTTGCCAAGACCTCACGGCCCCACCATACTCCCATCGCTGGCCTAGCCATCCTCTACTCACCCACATCTTTGTTATTCTCCGGCTGACACGAACCAAGATAAACCCTCGTACTCCACGCCGGAAACAACTGCCGAGTATTCCACAGCTCCGTGTCGTTCCTTCCTAGGCCTCGCCGTCGTCCACCGCCTCGGTGCTCTCGGCGCGACCTGGTCAACGTGGTCAATGAACGACATCCATCGGAAGTGGATCAGACGTGGAGAGGTGACAGTTGGGTCCACGGCCGCACGCAAGGAAATGCCTCCTTATTACGCCGCCAAATAATGATTCCTCCACCTGCCAGCCTAGGACCCACAGGAAGGGCCTTTGTATTTAGCGAAAAAATGTTCCCCTCTACGACAGTGTCGGACCCACAACTATATCTTCGCATGCAAGGAACTGCCTCCTTATTACGCCCAAAAAAATGAATACCCCCTGCTAGCTGGGACCCACCATATTGTTGGGCTGACTTGTGGGCCTACTAAGTTGACGGGGATGGAGGGCTTTCTCAACTTAGTCAATACTCCAGTGACCGTATGATGTCCGTCCAACGGCCATACGGCTTCTTCAACCTCTGGTCTTCTTGCTCCAGCCGCCCAAAGCAGCGCCGGTCGTGCCGCTTTGCTCCTCGCCTCCACAATGTGGCCGGCTGTGCTACCGCTTCGCCTCACGCCTCCCGTGGCCGGCCCACGTCGTCACCTTCCTAGGCCTCGCCGTCGTCCACCGCCGTGGTGCTCTCGGCGTGGCGTGGTCAATGTGGTCAACGACCGACTTCCATCGGAAGAAATCTTGTCGTGGAGAGGCCGACAGCTGGGTCCACGGCAGCCGCAAGGAAGTGCCTCCTTATTACGCAGAAAATAATTATTCCTCCACTGACAATGGGGACCCACCAGACGGGCCACCAAGATTTTGCGAAATAAATCGCTTTCCCTTAACTGCTGGGACCCACCGGACGGGCCACCAGATTTCGCGAAAAAACGTTCCCCATTGGCCGTCACCGGACCCACCGGAAGTGCCTCCTTATTACGCACAAAAAAATGAGATACTCCACTGGGTTAGCTGGGACCCACCTTGGTGGGAGGCTGTCTTAGGGCCTACTAAGTTGACGGAGCCGAAGGGCTTTGTCAACTTAGTCAATATGAACGATTCTAGCTCCGGTGACCGTCACGGTGTCCATCCAACGCCGTAGTGCTTCTTCAACCTCCGGTCTTCTTTGCTCCGGCCGCCCAAAGCAGCGCCTGGCCGTGCCGCATGCTCCCTGCCTCCGTGGCGGGTCAGTGCTGCCATGGATGCCTCACTGCCCCTACTATTCCCATCATGGCCAGGCCTGCGGCGACGGCAGCCTCACACCGCAGCCAACCGGTGAACCCTCAGATTCCTCTCCTCGCGGGCTTCCACCGCTGGCGTCTTCCCGGCTCCGGCCATCCCCTTCCTAGGCCTCGTCGTGCCGTCCACCGCCCGTGGTGCTCTCCGCCGGGCGTGGTCAACATGGTCAAGGAACGACTTCCATCGGAAGAGTATCAGACGATGGAGAGGTCGATACCGGGTCCACAGCCACCTTCGCTTTTTGTGATTTGCCAATTAAGTCGCTTTGTCGGGCCTGTTGGGCTGCAAATATTTCAAGACGAGGAGAGCTTTTCATTCGGTCAAGCCGAGAAAAATGGCCCATCAAGAATGAGAAATGGGCTGTACATTTTTAAAACACATCAAACCGGCAATTAGTTTCAAATTTTTTTTTTCATTTCAAGATTTTAAATTACATTAATTTTTATGCGTGGAGAATTTGTTGGATTTTATATTGATATACATTTATTTTTAAAATCAGTTTGAATGTGAGTCGAAACTTGGGATTAAAAACAGTTCGGACCGCACTTGAAATATGCAAAATTTCGTATAATTTTTTAACCGTGGCCACAATATGGGCTGTAATGCTAACAAAAGAATATGGGCTCCAAAAAACCTTAAGAATTAGCAAATGGGCTGTAAATTATTAGAAATAATGGCAGATGGGCTGTATCTTGTTTTCCACAAATTTGAGGCTTTCCTAAAAAAAGGTTGACGACAAGCAAAGGACGGTTGGATGTCCATCCAACGTCAGTCGTGCTTCTTCAATCTCTGCTCTTCTGCTCCGGCCCGCTCAAACAAGCGCCGGTGGACTGCTCGCTTCCTCCTCCCAAGGGCCGGTGTCTTTGCCGCAGAGCCTCACCGCCCCACCGTACTCCCCATCGCTGGCCTAGCCATCCCTCTACTCACCCACACCTGCCGTTATTCTCCGTGACGGCAGACGAACCAAGAAACCCTCGTTCGGTCCAGATTCCCCTCCGTAGGAAACAACTGCTGAGTCTTCCTTCCTCCGTGTCGTTCCTTCCTAGGCCTTGCTGCCGCCCACCGCCCGGTGCTCTCGGTTCGGCTGGTCAACGTGGTCAACGAATCGACATGCATCCGGCGGATCAGACGTGGAGAGGCCGATAGCTGGGTCCACGGCCGCACACAAGGAAATGCCTCCTTATTACGCCGCAAAATAATGATTCGGCCCACCGACATCGTGGACCCACCGAAGGGCCTCGGTATTTCGCGAAAAACGTTACCATTCTTGACAGCTCGGACCCACTAGCTATATCTTCGCACGCAAGGAAGTGCCTCCTTATTACGCACAAAAAATGAATACTCCCCTGTTAGCCGGGACCCAAGATAGTGGAAGGCTGACTTAGGGCCTACTAAGTTGACGGGACGGAGGGCTTTGTCAACTTAGTCAATATGCACGATTCTAGCTCCAAAGGACCGTACGATGTCCATCCAACGGCCTTAGTGCTTCTTCAACCTCTGGTCTTCTTGCTCCAGCCGCCCAAACCAGCACCGGCCGTGCCTCGTGCTCCTGCCTCCCGTGGCCGGCTGCGATGCGGCGGAGGCCTCACCGCCCCTACTACTCCCACCGCTGGCCAGGCCATCCCTCTACTCACCCACACCCCCTGTTATTCCGCGGCGACGGTAGCCTCACACCGCAAATAACCGAAGGAACCTCGTACTCTCTATGCGTGGGCATGCATCGCGTCTTCCCGCTCTGCGTCGTCCCTTCCTAGGCCTTTGCTGCCGTCCACCGCCCTGGTGCTCTCGGCGCGCGTGGTCAACGTGGGTCAAGGAACGGCTTCCATCGGACGTGGATCGTGACGTGGAGAGGCTGACAGCTGGGTCCACGGCCGCAGCAAGGAAGTGCCTCCTTATTACGCGCAAAATAATTATTTCTCCACCTGACAACGGGGACCCACCGGACGGGCCACCATATTTCACGAAAAAAACATTTCCCCCCTGACTGATGGGACCCACCAGCTACACCTTCGCACGCAAGGAAGTGCGTCCGGGCAAAAAAATGATTAAGCCCTCATTGCTGGGACCCACCAGTTACATCTTCGCACGCAAGGAAGTGCGTTCGGGCAAAAACCAAACGATTCGCTTCGATCGCCGGGACCCACCAGCTACATCTTCGCACGCAAGGAAGTGCTCGATAGCCGGGACCCACTGATCGAAGCGCACGTGGCGTTGTCATGCATTACATGACGCGAATGCGTACATATATACTGGTGGATGTAGAGGCGCGCACATGTCGTAGTAGAGGCGCGCATGTAGCATGTACACGTACGTACAACGGCGAGGGTGCAAGAAAGAAAATACAGCCACGTACGTACATACGGGCAGGATCTCTAACGCCTATCGCCAAGATACGCACATGGCTAGGTCGAACGGATAAACAGCGCTGCTTGCCGTGTTCATGGGAGCCAACCGGCTGGATCGGAACGGAATGCGTGGTCGTGTTCATCGGGAGGGATTGGACGAAACAGGCGATGGAAACGAGGCCTAGCGTACCGCACAATGGAGGAAACGGCCTTGTGTTCGACCGCCACGCTCAAACGGGGTCTGTTGATCGGGAGGGCTGGCGTATCGCAAAGCGGAGGAAACGGACCTCCTACGGTCGAAAACGGGGTCCCGTTGATCGGGAGGGGTGTGGCGCATCTGCCAGAACGGAGGAAACGCGGACCTCCCACGGTCGAAACGGGGTCCCGCTGATCGGGAGGGTGTGGCATCACAGAAACGGAGGAACGGACCTCCTACGGTCAAAACGGGGGTCCTGTTCATCGAGGAGGGTGTGGCGTGCGCAAAACAGGACTCCACGGATACCGTTTCATCTCCACCGTCGACCTCCTCCAGCCTCCACGGGCTACCGCCGACCTCCTCCAGCCTCCATGGGCTCCTGTTCATCCAAAGCCTCCACCGCGCTACTCCACCGGGCCATCGCTCAACCACCCCTCCACGGGCACCCCTCCACCGCTTCCACTGCTCATCCAGCCTCCACACCATGGGGTCCTGTTCAACCACCCCTCCACAGCCCACCCGGCCCACCGCTTCATCGCTCATCCAGCCCTCCACACCACGGGTTCCTGTTCATCCAGAGGCAACGCCACCGGCCACCGCTCATCCCAGAGGCAGATCGACCGGCTTCAGTTAGCGCAGTGAGCGGCGAATCGCCCATCGGGTTCGGGCGAGCAGCCATCGATCGATCGCTCGGGTTCAGTAACACGTAGCCTGCAGTGTAATCGCTCGGGTTCAGTTAGATCCCAACGCTTCGCTCTGCTTCAGTTAGAGCCAACGCCTCGCACACACGCGCGTACGTACGAGAGAAACACGCATCGCTCCGCCCCCGACCTCCCACCGTAACTGGCAACTCCCCGAAATTTTCCTCCCCCTCGCTTCTAACACGGTTTTTTCCACATGGATGGCCCAAAGAATGTCATGCAGCTGCGTCTCCGGCCCGCCCAGATGAAAAGCCCATTTTACATCATGATTTTTTGTCATAGAAGTAGGAGCCCACCACATCTATGATGATACCGGGTTTTGTCACAATTATCGTCATAGAAGTGTCATATGTATGATAGAAATTTTATCGTTCGGCCCAAAATGTCACGGATGTGTCTTTTTTTTGTAGTGAGGATAGAGGGGTTATCCAAGGTACTAGAACCTAGGAAAGGGTCCTTAGTTCTTTCTGATTCGGCCATGGCAACGGAGAGGCAAACGGAAAAAGGAGAAGAAGATAGGGAAAGAGAGGGCAAACAAAACGGCAAGGGTGAAGTAGGGGAGAGGAAAACGAGAGGCAAATGGCAAATAATGTAATGTGAGAGATAACGGATTGTGATGGGTACTTGGTATGTTGACTTTTGGCGTGAGACTCCCGGCAACGGTGCGAGAAATCCTTCTTGCTACGCCTTGAGCTTATGCGTTGGTTTTCCCCAAGAGGAGGGATGATGCAAAGAGAGTAGCGTAAGTATTTCCTTCAGCTTTTGAGAACCACAGGTATCAATCCAAAGAGGAGGCCACGCGCATAAGTCCCTCCTACTCACAAAAGCAAATAACTCCTCGCAACCAACGCGAATAGGGATTGTCAATCCCTTCACGGTCACTTACGAGAGTGAGATCTGATAGAGATGATAGATATTATTTTTGGTATTTCTGTTATAAAGATGCAAAGTAAAATAAAAGGCAAAGTAAAAAAGCAAAAGCAATAATAAAGCATAGGAAGATTACTATGATGAAAATAGACGAGGGGGCCATAGATTTCACTAGTGGCTTCTCTCAAGAGCATAGGTATTATACGGTGGGTGAACGAATTACTGTTGAGCAATTGACAGAATTGAGCATAGTTATGAGAATATCTAGGTATGATCATGTATATAGGCATCACGTCCGAGACAAGTAGACCGACTCTCGCTTCGCATCTACTACTATTACTCCACTCATCGACCGCTATCCAAAGCATGCATCTAGAGTATTAAGTTAATGAAATCACAAGAACGCCTGTAAGCAAGATGACATGATGTAGAGGAATAAATTCATGCAATATGATAAATACCCCATCTTGTTATCCTCGATGGCAACAATACAATACGTGCCTTGCAACCCTTTCTGTCACTGGGTAAGGACACCACAAGATTGAACCCAAAGCTAAACACTTCTCCCATTGCAAGAACTACCAATCTAGTTTGCTAAACCAAACGGATAACTCGAAGAGACTTGCAAAGATAACTCAATCATACATAAAAGAATTCAGAGAAGATTCAAATATTGCTCATAGATAATCTTGATCAAACCCACAATTCATCGGTCTCAACAAACACAACGCAAAAAGAAGATTACATCGAATAGGTCTCCACGAGAGAGGGGGAGAACATTGTATTGAGATCCAAAAAGAGAGAAAAAGCCATCTAGCTACTAACTATGGACCCGAAGGTCTGAAGTAAACTACTCACACTTCATCGGAGAGGCTATGGTGATGATGTAGAAGCCGTCCATGGTGGAATCCCTTCCGCAGAGTTCTAACAGGCCCCAAGATGGGATCTCGTGGATCTGAGAAAGTTGCTTGGCGGTGGAATTAGGTTTTGGCTCCGCCTCTCGATCCGTTGGGGGGTATGTAGGTATATATAGGAGGAAGGAGTATGTCGGTGGAGCTTCGGGGGGCCCACGAGGCAGGGGGCGCGCCCTAGGGGGGGGCGCGCCCTCCACCCTCGTGGCCGCCTCCCTCCTTTCTTGACCGAGGGTCCAAGTCTCCTGGATCTTATCTGATGAGAAAATCACGTTCGAAGATTTCATTCTGTTTGGACTCCGCTTTGATATTCCGCTTTCTTGAAATACCGAAATAGGCAAAAATAGCAGTGCAGGCTGGGCCTCCGGTTAATAGGTTAGTCACAAAATTAATATAAAAGTGGAAAATAAAGCCCAATATAGTCCAAAACAATAGATAATATAGCATGGAGCAATCAAAAATTATAGATACGTTGGAGACGTATCACCCCACACCTTCCAATTGATCTTTTCTGTTTTCAGCAACTATGGTATCAATAAGCAACTCATTATCAATATCCTCACTTTCCTCCTAAGAGAGACTCTCCTCATTACCCCTTGTATTTTATCAGCCTCATTCTCCTCTTCCAATGTTTCTGTCACAATAGGCATATTCACACCCCTTCCAACAGAGTTGGGTGGAGCAGAGAAATTCCCTAGAGTAGAAGAGGAACCTCCCTGCCCATCATTTTGTGTGTTTCCTATGATTCTGGCTCTCTTGGGTGACACCCCCTTGTCAGCCTCTTGTGACACTGTCACTTTTTCTTTTGGGGGAATTTTGACCAGTATCTTGTCCACATAATAGAAGAAATCATAAAAAATGATCTCCCAGCACCCCCAGCCTTTTCTAGAATGTTCTCAGCATCTCTACATCCCAGTTTGATTCTGACCGACTCGGATCTGTTTATAGTAGACTTATCAATGTCTAATGTGACACCCACAAAAGATCCAACATATGCAATATTTTTTTCATGTCTTTTGTCCAAAGGGATGTTGCTAACATTGACCCAATCAATGTTAAGTACACCCTTGGCACCTACAGATTCAGACCATTTTGTAAGACTCACCACAGCCCCACAACTTTTAATGTTCATAGTCTCAGCAAAGCAAGCCTTGTTAACGTCCCTGGGCGAAGGAAATCTCATGACAAAAGTATTAAGCCCAATCGACCTAGCCGAGCATTTCCAGTTTGTGTTAATGCAGGCATTAAATAAGTCCTCTAACTATCTTCCACTGGCCTGCCCCTCAATCACAATGATCACAATATATCTGTTCCTATCATTGTTCTGCTTGGGTGTACTAGAATCATGGACATAGAAAAATCCCTTTCCCTTAGCTTGAAATCCACACATAGGAGCCACACATTCCCAAGGAAGAATAGTATTGCAAATAGGAACAAGATGCCCATTAAGATCACATCTACCGCATACAGCATGATGACAGCACATGGGAACCTGCCCTGGTTCTTTGCAAGTAACGCAAACCTCAGCGCCACCCACTAGTGGGGTAGTATTCCTTCTTCCTGGAGTTGGTTGATGATGATCTTGTTGTGGGCGCGCCTCCTGTTGAAGACGAAAATCACACTGGCCAGCATCCCCCGTGGTCGCCTTGCCTTCGTTGTTGTCTCCCCATCTTCGACCAGGCGGCCGTCGCTCTGCGTCTCCATGGCCGCGGCCTCCCACCTTGCTCGATCTGACGCCCCGCGTCCATGATCCATGTTGGTGGAGACCTGGCCACCCTCCTCGATGTCGCGCGTCCACACCATGTTGCACCCGCCTCCACCGCCAGCGCGTCCGACTCCCCGTCCAAAGCGACCAACACCTCGGCCGGCCCTGTCCGCCCCGAAGCCATCCAGAAGGTGGCCGCGGTTCTCCGCTCCTTGATCTGCCATGGGAGCGGGTGGATCCGCTCTTGGTGGAGATGCAGCGAC
Source organism: Aegilops bicornis (assembly GCA_021605145.1). Lineage (NCBI taxonomy): Eukaryota > Viridiplantae > Streptophyta > Magnoliopsida > Poales > Poaceae > Aegilops > Aegilops bicornis. The sequence goes on from CM038669.1 coordinate 575,335,011, forward strand.
CTGGGCAAAGGATATGTGGTCTCCCCCCGCTTTCCCCTCCCACCAGATGAACGCCGTGAAACCCTGTGTGTCGAAATCCTAGCCACACCCCAAACGGGGCGGAGTCGGCGATCGAGATCTAGAATGGAGTGCAGGGGGTGGGGGTGGGGGAGAGTTTTGTTGGAAATATGCCCTAGAGGCAATAATAAATTAGTTATTATTATTATATATTTCCTTGTTCATGATAATCGTTTATTATCCATGCTATATATGTATTGATAGGAAACTCAGATACATGTGTGGATGCATAGACAACATCATGTCCCTAGTAAGCCTCTAGTTGACTAGCTCGTTGATCAATAGATGGTTACGATTTCTTGACCATGGACATTGGATGTCGTTGATAATCTAGATCACATCATTAGGAGAATGATGTGATGGACAAGACCCAATCCTAAGCCTAGCACAAAGATCGTGTAGTTCAGTATGCTAAAGCTTTTCTAATGTCAAGTATCATTTCCTTAGACCATGAGATTGTGCAACTCCCGGATACCGTGAGGAATGCTTTGGGTGTACCAAACGTCACAACGTAATCGGGTGCCTATAAAGGTGCACTATGGGTATCTCCAGAAAGTGTCCGCGGTTGGCACGAATAGAGATCGGATTTGTCACTCCGCAGTGATGGAGAGGTATCTGGGCCCACCGGTAGGACATCATCATAATGTGCACAATGTGACCAAGGGGTTGATCACGGGATGATGTGTTACGGAACGGTAAAGAGACTTGCCAGAACGAGATTGAACAAGGTATCGGGATACCGACGATCGAATCTCGGCAAGTACTATACCAAAGAGACAAAGGGAATTGCATACGGATTGATTGAATCCTCAACATCGTGGTTCATCCGATGAGATCATCGTGGAATATGTGGGAGCCAACATGGGTATCCAGATCCCGCTTATTGGTTATTGACCGGAGAACGTCCTCGGTCATGTCTCGTGACGGGTTCCCGAACCCGTGAGGGTCTACACACCCTAAGGTTCTGGACGCTTAGGGTTGTAGAGATATTAGTGTGCGGTAACCCGAAAGTTGTTCAGAGTCCCGGATGAGATCCCAGACGTCACGAGGAGTTCCAGAATGGTCCGGAGGTAAAGATTTATATATGGAAAGTCCTGCTTTGGTCACCGAAAGAGTTTCGGGTGCTATCGGTAACGTACCAGGACCACCGAGAGGGTCCCGGGGGTCCACCAAGTGGGGCCACCAGCCCCAGAAGGCTGCGTGGGCAAGTGTGGGAGGGGACCAGCTCCAGGTGGGCTGGTGCGCCCCCCACCAAGGCCCAAGGCACAGGGAGAGTGGGAGGGGGCAAACCCTAGGTCCAGATGGGCCCTAAGGCCCACCCTAGATGCGCCTGCCGTGGCGCTTCGGGAACGGGGGGTACCCAGACTTGCTACTGCGGCCTGCGGGCGTGGCTCAAGGGGTGGCCCAAAGATGGACCATCTTCATCAGCACAAGCTCAAGACCCTGCTGGGCGGACGACGGTGAAGCCTCCTCAAGCACGGCCTCGTGCCTGGCTCGCGAGGAGGCGGAGAGATCAAGGCGGGGAACCTCACGAGGTGCCCATGACGCAAGCCATGACGACCGAAGGCGCCAGGAGGGCGCCAGCCCGCGCAGTGTCCTCATTTCCTCTTTGTGCAAAGGGGGCAAGCGCAGGCGAGAGCATCAAGCAAAGGCAACCATTTGGGTGCAACAAGACCAAGACCAACACAACGACAGGAAGGAGGTCATCGTGGAGCCCAAGCCGGGCCATCGCCGAGCCTTTGACAAAGTAGGACCAACTTTAGTCAGGATAAGTGTACTAGATGTTCCCCTTCAAAATGGCCAATTGTTGGGCGCCTTCCCCGCTCAATATTTGGGAAGAGGCCCAGGGCCTTTGCCTATAAATAGGGCTAGCCACCCACAAGGTAGAGACACGTTGAACCGAGAGAGAGAGAGAGAGAGAGAGAGAGAGAGAGAGAGAGAGAGAGCGATCAACTCCCCTAGCAGTTCGTCAGACCGCCAAGAATGCAGGACCCTCGCGAGGCTGTTCTTCCTTGTATTATTCATCATCAGCCCACGAGGCAATCCACCACACCACACACCGGAGTAGGGTATTACACCACAATGGTGGCCCGAACCGATATAAACATTGTGTCCCTTGTGTTGCTCTTTGTGTAGTTTAGATCCTTGCGAGGCGACGAGGTGCAGGTAGGTAGGGGGTGAGATCTCCGCGTGCACCCCAGAGTTTGAACCTAGAGAGTCTGCCAGAACCCGAAATCCGACATTTAGCTCGCCAGGTAGGGGTGCGTCGGAATCCGCCTTCCGCCGCCCTGTTTTTCGCCGCCCCTCGCGTCCATGTCAGATGCTCGTCGGGCTGGCGCTGAGCTGGCCGCTCGCTACCTGCCGCCCAGATGGCCCCCGCCGGGCGGTTGCCCCCGCCGTTTCTTCGCCACTCGCCATTAACGCCGCCATCGCCCGGGCGGGAACGAGCAGCAAGCATCGCCCCAAAGATCCGTCTGCGAGGCGAGACGGCCGCACCGCCACTCTTTCTTCGCCGCTTCAGCTGGTTCTTTTCGCTCGCGCTTCCAGGCGCTTATGGAGGTTTCGAGCCGCGCCATCGCGCAAACGAGCTCCTGCGCTTACCGCTTGCCGACGACGCTTCACGTAGGAGTGGCTCGACTGCGTCGCTGAAGCTCGTCCCGCGCCGCAGGGGCTCACCAGCCGATCCTTCTCATCGCACGCGCTTCGCCTTGCGCAGCGATGAAGCTCGGCGCCTGAAGCCTCCCCTCAAGAAGGCGCCAGGCCCTGGCGCGTGTGGCCGCTGGGCGGAACTCACTCCGTCCCGGGCACTAGCGCAAAGAAGAGCAGTAGCTGTCAAGAGGTCCTCGCCCCAAGAAGCTGCCCGAGTGCTCCTCGCACTGCCCGGCCACGACCAAGGCCTCGCCCAAGACGCCAAGACCCCGGCTGCTCCGGCGGCAGCGACGAGATCCGCAAGACCAAGCCCTTCATCACCAAAGGCCTCCTGTGGCTACCTGCAGTTAACCAAGCGCCTTCACCGCCGAGAGCCACGCGGCGTCCGTGGGTTCCGGCAAGTTCAAGCCAGACCTGCCTTCCTCGCCACGACGGCACGGCCGACCTCGCGGAGTTCCTCCAGCTCTACGAGCTGGGCATCAAGCCGCCTAACGGGACGGTAGAAGGTCATGGCGAACTGGTTTCCCATGGCGCCAAGGACGGTGCCCATACTGGCTCCCGAACTCGCTCTCGCACGATCTCCTCCTCCGACGAGATACGCACCCGCTTCATCGCCAACTTCCAAGGCACTTCACGACCGCCTCCTCGCGGAGCGACATGCTACGCGCATCAAGCATCAGCCAGAGAGACCCTAAGGTATACATCCAGCGCTTCTAGAACGCACGCCTCAAGATTCCCAAGGTGACCGAGGAGGCCATCATCTCAGCCTTCTCCGACGGTGTGCGCGACGTCAAGATGAAGGAGGAGCTGGCGATGCATGAAGACCTATGCACATCCCTGGAGCTGTTCAACTTGGCGACCAAGTGCGCCAGGGCTGAGGAAGGACGCCTTTCCCTCCTCGAGCTGCCTTATGGTTTTCGCTTTATTGTATGAAATGCAATCGCTATGTAATTGCTTTACTTTATCACTAATTGGTAGTGATAGTCGTGGAAGCAATAGTTGGCGAGACGACAACGATGCTACGATGGAGATGAAGGTGTCAAGCCGGTGACGATGGAGATCATGACGGTGCTTTGGAGATGCAGATCAAAGGCACAAGATGATGATGGCCATATCATGTCACATATTTTGATTGCATGTGATGTTTATCCTTTATGCATCTTATTTTTCTTAGTATGACGGTAGCATTATAAGATGATCCCTCACTAAATTTCAAGGAACAAGTGTTCTCCCTGAGTATGCACCGTTGCTACAGTTCGTCGTGCCGAGACACCATGTGATGATCGGGTGTGATACGCTCTACGTTCACATACAATGGGTGCAAGCCAGTTTTGCACGTGCAGAATACTCGGGTTAAACTTGAGCAGCCTAGCATATGCAGATATGGCCTGGGAACACTGAGACCGAAAGGTCGAACATGAATCGTATAGTAGATATGATCAACATAGTGATGTTCACCATTGAAAACTACTCCATCTCACGTGATGATAGGACATGGTTTAGTTGATATGGATCACGTGATCAATTAGATGACTAGAGGGATGTCAATCTAAGTGTGAGTTCTTAAGTAATATGATTAATTGAACTTTAATTTATCATGAACTTAGTACCTGATAGTTTTTGCATATCTATGTTGTTGTAGATCAATGGCCCGATGCTACTGCTCCTTGAATTTTAATGCGCTCCTAGAGAAAGCTAAGTTGAAAGATGATGGTAGTAACTACACGGATCGGGTCCAGAATTTGAGAATTATCCTCATTGCTGCATAGAAGAATTATGTCCTCGAAGCACCGCTTAGGTGCAAGACTCATTGCAGAGCTACTCCGAACGTTATGAACGCCCGCGTAACAAAACTGATGACTACTCGATAGTTCAAAGGTGCCATGCTTTTACGGCTTAGAATCGGGACATCAAAGACGTTTTTGAACGTCATGGAGCATATGAGATGTTCCAGGAGTTGAAGTTAACATTTCAAGCAAATGCCCGAGTTGAGAGATATGAAGTCTCCAACAAGTTCTACAGCTGCAAAATGGAGGAGAATAGTTCTGTCAGTGAACACATACTCAGAATGTCTGGGTACCATAACCACTTGACTCAACTGGGAGTTAATCTTCCTGATGATAGTGTCATTGATAGAGTTCTTCAATCACTGCCACCAAGCTATAAAGGCTTCATGATGAACTATAATATGCAAGGGATGAAAAAGACAATTCCCGAGCTCTTCGCGATGCTTAAGGCCGCGGAGGTAGAAATCAAGAAGGAGCATCAAGTGTTGAGGGTTAGCAAGACCACTAGTTTCAAGAAAAAGGGCAAAGGGAAGAAGGGGAACTTCAAGAAGAATAGTAAGCAAGTTGCTACTCCCGGGAAGAAGCCCAAGTCTAGACCTAAGCCTGAAACTGAGTGCTTCTACTACAAAGGGACTGGTCACTAGGAGCGGAACTGCCCCAACTATTTGGCGGATAAGAAGGATGGCAAAGTGAAAGGTATATTTGATATACATGTTATTGATGTCTACCTTAGTAATGTTCATAGTAGCGCCTGGGTATTTGATACTGGTTCTGTTGCTCATATTTGCAACTCAAAACAGGAGCTAAGGATTAAACAAAGATTGGCTAAGGACGAGGTGACGATGCGCGTCGGAAATGGTTCCAAGGTTGATGAGATCGCCGTTGGCACACTACCTCTACATCTACCGCCGGGATTAGTTTTAGACCTGAATAATTGTTATTTGGTGCCAGCGTTGAGCATGAACATTATATCTAGATCTTGTCTGATGCGAGATGGTTATTCATTTAAATCGGAGGATAATGGTTGTTCAATTTATATGAGTAATATCTTTTATGGTCATGCACCCTTGATGAGTGGTCTATTTTTGTTGAATCTCGATTGTAGTGATACACATATTCATAATATTGAAGCCAAAAGATGCAAAGTTAATAATGATAGTGCAACTTATTTGTGGCACTGCTGTTTAGGTCATATTACGTGAAAGCGCATGAAGGACTCCATGCCGATGGGCTTTGGAGTCACTTGATACTTGTGAACCATGCCTTATGGGCAAGATGACTAAGAATCCGCTTCTCCCGGAACAATGGAGCGAGCCATCGACTTCATCGGAAATAATACATATTGATGTATGCGGTCCGATGAGTGTTGAGGTCATGGCGGGTATCAAGTTATTTTCTCGACCTTCACACATGATTCGAAAGCAGATATGTGTATATCTAAATGAAACATAAGTCTGAAACATTTGAAAAGTTCAAAGAATTTCAGAGTGAAGTGGAAAATCATCGTAACAAGAAAATAAAGTTTCTACGATCTAATCGTGGAGGTGAATATTTGAGTTATGAGTTTGTCTTCATTTGAAACAATGTGGAATAGTTTTGCAACTCACAACACCTGTGTCGGGGATATACCCCGCGGCGTAAACCGGTCGGAAGTATAACCCGGCCGGACTTGGCGGTTTATTTGAGACCTCACGACACTTGGCGGTTCACCGGTGACCCGCTTGGACCTGGCGATTCACGACTCATTGGTAATCCGCAGCGGGTGCGAGGAGCGACAAGACTTGGTTGCCCAACGGGCGGTTCATGAAGGCCGGTTCATAATTTTGTGGGCCTGTTTAAGAGCTAAGGCATAAGGATTATTTGTCTTACTAGGTTTTAAGTCCTGGACTTGTATCCGGTTTGTATTAGAGATAGACTCGTCCTAATCCTAATAGGACTCTACATGTAAGCCGCCGCTTCAACTTATATAAGGAGGGGTAGGGCTCCCCAAAGAGGGACAAGCTACAAGCAAGAAGAAACAGTCTTAGGGCTAGACACAAAGAGGAGAGCCGGTTTACGGCGACTCCCTCGTGATGATAATGAGACCTAGCCTCAAACAGCACGTAGGGTTTTTACCGGATGATGTTTCCCGGGGCCCGAAGCTGTCTAAATCCCTGTCTTGTGTTGCGTCTCTCGATTCCGCTCAACCCCTCTCAAGCTACCACATAAATGCATTGGCCTCGCGACTAAGTCCTGACACTAAGGACATCTACCGTGACAATTCCACGACAGTTGGCGCCCACCGTGGGGCCTGCGCACGGTGGTGTTGAGTTCTTGGAGGGCGCTATCCTAGGGATCGAGAAGCTCTGTCCGGCTCAATGAAAAAGTTCTGGCCGGTTCATCGGAGAGTTCCAGCCGGCTTGCCGAAAAAGCTCTGTCAGGCTCATCAAAAGGTTCCGCTGGTTCGTCGGAAAGTTCCGGCCGGATCATTGAAAAGTTCTGACCGTCTCGACGAAAGGTTCTGTGTGAATCATCAAAGAGTTCCGATCGCCTCGACGGAAGGTTCAGTCCGAATCACCGAAGGGTTCCAACCGCATCGCCGAAAGGTTCTGTCCGAGTCGTCAAAGAGTTCCGATTTAGGCTACAGAAAAGTTCCAGATTATCAAATACTTCGGATTAGCAAAAAGTTCCGGCCGGATTATCAACAGCTTTCGGTTCAAAGGTTCCGGATTATCAAAGGTTCCGGCCAGATTATCAAGAGGTTCCGATTCAAAGGTTCCGGATTATCAAGAGGTTCCGATTCAAAGGATCCGGATTATCAAGAAGTTCCGGTTCAAAGGTTCCGGATTATCAAAAGTTCCGGCCGGATTATCAAGAGGTTCCGGATCAAAAGTTCTGGATTATCAAAAGTTCCGACCGGATTATCAAGAAGTTCTGGTTCCAGAAATTCCGGCTCAAAAAGTACCGGCCGGGTTATATGGAGAGCTCAGGCACTAGAAGACGCAGAACCAATCAACTCTTTTGTCGTAAACAAAAGCAGCACTATGCATTATCCAAGACCAAAGATCCAAAGAAAATATACCGGTGCTATCCTTTCTATGTATTTTACCAAAGACACGTTAATTCATCCGACAACAATTACTCTGGCCTGTAATGTTTTTTACGCAGGGCAACTATTAAAAGAAAAAAGGGTGGTGTTATACCACGGATGCATCGCTCGGGTCAGACAAGCGGCTTCACGGACAGGGTGTCGCGGTCCGGTTTATGCCACTGCATCGGGCCGACTTTCCGCCTGGCCCGCACCACCTTACAACGCCATTAGACGATTTACTCGGGCCGTTCCGCCCCCACGGCCGTTCACGCTCATTGGCTTACAGCTTGCCGAGGACAAATTGCTCGCCAAGACCGGGTTACAACGCCGGGCCGACTCATCTGTCTGCTCCAATAGTTAACTCGGCCGTGATTAATTTTAGCATCACCTAGCGATCATCAATTTCATGGCGGATTATTTCCGGCCTAGCACATCAGGTGATATCCATCTAAAATATATTTTATTGGTACATGTTATTTTTTGTCAAAGATTAGTTTATCTTTGTCTTGGTCTGCAATATTGTTGATGCAGGACAATTGTCCGCGCCGGTTTACAACACCATGGCCAGTTCATCTGTCCAAGCCACCTCTAATACCGTGGACGCCTCTACCGCCTCGCTTATTGCGGCCTGGTCTACATCAACATACCAAGCGGCACTGCCCTCGCATGAGCAAGTCACAGCTTGGGTAGCCCGGTTTTCTTTCAACAAAATGGAGGCAAATTATTATATACTATCAACCGCGTCAAGACCGGATGGTTTCAATGGGCAGGCGCACAAGTCGCCGCCGCTACAGCTTTGGTTAACTTCAAATCACTAGTTGGAAGGAACCATTGGCCGAAAGGTCGACACGGCTCATAAGGGATCATTTATAACCCGCCGCAGTCACCTCAATCTTCTGTGGATTCACATCGGGCTATCAACACCAATGATATACAACTTATGCCGGTTTAGATCACGGTCACATATGGAGAGTCTCAAGCCGACTCCTCGAGTCACCTTTGAGACTCGGGGGCTACGATGACATGAATCAAGAATCTTGCCAAGCCAAAGAAAATTAAGAACCCTAGGAAGATGGAGGGAAAGATAACCCGGTCCCGGAGGCTCCTATTATATTGATGAGAACTTAAAGGCCGTCGAAAATTTCCGGCTTAGAAAGTATATGACAGTTACAAAATCCGGCTCAATGAAGAAGTCCCGGTCATCGTAAAAGGATTCCTGCTCAAAATCCGCTCAAGGAAGTCGGGCCTAATCGAAGCTCTCAAATATCCGGGTTATAATCCTGCTCAAGGGAAATCTGTTCTCTGCAAAACTCAAGCTCTCAAATCCGGTTTAAGAAATGTCCGGTTCAAAAGGAATTACCTTCTCGCAAGTTCGAAGTTTAAAGGCCGTCAGAAACTTCCTACCGAAAATGAAGATTCCGTTTAAAATCCGGTTCAAGGAAAGATGTCTCCACAAAGCTTTGAAGCTCTCGATATCCGTTCAAAATCGGTTCAAGAAGGATTTATCTCGCAAAAGTTAAAGGGTGCCAAAAGGACCTCACGCCATGATGCGCGGTTCAAACATGGGTATCATGCCTTACTGGCTTATCATATTATTGATCACTTGGGGGCTTGGTCATGTCTGAACCATAGTCACACCTCTTGATCGGCTAAATGCCATAGCATCACTTGGGGGCTTGGTCGTATCCGAACCATAGCCACGCCTCTTGATCGGCGTAATGCCACGATGTCATTTGGGGGCTTTGGTCGTGGTCCCAACCATAGCAACACCTTTTGATAGGCGAAAGCCACAAGATCACTTGGGGACTTGTGGTCACGCTCCCGAACCATAGTCACACCTCTTGATCGCCTAGTGCCACAATATCACTTGGGGCTTGGTCGAACCCAACCATAGCTACACCTCTTCTGATCGGCGAATGCCAAAGCATCACTTGGGGACCTCGTGGTCACGCTCGAACCATAGTCACGCCTCTTGATCGGCCTAGTGCCACAACATCACTTGGGGCTTGGTCGAACTCGAACCATAGCTACGCCTCTTGATCGGGCGTAATGCCAAAGCATCATTTGGGGACCCGATCTGGGATCTCGTAATCATAGCTACGCCTTTTGGGGGCTTGGTCGTGTCGTACCATGGTAATGCTCTCTTGATCGCTCAAAGCCTCATTTGCAATAGTTTTATCTTTTGCCTTTCCTTGAATTCTATTTTTATTTTCATAAACATTTCTTTGTTGCGCTTTTCAAACCGACATTGTTAATCCGGTTCAACTGTCAATTACAAATTGATTTTAACACGGTCAAATCTTAGTCCGGAGACTATCTCGCCTTGGCCTCGATTTTCTCTGTTACCATCCTATTATGGAGTAAACCGGTGTTTATTATAACCCGAGCGTTTACATTGTAAACTGGCCTTATATTAACAGGAGTCGCTTTTCTCCAAAGTTTGGGATTTCAACCCCGCTTCAAGATTGGCTAGTTAACGCCATGCCCGACGGCAAGGTGGCTTTTTAAGCTTCTTAATCATGGAAATAGTTTGGAAACATATGATTCAAATAGGCATCAGTTGAAGATAAATATGCACGAAGGCATGCCAACACCAAGTATATCAACTAGCCTATTACAAGGCATTCCAGTGCCCGAAAAAGAATCATTGTTTTTATGTCACAACATGCAGTGGTCTAAACCGGCCTCCGGTTCATGCTTGGTTTGATTACAAGTCACCAGTATTATACTCCCTCCGTTCCTTTATCTAAGGTGTATTTGGTTTTTCAAAAGTCAAACGCGTGCATGTTTGACCGGGTTTTTAGAAAAATATATGAATATCCACAATACAAAGTTTATATCATTTGATACATCACGGAAAGTAGTTTCCCATTTTATCTATAAGGTATTGTAGATATTGTTAATTTATTCTATAATCTTGGTCAAACTTTTGAATGGTTGACTTGCATGGAAACCAATACACCTTATATTCTGGAACGGAGGGAGTATATGGTTAATCCGGTGTTTATCACAAACCCGGTATGGTTTTATCATAAACCGGCACAGTATGAAAGGAGTTATCATTATTCAAGATTTGGATTATCATCCCTACTACAAAAAGTTGGTAAACCAACGATGTGATTCAATGACACAGGTATTATATATTTCATATTTGATTGTTCTTAAGTGCAGCCTTGGTTATAAACCTGGGTTATATGTTGGACATTATGATTCGCCCCATGGTAAACCGCCAGACACTTTAAACTTATTGTATGCGTAAACAGGTCGAATAAAGCATGATTATAAGTCACCGTGTTTATTAAACAGGCTTGGCTTTCACTATATGTCGCCAAAGATGATGATAAATTATCCGGTGTTTATTAAACTGCCCGCTTTTAAGACGACAAGTCGCCAAGATATGATGAGAAATCATCCTGTTTATTAAACCGCCCGGCTTTTGACTATAAGTCGCCAAAGATATATTTGGATTGCACCATTGGAATCATGCGCTTATAAATCATTGGGTTATATTATTCAAATAGCCAAACTTGGCTGAATTTTCATTATGATATTGAATGAATAAGGTTTTTATACCGGATTATATTATCTCGAATAGCCAACATGGCTGGATTTTTATTATGGTTATTAATAACTGATATTATTGAGGTTTTCAAAGTCGCTTTAGCGCAATGGCTATTATTTTATCAAAGGATATGATTTATTCTAACAATGTAAGGAATAGTTCCGAGTCGCTGCAAAGCTTACGCATTCGACACTTGGGGGCTACATTATTCAAATTGAGATTACATGCAAGTCTCATGTCGCTGCAAGCATGCACCATGACACTTGGGGGCTAATGCAAAGTCATTTTTATTGGCCTTATTGAAGACCCGACTCATCACATCATAATGAGCCGGCCCTTGGGGGCTACACATCACGGCTCAAATCTACATGATTATATTTACAAAGTCCCTGCTCATTATTGCATAATAACCCGGCCCTTGGGGGCTATAATCGGTTGAAGTTTTTATGCATCAGTAATATAAGTCCTGTGTTGTCGCAAGCATGACAACCCGGTACTTGGAGGCTACATAATGTGGAGTGTTCAGTTTTTATTCATGACTGGGATGAACAACATGGATTTCTTCAAAAGTGGCAGTATTCAGATTGAAGCAAGTCTTAAACCATCACTTTGTTCTCGCTTTCAAGACTTGGGGGCTACAGGTGAAATATGCATATAAGGAGAAATATTTTCAAATTCTCAGTTTTGAGCAAAACCAGATTGACCCAAGGCCACCAGCTAATCATTACGACTCGGTGGCTGCAACCCGCATCATCAACAATCATGAACCGGCGCTATAACAATTATGACCCAAAATTATCAGTTTTGTAACCCGACAATGGTGGTTATCATAAACCGACAAGTTCTACATCTTCAAACCGGCTGAATATCAGATGAGTATTTCAAGACCAACATTTCTTAAGCCGGCGCTTTGGAGGCCGACTCATGTGGATTATTCTTCACAAATTTTCTTTGTGAGAAATCAATGTCAGCAAATTGAGTATGAAGCTGGCTTGTTGACCCGGATTTGCTAGGAGGAAATGACAAGGATTTAAGGATGATCAGATGCCGGTTTACAAGAATTCTTAACCTGGAGCATAATCTGTCAAGTTTGTTCTTGTGTTTATTTCACAGGATCAGTTTAACATGGATAAATCCAAATTAAACTGGGGGCTAATGTCGGGGATATACCCCGCGGCGTAAACCGGTCGGAAGTATAACCCGGCCGGACTTGGCGGTTTATTTGAGACACCGCTGACACTTGGCGGTTCACTGGTGACCCGTTTGGACCTGGCGGTTCACGACTCATTGGTAATCCGGTAGGCGGGTGCGAGGAGCGACAAGATCTGGTGGCCCAACGGGCGGTTCATGAAGGCCGGTTCATACTATGGTGGGCCGGTTTAAGATGAAAGGCATAAGGAACATTTGTCTTACAAGGAGTTAAGACCTGGACTTGTATCCGGTTTGTATTAGAGATAGACTAGTCCTAATCCTAATAGGACTCTACATGTAAGTCAGCCTTCAACTTATATAAGGAGGGGCAGGGCTCCCCAAAGAGGGACAAGCTACAAGCAAGAAGAAACAGTCTTAGGGCTAGACACAAAGAGGAGAGCCGGTTTACGGCGACTCCCTCGTGATGATAATGAGACCTAGCCTCAAACAGCATGTAGTGTTTTTACCGGATGATGTTTCCCGGGGCCCGAAGCTGTCTAAATCCCTGTCTTGTGTTGCGTCTCTTGATTCCGCTCAACCCCTCTCAAGCTACCACATAAATGCGTTGGCCTCGCGACTAAGTCCTGACACTAAGGACATCTGACGTGACAATTCCACGACAACCTGGAACACCACAACGTAATGGTGTGTCTAAACGTCGTAACCGTACTTTATTTGATATGGTGCGATCTATGATGTCTCTTACCGATTTACTGCAATCGTTTTGGGGTTATGCTTTAGAGATGGCTGTATTCACGTTAAATAGGGCAACATCTAAATCTGTTGAGACGACACCATATGAACTGTGGTTTAGCAAGAAACCTAAGCTGTCGTTTCTTAAATTTTGGGGCTGCGATGCTTATGTGAAAAAGCTTCAACCTGATAAGCTCGAGCCCAAATCGGAGAAATGTGTCTTCATAGGATATCCAAAGGAAATCGTTGGGTACACCTTCTATCACAGATCCAAGGCAAGATATTCATTGCTAAGAATGGATCCTTTCTAGAGAAGGAGTTTCTCTCGAACGAAGTGAGTGGGAGGAAAGTAGAACTTGATGTGGTAATTGTACCTTCTCCCAAATTGGAAAGTAGTTCATCACAAAAATCAGTTCCAGTGATTCCTACACCAATTAGTGTGGAACTTAATGATGATGATCATGAAACTTCAGATCAAGTTACTACCGAACCTTGTAGGTCAACCAGAGTACGGTCCGCACCAGAGTGGTACGCTAATCCTATTCTGGAAGTCATGTTACTAGACCATGATGAACCTACAAACTATCAGGAAGCGATGATGAGCCCAGATTCCGCGAAATGGCTTGAGGCCATCAAATCTGAGATGTGATCCATGTATGAGAACAAAGTATGGACTTTGGTTGACTTTCCTGATGATCGGCAAGCCATAAAGAATAAATGGATTTTCAAGAACAAGACTGACGCCGACGGTAATGTTACTGTCTACAAAGCTCAACTTGTTGCGAAAGGTTTTCGACAAGTTCAAGGAGTTTACTACAATGAGACCTTCTCACCCGTAGCGATGCTTAAGTCTGTCTGAATCATGTTAGCAATTGCCCCATTTTATGATTATGAAATTTGGCAAATGGATGTCAAAACTGCATTCCTTAATGGATATCTTAAAGAAGAGTTGCATATGATGCAACCAGAAGGTTTTGTCGATCCTAAAGGTGCTAACAAAGTGTGCAAGCTCAAGTGATCCATTTATGGACTGGTGCAGGCCTGTCGGGGTTGGAATATACACTTTGATAGTGTGATCAAAGCATATGGTTTTATACAGACTTTTGGAGAAGCCTGTATTTACAAGAAAGTGAGTGGGAGCTCTGTAGCATTTCTAATATTATATGTGGATGACATATTGTTGATTGCAAATAATACAACATTTCTGGATAGCATAAAAGGATACTTGATTAAGAAATTTTCAATGAAAGACCTCGGTGAAGCTGCTTATATATTGGGCATCAAGATCTATAGAGATAGATCAAGATTCTTAATTGGACTTTCACAAAGCACATACCTTGATAAAGTTTTGAAGAAGTTCAAAATGGATCACCAAAGAGAGGGTTCTTGCCTGTGTTACAAGGTGTGAAGTTGAGTCGCACTCAATGCCCGACCACCGCAGTAAGATAGAGAGAAAATGAAAGTCATTCCCTATGCCTTAGCCATAGGTTCTATCATGTATGCAATGTTGTGTACCAGACCTGATGTGTGCCTTGCTATAAGTTTATCAGGGAGGTACCAAAGTAATCCACGAGTGGATCACTGGACAGCGGTCAAGAACATCCTAAAATACGTGAAAAGGACTAAGGATATGTTTCTCGTTTATGGAGGTGATAAAGAGCTTGTCGTAAATGGTTATGTCGATGCAAGCTTTGACACTGATCCGGATGACTCTAAGTCGCAAATCGGATACGTATTTATATTGAATGGTGGAGCTCTAAGTTGGTGCAGTTCACAGCAGAGCGTCGTGGCGGGGTCTACGTGTGAATCGGAGCACATAGCTGCTTCGGAAGCAGCAAATGAAGGAGTCTGGATGAAGGAGTTCATATCTGATCTAGGTGTAATACCTAGTGCATCAGGTCCAATGAAAATCTTTAGTGACAATATTGGAGCAATTGCCTTGGCTAAGGAATCCAGATTTCACAAGAGAACCAAACACATCAAGAGACGCTTAGATTCCATCCGCGATCAAGTCAAGGAGGGAGACATATAAATTTGCAAGATACAAATGGATCTGAATGTTGTAGACCCAGTCGGTGTGGAACGACACCTATGGGATCACAAGAATCCCTACTACGGTTGCCGGGGCGCGGGGTTGCGAGAAAAACAGGGCTAGTAGACAGCACAAGGATCATTTACCAAGGTTCGGGCCGCGAGGATGCGTAAAACCCTAGTCCTCATCTAATCTTGAATATGTCTTCACAAAGATCTGGATGCCACCACAGAGGTGCCTCCCCGAGCCCTGGCCCCACGTGGATGATGGTGTTGGGGACCGTGGGCTCAAGGGTGGCTCGCTCTATTGGTGTGGGGCAAGCTGCCCCGGCAAGGGTCTTGCCGGGGTTGCTGAGGCTGCCCTGGCAAGGGTTTTGCCGGGGGAACCTGCTTCGTCCCTCTCGCTTCTTTGTGGTCTTGGCCTTGGCGTTGCTCGTTATCTTGGGCTTCGGTCTTACCTTGGCTCACCTCCTGCTCGCTTGGTGACTGCGGGCGCTGCTCCGACTGCCTGCCCGTGCATAGGTATAGGGGTACAAAAATGCACCCCTCTTTTTGTACACCGACAGGAGCCCCCGGGCCTGGGCCACACATAAGCGCGACACGTTGTTGGGCCAGGCCCAAAACGGTGCGCGGGCAGGCGGGGCGGTTTTTACCGTGGTAAGACTTTTCGCGCGCTTTGCTTCCCACGACCCGCGCGCGGCGCGGCGTGGAGGGGTGTGCGTGACGTGGGCGGCATGCGTGGGGCGGTTTCCACATGCATGCGTCATATCGCAGTAAAGAGGCGGCTCGTGCCTTCCCCGTAAAAAGAGGGAGGCGTGGAGGCGCGGCTCATTTACTGAGCGGGGCTGGGTCGTGGTCTTCAAGGCGTCCACTCCCCATGATCACAGTGTGGGGAGAGGTCGCTTCACCCGTCCCCTCAGTTCTACACGTCCGCCACACGTCCTTCATGCGCCTGGGGTGGCAAGCGGTGGAGGCGGGAAACCGGGCTGCCGCTGTTGGGGGCAAAGGCCGGTCCTTATTCCTCGCGCCTCGGTGGCCGGATTGGCCAAGGGGTGGCCGAGCCTCACCCCACCCCTTTATAAAGAGGGGGAAAGGGGGATGGCGTCCCGCATTCTTCTGTCATCTATCTCCTCTTGCTTCTGCTTCTTCCTTTCGCTCGCCATGGAGAAAGGGAACCCGAGTCCCTCGTCGGTGGCGGCGAGGGTCGCTGCTCGACAGCGCGTCCCTCCTCCTCCTGAGCATGTGGTGGTGGAACCGGCCGCGAGGGGAAGGGGGAGGGGGCGAGGCCGGGGCAGAGGTCGTAGTGCTCGGGGAAGAGGAGGACGGGGCGGCGCGCCGGCTTCGCCCCCGCCAATGGTGCCTTTCCCGATGGAAGGCCATGTTGGAGACCAACCCCACGAGTTCTTCATCAGCTGCGCTGCCTCCGTGATCACCGCCTCCGTTTTCCCGCCTGCTTTGTTTCTGGGAGATGGAGCGTGATCGGCCCCAATCCTCGTGCACATGAGGGGTTAGGGAATGGGGCACGCTGGTTCACGCGGACTTCCGGCCTCGGTCATGTACCTCCGTCAGGGTGGAAGACGTCAGCCGCATCCACAGCCTCGACGGGTGGGGCTCCGCCTCCTCTCGCTACCTCTTGACCACTGTGTTGGATTTCCTTGAAGAGGAAAGGATGATGCAGCAAAGTAGCGTAAGTATTTCCCTTAGTTTTTGAGAACCAAGGTATCAATCCAGTAGGAGGCTACACGCGTGAGTCCCTCGTACCTACACAAAGCAAATAACTCGTCGCAACCAACGCGATTAGGGGTTGTCAATCCCTTCACGGTCACTTACGAGAGTGAGATCTGATAGAGATGATAGATGATATTTTTGGTATTTTTATGATAAATATGCAAAGTAAAATAAAAGAAAAGTAAAAAGCAAAGGCAATAAATAAAGTTATGGAAGATTAATATGATGGAGAGAGACCCCGGGGCCATATGTTTCACTAGTGGCTTCTCTCAAGAGCATAAGTATTCTACGGTGGGTGAACGAATTACTGTTGAGCAATTGACAGAATTGAGCATAGTTATAGGTATGATCATGTATATAGGTATCACGTCCGAGACAAGTAGACCGGCTCCTGCCTGCATCTACTACTATTACTCCACTCATCGACCGCTATCCAGCATGCATCTAGAGTATTAAGTTCAAGAAAACAGAGTAACGCCTTAAGCAAGATGACATGATGTAGAGGGATAAATTCATGCAATATGATAAAAACCCATCTTGTTATCCTCAATGGCAACAATACAATACGTGCCTTTGCTGCCCCTCGCTGTCACCGGGAAAGGACACCGTAAGATTGAACCCAAAGCTAAGCACTTCTCCCATTGCAAGAAAAACCAATCTAGTAGGCCAAACCAAACTAATAATTCAAGAGACTTGCAAAGATAACCAATCATACATAAAAGAATTGAGAGAAGATTCAAATATTGTTCATAGATAATCTTGATCATAAACCCACAATTCATCGATCTCAACAAACACACCGCAAAAAAGAAGATTACATCGAATAGATCTCCATGAGAGAGGGGGAGAACATTGTATTGAGATCCAAAAAGAGAGAAGAAGCCATCTCGCTTACTAACTATGGACCTCAAGGTCTGAAGTAAACTACTCACACTTCATCTGGAGAGGCTATGGTGATGATGTAGAAGCCCTCCGTGGTGGATGCCCTCCATGGAGCTCCTAACAGGCCCCAAGACGGGATCTCGTAAGGGGCATGAAGGTTGCGGCGGTGGAATTAGGTTTTTGGCTCCGTATCTGATCGTTTGGGGGTATGTAGGTATATATGGGAGGAAGGAGTACGTCGGTGGAGCAACAGGGGGCCCACGAGGGTCGAGGGCGCCACGGGGTAGGCGCGCCCCCTACCTCGCGGCTCCCTCCTCCTTTCTTTCTTGACGTAGGGTCCAAGTCTTCTGGATCATATTCAGTGAGAAAATCACGTTCCCGAAGGTCTCATTCCGTTTGGACTCCGTTTGATATTTCGTTTCTTCGAAACTCTGAAATGGGCAAAAAAACCCAGCAATTCTAGGCTGGGCCTCCGGTTAATAGGTTAGTCCCAAAAATAATATAAAAGTGGAAAATAAAGCCCAATAATGTCCAAAACAGTAGATAATATAGCATGGAGCAATCAAAAATTATAGATACGTTGGAGACGTATCATCCTCTACTTCAAATTGATGGAGGACGGCCTGCTCTCCGTCAAGGTCTTCGGAGACTTCGGACTCGCCTGAAGTGATGCGTGGAGAGCTCCTCCGATGGAGATTCCGACGATGGAAGCTCTTCCTCGAGCGAGAGTGATGAGGAGGACAACGGGGCAGATGACGGGGATGAGTCCGACTAGGCGTCGGACGCCCCGCGCCTAGGCGGGTGCGGCAGTAGCAGCATCTGCACCTGGCCGCTCCTCCGGCAGGGTTTTGCTGAGGGTGGGGCCAGCTCCTTGAACTTCTCGCGGCCGTCTCCTTGGGCGGCTAGCGTCGGGAGGCTGCGGAAGAGGAAGAGGGCGGGTGGCAAGGCCGTCAACTTGGAGTACGCGGGCACTGACGCCTTTATCGCGTATTGCCGGTCCTGCCGCCTTGTCTTCGAGCTCCTTTCCCGGCACCGTCATCACCGCCCACCTGTGGGCGGCCACCGAGGTGTTCTCTTGGTGGTTTCGCTGCTCAGAGCCTCGCCTAGGCGCCCCTTTTGCCCTCTCGCCTCCTTGACCTGCCTCCTGAGGAGAGGGACAAGAAAGGGATTACAGGCATCTTATCTCTTTTTTGGTTTGTAAGCCTGCGGTCCTTTGTTAAATTTAGAACTTGTAATCCCCTTGCTCATGTTTTTCATTTCGTACGAACTGCACCTGTATGGGATGTTTTTAATGAAAAAGGGATGCTTGCTGGGTTTTTCGTTCGTGCGTAAATGCCACGACAAGGAGCGAACCCTTGTTATTGTTTAAGATAAACGTTTTTCACCCGGCAACAGGCCTTGTCGTCCCCCCAATCCACTCGACCATTCTCGGCTTTTGGCGGACGCAGGGATGAAGTGGGCTTTAGGCTCCTCGTTCTACCTCCTTGCCTCCGCGGCTACAACCAAATCCGGACCCAGTAAATAATCCTTAGGTATAGGAAAAAGGGGAGCACGACAGCCTAGAGATAAAAATGAGGTTTCACATGCCCTAGTCATGTTCCGAAATGCATGACAGAGGATAAAAGACTTATCTGGATTTACAGCCCCCGGCAATTTCATCTTGCCGTGGTTAGATCCTTGTGCTTGCAGCCCCCGGCAACTCTGGTTTGCCGAGGTTGGGACGCCGGTCCATTTTCTTTCTTCCAAGTAGCCCGGCAGAAGTGCTCATGTGCCCTGCGAACCAAAGGAGGACAAGGTAAGAACAGATAGACGCCAAGACTCGACCTCTAAGCTAAGGGTTAGTCGCTCACGAGCACTATCAACCCTAACCAAGGAAGAGACTTCGACCTAGCATGCATGTTATGACTTAGGGCGCCAGCTTCATTCATTTATGCTCGTGGTCTGCGCTTTGGCTTTAATGAAGGTTACATGCCTTGGCCGGCAAAGCTTGTACAAAAGGTGGTTGTCGGGAGGCTCCTAAGCCAGCGCCTTTATGGGTAAAACTTGGCGAAGATGCTCGATTTTCCAGAGTTGCTCATCGGATGGCATCTTCGGTCTCCAGCGAATCGCTACTGGCCCGTGACCAGACATTACCCGATAAGGGCCTTCCCACTTCGGCGTCAACTTGTTGGCATTCTTGGCCAACTGAACACGCCGAAGAACAAGGTCGCCTTCCTCAAAGCTTCGGGCATGAACCTTGCGGCTATGGTAGCGGTGCAAGGCTTGGCCGGTAGCGCCGCTGCTCACAGTCACCAAGACGATCTTTCCCTCAAGGAGCGTCAGATCATCTTGGCGCAATCGCTTCTTGCTCAAGCTCATCATAAGCGAGCACCGAGGTGACCCGTATATGAGTTCCGTGGGGAGAACTGCTTCGCCGCCAGAGACCGTGAGAGCAAAAGGTGTCTGGCTGGTGGCTCGATGGCGTCGCCTGATCAACCAAACAACCGCGGCAATTCATCAATCCAAATACTTTCCGCTCTTGGCGCAGCTTGTCAAAAGTCTTTGTCCTTAGGGCCTCGCAACACTTCAGCATTTGCCCTCTCCGGCGCTTAGCCGTTGCTGCTCGTGGGTGTGCCACGGAAGCAAAAACAGACCTTTGCTGCCGAGGTCTTGAAATGTATTGCATGAAGGTGTGGCTCGTGAACCGTGTGCCGTTGTCGGTGATGACTCTGTTTGGCACACCAAAACGGTAGACCAGTCCCTTGAGAAACTTGACAGTTGATTGAGCAGTCACCTTTCTCACCGCTTCCACCTCCGACCACTTTGTGAACTTGTCGATCGCAACGTACAAGTACTCAAAGCCCCCGATAGCGCGGGGGAAAGGGCCCAGTATATCGAGCCCCTAGACCGGGAATGGCCAAGAGAGAGGGATTGTTTGAAGGGCTTGAGCTGGTTGATGAAGCTTTTTTGAATGGAACTGACACGCTTCACACTTGGTTACTAGTGCCGTTGCATCCTGGAGGGCGGTGGGCCAGAAGAAACCTTGCCAGAACGCCTTCCCGGTAAGGGCCCTTGATCCTATGTGGGAACCACATATGCCTCCATGTATCTCCGCCAACAGCTCCAGTCCTTTCTCCCAGGGGATGCACTTCAATTTCACACCGTTCGGCCTTCTCCGGTATAGGACGTCATCGACGAACTGGTACAGGGCGGACCGACGGGCTACTTTTTCCGCTTCTTCCCGCTTCCTCGTGAAGCTCCCTGCTTGGAGGAATTGACAAGATAAGTTGCGCCCATGCCGGAGCCCTGGGGCTCGACGGCAAGGACCAAAGGCATTTCTTCCGCCATGGGAGCGGTTGCCTTTCACGGCTTAGGGCTTGACGCCTGCCGGAGCTAGTTGTTTTGGGCAGGCTCAAGCGTCCGTGGCAGCACTCTTGCCGCAGCCCTAGGGGGCTCGGTAGGAAAGTACTTGCCGACCTCGACTTCCTCCGCTTGTTCTCGCTTTGGTCAAGGTTCGACGGATGGTTGAGTTAACCGAAGGAAAAAGGTACCTGGTTCCACAGGTAGCTTGAATGCGGCACGCTTTGACAGGTAATCGGCGATGTCGTTCTCCGCTTGGGGGATGTGCTCCGCTTGGATACCGTCAAAGCGTTCCTCCAGTTTCCTCACCTCATCTACGGAAGCTTCCATCAATGGGCTCTGATAATCCTTGTTGACCTGTCTAACAACGAGCTGCGAGTCACCCCTGACGATGAGCTTCTTAACCCTGAGGTCAGCCGCGATCCTGAGACCGGCAAGCTATCCCTGGGGAGTGCATCTGGATCACGTACTTGAGATGCTCTCCGGTGGGCGCGACGAGCAGCACACCGACACCGGCGCCTTGCAGCGAGAAAGCCCCATCAAACTACATGATCCAGTCGTTGTCTGCTTCCTTGCCGGGGAGAGTGGTCTCTTGGATTTCTTCGTCAGGCGTCGAGGTCCATTCTGCAATGAACTCCGCCAAGACCCTGCTCTGAATTGTCGAGGTGCTTTCAAACTTTAAACCAAAGCTTGACAACTCCAAGGCCCATTCCACAATCCTTCTAGTCGCATCCGGGTTATGCAGTATCCGTTGCAAAGGGAGGCGGGTGACGACAGTGATCTCGTTGGCTTGGAAGTAATGACGCAGCTTCCTCGAGGCCATAAGGAGGCTGAAGAGCAATTTCTGCACACCGGAGTACCTCGATCTAGCTCCCTGCAAGAGGGAGCTGACAACGTAAACCGGGTGCTGCATCATCTTCTTCTTCTGCACAACCTCACTTGACTACGCGGGCACTGCCTCGGTGGCATCAGACTCTGCCGGGGGCCTCGCCTTGATGGCACCAGTTCTCGGGGAATCTTGGGCTTGCCATCCGCTGGTTCTGCCGCCGTCACGCTTCCTCGTTGACCTCCCTACATGATACTAGCTGGCGCTGACCACTTGATTCGTCGCCGCCAGATACAGTAGCAACGGCTCTTGTGGTTTAGGCACAACTAGTATTGGCGTGGAGGAAAGGTATTTCTTCAGATCCTGCAATGCTGCCTCGGCTTCTGGGGTCCATTCCATTGGGCCTACCTTCTGGAAGATTTTGAAGAAAGGAAGGGCGCGCTCGGCGGACTTGGAGATGAATCGGCTCATGGCGGCAACGCAGCCGGTGAGCCGACGCACATCCTTGATCCGCTTGGGCACCTCAATCTGCTCAATAGCCTTGATCTTGTCTGGGTTTGCCTCGATCCCGCGCTGCGACACAAAGAACCCGAGAAGCTTGCCGGATGGAACGCCGAAGACACACTTCTCAGGGTTCAGCTTGAGGTTGATCTTGCGCAGGTTGGCAAATGTCTCTTCGGATCTTGCACAAGAGTTGGCCCGTCCTTGGTTTTGACCACTATGTCATCCATGTATGCCTCCATATTTCTATGGAGCTGTGGTTCAAAACCAATTTGGACTGCTCTTGCAAACGTTGAGCCAGCACTCTTCAACCCCGAAAGGCATCCGTAAGAAGCAATACGTACCACATGGGGTCATGAATGATGTCTTCTCTTCATCCTTTCTTGTCATGAAGATCTGGTGGTAGCCTGAGTAGGCGTCGAGGAATGATAACAGATCACACCCGGCTGTGGAGTCAACAATCTGGTCGATGCGCGGTAACGGGAAGGGGTCCTTAGGACAAGCCTTATTGATATCTGTGTAATCAATACACAGCCTCCACCCCATTCGCCTTGTGCACCACTACCGGATTGGCCAACCACGCCGGGTGGAGCACCTCTCACCAACCCTGCCGCTTCCAACTTCCTCGATCTCCTCTCGTGATGAACTCCCGCCTCTCCAGATCCTGCCGACCTTCGCTTGACGGGCGCGCATGGGGGCAGACAGCTAGGTGGTGCTCAATCACCTCCCCGGGAACACCGGGATGTCGATGCTTGCCATGCAAACACGCCGACATTCGCCTCACAGGGAAGGTGACGAGCGCGCCTTCCTATTTGCTGTCAAGGGTGGAGCCTATGGTGAAGGCCCCTCCCGTGCCATCCTCCCTGACAGGAACCTTCTTGGTCTGCTGCGGCTCGGCTCTGGATCTCTTGCTCTTGTCGGTAGAGCTCTCTGGCACGTCCTCGACGGTAGCACAACACTCCGAGGAGGAGCGCTTGCCGGAGTGGCTGCGAGAGGTCTTGCCGGGCTTCTTCTTCCCTCCCGGGCTTTCAGCGGTAGGAGCAGGTGCCTTGACGGCAGATGCCGTGCAATCGCTTCCCCAGAGAGTGGTTTCAAGCAGATCAAGGGCCCTTCTTGTCGGAGGGGACGAAGATGATGGTCAACGGCCCGGCATCTTCAAAGATGTTGTAGGCGAGGTGTGATGCCGCCATG
Source organism: Aegilops bicornis (assembly GCA_021605145.1). Classification (NCBI taxonomy): domain Eukaryota; kingdom Viridiplantae; phylum Streptophyta; class Magnoliopsida; order Poales; family Poaceae; genus Aegilops; species Aegilops bicornis. Next base: position 575,358,518 of record CM038669.1, read on the forward strand.
AACTTGGCTAGTGCCGGGCGGCCGAGGATCCCGTTGTAGGGCAAGGGGATCTCGGCCACGTCGAAGATGATCCTCTCCGTTCTGTAGTTCAACTCTCCTCCAAACGTCACGGGTAGCGTGACCTTCCCCTTCGGCTGGCTCCTCCTGGATTGGCCCCTTGAAACATGCCCGCTTCTCGAGGTCTCCATCGTGGATTTGCAATCTTTTGCTCACGACAAAGCGAGATCAGGTTCAGCCGCCCCGCCATCAACCAACATCTTGTTCACCCCGAGGTTGCATATCGCTGATGAGACCAACAATGGCAAACACCGACCATGATGGTGCGGGTCGTGGTGGTCCTCGGCGTCAAAGATGAGGGGCGTGGCCGACCATTTCAGCGGCTTCGAGCCGCCGAACGACGGTTCATTGCTGTTGTAATCTCACGCCCATCGCTTGAGCCGGGCGGTGAGAGGTATGCGCGATGAGGCGCCGCCATCGATGCACATGGCCTCCAGAGTATTCCGAAGCCTTTGCCCACCGCACTCCGTCGCCCTCGCCGTGGTCATCGCCTTCTTGTTTCTTGTCACGGCCTCGGCGGCCTCTCTTGCTGGTTGTCTTTGCCGGGGCGGCTTCCTTGGCCGCCACGCTTCTTGCCAGATCCCTTAGCACCGTCCTGGTCCTTCTCCTTGTCCCGCCTCTCATACTCAGCCTTTTGCTTCTCATCAAGCAGCTCGACTTGTCGGCAGTTCTGGAGGTCATGGCCCTTGGTGCGGTGGATCTTGCAATATTACTTGGCAGAGCTCCCTGGCTTGTCGGTAGCCGCCAAGGCCCGGCAGGTGGTGCACCCGGCAATCTCCTTGTCGGGAGCGCCTGCCTTGACCTTCTTGCCGGTACAGGTGTCGTCAGATCCCTCAACGGCAAGCACGACCTTGCCCTTGCATTTCCTGTTGCGACGCCGGCCCTTCTTCGTCGGGGTAGCGGCGTCCTCATCGGTAGAGTCGGTGTCGGATTTCGGGTTCCGGCAGATCCTCTAGGTTCAAACACTGGGGTGTGCGCGGAGATCTCGCCCTCTACCTACCTGCTCCTCGCTGCCTCGCTAGGATCCAAGCTATGAAAGGAACAACACAAGAGACACAGGGTTTATACTAGTTCGGGCCACCATTGTGGTGTAATACCCTACTCTAGTTTGTGGTGTGGTGGATTGCCTCTTGGGCTGATGATGATGAACAATACAAGGAAGAACAGCCTCATGAGGGTCCTGTTCTGGCCGGTGCGATGAACTGCTAGGGGGAGTTCAGTCGCTCTCTCCGCTGATCCCAGATGCTGGATCCTCTCTCTCTCTTCTCTCCAAATTTCTAGCTCCCGTTGTTCTTGTCCCCCCTTCCTTGTGGTGGCTAGTCCTATTTATAGGCGGAGGCCCTGGGCCTCTTCCCAAATATTGAGCGGGAAGGGCGCCAACAATTGGCCATTTTGAAGGGGAACATCTAGTACACTTATCCTGACTAAAGTTGGTCCTCGCCTGTCAAAGGCTCTGGTGGTGACGCCGGCTTGGGCTCCACGATGACTTCCTTCCTGCCGTTGCGATGGTCTTGGTCTTGTTGCACCGAAACGGGTGCCTTTGATTGATGCTCGTCATGCGCTTGCCCCTTTGCACCAAAGAGGAAATGAGGGACATTCTGCTGGGCTGGCGCCACCGGGCGCCGTTGGTCGTCATGAGCTGGGTCACGGGCACCTCGTGAGGTACCCCGCCTTGATCTCTCCGCCTCCTCGCGAGCCAGCCCGGACGAGGCCGTGCTGAAGAAGCTCCTGTCAGTCCGCCTCATGAGGCTTGGCCCCTCGCGAGGGTCTTGAGCTTGTATCTTGATGAAGATGGGCCTTGATGGGCCACCCTGAGCCACGCCACAGCCGCAGTGTGCAAGTCTGGGACCCCTGCTCCCGAAACGCCGACAAGAGCCCCGGGCCCAAGGCGCGCCCGGACTTGGCTGAGCAGAGAAGCCGGCAAGGTGGTGGGCGCTGGCCCCTAACAGCCTGCAGCCTTGGGCGCCGCGTGGCCATTCATTGGACGTGGGTGCCTTAGCAACTGCGTGATCCTTCGGTTACTGCCCAGATCCCCTTTCTTGTGCCCTTCCTTCCTGCCTCTGAAATCTTCAGATCTACTTCGACCGCGTGCCCTAGCAAGACATGGCGCCTCGCCAGACCCCGGCTGGAGCTTGGTACTCACCCGCCTTGGACTCGCTGAACGTATCGGCGACGAGCCTTGCCCGGTTGCGCCGGATGGTGGCGGCGCAAGGCATCGACGGGCAGAGGTGTTCAAGGTCGGCTTCGCTTCTTCCGAGGGCCAAGGGAGCACCTTCTATCCGCTTCTTCGTGACGCCATTGGTGCGGTTTGGTGCCTCCCTTTTCCGAAGTTTTTTCTTCTCCGTCCTCCGCCATTACAAAGCGCAAGCTCTGCACCTCCACCCCAACTCTGTTCTTCTTCTGGGCGATCTTCGCCTACTATTCTGAGGCTCACATCGGGTGCAGCCCTCAGTGGCCTTGCTGCGCCACTACTTCTCCCTCCGGATCTCTCGTGGTCCCATCTCCGCGTGCGCGAGCTTTGTCGCGTATGGCAGCTCCAACGCCATCTCGAAGCCCGGGAAGAGGATTGAGGGCTTCAGGAGCAAGTGGGTCATGGTAGATGTTGGGCGCATCCACCCTCGGCTGATCCTGCCCACGGAGCACCCCACGAGCTCCGATGATTGGTCTCGCGCGGAGCTCGCGGACCCCCGCGCGAAGCCGGTGCTGGAGAAGATGGACGCGGATCTGAGGCCGGGCAACATGGCGGCGGCGAAGCTGACCGGTGCGTCGCTCCTGAGGGAGTTCCTGGAGCACCAGGTGGCCCCGCTTGCTGGGCGATTTCGCTTCACTGTGGAGGCCCTGCCTGAGCCCCATGGGTCTTAGCCGAGGAAGATCTCTGCGGTCCTCCAATCTTTGGTCTGGGGCGGCGTGGCGAGGCCGGGAGGGCGCTCTGTGCCCCTGTTCCTCCGAGATGATTGGGAGCAGCGGTGGAATCCATGCCCGTCTTCAATGGGGACGGACCGTGCCATGAGGTTCCCGAGGACCCGCGTTCCTGGCGATGGTGAACGTGTCCTCCAGCGACTCCAAAGAAAGAGGAGGAAGAAGAGGAGCGGGAAGAAGGGCTTGACTCGAGGCGACCGACGAGAGTCGAGAGCTCCCTCCCGGGCGCAGAGGTCCGTGCTCTCCGCCTCTTGCCGAGCGACGACGACGAGGATGGCGACGAACAGGGCGGCGAGAGCTTGCCCCCGATCCCGAAGAAGGACATGGCTGTGCTGGTCCCCCGCGGGTCTGCCCCGGCTCCGAGGCGATCCGCAGACGCGCCTCCTGCTCTCGGGCTTCTTGAGGCTGATCCCTGCAGCCGGCTCTTGGGCTTCAAGAATGGCCGGAGGTTGCTCGAGCTCGCGAGCGATGACCAGTAAGTGCTTGATTCTTATTTTATTTCTTGTTTTATCGTTGAGGCTTGATGTCTGTATGTCTTGGCTAAATTTGGCGCTGCGCGCGAAGAAGCCGAAAGGATCTCTGAGGTCCGTCTGGGGCAGCGCCTGCCATGAAAGAAGGTGACCGCCAAGGCACGGGCCTCTCCTGCCCGGGTCGTCCTGTGAGGCCTGGCTGAGCTGGGCTGGGCGCAGCTCAGCCCCACGGCCCAAGCGACTCTGAGGTATCCTTGCACGATGCCGCCGCCATCATTGTTGGGCGCAGCAGGTCCGCCTCGAGATCTGTGGTTCTGTGCCGTCCTCTCCTCCTACTCCACCAACCGCTGTCTCTCGACTCCTCCCTCTTGTCCTAGATCGTGCTGCTGCTGAACTGGACCGGCTGCGGCAAGATCTTCTGGGCGCCGACCCTCGCTTAGTGGCCGGGCGCTTGGAGGTGGCTTGCGACGAGGAGAAGCAGGCCGTCCTTGGGGTGAAGGCTGCTCGCGACGCCGGCTTGGGGGAGGTAGCCGATGTCCGAGGTCGCTGCAAGGCGCTGGAGAGCGAGCTGCGTGAGACTCTTGGGACCAACAAGAAGAGCGGGAGGAAGACATGAAGGCTCATGAGGCAGCGTCGAGGACTGGGACGCCAAGCTTAAGAAGCGCTGTGGCCGCCTGGGCGCGCTGGAGCAAGAGTTGGAGGCGAAGAAGGTCGAGCTGGATGGCAAGGCGCGGGTTCTTGCCGAGGATCGCGAGGCCTTCACGGAGATGAAGGTGAAGGCTCGCACCTTGCTGAGGACGCTTTATGACATCGGCCTGGAAAGCCCGCTGGCCGGCGCCGAGGACGGCCCCGCCAAGCAGCTTCCCTTCCTGATCCGCGCTCTTGAAGATGTCACCCTTGGCCTTGGCCCTACGGCTGAGGCCGAGGCGCGTGTCTTGTCTTATGCAGCGCTGACGCGGGTCCTTACCCACGTCTACCTTTGCGATCCCGACGTCGACCTCGACAGCTCACTTTGGAGCCAGCGAAGCGGCGAGCTTGCCGGGCTGCCGCTGCTGAGGCCATGAAGGGTCGTGGCGGAGGCTCTTTGGCGGTTCGGGCCTTCAAAGACCAAGCCGAAGCGGCGCTGCAGTCCTGCTGCTCCACGAGGCGAACCCTCTCCGCGCAGCTCCGCCGCCGACAAATGACTCCTTTGTGGCTCCTGTTCTGCTTTCAGTTCCTTCAACATGCATCATGCCTTGGGGAGGCGTTTAAACTTGTGTTTGGTGTCGTGATATGATTATGGACTGTAATATTTGCTTTTGAATTCCTTGAGATTTGGCGCTTTTCCTTCCTACTTGCTTATGTTCTGCCGCAGAGTCTGCCCCTGCATGATACCTCATTGGCCGTTAGCCCCTGACCGAAACCAGGGCGGGACCAAGGAGTGAGGGGCTACGTGACAAGTTAGGCTCTGAGTCCACGATGCTCAGGAGCCCCCTGGCGCACGAACATCAAGTAGGGAGGTGAGATGTGGGTGAAACTACCATTCTACGTCTGCAGAGCCCGCCCCACGCATACCTCAACCGCCGCTAGCCTTTCGAACTAAGGAGTGAGGGGCTACGTGACGATTAGGCTCTGAGTTGCGATGCTCAGAGTCCCCTTGACGCTCAAACGACCTTCATACCTTGGCTCCGCTTTCGGGGAGGACGGCGTGACGAACCAGGCCTGAGGGGCTGGCTGGGTGGCGTCGCGTCTGGGCGTGACCAGTGCGCAGCCCGTCGCCCAGCCTCGCTGCACTCCCGAGGAGGCGTTGCGATGAGGCCAGACACTGAGCTCTGGGCTCCTCGAGGTTGATGCCGGGGCCACCCTCGATTGTTTATCACTAGCCTTGAGACATAAGCGCTTCCGTATGTGTCTGGGCATAGCCGCTCCTCGGCGGTGTCGTCCAGCGCGGAGCATGGTGCTTCCAGCAGTGCGTGAGGGGGGCTCCCCTCGGAGGAGCCCCCAGGCGTATAGCCCCGCCTGACACGTGGCCGGCACGGTAGGGCTGACGAGGTGTGTCTGGGCACCGTGAGCCAGTAGCAGGACTCACGGGGCCCTACCTCAAGGCGGGTTGCGCTGGCACTGAGCCTTAACTTGTGATGTGTTCCTGCAAATTTGGTTAGATGCCGGCGCTCTCGTCCTCGGGTCCCGCCCTCGAGCAGGTCTCACCGGCTGGTATGCCAGGTCGCGATGCCGTGGACAAGGCCAGAGGGTGAGGGCTGGAGAGCCAGTAGGAGCCCATGAGTCGCGATGCTCAGGTACCCCCCCCCTTTAACGTGCAAGCGGCCGACATGAATGAAGAAGAGGTGCCGTGGACAGGCATCAAATAACAAGCATGATGGGTCGAACGCATGACCCGAAATAAACGCAAGAGGGATACATGCCGCTGGGTCTAGCCCGAGCGACTTGGGGATGATGCAGCCCGAGGGGCGCCCCCAACAAAGTAAGCTAGGAACATGAAGTAAAAGGGATACACGCCGCAGGGACGGACCCACGCAGCCTGGGAATAATGCAGCCCTGGGGGGCGCTCCCAGCTGGAAATGAAACTCGAAGGATGTCACTTGATAACGTTGAAGACGAAGGGGTGTTGAAGTAGCGGACTTCATGGGCTACGGAAGCCGGTCCTCACGAGCCCCCAGGCCCAGGAGCCTCGGGAGGCTCCGGAGGCGCTGGTGGCTCCTCGTGGACCATCTCCATCTCCGCCCGAGGACTCACGAACGCCTGGCCTCTTGAGCCTCGGGATGCTCCCCATGAGGCGCTGGTATGTGGCGGCCGCGTTCGGGCAAGCCGCAGGGCATCCGAACGTAGCCGTGGCGTGGGCTGCCAGCGCCCAGCGTGAGGGCCGAAGCGCTCTGAGAGGCGGCTCGGTTGAGCCACAGGATGTCGACACAGACGCGCAGCCCACCATCCTCGCCTGGATGGGGAGCTACAGCGGGTAAGCGGCGGCTGCCACTCATGACTCTTGACTCCTGCAACTCCTGCGTGATTTGACTGACGAACTCCTGAGGGTTTGGCCCTCCTTGCCTTGCTCCTTCCTGAGGGAAACGTGTTTTGAAACACGCCTCCAAGTGGTGCCCAAGCGCCTCCCTCGTGACCTTAGCATGGTCGGTGGCCCTCCAGGAGGGAGCCCCTGAGCCTTGCCTGAGGAGGGCGCCGGGCGTGCCTTCCTATGCGACAGAAGGAGGTGCCCCACAGCAGGTGCACGGACCACAGGCCTGCCTCCTGAGGTCGGGCACTGTGATGTCTTCTTCTTCTTGAGGCGGTCTCGGGGGCCTCCTGCTCCAGCGATCTGGGTCTTCAAGTGATGCGGCTCTAAAAGCTCGCTCCAGGGAGCATTGCAATCAGATCTCTCTTCGCGGGGCACCGTGATGACTCCGCCCTTCACGACATCTTGAGGACGTTGTAGCCGTGATGAGTCACGGCCATGAACTTGGCGAGCTGGGTACCCGAGGATGGCGTTGTATGGCGGTGTGAATGTGGGCGACGCCAAAGTCGATGAGCTCGGTAAAGTGTAGTTGTCAGCAAGTGCCCGAAGGGGGTGACAGGGAGGCGGACCTGCCCAATCAGAACCGTGGAGCCATCGGTGACTCGGAGAAAGGCTTGGTTGGCTGAAGCTGATTGTAAGGCACTTGGAGGTTGTTGAGCGTCTCTGGACAGGGCGTTGAGCCCTGCCCCGCCATCAATGAGGGTCTGGTGACTTGCACGTTGGCGATGATTGGGGAACAAAGCATCGGGAGGACTCCGCTGTGGCAGCGCACTTGAGCTGATCCGGCCGAGCTGAGCGTGATGGCGCACGCCCGACCACGAGAGGGTGTGTGGCTTCGAGCTTAGGGAGGACTGCATTCACTTCGTGGGCGAAACTGTTTGAAGATGCGTTGAGAGGTGGGGCTCGAGCTCTGCCCAGGATGCGAGCGATCATGGCGGCTCCCGGAAGCCCCCAACCCCCTCGTCCTGATGATGGTCCTCGTTTCTCCTTGGCTACGGCAGAGGAGGGAGGCCTGCGTTTCCTTGCGGACGATCCTCGTGAGGATGATAACTCCAGTCTCCCTGGCGAGGCTGATCACGCCACGATCCTCGCGAGGTCAGTCACGCCACCCTTGGCGAGGGCCGCGGTCTTCCAGTGTCTGCGTTCCTTCCTCCTCCTCGGCCGTAGCCTCGATGCGTTCTGATCGGGGCATCGGCCGATCCTCCCTTCTCGCACGCGGCTCGGAGCTCTTGACATTCGTTGGTGTTGTGGGTGTGGAGGTCGTGGTACACAGCATCGGGCTGCCCTTGGAAGACTCGGGCTGATCTACGCCCCTTGGTGTACGGATTACGCGCGAGCACGGAAGCCCCTATGCGCTTCACGTCCTTGGCCTTGGATTTCTTCTCTTACGGTCTGCGGCTGGCAGCTCAAGGAGGAAATACGCCCTTCTCGACCTGGCGCACTTGGTCGCCAAGTTGAACAACTCCAAGGAAGTGCACAGGTCTTCATGCATCGCCATGACTCCTCCTTCATCTTGATGTCGCGCACACCGTCGGAGAAAGGCTGAGATGATGGCCTCCTCGGTCACCTTGGGAATCTTGGCGTGCGTTGTTGAAGCTGGATGTATACAGGGTCTCCCACAGTTGCTTTGCTTGATGCGGCGCATGTCGCCACGGCAGGTGGCCGGTCACGAAGTACCTTGGAAGTTGGCGATGAAGCGGGTGCGCATCTCGTCGAGGAGGAGATCGTGCGAGGGGAGCAGGTTCGAGAGCAGTGCGGGCTCCGTCCTTGAGTGCCATGGGAAACCAGTTCGCCATGACCTTCTCCTCCCCATTGGCAGCTTCGATACCCAGCTCGTAGAGTTGGAGGAACTCTGCAGGGTCGGCCGTGCCGTTGTAGCGAGGAGGTGTCTGCTTGAACTTGTCAGACCCACGCGACAGCCCTGTGCCTCGGGTGGTGAAGGCGCGGCAGCCTGCCGTGGCCACGGGAGGCCTTTGGTGGCGAAGAGCTTTCGGTCTTGCGGGTCCCCGGCGCTGCAGCTAGGAAGCAGGCCTTGAGGTCTTAGCGTCTTGGAGGCAGGGGCGTGGTCGTGGTGAGCCGGAGCACGGGGAGCACTCGGGCAGGCTTCTTGTGGGCGAGGACCTCTTGGCATCTCAGCTCTTGCTGGCGCTTGGCGCCGAATAGTGGGTTCCGCCCGAGGCCATGCGCCTTGGGGCTAGGGCGCCTTCTTGAGGGGTGGCGGTGGCGCCGGAGCTTCATCGCCCAGCAGTGGCCTTGATCTGCGGGGCCAGACGGGCAGCGAGAGCCCCTATGGCCTGGACGAGCTCGGCCTTGGTCGAGCCACTCTTTGTAGACGTCATCGTTGGCGGTAGCGCAACTTCGTTTGCCGCGATGAAGCGCAGCTGACGCAGAGACGAAGAACCAGCTGGGGCGAGTGAGGGAAGTAGCGAAGCGGCCGTCTCGCCTCACAGACGGATCTTTGGGGCGATGCTTGTTGCTCGTTCCGCCGGGCGGTGGCGGCGATGATGGCAGCGGCGAGGAGCAGCGAGGCGGCGCCGACGAAGGGGACGTCTGGGCGGCATGAGGAAGCGAGTGGCTCGGCGCTCGGCAGCGGGCCCGACAAGCGTCGAACATGGATGCGATGGTCGGCGGAGAAACGAGGCGGCGGAAGACGAATCCGGCGCACCCCTACCTGGCAGCGCCAAATGTTGGATTCGGGTTCAGCGGACCCTCTAGGTTCGACACTCTTTGAGGTGCGGCGGAGATCTCACCTCTACCTACCTGCTCCTACGCCGCCTTGCTAGGATCTAAGCTATGAAAGGAACAACATAAAGAGACACACGGGGTTTATACTAGTTCGGGCCACCATTGTGGTGTAATACCCTACTCTAGTTTGTGGTGTGGTGGATTGCCTCTTGGGCTGACGATGATGAACAATACAAGGAAGAACAGCCTCGCGAGGGTCTGTTCTTGGCCGGTGTGATGAACTGCTAGGGCGAGTTCAGTCGCTCTCTCCGCTGATCCCAGATGCTGGATCCTCTCTCTCTCTTCTCTCCAGATTTCTAGCTCCCGTTGTTCTTGTCCCCCCTTCCTTGTGGTGGCTAGTCATATTTATAGGCGGAGGCCCTGGGCCTCTTTCTAAATATTGAGCGGGAAGGGCGCCAACAATTGGCCATTTTGAAGGGGGACATCTAGTACACTTATCCTGACTAAAGTTGGTCCTCGCTTTGTCAAAGGCTCTGGTGGTGGCCTTGGCTTGGGCTCCCACGATGACTTCCTTCCTGCCGTTGCGACGGTCTTGGTCTTGTTGCACGAAGCAGGTGCCTTTGCTTGATGCTCTCGCTGCGCTTGCCCCCTTTGCACCAAAGAGGAAATGAGGACCTGCTTGCGGGCTGGCGCCCGCTAAGCGCCCTTAGTGCGTCATGGCTTGCGTCCACGGGCACCTCGTGAGGTACCCGCCTTGATCTCTCCGCCTCCTCGCGAGCCAGCTGATGAGGCTGTGCCTGAGGAAGCTCCTCGTCGTCCGCCTGCAATCTTGGCCCCTCGCGAGAGGTCTTGAGCTTGTCTTGATGAAGATGGGCCTTGATGGGCCACCTTGAGCCACGCCGCAGGCCGCAGCGGAGCAAGTCCGGGGACCCCCGTTCCCGAGCAAGCGCGGATCGGTTTCGCCGGCGTCTTCGCCGAGGTACTTCCTTCCCTCTTCAGCCCGGGCGCATCTATCGGCCAGAACATAGAGCTCGGCCACATCCTTAACCTTGGTCATCGCCAGCTCCTCACGCATCTTGTGATTGCGCACGTTCTGGTGGAACACGCTAATCACAGCGTCGGGATGAACGTCGGGGATGTGTACTGCACTCGGCTGAATCCCTGGTTGTACTTGCGCAGGGTTTCCCCTTCCTTCTGTGGAATGATATGCAGATCACTGGCCTGGCCATGAGCTTGGTGGCCTCTGATGATGGCGCCAACGAACTCATGGCACAGATCCGACCAAGAAGAAATGGAATCAGCCGGCAAGTGCATCAACCAAGACATAACACTGGGCTTCAGTGCGGTAAGAAATAGTTGGCAAGCACCTTGTCGTCAGCGAGCCCTAGCAGCCTGCATCCCGATGGTGTAGATCTTTGAGGAACTTCAGACGGATGGGTCTTGCCGGTGTACTTCTCGCCGGCGTCGGGCTTGAACATGCGGTGGGACGGCCTTTGGAATTGCCGCAGCTCACGGGTAAAGGCCGGGCAGCTCACCTCGTAAGTAGGCCGCGGAGCCCCAGGTCTTAGGGTGGTCCATAGCGGTCCCGCCCGCTTGTCCGACCGGGCGGCACATTTTCGCACCGGCGCCGACGGTGGTTCGGCGTCTTCTGAGCTTCGTTCTCGGCGACTGGCGCTGGTTGCGGAGGGTCCGCGGGTCGGACGACGCGATGGAGATGTTATCCTGGCGTCGCCACGACGGGTCGACGTCATGGGCGGTGGCGAGGAGGAGGAGAGTGCACCGTGGCCGCAACTCCCCCGGTCCTCCCAGCGCCAGCATGCGGTGGCTCGGTGGAGCGCCGACCCGAGGGTCCCGCCAGTCGTGGATCGTCTTTATTGGCAACGGCGACGAGGCTCCGGATGGTGGCCCTCCACTTGTAAAGCTTCTCCGCGGCAGGTGGGAAGTCGAGGAGACGCTGCGCGCGCCAAAGCTTCTGCCGGCATGAGCGGCGGCGACAGCTGCGTGGATCGCAGCGCGGTTCGACTTATAACTACGTTAGAAGGAGCTCCGTTCACGACCAATGACTGCGTGCCATTTTCGCTAAGCGCCGGCGGGCGTGCTGAACCCCTTCATCCCGCAGACGATGCAGGGCTCTTCCCATGGCGGTGCCGGGGTCATCAACGGTGGGACGCTGCTCGGCGTGCACACCATGGGAAGAGCGCGCGGTGGTCGCTGGTGTGGGCGTCACGGAGGTCGCGGCGCCCGGAGGTGGCACAACGACACCTGGGGCCCAGCCACCTGCGGGGGCCCAGCTCCGTCTTTGGATCGGCGGCGTGTAGCGGTCGTCTGCGTGTGAACGATGCGCTTCGCCGAGCTCGACTACCGAAGCGTCTTTGGTGCTCGCGGACGCATGGCCCAGTCTGTCTGCGACAGTCCACTGCCCGCTCGCCGGCACGAGCCGTTCGGCTCCCAATGAGACGACCGCCGTGGCCGTCTTCGTCTGTGGAGCTATGGCGACGAAGAACTGCTAGGCTAACTACTAGCGCATATTCTCACAATTGCGCCCCCTCCCTGGCGCGCCCAAGATGTCGGTGTGGAACGACACGCTCATGCTCGACTACCGAAGCGTCTTTGGTGCTCGCGGACGCGGCCCGGGTCCTGTTCGCAACGGTCCATCGCTCGCCAGACGGCATGGGCCGTTCGGCTCCCAACAAGCCGACCGCCGTGTCCGTCTTCTTCTTAGGAGCCATGGCGACGAAGAATTGCTAGGCTAACTACTAGACCATATTCTCACAATTGCTCCCCCTACCTGGCGCGCCAAAGATGTCGGTGTGGAACGACACCTATGGGATCACAAGAATCCCTACTACGGTTTACGGGCGCGGGGTTGCGAGAAGAGCAGGGCTAGTAGACAAAGACTGAGATCGTTTACCCAGGTTCGGGCCACGAGGATCGGGCCAAACCCTAGTCCTGCTTTGGTGGGTGTATTTCAGAGAGTTCTTGAGCTCTCGAACTAGCTGTAGTCAGTGCGTGGTTCAAAATAGCCGAATCCCTCTGCAGTATGCCATGGGCCTCCTTTTATGGTCGAAAGGGGCTGTCGCAGTGGCACACATGAGGTGGAAAGGCGTACAGTACCCTGAGCTTATCACTTGTATTACAGGACAAGACGCTTTTAATCGTAGCTTAGGTGTCCCCTTGCTTTAAGCGGGGGATGGAAGCGAGGCTCCCGTCCGTCGCCGCTCCTTCTCGCTTCGACCTGGCGCACAGCGATGAGGCATCTGCGGTGCCATGTAAATGCGAGCGGGCAGGCGGGGTGGCGCGGTGGTGGAACCTTTCACGAAGATCTGCATGCCGCCACGCAGGCGCTTGTGAAGTTGGCGGGAGCTGCATGTTGCCACGCAGTGCTTTGCTACGTCTCGAGCTTGCGTTGGATTTCGAAGAGGAGAGGATGATGCGGCCTGATGGCGTAAGTATTTCCCTTAGTTTTTGAGAACCAAGGTATCAATCCAGTAGGAGACCACGTGCAAGTCCCTCGTACCTGCACAAAACGATAGCTACTCGCAACCAACGCTTAGGGGTTGTCAATCCCTTCACGGTCACTTACGAGATGACCAACGCTTAGATGACCAACGATAGCTACTCGCAACCAACGCTTAGTTTTTGAGATCTGATAGAGATAATATTTTTGGTATTTTTGGTATAAAGATGCAAAGTAAAAAGTAAAAGAAAAGCAAGTAAATAAAGTGATGGAGATTGATATGATGGGAATAGACCCGGGGGCCATAGGTTTCACTAGTGGCTTCTCTCAAGAGCATAAGTATTCTCTGATTGGGTGAACAAATTCTTTGTTGAGCAATTGTGAGAATTGAGCATAGTTATGAGGTTATCCGAGGCAATGATCATGTATATAGGCATCACGTCCGTGACAAGTAGACCGAAACGATTACGCATCTACTACTATTACTCCACTCATCGACCGCTATCCGGCATGCATCTAGAGTATTAAGTTAAAAACAGAGTAACGCTTAAGCAAGATGACATGATGTAGAGGAATAAATTCATGCAATATGATAAATACCCCATCTTGTTATCCTCGATGGCAACAATACAATACGTGCCTTGCACCCCTTTACATCCTTTGGGTAAGGTCACCGCAAGATTGAACCCAAAGCTAAGCACTTCTCCCATTGCAAGAACTACCAATCTAGTTGGCCAAACCAAGCGGATAATTGAAGAGACTTGCAAAGATAACTCAATCATACATAAAAGAATTCAGAGAAGAATCAAATATTTTCCATAGATAAGTTGGATCATAAACCCACAATTCATCGATCTCAACAAACACACCTTAAAAAGAAGATTACATCGAATAGATCTCCACAAGAGAGGGGAGAACATTGTATTGAGATCCAAAAGAGAGAATATGCCATCTAGCTACTAACTATGGACCCGAAGGTCTGAAGTAAACTACTCACACTTCATCGGAGGGGCTATGGTGATGATGTAGAAGCCCTCGTGGTGGATGCCCCCTCCGTGAGCTCGAACAGGCCCCAACATGGGATCTCGTGGATACTGAGGAAGTTACGGCCGGTGGAATTAGGTTTTGGCTCCGTCCTCGATCTGTTGAGAGTGCGTAGGTATATATAGGAGGAAGGAGTACGTCGGTGGAGCGTCGGGGGCCCACGAGGTGGGGCGCGCCCGGTGAGTGGCGCGCCCCACCCTCGTGACCGCCTCTGGCACTCCTTGGAGTAGGGTCCAAGTCTCACGGATCACGTTCGGTGAGAAGATCATGTTTAGAAGGTTTCATTCCATTTGGACTCCGTTTGATATTCCGTTTCTTGAAACCTTTGAAATAGGCAAAAGCGACAGTGCAGGTTGGGCCTCCGGTTAATAGGTTAGTCCCAAAAATAATATAAAAGTGGAAAATAAAGCCCATTATAGTCCAAAACAATAGATAAAGTAGCATGGAGCAATCAAAAATTATAGATACGTTGGAGACGTATCGGGCATCTAAGCTTAATTCTGCTTTCGTCCTCGGTAGGTAAATGATAAAAAGAATTTTTGATGCGGAGTGATACTTTGGCATAATTTCAATGTAAATCTTCTTAATTGTGATATGAATATTCAGATCCGAAAGATTCAAGACAAAAGTTCATATTGACATAAAAATAATAATACTTCAAGCATACTAATCAAAATAATTATGTCATCTCAAAATAACATGGCCAAAGATAGTTCATCCCTACAAAATCATATAGTTAGGCTATGCTTCATTTTCGTCACACAAAGATGTTCCCAACTTCTATACCCCGATGACAAGCCAAGCAATTGTTTCATACTTAAATAATCTCAAACTTTTTCAACCTTCACGCAATACATGAGCGTGAGCCATGGATATAGCACTATGGGTGGAATAGAATATGATGATGGGGATTGTGTGGAGAAGACAAAAAGAAAGTCTCACATTGACGAGGATAATGAGCGGGCTATGGAGATGCCCATCAATTGATGTCAACATGAGGAGTAGGGATTGCCATGCAGCGGATGCACTAGAGCTATGAATGCTCAACAAAAGAAAACTAGTGGGTGTGCATCCAACTTGCTTGCTCATGAAGACCTAGGGCATTTGAGGAAGCCCATCGTAGGAATATACAAGCCAAGTTCTATAATGAAAAATTCCCACTAGTATGAAAAAGACAACTTAGGAGACTCACTATATGAAAAACATGGTGCTACTTTGAAGCACAAAATATGAGACTCACTACATGAAGAACGAGGTGCTACTTTGAAGCACAAAATATGAGACTCACTACATGAAGAACATGGTGCTACTTTGAAGCACAAGTGTGGAAAAAGAGATAGTAGCATTGCCCTTTTCTTTTCTTTTTTTTGGCCCTTTTTTTATTTTGGCCTTTCTCTTTTTTTGGGGCAATGCTCTAATAATGATGATCATCACACTTCTATTGATTACAACATGAGGATTACAACTCGAAACTAGAACAAGGTATGACTCTATATGAATGCCTCCGGCGATGTACCGGGATGGTGCAATGAATCAAGAGTGACATGTATGAAAAATAATGCATGGTGGCTTTGCCACAAATACGATGTCAACTACATGATCATGCAATGGCAATATGACAAAAGTAATGTATGTCATAATAATTATGAAAGGAGCAGTGGAAAGTTGCATGGCAATATATCTCGGAATGGCTATGGAAATGCCATAATAGGTAGGTATGGTGGCTGTTTTGAGGAAGATATAGGGACGTTTATGTGTGATAGGCGTATCGTTATCACGGAGTTTGGATGCACCGTGAAGTTTGCGCCAACTCTCAATGTGAGAAAGGGCAATGCACTGCAATGCAAGAGGCTAGCAATGGCGAGAAGAAAGGTAAAAGGGCGTATAATCCATGGGCTCAACATTAGTCAAAAGAACTCATATACTTATTGCAAAAATTTAGAAGTCATCAAAAATCAAGTACTCTGGCGCATGCTCCTAGGGGATAGATTGGTAGGAAAAGACCATCGCCGCCCCGACCGCCACTCATAAGGATGCACAAGCCGGTACACTTCATGTTTCAAATTTGTTACACAACTTTAACCATACGTGCATGCTACGGGACTTACAAACTTCAACACAAGTATTTCTCAAATTCACAACTACTCAACTAGCATGACTTTGATATTATTACCTCCATATCTCAAAACAATTATCAAGCATCAAACTTATCTTAGTATTCAACGCACTCAAAAGAAAGTTTCACATATCTTGAACACCAAGTATATTAACATTAAGCAAATTACCATGCTATTAACTTGACTCTCAAAGTAATCTAAGTGAAGCTTGAGAGATCAAGTTTCTTTAAAACAAATCCACCACCGTGCTCTAAAAGATCTAAGTGAAGTACTAGAGCAAAAAATTATCACGCTCAAAAAGATATAAGTAAAGCACTATGAGCAACTATCAAATTTCAATTCATATATGGCTCTCTCAAAAAGGTGTGTACAGAAAGGATGACTGTGGTAAACTAACAAGCAAAGACTCAAATAATACAAGATGCTCCAAGCAAAACACATATCATGTTGGTGAATAAAAATATAGCTCCAAGTAAATTACCAATGGAAGTGGATTTAAAGAGGGGATGCCTTAGGGCATCCCCAAGCTTTGACTTCTTGGTGTCCTTGGATTATCTTGGGGGTGCCATGGGCATCCCCAAGCTTAGGCTCTTGCCACTCCTTGTTCCATAATCCATCAAAAGAATTCACCCAAAACTTGAAAACTTCACAACACAAAACTCAAGAGAAATCTCGTGAGCTCCGTTAGAGAAAGAAACCAAAAGACTACTTTAAGGTACTGTAATGAACTCATTCTTTATTTATATTGGTGTTAAACCTACTGTATTCCAAATTCTCTATGGATTGTAAACTATTTTACTAACCATAGATTCATCAAAATAAGCAAACAACACACGCAAAACAGAATCTGTCAAAAACAGAACAGTCTGTAGCAATCTGTAACTAACACAAACTTCTGGAACCCAAAAACTTCTACCAAAATTAGACGACCTGGAAAATTTGGTTATTGATCAGCAGCAATAGGAATCAGTATTTTATCACGTTCTGGTGATTTTTAACAATTCGGGCACTGAGCACAAAGATTCTGGAAATTACAGCAAGATCAAATAACTATCATCCAAGAAGATCCAATAGGTCCAACCTGGCACAAACATTAATTAAAAGATAAAACCACATCTAAACAGAGGGTAGATGGATTATTTATTCCTAACCAGAACAAAAACAAAAAACACAAAATAAAATTGGGTTGCCTCCCAACAAGCGCTATCGTTTAACGCCCCTAGCTAGGCATGAAAGCAATGATAGATCTAGGTATTGCCATCTTTGGTAGGCAATCCATAAGTGGCTCTCATGATAGATTCATATGGTAATTTTATTTTCTTTCTAGGAAAGTGTTCCATGCCTTTCTTTAAAGGGAATTGGAATCTAATATTTCCTTCCTTCATATCAATAATTGCACCAATCGTTTCTAAGGAAAGGTCTACCAAGAATAATAGGACATGAAGGATTGCAATCTATATCAAGAACGATAAAATCTACGGGCACATAATTCCTATTTGCAACAATAAGAACATCATTAATTCTTCCCATAGGCTTTTTAATAGTGGAATCCATAAAGATGCAAGTTTAGAGAGAAATCATCAAAATCACGGCAATCTAGCAAATCACACAAAGTTTTGGGAATAGTAGAGACACTAGCACCCAAATCACACAAAGCATGAAACTCATTATTTTTAATTTTAATTTTAATAGTAGGTTCCCACTCATCATGGAGTCTCCTAGGTATAGAAATTTTCAACTCAAGCTTTTCTTCATAAGATTGCATCAAGGCATCAACAATGTGTTCGGTAAAAGCCTTATTTTGACTATAAGCATGAGGAGAATTTAGCACGGATTGCAACAAGGAAATACAATCAATTAAAGAGCAATTTTCATAATTAAATTCCTTGAGATCCAATATAGTGGGTTTAGCAACATCTAGATTTTTATTTCTTTCAATCCCACTTTTATCAAATTCATCATTAAGATCTAAAAACTCTGAATTCTTAGAACGCCTTCTAGGTAAAGGAAGATCATATTCAGTTTCATCAAGATTCATATTGCAAAACAAAGAATTAATAGGGGACACATCAATAACTTTTAGATCTTTACCTTGATTTTCATAGGAATCCGGTTTAAGCGGCCATCTTATTGACTAAGGTGGCTTGCATATCCAAAATTTCAGCGGTCATCTTTTCAAGGCGAAGCGATTTGGGCTCTTATACCATCAAATTCTTTGGACATATCATCGATCTCTTAATTCATATAACTCATAAAACTCTTTTGTTCCTTAAGCTCGTTTCTAAAGAAATTATTATGCTCAAATTGCAAAACCATAAACTTCATGACATTGTTTTCGATCTCCTCTAGCCTTTTATGTTGAAGATCACCAGATTTAGGTAAGGGCATTACGACAAACAAGCAAACTAACACACGAGCAAACAAAAGGCAAAGGGAAAAAGAGGAGGAGATTGGGAAAGAGAGGCGAATAAAGCGGCAAAGGTGAAGTGGGGAGAGGAAAAGCGAGAGGCAAATGGCAAATAATGTAATCACGAGAGATAGGGATTGTGATGGGTACTTGGTATGTTGACTTTGCGTAAGCCTCCCGACAACGGCGCGGAAATTCTTCTTGCTACGTCTCGAGCTTGCGTTGGATTTCCCGAAGAGGAGAGGATGATGCGACCTGATGGCGTAAGTATTTCCCTCAGTTTTTGAGAACCAAGGTATCAATCGATTAGGAGACCACGCGCAAGTCCTCGTGCACCGCACAAAGCGATAGCTACTGCAACCAACGCTTAGGGTTGTCAATCCTTCCACGGTCACTTACGAGGGTGAGATCTGATAGAGATAATATTTTTTGGTATTTTGGTATAAAGATGCAAAGTAAAAAGTAAAAAGCAAAGAAAGTAAATAAAGTGATGGAGATTGATATGATGAGAATAGACCGGGGCCATAGGTTTCACTAGTGGCTTCTCTCAAGAGCATAAGTATTCTCTGATTGGGTGAACAAATTCTTTGTTGAGCAATTGATGAATTGAGCATAGTTATGAGGTTATCCAGGCAATGATCATGTATATAGGCATCACGTCGTGACAAGTAGACCAAGCGATTACGCATCTACTACTATTACTCCACTCATCGACCGCTATCCGGCATGCATCTAGAGTATTAAGTTAAAAAGCAGTAACGCCTGTAAGCAAGATGACATGATGTAGAGGAATAAATTCATGCAATATGATAAATACCCCATCTTGTTATCCTCGATGGCAACAATACAATATGTGCCTTGCAACCCTTTACATCCTTTGGGTAAGGTCACCGCAAGATTGAACCCAAAGCTAAGCACTTCTCCCATTGCAAGAACTACCAATCTAGTTGGCCAAACCTAACGGATAATTCGAAGAGACTTGCAAAGATAACTCAATCATACATAAAAGAATTCAGAGAAGAATAAAATATTTTCCATAGATAAGTTGGATCATAAACCCACAATTCATCGGTCTAACCAAACACACCGAAAAAGAAGATTACATCGAATAGATCTCCACGAGAGAGGGGGAGAACATTGTATTGAGATCCAAAAAGAGAGAAGAAGCCATCTAGCTACTAACTATGGACCCGAAGGTCTGAAGTAAACTACTCACACTTCATCGGAGGGGCTATGGTGATGATGTAGAAGCCCTCCGTGGTGGATGCCCCCTCGGTAGAGCTCGAGCAGGCCCCAAGATGGGATCTCGTGGATCTGAGGAAGTTACGGTGGTGGAATTAGGTTTTGGCTCCGTCCACGATCTGTTGAAGTGCGTGAGGTATATATAGGAGTAAGGAGTACGTGGGTGGGCGTCGGGGGCCCACGAGGTAGAAGCGCGCCAGGGGGCGCGCCCCACCTCGTGACCGCCTCTGGCACTCCTTGGAGTAGGTCCAAGTCTCCTGGATCACGTTCGATTGAGAAGATCACGTTCCGGAGGTTTCATTCCGTTTGGACTCCGTTTGATATTCCGTTTCTTCGAAACTTGAAATAGGCAAAAAGCAGCAATTCTGGGCTGGGCCTCCGGTTAATAGGTTAGTCCCAAAAATAATATAAAAGTGGAAAATAAAGCCCATTATAGTCCAAAACAATAGATAAAGTAGCATGCAGCAATAAAAAATTATATATACGTTGGACACGTATCGGTGCTACTTCATTTGGTTGGTTGGCATTTACATCAAGCAACAGTGGAAACTTGGTTGGCGCGGGCTGGAGGTGGCTTCTTTGGCGTCATAGTGAGGCCTTGTCGGGTGGCCCAACAAGGGTCTTCTTAGGAGTGGCGACAAGGGTCTTGCCGTGGCGTCTTTGTCGTCCCCGGCAAGGGCCTTAGAGTCAATGGCCTTCCTCGGCAAGGATCTTGTCGAGGATCGTCGCCTTCTAATCCTCATCGATCTTGAATATTTCTTCACAAAGATCTGCATGCCACCACAGAGGTGCCTTCCCGAGCCCTGGCCCCACGTGGATGATGGCGTTGGGGACCGTGGGCTCAAGGGTGGCTCGCTCTATTGGTGTGGGGCGAGCTACCCCGACAAGGGTCTTGCCGGGGCTGCTGAGGCTGCCCCGGCAAGGGTTTTGCCGGGGGAACCTGCTTCGCCCCTCTGCTCTTTGTGGTCTTGGCCTTAGCGTTGCTCTGGTTATCTTGGGCTTCGGTCTTACCTTGGCTCACCTCCACTGTTCTTCTTGGTGTGACCACGGGCGCGGCTCCGACTGCCCGTGCACAGGTATAGGGGTACAAAAACGCACCCCTTTTTTTGTACACCGACAGGAAAGATTCAAGACAAAAGTTCATATTGACATAAAAATAATATAGTTAGGCTATGCTTCATTTTCGTCACACAAAGATGTTCCCAACTTCTATACCCCCGATGACAAGCCAAGCAATTGTTTCATACTTAAATAATCTCAAACTTTTTCAACCTTCACGCCAATACATGGCGTGAGCCATGGATATAGCACTATGGGTGGAATAGAATATGATGATGGGGATTGTGTGGAGAAGACAAAAAAGAAAGTCTCACATTGACGAGGATAATGAGCGGGCTATGGAGATGCCCATCAATTGATGTCAACATGAGGAGTAGGGATTGCCATGCAGCGGATGCACTAGAGCTATGAATGCTCAACAAAAGAAAACTAGTGGGTGTGCATCCAACTTGCTTGCTCATGAAGACCTAGGGCATTTGAGGAAGCCCATCTTATGAATATACTAGCCAAGTTATATAATGAAAAATTCCCACTAGTATGAAAAAAATACAACTTAGGAGACTCACTATATGAAAAACATGGTGCTACTTTGAAGCACAAAATATGAGACTCACTACATGAAGAGCGAGGTGCTACTTTGAAGCACAAAATATGAGACTCACTACATGAAGAACATGGTGCTACTTTGAAGCACAAGTGTGGAAAAAGAGATAGTAGCATTGCCCTTTTCTTTTCTTTTTTGGCCCTTTTTTATTTTGGCCTTTCTCTTTTTTGGGGCAATGCTCTAATAATGATGATCATCACACTTCTATTGATTACAACATAAGGATTACAACTCGAAACTAGAACAAGGTATGACTCTATATGAATGCCTCCGTGATGTACGGGATGGTGCAATGAATCAAGAGTGACATGTATGAAAAAATAATGCATGGTGGCTTTGCCACAAATACGATATCAACTACATGATCATGCAATGGCAATATGACAAAAGTAATGTATGTCATAATAATGATGAAAGGAACGGTGGAAAGTTGCATGGCAATATATCTCGGAATGGCTATGGAAATGCCATAATAGGTAGGTATGGTGGCTGTTTTGAGGAAGATATAGGGACGTTTATGTGTGATAGAGCGTATCGTATCACGGAGTTTGGATGCACCGTGAAGTTTGCGCCAACTCTCAATGTGAGAAAGGGCAAGCGATGCAGTGCGAAGAGGCTAGCAATGGCGAGAAAGGTAAAGGGCGTATAATCCATGGGCTCAACATTAGTCAAAAGAACTCATATACTTATTGCAAAATTTAGAAGTCATCAAAATCAAGTACTACAGCGCATGCTCCTAGGGGATAGATTGGTGAGGAAAAGACCATCGCTTTCGTCCCCGACCGCCACTCATAAGGATGCACAAGCCAGGTACACTTCATGTTTCAAATTTGTTTACACAACTTTAACCATACGTGCATGCTCACGGGACTTACAAACTTCAACACAAGTATTTCTCAAATTCACAACTACTCAACTAGCATGACTTTGATATTATTACCTCCATATCTCAAAACAATTATCAAGCATCAAACTTATCTTAGTATTCAACGCACTCAAAAGAAAGTTTCACATATCTTGAACACCAAGTATATTAACATTAAGCAAATTACCATGCTATTAACGACTCTCAAAGTAATCTAAGTGAAGCTTGAGAGATCAAGTTTCTTTAAAACAAATCCACCACCGTGCTCTAAAAGATCTAAGTGAAGTACTAGAGCAAAAAATTATCACGCTCAAAAAGATATAAGTAAAGCACTATGAGCAACTATCAAATTTCAATTCATATATGGCTCTCTCAAAAGGTGTGTACAGAAAGGATGACTGTGGTAAACTAACAAGCAAAGACTCAAATAATACAAGATGCTCCAAGCAAAACACATATCATGTTGGTGAATAAAAATATAGCTCCAAGTAAATTACCAATGGAAGTGGACGAAAGAGGGGATGCCTTAGGGGCATCCCCAAGCTTTGACTTCTTGGTGTCCTTGGATTATCTTGGGGGTGCCATGGGCATCCCCAAGCTTAGGCTCGTGCCACTCCTTGTTCCATAATCCATCAAAAGAATTCACCCAAAACTGGAGAACTTCACTACACAAAACTCAAGAGAAATCTCGTGAGCTCCGTTAGAGAAAAGAAACCAAAGACTACTTTAAGGTACTGTAATGAACTCATTCTTTATTTATATTGGTGTTAAACCTACTGTATTCCAAATTCTCTATGGATTGTAAACTATTTTACTAACCATAGATTCATCAAAATAAGCAAACAACACACATAAAACAGAATCTGTCAAAAACAGAACAGTCTGTAGCAATCTGTAACTAACAAAAACTTCTGGAACCAAAAAACTTCTACCAAAATTAGACGACCTGGAAAATTTGGTTATTGATCAGCAGCAATAGGAATCAGTATTTTATCACGTTCTGGTGATTTTTAACAATTCGGGCACTGAGCACAAAGATTCTGGAAATTACAGCAAGATCAAATAACTATCATCCAAGAAGATCCAATAGGTCCAACTTGGCACAAACACTAATTAAAAGATAAAACCACATCTAAACAGAGGGTAGATGGATTATTTATTCCTAACCAGAACCAAAAACAAAAACACAAAATAAAATTGGGTTGCCTCCCAACAAAGCGCTATCGTTTAACGCCCTAGCTAGGCATGAAAGCAATGATGGATCTAGGTATTGCCATCTTTGGTAGGCAATCCATAAGTGGCTCTCATGATAGATTCATATGGTAATTTTATTTTCTTTCTAGGAAAGTGTTCCATGCCTTTCTTTAAAGGGAATTGGAATCTAATATTTCCTTCCTTCATATCAATAATTGCACCAATCGTTCTAAGGAAAGGTCTACCAAGAATAATAGGACATGAAGGATTGCAATCTATATCAAGAACGATAAAATCTACGGGCACATAATTCCTATTTGCAACAATAAGAACATCATTAATTCTTCCCATAGGCTTTTTAATAGTGGAATCCATAAGATGCAAGTTTAGAGAGAAATCATCAAAATCACACGGCAATCTAGCAAATCACACAAAGTTTTGGGAATAGTAGAGACACTAACACCCAAATCACACAAAGCATGAAACTCATTATTTTAATTTTAATTTTAATAGTAGGTTCCCACTCATCATGGAGTCTCCTAGGTATAGAAATTTTCAACTCAAGCTTTTTCTTCATAAGATTGCATCAAGGCATCAACAATGTGTTCGGTAAAAGCCTTATTTTGACTATAAGCATGAGGAGAATTTAGCTTACGGATTGCAACAAGGAAATACAATCAATTAAAGAGCAATTTTCATAATTAAATTCCTTGAGATCCAATATAGTGGATTTAGCAACATCTAGATTTTTATTTCTTTCAATCCCACTTTTATCAAATTCATCATTAAGATCTAAAAACTCTGAATTCTTAGAACGCCTTCTAGGTAAAGGAAGATCATATTCAGTTTCATCAAGATTCATATTGCAAAACAAAGACTTAATAGGGGACACATCAATAACTTTTAGATCTTTACCTTGATTTTCATAGGAATCCGGTTTAGCGGCCATCTTATTGACTAAGGTGGCTTGCATATCCGAAATTTCAGCGGTCATCTTTTTCAAAGACGGCGATTTGGGCTCTTATACCATCAAATTCTTTGGACATATCATCGATCTCTTTATTCATATAACTCATAAAACTCTTTTGTTCCTTAAGCTCGTTTCTAAAAGAATTATTATGCTCAAATTGCAAAACCATAAACTTCACGACATTGTTTTCGATCTCCTCTAGCCTTTTATGGTGAAGATCACCGAATTTAGGTAAAGGCCATTACGACAAACAAGCAAACTAACACACGAGCAAACAAAAGGCAAAGGGAAAAAGAGGAGGAGATTGGGAAGAGAGAGGCGAATAAAGCGGCAAAGGTGAAGTGGGGGAGAGGAAAAGCGAGAGGCAAATGGCAAATAATGTAATGCGAGAGATAGGGATTGTGATGGGTACTTGGTATGTTGACTTTTGCGTAAGCCTCCCGACAGCGGCGCCGAGAAATTCTTCTTGCTACGTCTAGAGCTTGCGTTGGATTTCCCCGAAGAGGAGAGGATGATGCGGCCTGATGGCGTAAAGTATTTCCCTCGATTTTTGAGAACCAAGGTATCAATCCGATGAGGAGACCACGCGCAAGTCCCTCGTGCACCGCACAAAGCGATAGCTACTCGCAACCAACGCTTAGGGGTTGTCAATCCCTTCCACGGTCACTTACGAGGGTGAGATCTGATAGAGATAATATTTTTGGTATTTTGGTATAAAGATGCAAAGTAAAAAGTAAAGCAAAAGAAAGTAAATAAAGAGATGGAGATTGATATGATGAGAATAGACAAGGGGCCATAGGTTTCACTAGTGGCTTCTCTCAAGAGCATAAGTATTCTACGGTGGGTGAACAAATTCTTGTTGAGCAATTGGCGAAATTGAGCATAGTTATGAGGTTATCCAGAGCAATGATCATGTATATAGGCATCACGTCAAGTGACAAGTAGACCCGAAACGATTACGCATCTACTACTATTACTCCACTCATCGTAGCTATCCGGCATGCATCTAGAGTATTAAGTTAAAAAGCAGTGCGCCTTAAGCAAGATGACATGATGTAGAGGAATAAATTCATGCAATATGATAAATACCCCATCTTGTTATCCTCGATGGCAACAATACAATATGTGCCTTGCAACCCTTTACATCCTTTGGGTAAGGTCCGCATAAGATTGAACCCAAAGCTAAGCACTTCTCCCATTGCAAGAACTACCAATCTAGTTGGCCAAACCCTAACGGATAATTGAAGAAGAGACTTGCAAAGATAACTCAATCATACATAAAAGAATTGAGAGAAGAATCAAATATTTTCCATAGATAAGTTGGATCATAAACCCACAATTCATCGGTCTCACCAAACACATAAAAAGAAGATTACATCGAATAGATCTCCACGAGAGAGGGGAGAACATTGTATTGAGATCCAAAAGAGAGAAGAAGCCATCTAGCTACTAACTATGGACCCGAAGGTCTGAAGTAAACTACTCACACTTCATCGGAGGGCTATGGTGATGATGTAGAAGCCCTCCGTGGTGGATGCCCCCTCGGTAGGAGCTCGAGCAGGCCCCAAGATGGGATCTCGTGGATCTGAGGAAATTCACGGTGGTGGAATTAGGTTTTGGCTCCGTCCACGATCTGTTGAAGTGCGTAGGTATATATAGGAGTAAAGATGCGTGGGTGGGCGTCGGGGGCCACGAGGTGGGGCGCGCCGAGGGCGCGCCCCCACCTCGTGACCGCCTCTGGCACTCCTTGGAGTAGGTCAAGTCTCCTAGATCACGTTCGGTGAGAAGATCACGTTTAGGAGGTTTCATTCGTTTGGACTCCGTTTGATATTCCGTTTCTTTGAAACCTTTGAAATAGGCAAAAACGACAGTGCAGAAATTTGGGCCTCCGGTTAATAGGTTACTCCCAAAAATAATATAAAAGTGGAAAATAAAGCCCATTATAGTCCAAAACAATAGATAAAGTAGCATGCAGCAATAAAAAATTATAGATACGTTGGAGACGTATCGATTACTACTTTCAATTTGGTTGAAATTTGGCATTTACATCTTGACGACAGTGGAAACTTAGTTGGCCTTGAACTGGAGGTAACTTCTTTGGCGTCATAGTGAGGGCCTTGTCGGGTGGCCCAACAAGGGTCTTGCTTAGGAGTGGCGGCAAAGAGATCTTCTTGAAGTGGCGTCTTGTCGTCCCCGACAAGGGCCTTGCCGAAGTGCAATCAGCCTTCCTCGGCAAGGATCTTGTCGAGGATCGTCGTCTTCTAATCCTCATCGATCTTGAATATTTCTTCACAAAGATCGCATGCCACCACGAGAAGGTGCCTTCGAGCCACGGCCCCCACGTGGATGATGGCGTTGGGGACCGTGGGCTCAAGGGTGGCTCGCTCTATTGGTGTGGGGCGAGCTACCCGACAAGGGTCTTCTTAGGGAGCTCTTTGAGGCTGCCCGGCAAGGGAATTCTTGGGGAACACCTGTCGCCCTACGCTCTTTAATGGTCTTGGCCTTAAGCGTTGCTCTGGTTATCTTGAGCCGGTCTTACCTTGGCTCACCTCCACTTTGTTCTTCTTGGTGTGACCACAGTGGCAGCTCCATTGCCGATGCTGCAGTATAGGGGTACAAACGCACCCCTTTTTTGTGCAAGCGGGGGAAAGATGTCGGTTATTGGAGCGACACCCCTCGCTGAGGCTCGACTACGGGGAGATGCTTGGTGCTTTCGGGCCATGACACGGGACCTGTCTGCGACCGGTCCACTCGGCTGCTCGCACCGGCCGGGCGTTCGGCTCCCAACGAGCCGACCCGTGGCCGTCTTCTTCTTAGGAGCCATGGCGACGAAGCTGCTAGGCTAACTACAAGACCAGATTCTCACAATTTCGCCCCCTACCTGGCGCACCTAAGATGTCGGTGTGGAACGACACCTATGGGATCACAAGAATCCCTACTACGGTTGTCGAGCGCGGGGTTCTTGAGAAAAGCAGGAGGCTAGTAGACAACACAAGGATCGTTTACCGAGTTCGGGCTGCGAAGATCGTAAAACCCTAGTCTGCTTTGGTGGGTGTATTTGAGAGAGTTCTTGAGCTCTCGAACTAGCGTAATGATGCAGTGCGTGGTTCAAAGGCGAATCCCTCTCCGGTATGCCATGGGCCTCCTTTTATAGTCGAAAAGGGGCTGCCACGGTGGCTGCAGGGGAGGTGGAAAAGCGTCTGATGCCTGAGCTTGTCGCTCGTATTATAGGACAAAGCGCATTTAATCGTAGCTTAGGTGTCCCCTTGCTTTATCGGGGGGGCAGGCGAAACCCGTTCGTCCGTCGCCGCTCCTTCTCGCCCGACCGTGCCCTGGCGGTGGGGCATGCGGTGCCATGTAGGAAGGCGAGGCAGGTGGGGTGGTGCGGTGGTGGAGCCTTCACGAAGATACGCATGCCGCCATGCGAGGCGCTTGTGAGTTGGCACAGGGAGCTGCATGTTGCCCACGCGGGTGCACCTTTCGGCTAGTTGAAATTTGGCCGGTTTGCATCTTGACAACAATGGGAACTTGGTTGGTAGCGAACTGGCGGTAGCCTATTTGGCGTCCTTGGTGAGGGCCTTCTTGGGTGGCCCGGCAAGGGTCTTGCGATGTGTATTGTCGTCCCGACAAAGGGCATTGCGAAGTGCAGGTGTCCTTCCACGGAAAGGATCTTGCCGGATCGTCGTCTTCTAATTCTCATCGATCTTGAATATGTCTTCACAAAGATGCATGCGACCACAGAAGGTGCCTTCCCAAGCCACGGCCCCACGTGGATGATGGCGTTGGGGACCTTGGGCTCAAGGGTGGCTTCGCTCATTGGTGTGAAGCGAGCTGCCCGGCAAGGGTCTTCTTAGGGAGCTCTTGGCTTTCTCCCCGACAAGGGTTTTCTTGGGGAACCTGTAAATCCCTCTGCTCTTTGTGGTCTTGGACTTGGCGTTGCTCTGGTTATCTTGGGCTTTGGTCTTACCTTGGCTCACCTCCTCAGTTCTGCTTGGTGCGACCGCGGGCACGACTCCGACTGCCCGTGCACAGGTATAGGGGTACAGAAACGCACCCCTCTTTTTGTACACCGACAGACCCATTGACTAAGCCTCTTCCACGAGCAAAACATGATTAGCACAGAGACTCCATGGGTGTTAGAATCATTACAATGTAATCTAGATTATTCACTCTAGTGCAAGTGGGAGACTGAAGGAAATATGCCCTAGAGGCAATAATAAAGTTGTTATTTATATTTCCTTATATCATGATAAATCTTTATTATTCATGCTAGAATTGTATTAATCGGAAACTTAGTACATGTGTGAATACATAGTAAAAAAAGAGTGTCCCTAGTATTCCTCTACTTGACTAGCTCGTTAATCAAATATGGTGAAGTTTCATTACCATAGACAAGTGTAGACATTTGATGAACAGCATCACATCATTAGAGAATGATGTGATGGACAAGACCCATCTGTTAGCTTAGCATTTTGATCGTTTAGGTTTATTGTGTTGCTTTCTTCATGACTTATACATATTCCTCTGACTATGAGATTATGGAACCCCCGAATACCGGAGGAACACCTTGTGTGCTATCAAACGTCACAACGTAACTGGGTGATTATAAAGATGCTCTACAGGTGTCTCCGAAGGTGTTTGTTGGGTTGGCATAGATCGAGATTAGTATTTGTCACTCCAGTATCGAGAGGTATCTACAGGCCCTCTCGATAATGCACATCACTATAAGCCTTGCAAGCAATGTAACTAATGAGTTAGTTGCGGGATGTGACGCGATTCTGAGCGAGTAAAGAGACTTGCGGTAAGGAGATTGAACTAGGTATGATGATACCTATGATCGAATCTCGGGCAAGTAACATACCGATGACAAAGGGAATGGCGTATGTTGTTGTGCGGTTTGACAGATAAAGATCTTCGTAGAATATGTAGGAACCAATATGAGCATCCAGGTTCCGCTATTTGTTATTGACCAGAGATGTTTCTCGGTCATGTCTACATAGTTCTCGAACCTGTAGGGTCCAGACGCTTAACGTTCGATGACGATTTGTATTATGAGTTATGTGTTTTGGTGACCGAAGTTTGTTTGGAGTCTCGGATGAGACCACGGACATAACGAGGAGTCTCGAAATGGCCGAGAGGTAAAGATTCATATATTGGAAGGTTATATACGGACAGCGGAATGGTTCGAAGAGGTTGAGGATTTATCGAGATCTGGGAGGCTATCGGAACCCCAGGGAAAGTTAATGGGCCTAATGGGCCATAGTGGAGAAGAGGGAGGAAGGCCATAGGAGGCGCGCGCCTCCCCCTGCCCAATCCGAATTGGACAAGGGGTGGGGGTGCGGCCCCCCTTTTCCTTCTCCCTCTCCCCCCTTTCCCCTTTCCCCTCTCCGTTGGGAGGAAGGGGTGGCGAATCATACTAGGAACGGAGTCCTAGTAGGACTCCCCCCTCCCATGGCGCGCCACCCTTGGCCAGCCTCCTCCTCCTCCCCTCATTTATATACGAGGGCGGGGGGCACCCCAAAGGCACAACAGTTATTCTCTTAGCTATGTGCGGTGCCCCCTCCACAGTTTACTCCTCTGGTCATAGCATCGTAGTGCTTAGGCGAAGCCCTGCGCGGATCACATCACCATCACCGTCGCCACGCCGTAGTGCTGACGGAACTCTCCCTCGATGCTCTGCTGGATCAAAAGTTCGACGGATGTCATTGAGCTGAACGTGTGCTGAACACGGAGGTGTCGTACGTTCGATACTTGGATCGGATGGATCGTGAAGACGTTCGACTACATCAACCGCGTTAACCTAACGCTTCCACTTTCGGTCTATGAGGGTACATGGACACACTCTTCCCATCTTGTTGCTATGCATCTCCTAGATAGATCTTGCGTGATTGTAGGATTTTTTTTGAAATTGCATGCTACGTTCCCAATAGTTGGGAGACCGGGTTACAGGATTGATTATCGTTCTATCAAGGGGGCTCTCAAGTAATTAGCTTGATCGTATCATTCCTAGAGAGATCAAACCATTGCATCCTTGAATCACCTTTCTTGGTTCTTTTTTGGGTTTATCTCTGTGAGTTTTAGAGCTTATGGTCATCTTCATGACAAGCTCGAGTTCATCGACAACAGAGTTCATATGCATCTTCTATGATGTTTCCGATGTTGGGATTTTTGTCGGTTCTTCATTCATAGAGGTTTCACATCTCTATATCATTGGATTTTTTTCTACTGCCTCTTCTTACTTTAACAACAAGCTTGAATTTGCTCAATTCAGAGCTCATATGCAGAAGTTATGGCAGTTCTGATTTTCTTGCTCCTTCTGTTTTGCTTGGGCAGTTTTTTAAACTTGGCCCGGTAGTAGAGAGCATGATGGTACCTCTCCCAAGTGGTAGTACCTCTTAAGCAGTACTTCGGTGACCGATGTGCTTCCACTTCCTCTTATTTTTAAACACATTTACCCAATCCGCTTGAGGTAGTACCTCTCTAAGTGCTAATCTTGCTCCCCGACGGTACTAACTCTTTAGCGAACAACCATTCATGTTTTCTATCTCGTTGGGCTGTTTTGACCATGGTAAGCGGTAGTACCGCTCCCTCGAGTGGTAGTACCGCTTGTGCACGACTTGTGGACATAACGATTGGATTCCGGGGGGGGGGGGCTATTTAAGGGGTCCTTCTTCCCCAATGGTCCCCATCCTTTGAGCTCGTGTTTTGCCCCCGTTCTTGACCATCTTAGAGTTTGCTATCTCTCACTCCCTCCATGGATTCTTGCTAGTTTTTGGAGGGAAAGAGAGAGGAGATCTAGATCCACAGTTTCACCAATCACTTTCTCCTCTATGTGAGGGGAACCCCTTGGATCTAGATCTTGGAGTTCTTGGTGTTCTCCTTCTTGTTCTTCCTCTCATATTCCACCATAGCTTTTGTTGATTTGGTGGGATTTCAGAGTGAGGGACTTGGGCACTCCGTGTGCCCTTGCCATTGCATTAGTTGCATTGGTTTGGGTTCTCCATGGTGATATGTGGAAGTGAAAAGTTGAGAAACTTATTACTCTTGGGTGCTTGGTACCCTAGAGCTTGTTCCTCTTGGGTGCTCGGGCGCCCTAGACGGTTGGTGGCATCGTGGAGCTCAATCATTGTGGTGTAAAGCTCTGGGCTTGCGTCGGGGGTCTCCAATTAGGTTGTGGAGATTGCCTCGAGAAATTTGTACGGGTTCTGGTGACCGCCCCCAAGGGTTGCCAAAGTGTACGAGTTCGGTGACTGCCCCAAGGGTTGCCATTTGTACGGGTTTGGTGTCCTCCTCAAGGGTCCCTTAGTGGAATCACGACATCTTGCATTGTGGGAGGGCATGAACATATTATGGTGGCCCTAGTGGCTTCTTGGGGAGCATTGTGCCTCCACACCGCTCCAAACAGAGATTAGCATCTGCAAGGGTGTGAACTTCGGGATACATCACCGTATCCACGTGCCTCGGTTATCTCTTACCTGAGCCCTTTACTTATGCACTTTACTTAGTGATAGCCATAGGATGACATGATATATATCTTGCTATCTCTTAGTTGTTTATCATGCTTAGCATAAGTTATTGGTGCACATAGGTGAGCCTAGTCGATTTAGGTTTTGTGCTTGACAAATTAAATGCTAGTTTTATTCCGCATTTGTTCAAGCCTAAACTGTAATTATTTTAAAGTGCCTATTCACCCCCTTCTAGGCGATATCCACGATTTTTCACTTATGTTCCAAAAAGATCATCAAAAAGTTTCATCGCGTTTGAACTTTGTTTGGTATGGATTTTCTGGAAAACCAAAAACAACCAAGAAACAAAAAATAGCACTAGGCACTCAGTTAATATGTTATTCCATGAAAATCATATAAAAGTGCATCAAAACCATATAAAATCATTTCTAACATGGCATGAATACTTCATGAATTATAGATAAGTTGGAGACGTATCACTCACTTGCATCACTACAGCTCCACTACCTCTCCTCTGACCTATCATGTCGCTCTCAAAGGCATGTGCCACACACTGCCCTCGCTAGAGCTCGTCTGCATCCCTGCGGCGGCTCTCAGCCACGACATCTTCTCCTTGGCTATTTAAGCCGCCCCGAACCCATCCTTCCTCACCACTCACCTCACACATTCCTCAATCGCCCCTGGAGCTCGAGAGCAAAGCCGGGGAGCCCTCCTTCTCCATCTCCGGCGAGAGCTATACCGCTCGGCTCTCATCTTACCTAGCTCCCTCAGGTGCTCCTCCTGCCAAATAGAGCCCAACATCCATCTCCACGCAACCCACTAACCCTCCCCAGCACCTTACTAATGTCTACTGTGCAACTTTATTCTTGTAGACACGTGTTGGGCCTCCAAGCGCAGAGTTTTGTAGGACACAATTTTCCCTCAAGTGGATGACCTAAGGTTTATCAATCCGTGAGAGGTGTAGGATGAAGATGGTCTCTCTCAAACGACCACTGCAACCAAATACAAGAAATCTCTTGTGTCCCCAACACATCAATACAATGGCAAATTGTATGGAATTAGGTGCACTAGTTAATGAAGAGATGGTGATAAAAGTGTAATATGGATGGTAGAAATATATTTTTATAATCTGAATAAATAAAAACCACAAGGTAGAAAATAGTAAAAGAGCACAAAATGGTATTACAATGCTTAAAAACAAGGCCTAGGGTCCGTACTTTCGCTAGTGCAATCTCTCAACAATGCTAACATAGTTGGATCATATGATTATCCCTCAAAGTGCAATAAAGAATCACTCCCGAGTTCCTATTAGCGGAGAACAAAATATAGAAATTGTTTGTAGGGTACGAAACCACCTCAAAGCTATTCTTTCCGTTCGATCTATCCTAGAGCTCGTACTAAAATAACGCAAGCTATTCTTTCCGATCGATCTATCCTAGAGCTCGTACTAAAATAACACCAAAGCAAATTCATATTCATAATACTCAATCCACACAAAGAACTACAAGGAGACCCTAAAGTTTCTATCGGAGAAAAGATAATAGAAACGTGCATCAGCCACTACCATAGATTATCCTAATATCACCACGGGAATCCGCAAGTTGAGTGCCATAACGTATATCAAGTGAGTCAATATGATGCCCCATTGTCACCTCAAGTATTCATACCGCAAGACATACATCATGTGTTCTCAAGTCTGAATATTCAATCCGACATGACAAAACTTCAAAGGGTAAAGATTCAATTCATCACAACAAGAGTATAGAGGGGAGAAACATCATATGATCCATCTATATTAACAAAGCCCATGATATAGATTAGATCAGGAGAGAGAGAGAGATTAAACACATAGCTACTGGTACAAACCCTCAGCCCCGAGGGTGGACTACTCCCTCCTCATCGTGGTGGCCGCCGGGGTGATGAAGATGGCCACCGGAGATGATCCCCGTCCGGTGGGAATCTTTGGAAGAAGGTCTAGATTGGTTTCGGTGGCTCTGAGCTGCGGCGGTGGAACTTCTGATCTAGGTTAACCACAGAAACTTTGAATATTTGGGAATTTATAGTGCAAAGAGGGGTGCGGGGAGGCCACCGAGGTGGGCACAACCCACTGGGCGCAGAGGCCTGGAGCACCTGGTGGGTGGTGCCCCCTCGAGGCACCCCAGTGCAGCTCTGGCCCATTGGGTTCCTCTTGGTCCAAAAATCTCCAAAAAGTTTCGTGGTGTTTGGACTCCGTTTGATATTGATTTCCTGCGATGTAAAAACAAGCAAAAAAACCAACAATTGGCACTGGGCGCTGGGTCAATAGGTTAGTCCCAAAAAATGATATAAAGTTGCTATAAAGTGATTGTAAAACATCCAAGAATGATAATATATTGGCATGAATACTTCATAAATTATAGATACATTGGCGACGTATCTGTTGGGGAACGCACTATTTCAAAAAAATTACCTACGATCACGCAAGATCTATCTAGGACATGCATAGCAACGAGCAGGGAGAGTGTGTCCATGTACCCTAAATGAACCGAAGCGGAGGCGTTTAGTAGCGTGGTTGATGTAGTCGAGCGTCTTGGCGATCCAACCCGATCCAAGCACCGAGCGTATGGCACCTCCGTGTTCAGCACCACGATCAACACGATGGCGTCCCTCGAGCTCTTGATCCAGTTGAGGGCGAGGAGAGTTCCGTCGAACCTGACAGCGTAAGGCGGCGGTGATGATGAAGATTACCGGCGCGAGCTTCGCTAAGCATTATGACGATATGACCGAGGTGTTAACTGTGGAGGGGGGCGCCGCACACGGCTAGGAACAATTGTTGTGTCTCCAAGGGGTGCCCTGCCCATGTATATCAAGGAGGGAGAGGGAGGAGGCCGGCCACTAGGGGCGCGCCAAGGAGAGGGGAGTCCTACTAGGACTCCAGTCCTAGTAGGATTCGGACCCACCCTTTTTTCCTTCTACCGGAGGGGGAAAAGGGGAAGGAGAGGGAGTAGGAGAAGGGAAAGGGGGGCCCCTTTCCCTAGTCCAATTCTGCCTCCTACCTTGTGGGGGGCGCACCAGCCCCTTGTGGGCTGGTTAGCCTCCCTCATATATTCATATGGCCCATATCTTTCCCGGGGTTCGGTAACCCCTCGGTACTCGATATGTACCCGATACACTCCGGAACCCTTACGATGTCCGAATACTACCTTCCAATATATCAATCTTTACCTCTCGACCATTTAGAGACTCCTCGTCATGTCCGTGATCTAATCAGGACTCCGAACAAACTTGGTCACCAAAACACATAACTCATAGTACAAATGCGTCATCGAGCGTTAGCGTGCGCACCCTACGGAGTTCGAGAACTATGTAGACATGACCGAGATGCATCAGGTCAATAATAACCAATAAGCCGGAACACGGATGCTCATATTGGCTCCTACATATTCTACGAAGATCTTTATCGGTCAAACCGCATGACAACATACGTTATTCCCTTTGTCATCGGTATGTTACTTGCGAGAGATTGATCGTCGGTATCCTCATACCTAGTTCAATCTCATTAAGGCAAGTCTCTTTACTGGGTGCATAATGCATCATCCGTGACTAACACATTAGTCACATTGCTTGCAAGGCTTATAGTGATGTGCATTACCGAGAGAGGCCGGAGATACCTCTCCGATACTGCAGAGTGACAAATCCTTGTCTCGATCTATTCCAACCCAACAAACACCTTGAAGACATATGTAGAGCATCTTTATAATCACCCGATTCACGTTGTGGCGTTTGATAGCACTAAGCTGTTCCTCCGTTATTCGGGAGTTCACTCTGCAGGATGTCGCTAACGTGACACTACGATCGGAGACCCTTTCACGCGTAAAGCGTATGCGATGCATTAATCACAAGCAGGGGATGTAAAAAACCGTCAAAAAAGGTGCAAGACATTTCTGACTGGAGGACGCATCAAACACGGTTCAGATTTTAGTTGCATGTGCGATGTAGGGCTGCAGTTAACTCCATTCAAACTGTTTTGCGATGAGGCGGAACAACAGAACGGGCAGAACATATCAATATGTGTGCGATATCGGCATCTGATTTGCTCGATGAACCGTTTGCTATTAGGGAGTGCAACATAAACGGTTAGCCAGATCAAGGTGTGTGTGATATAGGGCATACAATTCACTTGGACGAACTATTTTCAATTAGCGAACGCAACAAAAACGGTTCAACTTAACAAGATGTGTGTGATACGTGGCAAACAGTCGACTCGGATGAACTGTTTGTGATGAGAATTTACAACACGGATGGTTAATACAGTTAGTTCATGTGTGATTCTATTTGTACAAAAAACTTTCAAAAATGTAAACTAGTTGCTTGCGGTGGCTAGGAGTATCGCACACGTTGCGTCTGCGAGTACTCGTGTGCGATGATTAATAAGTTACACATGCATTTCCTTATGTTAGCACTTGTGTGATATATAACACGTGGCACCGGATACGGTATTCGGGTTGTGTGTGTGCTCCACTTAGTCTTCCCGCGCTCCACATGGGTGAATTGTAAAATCCACGCCTATTCCCTCACCGGTTTCCCGCCACCAGCTAATGGCTTGCTGCATATAACCCAGGCGGCAACGCACCGCCGCGATACTCTGCAAAGATCTAGTCCTCACCCATCTACCATTAGTCATTCCAAGCATGCCAGGCAACGACCAAAGCTTCAACGTTGGCGCCTACTGCGTTATATCTTCGATGAGGAGAACGAGGCCGGAGCAGGTCGGGGAGCAAGAGCTTCATCGGCGGTCACGAGCACCATGGCCCATTGGCGTTGATATCGGCGTCCGAGTCCTTGGGAGCACAATCGACATATTGCGAGAGGAGGTGTGATGAGCAGTTTGCCATCCACCGTGCAAAAGATCCGAGATCTGCTCATGCGGCATGATCGGCGACCCACCCGAAGAACCGCCATCACCAGTGCTCATCGAGAGCCTGATTCCCCACAAGGAATGGGCAGAGGACCTCTATGATTTAGTCAAGACAAAGGCAGCTTGCTACTTCATCATTTCCCGCGGCGACCGTGTCAACCTCGATCCCAATGATGTGGTGGCCAAGCTCGAGCGCATCCTTGGCGGAGTTGACTTCCCCGACGAAGTAGAACATCGCCAACGTGATATCTTGAGGATGCTGGTGATCGTGAAATTTGCTACGGGCGAGAGACAAGGAAATGGAGCGGTTCCATGGAGTTGTCATCTTGTGGCGATTGCATGTTGTCAAGCTCTTACGGAAGAGGCCCAACAGCCCCAAGAGCCTCCAGTAGCTAGCAGCTCCGTAGGGTGGAGGCGGGTCGAGACACTTTCGGAGTGAGCGACGCAAGGGTGCTATGCTGATCATGGAGTCCGAGAAGACCATCGTCGAGGAAGGCCTTGACTCAGCCTTTTAGCTTATATTTTATTCTAATTGTGTGCATATGTAGGCCGTGAGTGTTGGGGCCTTGCCACATTTGGCATTTTAAATTATCCACGAATATGTAAGACAATTATTAAGAATTATTAAGCGTTGCCATTGTAACTTTGCCTCAACAACTGAGGCGAAACCTTTGAGATAACGAGGCCGGAGGCGGCGCGCGGACGCGCCTCAATGGCGAGCAACCACGTGGTCAACCTTCTGCCATCAATAAATTTTGACCTTGTTTCTCTTCACATTGTTGATTACAACGCAATAAGTAATTGCAAATCTTTTCACACCTATCAAACTAATATGTGTTCACACTTAGCACCGGGCTATAAAAACTACCCACTCGAAAATTACTTCACAGTTCCTCTCCTCATCACCCACAAAACTGGTTTTTTCTGTCAAGTCGTTCTGCCATGACCAGTAGGAGGAGTTTAGGGTGGATCATATAACCAGGCAGCAAAGACCAAGGCCACGGAAGCACTACAGAGGTCCCACCATGAAACCGCAGCCGCAGCAGAGAAGTCCCGGTGCGCCGTGGAGCCCTCGAACGAGCTCTCACGGGCACGCGAGGGCTCTCACAAGCGCATTCGCGGCTTCGGCCATCACGACGGGCCGGTGTTCCTGAAGTCCATCGCCGGCGATGACGACATTCTCGCTGGTGTCACTATGCAGCAGGAGCTGGTCGATGACTTGATGAAGCTGCTCCAGATCAGCGATGCCTCGGTTGACAAGGCGACCGGCCTCGTCGAGAAACTCATGGATGACAATGTGAAGCTCCTCAAGTTGGTCGCCGAGAAGGAGGAGGAGGCCGCCGGCTGGAAGATGCTGCATGAGCAGAGCGGTGCCTAGGAGATGATGCTGAAAGCGGTCTTCGAGGAACTGATGGGTGGCTTGAGGAAGCTCTGGATCGAGCACGAGCATGAGGTGGAGGAATCCGTGGCTGCTTTCAAGCAAAGTCGTGAGGAATTGAAGAAGGAGCTGGAGGATTTTGACGCCCGGCGATCCATCGACGAGTAGAGACAATAGCGACCCAGATCGTTATGCCGCAATTTCCTTCTTCTCTTGCCCCGTGTCTTCGGGCTTTGCGCATGTGGCATTTTAAATTATCCGAAATATGTAAGACAATTATTATTAGCGCCATTGTAAATTTGTCATCATATTATCCTTTGCCATTTTATTTGTGGTTGTATTGCTCCCCATTTGCCCTATGGGGCAATTTAAATTAGGGTGGAATACGAGTTGAAAACACGAACAAAGCAAATGCTTGCCATGGGATCACAAGCAAACACCCTCCATCCGTGTGCTTTAATTAACCCATTAATGGAGAAGTTGTGAGGCGGGGGCGGCGACAGCGGTGCATGGAGGTTAAAGAGCTCGCTTCCCGGTGAGCATAGGCGGCCTTGTTGCTCGCCACGTGTCCCGTCGAGCACGTGAGGTGGACAGGATGCACGCGTCCCCATCGAACTGTAGCGGATTGCTTTCGCAGCGTCCGTCGAACACACGGCGGACTTCTCACGCTCGTCGCGTCTAATCAAATAGCTGCACGCACGCCACCGAGTATGGTTAAATTTTGACACGGTAAATATAATACAACTGTTTGCAATATTAACGTGTCAACTTTTTGTTTCAAAAAGGACTTTGTTGGCTACTAATGTGTGCGCCTCTTGTCAAACTGGACGATTTTTTTTACCACGGCATATATGTGCCATGTCATGAAACCATGCCAAGTTTCATGTTTTTGGGTGAATTTTTGATTCTTTGGGATTTAAAACCGAGATTCTCATTGTTTGGAATGACGACAAGTTTGTAATTCATTCTCATTCCTTAAGCAGAGACCTAAACATGCACCCAATGACACATGTACAATTTCCCACCCATTTTGCTTCACTGGAGCATGTGGTTGTAGTTCAAATTTGAATTATGGACTACATTAAATGCATAGAAAACTTAGTAATTAGTAACATATATACAATGGTCAAACGAACCTTGAAAAGTTTCAAATTTCAGCCCGACACTCCTGTTATTCTATGTTGCCTATAGAAAACAAAGTTCAAGGCGAGAAGAGGCATCGATTATCTTTTCGCCCAAGAGGGGCATGTTTCCCTACCGGAACCACAAGGGTTGTGACATGCTACGATTTGTAAAAGGCTTGTAATATAGTTTTGCCCAAATTGGAAAATTATATGTACCATGTAGTGACACCATGCCAAGTTTCATGATTTCCTGGTGAGTTTTGGATTTACAGACATTTAAAAACCGAGATTCGCAATGTTTGTGGCCAAGCGAGACAATGAGGCAGTTGAATTCCTTCACATTAGTTCCATGGGACCTAAACATGCACCCCAAGGAAACATGTACGTTTTTCTAGCCATTTTGGTGCCTTTGGAGCATGTATTTGTAGTTTGGATTTGAATGATGGACACTAAATGCCTAGAAAACTCAATTAATGAATAAAAAAGGTCAAACGAACCCTGGATAATTTCAAAGTTCAGCGCGAATCCCCCGTTGTTCCGCGTCGCGTGTAGAAGAAAATACGAGGCTAGAAGAGGGAGTGATTATCGTTTGGCCCTGAGGGACCACGTTCCCTACTCGAAACCACGAGGGTTCTTATGACGAGGCTCCGGTTTGTAAGAGGTTTGTAATAAAGCTTGGCCCAAATTGGCAATGTTTTTACCACGACATATATGTGCCATAACATGACACCATGCCACCTTTGATGACTTACTGGTGAGTTTAGGATTTATGGGGACTTAAAAACCAAGATTCGGAATGTTTGAGGACGAGCCAGGACACTGCTACCTCTTGAGCACTGCGTTGGTTTTCCCTTGAAGAGGAAAGGGTGATGTAGTAAAGCGGTAAAGTATTTCCCTTAGTTTTTGAGAACCAAGGTATCAATCCGGTGAGGAGGCCACGCCC
The DNA here is from genome assembly GCA_021605145.1 of Aegilops bicornis. Classification (NCBI taxonomy): domain Eukaryota; kingdom Viridiplantae; phylum Streptophyta; class Magnoliopsida; order Poales; family Poaceae; genus Aegilops; species Aegilops bicornis. The sequence goes on from CM038669.1 coordinate 575,398,420, forward strand.
AAGTCCCTCGCACCTACACAAACAAATAAAAACCTCGCAACCAACGCAATAAAGGGGTTGTCAATCCCTTCACGGTCACTTACGAAAGTGAGATCTGATAGAAAGGATAAGATAATTTTTTTGGTAATTTTATAATAAAGATGCAAAGTAAAATAAAAGGCAATAAAAATAGCTAAGTGTTGAAGATTTAATATGATGGAAAATAGACCCGGGGGCCATAGGTTTCACTAGTGGCTTCTCTCGAGAGCATAAGTATTACGGTGGGTGAACAAATTATTGTTGAGCAATTGATAGAATTGAGCATAGTTATGAGAATATCTAGGTATAATCATGTATATAGGCATCACGTCCGAGACAAGTAGACCGACTCCTCAGCATCTACTACTATTACTCCACACATCAACGCTATCCAAAGCATGCATCTAGAGTATTAAGTTCAAAAGAAACGAGTAATGCTTTAAGTAAGATGACATGATGTAGAGGATAAACTCATGCAATATGATCTAAACCCCATCTTGTTATCCTCGATGGAAACAATACAATACGTGCCGTCTTGCCTGCTATCACTTTGGGAAAGGACACATAAGATTGAACCCAAAGCTAAGCACTTCTCCCATTGCAAGAAAGATCAATCTAGTAGGCCAAACCAAACTGATAATTCGAAGAGACTTGCAAAGATAACCAATCATACATAAAAGAATTCAGAGAAGATTCAAATATTGTTCATAGATAAACTTGATCATAAACCCACAATTCATCGGTCTCAACAAACACACCGCATAAAGAAGATTACATCGAATAGATCTCCACGAGAATCGTGGAGAACTTTGTATTGAGATCCAAAGAGAGAGAAGAAGCCATCTAGCTAATAACTATGGACCCGAAGGTCTGAGGTAAACTACTCACACTTCATCAGAGAGGCTATGGTGTTGATGTAGAAGCCCTCTGTGATCAATGCCCCCTCTGGCACGACGCCGGAAAAGGCCCCAAGATGGAATCTCACGAATGCTGAAGGTTGCTTGGCGGTGGAAATAGGTTTTCGTGGATGCTTACATTGGTTTGAGAAGTGCGTGAGGTATATATAGGAAGAAGAAGTATGTCGGTGGAGCAACATGGCTCCCCACGAGGTGGAGGGCACGCGCCAGGTGGGGTAAGCGCGCCCCCGCCTCGTGCTCTCTGGTTAATTTCTTGGCGTGGACTCCAAGTCCTCACGGATCACGTTTGTTCGAAAATCACGTTCCCGAAGGTTTCATTCCGTTTGGACTCCATTTGATATTCTTTTTACGCAAAACTCTGAAATAGGCAAAAAACAGCAATTTGGGCTGGGCCTCCGGTTAATAGGTTAGTCCCAAAAATAATATAAAAGTGTATAACAAAGCCCATTAATCATCCAAAAACAGAATATATACAACATGAAGCAATCAAAAATTATTGATACGTTGGAGACGTATCAGACACCGGTACGGTTGTAATTCATTCCCATTCCTGGCATGAGACCTAAACATGCACCCAAGGACACATGTATAATTTTTCTAGCCATTTTGGTGAACTGGAGCATGTATTTGTAGTTTAGATTTGAATTATGGACATTAAATGCCTAGGAAACTCAGTTAGTGTATAAAAAGGCCAAACGGACCCTGAATAAGTTTAAATTTTAGCACGGATATCCTGTAATTCCATGTTGCCCGTGGAAGAAAATACAAGGCGAAAAGAGGCAGCGATTACGTTCCGCCCACAAGGGAAACACGTTTCCCTATCAGAACCACGAGGCTTCTTTGAGAGAAGCTCCAGTTTTTGTAAGAGGTTGGTAATAAAGCTTGGCCCAAATTGGACAATGTTTTTACCACGACATATATGTGCCATGACGTGACACCATGCAACCTTTGATAACTTTCTGGTGAGTTTAGGATTTATGGGGACTTAAAAACCGAGATTCGAAATGTTTGAGGACGAGCCATGACACCAGTACGGTTGTAATTCGTTCCCATTCTTGGCATGGGACCTAAACATGCACCCAAGGACACATGTATAATTTTCTCGCCATTTTGGTGAACTGGAGCATGTATTTGTAGTTCAGATTTGAATTATGGACATTAAATGCCTAGGAAACTCAATTAGTGCATAAAAAGGCCAAACGAACCTTGAATATGTTTAAATTTCAGCACGGATATCCTGTCGTTCCATGTTGCCCGTAGAAGAAAATACAAGGTGAAAAGAGGCAGTAATTACGTTTCGCCCACAAGAGGGACACGTTTCCCTAGCGGAGAGAGAAGCTCCGGTTTGTAAGAGGCTTGTAATAAAACTTGTGCCACAATGGACGAAAAAAATTCCTCGGCATATAAGTGCGATGTTGTGACACCATGGCAGGTTTCACGATTTTCAGCTTAGTTTTGGATTTACGGGGATTTAAAAACCAAGATTCTTTTCACGAAATGTTTACAAATAGCGCACGGTTCACTCACGAAAGCTGATATATCAATGAAAACTTTGTGGAAACCTTATTTTAAAGTTTCATAAAAATCTGAAAAAAAAATGTGGGATGTTAATAAGGTGATGTTTTATTGCGACACAAAATTTCAAGTTGAAAAACATTACGAGATGTGAGCTATGAAAAAGACAAATTCCACCCTGAATAGTGACATCAACTATCTACAAAATTTCAAGTTGAAAAACATTACGGCACTATTAATTTTACCGTTTCTCGCCACTCCTCTCATCGGTTTCCCACCTCTTCTCCCAGATATGCATGATGTAGATGTTCGTTTAATTCTTATAGTTCATCTCATCCAAAATCAATTAGTTTTATAAAAAAACTATTTTAATATTCAGGGAATTGTGCATTGTAAAGGTAAAAACAAAAGGTGACAATTCATTTAGAAAAAAAGATTTGGGAAATTAAGATATGGAAGATTCTAGAAAACAAATGAGAAGTGCTTGTGTTTTGAGGTTTGTGCATTATATTTAAGTTCAACCATGGAGTCTTCTAGATTGTACATGTGGAAGAATCTGGTGGAATGTAGACGATATCCAACAGCCAGTAGTGCTCGGATTTTCCATCTCTGTACCGTCGGATTGGCTTCATCCAACGAGCAACTTTCATAGTTATTCTCACACAATAACTATATAGATATAGATGTATAGTTATATATATATATATATGTGTGTGTGTGTGTGTGTGTCCCATGCTAGACAAAATAAAGTTTGGCGCATGCGTGGGATGACCCAGCTATGGCTCGAAGTTGGGAAGCTGACATCATAGGTATTGAACCCGGGCTTGGAGTCAGATGCGGTGTTCGATTTGTAATGTAGTTGGCGTGGCCCATCGAAGTTGTGCATTTTTAGTTTAAACACATCATACACCATCGTACCCATACATATTTTGGGCCGCATACGGTGTATACGGGGTCTTCGATCGACCACGTCTCCCTTGTCGGTTTTTTTACATTGACACGGATATCATGGGCTCCCCGAGTGTATATATATATCATCCCTTTGACAGATAATGAGGGGTATGTGTTGGCCATGAATGGATTCCTCCTAGTTCGTGTTAGGGCGGTCATGCGTCAAATGTTGGTCAACCAAAGCTCGAGCTCATGCGTTGTCGAGATTCCCTCCCGGATGCTCGGATTGCTTTGGGTTCGACCTACATCAAACCTTGCGACGTATCTCGTCCTTAACTACCTTGCCTTCATGGTTGTTATGCATGTATCGAGAGGTAGGCACCACATCTAAATTGTACATTATTCTATATTGAAAACACACATCACCCTTCCCAACGTTACATCATTTTGGGCCGCATGCAAGAGGTGCTAGTTTTGTGGTCCCTCTTGTGGGATTTTTATGATGGTTCAATCTATTGGCCCAAGCGGTTTATCGACAACAACAACTGTCATTTGACCAAACGAAAGATTCATTGGTCCGTCTTATGGTAGGTCATGGCAACATGCATGTATGACCAAAGTATCGATCATTACATGCATCTGCCCCGCTGTCACGAAGTGGGAGGTGGTGGGCCAAGCATCCTAGCTAGGTACGACATTATGTCATTATATATAGCCTAGCAAGGTGGTTGTTAGGGTGCTTCTGGGTTTGCAAGGCAGGTGCCACCAAAGTTCTGCATTGTGTATTTAAAGTTTTAAACATCCCCAATATTCATACATATATTTGGCCACTTCCAGGTGGTTCTTGACTTCTGGCCCCTCTCATCGATCTTCAATGAGGCATAACGATGGGCCCTTGAGGTCAAAGTTGTGCATTGGAATTTTGAACATTACATACCACCCTTTTCACTCATATATATTTGGGCCACATCTTTGGTGTGGCTGTCTTTTGACCCTCCCTAACGTTATTTTTGCTGCAAAGACTCATTGACCCTCAGCGGACATGGGGTATAATATCTTAACCATGTGCGATACAAGTGCGATGTGAATCACCACGACCGGCATAGCCTTGAGGAAGTTAAGGTGGAAATCTTGGCTCAACCGGTGTGCGATGCAAGTGCGCTGAAATCACCACGACCACGCAAGCGCGAGCAAATTAAGGTGGAGGTACTGGCTCAACCGTGTGCGATGCAAGTGCGCTGAAATCACCACGACTGCGCAAGCACGCGAAAATTAAGGTGGAGGTACTGGCTCAACTGTGTGCGATGCAAGTGCGCTGAAATCACCATGTTCGTGCAAGCGCGAGCAAAGGGTGGAGGTACTGGCTCAACCGTGTGCGATGCAAGGTCGCTGAAATCACCACGACCACGCAAGCGCGGGCAAAGGGTGGAGGTACTGGCTTAACCGTGTGCGATGCAAGTGCGCTGTAAAACCACCACCTATGCAAGCTAAAGGAGGGTAAGTTTATTTCGAAATTAGGACGAACCGCGTGCAATAGACCAACTAGCTAGAAATATAAAAAACAAACTACTCGCCTTGAGCGTTGCAAAAATCGGTGGATCCGCGCCACTTTTCCTTATTATCATACATGCATATTGTTATTGGACCGTGCGCGATCTTGGGCACTCCTGCCCCGCATCAATTCCTTTACCCAAATTTAGTAGACACCGTACTTCAACCGTCGCCCACACTCCTCCAGCACCGACCTTACAGTAAAATTGCAGTAGCCGAGGCATTTGAACCGTCGCCCTCCCTCGTCCACCACCATCTCCACCCACCATTACTAAAATTTTCAGTAGCCACAGCGTATCCTCAAACACCACCCCCCTCCCCCCTTCGAACCCTAGCTCGCGGCCGTCGCCGGCACCGCTGCCCACCCTGCCGGTCTGCCCGTTCCTCCTAGCTTAGATAATGAAGTTCAGGTTATCCAGCGATTCCCATACCGTCGCCCCAGTCCCCTGAGTTTTTAGATGAGGCTGTGGTGTCCCTCCCCCAGATCCACATCCCTGCTCCGAGAATGTCGCAGCCTAAGCTCGACCACATATCCCGAGGAGCGAAGCGGCGTTTAAGCCAAGAGGTTTATCATGGCCTCTCCGGTGGACGTTGGCGAGGTGGCCACCGTTCGCCCCGACTTGTCGATCCCGGAGCAATACGTCGCCGCGAAAGCCGGCGAAGACGTTGACTACGTTGCCATGCCGAAGGCTTCATGTCAGCGGGCTAGCGTATTACTGTATCTCGGGAAAGCTGGCTACAACACCAAGCTCGTCCACACCAATGGCTTCATGCAGGCCATGTCACAAGTTAAGTGGTCCGTCCCCAACCCCTCTGGTTCAACCGCAGTCGATCTCTTCGACGGCCCTGCTGCTGATCTCCTCCGCCAAGCGTTCAAGGATTTGTGAGCTTTATACGCCATCGAGCCATTTTGTCACTTCTGAAGGACACGTTCTACAGCGGCGGCTTGGGATCCTCAATTGTCAAGTCAGATCTCATCAACCACGACCACGACCACGAGGAGGGCACCCATGAAGGTTCTTCTAAGGTGAAACAACCCATATGTGACATCAGAGAGTGCACCATGGGTCTGTGCTCTTCCAACTGGAAGGATCCCGTCCATGACATGTGAGGCAACATTCTAACAGCAAATCTTACCTTTTCTAGCTTGCCAACCCATACCCTTTGTTGTAGTAGCATTTGCCGATGCGGTGCTTTAAGCATCTTAGTGTTTAATTATTTCAGTTATGCAAAAATGTATTGTTCAATAGGTTGATGTGATGTTCAAGTATGAATTGTCCATTTTAGTTTCACGAATGGCTATATCTGGTTGTTTATAGTGAGTAGATGCCTTGTTTATCTGCATTTGGTTGTTAGGTTGGTTGGAGTGAGCATTTTTCCAGTTATCGAGAAGATGCCTTGTTTACATGTATTTGGTTCTTAGTTTGGTTGCAGTGAGCATTTGTCCAGTTATCAAGCAGATGCCTTGTTTATCTGTATTTGGTTGTTAGGTTGCTTTTTTTAGCATTTGTCCAGTTATCAAGCAGATGCCTTGTTTATCTGTATTTGGTTGTTAGGTTGCTTTTTTAGCATTTGTCCAATTATCAGCGAGATGCCTTGTTTATCTTTATCTGACTTGTTAGGTTGGTTGCGAGTGAGCATTTGTCCAGTTTTCAAGCATATGCCCTGTTTATCTCGTATTTGCTTGTTAGGTTGGTTGCAGTGAGACTACATCCAGCTTTTCAATGGCTATATTTGGTTGTTATCTGGTCATTTATGCCTTGTTTATTTCAGTCATTCACAATGTGTTGTTCATTATGTGCAAGTCGGAACTGCGTGTCAAGCTCACATCAATACCAGTTTGAACGGCTATATTTGGTTCCAATTATTCCTGGTGTAGTTAACACATGCCCTTTATTTCAGTTTTACACATTTATCCAAAGGTGATATTTAAGCATTACCTACGTTCTATTCATTTTCAACAATACCAGTTTGAATTGCAATATTTGATGGTACATTAAGCTTTCTTTATCGATAATATTGCCTTCCATTTTATATCTGCTTTAACAGCATGCTGAAACCGACACATTCAAGCTATCATTTGGAGATGATGTTGTTTACCTTTGCTATATTTGCTTGATGTTAAGATTGTTGTACTTATCATGCCTTTCCACTACTTATGCAGGACAACAACGGGAGTTGCCACCATTTTCCGAGGTTAGCTTCATCCCTCGGCTTGTACTCCCCTCGTTGTTCCATAATGTAGTGCATATAGATCCAGGCCTGGACACTAGTTAGCTTCTAATGTTGACTTGTTGCTTGTAGGTACATATGCCCTTGGCAAGGATCCACGCATCGACCCTTTTTGCGTATGGGGCAATGAGATATTGATGAACAAGCATCAAGTGAAGAAACTGATAAGGATTATTAGCAAAAAGATACGAATGGTGGCAAGCAAATTATTTGTTTATGCTTTATCCAACACAACAGTGAGCTGTAGGATGGTAACTACAAACTCTGCAGCCTTCTCTTTTTACAGCCCATAATGAGTTGTAAGACAACAATGTCTGAATCTTTTTCGTTCCCAATGGTTCCCGAAGCAGTTCACTCAAGATTACCTCACAAAGTACATGACTGGTGGACACGCAATGAAGGTTAAAGTATTTCATCCAGACTATAATGAGCATTGAGAAGTCCTAATGAAGAAAGTGAAGGATGGACGGGCAGCCATCACAAGGGGTTGGCCTAGAGTCGTGCGCACCTTACGCATGGAGGAGGGCACAATATGGGCATTCCGCTTCACCTTCTCCAGCAACCAGAATGTCTTTCTCCTCTCTCTTTACAGTCTTTAGTACAAATATGCTTCATCATTCTTTACTTGGTACTTCTGTAGTTCTTCAGTATATGTACCTGTGCATCGAATTATGGATTCGTGGCTGAACCTATATTTGTAATAAACATGGTTGGATATGAAATAAGTGATTGCCTACTTTCAAATTCAAAACATGTGCTTTTTAAATTAGGGATTAATTGGATTAATTATGGATTAATTAGGGATTACACTGCACACGTTTGCGAAAGCGAAACGTCTGCGATATACGTGGAGATCAGAAACGTTTCTAGGATCGCTGCAGCGTGCGATCAATCTCCACTTTGCACACACGACTTTCTCTGAAAACTATTTGCGTTAGGCCACCTTGCATAGCGTTTACCACATAAAAACTGTGTGTGATGGACAGCCTTTGCCACATAGTTTCTTCTACGCACCGTGTGTGATGCATTCAATAACGCAAACGATAAAATTATTAATATCGTGTGCAATGGCAACGCTATCACAAACGATTTAACGGAAAAAATTGTGTGTGATGTACCTGTGAGCGGAAACATTTTCCTTGGAGTGACTGTGTGGGATGTACATACGAACGGAAACGTTTAGCGAGGAATTATGTGGGATGTACTTGCAACCGTAAACAATTTTGCCGTATAATTGTTTTTAGCTCTCTGTCACGTGTTTAGTATTTGGCGCCGCCGTGCACACGACCTCATTTTGCCGAGCGTGTGTGCCAGACGGCATATCCCGACGGTTTCGGGTCATGTGGGAAGGACCCCCTATCCCCACACTCACTTGGTGACGGTTCCAAATGCCGTCGCGGAAAGGGGTTAAAAAAAGTTTGTTTAGGACCGACGCGCACCAGTGGTTGCATAATCTCATAGTCTGAGGAACATGTATAAGTCATGAAGAAAGCAATAGCAATAAAACTAAACGATCATTATGCTAAGCTAATGGATGGGTCTTGTCCATCACATAATTCTCTAATGATGTGATCCTGTTCATCAAATGACAACACATGACTATGGTCAGGAAACATAACTAGTCAAGTAGAGGCATACTAGGGACACTCTGTTTTGTCTATGTATTCACACATGTACCAAGTTTCCGGTTAATACAATTCTAGCATGAATAATAAACATTTATCATGATATAAGGAAATATAAATAACATCTTTATTATTGCCTCTAGGGCATATTTCCTTCGGTATCAGCATCCCCAAGCTTAATTCCTACTCGTCCTCAAGTAGGTAAATAATAAAAGAAATAATTTATGAAGTGTGAATGCTAGCAAAGTGCACAAGTTTGATCAATGATAATTTCGATCACTTTTCCTATCATCATAACATCAATTCTTTCTTATAAAACTTCTCATGTTATAGTCGAAACCAATTCACATGTTAAGGTTCAAACAATGAATTCTCTTGACACCTAACAACCTATGTTCTTAGTCACCAAGCAATTGCAATTCAACTTATTTGACAACTTACTTGAAGGATCTTGCTCAATCCTTAGGTAGGTATGGTGGACTCTTGAAAATAAGATTCGGGTTTAAGGGTTTTTGGATGCACAAGTAGTATCTCTACTTAGTGCGGAATTTTTGGCTAGCAAAGATAGGGGGCAAGCACCACAAGTTGAAGGATCAAGGACAATATGACTTCTATGTGAATATGAGCAAACATAAATCATTAGGTTGTCTTCCTTGTCCAATGTCAACAATTTTGGCATATAATATTTTGATGGGGGCTCACAATCACAAAATATTTCCATGATAGTGTATTTGCATGTGAGAATTCTCTTCCTTATACTAATTATTCGCGAATTTCTTGTATGTATGACCAATATTGTGATTGTCAAGCCTCAAAAGATTTCACTTTCTAAACCCAATGCGAATCTACCACTAGGCATGATATGATTTCAACTTCATGAAATTTAATTTATTCATAGGATATAAGTGAAGCATGAAAGTAAATGACAAACTACTCCAAACAGAAATAAGTGAAGATCAAGCGAGTAGTTATGTAAATGGGTAGCTATTTGAGGACTCTCTCTTATTAAGAAATTTCAGATCTAAATATTTTATTAAAACATTAAGCAAAAACAAAATAAAATGACATTATAAGAATAGCACGCGTCGTGTGAAGAAGCAATAACTTAGGCTCAACCGATACTAACCGATAATTGTTGAGGAAGAAATGTGGGATGCCTACCGGGGCATCCCCAATCTTAGATGCTTGAGACTTCTTGAAATATTATCTTGGGGTGCCTCGGGCATCCCCAAGCTTGAGCTTTTGTGTCACCTTAATTCCTCTCATATCACGGTTTTCCTAAATCTCAAAAGCTTCATCCACACAAAACTCAACAAGAACTCGTGAGATAAGTTAGTATAAACCAATGCAAAAACCTTATCATTCTCTACTGTATCACTAAAATTATTATTCAACATTGCATACTAAATGCCTTTGCATATTTAATACTCCTATCCTCGAATACGATCATTAAACAAGCAAACATATGCAAACCATCCAAACATAACAGCAATCTGCCAAAACAGTACAGTCTATAAAGAATGTAAGAGTATCAATACTTATTCAACTCCAGAATTTATGAAAATTTTACCACACTGTAGAAAATTTATCATAACTTATTTTTCAAAAAGTTTCAACATTTTATCACATTCTGACTTTTCTAGGGAATTTTTGCAACAGCGGTAAATTTTCTGTTTTCAAACAACAACATGTAAACTTGCAAAATAAGCATGGTAAAGGCTATGCTTGACACTTTTATTGAAATGAAAGATGAAAAACATTATTCTAAATAGCATCAAGCAAATCCTAACAAAATAAATTTACGCTCCAAGCAAAACACATGTCATGTGACGAATGAAAACATAGCTCCAAGTGAGGTTACTGATAATGTTAGAGACGAAAGAGGGGATGCCTTCCGGGGCATCCCCAAGCTTAGTTGCTTGGATCTTCCTCGAATATTACCTTGGGGTGCCTTGGGAATCCCCAAGCTTATGGCTTTGTCACTCCGTATTCTCCTCATATCGACATCTCACCCAAAACTTCAAAACTTCAAGCACACAAAACTTCGTGAGATAGGTTAGTATGATAAAGAGCAAACCATTTCACTTTGGTACTGTCAAAGACAAGATTAAAAATTGTTTCCATACAGTGCCTACTGTAGCATATCATTTCCACAATTTATATTGAGCAATATAAGCCATAGAAACTATAAAACAAGCAAACTATGCATTGAAAACAGAATCTGTCAAAAACAGAACAGTCTATAGTAAGCTGTACTCCAACCATACTTCTGCTACTCCAAAAATTCTCAAAAATTAGTACCGTGTGAAAAATTTGTATGTTAAGCTTCTAAAAAAAGAATCAACTCAAAATCACTCTTCTGTTGAAAATGAGAATTATTTTCATGAGCGCAAAAGTTTCAGTTTTTCAGCAAGATCAAATCAACTATCACCCAACATGATCCCCAAGGCTTTACTTGGTACTTTATTGAAATAAAAACGCTATAAAACATGATTATTACAGTAGCCTAATCATGTGAACTCACAAAAATAGTAGGTAAAAGTGTTGTGTTATCTCCCAACAAGCGCTTTTCGTTAATGCCTTTTAGCTAGGCATGATGATTTCAATGATGCTCGCATAAAAGATAAGAACTGAAACACAAAGAGAGCATCATGAAGCACATGACTAGCACATTTAAGCCTAACCCACTTCCTATGCATAGGGATTTTGTGAGTAAACAACTTATGGGAACAAGAACCAACTAGCATAGGAAGGCAAAACAAAGCATAACTTCAAAACTTTCAACATATAGAAAGGAAACTTGATATTATCGCAATTCCTACAAGCATAAGTTCCTCCCTCATAATAATTTTCAGTAGCATCATGAAGAAATTAAACACTATAACCATCACATAAAGCGTTCTTTTTATGACACAAAATCATAGAAATTTTATTACTCTCCACATAAGCAAATTTATTCTCATCAATAGTGGTTGGGGCAAACTCAACAAAATAACTACCATGTGATTTGAAATTAAAATCATGATGACAAGTTTCATGGTTATCATTATTCAATATTGAATACATGTCATCACCATAATCATCATAGATAGGAATTTTGTTTTCATAGTTAATTGCAACCTCCTCCAAAATAGTGGATTCATCATTAAATAAAGTCATGTCCTCTCCAAATCCACTTTCATCAATATAATCATCATAAATAGGAGGCATGCTTTCATCATAATAAATTTTCTCATCTATACCTGGGGGACTAAGAATATCATCTTCATAAAACATAGCATCCCCAAGCTTGTAGCTTTGCATATCATTACCATCATGGATATTCAAAGAATTTATACTAACAACATTGCAATCATGCTCATCAATCAAATATTTTGTGCCAAATATTTTGTTGACTTCTTCTTCTAACAATTGAGCACAATTTTCCTAACTACCATTTTCAAGAAAGATATTATAAAGATGATCAATAATATGATGCAACCTAAACTCCATCTTTTTTATGTAGTTTTCTTTTATAAACCAAACTAGTGATAAAACAAGAAACTAAAAGATTCAATTGCAAGATCTAAAGATATACCATCAAGCACTCACCTCCCCGGCAATAGCGCCAGAAAAGAGCTTGATGTCTACTACGCAACTTTATTCTTGGAGACACGTGTTGGGCCTCCAAGCGCAGAGTTTTGTAGGACACAATTTTCCCTCAAGTGGATGACCTAAGGTCTATCAATCCGTGAGAGGTGTAGGATGAAGATGGTCTCTCTCAAATGACCCTGCAACCAAATACAAGAAATCTCTTGTGTCCCCAACACACCCAATACAATGGCAAATTGTATAGGTGCACTAGTTCGGCGAAGGGATGGTGATAAAAGTGTAATATGGATGATAGAAATATATTTTTATAATCTGAATAAAAAACAGCAAGGTAGCAAATAGTAAATGGGCACAAAAACGGTATTGCAATGCTTAAAAACAAGGCCTAGGGTTCGTACTTTCGCTAGTGCAATCTCTCAACAATGCTAACATAGTTAGATCATATGATTATCCCTCAAAGTGCAATAAAGAGTCACTCCCGAGTTCCTATTAGCGGAGAACAAAAGATAGAAACTATTTGTAGGGTACGCAACCACCTCAAAGCTATTCTTTCCGTTCGATCTATCCTAGAGTTCGTACTAAAATAACGCAAGCTATTATTCGGATCGATCTAATCAAGAGTTTGTACTAAAATAACACCAAAGAAAATTCATATTCATAATACTCAATCCACACAAAGAACTACAAGGAGACCCCAAAGTTTCTACCGGAGAAAAGATAATAAAGACGTGCATCAACCCCTATGCATAGATTACCCCAATATCTAAAGGAAATATGCCCTAGAGGCAATAATAAAGTTATTATTTATTTCCTTATATCATGATAAATGTTTATTATTCATGCTAGAATTGTATTAACCGGAAACATAATACATGTGTGAATACATAGACAAACAGATTGTCACTAGTATACCTCTACTTGACTAGCTCGTTGATCAAAGATGGTTATGTTTCCTAGCCATAGACATGAGTTGTCATTTGATTAACGGGATTACATCATTAGGAGAATGATGTGATTGACATGACCCATTCGTTAGCTTAGCACACGATTGTTTAGTATGTTGCTATTGCTTTCTTCATGACTTATACATGTTCCTATGACTATGAGATTATGCAACTCCTGTTTACCGGAGGAACACTTTGTGTGCTACCAAACGTCACAACATAAATGGGTGATTATAAAAGAGCTCTACAGGTGTCTCCAAAGGTACTTGTTGGGTTGGCGTATTTCGAGATTAGGATTTGCCACTCCGATTGTCGGAGAGGTATCTCTGGGCCCTCTTGGTAATGCACATCACTTAAGCCTTGCAAGCATTGCAACTAATGAGTTAGTTGTGGGATGATGTATTACAGTAGGAGTAAAGAGACTTGCCGGTAACGAGATTGAACTAGGTATTCAGATACCGACAATCGAATCTCGGGCAAGTAACATACCGATGACAAAGGGAACAATGTATGTTATTATGCAGTGCGACCAATAAAGATCTTCGTAGAATATGTAGGAGCCAATATGAGCATCCAGGTTACGCTTATTGGTTATTGACCGAGACGTGTCTCGGTCATGTCTACATAGTTCTCGAACTTCGTAGGGTCCGCACGCTTAACGTTACGATGGCGAGTTATATTATGAGTTTATATGTTTTGATGTACCGAAGGTTGTTCGAGTCTCGGATGTGATCACGGACATGACGAGGAGTCTCGAAATGGTCGAGACATGAAGATTGATATATTGGAAGCCTATGTTTGGATATCGGAAGTGTTCCGGTGAAATCGGGATTTCTTTGGAGTACCGGAGGTTCTGGAACCCCGGGAACTTAATGGGCCTTAGTGGGCCTTGGTGGAAGAGAGGAGAGGAGGCCGGGGAAGGGCCGCGTGCCTCCCCAGTCCGAATAGGACAAGGAGAGGCGGCGCCCCTTTCCTTCCCCCTCCACCTCTTCCCTCTCTCTCCTAGTCCAACATGGAAATGGGGGAGTCCTACTCCCTGGGAGTAGGACTCCTCGGCGCGCCTCCTCCTGGCCGGCCGCACCACCCCTTGCTCCTTTATATACTGAGGGCAGGGGCACCCTAGACACAAAGGTTGATCGGTTGATCTCTCCAACCGTGTCGGTGCCCCCTCCACCATATTCCACCTCGAGCACATCAGAAGCGGTGCTTAGGTGAAGCCACTGCGTCGGTAGAACATCAACATCGTCACCACGCCGTCGCGTCGACGAAACTCTCCTCAACACTTTCGGCTGGATCGGAGTTCGAGGGACGTCATCGGGCTGAATGTGTGCTGAACTCGGAGGTGTCGTACGTTCGGTACTTGATCGGTCGGATCGTGAAGACGTACGACTACATCAACCGCGTTGTGCTAACGCTTCCACTTTCGGTCTACGAGGGTACGTGGACAACACTCTCCCTTCTCGTTGCTATGCATCACCATGATCTTGCGTGTGCGTAGGAAATTTTTTGAAATTACTACGTTCCCCAACAGTGGTATCGAGCACGGTTTTATGCGTAGATGTCATATGCATGAGTAGAACACAAGTGAGTTGTGGGCGATATAAGTCATACCGCTTACCAAAGCATGTCATACTTTGGTTGGGCGGTATTGTTGGACGAAGCGGCCCGGACCGACATTACGCCAGACGCCACGCGAGACCGGTTCTCCCGACGTGCTTTGCACAGAGGTGGCTAACGGGTGTCAGTTTCTCCAACTTTAGTTGAACCAAGTATGGCTACGCCCGGTCCTTGCGAAGGTTAAAACAGCACCAACTTGACAAACTATCGTTGTGGTTTTGATGCATAGGTAAGAACGGTTCTTGCTAAGCCCGTAGCAGCCACGTAAAACTTGCAACAACAAAGTAGAGGACGTCTAACTTGTTTTTGCAGGGCATGTTGTGATGTGATATGGTCAAGGCGTGATGCTATATTTTATTGTATGAGATGATCATGTTTTGTAACCGAGTTATCGGGCAATCGGCGAGAGCCATATGGTTGTCGCTTTATTGTATGAAATGCAATCGCCTGTAATGCTTTACTTTATCACTAAGCGGTAGCGATAGTCGTAGAAGCATAAGATTGGCGAGACGACAACGATGCTACGATGGAGATCAAGGTGTCGCGCCGGTGACGATGGTGATTGTGGGTGTCAAAACCGGCGGATCTCGGGTAGGGGCTCCCGAACTGTGCGTCTAGGCGGATGGTAACAGGAGACAAGGGACACAATGTTTTTACCCAGGTTCGGGCCCTCTCGATGGAGGTAAACCCCTACTCCTGCTTGATTAATATTGATGATATGGGTAGTACAAGAGTAGATCTACCACGAGATCAAGGAGGCTAAACCCTAGAAGCTAGCCTATGGTATGATTGTTGATGTTGTAGTTGTTGTCCTACGGACTAAAACCCTCTGGTTTATATAGACACCAGATAGGTTAGGGTTACACAGTCGATTACAATGGTAGGAGATCTACATATCCGTATCGCCAAGCTTGCCTTCCACGCCAAGGAAAGTCCCATCCGGACACGGGACGAAGTCTTCAATCTTGTATCTTCATAGTCTTGGAGTCCGGCCGTGGCGATAGTCCGGCTATCCGGACACCCCCTAGTCCGGGACTCCCTCAGTAGCCCCCGAACCAGGCTTCAATGACGATGAGTCCGACGCATTGATTGTCTTCGACATTGCGAGGCGGGTTCTTCTCCAAATTCCATACACTTGTCAAATAGTGTCCGGCTTCTGATAAATGCTGCGCTCTTGACTTTCTACGCCCAATAATGGCAATCTTCCACGTGTTTGAATGAATGCGAACAGCCAGGGTATTTTACGATTACCCCCTAGCCGCAAATGAGCCGCCCATAAAAGGGGCAAGGATCTAGATCTGAGTCGCACCATCGCCCCTTTGCAAGCTTTCATCGGAGCGCCTCTGACCCAAGTCCATTCCATCATGGACAATGACACGGCTCCTCTTCTCGCTCCCCAAATTTCACCAGAAATTGGGAGAGATGCTCACCCGCATAACGAGCTAGTTATACTCCAAACCAAGGGATTTCTCCCCAGCCTTCTTGGTTCCGGTTCGAGCCGGACTTGCCACCTACAAGGGCGGAAAGCAAGCGGAGAGCGCCCCGATCCCTCTAAAGGAGAGCGGGTGTGCTTCATCTCTTATCTAGTAAGAGGCCTCGGATTTCCCATCCATCCGCTTTCTCGGGGCTCTTGGAGTTCTGACCTCCAATTGCACCATCTTACTCCTGCCTCCATCCTGCACATCGCGGGCTTTGTGGCCCTCTGCGAACTATTCTTGGGCGTTGAGGCTCACTTCGGATTGTGGAAGAGAATATTCTTCCTAGTGCCCCGTTCTCATGAGGGGTCAATATATCAAGTGGGCGGAGCCGAGCTATGGCGCATCGCCGGGACCGGATACCTGTCCCGAACCCCAAAGAAGGCGTCCGAAGACTGGCCTTCGGAATGGTTTTACATGGAGGACGTCCAGCTGCCGGATCCTGTTCAGATCGGCCTTCCGGAGTTCAACAACGCTCCTCTGAAGAAGCGCCTAAGCTGGCGCCCTCGGAGCTCCCGGAGAGAAGATGACCAGGACGTCCGTTATTTGATGGGCCGAATAAGGTTACTGGCTCATCCGGATTGACCATGCCAGGAGTCATGGCAATCTGCATTATGAGGGGAGTGCAACCGCTTCAATACAGAGGCCACCCCATGTGGGACTTCAACGGGAGGACGACGCCACCCGTCATGGCCGCAAGGGGCGGAATCGGTCACCGAACTGGTGAAGACCTTGTGTGTCATGTACAAAGGAGAGGAGGAGGACTTCCTCCGTCTCAACCCACTGAAGGAGTTTTCTTGAGTAATCCTCGGTGGGTAAGCAAACATCTTTGCGATCTGTCCGATCCATGTTCCCCTAGTTAAATATCTCATTCCATGGTTTTGTTTTTGCGCAGACCTGCGCGGACTATGGAGAAGATACAACCCGCCTCCACAACCCGAGGATCCGAAGCGGTCCTCGATCCGACATCCAAGAGGATCCGGATATAAAGGTGGAGTTGATCGATGGGGTATTCTACCAACTTAGCGTCGACAACGCGTTGGTCGCCATTACGGCGGATTACCCCGGAATATTTCCAGCTTCACAGGTAAAGGAGACCGAGATCCCAAAATTCTGATAACGACCCATCCGTGCTTTATTTTTGATCACCGTATACCAACGGTGTCTCGCAGGGGGTACCTTCAAGGCAGGGCAGTGCGGCCCCGCAGGTTAAAAAGAAGTGCGGTCCGGGTCGAAACTCCGCCGCAACGGTATGGCATGTCACCATACACCCAGGATTGATTCCTGGAAGGCGAACTAACGCCGATATCCTTTTCAGGAAAAAGAGCGCTCGCCGGACTGAATCCGGAGAGGTTGCCGATCGAACCTTCGCCGGACAGGCTTCAAAGCCGGGTCCGGAGGCTGAGGCGAGCACGAGACGTGCGTCGGATGTTCCTCTAACAGAGGATGCCGACAGGTTGTCCGCCACCAACTCCGAGGTGGAGAGCGCCTTGAACCACAGGCGCCGCCGGATAGTTCTTCGTGGACGTGTTTCTCCCGGAGGCCTTGAATGCCTTTGAGTCGGGAGATGCGCACCTCCGTGCCGCTCAAGATGGACTAGCCAGAGCCACGGAGCGGTGTGTGAAGGACATACGGGTAAGTAATTTTGTGATTATATATGCCAAGAGGCCCCGAGCCTTAAAATAGTTAGAATAACTGATTTAAGGATCATTTGTTATCTGAGGATCTTACAAAAAAGAATACCCGACTGTCCCGGAGCTCAAAGAGTGCAAAGCCCAACTTGAGGCCGCACTAGCCGCTGCAGGGGGAGCTACCGAGACCCCCACTGGTAATATATGCTTCAAAAGATAAATAATTTAGGAAGTGCGGCGTGTGTGTAAAGTTGACAAAAACATTGCCGATGGCGCCGGACTGGATCCGGACAAGCAACAGCTCTTGCGCCAGTTAAAGGCTGGCGAGAGCGTGCTTACAAGGGTGCGGCAGGAGAAGAATAACCTCCAAGACGCCAACACCAAGCTAGGTGAGGAACTGAAGGACGTTCGTGCCCAGCTATCGACCAGAAAGGAGAATCGACGGCTTGCGGCATTTTTGTAAGTGCTTGAGCGAACTTTGAAAGAGTTCGCGAGGAAGGCGACTAACATAAGTATGTATGTAGGTTTGCTCACAGTGTCGTCTGAGGAGGAGATGCCCAATTCTTGGTGATCTCCTTCCCGAATCGGCTACCGCATTTAACGAGCAAGTCCGGCAAGTGATGAAAGGCATCGGTCAAGCCTTGTGTCCATCAATCTCCCTACCCGAAGGTATTGGGGAGCTGGGCGGATGCTTCAAGGGCACGGCGGCGCTTAGGCTATGGAAGATATCGGCCTGCCGTCAAGGCGCCAGGGAGGCTGGGCCATGGTGAAGACACGGTACACGAAGGTCGACCCAAACCACATGGCCGAGGTCGGACTGTGGGGCGGATGGGATGGAGATCCCTGTAAGCTTAGTGTACGGCCAAGTAGAATTGGCCGCCAAGTATTCCCAGCAAGATTGTAAATTAGATAGCCTATTAGATGGCATTGAGGAGGAATACAATGAGTCGAATTGACTATGTAAAAATATGACATGAAAGAAATGTCTTCTAGACGGATTGTAGATCGTTTGTCGTAGCAGACCTTTTCGCTTCAACCTCCGGACCCAATAGTCCGGAGTGTGTCCGAATACCCTCGTGGTTATATAAGAACCGTGGTATGCATGGAGACAAGGCGTAGGGGTCATTGTTGTTGTATCAGACAAGTGCCCAACTAGTTATGCGATATTACATGGGTAGTAAGAAGCATCTTCCAGGAGAATAGTTCCGTTAAGGGTTCCTTTCATTGGGATGCATGCCCTAAAGTGCATGTCAAAGCTGCTATGAAAGCGAGAAAATCATCACGGGGCAGATGGGTAAAAGTTAAAAATCATCTTTCAATTCACCGACCGAATATTCCCTTAAGAACGCTAGCTTTCGGCTTCACCCGGTCCCGAGGTACACATCCGGTGACCCGGCAAGAATAATCACAGAGGTGCTCCTTTACCACCTAGCAGAACAATCGGGAACATAGGGGTAAGCAGAGCCGTGCAACCCAGCTTGGCCAAAACTTAAGTCATATCGATGCATATAATGGCGAATAAAAGGTACATGCGGAAGTTTAACACATGTGCTGGGCATGAAGCCCGTATAAATAAGCACATTAAAGAAGCCCCTGTATAATGAGTGCGGAAAAAGCGCAAAGCGAGCCTCTAAAGGCTACAAGAAGAAGAAGAAGGAGGAAGGAGAGAAATAGAAGACAGCAAAAAACAAAAATAAAGAATGCAGACGGAGGGAGGAGACGAACTTGAAGTCCGGCACTTAGGCGTAGAATCTTCGTAGACGGGCTGCGTTCCATGGGTTCGGCTCAAGTCGGTTATCCGATGCGTTCGTGAGCGGTATGCTCCGCGGTCAGGGACCTGGTCGATGATGAAGGGACCTTCCCATTTGGGCTTGAGTTTGTCCTTTTCTTGTCCGTGAGGCGTAGAACTAGTTCGCCAACGTTATAAGCTTTGGCCCGCATTTCTGCTTTTGATATCTTCGAGCTTCTTTGTTGATAGAATGCGGAACGAGCTTTTGCCACGTCGCGCTCCTCCTCCAATGCGTCCAAACTATCCTGCCGATCAAGTTCGGCTTCTCTTTCTTCATACATGTGCACTCGAGGTGAGTCATGAATTATGTCGCAGGCAAGACTGCCTTCGCTACTGCATACACCATAAAAAATGGTGTGAATCCGGTAGTGCGATTTGGCGTGGTCCGCAGCCCCAGTAGTACTGAGTCGAAGCTCCTCAACCGGTCGTGTTGGATTCCTTGAGGGACCGCACTAGTCCGGGTTTAATGCCGCTCATGATTAGACCGTTTGCCCGCTCGACTTGACCATTAGTTTGAGGGTGATAGACCGAGGCGTAATCGAGCTTGATGCCCATGTTTTTGCACCATAGTTTGACCTCATCATTTGTGAAGTTGGTGCCGTTACGATGATGATACTGTGGGGAACACTGAACAGTGTACAACCCCGATCACGTAAGACTATCACTAGTCCGGATTCAGCCGCTTTTAATGAGCTTGGCCTCTATCCATTTGGTGAATTTATCTACCATGACCAATAGGTATTTACGCCAGGGTTCCTCCCTTAAGGGGTCCAACCATGTCAAGCCCCTGCACCATGCCGGCGGGTGATGGGTATAGTCTTAAGGGCGGTGGGTGGCATGTGGCTTTGGTTAGCAAAAAGCTGGCAACCGACGCATCGTTGGACTAAGTCCTGCGCATCTGCCTGGGCCGTCGGCCAATAAAATCCTGTGCGGAAGGCCTTGCCTACAAGGGCCCGGGCTGCCGCGTGGTGCCCACCGGTCCGGCATGAATTTCATCCAGGAGGGTTCGCCCTTCCTCTTCGGAGATACACCTTTGAAGGACTCCGGTAGTGCTTTTCTTATAAAGCTCTCCCTCATGGACTTTATAGGCTTTAGAACGCCGTACTATACAGCGAGCCTCATTTTGGTCTTCGGGGAGTTCCTGCCTAGTTAGGTAGGCTAGGAATGGTTCCGTCCATGGGGCGATAACCGCCATTATTTCATGAGCAGAGGGTGTTATCTCGGGGGCAAAGCCTCCGGTTGTGTCAGAGTGTTTGGCGTCGGGCTATGCGGTTGGGTCCAGATTGTTATTGCCGGACTCCCCTTCCCATAGTACGGATGGCTTGAACAACCATTCCAAAAAGATATTGGGTGGGACGGCATCGCGTTTTGCGCCGATGCGTGCCAATATATCCGCCGCCTGGTTGTTATCCCGGGCTATATGATGAAATTCAAGCCCTTCGAACCGTCTTGACATTTTTAGGACCGCATTGCGGTATGCTGCCATTTTCGGATCTTTGGCGTCAAAGTCTCCGTTTATTTGAGATATTGCGAGGTTTGAATCCTCGCACCTCTAGGCGTTGAATGCCCATGGAGATCGCCATCCGGAGGCCGTGCGAAGGGCCTCAGATTCGGCTCGCGTTATTGGAGTCCGTATACATTATCGAAGGACGTATGGACTGTGTCCCGGTTGGGGAGACGTCAGACGACGCCAGCCCGAACTGTGCCAGCCAACAATTTGGAGCCGTCAAAGTGCATGATCCAATTGGAGTATGCGCCGTACTCTTTAGGGAGTTCGGCTTCAGTCCATTCGGCCACGAAGTCGGCCAAAACCTGCGACTTAATAACTCGTCGTGGCTTATAAGTTATGTCGAATGGAAGGAGCTCTATGGCCCATTTAGCAATCCGGCCCGTCGCGTCGCGGTTGTTTATAATGTCGTTAAGAGGTACTTCGGAGGCTACCGTTATCGAACACTCTTGAAAGTAGTGTCGCAGCTTCCGGGATGCCATGAACACCGCATATGCTATCTTTTGATAATGTGGGTACCAGGACTTGCATGGAGTTAGGACGGTGGACACATAATAAACCGTTTTTGAGCAGGGAACCGGTGTCCATCCGTTTCTCGCTCGACGACGAGCACCGTCTTGACAACTTGATGTGTTGCGGCGATATATAATAGCATTGGTTCACCAGCGTTGAAACCAGGACTGGATTTGTTGCGAATGGCCTTTATTTCTTCGAGTCCGGTATGCGGCATCCGTCCACTCAAAGTGTTCCCGGCGAGGAGGCGGTAAAGAGGTAATGCCTTTTCTCTAAATGGAGATAAAGGGGCTTAGAGCCGCTACACATCCCGTCAATTTTTGTATTTGTTTGAGGTCTTTTGGAATATCCAATTGTGACAGAGCTCGAATCTTGGCTGGTTTGCTTCAATTCCTCTACCGGACACAATGAAGCCCAGGAGCTTTCCGGCTGGAACGCCGAAGACGCATTTTTCCAGATTGAGCTTGATGTCATATTTTCGAAGATTCTCGAATGTGAGCCTCAAGTCTCTACTAGAGTTTCGACGTGTTTGGTTTTGACGACCACGTCATCTACATATGCTTCCACCGTTTTGCCGATCTGGTTGGCGGACATGTCACGAATCATGCTTGCTGATATGTTATACCGCGGCGTTTTTGAGCCCAAAGGGCATTGTGTTGAAGCGAGCGGGCCGTATGGAGTTATGAATGCTGTTGCAGCTTGGTGCAGCTCTGCCATCTTGATTTGGTGGTAGCGAGTGCAGCGTCGAGGAAGCACAATGAGTCGTGTCTCGCTGTGACGTCAATGATTTGATCAATTCGCGGGAGGGGGAAGGGATCCTTTGGGCAAGCCTTATTGAGGTCTTTGAAATCAACACATAGGCGCCAGGATTTATCCTTCTTTGGTACCATCACCAGGTTCGCTAGCCAGTCTGGATGTTTTATATCTCTGATGAATCCGGCCTCCAAAAGTTTGGCTAGCTCCTCTCCCATGGCCTGTCTCTTGGGTTCGGAAAAGCGCCGAAGAGCCTGTTTGACTGGCTTGAATCCTTTTAGGATATTTAGGCTGTGCTTTCGGCCCGGTGACGTGGGATTCTGGCATATCCGAAGGGTGCCAGCAAAGATGTCCAAGTTTTCTTGTAGAAATTTTGTAGTCACGGCGTCTACATCAGGGTTTAATTGTGCCCGATGGAGGCCGTCTTTGTGGTCCGATTGGGTGGACTTGGAATTTGACTATTTCATCCGCTGGTTTAAAAAAAGTGGACTTGGATCTTTTATCAAGTATCACATCGTCCCTGTTCACCGTGGAGCGTATCGCGGTGAGTTCCTCGGCCGCTAGGGCTTCGGATAGTGCCTCAAGGGCTAGTGCGGCTGTCTTATTTTCGGCGCGGAGTGCTATGCTCGGATCACTAGCGAGAGTGATGATTCCGTTCGGACCGAGCATTTTAAGCTTCATGTACCCGTAATGGGGTATAGCTTGGAAAATTGTGAATTCCTCTCGTCCTAGTATCGCATGATATCCACTGTTGAATGGGGACACTTGAAATGTGACCTCCTCGGACCTGTTATTGTCCGGCGAAATAACACTACATCCAGCGTGATTTTTTCATGGCAGCATACTTCCGGTGGGGATTATTCCTCTAAAGGTTGTGCTGCTTCGCTCAATGCGGTTCGATCTATTTCCATATTTCGGAGAGTTTCCTCATAGATGAGGTTTAGTCCGCTGCCGCCATCCATGAGTACCTTAGTAAGGCGAAAGCCGTCTACTATCGGGTTGAGAACCAATGCGGCTGGTGCCAGGGCAGTTCGGAACTTAGGTTCGTCACTGGCATTGAAGGTAATAGCCGTGACACTCCATGGATTCATTGTTGCTACTTGGTAGACTTCGGCAAGGTTACGGAGTTGTAGTTTTCGCATGTTATTTGATGCGAAAGTCTCGAAGACTATTAAGACCGTCTTTGGTGTTCTTTGAAGTTTGGGATTACGAAGCTAGAAGCTCTTCGCCACTTTGGCCACACCGTCGTAGTATCCAACATGCTCGAAGGCTATGAGTTGGAGCGGCGCCCTCTGTGCTATGAATTTTGTAGGGTTCGTTTAGCCAACCCTCCAGTACGGTTCCATACCCTTTAGGGGGTTTTGGTTTTTTGGTATTCAACCCCGGTGCTTGATAATGGTGCACCCTTTTGTTCCTGACTAGGGATGTATTCAGGGCCGGATTATCCCAAAATTTACTTTCGGTTTTCAGCGCTCTCCATTGCACAATATTTTGTACTATAGTCACCAAGTCAACCAAAGCGTGTGATTTCGTGACGACTTATGGCGTTTAGGATTCCCTTGTCCATGCAATTATTGCAAAAACTGGGATTGCGTCCTCCTCTCGGCAGTCCTTTATCCTGTTCATAACCAGGAGGAATCGCCCGAATGATGTACTGTTTCAGCTGGCTCTTGCCGAATTCGAGAGAGATCGCCAATGTTTGGGTGGGTGGGTGGCACTAAATCCGGAACCCCGTCCAATTCAGGACTCCTGCTTGATTAATATTGATGATATGGGTAGTACAAGCGTAGATCTACCACGAGATCAAGGAGGCTAAACCCTAGAAGCTAGCCTATGGTATGATTGTTGTTACATCCTCTGGACTAAAACCCTCCGGTTTATATAGACCTTAGGATAGGTTAGGGTTACCACAGTCGGTTACAATGGTAGGAGATCTACATATCCGTATCGCCAAGCTTGCCTTCCACGCCAAGGAAAGTCCCATCCGGACACGGGACGAAGTCTTCAATCTTGTATCTTCATAGTCTTGGAGTCCGGCCGATGATGACAGTCCGGCTATCCGGACACCCCCTAGTCCGGGACTCCCTCAGTGATCATGGAGGTGCTTCGGAGATGGAGATCACAAGCACAAGATGATGATGGCCATATCATATCACTTATATTGATTGCATGTGATGTTTATCTTTTATGCATCTTGTCTTGCTTTGATTGACGGTAGCATTATAAGATGATCCCTCACTAAATTATCAAAGTATAAGTGTTCTCCCTGAGTATGCACCGTTGCGAAACTTCTTTGTGCTGAGACACCACGTGATGATCGGGTGTGATAGGCTCGACGTTCAAATACAACGGGTGCAAAACAGTTGCACACGCAGAATACTCAGGTTAAACTTGACGAGCCTAGCATATAACAGATATGGCCTCGGAACACGGAGACCGAAAGGTCAAGCGTGAATCATATAGTAGATATGATCAACATAGTGATGTTCACCATTGAAACTACTCCATCTCACGTGATGATCGGACATGGTTTAGTTGATTTGGATCACGTGATCACTTAGAGGATTAGAGAGATGTCTATCTAAGTGGGAGTTCTTAAGTAATATGATTAATTGGACTTAAATTTATCATGAACTTAGTACCTAATAGTATCTTGCTTATCTATGTTGATTGTAGATAGATGGCCTGTGCCGTTGTTCCGTTGAATTTTAATGCGTTCCTTGAGAAAGCAAAGTTGAAAGATGATGCTAGCAATTACACGGACTAGGTCCGTAACTTGAGGATTATACTCATTGGTGCACAGAAGAATTACGTCCTGGAAGCACCCTTTGGGTGCGAACTTCTTCTTGAGGAGCAACACGGATGTTATGAACATCTGGCGAGCAAAAGCGATGACTACTCGATAGTTCGGTGTGCCATGCTTTACGGCTTAGAACCGGGACTTCAACGACGTTTTGAACGTCATGGAGCATATGAGATGTTCCAGAGTTGAAGTTAATATTTCAAGCAAATGCGGATTGAGAGATATGAAGTCTCCAATAAGTTCTATAGCTGCAAGATGGAGGAGAATAGTTACATCGGTGAGCATATACTCAAAATGTCCGGTATAATAATCACTTGATTCAACTGGGAGTTAATCTTCCGGATGATAGCGTCATTGACAGAATTCTCCAATCACTGCCACCAAGCTACAAGAGCTTCGTGATGAACTATAACATGCAAGGGATGGAAAAGATGATTCCCGAGCTCTTCACAATGCTAAAGGCTGCGGAGTAGAAATCAAGAAGGAGCATCAAGTGTTGATGGTCAACAAGACCACTAGTTTCAAGAAAAAGGGCAAAGGGAAGAAGAAGGGGAACTTCAAGAAGAACAGCAAGCAAGTTCTTTGCTCGGGACAAGAAACCCAAATGCGGACCTAAGCACGAAACTGAGTGCTTCTACTACAAGCAGGCTGGTCACTGGAAGCGGAACTGCCCCAAGTATTTGGCGGATAAGAAGGATGGCAAGGTGAACAAAGGTATATGTGATATACATGTTATCGATGTGTACCTTACTAATGCTCGCATTAGCACCTGGGTATTTGATACTGGTTCTGTTGCTAATATTTGCAAATCGAAACACGGGCTACGGATTAAGCGAAGATTGGCTAAGGACGAGGTGACGATGCGTGTGGGAAATGGTTCCAAAGTCGATGTGATCGCGGTCGGCACGCTACCTCTATATCTACCTTCGGGATTAGTCTTAGACCTAAATAATTGTTATTTGGTGCCAGCGTTGAGCATGAACATTGTATCTGGATCTTGTTTGATGCTAGACGGTTATTCATTTAAATCAGAGAATAATGGTTGTTCTATTTATATGAGTAATATCTTTTATGGTCATGCAGCCTTGAAGAGTGGTCTGTGTTTATTGAATCTCGATAGTAGTGATACACATATTCATAATGTTGAAGCCAAAAGATGCAGAGTTGATAATGATAGTGCAACTTATTTGTGGCACTGCCATTTAGGTCATTTCGGTGTAAAGCGCATGAAGAAACTCCATACTGATGGACATTTGGAACCACTTGATTATGAATCACTTGGTACTTGCGAACCATGCCTCATGGGCAAGATGACTAAAACACCGTTCTCCGGAACTATGGAGAGAGCAACAGATTTGTTGGAAATCATACATACTGAGATGTATGTGGTCCGATGCATGTTGAGGCCCGTGGCGGATATCATTATTTTCTCACCTTCACAGGATGATTTAAGCGAGATATGGGTATATCTACTTAATGAAACATAAGTCTGAAACGTTTGAAAAGTTCAAAGAATTTCAGAGTGAAGTTGAAAATCATCATAACAAGAAAATAAAGTTTCTATGATCTGATCGTGGAGGAGAATATTTGAGTTACGAGTTTGGTCTACATTTGAAACAATGCGGAATAGTTTCACAACTCACGCCACCCGGAACACCACGGCGTAATGGTGTGTCCGAATGTCGTAATCGTACTTTACTTGATATGGTGTGATCTATGATGTCTCTTACTGATTTACCGCTATCGTTTTTGGGTTATGCTTTAGAGACGGCTGCATTCACGTTAAATAGGACACCATCAAAATCCGTTGAGAAGACGCCTCATGAACTATGGTTTGGCAAGAAACCAAAGTTGTCGTTTCTTAAAGTTTGGGGTTGCGATGCTTATGTGAAAAAGCTTCAACCTGATAAGCTCGAACCCAAATCGGAGAAATGTGTCTTCATAGGATACCCAAAGGAGGCGTTGGGTACACCTTCTATCACAAATCCGAAGGCAAGACTTTTGTTGCTAAATTCGGAGTTTTTCTAGAGAAGGAGTTTCTCTCGAAAGAAGTGAGTGGGAGGAAAGTATAACTTGATGAGGTAACTGTACCTACTCCCTTATTGGAAAGTAGTTCATCACAGAAACCGGTTTCTGCAACACCTACACCAATTAGTGAGGAAGTTAATGATGATGATCATGCAACTTCATATCAAGTTGTTACTGAACCTCGTAGGTCAACCAGAGTAAGATCTGCACCAGAGTGGTACGGAAATCCTGTTCTGGAAGTTATGTTACAAGACCATGAAGAACCTACGAACTATGAAGAAGCGATGGTGAGCCCAGATTCCGCAAAATGGCTTGAGGCCATGAAATGCGAGATGGGATCCATGTATGAGAACAAAGTGTGGACTTTGGTTGACTTGCCCGATGATCGGCAAGCAATTGAGAATAAATGGATCTTCAAGAAGAAGACCGGCCGACGGCAGTAGCATTCTTGTCTACAAAGCTCGACTTGTCGCGAAAGGTTTTTGACAAGTTCAAGGGATTGACTACGATGAGACCTTCTCACGCGTAGCGATGCTCAAGTCTGTCCGAATCATGTTAGCAATTGCCGCATTTTATTATTATGAAATTTGGCAAATGGATGTCAAAACTGCATTCCTGAATGGATTTACGGAAGAAGAGTTGTATATGATGCAACGGAAGGTTTTATCGATCCAAAGGAGCTAACAAAGTGTGCAAGCTCCAGTGATCCATTTATGGACTGGTGCAAGCCTCTCGGAGTTGGAATAAGCGCTTTGATAGTGTGATCAAAGCATTTGGTTTTATCTGAGACTTACGGAGAAGCACGTATTTACAAGAAATTGAGTGGGAGCTACTGTAGCATTTACGATATTATATGTGGATGACATATTGCTGATTGGAAATGATATAGAATTTCTGGATAACATAAAGGGATACTTGAATAAGAGTTTTTCAATGAAAGACCTCAGTGAAGCTGCTTACATATTGGGCATCAAGATCTATAGAGATAGATCAAGACGCTTAATTGGACTTTCACAAATCACATACCTTGACAAAGTTTTGAAGAAGTTCAAAATGGATCAAGCAAAGAAAGGGTTCTTGCTTATGTTACAAGGTGTGAAGTTGAGTAAGACTCAATGCCCGACCAACTGCGGAAGATAGAGAGAAGATGAAAGATGTTCCCTATGCTTCAGCCATAGGCTCTATCATGTATGCCATCTTTGTGTACCAGACCTGATGTGTGCCTTGCTATAAGTCTAGCGAGGAGGTACCAAAGTAATCCAGGAGTGGATCACTAGGCGGCGGTCAAGAACATCCTGAAATACACGAAAAGGACTAAGGATATGTTTCGTTTATGGAGGTGTAAAAGAGCTCATCGTAAATGGTTACGTTGATGCAAGCTTTGACACTGATCCGGACGATTCTAAATCGCAAACCGGATATGTGTTTACATTGAACGGTGGAGTTGTCAGTTGGTGCAGTTCTAAACAAAGCGTCGTGATGGGATCTACGTGTGAAGCGGAATACATAGCTGCTTCGGAAGCAGCAAATGAAGGAGTCTGGATGAAGGAGTTAATATCCGATCTAGGTGTCATACCTAGTGCATCGGGTCCAATGAAAATCTTTTGTGACAATCTCGGTGCAATTGCCTTGGCGAAGGAATCCAGATTTCATAGGAGAACTAAGCACATCAAGAGACGCTTCAATTCCATCCGGGATCTAGTCCAGGTAGGAGACATAGAAATTTGCAAGATACATACGGATCTGAATGTTGCAGACCCGTTGACTAAGCCTCTTCCACGAGCAAAACATGATCAGTGATGACCCACAAGTATAGGGGATCTATCGTAGTCCTTTCGATAAGTAAGAGTGTCGAACCCAACGAGGAAGCGAAGGAAATGATAAGCGGTTTTCAGCAAGGTATTCTCTGCAAGTACTGAAATAAGTGGTAACGAAGACGGTTTTGTGATAAGATAAATTGTAACGAGCAACAAGTAACAAGAGTAAATAAAGTGCGACAAGGTGGCCCAATCCTTTTTTGTAGCAAAGGACAAGCCTGGAAAAACTCTTATAATAGGAAAAGCGCTCCCGAGGACACATAGGAATATCGTCAAGCTAGTTTTCATCACGCTCATATGATTCGCGTTCGGTACTTTGATAAATTGATATGTGGGTGGACCGGTGCTTGGGTGCTGTTCTTACTTGAACAAGCATCCCACTTATGATTAACCTCTATTGCAAGCATCCGCAACTACAACAAAAGTATTAAGGTAAACCTAACCATAGCATGAAGCATATGGATCCAAATCAGCCCCTTACGAAGCAACGCATAAACTAGGGTTTAAGATTCTATCACTCTAGCAACCCATCATCTACTTATTACTTCCCAATGCCTTCCTCTGGGCCCAAATAATGGTGAAAGTGTTATGTAGTCGACGTTCACATAACACCACTAGAGGCTAGACAACATACATCTCATCAAAATATCGAACGAATACCAAATTCACATGACTACTAATAGCAAGACTTCTCCCTTGTCCTCGGGAACAAACGTAACTACTCACAAAGCATATTCATGTTCATAATCAGAGGGGTAATAATATGCATAAAGGATCTGAACATATGATCTTCCACCAAATAAACCAACTAGCATCAACTACAAGGAGTAATCAACACTACTAGCACCTACTAGCACCAATCCCGAACTTGGAGACAAGAATTGGATACAAGAGATGAACTAGGGTTTAGAGATGAGATGGTCTTTGGTGAAGATGTTGATGGAGATTGCCCTCTCCCGATGAGAGGAGGCGTTGGTGATGACGATGGTGATGATTTCTCCTCCCGAGGGAAGTGTCCCCGACAGAGCTTTCTGTAGGAGCCCTAGATTGGTTCATGAGTTCCGCCTCGTGGCCAGTGAGTCTCGTCGAAAGGTTGCTTCTTATTTTTTTCTCTCATCGAAAGACTTCATATAGTAGAAGATGGGCGTCGGAGAGCCACCGGGGGACCACGAGGTAGGGAGGCGCGCGCCGTGGAAGCGCCCCACCCTGCGGCGAGGTGTGGGCCTGGCCTCCATCATTGGCGACGATTTTCTTTATTTATTTTAAGATATTCCGTGGAGTTTGAGGACTTTTGGAGTTGCGCATAATAGGTCTCCAATATTTGCTCCTTTTCGGCCAGAATTCCAAATTAGGCATTCTCCTCTTCATGTAAACCTTGTAAAATAAGAGAGAGTAGCCATAAGTATTGTGACATAACGTGAAAATAACAGCCCATAATGTGATAAATATCGATATAAAAGCATGATGCAAAATGGACGTATCAACTCCGCCAAGCTTAGACCTCGCTTGTCCTCAAGCGAAAAGCCGATAACAATAAATATGTCCTCATGTTTAGAGGTAGAGGCGTCGATAAAAATAAAATACGGACATGAAGGCAACATGATTATTCTCATAACAACAACATATATAGATTTTTTCATATGATTACTTATGTTCAAGTGATGATCTTTTCACAATGCAAAAGTATGAATCAGAAACCTTATTGAGCACCAACAAATTATAACCTCAGTCATTGAAGCA
The DNA here is from genome assembly GCA_021605145.1 of Aegilops bicornis. Lineage (NCBI taxonomy): Eukaryota > Viridiplantae > Streptophyta > Magnoliopsida > Poales > Poaceae > Aegilops > Aegilops bicornis. The sequence goes on from CM038669.1 coordinate 575,429,377, forward strand.
ATTGCAATTTATCACAACATCGGAAAGAGTCTATGTCAGAGCTTAAAAGCAAGTCCACATACTCAACTATCACTTAGTACTTCATAATTGCTAACACTCACGCAATACTTGTGGTTACGGAGTTTTAATCGGACACAAAGAAAGATAGGGGCTTATAGTTTTGCCCCACAACCTTTTACCTCAAGGGTAATGTCAACAATAACAATTCATGCTCCCCTACATCAAATTAGATATATATATATCATGTTCTTTCCAACATGCTGAGCTTGCTAAAGGATAAAATGAAAAAGGAAAGGTGAAGATCACCGTGATTCTTGCATAAGGTAGAGGATAATAATAAAAGATAGGCCCTTCGCAGAGGGAAGCAGAGGTTGTCATGCGCGTTTAGGGTTGATGTACAAAATCTTAATGCAAAAGAACATCACTTTATATTGCCCCTTGTATGTGGACCTTTATTATGCAGTCAAAATCGCTTTTATTACTTCCACAAAAAGTTCGTACAAAGCTTATTTTCTCTGCACTAATAAGTCATGCATATTTAGAGAGCAATTTTTATTGCTTGCAGCGATGACAACTTACTTGAAGGATCTTACTCAATCCATAGGTAGATATGGTGGACTCTCGTGGCTAAACTGGTTTAAGGGTATTTGGAAGCACAAGTAGTATCTCTACTTGGTGCTTGAGAATTTGGCTAGCATGAGGGGAAAGGCAAGCTCAACATGTTAGAGGATCCATGACAACATACTTTATCTCAGATGTAAGAAAACATAACTCATTATGTTGTCTTCCTTGTCCAACCTCAACTCTTTAGCATGTCATATTTTAATGAGTGCTCCCAATCATAAAAGATGTCAATGATAATATATCTATATGTGAAACCTCTCTTTCCTTATTACTTCATAAAAGATCAATATGAACTCTTTGATTCTTTTTATTCTTTTTATTTTATTCACCCAAGATCATGGCAAAATAATCAATCCCTTGACTCAACACTAATCTTTATTATCACTACAAAAAAATACACTTCCGTGATGATACGTGTTTGTCACAGTAGGTCGCGTTTTTTGTCATGCATGTACATCCATGACAAATTTATGATGAGAATCAAGATAGTCATACCTGCTGTCGTAGAAGTGTTCCATGACATTACCAAAATTATCATCACGGAAGTGTCCACTTCCATAATGACGATAAATCGCGCGTCATGAAGTGCTTTTCGTCAAGGGTGACCGACACGTGGCATCCACCGTGAACGGAACGCCGTTAAGCTATCGGGTCGGGTTTTGGATCCGATAACGGTTAACAGCCCGAACCAATGGGGATTTTCCACTTGTAAAATCGTCATTGGTCGGAGGAAACACGTGTCGGCTCATTGTTGGGACAGATGTCATCCACTCATTGGACGAAGGCGCCTATGATACGTCGACCGTGGCACGGCCAATCAAGTTTAAATGGGCGGCCCAACTAAAGGCCCACAAGATTTGGCGGCCCATAATGGGCCGACCGATTCAAAGGCCCACGAGATTTTGCGGACTATAATGGGCTGGCCCAGCTAAAGGCCCTAAGATTTCGTGGGCCATAATAGGTCGACGGTAAAGGCCCACAAGATTTTTGTGTGCCATAATGGGTCGGCCCAGGTAAAGGCCAACAAAATTCTTGCGGATCATAATGGGCCGGCCCAGCTAAAGGCCCACGAGATTTCGCCGACATTAATGGGCCGGCCCAGCTTTAGGCCCACAAGATTTTGAGGACCCTAGTAGGCCGGCCCATTAACTGGCTGCCATGTTTTGGGCCAAATGCCGGCCCATAATTGATCCGGTCCATTAATGGCCTGCCACGTTCCGGGCCTAGTAATGGCCCAAATCACGGCCCAGATCAGGTCCGGCCCTTTAAGAGGCTTTGGGCTCAATTATGGCCCATATCAGATTCAGCCCGTTGAATGGACGCTATGCTTTTGGGCCCACTTGCTAAAGGCCCATTTAGTAATTCGGCCTGATATTAGTTCCGGCCTATTTAGGGCCCATTTAACATTTCGGCCCTATATTAATTTCGGCCTGTTAAAAGCCCGTCATATAGTTGGGCCTAACTACGGCCCGGTTTGCATCCGGCCTGCTCACAGCCGATATCTGATTGGGCCAAACAAGGACCGAGACAACTTTGGCCTGTTAAAAGCCCGTGAATTGATTCGCACAATCATGGGCCGGGGTCCATTTCGGGCTGCCGCCGGCCCGTGAGCTATTCGGCACGTTTCAGGCCCAGCCTACTTCTCAGCCTCCTAAAAGCCCATTGAGTTTTCTTGCGAAAAGATGGCCGGGGGTTACTCGGCCTATTAAAGGCCCGAATCTACTAGTGGGCGGTTTGGCGGGCCCATGATGCGGATCATACATCGTGATTGCATGACGGCCCGATTATGTACCGTAATTTTACGGTTTGGCGGTTTCTTGCGAAGAGCAGGATATATATACGATAAAATAACTGCAGCATTGTGAATAAGAAAAACCTAGACTATACAATAAAGAAATTACGGCATATTACATCCATTGGGCATCAAAGTTCGCCACTATGATAATAAAGCACAAGCAGACAGCAGATTACATACGCTGGGCATCAAAGGTCGCCACCGATGCAAATAAACACGCCGACAAAATAATATACAAAACCGACAAAGACTTCAATAGAGTTCAAGAAAGGTTAGCCTATTTGGGAGCTTGGCATAAGCAGCCGAAAGCAAGATGATGAGGCTGGCTTTGTTCAACACTTATATCTTCCTCACTCTGAAGATAAATAAGAAGACGGATGAGGGTTTTGCACATAAAAGTATCGGTGCTAACAATTCATCACATTTCTTCTTGTGAATAAAGTGACACAGCTTTAAAATTGCATTAACACAATATGGTATTGTTCAGGTCAAGACATGGCAGGAATTGACATTGTGATGGAGTTAGCAGCTTCACGACACCACTGGATTACGGATCAAGAACTCATAAGTATCAATGGTTAGTGTCTTTGTCAATTTATCCCATTTCAGATTGGCAAATAAAGAGGTGGTTTAAATAATAGTAGAATGGTATGACATTGTTCATAGTTAAGACATTGCAGAATATGACATTGTGCTGTAGTGGGTAGGTTCACCACACCACTGTATTACGGATGAAGAAACGAAGCATACATGCGGTGCAAAAGAAGATCACTTGCTCAGAGTATAGTTTAATTTACATGGTATGAAGAAGGAAGTTGGTTGTACAATTGAAAACTTAAATTGAGAAGGACAAACTTTTGTTTATGAACTACATAATAAACTTTAAACATGCAATTTGATGCAAACACCAAAAATAAACAATTGTTGCAGTCATGCCTAACCAAATATACACAACAAAGTTTGAAGGCTTGAAAAGGACAAACTTACATTACTGGTGAAGACAGGCTCTATAAAGCCCTTGTCCATCTTGATGATGGGGGGGCAATTCAAGAAGTTTAGCACAAAATGTTCTTCATAAGCATTGCCTTTATTCTACATTTCGTTAAGAGTAAATATAGATGTGATAATATCTGAAAGAATGGAGAATATTTAAGATAAGATGAAGAGTGATGCTACATAACCAAGTAGCTATAAATGTATGTGCAGCGATACGGGCAAAAGGCATAGCCAAGAGCAATGCACAGCTAAACTTCTTCAAGTACCAACCTTATGGTAAGAGTAAATATAGATCGATGTGTAGAAAATGGAGGGCAAAGGAAAATAAGCTGCAGAGTGATGGTACATGAACAGCTACTGTCAATATAAGTACAGCGATAAAGGACAGCATGTACTTACAAGAACAATGCAGAGCTAAAAAAATTCATTGGCATTGGATATATTCTACACTAATGTAACCATTCATACAGATCGAGATAATTTGGAGCGAACAATTGATAAGCAAGCTATCATGCATACGCTGTCACATAATGAACCGGTATGTATGCAAGTACGGTGATACTGAGGACAACAGTACTAACAAGAGCAAAGCAGTGGGCAGCATATTTGCGATATCATGTCTTTCATTTCAAAACGTAATTCTACTACGAGCAGATATCCAGAAAAAAATATACGTAAGACACATTCGGAAAAGTAGAAGTTCAAATAGTCATGTGATTTCATAGATAGTACCTCATCACAGGGAGCAGAGACCGATTGCATAACAAGGTTTTTCCATTCAATGTCTTCTAAATTTAGCACAGGAGACTTCACCGGAAATTCGTTTATAGACTTGCCATCAAAGTGTGATTTATGGGGTAACACCGATACTGCTGCAATGCTTCCTTGAAAAGCACAAGCAAGCTTTACTCGTCATGACTATCCAGATTGACCCTCACCTAGTTACAACAATGTAATGTAAATCATTGATGTGTTCGATCAACAGAAAACAGGAAAATAATAACCATGAATAATAGCACTTACACGTAAGTTGACAGAAGATGTGAAAATGGTGTTTGTCTTCACTATAATCTTCCCATGATGGGAATATATGCACGTAGTCCCTAACAACATTGAAAGCATTGTCTTTTAAAGTGGGAATAAATGGAATGGGGTTCCAATCTGCAGGAATTGGCCGTCTACGTAGTTGGGATAGGTCTTGACGGTGGACTTCTTGTACTTTTTTTGGAGTGGGATTTTTACGTAATGCGGCTGGTGCTATGTCAAATGAAATCGGTATACCGTTGGTCGGAGTGCAGGTCTGTGTGGTGGGGCTAGTGGTGTGGCCATGAAGTATGGAGTGCAGTCTGCTTGGAGTCGGTCCTATGTTTTGTGTCCTTTGGTTGTACAGCCAATATAAGTGGGGCGCTGTCTGATTTCTCGGCACCACCACGTTTTTCAAGGACTTTCTTTGGTGCTCCTTGAGTTCGCCAATCACCCTCTTCCTTTTTGATGTCGATGCACAAGAACAACATTTGAGTGGAAAAACATGGTATGACGGCAGATGGAATATGTATTGATAATGGATGGGCATAGCATCTCGAGTTATATGATGAGTAAACTAAGCGAGATGGTGGTGCAACAAAGTAGAAGAAATGCAAGACAACATATGCAAGATACGCGCAATCAATAAAACCTTGCCAAATTAGAACAGGCACCTTGATTGGTGAGCAGGATGGCCATCCGCCTTTGACTCCTCGAGGTTAGAATAGTCATTAGAATGATATTACGAACAAGAATCAACAGTGGGGAGCGTCTGAGTTTCATTGCTTCCAAAATGGCACTCAATGCCTTGGTGCCAATTTTGTAAGTCATTGCAGTTGTTCCACAATATTCTTCTAATGCGCGGATTCCGATATTCACTGTAATTGCATATAATATCTGAGAACCATGAAAACATAAATAGTTGTGAGATTATCTTTGTAATGCAGATGATATTCTAATATAGGGGCGCCCCTGTAAACACTTATGTGGTATCCTTTGGATTACGATGAGAGAGCTCATGTGTGCTTTGTAATATCGTATGCATTTATATAATCCGCACAAGTACACAAAAAATAGGCTCGAAGTAAGGATAGGCGGATGATAGGTTCATAATATCTTGTATAGATAGTTTATTGCCAAACCATAATAACAAGAGCACACAGCAACTAGGTAGATCATAGTTTACATAACAGGGGTACACCATTACCACGATATATAAATCGGGAAAGTGGAACTGGCTTGAAAATATGGTGCTGTATTGCCGCTAGTAATTGAAAGCCTATCGATCGCGTCTGAGACAAAGCACACTATCGAACATGGTAAAGAAGAGCAAGAAGATTTTGGATAATAAAATGTTGGTTGCGCAGTGCCCACACATGATGAACCAGAGCGCATTAAGAATGCAACTCCCATTGTCTCTCGACCATTTCGAGCGGTTGGATGAAGATCCCACGTCTCCTAACCCTTCTTCTTCCTCCTCGTGATTCTTCCCATACAGAACACCGACGGGCCGCCGGCCGGACCACCGGCCCCCACCGCCTGTGGTCCTCCGCCACCCCCACCCCCCACCCGCATCGAGTTTTCTTCGTTCGGCGAGGCCCCACAACCACCCGAGCCCCTTGGATCGCACCGGCGAACTCCGGTGAGCTCTGAAAAATTGACTGACCCAATTTTGAAATTTAGTCTACTGTGATTTAACTAGTGTGGAATATAAAAGGGGAAAACCATAAGCATTGGGAGTATAGTGTTGAGCGTGCCATGGCGGATCTGAAGGTGCAAACCGGACAAAGGCAACTTCGCAACCAAGACAAGAAATCGGAGTAAAGCTGTGGCGATCTATTTTCTTGCTGCGATAAATAAGTTGAAGAATCTGAAGAGTACCGCCTACAGTGCGGCGCCGTGTCTGCATCTGGTGAGAATTTGACGGTGCTCTTCTTGATAGCGATGGCTGTCGGCGGCGGAAGCAGATCTAGGAGGGTGAGCAGTGGCGGCGGGCGCGGTGGACGAGGCAGTCGTGAGGCCCGGCGCGGCAAGGTGGACGACAGCGGGGATGAAGCGAAGGGACGGGATGCAAGGATCCCGGTCCGAAGGCGTGGATGAGAGAGGTCGATCTCTTGTAATGGACGGCGGCGTCGGGTATCAACTCGGCATGGTGGAGGACGGCGGTGGATGGGGTGGCCGACGGCGGCAGACGGAGGAGGGTGGGGGTGGAGAGGGTGTTTTGGCGCCCACGGAGTAGGAATGGGGAAAAGGGAGGTAGAGAGGAAGGGGGGAACCATGTAGTCAGGGTGCGCTTGTCTCAAATGCGAGGAAATTTACAAACTTAGCCCTCGTTTCAAATTTCTACTACATCACAGCAATATTAGTTGGTTGGGGATAGGACGGTAATCTCGCATACACCGAATATTTGCCGACGACAGTTTGTTTTTGGCACCCACCGTGTATGAATATGAATCGTGAAGGGAATCGATTTCGGCAGAGGGCACACTGTGTTTTGGCGCACACCGTGTATGAATCCGGGTGAGAGTCGGTTAAGTCACGTTTGGGTGAAATAACAAACCTACCGATATCGAAAACTATAGAAATCCAGCAGATAGGCTTTGAGTGGCAGGGATAGGCACTAGTGATTTCCATCTCGCAGACTTTGGTTTCGGGCGGTTACTGCGACTTTCTGAAAGTGCAACTATCCCTATGTGGTTTGGGTAATTCATAACAACATATAGCTCATTGAGCTAATGCTATTCCAAGATGAACATTTCAGGAAAGCTCAATGAATGGCATGGCATGGATGATGAAAGTGGATCCCTCAAAATGCTAATGACAAAGGATTGGCTCAAGCTCAAAAGCTCAAGACTCTTCATTTTATATTTTAGTGATCCAAGATCACATTGAGTCTATAGGAAAAGCCAATACTATCAAGGAGGGATGAGGTGTTGCTTAATGAGCCTCTTGCTTCATGTGCTTAGTGATATGCTCCAAAACCTCGCCTACTTTCTCACATCCACATATGACCTAAACCTAAAGCCAAAATCGGTCACACCGATTCTCCCTATCCGGGCGCCACCGATTTGAAGTCATAGCCACCGCCACAAACCCTAGGCAAATCGGTTCTACCGATAGGGATGTCGGTCTCACCGAGATGGGATTGTAATATCTCTGCTTTCCTTTTTCGTAACTTTTCGGTCTCACCGAAAGAGCGCTTTCAGTCCCACCGAGATTGCAATGTAAACTCTCTTGTTTCCCTTTCGTAACGCTTTCGGTCTCATCGAAGAGCGAATCGGTCCCACCGAAGTTTAATTCGACCAACTCTTCGGTTAGCTAATTACCAAAATCGGTCTCACCGAAGTTTTTGTAATCGGTCTCACCGAGATTACGTTATGCCCTAACCCTAACCATATCGGTCCTACCGAGATGCAAGTCAGATCCACCGAAAACCCTAACGGTCACTAGGTTTACTAAAATCGGTTCCCGACCGAGTTTGTTGATTCAGTCTCACCGAGATTGGTAAATTGTGTGTAACAGTTAGATTTTGTGTGGAGGCTATATATACCCCTCCACCTCCTCTTCATTCGTGGAGAGAGCCATCGTAACAAACCTACACTTCCAACTTACCATTTCTCGAGAGAGAGCCACCTACTCATGTGTTGAGACCAAGATATTCCATTCCTACCATATGAATCTTGATCTCTAGCCTTCCCCAAGTTGCTTTCCACTCAAATCTTCTTTCCACCAGATCCAAATCCTATGAGAGAGAGTTGAGTGTTGGGGAGACTATCATTTGAAGCACAAGAGCAAGGAGTTCATCATCAACACACCGGTTGTTACTTCTTGGAGAGTGGTGTCTCCTAGATTGGCTAGGTGTCACTTGGGAGCCTCGACAAGATTGTGGAGTTGAACCAAGGAGTTTGTAAGGGCAAGGAGATCGCCTACTTCGTGAAGATCTACCGCTAGTGAGGCAAGTCCTTCGTGGGCGATGGCCATGGTGGGATAGACAAGGTTGCTACTGTGGACCCTTCGTGGGTGGAGCCCTCCGTGGACTCTCACAGCATTGCTACCCTTCATGGGTTGAAGTCTCCATCAACATGGAGGTACGATAGCACCACCTATCGGAACCACGCCAAAAACATCTGTGTCTCCAATTGCGTTTGAATCCTCCAAACCCTTCCCCTTACTTTCTTGCAAGTTGCATGCTTTAATTTCCGCTGCTGATATACTCCTTGCATGGTTGCTTGAATTGTGTGATGATTGCTTGACTTGTCCTCCGATAGCTAAAATCTGCCAAACTCTAAAAGCGGGAAAAGGCTAAGTTTTTAATTGGTCAAGTAGTTTAATCACCCCCTCTAGACATACTTCAAGGTCCTACAAGTGGTATCGTAGCTTTGGTCTCCATTTGCTTTGATTTCCATAGCTTTTGGTGGTCATAGCCTTGGTTTCACAACCTAGGAGAGTATGGCGTCTAGCGAGGGAAATTATCACCGTAGAGGTCCTTACTTTGATGGTACTAATTTTGCTAGTTGGAAGAATAAGATGAAAATGCATATTCTCGGACATAACCCCGCCGTTTGGGCAATTATTTGTATTGGCTTGCAAGGTGAATTCTTTGATGGGAGAGAGCCGAACCGTGATGCTAATGCGGAAGAATTGAAGATGCTGCAATACAACGCTCAAGCTTGTGATATCATCTTCAACGGATTATGCCCCGAAGAATTTAACAAAATCAGCCGTCTTGAGAATGCAAAGGAAATATGGGATACTTTGATTGATATGCATGAAGGTACCGAATCCATCAAAGAATCCAAGTTGGATGTGCTCCAAAGTCAGCTTGACAAGTTCAAAATGAAGGATGGTGAAGGTGTCGCTGAAATGTACTCTAGGCTTGCACTTATCACAAATGAGATTGCGGCTTATGGAGTGAACAAATGACCCATGATTAATCATCAAGAAGATCCTAAGAGCATTGGATGGAAAGTATGATACCGTGTTCACAGTGATTCAAATGATGCCAAACTACAAAGATCTCAAGCCAGCAGAAGTCATTGGAAGAATTGTGGCTCATGAGATGTCAATTAAGGATAAGGAGGAACTTCACAACAAGTCAAGTGGTGCTTACAAAGCCTCAAGTGAAGCCCCCACATCATCAAGTGAGAAACACACCTTCAATGAAGAATTGAGCTTAATGGTGAAGAACTTCAACAAATTCTACAAGAGTAGAAGCAAAGAAAGAAGCTCCAAGTCAAGATCTTACAATGACAAAAGATCTTCTAGTCGAGAGCGAAATTGCTACAGTTGTGGGAGACCCGGACACTATTCCAATGAGTGTACGGCACCCTACAAAGGAAGAGAAGACTCTCCAAAAAGAAGAAGTAGAAGAGAAGAATCACCACCAAGAGAGAGGAGGAGTAGAGATGATCGTTATGAACGAAGACCCTCACGGAGAAGCAAGGATTCGGAAAGGAAGGACAAGTCATCAAAGAGCTACACAAACCGAAGACATCAAGCTCATGTTGGTGAATGGGTATCCGGCTCCGACTCCGACAATTACTCCGAGAGAAGCTATCACTCCGACTCCGAATATACTCAAGATGAAGGTGTTGCCGGTCTAGCACCTGTGTCAACCAAGTCCTACGACATATTTGAGTTACCAAATGAAAGAATTGGAAGATGCTTCACGGCCAAAGGTCCAAAGGTAACACATCCTGAGTATATTGATTTCAATAGTGATGAACATGACTTGCTTGTAGATGATGATTTACTTGTTGACAACTCTAGTGATGAATACTATGATGAAACGTCAATTAATCATGCTAATCAAGATAAAACGAATGACAATGATAAGGAGAAGATTGAGCTTCTAACTAAAGAACTAAACACTCTTAAGTTAGCTCATGAAACTATCTTGAAGATCATCGAGAACTTTTAAGGGCTCATGAGAAGTTACGCTTTGAAAAGCTCAATCTTGAGCAAGAGCATGAGTTCTTAAAGCAATCAATGATGATCTCCGTAAGAAAAGTTCTTCTTACATTGCCAAGCGTTTACTCTTATCTACTTACATGCCTCAAGTCAAGTCTAGTAACAAGAACAAGAAAGATTCTTCCTCTAGTAGTAACAACAATAATGTCAAATCCAATATTGTTGCTTCTAGTAGTTCTCTTGATTCCACTAATGATTCTCTTAGCCAAGTTACACTTCAGCAAGAAAATAGCTTATTGAAGGGAATTATAGAGCAAGGTGTATACAAGAGCCTTGCCGGGAGTAAGCAATTCGAGGAAATTGTACGCAAGCAAGGAAGGCACCGAAAGAATCAAGGTGTTGGTTTTGAACGAAAGTTCAATGCCAATGGAGTTGAGTGGGAAGAAGATCAATACCCCAAGACGAAGTTTGTTCCTCAACAAGAGAAGTATGATCCTACTTCCTTTAAGGGAACACAAGCACAAGATGATCTTCCACCACAAGACCACAAGAACAAAGGCAAGGACAAGCTTCAAGAAGAAATTGATGCATTTGAAGAAGCACCTAAGGTCTCGGGCAAGTGGATTCCCAAGACTACGTCAAGTTCTACATCATCAAGTACAACTATAACTCCAAGGATTCCCATCAAGATGATGTGGATCCCAAGAAGAAGAACTAGAGAGTTCTTGAGGGTGACTCCGCCAACATATTTCACTCATATCTTTATGGCAAGGACAAGTGCAATCAACTTCCATATCTTGCACTAGTTCAAGGAGTCACAAACCCTCATGTTGGTAAGGCAAGGGACAAGGTAACCCAATGATTTCATGGACATCATTTTGTGTGTGCATCACTCTATGTCTATGGATATACTTGTTTGTTCCTTGTGGGACTAACCCATGTAGGTATTTAAAGTGCAACTCACTCCAAAGGATTGCTCCAAAAAGATCTACATCAACATTGAGCATCCACATCTTCAACACCTACATGAAGTCATCATCGACAAAACCCAAGGTTAGTTCATCCCTCTTAGGGGGATCTCACATCTAGGGGAGCTTAACTCTAAGAATTGAGTCAAAGCAACTCTAATGATGTGAACACATAAATGCTTTATGTAAAAGTGGTAACCCCACTTGAGCTTAAACGATGAGTATGACCTATGATCAAATGTCTATCATTTGACTCCTAAGTCAATATACTCATATATAGATGACCTAGTCATCGCCAATTGTTTGATAGATGCTAGAATTGGTTGCGCATGCTTTGCCACATATTTCATTTGCCATCTTATTGTGTGAGCATGTTGGTTGCATACTTTACTCATTCGAGGACATCCACTTGTTGTTTTGATTGATTGGCTTCTTTTTTTGGCCAAGTGGATGGACAAGAATGCCTAAGAACCTTCTCTTGCTATCTATGCTTTTCTCGTCTCAAACTCTATTCATGCTACATCACAAAATTTGATCAAGTCAGATTCGAACCACTCTGTGTGAGGAGCACTCAGAGACCCCGATTCGTCATAGATTTAAACTTCCAAAACTTCTTTGTGATTCTCGGTCTGACTGATTCCTCCATTTCGGTCTTACCGAGATCACTAAGTCGATCTAGGTTTTCAATCTCGGTGCAACCGATTTGAACTCTTCGGTCACACCGAGTTGCAATAACTCAGACATTAGCTTTGCATCTCGGTGCCACCGAGTTGTTCCACTTTCAACCACATTGACAGGTCGGGCTATACATAGTCACGGGCAAAAATATGGAAATTTCTCCGAACCTCTTCGCTCACAAGCAATAGCTCGCTTCCCGCCTCCGTGGTCTCCGGATCGTCTCCTCGTGACCGCCTCCACCGCTGGTTTCCGCCCGCCGTCAGCCAACGGAATTGAACCCCTCCGGTTGCCGCCGTAACGTAGTCTCCACCGAACTAGGGTATGGACTCGATCACCGTGGCTTTCCTCATCCGATTCTCAAAGACATTGTGTTCTTATTGATTCTTGCCATGATTGAAACACTCCTATCCATTCATTGCAATCCTTAGAATAGTTTTGATTCGAAAAATTTAGGGTTAGGTTTCCGCCGAAACCATCTCGGACCCACCGAGTTGAAAAACTCGGTCCCACCGATTTGGCTTATGCCATTGCACTAGTGAGACTCGGTCTGACCGAGAATTGCTAATCGGTGAGACCAATTTTAGGACTTTGTGAAACCCTAGCAGTCTCGGTGCCACTGAACTGTGACTCGGTCTCGACCGAAGTTCATCAGTTTAGGTTCCAAAACTGCTTCGGTATCACCGATTTTGAAAATCGGTTGATCCGAAATGCTTTCTCGTGGAAAACTAAAACTGAATTTTTGAGTCATTCTTTGCAAAAATCTCTACATTTTTTATGCTCATCCACTCTACCTCATCTATAACTCTTCACAGGTCGGTGGTCGCAATGTTTGCAGCATGTCGCACTGTGAAAGTGACACTCAGAATAGGTCAGAGGAGCAGGTGAACATGAGTGAGGGCACTAGTCCCTCCAGCACTTCAGATGAAGGCAGCAGGAGCACCCAAGCAATTTGCCTAAAGCTGCCACCAGGCAAAGGAAGAAGAAAACCTCAGATTCTGAAGATGAGGATTATAGGGCAGAAGAGGATGAGGCAACCTCCAAGAAGGGAGTGCTCAAAAAGGAGTATGGCTCAAAGACATATCACAAAGCATGGACTCAATAGGAAGGTTCCTGCCAAGAGGACACCTATGCCAAAGGTCGAGCATCAACTCAAATTCCTAAAAGCCCGATCCCAAAGAGCCACCGTCAAGGAAAGAAAAGGAAGGAAAGGGTCAAGAAGACCACTGCCGGTGTCAAAACCGGGCGGATCTCGGTAGGGGGGTCCCGAATCGTGCGTCTAGGCGGATGGTAACAGGAGACAAGGGACACGATGTTTTTACCTGTGTTCGCCCTCTCGATGGAGGTAATACCCTACTCCCCGCTTGATTAATATTGATGATATGGGTAGTACAAGAGTAGATCTAACACGAGATCAAGGAGGCTAAACCCTAGAAGCTAGCCTATGGTATGATTGTTGTTCTGTCCCCATGAGACTAAAACCCTCCGGTTTATATAGACACCGGATAGGTTAGGGTTACACGTAGTCGGTTACAATGGTAGGAGATCTACATATCCGTATCGCCAAGCTTGCCTTCCACGCCAAGGAAAGTCCCATCCGGACACGGACGAAGTCTTCAATCTTGTATCTTCATAGTCTTGGAGTCCGGCGTGACGACAGTCCGGCTATCCGGACACCCCCTAGTACGGGACTCCCTCAGTAGCCCATGAACCAGGCTTCAATGACGACAAGTCCGGCGCGCATATTGTCTTCGGCATTGCAAGGCGGGTTCCTCCTCCGAATACTTCATAGAAGGTTTTGAACACAAGGATAGTGTCCGCTCTGCAAAACAAGTTCCACATAACACCGTAGAGAGAATAATTTTGCACAGATCTGTCGACGTATTCCGCGGCGTGACATCACACCACGGCCAGCCTTTTATATGAATTGTTTTCACTGTTTCACCTTGCGTGTTTAGCGAGGCGGTTTCTTGGCACCTCTTATCAAAGCATGGATCGTGCCCCTTATTCCGGGATTCTCATCAATACGAACGCAGGTAACCCATCCGCGCCATTGATTACGGCGCTTGGGAAATAAGCGAAGTTTTACGGTCCGGTGGGGACGATAGCTTCCCGTCCATATAAGGGATAAGGATCCACCTTTTCACCCACGCCTTCTTCCTCCTTTGCTTACCCATTTCCGCCAAGACTTGAGCTCCAAAGTGCCCAAGTCCGCACATCCCACCTCGACCTTTCTCGAACCATGTCGAGGCGGGAGGAAGGTGGATGGCCTCCTCCGTCAAGGAGGGGCACATCACAAAACTGCGGGAGGCCGGATACTTGTCCGGCAACATCACGTACAGGCTGCCCGATGCGGGGCAGCTCATTCCAACCCGCGGGCCCCATGAGAGGGCAGTGTTTCTACCCGACTTCCTCCGCGGACTAGGTTTTCCACTTCACGCATTTGTCCGGGGGCTCATGTTCTACTACGGCCTGGACTTCCACGACCTGGCCCCGAATTTCATCCTCAACATCTCGGCGTTTATCGTCGTGGGGCCTTCCTCTCGCATCCGCCCCACATCGGCTTATGGCTGAAGATCTTCAACGTCCGACCGAAGGTAGTGGGCGGCCGTCAAGCGGAGTGCGGAGGCACCATGGTTGGCAAGATGGCCAAGGTCCTATGGCTCGAGGGCGCCTTTGTGGAGACAATAAAGGGGTGGCAATCGGGTGGTTCTACATCACCGAGCCACGCGACCCCGAATGGGCGGCGGCCCCAATTTAGATCTGGCTTCCCACACGGCTCTCGTCATGGAAAGAGACGGCCTAACGTGGGGGATTCGGAAGAGCTATCCGGACCTGCATACATGCGTCCAAACCGTGGACAAGAATCTTAGGCTTGTCGACGTAATCCAGGTGATGCTCATCCGCAGGATTCTCGCATGCCAACAACGGGCCTTCAATTTGTGGGAGTTCGATCCGGCACATCACCGAAGCTTGAGCCGGCTCTTCGACACTACGTATGAAGATGCCTGGAAGGTGCTGTTCAAGGGCGCTGAAGACCCAGCATCCGCTACAAAAGATCGCGGGTACAGCTCGCGGCGTCCAGCCGGCGAGGTAAGTTATTTTACCCTTTACGGGACTCTTTTTTCATAGATTGACTCTACGCGGGATCTAAAACTCCCTAATCTTTGACAGATCGGGTCAAGACGTCCCGGACAGATTAATTGTCCGGCTCCTTTGCGGAAGACTCGGAGGACGCCCGATTGACGGGTTGCTTGCTCCGGCGCCCCCATGTGGTGCCGGAGAAGAAGGCCAAGAAGGAGGCCACGGGAACTCAAGGAGCTCCCCGACGCCAGTGCCGGATTCTGAAGGCAGAATCTTCTCCCGAGGACGAGGAGGAAGAAGAAGAAGCTCCTCCCCAAAGTGGGGAGGAGAAGAAAAGGAAGGCCGCCTAACGGGAGGCCGGAGGGTCCAAGAAGGAAGAACCCTTCCTCCGGACTTCTCCACCAACGCCGACGACGACGAGGAGGACTAGCCAACAAGGGCCAAGCGCTGGCGAGATCGTAAATGTCCAGGATACCCATGGCTTTTTTCATAATTGCATAGTGTTCTTTAATGCCGAACAATCATGCAGCTCGCCCAAGGGCGAAGCTCGCCGATTCATCGAGCGGGTCCCTAGGCTCGCCGGAAATGGAGAGTACCTCGCTTCGATCGCCTCCTCGCTTTCACGCCATGGACGACGCCAAGGTGGGGCCCCAAGGGGGGCTTGGTCAAGAGGAGGTAGCACAGGAGGTGCCACACGGCAACCTCCCTAACTCCAGGCGCGTGGGGGGCAAGACCCCCAGGGGCTCTAAGCCCGACCCTCGTCCGGACTCCATGCCAGAACCATCAGTGGTTCCGAAGTCCGGACAGCGGATTCTTCGCAAGAAGGGTAAGACGCCGGTGTCCTCCGTCCAACCGGAGGCACCGGATAGCTTACTGGAGGCGCTCAATGGCGCCTCCATCGAGGAGGAGCACCGCACTGTTATGAGTGCGGTGATCCGGACAGTTCAGTCCGCCAAGAGCGGACTGACCGAAGCCTGTACCAGCCTTCTAACAGGCTTTGAGGTAAGTTTAAAACATATAAAAATGTTACCGCATAGACAAGAGTTCTCGATGCTTAGTTCGGTGTTCGGAAAGAAAAGCCGGACTAAGGATCTAAAAGATATACGCAGGAGTCTAACATAAGTATGTCAATATGGGAATGCAGTGTCGCTGTGACCTCTGCCAGACCTTGATCAAGGAGGTCAATACATTGAAGCAGTAACCTCAGCGGTCCGAGAACGAGCTCGGACAAGCCAAGAAGCAGCTCGAGGACAAAGAAGGTAAGTAATACCTTATTAAAGAAATACCTTATAGAAAAGGTTTTGGTTGCAACAAATAACAGGAATAACATGGGTACCGCAGGGCCACTTAACGAGGTGGCGACTTCAAGGAAGCGGTGTCCGTGGCCGAAACAAAGTGGCTCATGAACGCACTGAAGCGAGAGAAAGGAGAGGCGCAGCTGGCCAAGGCAGACGCAAGAGCTCCAAGCTCGTGGGAAAAACACGAGGGTTTTGAGCGTGACTCGAGGACTCCAGAGTCCGAGCTTGCCTCGGCTCTTGAGAGTGCCAAAGCTGCTAAGGCCGAGGCCCAAAAAGCCCTCCAAGAAATTGAAGCACTAAAGAAGATAGCGGCAGGTAAGGCATTCTTTATGCAAAGCAAGAATGTAAAAGTTAATTACCTATTACTTACCCGGATTCGGAGCTCTCCAGGAGCATTCGCAGATTTTGCCCGTGGTCGTCGGATGTCGCCGCATTCTACCGCCCGGAGGGAGCTCCACGGAGAAGGCGTTCTCGTCTCAATATGGCCGAGGCCAGACATCCGGTGCCTTATAGCCTGTACTGAAGCAGCTGGTCGAGCTCCACAAGGTCACCGAACAGGCCATGAAGGGCCTTATAGTGCGGTTGTGGCCATTGGAGGCCATGCCCGAGAGCTACTTCGCTTGGTGCAAATGGTGGTGGATGCCTGCCGTGGCTTGAAGTTATCAAGCGCCCGTCTGCATTGAAGGGGTTCGTGAGCCCCTTGCCCGTGCTAAGGTGCACCGGGGCAAGCTGGATGCGGAGAAGCTTGTGACGGACGGGCCATCAAGGGCCATGAGCATCGTACTCCCGAAATGTACTATGAGGGCCTCCTCAAGGTGCCCACGAATAGCGGATGAGTGCTCCAAGGATGTAATTTTTGAATAGGCTCGCTTGTTATCCTCAGACGCTGAAAACTTGTTCATATGCGCTAAGAAACGCTTATTAATTTAAAATATTACCTTCAGGCGGCCGCTTATCAAATTTGAGAGATGGCAAGTCGTTGGCTTCAGCCCCCATGCCACACGAAAGTGGGGTGTTCGGGATAAACTTGAGCACTCTTGTTCCCATTCTTGGGTCCATCTAGGAGGCGCTCAACACAACTAACCAGGCAACCGGACTTATAATGCCTCGAACACTCTCACTTAGCCATAGAATTCTATAATTTTAAATTTCGTGAAGCCCCTAATATTCGGAAGACCGAGTTCGGGCGCTATCCACGCCTTGGCGGACAATTCCGTTCCCTCGCTCTAAGCGGCATAAGTCTTTAGGGACCCGAAAACCTCTCGAACAGCGCATCGCTCTCGCCTTTATCATGACGGCCGGGCTTTTAGCTTTCTCGGTGAGGTGCTCGACCCAGCATAACTGGGGCACAATCTCAGTGGTTCTCCCGGTGCTACCTTAGCCGATATAGCGGAACGTAAGGTACCAAAACACGGGAGCCGGGCAAACCCAACTATTGACCCAAGACATGATTCGGAGCCAATTCATATAATGCTATAAGTTCGGGGTGCCACACTTGTGAAAGTGTTAGGACTTTATCACACCATAATTTTGGGATACTTAAGCCCCTGGTGTATTGGCCGTCCCAAAGTGTTCGGTTGCAACATGTCGTGATATGAACATATGTATATATATATATATATATATATATATATATATAATGGTATTAGAGCAGTAATAATAAAGAGATATGTTTTGTTTATTCTAAAAGGTACTGATATGGACGCAGAACGATAAAAATAGTGAGATAAGAAAGGGATGGGACTATCTAACATGTCCTCTCCGAGGGTAAGCTGCGGATGGTATGTAAAATAGGTATAATGCTCGTAATAGAGACCACCGAACACTTGACGTGGCTTTCTGCTTCCTCGGCTGTTGCATCGTGAGTTCGGCGATTCTAGTGTTTGACAGGACTTCAAGACGGAGTCCCGAAAGTAAAAAAAGGAAAAAAGGAAAAAAAAGGAAAAAGAAAAAAAGAAATGACACAAATGGGAGTTTCCTCAAAGTGCGGTCGAGCCGCATTCTTGGCGTGCCATTGTCTTGCCCCTCCCCGTATGCCCATGGTATCTTCTGAGCGTAATTATGTACGCTGTAATACTAGCTTCGCAATTTCGCGAGGGCTGGGGTTGAGCCGGATTGCTACCGTGCTTGAATCGTGCCAAGTGGTCTTGTTGCAGGTTACTCCGGCGCTTGGCGTTGTCCGGACGCTTAGTGGCCGGACTCGAGAATTGCCGTGAGAGGCTGCTTTGCACCTCCGCCATGAGGGTCAGCCCGTGATGCTCCTCCGCTCGGAGAGAGCGTTCGGTGTTTCCATCGACCGTGATTACTCCTCGAGGGCCTCGCATCTTGAGCTTGAGGTATGCGTAGTGCGGCACCGCATTGAACTTGGCAATGCGGTTCGTCCGAGCAAAGGTATGATAGCCGCCATGGAACGGGACGATGTCGAAGATTAACTCTTCGCTTCGAAGTTATCCGGGGATCCGAAGACCACTTCGAGTGTAATCGAGCCCGCATAACTGGCCTCTACACCCGGTATGACGCCTTTAAAGGTCGCCTTTGTAGGTTTAATCCTTGAGGGTCAATGCCCATTATGCATCGTATCCTGATAAAGCAGGTTCAGTTGCCGCCGCCGCCCATCAGGACTCTGGTGAGGTGAAATCCGGCCGATAATTGGGTCAAGAACCAATGCGGCCGAAGCCGCCGTGACGGATGCTAGTGGGGTGGTCCCTTCGATCGAAGGTGATCGGGCAGAAGACCATGGGTTGAACTGGGCGATCGCTCCATCGCATATACGCCCTTTAGTGCACGCTTCCGCCTCCTTTTGGGTATGTGGGTTGCGATATCATGTTCACCGTCCGCACTTGTGTAGGGAAAACCCTTCTGTCCTTTATTGTTCAGCGGCCGGGCTCTTCTCGCCATCGCTATGCAGCCCCTTGTCATTGAGTTCGCATTTAACTTGCTCGCTGAGTTTGAACACCCAACAGTCCCTGTTGGTGTGATTGGCTGGTTTTTCGGGGGTGCCATGTATCTGGCACAAGCGATCGAGTATTCGGTCCAAGTTGGATGGGCCCTGGGTATTTCTTTTGAATGGCTTCTTCCACGACCGGTTTAGAGCCTCACGAATCCGCATTGACGGCCATATCTTCAGATATCGCCAGCACGCGGCGCTTTGTTCTTGTTATGACGCTGACCGCCATTGATGTCCTTGGTATCCGGACTATCGTGATGTTTGGCCAAGTTGTTGCTTCCGGGCTAGCCAGCTGTCCTCTCCCCGCACAAAAGCGAAGTCATGAGGGTTGTGAGGGCTGCCATAGATTTCGGCTTTTCCTGCCCTAGGTGCCGCAAGCCACTCGTCACGGATGTTATGTTTGAAGGCTGCAA
Organism: Aegilops bicornis; assembly: GCA_021605145.1. Lineage (NCBI taxonomy): Eukaryota > Viridiplantae > Streptophyta > Magnoliopsida > Poales > Poaceae > Aegilops > Aegilops bicornis. The sequence goes on from CM038669.1 coordinate 575,449,110, forward strand.
GGACCTCTCGCATCCGGATTACCAACGATTTGATTTTTTCTTTGTTAGGAACCGAGTCCGTAACTGTCTGGCCGATTCTTCCGGGCTGCTGAATTATGTGGCTAAGGTCATCGGCGTCGGTGGTCGCATATATGTGCCCCGGAAGTTATCGAGGAATGCGGCTTCCGGTGTCCTCCCAACAACCAATTGATTCTCATTGCAAGCTATCGAGCCAATGTCGAGCTGGTCCTTTAAGCTTGAGTGGGAGGTATTTGATGGCATGTAGATCATCATCGCGGGCCATGTGGATATGGAGGAGATAATCCTCGATCCGCATCAAGAGGATCTCGTGGTACCATCGTATGATTCGATGTTTACGGGCTTGAAGCCCTCGGGATTTGATGATCCATTACTTCATCCGTGAAGCATAGTGGGTGTCTTGGCGCCTCATGTATTAGGGCTATATCACGACGTAGCTCATATGAGCTTTGGTTCATCGTGGTTCGGCCCGGCCGGTTTTGCTTTATCCAGCGCGACGGTAATCATCCCGCGTTGTTGGGCGCCCATGCGATCCGTAGATCGATCTTGTATGTTTTGCCTTATCCTCCAATAGATCTCGCAAGTCCGCACGCTTTTCCCTTGCCTTGGTACTTTTTGAGCGGGCGTCAGGTGGCTTTGAGCGGAGGGCCGAGAGGCTTCTCCGCTATGCCACGGGTGGCCGGTTTGCCATGTCGTCTTACCTGGCGACTTGGGTGCTTCCTCCTCTAGTCGAGGCAACGGCCCGCATTTGGGGTAGCTTTTGGAGGGGCGTTTGAGTTCATACTCTTCGGCTGCAAGGACTTGACCCATCCGCTGCCTAGCGTGTCTTGATCAGCTCTAAGTCGCTGTCGCTTTTCTTGAGGCTGCTTGCCGTGGCTATAAGCCCGCGCTTTGAGACGCCCTGCTCGGGCGGGATCCTCGTGCACGACAAATTCGCCGTCGCCGAGGCTTGCCTCATCTTCGGAGGGAGGCGCATAATTATCGCCCCGACCTTCTTTTTCTGCCAGACCGCTGTCGTGCGGACTTGCTTCTCCCTCCTCCCGCTACCGGAGTCCCGCTGGAGGGGTTCTCTTCAACCGTCCCCGGAGTGCTATTATCTCCCGTGGCTCGGAATCACCGCTTTTATTGTGGCGGATTTAGAGCGGCGCCCGGACGCCGGGCGCTTCGGATGTTTCTTGAGGGGTCATCCTCCGGTTTTCCATCGCTGCTCCCATCTTTCGGGATGTCCACCATGTATATGTCATATGACGAGGTGGCCTTCCAAAGGCCCCCTGTAGGCGCTGGGTCTTGGTCGCCTCGACGCCGCCGCCCATACCGGGCCGATGTCTTCAAGTCGTAGTCTAGCATGTCGGTTAAATTATCGGCAGTGGCTACAAAGTAGGTGGTGGGTGGGTGTTGAATTTCTTCGTCGTCCGCATCCCAACCTTCCCGTCCGTAGTCCCGCAGGCTCTCCGGATAAAGAGAGAGACTTTAGTGAATTCAGGATGTCGCCAAAGGGCGTAGTGCCGAAAGATGTCCGCATGCAGTGAACTCCATGACCGGGCGCCCAATCGGATTCGATTGGCAGGCCACGGAGGGTTCGGAGTCCGGAGAGGAGTTCGGCACCGGAGTCGAGGTCTTCGCAGCGATAGGGATGGAGTTCGCTCGATCGTCAGAGAGATTGTAGCCCCGAGTTGGTGTCCAACCACTCGCCCTCAATCGGGGAATCCGCCTGCACTAAGGGTCGGAGCGGATAATCGCGGTGCGGCCTCCGTGGCACCGCTCGGCCGCAGAGCGAGATCATGCCCATCGAGACAAAGGCGGCATCGCTATTGCGGCTCGAATCCGTCAAGATCAAGTCTCCGCGGATATCGGCCGTGATAGTTCAAACTTCCAAATCTGACCTGATGGCCAGGGGCGAAGCTGACCGCTCCAGATGGCTGCTTAATTGGCCCGCAAAGGTAAAGCCACCGAACACGTAAGATCTGTCCGGGAGAAAAGTCTCACCTCGACCGCGTCGTTGTTGATGATCAAGCGAGCCATCGGGCCTTCATCGGCCACGCATACGAGGAACTCTCAATGAAAGCACCAATGTCGGTGTCAAACCGGCGGATCTCGGGTAGGGGGTCCCGAATCGGTGCGTCTAGGCGGATGGTAACAGGAGACAAGGGACACGATGTTTTACCTGTGTTCGGGCCCTCTCGATGGAGGTAATACCCTACTCCTGCTTGATTAAGATTGATGATATGGGTAGTACAAGAGTAGATCTACCACGAGATCAAGGAGGCTAAACCCTAGAGGCTAGCCTATGGTATGATTGTTGTTCGTCTTACAGACTAAAACCCTCCGATTTATATAGACACCGGATAGGTTAGGGTTACACAGAGTTGGTTACAATGGTAGGAAATCTACATATCCGTATCGCCAAGCTTGCCTTCCACGCCAAGGAAAGTCCCATCCGGACATGGGACGAAGTCTTCAATCTTGTATCTTCATAGTCTTGGAGTCCGGCCGTGACGACAGTCCGGCTATCCGGACACCCCCTAGTCCGGGACTCCCTCAACCACAGTCAGAGTTATTGGGAAGCCTTCCATGATGGAAGAGGAAGAAGAGATTGCTGCACCAGCACCCAAGGCACCAAAGCTTATGGTTGATGCTATAAGATCAGGGGCTGCCACATCTAAGCCCAAGGAAGCACCCAAAGCTGCCCCCAAGGCCAAGTCTGCACCAAAGAGGAATACTGTGTGTATTCCAAATTGCCGAAAAAACAAGGCCCCAAAGGTTCGAGGTTGCTGATGAAGAAGATGAAGAAGGACAAGTTCGGAGGAAGCTCAAGCCCAAGATACCAGACCACAATGATGCCCATCCTGTGGCCGAGGACATGAAGATCGAGAAGAGACAATGGGTTGAGGCTATGGAGGATTTATAGATCCATATGCCACAAGGAGAAGAACTGATGTGGATTACAGGTTCCACACCAAGGAACAGCGGGACTTTTATGAGACCATTTTGCTGGACAAGAAGCCCATAGTGTGTGATATGAGGTGGGTCGACTGGACCTACGTGAAAGAAAATGAAGAGCACTATCCTGGAGTGCAAGACAGTTTTGTTGCTTGTGGAGTTGCAGATTTTGTTGGGCAAAGCTCACCAACCGGAACGATGAACTTATCATGCGCTTCTACTCCACAAAGCACACTTTTATCCAGATGGCGTGATAGTGTGGATGTCTCAAGGTACAAGGTACCACCAACTGCTGAGGAGTGGGCAAAGCCGATAAATGCCCCAGAGGAGAATGAAGATGACCTAGATGTATATGCCAAGAAGAAAATGGACCACAATTCCATGGCACACATGTACAAGGAGATCCCAGACACAGCCATTGAGACATTCAAGTTTGGATCAGTCCACTTTCTTCCGTCAGGGACTGCCAACTATCAATCTGCATCTTAAGGCATACTCTAACGCTTAAGTCCGGTGACCACAACATGATTAGAGGGCATGAAATCAACATGTTGCATTTGTTTGATGTGCCACAGAAATTCAAAGTCATGAGCCTTATGGTTGAAAACCATTAAGAGGACTGGCAGCAGCACTGTAAGAGAAGTTGTGGATATGCCCCTCGATTCGTGGAGTTGATTAACTCAAAGATGGGCACAGACATAAATATCTATTGGATAAGGAACATTTTCCACTTTTATCCAAACTTTGAGAACAATGAGGTTGTCATGAATGAGAATGATCAATCGTCAGTTCAAGCACAAGAGAAGAAGGAGAAGGCAAGGAAGGAGAAGCCTGCCAGGATGCCAACTCAAGAGGAGGCATCTGAGTATTTCTTGAAGAACAAGCGCAGCTTGGTTACTTAATAGCATCAACATTGAGGATTGAGAAGGGATTGGCCACCCTCACTCAAAATCAGGAGAGCTTGGAAAGAATCATGGAACAAAAGTTCTATGACTTAGATGTGAAAGTAATCGAGATTCATCTGCAGTGGAGCAACTACAGATGACATGCAGGAGAGGAAGGGCAAACAACAACTCGATGCATTTGCGGAGTGCCTAGAGCCCAGAGGTCATCTGGTCAGGCTTCTTGACACCAGAGTCACTTCATCCGCACTAGCCATGTACAGCCTCGGTGCCACCAGCTCCAAGACTCTACACCAGCTCCAGGCTCCATCTACTTCAACTCAAGCCTTCTGCCCTCGGCGCTATCCCCGACACCACCACCAAGATCAAGCCTAAGAGTCGATCTAGCACTATGCATTTTCTATGAACTTTTGGTAACTTGTTGCCAAAGGGGGAGAAAAATGCATAGATCATAGGCTTCGAGAGAGAGAGAGAGAGTGTTGCTTTTGTTCTCTCTTGATTTGGTGGTTTTTAAACTTGTTTGCTTTTGATTGCTTGAGACACTATACTATTCTTGTGAGACATTGATGATCATGTGTTTGATCATAAGCTACACTTATGCATGTTTGATTATATTATCTTATCTATCATATGTGATCATTCACCGTGCTTGGTGATGAGTGCATGTATTCATTCTTATCATTTTGAGCGCCCACCAAGATGTATGTGACATGGAAGAGTAACCCATGAGCCTAATTCCTTGTGCATTTGGCATTCCAAAGCAAATCTTAATATATGCACAAATTTAGGGGGAGCTCTTGCTTATCACATACTTCTCAAAGCGACGATGTTTTTCAATCTTATTATCATTTGTCGAAGTTTTGATCAATATGTTGTCATCAATTACCCAAAAGGGGGAGATTGAAAGTGCAACTATCCCTAGGTGGTTTTGGTAATTCATAACAACATATAGCTCATTGAGCTAATGCTATTCCAAGATGAACATTTCAGGAAAGCTCAATGAATGGCATGGCATGGATGATGAAAGTGGATCCCTCAAAATGCTAATGACAAAGGATTGGCTCAAGCTCAAAAGCTCAAGACTCTTCATTTTATATTTTAGTGATCCAAGATCACATTGAGTCTATAGGAAAAGCCAATACTATGAAGGAGGGATGAGGTGTTGCTTAATGAGCCTCTTGCTTCATGTGCTTAGTGATATGCTCCAAAACCCTCAGCTACTTTCTCTCACATCCACATATGACCTAAACCTAAAGCCAAAATCGGTCACACCGATTCTCCCTATCCCGCGCCAATACGATTTCAAGTCATAGCCACCGCCACAAACCCTAGGCAAATTGGTTCTACCGATAGGGATCTCGGTCTCACCGAGATGGGATTGTAATCTCTCTGCTTCCTTTTTGTAACTTTTCGGTCTCACCGAAAAGAGCTGCTTTTCGGTCCCACCGAGATTGCAATGTAAACTCTCTGCTTCCCTTTTCGTAACGCTTCGGGTCTCACCGAAAGAGCGAATCGGTCCCACCGAAGTTTACTCCGACCAACTATCCGGTTAGCTAATTACCAAAATCGGTCTCACCGAAGTTTGTGTAATCCAGGTATCACCGAGATTATGTTATGCCCTAACCCTAACCATATCGGGTCCCACCGAGATGCAAGTCAGTCCCAATCAATACCCTAACGGTCACTAGGTTTACTAAAATCGGTCCGACCGAGTTTGTTGATTCGGTCTCACCGAGATTGGTAAATTGTGAGTAACGGTTAGATTTTGTGTGGAGGCTATATATACCCCTCCACCTCCTCTTCATTCGTGGAGAGAGCCATCAGAACAAACCTATCCAACTTACCATTTCTGAGAGAGAGACACCTACTCATGTGTTGAGACCAAGATATTCCATTCCTACCATATGAATCTTGATCTCTAGCCTTCCCCAAGTTGCTTTCCACTCAAATCTTCTTTCCACCAGATCCAAATCCTATGAGAGAGAGTTGAGTGTTGGGGAGACTATCATTTGAAGCACAAGAGCAAGGAGTTCATCATCAACACACCGCTTTGTTACTTCTTGGAGAGTGGTGTCTCCTAGATTGGCTAGGGTGTCACTTGGGAGCCTCCGACAAGATTGTGGAGTTGGAACCAAGGAGTTTGTAAGGGCAAGGAGATCGCTTACTTCGTGAAGATCTACCGCTAGTGAGGCAAGTCCTTCGTGGGCTTACGGCCATGGTGGGATAGACAAGGTTGCTACTTAGCGGACCCTTAGTGGGTGGAGCCTCCGTGGACTCACAAGAAATGCTACCCTTCGTGGGTTGAAGTCTCCATCAACGTGGAGGTACGATAGCACCACCCATCGGAACCACGCCAAAAACATTCGTGGTTCCATTGCGCTTTGAATCCTCCAAACCCTTCCCCTTACTTTCTTGCAAGTTGCATGCTTTAATTTCCGCTGCTCATATACTCTTGGCATGCTTGCTTGAATTGTGTGATGATTGCTTGACTTGTCCTAAGATAGCTAAAATCTGCCAAACTCTAAAACTGGGAAAAGGCTAAGTTTTTAATTGGTCAAGTAGTCTAATCACCCCCCTCTAGACATACTTCAAGGTCCTACACTTTCCCCGCTTCGTTCAAATTTTGCACAGTGCATGTTTACCGTGCCAACTCAATTCGAATCCCGTTTGTATTCTACTATTTTTTTTCGGTCGGGATCCATTTTCAATTGGAATTACATTCTATATACATCATTTTTTTATATATCCTTTCAAAAGCACAACACCATTTATACATAAATATGGTTTACAAATGGCATGATGTCAGACCCCAATTCCAGATCACATCGATCTAGCCGGTAACACCTCATATCACTTTGCGGCCTCACGCACGGTATTCCCACGGGTGTCGCCTTACCATGGCCCGGGACCGCTTTGCCTCATGGCTCACGATATGATAGTGTCGCTAGCATCCATATGACAAAGAACCCGGCTGACATGACTAGTCGTGGAACCCAAAGTGGCACTAACTTACGGGACAGTATACATGAATCAACATCGAGCATGTCGGTCAACAAGTGCTGAATCCGAGCCCATAGACCGGGCTAACAGACTCCAGAACCCGGCTGTAGCAGGCTAGGGCAGACTCGGATGTCACCGCGTGACATTTCCCGAAGGGACGTATACGTGAATGAAGTGAATCACATGACGGCCAACAAAAGGTTCGGAAAGCGTAGTGCCGGGCTAGTGACTCCGGTGAACCGGCTGTAGTGGACTACTATGGCTCATGGAAGCACAAGACTACATTTCCCCATAAGAGAGGCTACCAAGGATAAACAACTAGGTTGTCGGATCCCACACATACCAAGCATTTCAATCATACACACAATATGCTCGATATGTGTAAATACAACATGGCATCACAACATAACTCTACGACTCAAGTATTTATTCATTAGGCTCCGAGGAGCCAAGTATTACAAACATGGGTTTCGTGACCCATAATACAGAGCATACAAGCAACAAGCACATGCGGAAGCTTAACTTGTCCGAAAGTACGCATAACTACAAATGAAGAAGGCTGAGAAGCCTGACTATCTACCAGATCCTGCCGAGGGCACAAGATCGTAGCTGAGGTAACAAGCTAACAATCGAAGTCCACGTGGAACTACTAGTGTGACTGAAGTCTCTCTGCAAAACATAAAATAGGCAAACATGAGTACAAATGTACCCAGCAAGACTTACATCAGAACTAACTACATATGCATCATTGTCAACAAAGTGGGTGGTGGGGTTTAACCGCAAAGCAAGCCAGCTTTGACTCGGTGGCTATCCTGAACTACGATCGCAAGCAACTCTTTTGAGGTGGCGCACACGCAGTCCACATATTCACCGTGATCAATACACCACTATGGATCCGCCCCGCCTCCCTACGAGAACGCCATCCATAGCACTCACGCTTATCTTGGCGCTGCTTTAGAGTATCCACTTTCACTTGTCTATGAACCTGCACAGCAACCCGAAGTCCTTTACCGCGGACACGGCTATTCGAATAGATCATATTAACCCCGCAGGGGTGTACTTCTTCACACATGCTCTCGCCACTTACCACCATGTACACATCGTGGTATCTCGGCAACCTTCAAGCGGAAGCTTTGGTGAGGGAGTCGCCACGACCGACTAACCACACAAGTCTCTCGCCCAGTTTATCGCCTATTCGGGTTCCATCCGCAAGGAGATCCGCCGGGGTGTCGCCACGGCCCCAAACGATGTGAGCGGGTTCCCAAGCCCACCATCCGGGTGCCACTTGGTACACCGTACACTGCCTAGTCCGTCCCAAGCCCACTGCATCGGGTGCCACTTGGTAGACTTCTAACACGACCTACACCCACCCGAAACTAATTGCAACTCCTGGACAGAGATCGAGTTGATTAATAAGTCGAGAGGGGCACTTAAGCATTCCAATGCATGGTAGTAGTTGTTGATGGATCACAAACATAGAACTCAGTTCCTGAGGACGGCTGCAATGAGACAACCCACCATGTACTCCTACATGGCCTCTCACCGCTACCTTTACCAAATCATGTTCACACACTTAGCTCTCAACAAGAGGGGACATGTTCACTACATTCAAATTCATCCCCTCGATGAATCGACCTGACTCAACTCTAAGCAAGAGTGGGTGCATGACAAACAAGCATGAATGAGTAGGCACATCAGTGGCTCAAACAACTCCTACTCATGCTAGTGGGTTTCATCTATTTATCGTGGCAATGACAGTCATGCAGAGGATAAGGGCTCAACTACCGCAGCATGTAACAAATGGAATCGTTGTTGTCCTAATGCAGAAAAGAGAGCAGGAGCGAGAGAGTGGGATTGTATCGGAATGAACAAGGGGTTTTGCTTGCCCGGCACTTCAAGATAATATAGCTCTTCATCGGTGTCATCGAACTCATCGTCAAAACCACGCTCTATCGAGAGGGAACAAATACCGCAACATAGAAGGAAACACAATCAATGCAATGCAACAATTATGATGCATGATCATGACATGGCAATATGCTGTGGTTTGAGCTAATGCAACTAGCAGCAAGAGTTAAATGAAGTTGGTTTGAACCTTAGGTTCAAATTCAAACTCCACATAAGGCATTTCAAATGCCATTTATTCAAATTGTTGTATACAGCAGCTTTAAGTTGTTCAAACATGCATGAAAATGGTATAGATGGAGATATTGGATTTTTCTGATCATTTTTCATATATAACTTATTTCATTTGGAGTTACGGTTGAATTTCTATGAATTTTAGAAGTTTATAACATTTTCTGGAATTTCCTGAATAAGAATAAATTCAGAAAAGCCATTATGCGTCAAGATTATGCGTCGATGCTCAACTATTGGATTTAAACTCCTCGACGTGTGGGGATCCACACGTCAGTGTCACAGGTTAAACATGGGGTTATTTCTATTCTAACTAAAAGAATAGGGCGCCGGGGCCCACTGTCAGTGTCTAGGGGGTTAACTAAATGGGTGGTTAGCACCTAAACTAATCCTGCCACGTCAACATCGCCGGATTAAGCGTCGGCGGCCTCACGTTAAAGGCGACGCGGCGCTCACGTGGGTGGCGCTTAGGGCGGCGGCGGCCGGGCGCGGAGGGCACCAGGAGGAAGCCCGTGCACCCGCGCATCTAGCGGTGGCAGCAACAGGGCGCGGGGCGCTCGGTAATGGCCGCGGAGGTGAGTTGGGCGGCGGCCGGAGCTACGGCTTCGGGCGGGATGGCGCCGTGGTGCTCGGCGAAGCAAGATAGGCGCACGGTTGGGTCTACGGGGGCTGCAGGACCTGAAGGACGTGCTCGGGCGTGGCTTAAATGGGCCCTGCCCACGACGGCGCCATGGCCGATGGCGGAAAGCTCTCGGGTCAAGTGAAAACGGTGGCTAGATGGCGCAATCGACGCGGGGAGGAGGGGGATTCGGGTCAGAGGCTCACCGCGGAGCTGCAGGGGCAGCTTAGCGGAGCTCGAGGGCGTCTTGGGAGCCGACCGAATCGGCGATGGTGGTCATCGGCATCCAAGGAGGAAGAGGAGCCCGATGGCGATGTTGCAGCGCTTCCGGGGACGTGGGCTTCAGCGGGGAGATGTGGGCATGGAGGTGAAGCTCGGGGTACGATTGGGCAGCGAGGGGTGGCTGGTAACCGCAAGGACGATGGGTGGCGGCCATGGCTGCTCCTGGCCGAGCTTGGGGACGAGCGATGGAGGGAGGAGAGAGCCAGAAAGAGGGAAAAGGATGAGAGGGGTCGAGGCGTCTCAAAGGGGGATGTGGAGGAGGATGAGCCCAGCAAAGCAGGAGGTGGTGATTGACGCCAGCTGAAGGCCCAAAGACGCAGCCTGCTTTGATCGGTGGGGTTGAAGATGACTGGCAGAGACCAGTGGCTGGGCTGTGGGCCGCACTCAAGAGGGCGCTGTAAGTGAGCTGGCAGGTATGGTTCCTGCTCTTTCTATTTCTGTTTTTCTTTTTCTAATTTTTGCGATTTGTTTCCGATTTAGTTTGGAAACTAAACCATTTCAAAACTTTCTGTAAATTTTTATGTGAGCTCAGTGAGCTAGTCCAAGGCCACATGCAAACTTACAAAATATTTGAACATTATTCCTTATATAGCAGAAATAATTTCGATCCAAATATATTATTGATTTAAATCAAAGATCCAAATAAATTATTTCTGTGACTCCAAAAATATTGGTTTGAATTTTACCTCATGCCAATATTTTTACAGAATAACAGGAACATTTTCTTGGACTCATTTGATGAGATTTAAATGTTGGTTATTTTTAGAGATTTTCTGAGGCTTTTGAAAATTCCTCAATTCAAGTTTCATTTGAATTTAAACATGATGCTCACATGGAAGCTAGCATAGGTCAAACAAGAATTAGGGATGTGACAACTCACCCCCACTAAACAAGAATCTCGTCCCGAGATTCAAGACGTGAGGTAAGAAGACAGAGAGGACACAAAGCTAACATGATCTTCACGATCCAACTGTCCTTCCCAAAGATGTTGATTCATTGCTTCATATTGATCTTAACGTCTTTGCTCTCGAGATCTTCATCCAACTTGATGATGTCAGAAAGAAACTCTATCGGAAATGATCATTGAAACTCTCCATACCAGGCTAAGGCAATTCACAAACAATCGTTTGAAGGAGTTCTAAGAAATGGCATACTCAGATTGGAAAGGAAACTATGGTTATGGAACAACTCGGCAAACGGGAGGCACATTCGAGTTGATACCGAGGATATAACCTAGTGACTGAGTGTGCTCTCAAGAACTTGAGCAATTCCATATTCATCAAGTTTTTCCAATATCCGTGTCAAGGATCCTGGCAACACAACATACTACAATGATGAATAATGGTGGAGGATGCAGATGCAAAGGAAGATAACACCTTCTCAGATTTCACCTTAGCGAGACCAAGGGAACGAAATCTGGATGATCGACCGATATACATTTAGCACTCCGCTTCTAATGTTCTCCTTGATGTCCTAGCGTAACCAATTTATAGATATGGTTTGGTATCTAGAACATCAAGTAAAAGGTCGGACTTCGGGAGCACAAGAATCCATAAGGAGTAACCACCGCAAGAAATCCTACTAAATCCTTATGGGGAGGTGGCCAACTTCCTCAATCAAGATACTACAATGATAGGTCTTCCTACCGGGTGTGTTGGCCACGACATCCACCTTTACCGGGTTTAGAAAGACCAACATTATAATTCCTAGGAAAGGTCCAACCATCATATCTGCCTCGAGATTCTGCATCTAGTTGGTAACAGGATATTCCAGACTCATCGAGTCTAGAAGAAAATGAAAGTTTGCAACACAAATCGACGAGATGGCATTGCGAGATTCTCGGGGAATGAACTACAATAGCAAGCTCCAAAACATGAGCTGGTTCTGCTACACACATGTGAACACGCTGTCCCAGACAAACATGACCACAAAGTAGTCTTACAATGAAACACTACTGAGTTCTGGTTGGGAACCATCATCGGGGATATCGAAGTCTTGTGCATTACCATGGATTAGCACTAAACTCCTTTTCCTAGAACAAATTAGGCAGTAGCTTGGTGTGCTAAGAAACACATATGGAATGAAGGTAGCTAATCTCACAAACCAAAGTATACTTCGCACATGCATGACTAACTTCGGATGATTCCAAAGGAAGCAACATTGACTTTCTCGAGTTCACGGCGGCAACTTGCATCAAATGCACATGAATTAGAGGAAGTCACTTCTTTCATCCGAACATAAACTTCATGAGCTAGCACGATGAAAATGCTTTCAAAGTTTCCAACACTAACTTAGATGTTCAACATGAATCATGGACAAGATGAAAATGTGGTCAATGGGCCTAACAACAATTCATCCAGGTTTCCATATAAATGGAATTTCATAATTATGTGAACTAGGTGATAGCATTGGTCAGACCCAAAAGATATAATGGTGTATGCTCGAGAAAACAACCACGAGTAAGACAACATTACGAACATCATTGGTTCTGATTTGATTTGAGGATAGTCCACACTCAAATCAAAGTTTGGACAAGACAATAGATTCAACAACTGATCACGGGGATCAGTCGCTGAAGATATCATCTTTCTTCAACACACACACACACACACACACACACACACACACACACACACACACACACACACACACACACACACACTCAAGGATATCCCTTTAGTGATGAACTAAGTCGGACAAGCTTTCATCTTCCAACTCTCCAAGTTGTTGTTTAGCTTAACCAACTAGCTCGGGGGTATCCAACACAGAATCTTGGAGAATGGGTGGTTTGGAAGAAAACCAACATGATCACGAACTCAACATAGCGGTCAGGTGAAACCTGGTCATACTTCTGAGAAGATATTCGGAACATCACGAACCACCAATATGTTATTAAGCTCGAGAACAATCTTGCTTTTCAGGGCAAGACGATATGATCAAAAGAGCGAGGGTTTGACGCAATCCTAGCTCATTGATCGAAGGGTGCATCGGAGATAAGGACTAGGTAGCACAATCTATCTTAAATGATGATTCAAGAACCAACACGCTAAGAATGAAATTATAGTCCTTTAACTACCAAGCAACAAGGTTGCTAGGAGTATAGATTTCACACACCAAAATTCACTTGTTGGCATTCCGGTCACAAACACACGGAGACCGAGGAATGAACAATGATGGCAAGAAGTATCACTGCGTCAAGAATTCATAAGAGGTGGTGCACTTCTCACGATAATCTTCATATAAAGATGGTAATACTCCAAGGTAGAACAGAACAAAAGCTTGATTAATATTTGATCATGCGAACACAAATCGCTTTGGACCCAACTCGGATATGGATGAGGTACTGGAGTTTGTTTCTCCTAGTCATTCTGGAATAGAATGGCTTGACGGACCACGAGAGTAATAGGTATCGATGAACGAATGCACACATACTCTTGACTATCAATTGATAGATTTAGGTCGTAATACATAAGTAAAGAGGGACAACTCAAAGGAACATATAACTTTCTCGAGTTGTGGATGCAGATATTAGTATGTCGAACCAAGTTCAACAGATTTCTTCCGGATAACCCATGCGTAAAGGTAGAACCGGCAGAGTCATTAATATGAATGGAGTACTCCTCAAGAGCACTCTGGTTGTGATCTTTTGGTTCAAAAGAACTTCCGCCATAAACAGTTCATGGTATTTGGAAGAAGGAAATACCACGGACCTCGAGGACTATCGCAAAGCTTACTAATATCCTAAAGGAACTAGCAAACACTATCAACATGCAATAAGTAGAGTGAATCTTGGGCTTAAGAACCCAGAAATAGAAGGCCTACTAACTAAATGGCATCACGGGATGCTTTCGAGAATAATATTTAATCATCACATCGAACACAAAACATGGCTAGATTACCTGGTGATCCTCTAAGACACCTAGGGTCATAATACTAGCTCCAACATATATGTCAAGGCAATCGAGTACCTCAACAGACCGTTTAGCATGCTCATCTGATCCAAAAAGGACATCGGGAACATGGAGGAAGGATTTGCAAATGCATCAGATTGTTTAGAATCCTGGGATGACTCGGACAGCATAACGGCTGTAAATGCTCGAAAAAGATTTGAGACATCCTACAAAAATGGTGGCATAACCACTTAACATCACAATATCAAAGTTCGAGATGAACTGTCAACACGAAGTAGTAGGAACTGAACTGGCTTGACTCCATCAATCCCATTTAGTCCATGATTAGTAACACGTGATCCTCGATAGAAAGAAGAGAAAGCCTAGTTTCTTAACCCTTAGGGAAAGATAGTATGACTCGGATCAGAAGGCATAAGGTATAAGTAGTAAAAAGAGCCTTACGTTCCCTTCCACAATCAATTCCCTTACATAACTAAAGCATTTCTAGACACGACTTCAACCAGTTTGGCTTGGTAATCTCTGGTGCAACAAAGCTCGATACCAAAGATGTCAGGACCCCAATTCCAGATCACATCGATCTAGCCGGTAACACCTCATATCACTTTGCGGCCTCACGCACGGTATTCCCACGGGTGTCGTCTTACCATGGCCCGGGACCGTTTGCGCCTTTTGGCTCACGTATATGATAGTGTCGCTAGCATCCATATGACAAAGAACCCGGGCCGACATGACTAGTCGTGAACCCAAAGTGGCACTAACTTACAGGGACAGGCATACATGAATCAACATCAAGCATGTTTGGCCAACAGGTGCGAATCCGGGCTGTAGCACTAGGCTAACAGGACTGGAACCCGGGTCAGAGCAGTGTGCTAGGCAGACTCCTGGATGTCACCGCGTGACATTTCCGAAGGGATGTATACAGTGAATGAAGTGAATCATGTGCCAGACAGTGTTCACGAGTGAGATCAAGTCTCTCTGCAAAAACATAAAATAGGCAAACGTGAGTACAAATGTACCCAAAGAAGACTTACATCGTAACTAACTACATATGCATCATTGTCAACAAAGTGGGTGGTGGGGTTTAGCTGCAAGAAGCCAGCTTTGACTCGGTGGCTATCCCGAACTACGATCGCAAGCAACTCTTTTGAGGTGGCGCACACGCAGTCCACATATTCACCCGTGAGATCAATACACCACTATGGATCCGCTCCCGCCTCCCCACGAGAACGCCATCCATAGCACTCACGCTTATCTTGCACGCTTTAGAGTATCCACTTTCACTTGTCTATGAACCTGCATGTGCAACCCAAAAGTCCTTTACCGCGGACACGGCTATTCGAATAGATCATATTAACCCTGCAGGGGTGTACTTCTTCACACACGCTCTCGCCACTTACCACCATGTACACATCGTGTATCTTGGCAACCTTCAAGCGGAAGCCTGGTGAGGGAGTCGGCCACGACCTGACTAACCACACAAGTCTCTCGTCCAGGTTTATCGCCTATTCGGGTTCCATCCGCAAGGAGATCCGGCCGGGTGTCGCCACGGCCCCAAACGATGTGAGCGGGGTTCCCAAGCCCACCATCCGGTGCCACTTGGTACACTGTACACTGCGTTTGGCCTAATCATCCCAAGCCCACCTGTACCGGGTGCCACTTGGTAGACTACTAACACTACCTACAAACACCAGAAACTAATTTCAACTCCTGGACAGAGATCGAGTTGATTAATAAGTCGAGAGGGGCACTTAAGCATTCCAATGCATGGTAGTAGTTGTTGATGGATCACAAACACGTAACCCGGGCTTCCTCGAGGACGGCTGCAATGAGACAACCCACCATGTACTCCTACATGGCCTCTCACCGCTACTCTTTACCAAATCGTGTTCACACACTTAGCTCTCAACAAGAGGGACATGTTCACCACATTCAAATTCATCCTCGATGAATCAGACCTGACTCAACTCTAAGCAGCAGCAGGCATGACAAACAAGCATGAATGAGTAGGCACATCAGGCTCAAACAACTCCTACTCATGCTAGTGGGTTTCATCTATTTCATCGTGGCAATGACAGGTCATGCAAGAGGATAAGGGGCTCAACTACCGCAAAGATGTAACAGATGAATCGTTGTTGTCCTAATGCAGTAAAAGAGAGCAGGAGCGAGAGAGTGGGATTGTATCGGAATGAACAAGGGGGTTTTGCTTGCCTGGCACTTCTGAAGATAATATAGCTCTTCATCGGTGTCATCGAACTCATCGTCGAAACCACGTCTATCGAGAGGGAACAAATACCGGCAACATAGAAGGAAACACAATCAATGCAATGCAACAATTATGATGCATGATCATGACATGGCAATATGTCGTGGTTTGAGCTAATGCAACTAGCAAAGAGGTTAAATGAAGTTGGTTTGAACCTTAGGTTCAAATTCAAACTCCACATAAGGCATTTCAAATGCCATTTATTCAAATTGTTGTATACAGCAGCTTTAAGTTGTTCAAACATGCATGAAAATGGTATAGATGGAGATATTGGATTTTTCTGATCATTTTTCATATATAACTTATTTCATTTGGAGTTACGGTTGAATTTCTATGAATTTTAGAAGTTTATAACATTTTCTGGAATTTCCTGAATAAGAATAAATTCAGAAAAAGCCATTATCACACAAAGATTGGCCGATGCTCAATCCGCTACGATCGAGTCAAACCCGACGTGGCGGATCCACACGCTGTCATTGTGTTAAACAGGGGTTATTTCTATTCTAACTAAAAGAATAGGGCGCCGGGCCCACCGCTGTTCTAGGGGTTAACTAAATGGGTGGTTAGCACCTAAACTAATCCCGCCACGTCAACGTCGCCGGACAGCGCCGGCGGCCTCACGCACGGTCTGACAGCTCGTTGGGTGGCGCTTAGGGCGGCGGCCGGGTGCGCGAGGGCACCAGAGGAAGCCTGCGTTCGCCGCATCTAGCTGCGGTGGCAAAGAACAGTATGGCGCCGCAGTAGCGCCGCGAGGCGAAGCGTAAGGCGGCCGGAGCTGCGACTTGAGCGGGATGGCGCTGTGGTGCTCGGCGAAGCAAGATAGGCGCAGTTGGGTTCTACGGGCCTGCAGGACCTCAACGACGTGCTCGGGCGTGGCTTAAACGGGCCCTGCCCACGACGGCGCCATGGCTGACGGCGGAAAGCTCTCGGGTCAAGTGAAAACGGCGGCTATATGGCGCAATCGACGCGGGGAGGAGGGGGATTCGGGTCAGAGGCTCACCGGGGAGCTGCAGGGACGGTTAGCGGGCTTGGGGACGTGCCGGAGTGGCGAATCGGCGATGGTGGTCGTTAGCATCCGAGGAGGAAGAGGAGCCCGATGGCGATGTTGCAGCGCTTCCGGGGACGTGGGCTTCGGCGGGAGATGTGGGCATGGAGGTGAAGCTCGAAATGCGATTGGGCGGCTTAGGCGGTGGTTGGTAAATCAGCGAGGACGACGCGGGTGGCGCCATGGATGTTTCCCCGGCCGAGCTCGGGACGAGCGATGGAGGGGAGGAGAGAGCCAGGACAGAGGGGGTCGAGGTGTCTCCAGGCGCGGGGACAAGGAGGAGGATGAGCCTCCAGCGCGAAGCAGGAGGTGGCATCGACGCTGCTGCATGCGCTTCAGCATGCAAACGCCTGCTTCGGGCGGGTTTGAAGATGACTGCAGAGACTAGTGGCTGGAGGGCTGGGCCGGGTGCAGTAAGAGGGCGCCTGTAAGTGAGCCAAGGTGTATGGTTCCGGCTCTTTCTATTTCTATTTTTCTTTTTCTAATTTTTGCGATTTGTTTCTGATTTAGTTTGGAAACTAAACCATTTCAAAACTTTCTGTAAATTTTTTATGTGAGCTCAAGAGCTAGTCCAAGGCCACATGCAAACTTACAAAATATTTGAACATTATTCCTTATATAGCAGAAATAATTTCAATCCAAATATATTATTGATATAAATCAAAGACCCAAATAAATTATTTCTGTGACTCCAAAAATATTGGTTTGAATTTTACCTCATGCCAATTTTTCACAGAATAACAGGAACATTTTCTTGGACTCATTTGATGAGATTTAAATGTTGGTTATTTTTAGAGGTTTTCTGAGGCTTTTGAAAATTCCTCAATTCAAGTTTCATTTGAATTTAAACATCATGCTCACATGGAAGCTAGCATAGGTCAAACAAGAATTAGGGATGTGACACATGATCTCAGATTCATAAGGTTGTATCCATCAATTTGGATTTTCAAATATTTGAAACCACTTTATGTTGAAATCCAATGTATGCATTCCTCGCTAACTGTCTCCAATTAATGTGTGTTTCATGCGGGTTTTTTTACTTCTCAAACATGTATAATGTGTTTCTATTAACGTTAAATATATAGTGTAATCCCGTTTAGACACTAATTGCATATAAACCATGCATTGTTTGTAATTGAAGAATCTATGGATCACCAATATTGATAAACTATATAACATTACATCGCAGCCCAAATTCAAGTGAATATGCATGTTTGATACACCAATTTATGCTATGATATTGTCAATGTCGTGATCTCCAATTTAAATATTTGAATCCCTTTAATCCAGAGATATTCGTCTCATATAGCTATCACTCATGCTTATATAGGACTATCTCTCGACCTATCACGTTGCTTCATCGTCTCTCGTGCATCTCTCGTGCTACACCCGTATGTCGACAATGATCTTTTATCTTCAGAATATTAATCGACGGGTACTCTCTCCATCGACCTTAATCACTCTATCTCTCTCTAAGTATATCTCGCCTCCTGCTATGTGTCTCTAGCTATGATTCTCCATGTGGAATCTCTTTCTCTCACACAAACACAAAACTTTGTCTCCGGGGTCTCATTTCTCTCAACTATTCCCATGTGTGCCACTTTCGGCACACCCCTCATATAGAGATGTCTTCGCTCCTTAGATATGAGAACCTACGACTATTCCTCTTCAATATCTCTTTCTCACACACAAACGCAAACTCTGTCTCCTGTGGTATCATATTTCTCCATTGTTCTCTTGTATGTCGTCAAACACACCCTCTCTCCCTAGAGATATCTTGCGTGCTCCCTCATATGTCTCTCTAGCTATCACTCTCTTTGTGAAATATCTTTCTCTCTCACAGACACAAAATCCGTCTCTCCTCGGATCTCATTTCACCGATATTTGTTTGTATGTGACTCACATGCACCCTCTCTCTGCCTCTCTCACACCCACACACATAACCCAGCCTTGATCCACTCGACTCCTATCTCTAGCGCACACTAGCTAGCATCTTTATCTTTCTATTTATCGGTTTCTCCATCAACCTTCTTTCTCGCCTCACTCTTGATTCCTATCACGCACACTACATATGTTTCTCTCTACATGCATGCAGTCAAGTGCCCTCTCACACACATATATAACTTCACCCTTTGAACCAATTCGACCACATCTCCGACACCCAAAACTAACGGATGTCTCTCTAGCTAGCATCTCCATCTCTCGTATCTATCTATAGTTTCTCCACAACATTTCTTTCTCGCACGGTGTCTTGCTTCCTATCACCCACACTATATATGTCTATCCATATATATGCATTTATATGTTGATCTCTTTTGCACAATCGTTATACCACCCCTCCGCTTGCCATAGATGCATGCTCCAGCCCACGCCACTATCTCTTAAAGACAGAAACACATGCTCAATTGTCGGGCCTTCTTCCCTGCATTCTCACATGCATGCATATTGTCATATGATACGTCTCCAACGTATCTATAATTTTTGATTGCTCCATGCTACTTTATCTATTGTTTTGGACTATAATGGGCTTTATTTTCCACTTTTATATTATTTTTGGGACTAACCTATTAACCGGAGGCCCAAATTTCGTAATTGTTGTTTTTTGCTCTATTTCGTGTTTCAAGAAACGGAATATCAAACGGAGTCCAAACGGAATGAAACCTTCGGGAACGTGATCTTCTCAATCGGAACGTGATCCAGAGACTTGGACCCTACTCCAAGAAGTGCTGAGGCGGTCACGAGGGTGGGGGCGCGCCCTCCCCCCAGGGCACGCCCCCCCTGCCGCGTGGGCCCCCTGACGCTCCACCGACGGACTCCTTCCGCCGATATATACCTACGCACTCTCGATGCATCGTAGACGGAGCCAAAAACCTAATTCCACCGGGCCGTAACTTCCCTCAGATCCACTAGATCCCATCTTGGGGCACATTAGGAGCTCCAATGGAGGGGGCATCCACCACAGAGGGCTTTACATCATCACCATAGCCCTCCGGCGAAGTGTGTGAGTAGTTTACTTCAGACCTTCGGGTCCATAGTTAGTAGCTAGATGGCTTCTTCTCTCTTTTGGATCTCAATACAATGTTCTCCCTCTCTCGTGGATATCTATTCGATGTAATCTTCCTTTATGCGGTGTGTTTGTTGAGATCGATGAATTGTGGGTTTATGATCCAAATTTTATCTATGGAAAATATTTGATTCTTCAACGAATTCTTTTATGTATGATTAAGTTATCTTTGCAAGTCTCTTCGAATTATCCGTTTGGTTTGGCCAACTAGATTGGTAGTTCTTGCAATGGGAGAAGTGCTTAGCTTTGGGTTCAATCTTGCGGTGACCTTACCCAAAGGATGTAAAGGGTTACAAGGCAAGTATTGTATTGTTGCCATCGAGGATAACAAGATGGGGTATTTATCATATTGCATGAATTTATTCCTCTACATCATGTCATCTCGCTTTTAAGGCGTTACTGCTTTTAACTTAATACTCTAGATGCATGCTTTGGATAGCGGTCGATGAGTGGAGTAATAGTAGTAGATGCAGAATCGTTTCGGGTTCTACTTGTCACGGACGTGATGCCTATATACATGATCATTGCCTCGGATAACCTCATAACTATGCTCAATTCTCGTACGATTGCTCAACAGTAATTTGTTCACCCAATCAGAATACTTATGCTCTTGAGAGAAGCCACTAGTGAAACCTATGGCCCCCGGGTCTATTCTCATCATATCAATCTCCATCACTTTATTTACTTGCTTTGCTTTTACTTTTTACTTTGCATCTTTATACCAAAAATACCAAAAAATATTATCTCTATCAGATCTCACCCTCGTAAGTGACCGTGAAGGGATTGACAACCCCTAAGCCGCTGGTTGTGAGAGTAGCTATCGCTTTTGTGCAAGTACGAGGGACTTGCTTGCGTGGTCTCCTAATGGATTGATACCTTGGTTCTCAAAAAGCGGGGAAATACTTACGCTACTATGCTGCATCATCCTCTCCTCTTCGGGAAATCCAACACAAGCTCGAGACGTAGCAAGAAGAATTTCCGCGTACTGCTGTCGGGAGGCTTACGCTAAAAGTCAACATACCAAGTACCCATCACAATCCCTATCTCCGGCATTACATTATTTGCCATTTGCCTCTCGTTTTCCTCTCCCCCACTTCACCTTTGCCGTTTTATTCGCCCTCTCTTTACCAATCTCCTCCTCTTTTTCCCTTTGCCTTTTGTTTGCTCGTGTGTTAGTTTGCTTGCTTGTCACTATGTCGAATTCCTTATCTGCTCCTATGTCTCCCGAGTTTGAAGTTCTTCACTTCAAGCAACGGCAAGGAGAAAATTTAAAAGATGCTTGGTATAGGATGATGGAATCTTATCGTAAGTGCACCCTAGAGGTGACCTTTAGAATCCTTCTTCGCAATTTTTATGTTGGGTTAAATATGACGATAGACAACTCTTGGATTGCATTGCCAAGGAAATTTTATTGAAATTGATCCTGATTGCGCATGAAATTATAGAGGGAATAGTGGGAACACTACCCCAAATGGGAGGATCTCATCCTACCCAGGAAGAAACCCAAGTGTTTGAGAAGATTTGCGAAGTAACAAAATTTTTACAAAAGTCTCTTGAGCCTCTTAAAAGTGTTAGCGGAAATCTTCACCGCATGAATATGTTGATTACTCTTTGTAATAAGCGGTTGGATTCTTTAGATCTAAAAATTTCCGAGTATGAAGGGAAGCGGCAAGAACCACCCGGATTCGAGCATGACTCCGCTAAAAAAATTGAAAATTAAAGATAGTAATACCTAGATCTATCCTTGCTTTTATGCCTAGCTAGGGCGTTAAGCGATAGCGCTTTGTTGGGAGGCAACCCAATTTTATTTTGTGTTTTTTGTTTTTGGTTCTGTTTAGGAATAAATAATCCATCTAGCCTCTGTTTAGATGTGGTATAATCTTTTAATTAGTGTTTGTGCCAAGTTGGACCTATTGGATCTTCTTGGATGATAGTTATTTGATCCTTCTGTAATTTCCAGAATCTTTGTGCTCAGTGCCCGAATTGTTAAAAATCACCAGAGCGTGATAAAATACTGATTCCAATTTCTGATGATCAATAAACAAATCTTCCAGGTCGTCTAATTTTGGTAGAATTTTTTGGCTTCCAGAAGTTTGCGTGAGTTACAGATTACTACAGACTATTCTGTTTTTGACAGATTCTGTTTTGCGTGTGTTGTTTGCTTTTTTGATGAATCTATGGTTAGTAAAATAGTTTACAATCCATAGAGAAGTTGGAATACAGTAGGTTTAACACCAATATAAATAAAGAATGAGTTCATTACAGTACCTTAAAGTAGTCTTTTGTTTTCTTTCTCTAATGGAGCTCACGAGATTTCTATTGAGTTTTGTGTTGTGAAGTTTTCAAGTTTTGGGTGAATTCTTTTGATGGATTATGGAACAAGGAGTGGCAAGAGCCTAAGCTCGGGGATGCCTATGGCACCCCCAAGATAATCCAAGGACACCAAAAGTCAAAGCTTGGGATGCTCCTGGAAGGCATCCTCTCTTCGGCCCACTTCCATCGGTAATTTACTTGGAGCTATATTTTATTCACCAACATGATATGTGTTTTGCTTGGAGCGTCTTGTATTATTTGAGTCTTTGCTTGTTAGTTTACCACAATCATCCTTGCTGTACACATCTTTTGAGAGAGCCATACATGATTTGGAATTTGATAGAATACTCTATGTGCTTCACTTATATCTTTTGAGCTTGATAGTTGCTCATAGTGCTTCACTTATATCTTTTTGAGCGTGATAATTTTTGCTCTTGTGCTTCACTTAGATCTTTTAGAGCACGGTGGTGGATTTTTTTTAAAGAAACTTGATCTCTCATGCTTCACTTAGATTATTTTGAGAGTCGTTAATAGCATGGTAATTTGCTTAATGTTAATATACTTGGTGTTCAAGATATGTGAAACTTTCTTTTGAGTGCGTTGAATACTAAGATAAGTTTGATGCTTGATAATTGTTTTGAGATATGGAGGTAATAATATCAAAGTCATGCTAGTTGAGTAGTTGTGAATTTGAGAAATGCTTGTGTTGAGGTTGGTAAATCCCGTAGCATGCACGTATGGTTAAAGTTATGTAACAAATTTGAAACATGAAGTGTACCTGGCTTGTGCATCCTTATGAGTGGCGGTCGGGATGAGCGATGGTCTTTTCCTACCAATCTATCCCCCTAGGAGCATGCGCGTAGTACTTGATTTTTGATAACTTCTAAATTTTAGCAATAAGTATATGAGTTCTTTTGACTAATGTTGAGTTCATGGATTATACGCACTTTTACCTTTCCGCCATTGCTAGCCTCTTCGGTACCGTGCATTGCCTTTCTCACATTGAGAGTTGGCTAAACTTCACGCGGTGCATCCAAACTCCGTGATACGATACGCTCTATCACACATAAACCTCCTATATCTTCCTCAAAACAGCCACCATACCTACCTATTATGGCATTTCCATAGCCATTCCGAGATATATTGCCATGCAACTTTCCACCGTTCCGCTCATCATTATTATGACATACATTACTTTTCGGCTATATTGCCATTGCATGATCATGTAGTTGATATCGTATTTGTGGCAAAGCCACCATGCATTATTTTTCATACATGTCACTCTTGATTCATTGCACCATCCCGCATACACCGTCGGAGGCATTCATATAGAGTCATACCTTGTTCTAGTTTCGAGTTGTAATCCTCATGTTGTAATCAATAGAAGTGTGATGATCATCATTATTAGAGCATTGCCCAAATAAAAAAAGGAGAAAGGCCAAAAAAAGGCCCAAAAAAAAGAAAAGAAAAGGGCAATGCTACTATCTCTTTTTCCACACTTGTGCTTCAAAGTAGCACCTCGTTCTTCATGTAGTGAGTCTCATATATTGTGCTTCAAAGTAGCACCATGTTTTTCATATAGTGAGTCTCATAAGTTGTCTTTTGAATACTAGTGGGAATTTTTCATTATAGAACCTCGCTTGTATATTCCTACGATGGGCTTCCTCAAATGCCCTAGGTCTTCATGAGCAAGCAAGTTGGATGCACACCCACTAGTTTTCTTTTGAGCATTCATAGCTCTAGTGCATCCGTTGCATGGCAATCCCTACTCCTCATGTTGACATCAATTGATGGGCATCTCCATAGCCTGTTGATTATCCTCGTCAATGTGAGACTTCCTTTTTTTTTTGTCTTCTCCACACAATCCCCATCATCATATTCTATTCCACCCATAGTGCTATATCCATGGCACATGCTCATGTATTGCGTGAAGGTTGAAAAAGTTTGAGATTATTTAAGCATGAAACAATTGCTTGGCTTGTCATCTGGGGTATAGAAGTTGGGAAACATCTTTGTGTGACGAAAATGAAGCTATAGCCTAACTATATGATTTTGTAGGGATGAACTTTCTTTGGCCATGTTATTTTGAGATGACATAATTATTTTGATTAGCGTGCTTGAAGTATTATTATTTTTATTGTCATATGATACGTCTCCAACGTATCTATAATTTTTGATTGCTCCATGCTACTTTATCTATTGTTTTGGACTATAATGGGCTTTATTTTCCACTTTTGTATTATTTTTGGGACTAACCTATTAACCGGAGGCCCAGCCTGCAATTGCTGTTTTTTTGCCTATTTCGTGTTTCAAGAACGGAATATCAAACGGAGTCCAAACGGAATGAAACCTTCGAACGTGATCTTCTCAACGAACGTGATCCAGAGACTTCGACCCTACTCCAAGAAGTGCCAGAGGCGGTCACGAGGGTGGGGGCGCGCCGCCTCAGGCCCCTGACGCCTCCACCGACGTAGTCCTTCCTCCTATATATACCTATGTACCTCGATGCATCGTAGACGGAGCCAAAACCTAATTCCACCGCCAGAACTTCCTCAGATCCACGAGATCCCATCTTGGGGCCTGTTCAGGAGTTCACGGGAGGGGGGCATCCACCACGAGGGCTTCTACATCATCACCATAGCCCTCCGATGAAGTGTGAGTAGTTTACTTTAGACCTTCGGTTCCATAGTTAGTAGCTAGATGGCTTCTTCTCTCTTTTGGATCTCAATACAATGTTCTCCCCTCTCTCGTGGAGATCTATTCGATGTAATCTTCTTTTTAAGTGTGTTTGTTGGAGACCGATGAATTGTGGGTTTATGATCCAAATTTTATCTATGGAAAATATTTGATTCTTCTCTGAATTCTTTTATGTATGATTAAGTTATCTTTGCAAGTCTCTTTGAAATTATCCGCTTTGGTTTGGTCAACTAGATTGGTAGTTCTTGCAATGGGAGAAGTGCTTAGCTTTGGGTTCAATCTTGCGTGACCTTACCCAAAGGATGTAAAAGGGTTACAAGGCACGTATTGTATTGTTGCCATCGAGGATAACAAGATGGGGTATTTATCATATTGCATGAATTTATTCCTCTACATAATGTCATCTTGCTTAAGGCATTACTCTGTTTTTAACTTAATAGTCTAGATGCATGCTGGATAGCGGTCGATGAGTGGAGTAATAGTAGTAGATGCGTAATCATTTCTGGTCTACTTGTCACGGACGTGATGCCTATATACATGATCATTGCCTCGGATAACCTCATAACTATGCTCAATTTCACAATTTCTCAACAGTAATTTGTTCACCCACCGTAGAATATTTATGCTCTTGAGAGAAGCCACTAGTGAAACCTATGGCCCCCGGGTCTATTCTCATCATATCAATCTCCATCACTTTATTTACTTGCTTTTCCTTTTATTTTTTACTTTGCATCTTTATACCAAAATACCAAAAATATTATCTCTATCGCATCTCACCGCCGTAAGTGACCGTGGAAGGAATTGACAACCCCTAAGCGTTGGTTGCGAGTAGCTATCGCTTTGTGCAGCCTACGAGGGACTTGCTGCGGTCTCCTACCGATTGATACCTTGGTTCTCAAAAACTGAGGGAAATACTTATGCTACTGTGCTGCATTATCCTCTCCTCTTCGGGGAAATCCAACGCAAGCTCCAGACGTAGCATCATACCGATCCGTCTCTCCCATGTCGTTGATCTTAGGACTTATGTCTTCTTTCTTTTATCTCGATCATGCGCGCACGCACACACACACATCCCACGTATATATATACCTCACACACAAGCACGCTCAAGGTCTCAGTATGTCTCCACACGTAGTTAATTACCTCAATCCTAACGCCACAATCGAATCGCTTTCTCTTTTGTGCACATAACTTCCACCGATGGGCAAAACACACACTCACACTTAACAATCTCCTTCTAGCTACCTCCCCCCCGCCCAAGGCCTCTCACTCTTCCCCTATATCCTCGAAACCAATAAGACCATCCCTTTGTTTAATTCCTCGCCTACATGCACCATCGACATATAGTAGTCTTAGTGGTGTCTCTCAAACAAACACGTTCTCTCGATGTTGACTCCTCTCACGCCAAGCACGCACCTTCTCTTCCCTCCCACGGGCATTTTCTCTCGCACCCCATCGCTGGTGGCTCTCGCCATACACATCACCTCTGTGATGAAGCCATGCACACTTAAATTACATCCGACATGAGGACCCCGGAAACACACACACA
Source organism: Aegilops bicornis (assembly GCA_021605145.1). NCBI lineage: Eukaryota > Viridiplantae > Streptophyta > Magnoliopsida > Poales > Poaceae > Aegilops > Aegilops bicornis. The sequence goes on from CM038669.1 coordinate 575,475,849, forward strand.
CGCTGCCACACACACACACACACCCCCGCACGCACCCCCCCCCCCCCCACACACACACTCACACTCAATCTCTCTCTCTCTCTCTCTCTCTCACACACACACACACACAACCCCCCCCCCACACACACACACTTAGACTCCATCTCTCTCTCCCACACACACACTAAGACTCCATCTCTCTCTCTCCTCTCTCACTCTCTCTCTCACACCCTCACACACTCACACACACCACAAAACACTAAGACTCCATCTCACACACACATGTTCTAGGCGGAGCATTTGTTCCTACCACCCTTCATCCAACCTTACCAGAGTGATAAACAATCACCTTTTATTTACTTGCATAACATGGATGATTCCACTTTACTTTAGTAGTCAAGAAACTTATCATCTCAGATACCCTTATAAAAAAACGAGTTGGCGATGATGGTGTGCTCCTGCCATCTTGTAATGCTGCATCAGATGATCTATATCTCGGCGATAGGAAGCAAACTATGATAATTTTTACAAAAGATACCGCACCTCTCTCCACATCATTATCTCCTCGCAACCTCATTGCTCAAAGAATTAAAAAAGGAATAAGTCTCGAACAATCTAGCATGCATGGTGGCGGCCGCGTCGCCGGGCGCCTGGCCCATCCCCATGCCTCTGCCCATTCCGACCACCAGCCACCACCACGCCCACTCCTCCTTTACCTCTCATCTTTCATTTTTCGATGACATTCTCGAGATACCAGTTTTCCGATAAAATTCTCGAGATATCATTAGTTTTTACACATGGGATTACTCCGCATGGCTCAATCACAACAGGTGTTTTGTAAAAAAATGCATATTGATGTTCCGCAATGCACGCAGAATCTTTCTTGTAATTATATAACGCAAAATCACGAAAGGTGAAGTGACATTTTTTGACACAACCACGCTAATACGGCCACGTAAATCACGAAAGCAGGAAGGAGAAGGGAAGCGGTCTGTGGAGTAACGCTTTTTACCACAATTTCTTAGGAAACTATGCAATAATTGAGTAGTTTTGCAAACTACCATTACTACTACACCAAACGGTTCAAAACTCTATATCTTTGTAGCCAAGTGCTTCCCGTGCGGTGAAACGCTCAAGATCGCTCGGGAGCTGCCGCCAAGCCGTGATTAATGCCCGGCCAGAGCGGAGGCGACCTCTCACCGGGCGCCGGCTTTGAAGTGGCGCGACGGCCGAGAGAGCTGCCGCCTCTGTGCACGCGATCGCTTCAAGGCCGAGATCGGGCCATATAGGCCCTGTTGGATCCATGGGTTAGAGTTATTTTGAGCTAGTTAGGGCTCAAATAGCCCTAAAGTATCCAAGCATGAGGGTTTAAATTGGAGCAAGTTGCACCGAATCCCACCAAAAAACTATCCCACCCAAGAGGTGCTAACTGGAGATAGTTCTCATTGGGACCACTAAAAATCACTTTTCTCTCTCCATGAAGTGCATTTATTGTCAATCTAACCCCCGTCACCCAAACACCTCTTTGGCTACAAGTTAGTCTGTGGTTAGTCACGAGTTAGTCTAACCTCTAGCAAAGTTAGAATATCAAACAGGAGTAGTATAGGACATGCAAGTTGCTCAAAGCATACAGGCAAATTCGTACGTGAAAGGATTTTTTTTCTTTTTGAAAACGGAAGTGAAAGGAATTTTTTTTTAGAATGCTCTTGGCATGTCGCTAACATGTGATAATTAACCGACCTCAATAGACGGCGTAAACGCCAACCCGCCGCACTTTGATAGAGACGAGGAGGGAGAAGCGACACAGGCTCGCTGGATTACTAGAGATAGGTGTCGCACGAAGCCAAGAAATATGGTGATAGCGGGTTAGCCATGTACTAGTATGATGTAACTACATTGGGCTGCCGTTTCAGACTCTCTTCCGTACCATCAGGAGATGATTGGTTAATTTTTATATCGCTGAATAATATTAAATATTATGAGTGCAGACTCGACAGTCCGGCTCGCACGCCGCTCACCAAAGGGGACATGCGTTGTCTTGCAATTTCACTGACATGTGGGACCGTAATTGAATAAACCGCCGATAGTCGAGAAATCTAATCGTCAAGCGAAGGCCGGTTGAGAAGAGAGAAACGGGGGAGGGAGAAGAGATCGCTTCACCCGGCCACAGACGGACTCTAAGAAATATATGGTGATAATGTGAGGTGGGCTATGCGTCGAGTCCACCGAGCCCGGGCCCGCCTCACCGCCTGCCCTCAAGACGCCGCCACTCCGCTGCATGCATAGCAAGTAGTCCCCGCTATGTGGAGGAGAGAGAGGCATTGACAAAGTCAAGGAGTACAAAGGAGACAATAGCTTTCATCAAAAATAAACAATGAATACTGCTGCTCGCCCCTCTATATCGGAAAGAATACTTTCATTCACGACATGTGGGACGCCGACCATCCTGGTCCACCGCCATGCACAAAATTATCCCGTCTACTCCGGTCCCATCGCAGCTCCAACCTTTCCCACCGTAAGTTGTTCGGACGGCGAACCATCATGACTTCGTTGAACTGCACTTCTTCAAGAAAACTTACTGCACTCCGCAAGGCACATCGCTACCACACGCCGAAGACCGGATCAAGACCTTTGCACTCACGCCATATCATCGAAACCCACTAGGGCCAAACTAGCCCGCCTAGGTCATCTATTTTGAACGGAGGAGTACGCTGCCTCGACCGCTATGATTTTGTGTTGCATGTTCTCTGTACTTTTGCTACGATTTTCCTACCCTATGAACCAAATGAGGCCTGAATGTATGTCGTCCACTATTGTCTCGATCGATCGCTAAGCCTACAATTTTAGGAGCTAGGAGCTATTGGTCGATCGACGAGGGATAAGTATCAGCGCATTTCCACGAGCTCATCACCTAACGCTTTAGCGTTTTGGTGAGTGTTTGCAAGTACTATAGCTCGTGACAGAAGCTAGCCTACTAACACCAAGAATCATCAAACAAGCCCCCGCTGATATGATAAACGGTTCAAACTTACATCTAAGCATGCCATATATTACATCAAAAATTTGGTGAGGATACATCTATTTCCATAACTCGGAGAGGGTTCGCATTGATTCATCGCATTTATCTACTATCAAACAAAAGTAGCAAGATCCGCCCACACAAGACACAAAGCTGCACTCTAGCCTCTAAGATGGTTTGATAACAAAGCATCGCTCGTGGTAATTAAACACAAGGCAATGCAAACTACCTGAAGGATTAGCGACTCAACTATTTCTTTGTCACCGATCTTCGGCAATGACCACAAAGCACGGACAAATGGGCATGGGAATCGATCACGATGTCCACAGACTAAACCGCGACATTGAATCGATCTCGGCGATGCCCATGGATGGATACGCAGTATCGAAATCGATCTCCCGGGCGATGCCAACAGGATGGGCCACGACATCGGAATCATCAAGGACAACCACCGCACTCAAGAACAACACTAACATATTAGCAAGCACATTGCAAATAATCAAAAGCAAGCACATTGCAAATAATCAAAACCACAACTATGGTAATAAGCCATTATTTTTACCTTGTGCAGCTCACCGGGGATCTCTATATCCTCCGGGCCATCTCTCTGTCCTCGATGGAGGGGCCATCACCTTGCCAGGGGAATACTGCTTCAACGGCGATTATGTCCTCAAACTCGGGTCTTGAGCCTCACATAGGTGGCAATCAGGCTCTGGTAGGTAGGCGGTGGGGTCTTGGCTTGTTCTTCCAACTTTCTTTGAGGAATCTGGCTTACCAACGCCCTCAACTCTTTGGCCAAAGGCTGGTTTCTTGGAGTTCTTCGCTTACATGGGTTGGCCCGCCAACATGGTCAACTCGATTGGTCGGCCTAAGTGCTCGCTTCCTAGAGATCGCCGCTCCAGTGGGTTGTCTCACGTAACTGCTTTGCCTAGTGCTCGTGATCCATCAATGAACTCGACAAACAAAAAAGCAATCGAAAAGGAAACCACAATCGCAATGAAAACGGGAAAAGAATAGGATGTGAGAATCGGTCGGTGCTTCGGCCGTAAAAAGAAGATTATTGGAATGAAAATATAGCAGCATAACCGATTCGCCCCACCTTTTTACTTTTCACGTAGAGAAGAAGAAAAATGGCAGCGATGAGTAGCCTCGGAGTGAGGTTTTCTTCAAGAAAGGGAAGAAAGGGCTTGAACGAGCGTTCCAATGAAATGATGGTTGCTTCGGTCAAATTCATCTTGGAGGCCACCTTACCATCGGGCTGTAAAGGTGTGGGTTTTGTGTGATATGATTTGGTCATGACGGCATTAACGGGTGATGTGACAAAGAGTCTCGACTATGGCACCTCGGCCAGGATTTGGTGGATGGCACGTGGGCCCTGGAGGATGCTTTGAAATGTCATTAACTTGATTTTAGTCTCTTTAGTATTTGGATCCAAGCATGGATGAGGCTAACAAGTTTTAGTCCCACTTACTTTAGTCATGAGACTAAAAGGTATCAAAGCACTCTCTCCGGGTTTATAGTGGGGAGTAACTTAGACTAGTGTCATGCATATTACACTAGTGTAAGTTACTACCTCCATAGTGCAAAAGTAACATAGTAGTAGTATCACAGATTGCTTCATTTATTATCTCATAGACTCATTTTGCTCTCGAAAGCGGCTTATGTTACAAAGAATATATTATGTGTTACCACAAGCACCTCTTTCCTCATTAAATACTTGCCACATAAGCAAAAATTGTCTTGGGATGTGTTAAGGTTACTACCTAAGTTACTCCCACTATGGCTAGCCTCAATATTGTGCACACCGCGACCAAGGCGGAGAGGAAAAGCGAGAAGAACCACGTAATTAATGCATGAGTTTAATTAGGGTAGTTTTGTAAAGTACGAGATACATTCCTCCAATCGCAAAATGCCTTGGTTCATGAGATTTGAGATTTGAGCCCTATAAACCGAGGGGAGGGGTAATCTTGCACACGGTGTAGTCTAGTCACTTGGTTTTTTTTAGTCAAGTCTAGTCACTTGTTGAAATCTCTAGAAAGGCAAATACTCCTTTCCTTTATGTGTCTATACTACTACTCCTCCGGCTCAGGTGTGTAAGTCATCTTACTAAAACCAAATAGTCCCAAAACACTTAGGCGCGTGCATTAACTTCTACCTTGTTTCTTGTTTCTTGACATACGTATCAACCGGGAAGTAAGAGATGAGAGGTGTGCATGCTTTTAATGACTTGCAATGGCTAGTTCATTGCATGGAATGCTATTAATTAGAAAATAAACATTGGTGACCCTCAGGAGGAAATGGTGCTGCTGCTGTGGACCTATGCGTAATGAGTATCAACCAATGGATAATGGAGTTTAATTGTTAAACAATAGCAATTTTGCCTCATGCAAGAGCCTGGCTAGTACTCCAAGGAACCGCACCATGCGCGCTCACTAATCGCCACATGCTCGGGTTTGCACTAGGTTTTTCGCCTTCTTCGAGAAGACGAACAATGATGTTACTTCCTACTTCTCTAAAGATTTAATCCATCGCTGCATGTCCGCTCCACCCTGCGTAAGTGGAGGGATAGCGTGTAGTGAAAAGCTCTACTACTGCTCGCCCCGCATGATTGGGCCCATGACAGTGGGGCCAGGTGGTTGGCCCACCTGCCATGCAGCCAAAGGCGAGGTGCAGCAAAAGTATAACTGAGCTCAAATCCATGAGGGGAGAGGGCGTCAGAGTAATCAAATTTCTCGTGGCTTGTACGAAGCGTTGACGCGACACAACAAAGCACCCATTCGATAAAACTCTCTTTTACACATTTCAAATGGGCTACTTAGTATGTAGGAGTAGACATATTTCGCTTGTATGTACTCCTCAGTTGTAAAATATAAGTCTTTTTTAGAGATTTCACTATGAATTGGAGTACATACGAAACAAAATGAGTGAATCTACACTCTAAAAATATGTCTATATACATCCCTATGTACTTTGTAGAGAAATCTCTCAAAAGACTTACATTTAGGAACGGAGGGAGTAGTCACTTGTTGCAATCGCTAAAAAGACTTATATTTGGAAATGGAGGGAGTACAACGCATGCATGCATGCCGTGACTTTCCTTTTGATACTTGCATGTGTTGATTTGATGCACCTTGCCAAATTTTGACTATAAATTTAACTACAGTTTTGCTAGAACTCATCTAGATGAGATATAATTTGGTCTCATTCACCTTTTATAGACATTGGATATGATGCTATAAGATGCGTAAAATGCCGACGGGTTGTATCTCGTTTCTTGTTTTCAAAGTGAATGAGACCAAATTATATCTCATCTAGATGAGTTCTAGGTACTCCCATTTAACTAACCAAATTTTCATGCATGTCACAAAAAATTATGGGGCTGTTTGGATTGTGACTATGTTTGTCTTATGTTGCCACATTATTTTTCCCACACTTGCCACACTTGCCTAATCCTGGAGTTGCTCAAATTGTTAGACACACTTTGGCTCTCGCCTAAGGGAATCTTGCCACAATTTTTGTGTCTATGACATGTGGGGTTCATCGCTAATAAAACAATTCTTGTCTTAGGTGGCTAATAAAAAGACTTATATTTAGGAACCTGAGGAGTAGAAAATATAAATAATAACGTATGTTAGCAACCCACATTTCCGCTAATTTTAGCCGTGGGCTTGTTCAGAATTTTTACGAGGGGGTGGTTGTTCATTTAATGGAGGGCCTTGTAGTACTACCAGACTTGAACGATACAAAGTGCGATCTGGCACACCGTAACACCACTTGGGACAAGCGGGTAGCTATCTCAAAAAACAATCAACAACTAAAAAAACCGCGACCTGACACAATTTTAAACGATTGTTTTGGTGGAGTGAAAAAAGAAAACTACCCCACTACTTAAATATAGGCCGGAGCCTCCGCGCTTGCTTGCTAGGGCTGCTCTATTCACACACTCTTATCCTCTCCAGATCTAAACAAGATAGGGTTAGTAACCCTGTCTTTCTCCCTTCAAAAAACATTGGCTTTCTATCCTCAACGCTGGTTACAGATCTCGGACGTATCCCTCCGCCGGTGAAGGGAGGAGGGCAGCGAGGCCGCCGTCATTGCCGACAGCGAGGGAGGAGACCCACCGCCGGGCCGCACCATTATCTCTCGCCGAGCGCCGCGCTGGAGGTCCTTCCGATCCCTTTGTCGCTGTTGCTCAGGGCGGATCCGCCCTCACGCCCACCTATCCACATCCCGACGACCTTCAGTATATCTTCGTCGAAAACCGCTTTAGTTTCATTTCTTCCCAAATTTCGCCACGTCGCATGTGCATCATTTTCTACCTTCTCAGCCCTCTCGATCGGATGGTCCAACGTCACCTATTTTTTTTCTTCTATTGTTAGAGGTAAAGCTACTTCATGGAGTTTAATCTTGTACTCCCTCCGTCCTAAAATACTTGTCATTGAAATAAAGTGGGGTGGGGAATTTAGTATGTACATCGGACTTGGTACAAACAGGAAGGAAAGGGGACGAAAGTAGTACAGACCTGTCAGTCTCAACCCATCTCTTGGCCTAAAAGGGAAATATAGGGTAAAGCTGTACACAAGTGGTATGACCAGGACTAGATTTGCTATCCACACATAGGAGTAGGTGGCTAGAGTGAACAAAATGGGACCAACCCAGGATATGTTTCTTGGATGTTTGTTTCTGGGGTAACAAACTATGAATCACTCACTTTTATGCCCATGTTTACGACATGGTGCTGTATCGCTGGTGCACCACACCGTCCCATGCCCTTATACCAAATATTTAGGCTCCGGGTCGGAATAAAGCAAGGTGTAAAACATAGGTCTTGATGAAAATAGAGGAATCGGAAAGGAATGTAGGTATAAAACTATGGAACATCGAACCGGAGGAAACTCTCAAGAGAATGTGTTCGGATGGACTACTTAAATGGCCAGATTTGTTTTTTAGAGTAGCATGCTTGGCAAAGTATGAGATGCTATTTGTTTATTCTGCTGCAAAGGACTACTCTTGTCCACACCTCACGCATCACACATAGGTTGATTTTTTTATTCCGCAAACACAAAGACAAAGCAATCTTTTGTCTTACGCATGATGGCAATGGAAGGCCGCTTCGCTTCCGCCAAAAAATGAGCAAATGCGTGGATGTTTCTAATCCGATGGAATCAGTACTACCAGACCAGCTTTCCTATGAAACGCTATTCACCTTTCCGTGTTCAACGTGTTGGAAGGGAAAGAATACGGTAGGAATTGTGTTCACAAAAATCCTCAAGCACCAAACTCAGAACCTAACGCAGCCTTAGCTGTTCTTAATATAATGTCCTCGGTAAAAATGAAGCCATGCCACTGTTTTTGCTCAGAATTGTTTGAGACTCGACAAGTTTAGCCAAATGTTTTTGCCTGTAATTGTTTGAGACTGACTGTTTTCCTCTCAGGCCTTTTTGTGCAAACAGGGATATCCAATTCACCCATGTTGTCAAGTAGACCTTTTATGCATCAGCACAAAACTCTTCTTAAAAGAAGTGACTTTTGTGCTGTTTAACTGGAATGTCAGATGGAACCGTTGGTTCATTTTGGTGGAATTGCACAAAGGGAGATCTGTGTTCCAATCCTCATCATCCATATTGGCGCAATAAGCTTCCTTTAGGTAAGAATGATATTTAATGCATGTGTTCATCTCTATTTTCCGACTGCCATGAGAAAATAATGTTGTTTTTTACTAGTACACTTGTACTCCCTCACTAACAAAACCAATTCTGAATTAGAAGGCCAATCATGTACTTGGTTTCACCAACTGGTGAGGAGAAAGAGAAACATAGCATGAAGAGGAAGAAGAAGAAGAATAAACAGTTAAGGCGTATCTTGTTGAAGCTTCTGAGGCCTCAATGAGGCTATTCAAGGTCTCAGGCAACGACAACCTTACATGTGAGACGATACTCCAGTGGAACCCTTCCACTTCATTGCTCTCACTTAATTAATTAGGAGCACTTAAGAACCACTAATTTATTATCGCCTAATTTTCCCGTTGGAGTTAAACAAATCTTTAGTAGGACCCTATGTCAATCATGTATGTGTGAATGTTTTTCTATGGAGGTGAATCATGTGGTGGAGCAGGAGGGAATATTATTAGTGTCATGACATAATAGTGCTATTGTTTTGCATATCAATTTATTGCCAGTGGTTCAATGAGGCAATGTTTTGCGATTGTCCATCAGGAATTTGAATCTACTGTTTGAGTAATATGCTAATGACTTCCTATCCTTTCTCACTAAGCTAATGAAGGTTTCACCTTGTTCATACTTGAGCAAACAGGGATCATGATTTGCCAATCATACAATTTAGTGGAACTACATAAGACAATACAATGAACTCAGTATCCCACCAAAGGCTTTAACTCTCTGCTGGAAGTTCTTGATAATCTTTCGATATAATCTCAAGACCGGTAAACAAGAGTGATTTCAACCATACATTTGAAGTGCACAAAAATATATACTATTGTGTGATTCCAAAGGAGTGCTTTATCATCTCTTATGGGACTACATGAATAAGCTTTTTTCTCAAAGTTGGTAATGGGCCTAAGGCCTTCATCCATATTAGTTTGCTTTCATCTCTATTTGTATCGTACATCACATGAGAAACTCCTTTTATCTTTGCACTTTTAAGTTTTGCAACCTATGATAAATGGCAATGCTTTTGAGTGTTGAGTTGAGCTAATTGGCAATCGATTAAATAAACTAATACCTCTATTTAAGCAAGACTACTATGTTGCTAACTTTACCCATTAAGATAATGAGGTGATTCTATTTGTTAGTGTATGTTTCTATCAACTAGTCCCACTATTACAAAGTAATCTCACTCTCTCAATATATGTGCCAACAGGATGCTCGATTTTGGTGGAACTGCATAAAACTTTGGGTGCTTCATTGCCTCGACAGCTTCCGGCCCTTTCCCGTCATCGCTAATCTCCGCTTGCTTTCTTCCGTTGTCGATCGCTTAGCTTATCTCGGCTTCCAAATAAAGGAAATAGTAATTGATATGCTACCTCACACAAAGTTGGTTCTGGTCTTTATCCCGATTATTGTGCCTCGGCTATATGTATTGGTAATTTGGTATTGTGCCACTGCTTGGCCGATTTCATAAAGGAGTAATTTGGAGCCTGAACTCGCAGGCAAATCATTACATCAGGTGATTTCAGTAGAACTGCACAAAATGATCAGATGGACAGGTACTTATGCTGCTGCTATGTACTCCAAAGTTCACTCAGACAAGCATCGATGTTGACAAGAAGTGCCTATATTCATTCGAGTATCAATCAAGCGTCAACCAATTGTCAAACTCCAAGTATTAGGAGAGTGAACGCCAAAAATATTGCTTGGTGCATAGCCCAGATAAACGCACTCCAGTCTTTGGTCCCAACTTGTGCCTTTTGGGTATCGGCACATATGGTAGCGAACTATATGGCATGGAGTCTAAAGATTCCGACATGTTGGTTGACGTATATTCATCTGGACTTAATCGCCGCACGCCAAGGATGCTCCATTTCAGCTTGAACTGCACAAAAATTTGGGTGGTTCATTTTCTCAACCGCCTCCTTTCTCGCTCCCGCAATGTAGAATTTTGGCGAGATACAGACCAAGATGAGCCAAGAACTAGTTGGATGAAAGTAGTAATAAGTTGCTCAAACCTCCGGCGACACGAGGCCACTATTTGAGGATAAACCTACAAGCAAAGTTCAGATTGTCTCATAAGTTCTTATGTACTCGAAAGTTTACTCGCATTACAAGAACTAATTTTAGCAAGAAGTACCTCTCGATTGAACACCATTTACCAAATTGCACTTAGGTAATTAAAGTTCGTCCATGGATCATATTGGCTGTGATCTCAATCATTTGGATGCATAAACATACCGAATATGTGTATATCCGAATCTTTTGTGAATTATGTATGAATATTGTTGTGTGATCTATCAATCATTTGGATGCATAGATATGCTGAGCTTGTGTAAATATGAATCTTTTGAGTTGTTGATAGTGAATGTTGGCTATGAATATGAACGTGTCCTGTGAACTCGAGTTTGATATGAATTGCAATGTAATCCAGTTATAACCCTTCTCCTCCTCTCAATCATGCGACTCCACTGCCGCGTGGTTCCCATCTCCAGTCGTTCCCTTGGAGAACCTCGCCGTCGCCCACCGCCTCGTGTGTTCGGTGCGGCGTGGTCAACAAACGAGAGTCATCGGAAGAGGATCGACGTGGAGAGCCTGGCCACTTTGGGGCCCACGAGGTCCATGGTTACCATACGCAAGGAAAGTTCCTCCTTATTAAGCTGAAAAAATGTATCCTCCACCGATGTACCGGGACCCACCGGATGTATCTTCGCACGGAAGGAAGTGCCTCCTTGTTTTGCGAAAAAATTATTCATCCCGCTGATACCGGGACCCGTCGATTTGGTGGATCGACTTGTGGGCCTGCTAAGCGGACGTGTACACACGGCTTTGTCAACTTAATCAACAAATGATTCTAGCAGCTGGACAGTTGGATGTTAATCCAACAGCCGTGCTCCTTCTTCAACCTCCATTCTTGCTCCTGTCTCTCGTGGGTGGCACCACGGCCGCGGCTACCGCCAAGACCAACCAAAGTGAAGTTTCCCACCTCTCCATCTCGCGACTCCACCGCCTGCCTTCCCCATCTCCCGTCGCTCCAAATTGCGCGCGACGCACGTGTGGTCAACGTGGTCAATAAACCGAGTCATCGGAAGATGACTGTACATGAGAGGTCGACGGTGGGGACGCACCACGCCCATGGACGCATGCATGCAACGAACGCGGCGAGGTCAACGTGGTCAAGGAACGACTTCCATCGGAAGTATCAGACGTGGAGAGTCTCACCGGGTCCACGACCGCAGCAAGTAAGTGCCTCCTTATTACGCCGGAAAATAATGATTCCTCCAACTCGATGTTAGGGACCCACTAGACGGGCCACCGTATTTTGCGAAAAAACATTTGCCGGACTGCCGGGACCCACCCGACGGGCCACCGTGATTTCGTGAAAAAACGCCCAATTTCACGCTTGTCAGCTCGGACCCACCGGAAGTGCCTCCTTATTACGCACAAAAATGAATACTCCCTCGCTAGCTGGGACCCACCTTGGTGGGAGGCTGACTTAGGGCCCGCTAAGTTGACGGGGACGAAGGGCTTTGTCAACTTAGTCAATATGAACGATTCTAGCTCCAAAGGACCGTGACGATGTCCATCCAATGGTCAGAGGTGCTTCTTCAACCTCTGGTCTTCTTGCTCCAGCCGCCCAAACCAGCGCCGGTCGTGCCTCATGCTCCTGCCTCCCGTGGCCGGGTCAGTGCCGCTGGAGGACTCACCGCCTACTATTCCCATCATTGCCAGTTCTCGCGGCTGACGGCAGCCTCACACCGCAGGCCAACCGGTGAACCTCAGACTTCTCTCGCTGCGGGCTTCCACCGCCGCGTCTTCCCGACTCGTGTTGTCCCCTTCCTAGGCCTCGCCGTCGTCCACCGCCGTGGTGCTCTCCGCACGGAGTGGTCAACGTGGTCAAGGAACGACTTCCATCGGCAGAGTACTGTACGTGGAGAGGCTGACAGCTGGGTCCACGGGCACAGCCTAGTTTTTTTGTGATTTGCCAAGTAAGTCGCTTTGTCAGGCCTGTTGGGCTGCAAATCTTTCAAGACGAGGAGAGCTTTCGGGGTAATTTGGTCGAGAAAATGGCCCATCAAGAATGAGAAATGGCTGTACATTTTTAAAACACATGAAACCAGCAATTAGTTTCAAATATCTTTTTTTTTCACTTCGAGATTTTAAATTGCATTAATTTTTATGCGTGGAGAATTTGTTGTATTTTATATTGATATACATTTATTTTTAAAATCAGTTTGAATGCGAGTCTTAATTTCGGGATTAAAAACAGTTCGGACCGCACCGAAATATGCAAAATTTCGTATAAATTTTTAACCGTGGCCACAATATGGGCTGTAATGCTAACAAAAAAGAATACGGGCTCCAAAAAACCTTAAGAATTAGCAAATGGGCTGTAAATTATTAGAAATAATGGCAGATGGGTTGTATGCTTCGCTTTTCCATGATTTGAGGCTTTCCTAAAAGGTTGACGACAAGCGGTGATCGTTGGATGGCCATCCAACGGCCGCTGCAGTCGTCTTCTTCAATCTCTGCTCTTCCTGCTCCAGCCGCTCAAACAAGCGCCATGGACTGCCCGCCTCCCTCCTCCCCGCGATCGGGTGTACGCTGCCAAGCAGGCCTCATCGCCCACTGCATTCTATCGTTGGCCTAGCCATCCCTCTACTCACCCACACCGCCGTTATTCTCCCATGACCGAGACAAACCGAAGAAACCCTCGTTGGTCGTGCTTCCCTGTGGCGTGAAACAATCGCTGAAGTCTTCCCCGCCTCAGTGTCATTCCCTTCCTAGGCCTCGCCATTGCCCAGCATACTGTGCTTCGGGCTGCTGCTGGTCAACATGGTCAACGACCGACATGCATCTGAGAAGTGGATCATGCGTGGAGAGGTCGACGGTTGGGTCCACTGCCGCACGCAAGGAAATGCCTCCTTATTATGCGCAAAATAATGATTCGTCCACCTGACATCAGGGACCCACCGAAAGGGCCTCAATATTTTGCGAAAAAAATGTTACCACAATGATACTCGGACCCACCAGCCTATATCTTCGCACGCAAGGAAGTGCCTCCTTATTACGCACACATAAAACGAATACTCCCACATTAGCGGGACCCAAAGATAGTGGCAGTTGACTTGTGGGCCTACTAAGTTGACGGGACGGAGGGCTTTGTCAACTTAGTCAATATGCACGATTCTAGCTCCATCGACCGTACAATGTCCATCCAACGGCCGTAGTGCTTCGATGTTCTCGCCTCCGTGGCTGGTCGTGATGTGGCGGAGGCCTCACCGCTTCTACTACTCCCCACCGCTGGCCGTGCCATCCTCTACTCACCCACACACCCTCGTTGATTCTCGCGGACGACGGCAGCCTACACCGCAGCTAACCAGTGAACCTCGAGATTTCAACGTGGGCATCCACCGCCGCATCTTCCCGGCCCGCGTCGTCCCTTCCTAGGCCTCGCCGTCGTCCCACCGCCCTGGTGCTCTCGCCGGGCGTGGTCAACGTGGTCAAGGAACGGCTTCCATCGGACGTGGATCGTCACGTGGAGAGGCCGATAGGTGGGTCCATGGCCGAGCAAGGAAGTGCCTCCTTATTTCGCAAAGAAATAATTATTCCTCCACCGACGGTGGGGACCCACCGACGGGCCACCATATTTCGCGAAAAAATGTTTCCCCACGACTGCTGGGACCCACCGGCTACACCTTCGCACGCAAGGAAGTGCGCCCGGGCAAAAAATAACGTATTCGCCCCATTGCCGGGACCCACCAGCTACATCTTCGCACGCATGGGAGTGCTCGAGAGTCGGGACCCACTGGTCGGAAAGCGTCGCGACGCATCGCTGTCATTTACGGTGGCGAACATGTATGTACATACCGGTCGATGTAGAGGCGCCGCATGTGTCGTAGATGTAGAGGCACGCGACGTAGCATGTACACGTCACGCATAGCGGCGAGGGTGCAAGAAAGAAAATACGCCACGCACGCATATACGGGCAGGGTCTCTAACGCCTATCGCGCATAATGCATATGGCTGGGTCGGAATGGAGAAACAGCGCCGTCGCCGTGTTCATGGGGAGCCAACCGCCGGGTCGAACGGAATGCGTGGTCGTGTTCATCGGGAGGGCTTGGACGGAACAGGCGATGGAAGCGAGGCATGGGCGTCTGCAAAATGGAGGAACGGCCTTGTGTTCGACCGGCCACGTTGAAAGCAGGGTCCTGTTGAAGCAGGAGGGTCCGGCGATCCGCAAAAGCGGAGGAAACGGACCTCCTACGGTCCAAACGGGGTCCCGCTGATCGGGAAGGGTGTGGCACCGCCAAACGGACAAACGGACTTGTGTTGAGCGCCACGGTCGTAAACGGGGCCATGTTCATCGCCAGGGAGGGTGTGGCGATCTAAAACGGACTTAAACGGACTTGTGTTGGAGCGCCACGGCCGAAGCAGGGGGGAGGTGTGGCGCACGCAAAAGCAGGACTCCACGGATACCGTTCATCTCAACTGTCTACCTCCTCCAGCCTCCACGGGCCACCGTCGACCTCCTCCAACCTCCACGGGCACCTGTTCATCCAGCCTTCCATCGCGCTGGCCTTACTCCACCGGCCATCGCTCAACCACCCCTCCATGGGCACCCCTCCACCGTCTACTGATCATCCAGCCCTCCACACCATGGGGTGCTGTTCCACCACCCCTCCACGGCCACCCCTCCACCGTCTATTGTTCATCCAGCCCTCCACACCACGGGTTCCTGTTCACCCAAAGGCAATGCCACCGCTCATTGTTCAACCGGCCCCTAACACTTCTTCGCTTAGCGTAGTAGCTGGGCGAATCGCTCCATCGGGTTCGATTAACAGCCATCGATCGATCGCTCGGGTTGAACGCTGTAGCCTGCGCAGTGCAATCGCCGGGTTCAGTTAGAGCCAACGCCTCGCTTCGGCTTCGATTAGAGCCAACGCCTCGCATACACACGCGTACATACGAGAGAAACGCAGACGCTTCCGCCTCGACCTCCCAATGCGTAACCGCAACTCCTCAAATTTTCCTCCCCTCGCTTCTACCACGGTTTTTTCCTGGCCATGGACGGCCCAAAGAATGTCATGCAGCTGCGTCTTCGCCCGCCCAGACGAAAAGCCCATTTTTGTCATGATTTTTTTGTCATAGAAGTAGGATCCCACCACATCTCGGATGATACCGGGTTTTGTCAAAATTATCGTCATAGAAGTGTCATATGTATGACAGAAAAAAATTTCGTTCGGCCCAAAATGTCACGGATGTGTCTTTTTTTTGTAGTGTATATAGCTCACGGACTCGATTACAAAGAAGGATCATAAAGCAAAACTCAAAACTAGATCATGCCATGGCTTTATTCTACTAAATCAAGATACTACTAAAAGGATCGAACTAAGAAAAACGGTAAAGATAGGAGTTGTGATGGTGATACGATATCGGGGCACCTCCCCCAAGCTTGGCAGCTGCCAAGGGGAGTGCCCATACCCATGTGATTATGTCTCCTTCTTTGTCGGTGAAGGTGGACGTGTTGTTGATGATGCAGGCTTGTCGTCTACCTTCCATGGCATAGGCTCACCATCATAGAAGGATGATCGAGTCTCCGGAATCCTCAAATCTGCAGCCAAACTCATCCTTTTGAATCTATATTTATACTCACAGTTTTGATTTTGCAGATCATAGATTTGGGCTTGGAGGTGCCTGATCTTCTCATGTAGCTTGAAGCTGGCCTCCTCGGTGTTCTTGGCATCCAGCTCGTAGTTGTTGGTGAACTCCGCGAGCATCGTGTGGGTAGCGTTGATTCCACGCCCACCATCCCCTCGCACTTGAAAACTTGTTGCTCCATTGCTTCGAGCCTCGACTCCACGCTTCCGGTTCCCTTGGGTCCCTCGGCGCCAGCGGATGTGCAACAACCCATCACGCATCTCAATGGTTTGAGGGTGTCGCAACACTCTCCATGAGGTAAGGGTTGATCACCTTCTCGAAGAACTTGTCCTTGGGAGCACTTGGGGACGTCATGATGATCTAGACCTGTCGGAAAAAAAACATACGAAACAAAAAGCAGAGAGGATATTTGCGTGATCTGAGGTCAAAACCTTTCGGAGAATATATAATGAATTTTACCGACCAAAATCGTGTCGTGCAAGAAAGCAGTCCTGGAGGGCACGAGGTGCTCACTAGGTAGGGGGCGCCAGGGTAGGGCGCGCCACCACCCTCGTGGGGCCCTCGTGTCTTTCCCGGACTGCCACTTATTTTCTATTTTTCTAAATATTCCAAAACGGAGAAATATTGCCTTAAAAATTGTTTTGGAGTCGGTTTACTTACCGTACCACATACCTATTCCTTTTGAGATCACAGCTTGATCACGGAAAGTGTCCCTTATGTATTCCTCCGGGGTTACGGTTTCAATAATATTGGTTTCAACATTTATAGGATTACTGAGATATAGTGTTTGATCCTTTGACCGTTTACCACCTTCCGATTTGTGACTTCGAAGTTGTTGATTTTTATGGCACCGGAACGATAGACCTCCTCGATAACGTAGGGACCTTCCCATTTAGAGAGAAGTTTTCCTGCAAAAAATCTTAAACGAGAGTTGTATAGCAATACATAATCACCTACATTAAACTCACGCTTTTGTATTCTTCTGTCATGCCATCTTTTAACTTTTTCTTTAAACAACTTGGCATTTTCATAAGCTTGGGTTCTCCATTCATCAAGTGAGCTAATATCAAATAACCTCTTCTCACCGGCAAGTTTGAAATCATAATTGAGCTCTTTAATAGCCCAATATGCCTTATGTTCTAGTTCGAGGGGTAAATGACATGCTTTTCCATCGACCATTTTATACGGAGACATACCCATAGGATTCTTATATGCAGTTCTATAGGCCCATAATGCATCATCAAGTTTCTTGGACCAATTCTTTCTAGACCTATTAATAGTCTTTTGCAAAATTAATTTGAGCTCTCTATTGCTCAATTCTACTTGGCCACTAGACTGTGGGTGATATGGAGATGCAATTCTATGATTAGCGTCATATTTAGCAAGCATTTTACGGATAGCACCATGAATAAAGTGTGAACCACCATCGGTCATTAAATATCTAGGGACTCCAAACCTCGGGAAAATAACTTCCTTAAGCATTTTAATAGAAGTGTTATGATCAGCACTACTAGTTGGAATAGCTTCTACCTACTTAGTAATGTAATCAACAGCAACTAAAATATGTGTATATCCATTAGAGGTGGGAAAAGGTCCCATATAATCAAAGCCCCAAACATCAAATGGTTCAATAACAAGTGAATAATTCATAGGCATTTCTTGGCGCCTACTAATATTACCAATTCTTTGACATTCATCGCAAGACAAAACAAAGTTACGGGCATCCTTGAAGAGAGTAGGCCAATAAAAACCGGATTGCAATACCTTATGTGCAGTTCTATCTCCAAAAGTGGTGTCCTCCATAAGCTTCGGAGTGACACTTATGTAGGATTTGTTCCTGCTCATGCTCGTGTACACAACGCCTAATAACACCATCTACTCCTTCTTTATAAAGATGTGGGTCATCCCAAAAGTAATGTCGCAAATCATAGAAAAACTTTTTCTTTTGTTGGTATGTGAAGCTAGGTGGTATAAATTTAGCAACAATATAATTAGCATAATCAGCATACCATGGAGTGCTACGAGAAGTGCTTATGGCATTTAATTGTTCATCGTGAAAGCTATCATCAATAGGTAGTGGGTCATCAAGAACATTCTCTAACCTAGATAAGTTATCTCGCAACGGGTTCTCGGCTCCTTTTCTATCAACAATATGCAAATCAAATTCTTGCAAGAAGAGAACCCATCTAATAAGTCTAGGTTTTGCATCTTTCTTTTCCATAAGATATTTAATGGCAGCATGATCGGTGTGAATAGTTACTTTAGAATCAACAATATAGGGTCTGAATTTATCACAAGCAAATACAACTGCTTAAAAGTTCCTTTTCGGTGGTAGCATAATTTCTTTGAGCATTGTCTAGAGTCTTACTAGCATAATGGATAACATTTAATTTCTTATCAACTCTTTGCCCTAGAACAACACCTCTGACATAATCACTATCATCACACATAATTTCAAAGGGTAAATTCCAATCGGTGGTTGAACAACAAGTGCAGAGACTAATGCTTTCTTAAGTATTTCAAATGCTTCTACACAATAATCATCAAAAGACAAATGGTACATCTTTTGTAATAAATTAGTCAGATGACGAGAAATTTTTGAGAAGTCCTTAATGTAACTCCTATAAAATCCAGCGTGACCAAGGAAACTTCTTATACCTTTGATGTCCTTGGGACATGGCATCTTTTAAATAGCATCAACCTTGGCTTTATCAACTTCAATACCTCTTTCAGAAACTTTGTTCCCCAAGATAATACCTTCATTAACCATAAAGTGGCATTTTTCCCAATTCAAGACAAGATTAGTTTCTTCACATCTCTACAAAATTCGATAAAGATTGCTCAAGCAATCATCAAAAGAGGATCCATAGACGGAAAAATCGTCCATGAAAACCTCACAAATTTTTTCACAAAAATCAGAGAATATAGCCATCATGCATCTTTGAAAGGTAGCAGGTGCATTACATAAACCAAAAGGCATACGCCTATAAGCAAAAGTACCAAAAGGGCATGTAAAAGTAGTCTTTGATTGATCTTTAGCCGACTAATGTTTTTTAGATAAACAATTATAACCATCTAGAAATCTATTTTGTGTATGTTTGCATAATCTTTCTTTCATTTTATCAATAAAAGGTAAGGGTAATGATCTTTCTTAGTAGCTTTATTTAATATGCGGAAATAAATTACCATCCGATAACCTCGTGATAATTCTTTGCGGAATCAATTCATCTTTATCATTAGGGACAACAGTAATACCTCCCTTCTTAGGGACACAATGGACAGGGACTTACCCACTGACTATCAAAGAACGGGATAAATTATACCTACCTCCGAAGCTTGAGTATTTCTTTTCTTACCGCTTCTTTCATTTTAGGATTCAAAAGCGTGGTTGAGGATCACGAACTGGTTTGGCATCCGCTTCCAAATTTATTTTATGTTGACATTGAGTGGGACTAATGCCCTTAAGATCATCAAGAGTATATCCAATAGCGTACGGTGCTTCTTGAGTTTTCAATAATCTTTCTTCTTCATGCTCGAAAGGTTAGCACTAATAATAACATGATATATTTTCTTTTCATCAAGATAAGCATATTTAAGATTATCGTGCAATGGTTTAAGCTCAAACACGGATCACCCTTGGGTGGAGGAGGATCTCCTAGGATTTCAACAGGCAAATTGTGTTGCGTAATGGGTTCTGTTTAAAGAATACTTCATCTATTTCCTTCTTTCATTCATGAACATATCATTTTCATGGTCTAGCAAATAGTGTTCTAAAGGATCACTAGGAGGTACTGACAATAGAAGCAAGACCAATAATTTCATCCTTACTAGGCAATTCTTCCTCACGATGTTGTTTACTAAATTTAGAGAAATTAAACTCATGAACCATATCATCCAAGCCAATAGTAACAACATTCTTTTCGCAGTCTATCTTAGCATTAATAAGATTCAAGAAGGGTCTACCAAATATAATGGGACAAAAGCTATCTTGTGGAGAACCAAGAACAAGAAAATCAGCTGGATATTTGGTTTTTCCACACAAGACTTCAATATCTCTAACAATTCCCATTGCGGATATAGTATCTCTATTGGCAAGTTTAATTGTAACATCAATATCTTCTAACTCAAACAGGTGCAATATCATGCATAATTTCTTTGTATAAGTCAATGGGTATTACACTAGCACTAGCACCCATATCACATTAGCCATGATAACAATGATCTCCTATTTTAACAGAAATAACAGTGCACGCCTACCACAGGTCTATGTTTATCTTTAGCACACGGTTTAGCAATTCTAGCAGCTTTCACCGCATGAACTGAATAACATGCCCATCAATATTATCAGACAAGAGATCTTTAACAATAGCAATATTAGGTTCTACTTTAACTTGCTCAGGAGGTGTATAAATTCTAATGTTGCTTTTACGAACCACAGTTGAAGTTTTAGCATGATCCTTTATTCTAACAAGGAAAGGTGGTTTCTCAACATAAGAAGTGGGAACAACAGGATCATTATAAGTGACAGTCTTTTCTTCAACTTTAATAGGTGCAACTACTTTTACTTCTATGGGAGGATGATATTTAAACCACTTCTCCTTGGGGAGATCAACATAAGTAGCAAAAGATTTACTATCTCAGACTCAAGTCCATATTTAGTGCTAAACTTACGGAAAATATCGGTACCCATAAAAGATTTAACACAATCAAACTTAGGTGTCATACCTGACTCCTTACCTTCCGAGGTCCCAATCTTGAGTTGCGTTTAATTCTATCCAATAAATTCCATTTAAATTCAATAGTCTTCATCATAAAAGAGCCAAAGACAAGAAGTATCGAGCATGGTGCGATTGTTATCGGAAAGCCGAGCATAAAAACTTTGAATAATTATTTCTCTTGGGAGGTCATGATTGGGGCATGAATATAACATTGATTTAAGCCTCCCCAAGCTTGAGCGATGCTTTCTCCTTCGTGAGGCCAAAATTATATATATAATTGCGATCCACGATGAACAAGATGCATAGGGTAATACTTTTGATGAAATTCCAATTTCAATCTTTTATAGTTCCATGATCTCGTATCATCACGTAGCCTATACCATGTCAATGCGTCTCCTTCAAAGATAAAGGAAGACCTTCTTCTTAAAAAACATTATCGGGTATACCGCAAGCTTAAATAGTCCACAAACTTCATCCACATAGAGTAGATGTTCATCGGGATGCTTTGTTCCATCTCTCGTAAAAGTGTTAGCTAGCAGTTTTTCCATCATACCAAGGAATTTCAAAAGGAGTTTCATTTTCAATAGGTTCAGTAGGGTTGAGGAGCAACTCTTTGCTCTCTTGGGACGGGTGAAGATACCACGAACAAGCCCCTCAGAGAATTACTTTCCATAGTAACAAGTGACAGAAAATTTCAGCACACTATATAAATTTTTCCTTACCAAATTCCACCTACCAAAGGCGCTACACTCCCCGGCAACGGTGCCAGAAAAGAGTCTTGATGACCCACAAGTATAGGGGATCTATCGTAGTCCTTTCGATAAGTATGAGTGTCAAACCCAACAAGGAGCAGAAGGAAATGATAAGCGGTTTTCAGCAAGGTGTTCTCTACAAGCACTGAAATAAGTGGTAACAGACAGTTTTGTGATAAGATAAATTGTAACGAGCAACAAGTAACAAGAGTAAATCAAGTGCAGCAAGGTGGCCCAATCCTTTTTGTAGCAAAGGACAAGCCTGGACAAACTCTTATAATAGGAAAAGCGCCCGAGGACACATGGGAATATCGTCAAGCCAGTTTTCATCACGCTCATATGATTCGCGTTCGGTACTTTGATAATTTGATATGTGGGTGGAGCAGTGCTTGGGTGCTGTTCTTACTTGAACAAGCATCCCACTTATGATTAACCTCTATTGCAAGCATCCGCAACTACAACAAAAGTATTAAGGTAAACCTAACCATAGCATGAAACATATGGATCCAAATCAGCCCTTACGAAGCAATGCATAAACTAGGGTTTAAGCACATCACTCTAGCAACCCATCATCTACTTATTACTTCCCAATGCCTTCCTCTAGGCCCAAATAATGGTGAAGTGTTATGTAGTCGACGTTCACATAACATCACTAGAGGCTAGACAACATACATCTCATCAAAATATCGAACGAATACCAAATTCACATGACTACTAATAGCAAGACTTCTCCCTTGTCCTCAAGAACAAACGTAACTACTCACAAAGCATATTCATGTTCATAATCAGAGGGGTAATAATATGCATAAAGGATCTGAACATATGATCTTCCACCAAATAAACCAACTAGCATCAACTACAAGGAGTAATCAACACTACTAGCAACTCTACTAGCACCAATCCGGACTTGGAGACAAGAATTGGATACAAAGAGATGAACTAGGGTTTAGAGATGAGATGGTCTTTGGTGAGGATGTTGATGGAGATTGCCCTCTCCAGATGACAGGAGCGTTGGTGATGACGATGGTGATGATTTCCTCCTCGGAGGGAAGTGTCCCCGGCAGAATAGCTCTGCCGGAGCCCTAGATTGGTTCCATGAGGTTCCGCCTCGTGGCGGCGAGTCTCATCCGAAAGGTTGCTTCTTATTTTTTCTCATTGAAAGACTTCATATAGGAGAAGATGGGCGTCGGAGAGCCACGGGGCCCACGAGGTAGGGGGCGCGCCAGGGGGCGCGCCCACCCCTCGTGAGTAGGGTGTGGGCCCCGCCTTCATCTTTGGCGATGATTTTTCTTTATTTATTTTAAGATATTCCGTGGAGTTTCAGGACTTTTGGAGTTCTTGAGAATAGGTCTCCAATATTTGCTCCTTTTCGAAATTCGGTGCCCGGCATTCTCCCTCTTCATGTAAACCTTGTAAAATAAGAGAGAATAGCCATAAGTATTGTGACATAACGTGAAATAACAGCCCATAATGCGATAAATATCGATATAAAAGCATGATGCAAAATGGACGTATCAATCAGCACCAAGGCTCCATGGGTGTTAGAATCATTACTGTGTAATCTAGATTATTGACTCTAGTGCAAGTGGGAGACTGAAGGAAATATGCCCTAGAGGCAATAATAAAGTTATTATTTATTTCCTTATATCATGATAAATGTTTACTATTCATGCTAGAATTGTATTAACAGGAAACATAATACATGTGTGAATACATAGACAAACAGATTGTCACTAGTATGCCTCTACTTGACTAGCTCGTTGATCAAAGATGGTTATATTTCCTAGCCATAGACATGAGTTGTCATTTGATTAGCAGGATCACATCATTGGGAGAATGATGTGATTGACATGAACCCATTCCGTTAGCTTAGCACACAATTGTTTAGTATGTTGCTATTGCTTTCTTCATGACTTATACATGTTCCTATGACTATGAGATTATGCAACTCCCGTTTACCGGAGGAACACTTTGTGTGCTACCAAACGTCACAACATAACTGGGTGATTATAAAGGAGCTCTACGGGTGTCTCCAAAGGTACATGTTGGGTTGGCGTATTTGAGATTAGGATTTGTCACTCCGATTGCCGGAGAGGTATCTTTGGGCCCTCTCGGTAATGCACATCACTTAAGCCTTGCAAGCATTGCAACTAATGAGTTAGTTGTGGGATGATGTATTACTGATGCGAGTAAAGAGACTTGTCGATAACGAGATTGAACTAGGTATTGAGATACCGACGATCAAATCTCTGCAAGTAACATACCGATGACAAAGGGAACAACGTGTGTTGTTATGCGGTCCGACCGATAAAGATCTTAAGTAGAATATGTGGGAACCAATATGAGCATCCAGGTTCCGCTATTGGTTATTGACCGGAGGCGTGTCTCGGTCATGTATACATAGTTCTCGAACCCGTAGGGTCCGCGACGCTTAACGTTACGATGGCGGTTATATTATGAGTTTATATGTTTTGATGTACCGAAGGTTGTTCGAGTCCGGATGTGATCACGGACATGACGAGGAGTCTCGAAATGGTCGAGACATGAAGATTGATATATTGGAAGCCTATGTTTGGATATCGGAAGTGTTCCGGTGAAATCGGGATTTTCTAGAGATGCAAGGGAGATTCACCGGAACCCCTGGGAACTTAATGGGCCTTAGTGGGCCTTGGTGGAAGAGAGAAGAAGAGGAGGCGAGGGCAGGGGCGCGTCCCTCCCAGTCCGAATAGGACAAGGAGAGGCGGCACCCCCCCCTTTCCTTCCTCCCTCCACCTCTTTCCCTCTCTCTTAGTCCAACATGGAAAGGGGGGAGTCCTACTCCGGTAGGAGTAGGACTCCTCTGGCGCCTCCTCCTGGCCGCCACACCTCCCGCTTTCTCCTTTATATCACAGGGAGCGGGGGCACCCTAGACACACAAGTTGATCAGTTGATCTCTCCCAACTGTGTGTGGTGCCCTCCACCATAGTCCACCTCGATAATCTTGTAGTGGTGCTTAGGCGAAGCCCCTGCGTGATAGAACATCAACATCGCCACCACTGCCCGCTCGTCGTGAAACTCTCCCTCAACACTTTCGGGCTGGATCGGAGTTCGAGGGCGTCATCGGCTGAACGTGTGCTGAACTTCCGGAGGTGCCGTACATACGGTACTTGATCGGTCGGATCGTGAAGACGTACGACTACATCAACCGCGTTGTGCTAACGCTTCCGCTTTCGGTCTACGAGGGTATGTGGACAACACTCTCCCCTCTCGTTGCTATGCATCACCATGATCTTGCGTGTACGTTGGAATTTTTTTGAAATTACTACGTTCCCCAACAATATCACCACGGGAATCCGCAAGTTGAGTGTCATAACGTATATCAAGTGAGTCAATATGATGCCCCATTGTCACCTCAAGTATTCATACCGCAAGACATACATCATGTGTTCTCAAATCTGAATATTCAATCCGACATGACAAAACTTCAAAGGGTAAAGATTCAATTCATCACAACAAGAGTATAGAGGGAAGAAACATCATATGATCCATCTATGTTAACAAAGCCCATGATATAGATCATGAGAGAGAGAGATTAAACACATAGCTATTGGTACAAACCCTCAGCCCCGGGGGTGGACTACTCCCTCCTCATCGTGGTGGCCGCCGGGATGATGAAGATGGCCACCGGAGATGATTCCCCCTCTGGCGGTCTTGGGAGGCGGGGTCTAGATTAGTTTCGGTGGCTCTGAGGCTTTCTTGGCGTAGGACTTGATCTAGGTTAACCTAGAAGGGTTTCGAATATTTGGGAATTTATAGTGCAAAGAGGGGGATGCGGGAGGCCACCGAGGTGGGCACAGCCCACCTGGGCCCACCAGGGGGCCCTAGCCCGCCCTGGTGGGTTCTGCCCCCCTCGGGGCACCCCCCAGGTGCAGCTCTGGCCCATTGGATTCCTTCTGGTCCAAAAAGATCTCCATAAAGTTTCGTGGTGTTTGGACTCCGTTTGATATTGATTTCCTGCGACGTAAAAAACAAGCAAAAAACAGCAAGCAGCACTTTGAGCCTTTGGGTCAATAGGTTAGTCCCCAAAAATGATATAAAGTTGCTATAAAATGATTGTAAAACATCCAAGAATGATAATATATTGGCATGATTACTTCATAAATTATAGATACGTTGGAGACGTATCACTTACCCGAGCCGATTGTCGTACGAATCACCGGAACCATCAGTGCCCGAGGTGTATGCCGATGCCATCCGGCCACCATTCGATGAGATGCGGGTATAGATGGACTTCTCAGTGTGCGCTCAATCCGCATCCGCCCTCTCCCAGCTCTGGTGTTGCTCCTCGTCGCCATTCCATCACCGATGAACCGTCGTCCCCTGTTCTCTCTCTCTCTCCCTCTTTCAAAACTGACGGGGAGGTCCCACCTGCCAGTGAACCAAACCACAACAGAAGTGTTTTCAAGTGAAACACATTTTGGGAATACGACATCAACGTGGCCTATCCAGGAATTTCTTGAAAATCAGTGTAAATCCATTTTAATTCAAGTTTGACCCAAACTTTGACCATCAATATCTCCTAAAATAAAAGTTCAATTGAGTTGATTCTTTTTACTTAATTTTCTTTTGAGATCTTTTAAGTTTTTGTAGAGTTTGACATTTTTCTTTGCTGTCTAGAATTTCAAGACAAAGAAATTGGTTTATGTCGTATTTATATTTACTTATTAATGATGTTTTTCCAGAGGGTTTAATTGTGTTTGCAGAGCAGGAGTCTTTCAACACTCCACTCGATCAAGGCAAGCCACAACTCTCATTTGCATGATTGCAATGCAATTCCATGTTTTAATTAATAATTTTACCTAAGTTAAATTACCTAGAAATGATTTTCCATGACAAATCTTTGGAGTATTATTTGGTTATGCTACTGCCATGTTGGGGATTGGATTGGATATGACTAGTAGTTTACAAGCTTGATATTGCCATGTTACCATTGGATTAATAGGATCATTAGCTATGATTTCATTATGATCATATTTGATATTATGCTTATGGAGTAAGTAGAAATGATATGGCTATATTATTATTTGGACTGTTGGTTGGATTTTGCTATGACTTTGATGCCCAGTGGATATAATATGTATAATAGCCGTAATAGCCTAGCGTAAGTTGCTTGCTTATTTATTTCCTTATTGTATTGTTTATTTGTTTGCTTGTAGTCACTGCAGTTCTTTTTTTGTGGTTTCCTAGGCCACAATAACATATTTTTTTAAACATGGCACAATAACCATGGGCAACATACGGACCGTTGTAACCATGGTCCTGCTACCTGTAGTGACCATGGGCCTCCACGGGCCTTAGGATACATGGGCCTTCTATGGGCCGTAGAATCAATGGGCCTTCTACGGGCCGTATGATCGATTGGCCAAACATGGGCCGTACTATTCATGGACCAATAACGGACCACAATACTGGCCGTAAATGGGAGAGTGGGAATCGTCTGTTTATGGGCCGACCATAACGGGCCGTCAATACGCCAACATGTATAACCGGCTTTTAATTATATTGAAAGGCATAATGGGGCGTAAATGGGTCGTATTTGATGACGCTATGAAAACGGCCCAACGGATTAACGGGCCCAATATGGGCCGACTGTAAGCATAGGTAGAATTTGGCCCACAAACGGAACAAGCCAGTAACTGACCGTAAGTAATCAAATGCTGGAAATGAGGCCAAGAATAAATGGGCCCTTAGAAGGCCGAAAGATAACACGGTCTCGAAACGGCCCAATGGAATGATGGGCCATTAATGGGTATAAAGCGATATACTATTCATTATGGGCCAGATTCACCACAGGCCGTTAATGGGCCCAGAGTTACAAAGGGCCTCATATGGGCCAAAAGACATCATGGGTCATACATGAGCTGGAGGTTACAACGGGCTAGAATCATATTGGACGGCCGAGATGACACTACTGGGCCTAATGCATATAGGCCATAACGGGTCGTGAGTTAACGTATTGTAAATGGGCTATATGCAAACAGGCCGTTAATAGGCTTTCTATGGGCCGGCCCGCTATATTTTGACCAAGTCAAACAGGCCGGCCTTTGAACCTAAATGGGCCACTGTTGGGCCTGACCAGGTGTCGACGTATCATAGGCGGGTCCTGTCCATTGGACGGTTGATATCTGTCCCAACAGAGAGCTGACACGTGGTTCACCCGGCCAATGAGAATTTTACACGTGGAAAATCGTCATTGGTCTTGGCTGTTAACGGGTTATTGGATCCAAAACTGGACCTGATAACATAACGGCGACCCGTCACGGTGGATGCCACATGTCGTTTATACTTGACGAGAGTACTTTCATGACGCGCCATTTATCATCATGGAAGTGGACACTTCCGTGATAATAATTTGAGTATTGTCATGGAACACTTCTACAACAGCACAGGTATGACTATCTTGATTCTGTCATAAAATCGTCATGGATGTACATGCATGACAGAAAACGTGACCTACCGTGACAAACACGTATCATCACAGAAGCAGTTTTTTTGTAGTGTACAGCTCCGCTCGTGACATGCGCTGCGACCGCTAGCGGTACCGCCTCCATCGGGCGGAATTACAGGCCGCCTAAATGGAGACAGACGAGGTGTTCGGCAAGAGCGACGACGAGGACGACATCGCCAGCTTCACCATGGCCGCGCCTGATAACCCACAAGTATAGAGGATCGTTTGTAGCCTTCTTCGATAAATAAGAGTGTGCAACCTCTTGAGCACTGTGTTGGATTTCCTTGAAGAGGAAAGGATGATGCAGCAAAGTAGGGTAAGTATTTCCCTCGGTTTTTGAGAACCAAGGTATCATTCCAGTAGGAGGCTACACGCGCGAGTCCCTCGTACCTACACAAAGCAAATAACTCCTTGCAACCAACGCGATTAGGGGTTGTCAATCCCTTCACGGTCACTTACGAGAGTGAGATCTGATAGAGATGATAGATAATATTTTTGCTATTTTTATGATAAAGATGCAAAGTAAAGTAAAAGAAAAGTAAAAAAGCAAAGGAAATAAATAAAGTGATGGAAGATTAATATGATGGAGATAGACCCGGGGGCCATAGGTTTCACTAGTGGATTCTCTCAAGAGCATAAGTATTCTACGGTGGGTGAGCAATTACTGTTGAGCAATTGACAGAATTGAGCATAGTTATGAGAGTATCTAGGTATGATCATGTATATGGGCATCACGTCCGAGACAAATAGACCGACTCCACCTTTTGCATCTACTACTATTACTCCACTCATCGACCGCTATCCAGCATGCATCTAGAGTATTAAGTTCAAGAAAGCGAGTAACGCCTTAAGCAAAATGACATGATGTAGAGGGATAAATTCATGCAATATGATAAAAAACCCCATCTTGTTATCCTCGATGGCAACAATACAATACATGCCTTCTTGCCTAACATCACTTGGAAAGGACACATAAGATTGAACCCGAAGCTAAGCACTTCTCCCATTGCAAGAAAAACCAATCTAGTAGGCCAAATCAACCGATAATTCAAGAAGAGACTTGCAAAGATAACCAATCATACATAAAAGAATTCAGAGAAGATTCAAATATTGTTCATAGATGATCTTGATCATAAACCCACAATTCATCGGCCCTCAACAAACACACGCAAAAAGAAGATTACATCGAATAGATCTCCACAAGAGAGGGGAGAACATTGTATTGAGATCCAAAAAGAGAGGATAAGCCATCTAGCTACTAACTATGGACCCGAAGGTCCGAGGGTAAACTACTCACACTTCATCGGAGAGGCTATGGTGATGATGTAGAAGCCCTCCGTGATGGATGCCCCCTCCGTGAGCTCGAACAGGCCACAAGATGGGATCTCGTGGAGTGAGAAGGTTCTTGGCCGGTGGAATTAGGTTTTTGGCTCCGTGTCAGATCATTTGAAGTACGTGGGGTATATATAGGAGGAAGGAGTACGTCGGTGGAGCAATAGGGGGCCCACGAGGGTGGAGGGCGCGCCTGGGGGGTAGGCAAGCCCCCCTACCTCGTGCCTTCCTCCTTTCTTTCTTGACGTAGGGTCCAAGTCTCCTGGATCATATTCGGTGAGAAGATCACGTTCCCGAAGGTTTCATTCCGTTTGGACTCCGTTTGATATTCCGTTTCTTCGAAACTCTGAAATGGGCAAAAAACAATTTCGGGCTGGGCCTCCGGTTAATAGGTTAGTCCCAAAATAATATAAAAGTGGAAAATAAAGCCCAACAATGTCCAAAACAGTAGATAATAAAGCATGGAGCAATCAAAAAATATAGATACGTAGGAGACGAGGGCATCCCAAGCTTAATTCCAGCTCGTCCACGAGTAGGTAAATGATAAAAACAAATTTTTGATGCGGAGTGCTACTTGGCATAATTTGAATGTAATTCTTCTTAATTGTGGTATGAATATTCAGATTCAAAAGATTCAAGAAAAAAGTTCATATTGACATAAAAATAATAATACTTCAAGCATACTAACTAAGCAATCATGTCTTCTCAAAATAACATGGCCAAAGAAAGTTATCCCTACAAAATCATATAGTCTGCTATGCTCTATCTTCACCAACAAAGTATTTAAATCATGCACAACCCGATGACAAGCCAAGCAATTGTTTCATACTTATGACATTCTCAAACTTTTTCAATCTTCACGCAATACATGAGCATGAGCCATGGATATAGCACTATATGTGGAATAGAATGGTGGTTGTGGAGAAGACAAAAAGAGGGAAGATAGTCTCACATCAACTAGGCCTATCAACAGGCTATGGATATGCCCATTAATAGATATCAATGTGAGTGAGTAGGGATTGCCATGCAACGGATGTGTTGGAAATATGCCCCAGAGGCAATAATAAAATGGTTATTATTATATTTCTTTGTTCATGATAATTGTCTATTATTCATGCTATAATTGTGTTATCCGGAAATCGTAATACATGTGTGAATACATAGACCACAACATGTCCCTAGTGAGCCTCTAGTTGACTAGCTCGTTGATCAGCGGATAGTCATGGTTTCGACTATGGACATTGGATGTCATTGATAACGGGATCACATCATTAGGAGAATGATGTGATGGACAAGACCAATCCTAAGCATAGCACAAGATCGTGTAGTTCGTTTGCTAGAGCTTTTCCAAATGTCAAGTATCATTTCCTTAGACCATGAGATTGTGCAACTCCGGATACCGTAGGAGTGCTTTGGGTGTGCCAAGCGTCACAATGTATAGCTGGGTGACTATAAAGGTGCACTACGGGTATCTACGAAATTAATACATTGGGTTGCTTGCGAATCGAGATCGGATTCGTCACTCCGTATGACGGAGAGGTATCTCTGGGCCCACTTTCGGTAATGCATCATCATAATGAGCTCAATGTGACCAAGTGTGCGAGTCACGGGATCATGCATTACGATGCAGTAAAGTGACTTGCCGGTAACGAAGAGATTGAACGAGGTATTGGGATACCGACGATCGAGTCTCGGGCAAGTAACATACCGATTGACAAAGGGAATTGTATCACGGGATTGATTGAATCCTCGACATCGTGGTTCATCCGATGAGATCATCGAGGAGGATGTGGGAGCCAACATGGGTATCGAGATCCCGCTGTTGGTTATTGACCGGAGAGTCGTCTCGGTCATGTCTGCGTGTCTCGAACCGTAGGGGTCTACACACTTAAGGTTCGGTGGCGCTAGGATTGTAGAGATATAAGTATGCGGTAACCCGAAAGTTGTTGAGTCCGGATGAGATCCCGGACGTCACGAGGAGTTCGGAATGGTAGAAGGTGAAGAATTATATATAGGAAGCCCGGTTTGACCGCCATCGGGAAAGTTTGGGGTCACCGGTATTGTACCAGGGACCACGGAAGGGTCGAGGTCCACCGGTGGGGCCACCTGTCCCGGAGGGCCCCATGGGCTGAAGTGGGAGGGAACCAGCCTGGTGGGCTGGTGCGCCCAGGGCCCCTGTGCCTAGGGTTGGAAACCCTAGGGGTGGGGGGCGCCTCACCTGGCTTGGGGGGCAAGCCACCCCCCGTGGCCGCCCCCCCCCCTTGGGGATTAGATCTCCTAGGGCCGGCGCCCCCCCCTAGGGGCCCTATATAAAGAGGGGGGAGGGAGGGCAGCCGCACCCAAGTCCTTGGCGCCTCCCTCTCCCCACGCACCACCTCTCCCTCTCGAGAAGCTTGGCGAAGCCCTGCCGAGATCGCTGCTACATCCACCACCACGCCGTCGTCTTGTCTGCTGGATCTCCATCAACCTCTCCTTCCCCCTTGCTGGATCAAGAAGGAGGAGACGTCTTCCCAACCCGTGCACGATGTGTTGAGCAGCGGAGGTGCCGTCAGTTCGGCGCTTCGGTCATCGGTGATTTGGATCACGGCGAGTGCGACTCCATCAACCCCGTTCTCTTGAGCGCTTCCTTTCATGATCTACAAGGGTATGTAGATGCACTCCTCTCTCTCTCGTTGCTAGATGACTCCATAGATAGATCTTGGTGATGCGTTGATAATTTTAAAATTCTGCTACGTTCCCCAACAGTGGCATCATGAGCTAGGTCTATGCGTAGTTACTATGCATGAGTAGAACACACAGCAGTTGTGGGCGTAGATGTTGTCAATTTTCTTGCCACTACTAGTCTTATCTTGCTTGGCGGCATGCATTGGGATGAAGCGGCCCGGACAGAACCTTACGTGCACGCTTACGTGAGACACGTTCCACCGGTGACATGCACTAGTTGCATAAGGTGGCTAGCGGTGTCTGTCTCTCCCACTATAGTTGGAGCGGATTCGATGAAAAGGGTCCTTATGAAGGGTAAATAGAAATTGGCATATCACGTTGTGGTTTTACGTAGGTAAGAAACGTTCTTGCTAGAAACCTATAGAAGCCACGTAAAAAAAAACTTGCAACAACAATTAGAGGACGTCTAACTTGTTTTTGTAGCATATGCCTTGTGATGTGATATGGCCAAAAAGGATGTGATGAATGATATATGTGATGTATGAGATTGATCATGTTCTTGTAATAGGAATCACGACTTGCATGTCGATGAGTATGACAACTGGCAGGAGCCATAGGAGTTGTCTTTATTTTTGTATGACCTGCGTGTCATTGAATAACGCCATGTAAATTACTTTACTTTATTGCTAAACACGTTAGCCATAGAAGTAGAAGTAATCGTTGGCGTGACAACTTCATGAAGACACGATGATGGAGATCGTGATGATGGAGATCATGGTGTCATGCCGGTGACGAAGATGATCATGGCGCCCCGAAGATGGAGATCAAAAGGAGCAAAATGATATTGGCCATATCATGTCACTATTTGATTGCATGTGATGTTTATCATGTTTTACATCTTATTTGCTTAGAACGACGGTAGCTTAAATAAGATGATCCCTCGAAATAATTTCAAGAAAGTGTTTCCCCTAACTGTGCACCGTTGTGAAGGTTCGTTGTTTCGAAGCACGACGTGATGATCGGGTGTGATAGATTCTAACATTCGAATACAACGGGTGTAAGCCAGATTTACACACACAATACACTTAGGTTGACTTGACGAGCCTAGCATGTACAGACATGGACTCGGAACACGGAAGACCGAAAGGTCGAGCATGAGTCGTATAGAAGATACGATCAACATGAAGATGTTCACCGACGTTGACTAGTCTGTCTCATGTGATGATCGGACACGGCCTAGTTGACTCGGATCATGTTTCACTTAGATGACTAGAGGGATGTCATCGAGTGGGAGTTCATTGAATAATTTGATTAGATGAACTTAATTATCATGAACTTAGTCTAAAATCTTTACAAAATGTCTTGTAGATCAAATGGCCCACGCTTAATGTTGCCCTCAACTTCAACACGTTCCTAGAGAAAACCAAGTTTGAAAGATGATGGCAGCAACTATACGAATCGGGTCCGAAACACGAGGATCATCCTCATAGCTGCCAAGAAAGATTATGTCCTAGAAGCACCGCTAGGTGAAGCACCCATCCCGGAAGAACCAAGGCGTTATGAAGGCTTGGCAGTCACGTCTTGATGATTACTCCCTCGTTAGGCGCGGCATGCTTTCTGACTTAGAACCGGGCTCCAAAAGCGTTTTGAGCAACACGGAGCATATGAGATGTTCAAGAGCTGAAAATGGTTTTCCAAGCTCATGCCCGGTCGAGAGATATGAAGTCTCCGACAAGTTCTTGATTGTAAGATGGAGGAAAATAGTTACATCGGTGAGCACATACTCAAAATATACAGGTTGCACAATCGCTGACTCATTTGGGAGTTAATCTCCGGATGACGCGATCATTGACAGATCCTTGATCGCTTCCACCAAGCTACAAGAGCTTTGTGATGAACTTCAATATGCAGGGGATGGAAAAAGACCATTCTCGA
The DNA here is from genome assembly GCA_021605145.1 of Aegilops bicornis. NCBI lineage: Eukaryota > Viridiplantae > Streptophyta > Magnoliopsida > Poales > Poaceae > Aegilops > Aegilops bicornis. Next base: position 575,510,063 of record CM038669.1, read on the forward strand.
GGTATATTCAATCTTGAAATCAGCAGAGGTGGAGATCAAAAAGGAACATCAAGTGTTGATGGTGAATAAAACCACTAAGTTTAAGAAAGGCAAGGGTAAGAAGAACTTCAAGAAGGACAAAGAAGGGAGTTGCCGCGCCCAAGTCCGGTTGTCGGAAGAAGCCAAAGAATGGACCCAAGCACGAGACTGAGTTCTTTATTGCAAGGGAAGTGGTCATCGAACCGGAACTGCCCAAGTACTTAGCGGACAAGAAGGCTTCAAGCAACACCAAAGGTATATGTGATATACATGTTATTGATGTGTACCTTACCAACACTCGTAGTAGCTCACGGGTATTTGATACCGGTGCGGTTGCTCATATTTGTAACTCAAAGCAGGAGCTGAAATAAGCGGAGGCTGGCGAAGGAGACGAGGTGACTTGCGCGTCGAGAATGGTTCCAAGGTCGATGTGATCGCCGTCGGCACGCTACCTCTACATTTACCTACGGGATTAGTTTTAAACCTCAATAATTGTTATTTAGTGCCAGCTTTGAGCATGAACATTGTATCAGGATCTCGTTTAATTTGAGATGGCTACTCATTTAAATCCGAGAATAATGGTTGTTCTATTTATATGAGAGATATGTTTTATGGTCATGCCCCGCTGGTGAATGGTTTATTCTTAATGAATCTCGGCGTAATGTTACATATTCATAGTGTGAATACCAAAAGATGTAAGGTTGATAATGATACTCCCACATACTTGTGGCACTGCCGCCTTGGTCACATAGGTGTCAAACGCATGAAGAAGCTCCATGCGGATGGGCTTTTGGAGTCTCTTGATTACGAATCATTTGACACATGCGAACCATGCCTCATGGGTAAGATGACCAAGACTCCATTCTCCGGAACAATGGAGCGAGCAACCAACTTATTGGAAATCATACATACTGATGTGTGCGGTCCAATGAGTGTTGAGGCTCGTGGTGGCTATCATTATGTTCTCACTCTCACTGATGACTTGAGTAGATATGGGTATGTCTACTTAATGAAACACAAGTCTGAGACCTTTGAAAAGTTCAAGGAATTTCAGAGTGAGGTTGAGAATCAACGTGACAAGAAAATAAAGTTCTTACGATCAGATCATGGAGGGGAATATTTGAGTCACGGCACACACTTAAGGAAATGTGGAATAGTTTTACAACTCACGCCGCCTGGAACACCTCAGAGAAATGGTGTGTCCGAACGTCGTAATCGCACTCTATTAGATATGGTGCAATCTATGATGTCTCTTACCGATCTACCGCTCTCATTTTGGGGCTATGCTCTAGAGACAGCCGCATTCACTTTAAATAGGGCTCCGTCAAAATCCGTTGAGACGACACCGTATGAATTATGGTTTGGGAAGAAACCTAAGCTGTCGTTTCTAAAAGTTTGGGGATGCGATGCTTATGTCAAGAAACTTCAACTGAAAAGCTCGAACCCAAGTCGGAAAAATGCGTCTTCATAGGATACCCTAAGGAAACCATTGGGTATACCTTCTACCTCAGTCGAAGGCAAGATCTTTGTTGCTAAGAACGGATCCTTTACGGAGAAAGAGTTTCTCTCGAAAGAAGTAAGTGGGAGGAAAGTAGAGCTTGATGAAGTACTACCTCTTGAAGCGGTAAGTAAGCGTAGCTCAGGAAGATGTTCTGTGGTGCTGCGGCGACTAGAGAGGAGGTTAATGATGATGATCAAGGTACTTGGATCAAGCTCCTCTTGAACTTTGTAGGTCCACAAGGACACGTTCCGCACCAGTGAGTGCGGCAACCCTGTCTTGGAAATCATGTTGTTAGACAACGGTGAACCTTTGAACTATGAAGAAGCGATGGCGGGCCCAGATTACGACAAATGGCTAGAAGCCATGAAATCCGAGATAGGATCCATGTATGAAAGCGAAGTATGGACTTTGGTGACTTGCCCGATGATCGGTGAGCCATAGAAAATAAATGGATCTTTAAGAAGAAGAAGACAGACGCGCATGGTAATGTGACCATCTATAAGGCTCGACTTGTCGCTAAGGGTTATCGACAAGTTCAAGGGGTTGACTACGATGAGACTTTCTCACCCGTAGCGAAGCTGAAGTCCGTCCGAATCATGTTAGCAATTGCCGCATTCTATGATTATGAGATATGACAAATGGACGTCAAAACGGCATTCCTTAACGGCTTTCTTAAGGAAGAATTGTATATGATACAGTAGGAAGGTCTTGTCGATCCCGAGAATGCTAACAAGGTGTGCAAGCTCCAACGCTCAATCTATGGGCTGGTGCAAGCATCTCGGAGTTGGAACATTCGATTTGATGAGATGATCAAAGCGTTTGGGTTTACACAGACTTATGGAGAAGCTTTGTGTTTACAAGAAAGTGAGTGGGAGCTCTGTAGCATTTCTCATATTATATGTGGATGACATATCTTTGTTGATGGGAAATGATATAGAATTCTTGGAAAGCATAAAGGCCTACTTGAACAAGTGTTTTTCAATGAAGGACCTTGGAGAAGCTGCTTATATATTAGGCATCAAGATCTATAGAGATAGATCGAGGCGCCTCATTGGTCTTTCACAAAGTGCATTACCTTGACAAGATATTGAAGAAGTTCAATATGGATCAGTCCAAGAAGGGGTTCTTGCTCATATTGCAAGGTGTGCGATTGAGCACTGACTCAATGCCCGACCACGGCAGAAGATAGAGAAAAGATGAATGTCGTCCCCTATGCCTCGACCATAGGGTCTATTATGTATGCCATCTTGTGTACGGACACTGATGTAAACCTTGCGATAAGTTTGGTAGGAAGGTACCAAAAGTAATCCCGGCATGGAACACCGGGGCCGGTCAAGAATATCTGGAAGTACCTGAAAAGGACTAAGGACATGTTTCTCGTGTATGGAGGTGACGAAGAGCTCGTCGTAAAGGGTTACGTTGATGCTAGCTTCGACACAGATCTGGATGACTCTAAGTCACAAACCGGATACGTGTTTATTTTGAATGGTGGGGCAGTAAGCTGGTGTAGTTGCAAGCAAAGCGTCGTGGCGGGATCTACATGTGAAGCGGAGTACATGGCAGCCTCGGAGGCAGCGCATGAAGCAATCTGAATGAAGGATTTCATCACCGACCTAGGAGTCATACCCAATGCGTCGGGGCCGGTCACTCTCTTCTGTGACAACACTGGAGCTATTGCCCTTGCCAAGGAGCCCAGGTTTCACAAGAAGACCAGGCACATCAAGCGTCGCTTCAACTTCATTCATGAAAATGTTCAAGATGGAGACATAGATATTTGTAAAGCACATACGGACTGAATGTAGCAGATCCGTTGACTAAACCTCTCCCTAGAGCAAAAACATGATCAACACGAGAACTCTATAGGTGTTAGATTCATCACAATGTAACTAGATTAGTGACTCTAGTGCAAGTGGGAGACTGTTGGAAATATGCCCTAGAGGCAATAATAATATGGTTATTATTATATTTCTTTGTTCATGATAATTGTCTATTGTTCATGCTATAATTGTGTTATCCCGAAATCATAATACATGTGTGAATACATAGACCACAACATGTCCTTAGTGAGCCTCTAGTTGACTAGCTCGTTGATCAACAGATAGTCATGGTTTCCTGACTATGGACATTGGATGTCATTGATAACGGGATCACATCATTAGGAGAATGATGTGATGGACAAGACCCAATCCTAAGCATAGCACAAGATCGTGTAGTTCGTTTGCTAAAGCTTTTCCAAATGTCAAGTATCATTTCCTTAGACCATGAGATTGTGCAACTCCCGGATACCGTAGGAGTGCTTTGGGTGTGCCAAACGTCACAACGTAACTGGGTGACTATAAAGGTGCACTACGGGTATCTCCGAAAGTGTCTGTTGGGTTGTACGAGTTGAGGCGGGATTTGTCACTCCGTATGACGGAGAGGTATCTTTGGGCCCTTTCGGTAATGCATCATCATAATGAGCTCAATGTGACCAAATTAATGCAGTCACGGGATCATGCATTACTGATGCAGTAAAGTGACTTGCCGTGCAAGATTGAGCGAGGTATTGGGATACCGGCGATCGAAGTCTCGAGCAAGTAACGTACCGATTGACAAAGGGAATTGTATACGGGATTGATTGAATCCTCGACATCGTGGTTCATCCGATGAGATCATCGAGGAGCATGTGGGAGCCAACATGGGTATCCGGATCCCGCTGTTGGTTATTGACCGGAGAGTCGTCCTCGGTCATGTCTACGTGTCTCCGAACCCGTAGGGTCTACACACTTAAGGTTCGGTGGACGCTTAGGGTTGTAGAGATATAAGTATGCTGATAACCGAAAGTTGTTCGGAGTCCCGGATGAGATCCCGGACGTCACGAGGAGTTCCGGAATGGTCCGAAGGTGAAGAATTATATATAGGAAGTCCAGTTTCAGCCATCGGGAAAGTTTCGAGGGTCACCGGTATTGTACCAGGACCACGGAAGGGTCCCGGGGTCCACCGGTGGGGCCACCTGTCCCGGAGGGCCCCATGGGCTGAAGTGGGAGGAACCAGCCCCGGTGGGCTGGTGCGCCTCTGCCCCCTGCGCCTAGGGTTGGGGGGGGGGGGGCGCCTCCCCTGGCTTGGGGGGCAAGCCACCCCCCTTGGCCCCCCCTTGGGGATTAGATCTCCTAGGGCCGGCGCCCCCCCTAGGGGCCCTATATAAAGAGGGGGAGGGAGGGGAGCCGCACCCAAGTCCTTGGCGCCTCCCTCTCCCCACGCACCACCTCTCCCTCTCGCAGAAGCTTGGCGAAGCCTCGCCGAGATCATTCTTGCATCCACCACCACGCCCGTCGTCTTCTTTGGATCTCCATCAACCTCTCCTTCCCCTTGCTTTGGATCAAGAAGGAGGAGACGTCTTCCCAACCGTACGTGTGTTGAACGCGAGGTGCCGTCAGATTCGGTAGCTCGGTCATCGGTGATTTGGATCACGACGAGTACGACTCCATCAACCCCGTTCTCTTGAACGCTTCCGCTCGCGATCTACAAGGGTATGTAGATGCACTCCTCTCTCTCTCGTTGCTAGATGACTGTAGGTATGGTGGCTGTTTTGAGGAAGGTATGTGGTGGGTGTATGATACCGGTGAAAAGTCCGCGTTATTAGAGAGGCTAGCAATGGTGGAAGGAAGAAAAGTGCGTATAATCCATAGACTCAACATTAGTCATAAAGAACTCATATACTTATTGCAAAATCTACAAGTTATCAAAGCAAAGTATTACGCGCATGCTCCTAGGGGGATAGATTGGTAGGAAAATACCATCGCTCGTCCCCGACCGCCACTCATAAGGATGACAATCAATAAATAAATCATGCTCCGACTTCATCACATAACGGTTCACCATACGTGCATGCTATGGGAATCACAAAGTTTAACACAAGTATTTCTCAAATTCACATCTACTCAACTAGCATGACTCTAATATCACCATCTCCATATCTCAAAACAATTATCAAGCATCAAACTTTTCTTTAGTATTCATCACACTCATAAGGAAGTTTTACAAATCTTGAATACCAAGCATATTAAGATTTTTTTAAGCAAATTACCATGCTATTTAAGACTCTCAAAATGATATAAGTGAAGCATGAGAGATCAATAGTTTCTATTAAACAATCCACCACCGTGCTCTAAAAGATATAAGTGAAGCACCAGAGCAAAACTATATAACTCAAAAGATATAAGTGAAGCACATAGAGTATTCTAACGATTTCCAAATCATGTATGGCTCTCTCAAGAGGTGTGTACAGCAAGGATGATTGTGGTAAACTAAAAATCAAAGACTCAAATCATACAAGACGCTCCAAGCAAAACACATATCATGTGGTGAATAAAAATATAGCTCCCAGTAAAGTTACCGATGGAAGTAGACGAAAGAGGGGATGCCTTCAAGGGCATCCCCAAGCTTTGAATTTTTGGTGTCCTTAGATTATCTTGGGGGTGCCATGGGCATCCCCAAGCTTAGGCTCTTGCTGCTCCTTGTTCCATAATCCATCAAAATCTTTCACCCAAAACATGAAAACTTCACAACACAAAACTCAACAGAAATCTCGTGAGCTCCGTTAGCGAAAGAAAACAAAAGACCACTTCAAGGTACTGTAATGAACTCATTCTTTATTTATATTGGTGTTAAACCTTATGTATTCCAACTTCTCTATGGTTTATAAACTATTTTAATAGCCATATATTCATCAAAATAAGCAAGCAACACGCGAAAAACAGAATCTGTCAAAAACAGAACAGTCTGTAGTAATCTGTAACTAACGCAAACTTCTGGAACTCCAAAAATTCAGAAAAAATAGGAAGACCTAGGAAGTTTGTTTATTGACCAGAAGCAACTGGAATCAGTATTTTATCACGTTCTGGTGATTTTTAACAATTATTTTCGTGAACAGAAAGTTTCTGGAAATTACAGCAAGATCAAATAACTATCATCCAAGAAGATCCTATAGGTTTAACTTGGCACAAACACTAATTAAAACATAAAGACACATCTAACCAGAGGCTAGAACAAATATTTATTCCTAAATAGAAACAAAAGCAAAAAAACTAAAAATAAAATTGGGTTGCCTCCCAACAAGCGCTATCGTTTAACGCCCCTAGCTAGGCATAAAAGCAAGGATAGATCTAGGTATTGCCATCTTTGGTAGGCAATCCATATGTGGCTCTCATGATAGATTCATATGGTAATTTTATTTTCTTCCTAGGGAAGTGTTCCATGCCTTTCCTTAATGGAAATTGGAATCTAATATTCCCTTCTTTCATATCAATAATTGCACCACTCATTCTAAGGAAAGGCCTACCGAGAATAATAGGACATGAAGGATTGCAATCTATATCAAGAACGATAAAATCTAAGGGCACATAATTCCTATTTGCAACAATAAGAACATCATTAATTCTTCCCATAGGTTTCTTAATAGTGGAATCCGCAAGGTGCAAGTTTAGAGAACACTCATCAAAATCACGGAAATCTAGCAAATCGCACAAAGTTTTGGGAATAGTGGAAACACTAGCACCCAAATCACATAAAGCATAAAATTCATGATCCTTAATCTTAATTTTAATAGTTGGTTCCCTCTCATCATAAAGTTTTCTAGGGATAGAAACTTCCAACTCAAGTTTTTCTTCATAAGATTGCATCAAGGCATCAACGATATGTTTAGTAAACGCTTTATTTTGACTATAAGTGTGAGGAGAATTTAGCACGGATTGTAACAAGGAAATACAATCAATCAAAGAGCGACTTTCATAATTAAATTCCTTGAAATCCAAAATAGTGGGTTTAACAACATGTAGGGTTTTGATTTCTTCAATCCCACTTTTATCAATTTTAGCATCAAGATCTAAAAACTCCGAATTTTTCGAACGCCTTCTAGGTAAAGGTGGATCATATTCAGTCCCATCATTATCAAGATTCATATTGCAAAACAAAGATTTAATAGGGGACACATCAATAACTTTTAGATCTTCATCTTTATTTTCATAGGAACTAGAAGAACACGCTTTAATAAAGGCATCTTTTCAGAGTACGCATCCTAGCGGTTCTTTCTTTGCACTCATCAATGGAAATTCTCATAGCTTTGAGAGACTCATTGATATCATGCTTAGCAGGAATAGATCTAAGCTTTAAAGAATCAACATCAAGAGAAATTCTATCAACGTTCCTAGCCAATTCATCAACTTTAAGCAAATTTTCTTCAAGCAAAGCATTAAAATTCTTTTGCGAATTCGTAAACTCTTTAACACTAGTCTAAAATTCAGAGGGCATCCTATTAAAATTTCCATAAGAGTTGTTGTAGGAATTTCCATAATTATTAGAGGGATTACTAGGACAAGGCCTAGGATTAAAGTTTCCTCTATACGCATTGTTACCAAAATTATTCCTACCAACAAAGTTCACATCCATGGATTCATTATTATTCTCAATCAAAGTAGACAAAGGCATATCATTAGGATCAGAAGAAACACTCTTAGTAGCAAATAATTTCATAAGTTCATCCATCTTTCCACTCAAAACATTAATTTATTCTATCGCATGCACTTTTAGTGTGCCATTGAGAATAATTAACCATAATATTATCTAGGAGTTTAGTAGCTTCTCCTAAAGTGATTTCCATAAAAGTGCCTCCCGCGGCCGAATCTAAAAGATTTCTAGAAGCAAAATTCAATCCGGCATAAAATTTTTGTATAATCATCCACAAATTCAAACCATGAGTAGGGCAATTACGTATCATTAATTTCATCCTCTCCCAAGCTTGTGCAACATGTTCATGATAAAGTTGCTTAAAATTCATAATATCGTTTCTAAGAGAGATGATCTTAGCGGGAGGAAAATACTTAGAGATAAAAGCATATTTGCACTTGTTCCAAGAATCAATACTATTTTTAGGCAAAGACGAAAACCAAGCTTTAGCATGATCTCTAAGCGAAAAAGGAAGTAGCTTCAACTTAACAATATCATTATCAACATCTTTCTTCTTTTGCATATCACACAAATCAACGAAGCTATTTAGATGAGTAGCGGCATCTTCACTAGGAAGGCTGGCGAATTGATCTTTCATGACAAGATTCAACAAAGCAGCATTGATTTCACAAGATTAGGTATTGGTAAGAGGAGCAATCGGAGTACTAAGGAAAACATTATTGTTGGTATTGGTAAAGTCACATAATTTGGTATTATCTTGAGCCATCGTGACAAACCAGCAATCCAACACACAAGCAAACAAAAAGCAAGCGTAAAAGAGGCAAACGGAAAAGAGAGGGCGAATAAAACGGCAAGGGTGAAGTGTGGGAGAGGAAAACGAGAGGCAAATGGCAAATAATGTAATGCGGGAGATAAGGGATTGTGATGGGTACTTGGTACGGCGCCAGAAATGACTCATTGTTGGGAGTCCAAATCTCGACTTGACTTTTGCGTAAGCCTCCCCGGCAACGGCGCCAGAAATTCTTCTTGCTACCTATTGAGCACTGCGTTGGATTTCCTTGAAGAGGAAAGGATGATGCAGCAAAGTAGCGTAAGTATTTCCCTCAGTGAGAACCAAGGTATCAATCCAGTAGGAGGCTACACGCGTGAGTCCCTCGTACCTACACAAAGCAAATAACTCCCCGCAACCAACGCAATTAGGGGTTGTCCATCCCTTCACGGTCACTTACGAGAGTGAGATCTGATAGAGATGATAGATAATATTTTTGGTATTTTTATGATAAAGATGCAAAGTAAAGTAAAAGAAAAGTAAAAAGCAAAGGCAATAAATAAAGTGATGGAAGATTAATATGATGGAGATAAACCCAGGGGCCATAGGTTTCACTAGTGGCTTCTCTCAAGAGCATAAGTATTCTACGGTGGGTGAACGAATTACTATTGAGCAATTGACAGAATTGAGCATAGTTACGAGAGTATCTAGGTATGATCATGTATATAGGCATCACGTCCGAGACAAATAGACCGACTCACGCATCTACTACTATTACTCCACTCATCGACCGCTATCCGGCATGCATCTAGAGTATTAAGTTCAAGAAAAGCAGTAACGCATGTAAGCAAGATGACATGATGTAGAGGGATAAATTCATGCAATATGATAAAAACCCATCTTGTTATCCTCGATGGCAACAATACAATACGTGCCTTGCTGCCCCTAACATCCTTTGGGAAAGGACACCGCAAGATTGAACCCAAAGCTAAGCACTTCTCCCATTGCAAGAAAAACCAATCTAGTAGGCCAAACTAAACCGATAATTCGAAGAGACTTGCAAAGATAACCAATCATACATAAAAGAATTCAGAGAAGATACAAAAATTGTTCATAGATAATCTTGATCATAAACCCACAATTAAACGGTCTCAACAAACACACCGCAAAAAAGAAGATTACATCAAATAGATCTCCACGAGAGAGGGGCAGAACATTGTATTGAGATCCAAAAGAGAGGAGAAGCCATCTAGCTACTAACTATGGACCCGGAGTGCAGAGGTAAACTACTCACACTTCATCGAGAGAGGCTATGGTGATGATGTAGAAGCCCTCGTGATGGATGCCCCTCGTGAACTCCTAACAGGCCCCAAGGTGGGATCTCATGGAGTCTGAAGGTATGCGGCGGTGGAATTAGGTTTTGGCTCCGTGTCGATCGCTTGGGAGTGCGTGAGGTATATATAGGAGGAAGGAGTACGCGTCGGTGAGCAACAGGGGGCCCACGAGGGTGGAGGGGCGCCCCTCTACCTCGTGCCTTCCTCCTTTCTTTCTTGACGTATGGTCCAAGTCTCCTGGATCATATTCGGTGAGAAAATCACGTTCCCGAAGGTTTCATTCCGTTTGGACTCCGTTTGATATTTCGTTTCTCGAAACTCTGAAATAGGCAAAAAAACAGCAATTAAATTTTGGGCCTCCGGTTAATAGGTTAGTCCCAAAATAATATAAAAGTGGAAAATAAAGCCCAATAATGTCCAAAGCGGTAGATAATATAGCATGGAGCAATAAAAATTATAGATACGTTGGAGACATATCAGTGTTGAACCCAACGAGGAGCTAAAGGCGTAACAAATATTCCTCAAGTTCCATCGACCCTTTGGTACAACTCTCATTTACACTTGACATTTGCTTTACCTAAAACAAGTATGAAACTATTTTGCAAGAAAAAAACTATTAGTACTTTGCGAGAATAAAACTACGAATAAATTGCAAGGTAGTAAAAGTGGATAGCTTTTGTCAACAAGAAAGTCATTTGTCCCTAGGTAATCAATAACAAGTACCAGTAATCATTCTTGCAATTTTATATGAGGGAGAGGCATGAGTTAACATACTTTCTCTACTTGGATCATATGCACTTATGATTGGACCCCTAGCAAGCGTCCGCAACTACAAAAGATCATTAAGGTCATGAAACCCAACCATAGCATTAAGTATCAAGTCCTCTTTATCCCAAACGCAACAACCCACCTACTCGGGTTAAAGCTTCTGTCACTCTTGCAACCCACCATAAGGAAATCATGAACGTATTGCAACACCTTACAGCGGGGATCCCTCTCATTTGCGCGAGAATGGAGGGCACTGTAGGACAACACCATAAATAAAATATACTATCATACCAACCAAGATCACGATTAACCCACAGGACAAAACAGATCTACTCAAACATCATAGGATAACCATAGATCATTGGGAAACAATATATGGAGTTGAGCACCATGTTTAAGTAGAGATTACAACGGTGAGAAGGGGTGTTACACCGCTGCATAGAGGGGGAGAAAGTTGGTGTTGACAGTAGCAAGATTGTTGATGTAGATCGTCGTACGATCCTAGACCCGGCGGCACTCCAAAGCACCATCAGAGTGGGGAGAGAGCCCTCCTTCTTCTTCTTCCTTGGCCTCCCCTAGATGGGAGGAGGGTTCCCCCTACGGTCCATGGCCTCCATGGCGGCGGAGGGGCGGAGCCCTCCGAGATTGGATCTCCTCTCTGTTCTCTTACATTTCGCGTTCCCCCGATCCGTCGAAACCGTTTCTTATATTCGGAGATCCGTAACTCTGATTGCGTTGATATTTTAACATGATTTTTTCCGGATATAAGCTTCCTTGTGCCAGTAGAGCTCCGACCGGCGTTCAAGGATGGCACAACCCACCACCACGTGCGGGGGCCTCTAGCGTGCCACAGTGTCTTGTGCGCTGTGTGGGCCTCCGCTTATGTGATTCCAACTCCCAAAAATCACATATATTCCAAAATAATTCTCCATAAAATTTTATTGCATTTGGACTTCGTTTGATATGGATATTACGTGATACAAAAAACATGCAAAAACAGGAACCGACCTTTGAGCCTTTGGATCAATAGGTTAGTCCAATAAATCATATGAAAAGTTGCCAAAAGTATGTAAAAGTTGTATAATATTGGCATGAAACAATCAAAAATTATAGATATGACAGAGACGTATCAGCATCCCCAAGCTTAATTCATGCTTGTCCTCGGGTAGGTAAATGATAAAAAAGATAACTTTTGATGTGGAATGCTACCTAACATAAACTTGATCATATGTCTAGTCATGGCATGAATATTGAGACATAAGTGATTCAAAGCAATAGTCTATAATTTAACATAAAGACATCAATACTCGGGCGTCCCAACAAACAATCATGTCTTTCAAAATATCAATGCTAAAGAAAGCTATCCCTACAAAATCATACAGTCTTGTCATGCTCTGTCTTCTTAACACAAAGTATTTATCATGCACAACCCGGATGACAAGCCGAGCAATTGGTTCATACTTTTTAACGCGCTTCAGCTTTTTCAACCCTCACGCAATACATGAGTGCAAGCCATGGATATAGCACTACGAGTGGAATAGAGTATGATGATAGGGCTAAACATAGAGAAGACAAAAAAGTAAGAAAGTCTCACACCGATGCGGCTAACCAACGGGCTATGGAGATGCCCATCAATTGATATCAACGTGAGGAGTAGGGATTGCCATGCAACAAATGCACTAAGAGCTATAAGTGTATGAAAGCTCCATACGAAAACTAAGTGGGTGTGCATCTAATCCTATAATGAAAATTTCCCACTACTATATGAAAGTGACGACATAGGAGACTCTCAATATGAAAAACATGGTGCTACTTTGAAGCACAAGTGTGGTAAAGGATACTAACAATGCCCCTTCTCTCTTTGTTTATTTTTTCTTTTTCCTTTTTCTTTCTTTCTTTCTTTCTTTCTTTCTTTTTCTTTCCTTTTTTTCGTTTTCTCTTATTGTCCAGAGTCTCATCCTAACTTGTGGGGGAATCCTAGTCTCCATCATCCTTTCCTCATTGGGCCTTTGCTCTAAAATGAATAATGATGATCATCACACTTCTATTTACTTATAACTCAAAAGAAATAAAAATTACAACTCGATACCTATGACAAAATATGACTCTATATGAATGCCTCTGGCATGTACCAGGATGTGCAATGATCTAGCGTAACATGTATGAAAAATGATGAACAGTAGCTGAGCCACAACTACTATGTCAACTATATGATCATGCAAAGCAATATGACAATGAATGCTCAAGTCATCAAACTGAAGCGGTGGAAGTTGCATGTCAATATATCTCAGAATGGCCATGGAAAAGCCATAATAGGTAGGTATTGTGGCTGTTTTGAGGAAGATATAATAAGGCTGATGTGTGAGTATCATATCACGGGGTTTGGATGCACCTGCGAAGTTTGCACCACGTCTTGATGTGAGAAAGGGCAATGCACGGTACCGCAGAGGCTAGCAAATTGCGAAAAGGTAAGAGTGTGTATAATCCAATGACTTATATTAGTCATAAAGAACTCATATACTTATGGCAAAAGTTTATTAGCCCTCAAAGCAAAGTACTACTACACATGCCCCTAGGGGGTTAGATTGGTAGGAAAAGACCATTGCTCGTCCCCGACCGCCACTCATAAGGAAGACAATCAATAATAAATCATGCTCCAACATCATAGCATAATGAGAGACTATACGTGCATGCTTCGGGAATCACAAACCTTAACACCAATATTCTTACTAACCACAACCGTTTACTAGTACCTCCCACATATTCCATCTCTATATCGCCAAACTATTGCAAGGAATCAAACATATCATATTCAGTGATCCATTGGATAAGTTTTATGTAGGATTTTATGACTAACCATGCAATTGCCCAATTCCTTTTTGACTCTCTAAATAGATATAAGTGAAGCTCGAGAGTTTAATTCTTTCTATAAAATACCATGCTCTAATAAATACCAGTGAAGCAAAAGAGCATTCTTCAAACAACGGTTTTCTATGTGAAGAGAAACAGGCTATCCAAACTTCAAATGATATAAGTGAAGCACATGAAGTATTCTATAAAGCCATACTCAAAAGATATAAGTGAAGTACAATGAGCATTCTATAAATCAACCATGGACTATCTCATATCAGCATGGTGCATAAAAGAAAAGTGAATACTAAAAGCAAAAGACGCTCCAAGATTTGCACATATTGCATGAACGAAACAAATCCGAAAACATACCGATACTTGTTGAAGAAAGATGGGATTCCTTCCGGGGCATCCCCAAGCTTAGGCGCTTGAGTCTCCTTGAATATTTACTTGGGTGCCTTGGGCTTCCCCAAGCTTGAGCTCTTGCCTCTCCTCCTTCTCCTCACATCGAGACCTCCTCGATCTTTGGACACTTCATCCACACAAAACTTAACCGAACCATTGTAGGCTATCACAATTCTATAGCCCCAAGTCAAGGAGGCTTCAACAAGAATTCAAACATACGCAAATAATGAAGCTATAACAGCAATCTATGAAAACAGGACAGTCTGTAAAGATTCGAACATCCACCATACTTCTGTAACTCAAAAAATGCTGAAAAATTAGGACAAAATGAACATTTTGTATAGAAATACAGTGAAAAATGTTTCAGAACCGTTTGACGTTCCAGTAAAAAAATGTAAAATCGAGCACTACAACCAAAGTTTCTGTTTTGCACCGCACAAACCAACAAGCAATTTAATCATCCTAAAGGCAAATCTTAGCACATTATTTTCATAATACAATGGAATTGTACAAGGGGATAATTATTTTTGTGAGAATATTCATGAAAAATTTCTACATTGTTTCCATGACCATGAACACAAGTGTTCAAGGTCGACCCTCACTTCTCCAATGCATAACTTCCAATCGCTTCTCTTTTTGAAAAAAGTATTAAGTTCCCCTCTATATATTTTTGTTTTAAAACTTTATAAAAGTACTCAACAGAAATAAATGACTCACTAAAACTTCCGGGTTGTCTCCTTGGCAGCGCTTTTTTAAAGCCATTAAGCTAGGCATAAAGTGCTCAAGTAATGAATCCACCCGGATCCCAAGGTATATCAAAGCAGAATCAACAATGATTTAGCATTTAGTAGTGAGCACAAAGCAACATATATCAAGCAATGACGAAGTCTAACTCTCTTCCTATGCATCGGCATGTCATACAAGAACAATTCATGCACATCAAGTAAAAGCCAATACATAGTATAATTAGTTTCTTGCAATTCTATCGTGTTGGAAACATAAAGAGGCGGAGATGTAGTTTGTAGCGACCCGACCTCAGACGGTCAAGTCTCTGTGCTTAAGTGTCATCCCTGGATCGGTATGCTGACACACACAGTACTCGAGGATTTATAACAGAGGTAAATCACATGTATGAAATAACATAAATACTATTACCTCAATCCAAATAGCGGAAGTAACAACAAGGTTGTGGATTCCCAGCAACACCAACGGCAAAGTTGAGTGTAGAAATCGTAACCCTAACGTATCACTTACTCGTCGTAAGATATCACGCAACATGAGGCGTTGCAGCCACAAAGGGTCAAGACATTGAATGTCTTGGCAAATTCACACCATAGGAAAATGATGAATAATAACTATCACTACATGCATATATGGCTGGTGGAAAAGCTCTATGGTTATAATGTTTTTTGCGAAAAGCCAATTTTCCCTCTTGCAAAGGAATAGTGTATTTTATTTAACTACAAAGTTGGTTGATAAATATTGAGAAGGTTCCTCCAACTCAATCCCAAAATAATAATCATTAACCCAATCAAATTAATTAAATAAAGTGATGAGATCAACATGATTATCCAAGAAATAGATACTCAAGATGTCCATAACCGGGGACACGGCTAATCATGGTTAGTTTGTACACTCTGCAGAGGTTTGCGCACTTTTCCCCACAAAACTCGATCTCCTCCGTTGGATTTCTCGCACTACAGGGTGTTTGAGAAACGGATGACCGATACACAGTCTCTCAGAAGCATTCACTCTAACCCCAGGTAGACAGTACTAACCTACATCCCCCTACATCTTCTAGCCTACCACTGGAAGAGGTCATGCAACATACTCAACTATGCCAGAGCCCATAATGGCTTGTGGCTGCACATGGAAGTTTCTAGCATGAATAATCTTATGAACCCTTTGAGCCTGGGTGGCGGACCGTAGGATGATCACACGGATGCCCCGGGATCTCCTAGGACAACACTGGATTCCCCAGGTGCCCAAACCAACAATCCACCCAGATGTGTATTAAAGTAGCCACCTTAAGTTGAACCATTAATTAAACAACCTCATATACATCATGGAATACTCTCAAACCCAATCCACGTCTACGAGCATAGCATAGCAGTATAAGCATAGCGTAGTAGTAACTCCCAAGGTTTGAATACAGGACAATAGGTTCCTACCTCATCAACTACTTCCCAATACCCACATGTTATCAATCCTAACCATGCAATGTTTGAGGGTTGTAACTAATGCATAAAAACTGGGTATGAAGGGGATATGATCAAAGTGTGAACTTGCATATACTGTTGATGAATATGATTCGCACTCAAAACTCCTGATAGTTCTACTCGTCACACTCCGGTCAATCTATCGTAAGCAAGCGATAGTAACCACACATAAGCAATCACTCAAAAGATCGGAAAGAACGAATAAGACAATTCGAAAAACATCTAAACCAAGCAAATAACTCTTGCAACACAAAACAATTTCTAACAGTACCAAAATTATGTGAATTTGGCCTTATCAGAAAGTTTAGGTCAACAGCTTCGAATAGCAAAAAGAATCAACTCAAACGAAGTTATAAAACTCGAGTTACGATCAAACGAAGTTAAAATACAAAACTGTTTGAATTCAAATTTTAAAACTTTCAAAAACATGTTTAAGTTGATTATATGGATAGAGGGGATCATAACGTAGAAGTGGGCGTTGGTTTCGTCTAATTCAGACTAACGAGCAAAAAGTAGTGATCGTTTGAAACAGAGGGACTAATTTGTAAAAACTGTAATCACAGATAGGTCCCTGACGAAAAATAACAGAAAAAGAAAAAGAAAAATCTGTCGAACAAACATTCGCTGCAGAACCTAATCCGACGAACTCGTTCACTATGGAACCCTAACTAATGAACGTCCATAAAATAAATCTAACTAAAAAGAAAAACTGATCTAAACCTAACTAACCGAAAAGAACCGAAATAAAAACCGAACTAGGGTTCTACCGGTCGGGCGATTTTCCGTCGGAAAACCAGCGGCGGATCTCCGGCGGCTTCAATGGCAAGCGGCGGCGGCAAGTAGTTGGGAGGGCGTGAGGCGGCGTGGGTGGCCAGCCGGGCCAGCCAGCAATGAGTTGGGAGGCGGGCTGAGCGAGAGTTTGCAGCAATGAGTGCGGCTAGGGAGGAGGAGAAAGAGGGGCGGGGTCGGGCTCGCCCTTTAAAAGGCCACTGAGGGGCGCTGCTTGGCGCAGGGTCTGAGGAGGCGGGCGGCCATGGACTCAATGACGTGCGGATGCGGTCTCCGCACTTGGGGAAAAGCGGCGGCGGGCGAAGTTGGGTCGTGGCCTATGAGGAGTCTGGACTAGGGGTGTCCGGATAGCCGAACTATCATCTTTGGCGGACTCTGGACTATGAAGATACAAGATTAAAGACTTCGTCCGTGTCGGATGGGACTTTCCTTGGCGTGGAAGGCAAGCTTGGCGTCTGGATATGTAGATTTCCTACCATTGTAGCCGACTCCGTGTAACCCTAACCCTATTCGGTGTCTATATAAACCAAAGGGTTTTTAGTCCGTAGGGACGAACAACAATCATACCATAGGCTAGCTTCTAGGGTTTAGCCTCTACGATCTCGTGGTAGATCTACTCTTGTACTACCCATATCATCAATATTAATCAAGCGGGGAGTAGGGTATTACCTCCATCGAGAGGCCCGAACACAGGTAAAAACATCGTGTCCCTTGTCTCCTGTTACCATCCGCCTAGGCACGCGATTCGGGACCCCCTACCGAGATCCGTCGGTTTTGACACCGACATTGGTGCTTTCATTGAGAGTTCCTCGTATGCGTCACCTATAGGCCCGATGGCTCCTTCAATCATCAAGAACCTTGATCCGAGGGTGAGATTTTTCTCCCGGACAGATCTTCGATTCGGCGGCTTTGCTGCGGCCAATTCGCTAGGCCATCTGGAGCAGATTGAAAGCTTCGCCTGGCCATTAGGTCGATTTGGGAGCTTGAACTATACGGTGATGTCCGCGGAGACTTGATCTTCGACGGATTCGAGCCACGGCCGGCGTGCCGCCTTGTCTCGATGGGTACGATCTAGCTCTGCTACCCGAGCATTGCCACGGAGGTCGCACGATGCCCGCTCCGACCCTTAATCCGGAGCCGGTTTAAGCCGATCGAGGGCGGTTGGTTGGACACCGCCTCGGGGGCTGAAATCTCTGGCGATTGAGCGAACACCATCCTATCCTTTGCGAAGCTCATGACTCCCAGTGCGGGACTCCTTTCGGACTCGAATCTCCGCGCCCCTGCCGATCGAATCCGGTGGCGCGGTTATGGAGTTCACCGCGCGGACATCTTTCGGCACTCGCCCCTTGGCGACATCCACGAATTCACTAAAGTCTCTCTCTTTGTCGAGAGCCACGGCGGACTATGGTCGGGAAGGTTGGGATGCGGAAGACGAAGAAATTGACGCCCACCCACCACCCACTTTGTAGCCACTGTCGAAAGTTTAAACGACGTGCTCAATTTCGACTCAAGACATCGGCGGTATGGGCGGCGATGTAGGAGATAACCACGAACCGGCACCTATAGGATCTTTGGACAGCCACCTCATCTCACGATGTATACATGGTGGATACTCCTAAAGGAAGTGACGACGAGGAACAACGGGGCGCTATGAAGGATAAATCCTCTAAAAGCGCTTCAAACGGCAACGTAAACGCGCCACACCAAGTCCCGCCTCGACAAAAGCGGCAGCCACACAGACCCGGCCATCAAGCGAGTCGAACCGGTGGACAACGAACACGCCATCGAACAACCGTCCGAACAGGACAACTTGGATAAACAACCCGTCCCGGCGAAGATATGATCGGACAATCTCACCGGACAAGTTGTTGGAAGCAGAAGAACCTCCACAAAAGGCTCGTTGCCGCTACTTGGCGTAGCCTGAAAAAGCGAAGTCAAGCTCAAAACAGCGGAAGATGCACTCGTAATCGAGGTGGAGCAAAGTACTCAAAACCGAGACAAATCTGGCGACAATCGCCAAACAAAGAGCTACCCGGCGCAAACTACTGCCCGAATTCGACGAGGAGGCCTTAGAGCCCCCGCAATCAAAGAACAAAGAGGCCGCCCGGTCGGATAGACGACCACATGACAAGCATAGAGCGGCAAGTGGCGCCACACACAATCCGGCACGCGATCCGCATAATGATTCGCATCAAAAGGATGGCCCAGTTAGGTCCATCTACGGGCCAAGAAAGCAAGCTCTTCTAAGCAATGCAACACGCCAAATATCCAAACATTACGGCACACCCAATACATAGGTGCCGCACTTCTATGTTTCACCGATGAGGTGTTGGATCACGCAATTTCCGGTGGATTTAAACCCGTAAACATAGAGGCATCTGACGGAACAAGGACACAGGAGTGCGGATTGAGGATTACATCCTCCACATACACATGGCTAGAGGAGATGATCTCCACGCCATAAAATACTTACCCCTCAAGCTCAAAGGGCAAGACGGCCTTTGGCTTAAAAGCCTCTGAAAATACCATTGGAAGTTGGGAAGAGCTCGAGGATGCTTTTTGAGGCGAATTTTCAAGGGACTTATGTCCGCCCTCAGGATGCAGACGATTTAAGTCACATAACTCAACAACCCGGAGAGTCGACCGCAAATTCTGGAACAGGTTCCTCACCAAAAAGAACCAAATAGTCGATTGTCCAGGACGCCGAAGCCTTAGCAGCTTTCAAACACAACGTCAGGAGACGAATGGCTCGCTTGAGCACCTTGGCCAGGAAAAGCCAAGAACAATGGCCACACTAAGAAGCCTCATGACCCGCTTTTGCGCGGGAGAGGATAGTTGGCTGGCAAGATGTAGTACCAACGACCCAAGTACATCCGAAGTCAGAGATGGAAATGGGAAACCACGACGCAGCAAGGACCAGCGCCGGACAAGGGGAAGCAGCCCGAAGAGCACGGCAGTCAATGCCGGATTCAAAAGCTCTCGGCAGAATCATAAAAAACTGCCCCTCAAGGATAACAGCCACGAGCTATCCAACTTAAACGAAATCTTGGACAAAATATGCCAAATCCACAGTACCCCGGGGAAGCCCGCAAAACCATACCCGCAGAGATTGTTGGGTCTTCAAGTAGTCCGGCAAACTCAATGCGAACACAAGGGGCTCGGCGCACCAAGCGAGGACGATAGCGAACCCCACAAGCGAGCAATCGGAAAACAAAAGAATTTCCCACAAAAAGTCAAAGCAGTAAACTCACTTCAAGTGACAAAGGGAAAATCGAGCGGCGCCCATAGGAATACGCGCGCACGCCTATCCCAATGAGTCCCGACATTGGTTGTCAAAACCAATCGTCTTTGATCATCGAGGATTACTCCGGAAGTATCCGGAACAGGATGGACTGCCTACGATATTAGATCCTATAATCGACGGCCTCCAATTCACGAAGTCCTAATGGGCCGGCGGTAGTGATCTAAACCTGCTATATCGAACACAATCCATAAAATGGGGATAGACCCAACCAAAATTCGCCACAAGAACACCTCCTTCAAGGGGGTAATGCCGAGCCTACATGCCCATTGTACGGGCTCCCACTTGCTAGAAGTTGTGTTCGGCTCATCCGACAACTTCCGCCGCGAAAATGTTAACCTTCCATATCGCCCCCATTCAAAAGTAGCTATCAAGCACTATTGGGACGTGAAGCTTTACGCCGCTTTAACGCAATACCGCATTATGCATCTCTTACACTTAAAATGCCCGGTCCACGCGGCATCATCTCATTAAAGGGAAGTATCAAGTGTTGCTCGAGCACGGAAGAACGTGAGACTGCCTGGACAGTCACACACTAATCTGGCTCCGCTAAATCAAGCACCTGAACAGGTCATTCGGACCCCGGACACGGCTAGACGAGTCCGGCGTAAACATATAAAGGCCTACTAGCTTTTACCCCCGCATAAGGGGCTGCATGCATGTACAACAAGAGACAATAAGGCTCAATTTTATTCGCTTTCGAATCATTACTCCGTTTATTTAATATCAAGTACATATTTACGCACGATCTTTCTTCAACTAAGTTCTTCTCTTTCTGAGATGAACACCATGCTACACCCGTCGAGGATGCGGCTGTGGCGACACGCGCAGCGCGTGCGATGAGGGACCCGTTGCAAGGATTCTTTTCAGATTAAGACCCTGCGTAAACCTTTTTTTTACTGTCTCTTGTTGATACATCCCCGGTTTCTTGCTATAACCGAGGAGGAGGCTGGCGTTTGGCATCGGCCGTGTCGGAAATTTTTTGCGTGCACGGACACGAGGGGGCTTAGGGCATTGTTACGCCCATTTTCATAAAGACCGAATACCTTAGGGAGTGTTCGGCGTCTCGAGTTAGGCCTTATATGCATCAGCTCGAATCATGTCTTTGGTCAAATGTTGGGTTTGCGGCTCCTGTGTTTTGCTGCCTTCACGTTCCATTCTATCGGCTAACGCGGCACTGTGGAGAACTATCGCGATTGTGCCCGGTTCGCCGTGAGCACCTCGATGAGAAAGCCGTATTTGTCATGATATAGCAAGGGACTGGTCAACCACTCGATGACTCCTGGAATGTTTAGAATTCCTCCGCATTAGGCGAAGGACCGCTTTCCGGTCAGCACATACGCACCCGAATTCGGGGAGAGTGCGGTGCCCTCGGGGCTATATCGTAGCCCCACCATCGAACCCTATGGCTAAGTGAAAGTGCTAAAGCATTATAGCCCGGTTTGCCTAGTTTGCTACGCTACCACCTCCTTTATAGGACCAAGACGTTGGATTAAGTGTGAAAACGCGACTTCTTTGCAAACACCCCCGCACTATGTGCGTGGGGGCTGAAGCCGAAGGCTGCCATCTTTCAGGTTATATACATATATACATCAACGGCCGCACAGGAGGTAGTTTGCTACTTGAAGGCACAAGTATAAAAATCTCTTACATTAAATCGAAGTGCTGTTTCATAAAATTACACATGTCATTCAAACATAACATCCTTCGAGCACTGCGTCTCTATTAAACGAGCGCCCGGAAGAACTTCCTCAAAATAGCGCTCGACTGGTACTCGGCTTCCGTCCGAATCTGGGGACGCGATATCGGTGGCCTTCATCTCAGCCCAGTATGCCTTGACACGGGCAAGAGCCATCCGCGCCCCCTCAATACACCGCCGACCGCTTCATTGCGTCGTCTGGCTGTACCGCACCAAGGAACTGCTGCACTAAGCCAAAATAAATCTTATTGATCGGGTCCGCACGGCCACACATGAGTCATGACATGCTTCATGGCAAGTCCGGATAATCGATTCAGCTCGGCCCATTCGGCCAACCGATCGGCCAACGGAAGAGGACTCTCCGGACTATGGAATTGCGACCAAAATAGCTCTTCCCTTACATGCCCCTTCGGCCTCGGAAGTGCTCAATCGCGTCCGTGGCGCTTCGCCGCTAAGTCCGTATAAGCATCCTCTGAACTCCACAGCTTATCCAACTGAGCATACCGGATCCGAATATTTCCTCATGGCGAAAATGGTTTTCGGCCGCAATATCCCCGGCCTGACACAGCTCCTCCTTGTCGGCTCTCGTGGCGGAACGGGCATCCTTGGCTTGGCGATGGCCTTTTTCAGAGCCCTCTTGTTCCGCAGACGTTCTTTTTCAAGAACCCCGTGAGCGGTCGGTAGCATTCTTCAGCTTGAGGCCATATTGGCCATTTCCTCTGCTTGGCGATGAGCAGCCCGTTCGGCTTTCGGCTCTTGGCCACCTTTAAAGCGGCCACATTACTCTTTTCGGGCTTGCTCTTTAGCTCGGGCGAGTTCCGCTTGACCTCTCCACGGCAGCGCCATACGCATCAAAGCATACAAGTAGTAAGGCATGGGCGTCAAGCTCCCTTACAGTGCCGCGGAGAAGTCGCATACCTTGTGACTCGTCAAACCGTTTATTGACCAGCGCGATGTCGCATCCGCCTCGTCAAGTTGCCGCTTTAGTTCAGCAAATTAAATCGGATCCGGCTGGCCACACGGACGCCCGCCACCTACATAGGAGCAGCGACATGTTAGTATCGAGATTATGATCCTCGACGCGCTGTCGGTTTTGACAACATACCGAGTCTCGGGGCTACTATCTATACAGGCGCATTCTATATGCATAACTGTCGGAAGATACATCATCTTTTTCTCTTGTACCTCAAACCCCGTCGGTAGAACTTACGGCGGCTTGCAATCCGCTCTCGGCGAGATGCAATTCTTTCAATCACCGTAGCCATTAAGCGCCGCGGTGATCTTGAGATAGACACTCGCCCGAGCAGGTCCTTGACTCCTCCGATCAAGCGCCCGATTGGCGCCGGACCTTCCGGCCCCGCCGGACTCGGGGAAACTCTCCGTGACGACACCTCAGGATCCCCCGCCTCGCATGAAGGCGCGATAGGTGGAGGCGTTTCGCTCTCTATCATCTCCGGACGAAGATCCCCCGAAGACGAGCTCTGCTAAGAAGGGCTGAGATCCGAACTACAAGGTACAATTTCGGTTATCTTCAGAAATAAATACAGGGATATCCTTTATTCACAAGACCCCTTCTTTTTACTTACGGCTCATTGAAGAGCTGATCCCTCGGGAAATAGTGCGGCTGGGGTATTTCAGTACCGGACTGTCTGGCGAAGACTTCTTTCCCGCTTTGAGGCCTTGGCTTCCGGGTCTTCGAGGCGGTCCTCTTCTCCCCTTGGAAGGTAGGATCCTTGATTCCTCCTTCCTTGAAAGCCTCCTTCATGGAGGCGATTGTTTCCTGCTCCCCTTCGCCTTCTTCAAAAGGCACGGCCTTCAACATCTTGGTGACATAGGATCCGGCGTGGTCTCCGGGAGGGAGCGGACACCTTATCAACTTTGCCTTGGCTATCCACTCCTGTTCAAGATACTGCTCCTTTAAAGGGCATATATTTAATAAATGAATGTACGGCCTGTCAGGTTACAGGACTACTTACTTTATTATCTTGGCGATTTCATCTTAGCCTTGCGTCATCTTTCAGGTCCGGACACTTCTCTTGTGATCCGAAGAACAGTTTATACATCTCCACAGGCGTCGCGCCCATAAAATGTTGGAGAGCTTCGTGGTCCCTCAGTTAAACTCCCACAGACGGAGGCGGCGTTTGCGAGGCAGAAGGCGCCCGAATTAGCATAACCTGCGCCGCCACACGACCAGATTGATCTCTCTTTTCGGAGGTCTCGACACGGCCACCACAATTGGAACGTCCTTGGACGGCCCTCGAGCCCCGGTTAACCCATGATGCCGGCCGTTGTGGTGGACTGGCGGAAGGCGGGTAGCACCACCCATTTGGTGCCCACAGAGCGATGATATAAAACCACTCACGTTGCCACAAACCAAGCTCCTCTTGAAAAGAGCCCTCGGGCCACGGAGCATCAGCGCACTTGCTTATGACCGCCCCTCCGCACTCTGCTTGCTGCCCCTCGATCATCTTTGGCTCCACCTTGAAGGTCTTGAGCCATAATCCAAAGTGAGAGGTAATATGGAGGAAGGCTTCACATACGACAATGAATGACGAGATGTGGAGGATGGACTCGGATTCAAGTCATGGAATTCCAGCCCATAATAAAACATGAGCCCCCGCACAAAGGGATCCGTCAGAAACCTAAACCCGAAGGAAGTGAGACCACGAACACCAAGCTCTCGCCGGGCTCGGGAGTGGGAATGACCTGCCACAGGAGCAGGCAGCCTATCACGAAATCTTGCGGTTAGATACACGGCGTCTCGCGACTTTAGCACATCTTCTTCCGTGTGGAAGAAGACATCCATTGGCCGAGCTGGTCGGAGCCGGACATCATCGAAGGTCGAAGCGCCTAAATCTGAAGCTTTGGGTGTTAGAACTTCGAGCGTGAGGCGGATTCGATGGAGGGTGGAAAAAGAAGAGGGTCTTGGTCTCATTATAAAGAGGTTGAATACCAAGAGCCCTCCCGTGACCGTTCGGGACTCGCCCGATAGAGGAGGCGTGCTAACGGGCACGACCGGGTTACCCACGTCCGTATTGATGAGAATCCGGAATAAGGGGGACACGATCTCTGCTTTGACAAGGCGTGCCAAGGAAAGCGCCTCGCTAAACGCTACCGAGGTGGTATAGTAAAACGATTGAACGAAGACTTGGCCGTGGGCGTGATGGCACGCCGCGGAATACGTCGCCAGATTGATTTTGTGTAAATATTATTCTCTCTCTACGGTGTTATGTGGAAATTATTTTGCGAGCGGACAACATCCTTGTGTTCAAAATCTTCTATGAAGTATTCGGAGGAGGAACCCGCCTTGCAATGCCGAAGACAATATGCGCCGGACTCGTCATCATTGAAGCCTGGTTCGGGAGACCGAGGGAGTCTGGACTAGGGGTGTCCGGATAGCGAACTATCATCTTTGGCGGACTCACGGACTATGAAGATACAAGATTGAAGACTTCGTCCCGTGTCCGGATGGGACTTTCCTTGGCGTGGAAGGCAAGCTTGGCGATCTGGATATGTAGATTTCCTACCATTGTAGCCGACTCTGGTAACCCTAACCCTATTCGGTGTCTATATAAACCGAAGGGTTTTAGTCCGTGGGACTAACAACAATCATACCATAGGCTAGCTTCTAGGGTTTAGCCTCTCGATCTCGTGGTAGATCTACTCTTGTACTACCCATATCATCAATATTAATCAAGAAGGAGTAGGGTATTACCTCCATCGAGAGGGCCCGAACCTGGGTAAAAACATCGTATCCCTTGTCTCCTGTTACCATCCGCCTAGACGCACAGTTCGGGACCCCCTACCTAACTAACCGAAAAGAACCGAAATAAAAACCAACCTAGGGTTCTACCGGTCGGGCGGTTTTCCGTTGGAAAACCAGCGGCGGATCTCCGGCAGCTTCCAGCAGTGGCGGCCAATGGCAATGAAAGTAGCTGGGGAGGCGTGGAGTCTTATTGAGTGGCGCCAGTGATCGTGGCGGCAGTGAGTCTGAGCGGAGTGAACTGCGGCAATGAGGTTCTTGGCAGTGAGGTGCTGACTAGAGGAGGAGAACAGAGGGGGCCGGGGTCGGGTCCCGCCTTTTTAAAGGCCACGGGAGGGGCGCTGGCTTGCGGCATGGGTCGGAGGAGGCGGCGGCGCGGCGGACTCCGGCGACGTGCGGGATGCGGTCTCCCGCACTCGGGGAAGGCGGCGGCGGCGAGTTGGGCCGTGGCCTGGGTGGCTGAGCCGGCCCGAAGAAAGTTAAAAAAACATTTTCTCATTCAAACAAAAATAATAAAAACAAAAAAATAAAAATAATACATAGGCATATAATATATCAAAATTTTCAGAAAATTATTTTCTACAACTTGAACATTTTTGTCAAGTCAAATAAAATCGAGAAAAATTCAAATAATTCAAAGAGTTCTACTACCCTACTAAAATCCAATAAAAATCATTTTAGAAAATACCAAAATGATTTCAAATTTATTTATCTCCAATTTTCTGATGTAGGGAATCATGTTACCCTATTTTCCATATATTCTATTTTTGGAGAAAAAATAATTTGAATAAAAACCAAATAACTCCAAATTTGACAATAAATTCAATGGGACTTTGAACTTAATTCTATGAAACTCCCAACTCATATTTCATATGTTTTGAAGAAGTCATTTTATCTTCGCTCATGAAAATCATTGAGTTGCATAAAGTTTCGAGGTTGGAAATATTTTCCAAATGGAATTCAAATATTTTCAACAACCCTTTTCATTTATTTAAATGGAAGAAGTCATGTCATTTTCTCTCTAGGGTTTTGTATTGCAAAGAATTTGAATTCACGGAGATCAAAATGCAAAATGAAAGTTTGGGAAAGTCCTTTTATTCCCTCTCATTTAACTTTCAAAAGGTTTCGGATTTCACTCAATTTCACTCAAGCAATCACACAACAATCAAGCAATCATACAACAATCAAGCAATCAATCAAATCTATCTATTTGTTATAACATTCCAAAATTTAGAATTTTGGGATGTTACATAGTTCCTCTCTCATAATAATTGCAAGTAGGAGCAGCAAGCACATGCATATTATATTCATCAATACATCATGTGTAGTAGAAAAATGCAACCCATCAACATAATCCTTAATAAGAGCAAACTTCTCCGATATAGTGTAGTTTGGAGAATTCAAAAAGATAATAGGACTATCATGTGTGGGTGCAATAGCAACAATTTCATTCTTAACATAAGGAACTATAGCAAGTTCATCTCCATAAGCATAATTTAAATTGGCATCATGGCCACAAGCACAGAAAGCATCATCAAAAAGGGATATTTCATAAGAATCAACGGGATCATAGAAATTATCATAGCATTCATCATTCGGTAAGAACGAAGGGATATTAAATAATGTATGAGTTGAAGAGTTACTCTCATTAGAAGGTGGGCACAGGTGATCAATCCGCTCTTCCTCTGCTTGTTCTTCGCTCTCCTCGTCATCATTTTCATCCAATGAGCTCACAGTTTCATCAATTCCTTCTTCCATAGACTCCTGCAAAATATTAGTCTCTTCTTGGACAGCAGAGATTTTCTCAATAAATTCATCAGTATCGGAATTGTATTTATAATTATCATAGCAATATTTAAGGATGGCAAAATTTTCAGGTCTATAAACATCATCATCAAAAGTTTCATACTTTTCAAACAAAGATTCAATATCATAAGCACCCTTAAAAGCAACAAATTCTTCTATTTGTTCCACATCATAACAATCATATATACCATTAGCATAAGAAGCCAAGATTTCATTATCATTAAATTCACATGAAAAGGGAAGATGTGGAGCGTCCATCCTAGAGCAACAAGTATAATCATATCTCAAGCATAGCTCCTGAGCATACCAATGCAACATATGAATTTGATCCCATAACAATTTCCCTTTATGAGTCAAGAGATAATCCCTAAAATATTCACGTTGATCCAACGTTACTCCCATTATATAGTTGAATGGGGTTTTCTCGGGATTATCAAAGTAGTGCATAATATCTTTTACATAACGAGCATCGAGGGTTTTAGGAGTTTCCCCATTGTAGGATCGAAAGTATGTCTAGAGGGGGGGTGATTAGACTACTTGACCAAATAAAATCTAGCCTTTTCCCAATTTTAGTTCTTGGCAGATTTTAACAACTTTGGACTAATCAAGCAATCTTGACACAAATCAAGCAAGCATGCAAAGAGTATATGAGCAGCGGAAAGTAAAGCATGCAACTTGCAAGAATGTAAAGGGAAGGGTTTGGAGGATTCAAACGCAATTGGAGACACGGATGTTTTTGTCGTGGTTCCGATAGGTGGTGCTATCGTGACATCCATGTTGATGGAGACTTCAACCCACGAAGGGTAGCAGTTGCTTGTGAGTCCACGGAGGGCTCCACCCACGAAGGGTCCACGAAGAAGCAACCTTGTCTATCCCACCATGGCCGTCGCCCACGAAGGACTTGCCTCACTAGCGGTAGATCTTCACGAAGTAGGCGATCTCCTTGCCCTTACAAACTCCTTGGTTCAACTCCACAATCTTGTGGGAGGCTCCCAAGTGACACCTAGCCAATCTAGGAGACACCACTCTCCAAGAAGTAACAAATGGTGTGTTGATGATGAACTCCTTGCTCTTGTGCTTCAAATGATAGTCTCCCCAACACTCAACTCTCTCTCACAGGATTTGGATTTGGTGGAAAGAAGATTTGAGTGGAAAGCAACTTGGAAAGGCTAGAGATCAAGATTCATATGGTAGGAATGGAATATCTTGGCCTCAACACAAGTGTAGGTGGTTCTTTCTCAGAAAATGTGTATTGGAAGTGTAGGTTTGTTCTGATGGCTCTCTCCACGAATGAAGAGGAGGTGGAGGGGTATATATAGCCTCCACACAAAATCTAACCGTGACACACAACTTGCCAAACTCGGTGGGACCAAATTAATAAACTCAGTCGGACCGATTCAGCAAATCTAGTGACCGTTAGGATTTTCAGTGGGACCGACATGCAACTCGGTAGGACCAATATGGTTAGGGTTAGGGCATAACGTAATCTCGGTGAGACCGATTACACAAACTCAGTGAAACCGATTTTGGTAATAAGCTAACCAGAGAGTTGGTCAGGTAAACTCGGTGGGACCGATTTTCTCATCTCGGTGAAACCGAAATGTTACAAAAGGGAAACAGAGAGTTTACATTGCACTCGGTAGGACCGATTACGCAAACTCGGTGAGACCGATTTTGGTAATAGATGCATACAGAGAGATTGCAATCCCATCTCGGTGAGACCGATTTGCCTAGGGTTTGTGGCAGTGGCTATGACATCTGAACTCGGTGGCTGGATAGAAAGAATCGGTGGGCCGAGTTTGAATTTTGGTTTAGGTCATATGTGGATGTGAGAAAGTAGTTGAGGGCTTTGGAGCATATCACTAAGCATTTTGAGCAAGAGCCTCATTAAGCAACACCTCATCCCTCCTTGATAGTATTGGCTTTTCCTATATACTCAATGTGATCTTGGATCACTAAAATAGAAACTGTAGAGTCTTGAGCTTGGAGCTTGAGCCAATCCTTTTGTCCTTAGCATTTTGAGGGGTCCACTTTTCTCACCCATGCCATGCCAATCATTGAGCTTTCCTGAAATGTT
Source organism: Aegilops bicornis (assembly GCA_021605145.1). NCBI lineage: Eukaryota > Viridiplantae > Streptophyta > Magnoliopsida > Poales > Poaceae > Aegilops > Aegilops bicornis. The sequence goes on from CM038669.1 coordinate 575,539,806, forward strand.
AATCTTTAAATAGCATTAGCTCAATGAGCTATATGTTGTTAGGAATTACCAAAACCACCTAGGGATAGTTGCACTTTCAATCTCCCCCTTTTTGGTAATTGATGACAACATATAGATCAAAGCTTCGACAAATGGTAGTAAGAGTGAAAGACATCGTTGCTTTGAGAAGTATGTGAGAAGCAAGAGCTCCCCCTAAATTTGTGCATAGTTTAAGATTTGCTTTGGGCTACAAATGCACAATGAGTTAGGATAATGGGTTTCTCTTCCATGTCACATACATCTTGGTGGAGCGCTCAAAATGATAATAATTAAATGCATGCACTCATCACCAAACAAAGTGAATGATCATAAAAGGATAATGTCATCCAACAAGCATTAAGGTAGCATAATGATCAAACACATGATCATCCAAGTATCACACACAAGCATAAAGTATTTCAAACAAGCAAATGACAAAGTTCAACCACCAAAAGAGCAAGATAGAATAAAAAGGAACACTCTCTCTCGAAGCCTATGATCTATACATTTTCTCCCCCTTTGGCAACAAGTTACCAAAAAGTTCATAAAAAATGCATAGTGCTAGATCGACTCTCAGGCTTGGTCTTCAGGCGGTGGTGTAGATAGGACTCCAAGGACGAAGGCATCAGTTGATGTAGATGGAGCTAGTGGAGTGGGTGCTGGAGCTGGTGGCACTGAAGCTATAGCTGGTGCGAATGAAGTTGCTCTGGTGTCTGTAACAGGCATAGCAGCAGATCTTTGACCTCTGGGCAATCTAGCAAAAGCATCAGTGGTTGTCTTGCCCTTATTCTCCTGCACTTCCTCCTGAAGTTGCTCAACAAAGAAATCTGTATCTCGTGACCTTCACATCTAAATCATAGAACTTCTGCTCCATGATCCTCTCCAAGCTCTCCGGTTTCGAGTCAGGGTGGCCAATCCCTTCTCAATTCTCAGAGTGGAGGCAATCAAGTAGCCAAGCTGATCTTGCTTGCTCTTCAGAAGATACTGTGATGCATCATCCATGGTTGGCATCTTTGCAGCCTTTGCAGTCCTTGCCTTCTTCCTCTTTGCTTGTGCTTGCACAGAAGATGGTTCATTTTCATCCATCACCAAAGTGTTGTCCTCAAAGTTTGGGTAGATGGGCATATGTTGCTTGTCCAATAGATATGTGCCAGTGCCCATCTTGGAGTTGATCAGCTCCTGGATCCGCGAGGCATACCCACAACTTCTCTTCTGATCTGCAGCTGTTCTCTTAATGGTTTCCACAATTAGGATCATGACTTTGAACTTCTGTGGGACATCAAATGTGTGCAGCAAGTTGATGGAGTGTCCTCTGATCATTCTGTGATCACCTGATTTTGGCAAAAGAGTGTGCCTGAGGATCCAGTTGATTGTGGGTAGACCAGATAGCAAGTGTTTCACTGAACCAAATTGGTGAGTCTCAAGATCTGCATCAGGAATCTCCTTGTACATGCTAGCCATTGAGTTGTGATCCTTCTTCTTCTTGGCATAGACATCCAAGTCATCTTCACTCTCCTCAAGAGCATTGATCAATTTAGCCCACTCTTCAACTATTGACTGGTACCTAGTACCTTCAGACATCCAGACAATTTTCCATCTGGGTAGAAATGAGTTGTGGAGTAGAACTGCATAATCAGCTCATCATTCCACTTTGTGAGCTTCTGAGCCACAAACTCCTCAACTCCACAAGCCTTGAAACTATCATAGACCTGTGATAGTGTTCTTCATTTTCCTTGATGTACTCCCAGTCAACCCATCTCATGTCACACACTATGGGCTTCTTGCCAAGCAGAATTGTCTCATAGAACTCCTGTTGTTCCTTGGTGTGAAATATATAGTCCACAGCAGTCCTTCTCCTGGTAGCATATGGATCAGACTCTCTCCATATTCTCAATCCTGAATCCTTTCTGATTTTCATGTTCTCAGCTACTAGATGAGCATCGTTGCGATCTGGAATTTTTGGCTTCAACTTCCTCAAGACATGTGACTCATCATCTTCTTATTCCATTGCAGCTTCAGGCACTGGGGCCTTGTTCTTCTTTGCTGCTGGGATGTTCCTGATGCTCCTCTTGGGTTTTGGAGCAGCTGCTTTGGGAGCTTCTTTGGGCTTAGATGGAGCAGCCCCTGATCTTATGGCATCTCCCATAAGCTTTTGAGCTTTAGGTGTTGGTGCAGCAACCTCTTCCTCTTCCTCTTCCATCATTGAGGGCTTCCCAATTACTCTGACAGTGGTCTTCTTGATCCTTTCTTTCCTCTTCTTCTCTGCTACAACCTGTTCTTTGGGTGCAGATCCCAAAGTTTCTTGAGTGGATGATCTGGCCTTTGACATAGGAATTCTCTTGGCAGGAACCTTTGTCTTCATTCCTGGCTTAGTAGCAGCAGCTGTGCCATATTCCTTCTTCAGAACTTTCTTCTTTGAGGTGGCCTCTTCCTCAATGGCCACATAGTCCTCATCCTCAGAATCTAAGGTTCTCTTCTTTCTGGCCCTGGTGGCTGCCTTAGGCAAGTTGCTGGGTGTGCTCCTGCTTCAATCATCAGAGCTGCTAGAGGGACTAGTGCCCTCACTCATTTGAACCTGCTCCTCAGACTTGTTCTGACTGTCACTCTGATCTGACATGATGCAAACACTGACAGCTGACCCTGTGAATAGATTATAGATGAGGTAGATTAGATGAGCATCACAAAGTGCAGAGGTTTTTACAAAAGAATGAATCAAAAACTTAGTTTTAGTTTTCCACAGAAAGCATTTCGGATCTACCGATTTCAAATCTCGGTGATACCGAAGCAGCTTTTGGAACCTAAACTGATGAACTCGGTCAGACCGAATCACAGTTCGGTGGCACCGAGACTGCTAGGGTTTCACAAAGACTTGAACTCGGTCACACCGATTTGCAATTCTCGGTCGAATGAGAATCACATGTGAATGGCCTGAGCCAAATCGGTGGAACCGATTTCAACAACTCGGTCGGTCCGAGATGGTTTCGACGGAAACCTAACCCTAAATTTTCAATCCACAACTAAACTACGGAGTGATTTCGTTTGATAGAGTGATCTCAATCATGGCAAGATACATGGCAAAACAATGTGCTAGGAATAGGAGTGAGATTAGCACAAAGATCAAGTCCATACCCTAATGCGGCGATGGACCTGCTACGGCGGCAACGGCGGAGACGATCCTGTTGATTTATGGCGGAGACCAGCGGCGGGAAGCATTGGCGATGAGGAGGACGATCCGGAGACCTGTGGAGGCGAGAGAAGCTGAAGGCTGGCGAAGAGGTTCGGAAAGATTTTCCAAATTTTGGCCCGTGGATATATAGAGCCCGACCCTGTCGGTGTGACCGAGTGGAACAACTCAGTGGCACCGAGATGCATAACTGCAAGCAGTTACAACAACTCGGTGTGACCGAAAAGTTCAAATCGGTTTCACCGAGATTGAAAACCTAGATCGACTTAGTGATCTCGGTATGACCGAAATGGATGAATGGGTCAGACCGAAACGCACAAAGAAGTTTTGGAAGTTTAAGTCTATGACGAAATGGGGACTCCGAGTGCTCCTCACACAGAGTGGTTCGAATCTAACTTGATCAAACTTTGTGATGTAGCATGAATACAGCTTTGAGACGAGGAAAGCATAGATAGCTAGAGAAGGTTCTTAGGCATTCTTGTCCATCCACTTGGCAAAGAAAAAGAAACCAAACAACCAAACAACAAGTGGATGTTCTCGAATGAGTAAATTATGCAAACCAACATGCTCACATAATAAAATGGCAAATGAAATATGTGGCAAAGCATGCACGACCAATTCTAGCATCTATCAAGCAATTTGGCGATGACTAGGTCATCTATATATGAGTATATTGACTTAGGAGTCAAATGAGAACATTTGATCATAGGTCATACTCATCGTTTAAGCACAAGTGGGGTTACCACTTTTACATAAAACATTGTTGTGTTCACATCATTAGAGTTGCTTTAGCTCAAGTCTTAGAGTAAAGCTCCCCTAGATGTGAGATCCCCTAAGAGGGATGAACTAACCTTGGGTTTTGTCGATGATGACTTCATGTAGGTGTTGAATATGTGGATGCTCAATGTTGATGTAGATCATTTGGAGCAATTCTTTGGAGTGAGTTGCACTTTCAATACCTACACGGGTTAGTCCCACAAGAAACAAACAAGGATATCCATAGACATAGAGTGATGCACACACAATATGATGTCTTTGAAAGCATTAAGTTACCTTGTCCCTTGTCTTACCAACAAGAGGGTTTGTGACTCCTTGAACTAGTGCAAGATGTGGAAGTTGATTGCACTTGTTCTTGCCAAAATGATAAGAGTGAAGTATGTTGGCGGAGTCACCCTCAAGAACTCTCTAGTTCTTCTTCTTATGGATCCACACCATCTTGATGGGAATCCTCGGAGTTGTAGTTGTACTTGATGAAGTAGAACTTGATGTAGTCCTGGGAACCCACTTGACCAAGGCCTTAGGTGCTTCTTATTTCCTCTTGAAGCTTATCCTTGCCTTTTTGCTTGTGGTCTTGTGGTGGAAGATCATCTTGAGCTTGTGTCCCTTTGAAGGAAGTAGGATCATACTTCTCTTGTTGAGGAACAAACTTCGTCTTGGGGTATTGATATTATTCCCACTCAACTCCATTAGCATTGAACTTTCGTTCAAAACCAACATCTTGGTTCTTCCGGTGCCTTCCTTGCTTGCGTACAATTTCCTCGAATTGCTTACTCCCGGCAAGACTCTTGTAAACACCTTTCTCTATAATTCCCTTCAATAAGCTATTTTCTTGCTCAAGCGTAACTTGGCTAAGAGAATCATTAGTGGAATCAAGAGAACTACTAGAAGCAACAACATTGGATTTAGTATGATTATTGTTACTACTAGAGGAAGAATCTTTCTTGTTCTTGTTACTAGACTTGACTTGAGGTATGTAAGTGGATAAGAATAAACGCTTGGCAATGTAAGAAGAACTTTTCTTGCAAATATCATCATTGATTGCCTTTAAGAACTCATGCTCTTGCTCAAGGTTGAGCTTTTCAAACCTTAATTTCTCATGAGTCCTTAAAAGTTCTCGATGATCTCCTAAGATAGTTTCATGAGCTAACTTAAGAGTGTTTAGTTCTTTAGTTAGAGACTCAATCTTCTCCTTATCATTGTCATTCGTTTTATCTTGATTAGCATGATTAATTCACGTTTCATCATAGTATTCATCACTAGAGTTGTCAACAAGTAAATCATCATCACCTAACAAGTCATCTTCATCGCTATTGAAATCAACATACTCGGGGTGTGTTACCTTTGGACCTTTGGCCATGAAGCATCTTCCAATTCCTTCATTTGGTGAATCAAATATGTCGTAGGAGTTGGTTGACACAAGTGCTAGACCGGTAACACCTTCATCTTGAGTATATTCGGAGTGGAGTGATAGCTTCTCTCGGAGTGATTGTCGGAGTCGGAGCCGGATACCCATTCACCAACATGAGCTTGATGTCTTCGTTTTGTGTAGCTCCTTGATGACTTTTCCTTTCTTTCTGAATCCTTGCTTCTCCGGGATGTTCTTCGTTCATAACGATCATCTCTACTTCTTCTCTATCTTGATGGTGATTCTTCTCTTCTATTCCTTCTTTTGGGAGAATCTTCTCTTTTTCTGTAGGGTGTCGTACACTCATTGGAGTAGTGTCCGGGTCTTCCATGATTGTAGCAATTATGCTCTCGACTAGAAGATCTTTTGTCATTGTAGGACCTTGACTTGGAACTTCTTTCTTTGCTTCTACTCTTGTAGAACTTGTTGAAGTTCTTCACCATTAGGCTCAATTCTTCATTGAAGGTTTGTTTCTCACTTGATGATGTGGGAGCTTCACATGAGGCTTTATAAGCACCACTTGACTTGTTATGGAGCTCCTCCTTATCCTTGAGTGACATCTCATGAGCAACGATTCTTCCAATGACTTTCGTTGGCTTGAGATCTTTGTAATTGGACATCATTTGGATCAATGTGCATACGGTATCATATTTTCCGTCCAAAGCTCTCAGGATCTTCTTGATGATGAATTTGTCGGTCATCTCTTCACTTCCTAAGCCGGCAATCTCATTTATAATAAGAGCAAGCCTAGAGTACATTTCAGTGACACCTTCACCATCCTTCATTTTGAACTTGTCAAGTTGAGTTTGAAGCACATCCAACTTGGATTCCTTGATGGAGTCGGTACCTTCGTGCATATCAATCAAAGTATCCCAAATTTCCTTTGCATTCTCAAGACGGCTGATTTTGTTGAATTCTTGGGCACAATCCGTTGAAGAGGATATCACAAGCTTGAGCATTGTATTGCAGCATCTTCAACTCTTCGCGGTAGCTTCACGGTTCGGTTCTCTCCCATCAAAGAATTCACCTTGCAAGCCAATACACACAATAGCCAAAACGGCGGGGTTATGTCCAAGAATATGCATTTTCATCTTATGCTTCCAACTAGCAAAGTTAGTACCATCAAAGTAAGGACCTCTACGGTGGTAATTTCCCTCGCTAGACGCCATACTCTCCTAGGTTGTGAAACCAAGGCTATGACTACCAAAAGCTATGGAAATCAAAGCAAATGGATACCAAAGCTCTGATACCACTTGTAGGATCGAAAGTATGTCTAGAGGGGGGTGATTAGACTACTTGACCAAATAAAATCTAGCCTTTTCCCAATTTTAGTTCTTGGCAGATTTTAACAACTTTGGACTAATCAAGCAATCTTGACACAATTCAAGCCAGCATGCAAAGAGTATATGAGCAGCGGAAAGTAAAGCATGCAACTTGCAAGAATGTAAAGGGAAGGGTTTGGAGGATTCAAACGCAATTGGAGACACAGATATTTTTGTCGTGGTTCCGATAGGTGGTGCTATCGTACATGCACGTTGATGGAGACTTCAACCCACGAAGGGTAACTTGATTCTTGCTGAGTCCATGGAGGGCTCCACCCACGAAGGGTCCACGAAGAAGCAACCTTGTCTATCCCACCATGGTCGTAAGCCCACGAAGGACTTGCCTCACTAGCGGTAGATCTTCACGTAAGTAGTCAATCTCCTTGCCCTTACAAACTCCTTGGTTCAACTCCACAATCTTGTCGGAGGCTCCCAAGTGACACCTAGCCAATCTAGGAGACACCACTCTCCAAGAAGTAATAAATGGTGTGTTGATGAAGAACTCCTTGCTCTTGTGCTTCAAATGATAGTCTCCCCAACACTCAACTCTCTCTCACAGGATTTGGATTTGGTGGAAAGAAGATTTGAGTGGAAAGCAACTTCGGAAGGCTAGAGATCAAGATTCATATGGTAGGAATGGAATATCTTGGCCTCAACACAAGTGTAGGTGGTTCTCTCTTAGAAAATGTGTATTGGAAGTGTAGGTTTGTTCTGATGGCTCTCTCCACGAATGAAGAGGAGGTGGAGGGGTATATATAGCCTCCACACAAAATCTAATCGTTACACACAACTTGCCAAACTCGGTGGGACCGAATTAATAAACTCGGTCGGACCGATTCAGCAAATCTAGTGGCCGTTAGGATTTTCGGTGGGACCGACATGCAACTCGGTAGGACCGATATGGTTAGGGTTAGGGCATAACATAATCTCTATGGGACCGATTACACAAACTCGGTGAAACCGATTTTGGTAATAAGCTAACCAGAGAGTTGGTCAGGTAAACTCAGTGGGACCGATTTGCTCATCTCGGTGAGACCAAAATGTTACAAAAGGGAAACAGAGAGTTTACATTGCAATCTCGGTAGGACCGACCGATTTTGGTAATAGATCCATACAGAGAGATTGCAATCTCATCTCGGTGAGACCGAGATCCCTATCAGTGAGACCGATTTGCCTAGGGTTTGTGGCAGTGGCTATGACATCTGAACTCGGTGGTGCCGGATAGAAAGAATCGGTAGGGCCGAGTTTGACCTTTGATTTAGGTCATATGTGGATGTGAGAAAGTAGTTGAGGGCTTTGGAGCATATCACTAAGCATTTTGAGCAAGAGCCTCATTAAGCAACACCTCATCCCTCCTTGATAATATTGGCTTTTTCTATAGACTCAATGTGATCTTGGATCACTAAAATAGAAAATGTAGAGTCTTGAGCTTGGAGCTTGAGCCAATCCTTTTGTCCTTAGCATTTTGAGGGGTCCACTTTTCTCACCCATGCCATGCCAATCATTGAGCTTTCCTGAAATGTTAATCTTGAAATGGCATTAGCTCAATGAGATATATGTTGTTAGGAACTACCAAAACCACCTAGGGCTAGTTGCACTTTCACCCATCTCCATGAGTAGCAAGTACCAATAATTTTTTTGGTGTTTCGTGTTCCATATCCATAACTAACGATAGAGAACAACTTAGAACAGGAAAAAAAAACTACTTAGTGATAAAGCAAACAAGCACACACGAGAATATTCACCCCACGCTATTGCTCCACAGCAGCGCCTTGGAAAAAGGTCTTGATAACCCACAAGTATAGGGGATCGTTTGTAGCCTTCTTTGATAAATAAGAGTGTCGAACCCAAGGAGGAGCTAAAGGCAGAACAAATATTCCCTCAAGTTCTATTGACCACCAATACAACACTACGCACACTTGACGTTTGCTTTACCTAAAACAAGTATGAAACTATTTTGCAAAAACAAAACTACGATTACTTTGCGAGAATAAAACTATGAATAAATTGCAAGGTAGTAAAAGTGGATAGCTTTTGTCAACAAGAAAGTCATTTGTCCCTAGGTAATCGATAACAAGTACCGGTAATCATTCTTGCAATTTTATATGAGAGAGAGGCATGAGCAAACATACTTTATCTACTTGGATCATATGCACTTATGATTGGACCCCTAGCAAGCGTCTGCAACTACTAATGATCATTAAGGTCATGAAACCCAACCATAGCATTAAGTATCAGGTCCTCTTTATCCCAAGCGCAACAACCCACCTACTGGGTTTAAGCACATCACTCTACTCGCAACGCACCATAAGCGAATCATGAGCGTATTGCAACACCCTACAGTGGGGGCCCTCATGTTTCTTGGCGAGAATGGAGGGCACCGAGGACAGCACCATAAATAAAATATACAATCATACCAACCAAGATCATGATTAACCCACAGGACAAAACGGATCTACTCAAACATCATAGGATAACCATAGATCATTGGAAAATAATATATGGAGTTGAGCACCATGTTTAAGTAGAGATTACAGCGGTGAGAAGGGGTGTTACACCACTGCATAGAGGGGGAGAAAGTTGGTGTTGACAGTAGCAAGATTGTTCATGTAGATCGCCGTCACGATCCTAGCCCCGGCGGCACTCCGGCGCCACCGGGAGAGAGGGGGGAGAGCCCCCCTCCTTCTTCTTACTTGGCCTCCCCTAGATGGGAGGAGGGTTCTCCAGTCCATGGCCTCCATGGTGGCGGAGGGCGGAGCTCCTCCGAGATTGGATCTCCTCTCTGTTCTCTTACATTTCGGCGTTCTCTGATCCGCCGAAAACCGTTTCTTATATTCCGGAGATCCGTAACTCCGATTGCGCTCAGATTTTAACACGATTTTTTACGAATATAAGCTTCCTTGCGCCCGAAGTAGAGCTCCAACCGATGTTCGAGGAGGGCACAACCCACCACCGCGCGCCAGGGGCCTCTGGCACGCCCTGGTGTCTTGTGGGATGTGTGCGCCTTCGTTTGCGGTGATTCCAACTCCCAAAATTCACATATATTCCAAAATAATTCTCCGTAAAATTTTATTGCATTTGGACTTCGTTTGACATGGGTATTCTGCTATACAAAAAACATGCAAAAAACAGAAACTGGCACTAGGCACTGGATCAATAGGTTAGTCCAATAAATCATATAAAAAGTTGCCAAAAGTATGTAAAAGTTGTATAATATTGGCATGAAACAATGAAAAATTACAGATACGACGGAGACGTATCAGCGCCCCGCTGCCACGACCACGAAGCCAACACGTTCGCGGGCGACGGCAGCGGCGAGGAAGAGTAGTCCATGGTAGGTCGCCACCGCTCAGGTCCCTAGAAGGCCACCGCTCCTTCCCTCCCACCGAAGCCAAGCTTGGTGGGCTGATCATGGTCGGCCGATTAGGCACTTAGGTTTCGGTGGCGGAGGCAGAGCTGGAGAGCCCCGACGCGAAACAGGAGAAGGCGAATGCACGAGCCGAAGTTTCAGTTCTCGAGGCTCATGGCCGGACATGGAAAACAGGCACGACGATCATTTAGATTAGGTTTAGAGTAAGGCTTAGTTAAAAATTATCCAAAATGTAATGAATTTCGTTCGGTTTATATGAAAAATGTCCCAATTATAATGAACGTGCTCTGATTTATATAAAAATATTCTATATTTGCATGAATTTCGTCAGTTAGTTAAAACCCGGCTTGAATTATATACGGGCAGTGTTGGATGACCGCCTCCTGCATCCTGTCTGTGGACTGACATCCGGTCCGCAGACTAATGCGGAGGAGAATTTACGGATCAGCTTTGACGATACCCTTACACAGTTGAGCATCGAGGATAATTTTGTTCGTATTTCTCCGTGCATATTTCTCTGGCCATTCGCAGCGGCAGCGCCATCAGAATCATCCTTTTTCTTTTCTCGCGGGGGATCAGAGTCATCCTTAAGAAGCAGCCTCCCATCTTATGTGGTTGCAATCCACTCCGTATGCCGTACTATCATTGTACTGTTCGAGATCATTTTCGTCCGTCTCATGATGGCATTCAAATGTCGGTATCTTGATCTTCCAGAGAGCGATTTGCCTCTACACTTGTTAGGTTGGTTATTCATCTACTGTTTTCAGCTCTGCTCAATTTTCCATGCGCATGAGAAGTCGCCAAAGAAAAATCATGATTATCGCAAAAAAATCAGGATGTATTGCTTACTATTTTTCTTAAAAAATATAAGTTACATTTTTTTTTTAAAAGGCAAGAGTTGGAATGTGTAGGTGCATCTTGAGTTGAAATAGGAATAAAATCGTGTGTGTAGATGCTTCATGGTGATCATGCATGCATTGGTGGGCACCGTCACCGTGCGCGCCGCGTGCTTGTCCATCACCTGCTTCCTGCCCCGGTCTTTTCATTTTGCAGCTCAGGGATAAGCCGCTCCGGCACCGCACGGTACGAAACGCACCAGCTTGTGCAAAAATACACCACGCTGCTTCACCTTTCCCATACGCATCCATGTGCGGTGCCGCTCGTCTCCTCTCCGTCCGTCCGTCCGTCCGCGCTCCGATCATCGATTTTCCCGCGCGAGGGACATGCAGCAAATGACGCACGCGCTGACACCAATTCCCCCGCGTCGCGACGCCCGGCACCGTCGCCGTCGCCCTCTCTCGCAGGCCCGCCCGATTCGTCGCTCACTCATGGCTTCCCGTCAGGCCCAGTTTTGGTTGGTAGACACCGATCTCTCTCTCTCCCCCGGCGCCCGCGTACGCGACGTACTAGGTAGGTGGCCGGGTGCACTGCACCTCCGCCCTCCTGGATCGACCGGGAATTTCGAGGCGCCCATCGATGGCGAGCCTGTGATCCAGGTTGATCGGTGGACAACGCTTGATCCATCGATCTTGGATCGACCCCTTCCTGTGGACAGGGAGCGGGCCGGAAATATCTCCCACAGTAGGTGACAAGTCCTTTTGCTTTAGCGTGTCTCGCGCATTTTAGCTTGCTCTCGGGCACGCCTTCGATCCATTTTTTGTGGCTCCTGCCGAGCAGAGCATCGGTGGGTGCGCTTTGGCCATTTGCGCCATGGATTCTATGATTGCATGTACGTGCCCCTTGTTCATGCAACTTCACTTTGGGTTTGGGCTTCGATATCAGCGCTCGCTCGACGATGGTTCATACGGAGTGGTCCTTGTGAAAGGAATCTGGTGCTCAAATCGTTTGCCTGTGTGCCGCTGGTACACCGGGCCTGCATGCATGGCGAGTGAGTGGTCAATTATTTGTACGTCTGCAATTTGGGCCTCCAATGGACGGCCACCACGTGGCGTGGAGACGATTGATGTGATCAAAATGAGGAGGTAGCGTGATATGGGACACGTTCCCATATTCCCGGAGCTGCCAGAGTTATCTCCCCGCCACATCTCTCCAAAGTTGCCGGACTGCTTGATGTACCGCATCGCGGATCACCTCACAATGCCACAGTGCTACTCACCGACATATTTGTAACTAGTGTCAAAAACCCTCTTATATTATATTATGAGACGTAGGGAGTACTATTTATCACGCACCAAATTCATCGCGGTAGACGACTGTTTGTGTGCCCATTTATAAGGCGATTTGTCTGGATTTTTCCAGAATTTCAACCTGTGGTTCGGAGGTTTTGAGTTTGAGGTGACATACGTCGTAGTACTATATAGCCACATCTAGTCTTATAGAAACGTATGCGTTACTGTTGCATGTTTGTATTCATATGGATATTAATTATATGATGCTAAATTGCACAAGAGCAATATTTGGAAGATCCATGGAGCCACAACATATTGAGATATACGCAATGTAGAATCGTTTGTGCAAATATTTGTGATCCACCTTTTTAACCATGGCGTTGTGTGTTGTTCCATCCTCACCGACATATTTGTAGCTCCATGTCAAGAACATGGGATCTTTAGACAATTCAAGGCCAGAACGACACAACAATGGAGAAAGGGATGAATTAGATGGTTTTGCCATATATCCAACCTTGCTTATACAAGTGTAGTCTCAACTCCATTGGAGCTCCGAGTAGCAAGAAGGATCGCGCTGAGGGAGGCTATTAAGCCATAGTGAAGGACCATTGATTTGGCCATGATGGGAGAAGGATCATAGGTGGCCCTAACTGGTGGCACCGATGGGACAACTCAATGAAGTCAAGGGCCAAGCAACGCCACAACAACTAGGGATTATTGACGACATATTACTGTGCCTTCTTGCAGAGGGTTGGTTAATACAAATATTATCCAACCCATGAATTTAGAAAACAATGGACCTCACTACACGATCATTGTTCTGGTTCAACACATCTCTTGAAGCTTACAACTCTGCAAGCTTCCCAAGGCAACTATTTTTCAACACATCGATGTTTTGGGGTGGAAAGTTATCGCTCCTTTGAGCTAAAAAATGTTCTATTTGTACGAACTCATCATAGGGACTCTTTGGATCACAATATTTTGAAAATGTAGGCATAGAAAAAATAAGTACACATGGTCGAAATGCCATGTACTATATACACACTCCTACAAGATTCTAGAACATGGGAGTTTTTTGAGTGATGCATCTGGATTTTTCGAACAAAATAAGAAATGGAGTTCTTAAGGAACTAGGAGAGAGTATCGATAGGTAGTAGAGGTAAAGTGCATTAAGATTTGAACTCATGTTATTTAGATTTTCTATTGAATTGGCATCATAGGAGGAATGCATTATGTAGGATTTTAATTCCAAATGCTTAGGAACTAAGGGGCCCTTAATACATAAAAGGAAAAAATGGATACGAGATTTCAATAAAAATCCCTACGAAAGGTATTATTAAAGAATCCTCGAAAATAAGGTCCTTCAATAAATGACCTATAGTAGCACGAGATGGGCGGACGCGGCGTTTCTACACCATGCTTAGATGCACTTGCCGATGAACAATAAAATTGGAAAAAAATAGCAAAAAAATGAAATCTTTACACATGAAAGTTGAGAGAATCTTCTAGATACATGCAAAATTTCAAGGTGTTTGAACATTTTAGGAGCTCGTGGCAAATTTGGCTTCTCAAAGAAACTTTCTAAAAGTGCACTATGTAGACCGGGGTTTTTTTTGTTGCGACGAGCTCCTCAACTGCCCAAACACCTTGAAATTTGGTATGCACCTAGAAGATTCTCTAGAATTTCATATGTAAAAATTTAGATTATTTTGAATTTGTTTGCTATTTTTTCGAATTTACTGTTCATGACACCGGGCACCAAATTGAATTTTCGGTGATGGACAAACTTTACAAAAAAAGGTGTTAAAGGGGGAAGTTCACTGCCTTAACTTTCGTTGTTAAGTAGGTGAATTTTGATGCAGTTGTGAGCTCTGATCCAATGCCTGAGAATTGGTGAAAGTGGGCGAGACGGCGCCGTGCTTTCTTTGCCCTTTATTTCGAAGGAACGCACATCGGACGGTCCCAAAGGTTCGTTCCACGAGGAACGATCGATCCACATCGACCGAACCACACGAGGGCCCGAGAGACAGGAGGGTAAGGCGAGCGGCGCGGTGGGCCCGAAAAAATCCCCGCCATCACCTCTGGACGAATGGGGATGCCGCACCCACGTGCCCGCGCAGCCCCCACATGCTGACATGTCCCTCTCCTCCCCCTTGCCTATTTCTACCTCCCCGCCGGTGTTACCTGTCACGCTCTCAGTTCACTCCCCCGCGATCCCGGACGCCATTAGCCCTTAGCAACAAGCGCCACAGCTCTCAGGAGGCTTCGGCTCCTATCTCACAGGAAGCTCTACCGTCTCTTCTCTGGTCGCTCTGATCGCGCGAACAAGTTAATTAGGTAGCTTAGTGTGCTTGCCGATCGCCATGGCCGACGACTCATCGTCCCCGGCATCTTACATCCGACTGGTACGTTCGCGCAGCATAACGATGATCTGAATGAGAGGCTAGCGCATGCTCCATTTTGGTGTGCTAATTCAGCCATGTGTTGCATGCAGGTGCAGCATCTGATCGAGAAGTGCATCTGCTACGACATGAACAAGGAGGAGTGCGTGCAGGCGCTGGAGAAGCACGCCAACATCATGCCCGCCGTCACATCCACTGGTAATTGCTCCGTCCACTCTCACATTGCTTTGATCGGTAGCTTCGAGTCTGTCATCGATCGCTCCACTGTCTTTCTTGCATTGCATATCTGCATGCATGCAGAGGAAGGGAGATGTTCTTCTACCGTTCTCTTCTAGCCATGTATTTAGAGATTGTATCTTCAGATACTGGCTAGCTAGCTTTGATCCATCAGCATGCCAATCTGTTTAGCCAGTAACATACTTATGGATTCAGATGATGTCCTTAATTAATGATTTCCTGTTCTGTACGTGGGCAACAGTGTGGAAGGAGCTGGAGAAGGAGAACAGGGAGTTCTTCAAGACGTACAAGAAGGACAGAGGCGGTGAGTCGCCGTCGCCGAAGGGCAGTCCTTCAGACCAGGCGTCCACCTCAAGGAGCTCAGACGACAACGACGACTAGGGGCCGGCCGGATCCATGCATATATGCATGGCACTACACAAAACTAAAATATATGAGTGTGCGTAAATAAATCGCAGCTAGCCACGCCACGCCACGCACGTACCCCTGGCTCAGCTCCAGCTGGATGATCCACCGGGCAAACACTCCTTCAGTTGGTTGGTCCAAAATCGAGAAGATTCAGAATCACCAATCCACCGGAGCGTCTGGAATCTTGTATGCATACTAGTATGCCATGTTGTACACGTGGAGGAGGAGAATGGACGTCCGGAGGAGACGACGGACGTACGCGGGCGTTGCGGTCTGTAATTTGTACCCATCTGTACATACGCCTTACATGTGAGCGGCGACTAGCTTGTTGCTGTCAGAGGAAAGATGGTCCTGTCTTGTTCCGATTCCGATCTTTGCGGTGGCTTTTTCTACGTATACTCACTCTCTCCACACGGGCTGGGCTGCGCGCGCCCGAGCTGTCTGTCGGCGATCAAATCGAACGAAACACGCGAGAGCGAGCGTCCCCAAATCCACGAATTTTTCCCATCCGTCGGCCCGGCGGAGTTGGACGTCTGCGGCGCTGCGGCGCCCGCGCCGAGCTTCGATGGAACCGTCGCCCGCCCGATTGATCAGCCCGCGACTGGCGCGTACGTAGGCGCGTACGTACGAGCTGGTGAGCTACTTGCCTACTTGGGCAGGATTATTTCGGCCCTGCGAAGGCGACGGGTGTCGTGCCCGATGCATGCACTTGGCTAGTCGCTAGGCGCCCGAAACGTAGCCATGCCTTGTTCTATACTGAGCTTCACGTCGCACTCCGTACGACCCCGCTGGACAACGGACAGGAACAGCAGGACTTAGTACGTAGTACGATTGATATTTTACGTACACGGAGCCGCGGACACGTACGCGTACGCGTGGTGATCGAGCTCTCGTACGTGCTGCGTGGAGACAGGGCGAGCTAGGCGGCAGAAGACTGAGCTCTGCGTCGCGTTGCGTGCTCGTATCGTGGGCCGCTACTCGCCACGTACGTACCCGGGCTGTGGCCGCTGTTCGTCCCGTGTTCGTAGTGCTTCACGTGCTACTTGCTATAGGACGATAGGAGGCGGAAGCCAGATTGTTGGAAGCAACGATATCGGTCGACGGATGACAAGGCTAAGGCGCTGAGCTAGCCGGTGGCTTAGCTAGCCAAGTGTGTGTGGTTGATTCACCTTATCCGTTCGCGTTCGCAAATTGTTGGTGTTGGATCCGCATGCTGCAGGCAGCAGAGGACATGGTACTATTTCGACCTAAAAAAAAGGACATGGTACTACACTAGACTGGCTCACTGTACGAGTAGCACTGAATTGATGCAGACTTGCAGACCTTCGGCCGAGACCGCGTAACTAACAGGCCGGCCTGATTGAACTGAGGCCTACCTACTAGCCCACTACGAGAGCAAAGACGACTGTGAGCCAGGTCCGGTCCATTTAGAAAAAGGAAATTGTCTAAAAAAACTTAAAACAGGGGGAAAGGCGGAAGGAACTTTTGCAACTACATCTTTGTTGTAATTTTTTCTGCAACATCATCTGTGTTGCAAAAGTTCCTTCCAGAATAATACCCATGTTGCAAAAAAGTGAAGACGCAAAAAATAATAATTCTGTAACGCGACCCTTGTTGCAAAAAAAAAGTATATAACAAGACCTCTATTGCAAAAAAAAAAATATTGCAACACAACCTTTGTTACAAATGTTTTTGCAACAAGACTTGTGTTGCAAAAGGGAACTTGCAACACGACCTGTGTTGCAAAAGAGAGGATAACGCTCAGCCACGAGATTACGCCGGATCTGAAGGCTCGCAACTCGGTAGATCCGCCGACTGACGCGTAGCACGTCCCTTAAATAAGCCCACGTGTGTTCGACAGATTAAAAGTTCAAGCATAAACTGAGCAGATTAATTAAAAAAATTTGGATAGATCCTTTCTTTAAGAAAGGCCATCATGGCTAGCTTAATATTGATCAAAAATCAAAACTAAACTAACCTCTATTACAATAATAATAATTAGCTAGCACATGTGCCATTTTATTAGCCGAATGGAAACAATGTTTAAAAGTGACCTTCCCTATTGAGCAATATCCGCACACTCTGTGAATACCCCCATCCCACCATCGTGACTGGTAAACTGGGCAAATCCTTTCCCCGCGTAAGTCGGGAAATAGCGGTCAATTGCATGCCCCTCGCGCGTCTGGTCCTCTATATGGGCTGACACATTCCAGGTTCCCCCCACACCGGTTTTGGGAAGGTTTTTTCTTTTTTTTTCTTTGTTTTTCTTCCGGTTTTTTCAAGAGTATTTTTCAAATTCTTGAATATTTTTTGAAATGAGAATTTTTGTTTGAAATCTTGAAATATTTGCAAGCAATAAAAAGAAAAAATGAAAGAAAAAAAACAGGGGCGCAACGCGCCTGCACATGGGCCGGCCCAATTCCTATGCGGGAGGAGGGAGGGGTGCGCGTTTGTGCACTCTCCCCCGCTGAGGTCACTAAATAGGAGGTAACTGTGCTCAAAAGGCATCCGCGGAGGAACGAAGGAGCGCTCCTATGCCGCCAGCCAAACTTTGGCGCCACGCACATGAACTCTTTTTTTGTTCTTTTTTTGTTTTTCTTCCTTGATTTTCATGATTATTTTAATTTATGTTTTTCATAGTATGCAATTGGAGCGTACAATATAGGCATGCAGTGATACGGAAGTATATTTGTGCTTCGCCATGAAGCACATACGTGCCAAGCGGAGAAGCACATGTGCACTACGCAGGAAGCACAAGTACACTATGCGGGGAAGCACGGTTGTGCTCCGTCACGAAGCACTATGCGGGGAAGTCATGGAGCATCACCGGACCACTATGCTGTGATGAATCAACTCCCTTGCTTCGATGGAGCCCAGTGGACCACCGGTGCTGCGATGAAGCAACTCCCTTGCTTCCATGCAGCACTCGCCGGCCGATACCCGTGCTCCGATGCAGCACTCGTCGGCAGCTACTTGTGGCTCGAGGAGCTACATCGCAGCGCTCACGACGACCCTCGATGATGTGACATCGAAGCAGAGAGGGGGGTTGGAGGCTGGTTCCGCGATGTGAGGCGGGGAGGAGAGCGTGCGTCGTTGACCATTTCACGAGCTGAGAGGAAGGGATCGGACGGTTCGGCCAGGCTGATCAAACGGTCACAGACGGGGCTTGAGATTTCCTGGCATCAGTTGGGTGATTCATAGCTGTCGCCCTAATGCCTTCCCCCTTGTTGCTGATCTTGACTGGTCCTTAGCGTTCATGGGTCTTTTGTCATCGTGGGCCTACACGATAGGGAACTACCTCGTCGTTAGACACCCCCCCCCCCCCCCAAAAAAAAAAATCTAGGCACAAGGTCAATCTCGTCTTTGAGGAATCGCGAAAAAAAAGAGAGTTTGCAAACTTCTCTAAACACGGTAGCTACTGGAGCCCTTATTCATGGGTTAGGTTTTTTTTTTGAGAAATATTCATGGGTTAGGTACTACTCCCTTCGTCCCAGTGGCTGAGCTTCTTGGGGCCCAACCTGGGCCATGGCCCCCAGCTCATAAGAAAACAAGCCTATATCTCTTTATATTGGACATATTTTTCACGAAAAATCAGCTGAAAACAATTATCCCCCCCCCCCCCTCAAGCCCATGGCCTCCCCAATATTTTTAGCTCAAGCTTCGCCACTGCTTCATCACACAATATAAGACTTTTTTAACATTACACTAGTGTAAAAAAAAATCTTACATTATGGGATCGAGTAGCATTAAACAAAGTTGGTGTGCACAGTATCGGTCAGCCATAGACCAACGGTTACCGATTTAGTCCACGAGAAGTCCAAAATTCTGCATGTTTGGATCAATTTAAAGTGGAAAAAGGTGTTGCTCCTTCGGCAAAACTAGGACAAAGTTGAGCCAAAAGGTCCTGATCTAATCAGATCCGAACTTGCGAATTGCAACATTTGGTTCCTTTTCGAAGGCCCAACCTACGCCACGGTGGATACCAAATTCGCCCCTTTTCCGGGCGCCACCAAGTGATCTGGCAATCTCGAGGAGATAGATCATCAGCACCCATATTACAGAACTGATATGTGGCGAGTAATATGCTGCATACGTCCCCATCCTCTTCTTTCCTGTTGCGGCATCTACATTGATGTCCTCTGCTGCTTAGTAACCTTTTGCAAGCTTTGTTCATAGTCATGTGTGAACCAGCAATAATAATGAGGCCATGATCAGGGTATAGAGGACATTTAAATATATATGCTACTCCCTCCGTCCCATAATATAAGAGCGTTTTTGACACTACACTAGTGTAAAAAACGTTCTTATATTATGGGACAGCGTACGTAGCACAGCAACTTACAAAAGACACAATCTACGTCGACATCGCCAGATCCGGCACTCCAGTATGCACATTTCAATTGCGTGCCGCACCCGCAGGTTTTTCTGCGACGCCTTGACGAACACCAGATTTCTGAAACTATTGCCATTAATCTGTACAGAGCTGCATCCACCGGCTGATCCTGAAGCTACTTCTCATGCGAGAGAGCGTGCTCGGGCCGATGGGTGAACTCGTAGTCAAGGTGGACAAAGGCGCGCTCGATCTCAGGCAGGCGCTCCAGCTTCTCCTGCAGGGCCTCGCCGATGTCGTGCGCCTCCTGCAGCGGCATGCCCGCCGGCAGCACGATGTCCACCTCCACGAAGTAGTGCGAGCCGAACGTGTAGGCGCGCACTGTGTCAATGTGCCTCACGGCCTTGTGGTGGTTCCAGCAAAGGTAGGTCAGCTTCTGAAGGTATTCTGGCGAAGCCGATTGCCCCACGAGTGAGTGGACGTTTTCTAGCACCGTCATCGACCATGTCCTGATGGTGTAGATTGCTAGCTGCAAATGAGGAACCAACTCATGATTATTATTTTTCTCTGAAAATCAACTGTCAATTTCAAATGTTCAACTCATGATGGTGTAGATACTGTCTGTTATCATTCATGTTATTTGGTTGTTATGTAAAAGAAGAAAAAGAAGAGAGGGAAGGGGAACCACTTACAATAATTGCACCAACAGGGTCGATCCATCCTTCGAAATAATTTGCGAGTAGTGCAGCCACAAGACCAATTATATTAGTGATAACATCGAAAATGTGATCCTGTGCATAAGCCTTGACGATTTCGTTGGTGAACGTGCGGCAATATAAAGCCAGGGCAAGTTTCACCAGCGTCACTGAGAGCATGATGTCCACAACCCACTTTTCCTGCTCCTTCGTCAAGCTGAATTCACCTCCCTAAAAAATGATGGTTTCAATATGAGCAAACAAAAATTAATGGAAGAATTAAAGTTTGTATCTAAGAGTCTTAGTTCCAGAGTAAGGGATACATAGATGTGCTTCGAAAGGGAACTGCACAGCAACAAAGGTTGCAGACTATTGATGAAAAAATTACTCCCTCCGTTCGCTACAAGATGTTTCGAATATTTCAATATGGACCACATATGGACTGAAATGAGTGAACAAACACACTAAAACGTGTCTATATACATCGAATTCACAAAAAAGTTATAACATCTTATATTTGTGAACAGAGGGAGTATTTCAGGAAGCTCTCATTCCAGCTGCCATGGCCTACATTTAGCTAATCATTTCCCAGACAGAACTTTTTTTTGTGAGAATGTGATAAGTCCGAGTACAATGTAACAAGAAAAGGTTCAGTAAGAAAAGTATAGTGCTTAGAGCAAAATCTTTATTTTCTTTGAAGGAGCAGAGTAGGCAAAACCGCAAAAGCACACTGGTCATGGCAACTCACGAGGCTTCTGGTTCACAATAAAGGATACAGATCAAGACTTTGACCAAGAATTCTATTAATACAGAACCACGATTAGCTGGAAGTACTGTCAAAAACAAATCTAGTGATACCAATTTCATGTCATAAAATGCACATATTAATAAAGTAATTCCTGGGCAAACCTTGTCTTAACAAAACCTAACAAGCCTACATATGGGAGTGGTGAGGGGTACTTCAGCAATTATTTAGTCAACACACATGTTGTCGTGGAAGTGATATAACGAACCTAAAGTGGCAAGATATGACATGTATCAAAGTATCGAAAGTACTGAACACTAGTACAGTGGGCAGATTTTATTATGTCAATAAACCAAAACGACCAACATTTGACATGATCTAAAAAACACAACTTGGTCCACTGATTTATATTTAAATATGTTTATAAAATCCAACAAAAGTAATAAGATACTACGAAACAATGAAAGTACTTTTTGAGATAAATTCATCTACACCACTTTTAGGCGTCTCTAAAAACTTTTGAACATATGTATAAGTAGTCAAATTTCAAAAGTTTGATTACTCAATGTCCAAAATGACAGCTTTTAGTGAACTGCAGGGACTATGTGTTAGTGATACTCAAAGATCCGAGTCTCCCACACAGCTAATGTTGAAAAACAGTACAGGAAAGTTCAGAAGTGCAACAGTGAGTAGTAGGGGGATGTTAGTGCAACTCATGATTTTAGAAAAGGAAAAGAAATGCCCTTGGAGAAATTTCTGCTCAGAAGGACAGTGGAGATTAAAAAAAGGTATTTTGAAGCCAACAAAAATCAATGGACTTACATCAGACAACAGTGATCGAGTTGATTCTAAGATGATCTGAAGGCCAAGCGTTGCCATGACTGAGGCAAAGACAAGTATTCCCTGGAGAAAGGTTATAATGAAGCTGTGAACATACTGAAAAGTAAGCAAAAAGGTATTGCTTAATAGTACAAGACGTGCCTGAACAGTTGCAAAACTAAACCGGAAGCGTCGAAAGAAAGCATACTCTATAGTTTTTAGGCTTACAATTTCGTAGACCACGCCTAAGTGGCAGCTAACAAAAGCAAAAATAAATAAAAATACAGAGTAACACTGGAACACCCAGGGTGCCTTAGAAGTTAAGCATAATATTAAGTCTTCTTCTTAAATCACAAAGCTTAATCATATGTTCTAATTTCACCACTTCATTCAAGATTTTGCATTAATTTATTTATTTTCCTGATCCAATATCCGTTTGCCTTCCTTTTCTTAGTGCTATACAAAAGCACTATGGAGAGTAAAACTAGTAACTGAAGTATGCAGCACTTATACTGAATTAGAACTAATTAATACACACCAATGAGACTGGTCGAATGGATTATAAAACAGTTCCCTAGAAAAGGAATTATAAAAAGTACGTGTTGAAACAAAACTCACCAGCGGCTGCATGCGCTTTTTACCAATTGGGTATCTGTAGGGATTTGGTGTTTGCATAGAAAAGGCAGTAAACCATAAGATGAACCCTGATAACAAGTCAAGAAGAGAATCCAAAGTGGAAGCTATAATAGCAAGCGAGCCACTCCGTACTGAAGCATACACTTTTGCAGCAAAAAGAACCATGTTTGCAATGTTTGACAGCCTGATGGCTAATGTTTCACTCCTAGCAACCTGTTCACGCTCTTCCTGCAGGTAGATAAGTTTCGTTTAGCTTTTAAGTTAGCAGTCTTCCCTGATGTCACAGCCTGAAGCTTATTTTATAGAACAGACCTTGGACATTCCAGGAAGAAAACCACGATCTGTCAACGCATCCATTTCATTGAAACCCTCTAGCATTTCCACTTGCTGTTGGTAGTATTCAGCGACAACATCCTCAGGAGCTTGGCCTGCAAATAGAATTAAAGATCTTATTTGGAAGCACAGGTCATCTCCAACGTGGATCACCAAATTTCACCCCTCACATATTCCCAAACACATCCGGACGCGACCGCGGACATCCGGCCGGGCGGAGGCCATCCTAACGTGATCACCAAATGTCCGCACAAAATTGAGCAAGTTCAATATATTGCCTGCAAACCGGAGGAAATTTAACAAGTTTGAACCAAACCTAAACTAAGTTATGCATAGTAGCAGACGGTCACCTCGGTCGTCGTCGACGCTGCCCGTGCCGCTCTGGTCTTTGCCGCCCGAGCCTTCATCGACGAAAGACCTGCCAAGCGTCATGGCATCCCTACCCAGCCGATGCGACGTGCTCACGGCGCATACGCTCAGCCGCATCCTCCACCGCCTTGCACCGCTTGTCCGCAGCGGCTTGGAGGAAGAGGGCACGCTCAAACTCCGACAGCCCCTCTTGGACGAGATGGGTGTTGAGTTGGCACCGGAGGCGGGCGGCCGACTCAACGGTCATCTTGGAATGGTCGAGCGCCCAAGCCTCCCAAAGCATGGGTCCGCAAGCACCCACGCTGGTGCAACATTGGTCTAGGCGAACGCCGCATTGCGTTGTGCATTGCGTCCAGACCTGGCCAGATGACCCGGCACGGCCTGACGACGAACGACACGGGTCCACCGTGCACGCCGCCTAATAAACAGGGGCGTGTCGGGCTGGCACTTTCGTTGCGCTCCGTGCCTAGGCACGGCACAACAAGAAAACGGGTCTGCCCATCGACACGTTTAGCCCATCAGCCCGCCTCATTCCGGCACGGCCCGATTATAAACGTGTCGGGCCCAGTCCACCACAGGCCAGGCACGCAAGCTATCGGGCTAACACGCTAGGACCGGCCCATTTAGGCATGGGGGTGGCTTGGACGACGGCTCCTTCTTGACGGCAGGGAGAACCGGGCGCCATTGGCTGTCCGGCTAGCGATACGGCAGGGACAGCGGTTGTTCCTTCATGCGGCGTCCGATCTGGACGTTGTGGTTGCATGGAGAGGACAGCGGCGTCGAACCCCGGTCGATCAACGACCAGCACAACTCCTCCCCCATTTGCGGGGCGAACTCGTCGTCCGTCGACGCCAGCGCGGTGAGTAAGTGCGGCTTCTGCTTCTCGCCGTCGGAGAAGATCGGCTTCACCTTCACGGTGGATGGATACATGGACGACAACGGGCCTGGCGACCGTGGATGATGACGCAAACTCGACCCGAAGCTCCCCCAGATCCGATGTCCTAGCGTGGCGGCGGCTGGTCTGAGCGATAGCGGCTGAGCAACCACCACGCCTTGGTCTTCTCGGCGTCCATCTTCTTGCCAATAGCGGCGGGCAGAGGTGTGGTGGTGTGCGGCGGCCGATGGAGGTGTGGGAGAGGAGTAGTGTGCAGATAGGGTTTGCACTAAGGAGGCCGGTCAGCTAAAGCTGGAGTAGGATTCTTGGTCCCCGAGCCGCCATGAATGCGGGTAGGCGGCAGGCCGGTCAGCCAGTTCGGATAGGGTTTTGGGTGGGTCCGGGCTTTCGGAGTCCGACGTGGCAGACGTCCGAACTCCTCCAGTGCTATGCTGATTTGAGGCCAGCTTGTGGGATTTGGACATTCGAACCAGTCCGGACAATTTGGTGACCCGCGTTTCGAGGCCTAAGAGCAACTCCAATGGGGTGACCCATTTTGTCCGCCGCCGTCCGTTTGGGTCGGCGCTGACAAAAGAGGAGGCCCAACGCGCCGACCCAAACCCAAATCGAGCCGGCTCAAGCCGCCAACGACGGCCTCAATTTGCGGCCCAAATGCGCCGGGCGCAAGAACGCGAACGGACGCCACGCTGCCGCTTTTCTCGGTGTTCGCTGCCCCACTTTGGCGGTTGTCCAACTAGCCGCGGTCATCCTGGTCGGCTTAATTTATGATCACGGGCCCACGCGTCAGCGTCGGCAGTCGTCCTTATTTAAGCCGACCATGCGGCGGGGCCGTCCTCATCCGCTTCCCGTCCCCATCTAGCCACACTCTACTCCCCCGTCGGCGGCAACCCCTGGCCACCCCAACGAAGCCAGATGGGGTTTCTTCTGCGCAAATACGGCCGAGCAGCGCATCGTGCCGCAGTGCACCGGAGTGGCACCTTAAAGACCGCTGCGTTCTCCCCTGCACGACGCCACGCCGCATGATCGCACCTTTGGATCCGGAGATCCTAGTGCTGGCGGGCGCCATGATCGGCTAGGTCACACGCGAGGAGGCGCGGCGCAGCGGGATCTCCCGACGCCGAAAGCAGCCGCGACGTGGCGTGACGCCGACCCGCCTAATCGGGCTCGATGGTTCGCGTCGAGCACGAGGGAGGCAAGGCGACGCTGCTCGTTAAGTCGACCGAGCGAAGCTACCGCGCCCCGTCGTCCGTGAGGAGGACCAGAGGCGGAGGCCGCTACCAGTTGACGTTCTGCGCGGTCTTTGGGAGAAACAAGGAGGACGGCGGGCGCGGTGGCGTCGAACGAGGAAGAGGAGGCGGCAGACGACGCGCCATGGCGCATGAGCCATAGCCCTCTCCGCTGGCGGTGATCTGCGTCATGCCGGGTGGCC
This sequence comes from Aegilops bicornis, assembly GCA_021605145.1. Classification (NCBI taxonomy): domain Eukaryota; kingdom Viridiplantae; phylum Streptophyta; class Magnoliopsida; order Poales; family Poaceae; genus Aegilops; species Aegilops bicornis. The sequence continues at coordinate 575,565,312 of CM038669.1, forward strand.
CCGCCGTCCCTCATCAAAGCCGAGCCGAGCCGGAGCCGCCCCCATCGAAGCGCTACTTTTGGACGAGTAGTGGCGAAGTGGAGTCGGCCGCGCCGCTTGATGCGGTTGAAAGCGATGCCCGGCCGAGGCGGCATACCTCGAAACTTGATGGCGCCCATGACGGCTTTCGAGGAGCGCCACCACGGCGAGTACCTTGAGATGCTCGAGCACAACGCCGAGGACGAGCAGCGCGAGGCCAAGGAGGAGGCGAGCCAGGCCGCGGCACAGGCCGCGCCCGACATGAACGCCCTCTGGAACACGGCGTTCCCCTGGGACGGCCATGCGCCGACGCTGATCGACCTCACGGACCCCGAGGACGATGACGCCGCCGCCTAGGGCAGTGCGCCGCCTCGTAGTTTAGTTTGTTTTTAGTTTTTATTAATGCAAATGGGACGCGTGGACTCTCGCCGGCCTTCGTGGCGGGCTTTAATGTTTAATTAATGTTGTTTTTATTTGAAAAATGCTTGTATTCTTTTTCTTTCTCGCGCCGTCAAAATGGGTCGGGCCAGCGTTGGGCGCATGCGCCGACCCAAACACGGAAGCGGACATTCGTGTCTGCCGGGCCGACCCAAACAGACAAAAAGCGGACAAAAGCGCCGTCCGCTTGGGTCGGCCGTTGGAGTTGCTCTAAAAACGTCTGATGGCCCGGTCCGGACATTTACGTGCATTTTGGTGATCCGCGTTCGAGATGCTCTCATGTGTTTTTTTCTTTCGAAAAGGGCCCTCATGTGTGTTAAAAAGGGGAAAGTTTCAAAGAGTTCACGTGCTATCCTAGATAGATCCTACAGTCCTTTTATCCTCAATCCCCACTACGATAATTCTGCTGACCTCACACAGCACCTTTTTTAGGAGATATGCATGAGCAGTGCAAGACTGAAAGAACTGAACCGAAAAAGCAGAGATTGCCCTTCCCCATATGGGCCATACCAATACTATCAGAGAAGCTCAAGACGAAAAACATCAACGGAAATCTACGCATTTCTGCTAAGTTAGCATGCGAAGTCGAATCTGGCGCACCACCACCGTCAGTATCCAGAACCCAATCTCCATATCCGAAATGGACTACTTATCTCCTCTCTTACTACGAACCGAAAACAAAACAAAAGGAGGGTTAATAAAGCAGCCGCCGCCATCGCAAAAAACAAGCGCACCATGGACACGCATCGTCGGATAAAGAAGTAGCACGCCAGCACCAGTGTCAGGGAAAGAGGCAGTACCTATGACGCCGAGGCAGTGGTGGTGGAGCCGTCGGGCGGGCCTCTCCTGGCGCGCCTCCGGCGGGCGGAGGCCGTCGAAGTTGAGGCGCCACGACTTCTCCCCCGCGGGCGCGCCGCCGTCGCCGGCCTCGGCGGCGGCGAGCAGCCGCAGCTCCTCGCCCTCCGCTCCGGCTCCACCGGCCGCCATTTCCGAACCCTAGCCGCCGCCGGGTTGCTTCCTGCGCGGCGCCACACGAGGGAGCAGGGGAGCGGAGCGGACGCGGGGGGAGGTTGGGAGTTGCGAGGCAAAGGCGTCGTCGAGCAAACCAATTAAGCGGCTACTAATGCAGTAGTGGCGCGTCTCGATGCGATTAAAGGCGCGAGGCGGGGGACTGCGGGAGGCTTCGTGTCTTCTGGATGCACCGAGTCCATGCACCGGGGGAGGCCTGGCTGGTGGGCCCGGTGGATAGTGCGTCTGGTCGGTGTACGAAGTGCTTCCTGCGGGCCGACTATCCGGGGAAAGGTGGCACCGTGGCAGGGAGGTGCATTGATTTGAGAGGATACGAATCTGATGGTTCCGCGTGCGACATGTAGGATACGGGGACAGTTTTGGTCATAGTGGGGAGTAACTTAGACTAGTGTATGGATATGATGGATATGATGGATATGAGACTAGTAACTTAAACTAGTGTATGGATATGATGGATATGAGACTAGTCTAAATTACTACCTTCATAATGCAAAGTAACATAATAGAAATAACATAGATGGTTTCATTTATTAGCTCGTAGACTCATCTTTTCATCGAAACCGCTATGTTAGGCTGGTCATAGAAAGAATGCTCAGACTAGTGTCATATCGTAGATAAACTTCATTTATGGCTAGATAGACCTTTCATAATGCAAAGAATACGCGTGATAGTAGAATGGGCCGTAGATTACCATTTATTAGACTCATCTGCTCGGTAAGTCATAAAAGAATATATTATGTTACCACCTCACATTAAATACTGCCACATGTTAAAAATTTCTCAAGTACATACTAGCTTAAGTTATTACTATAGTTAGCCTTACAGTAACATATTATGTTACCATCTCTCATTAATTACTTGCCACATAAACAGAATTTTCTCGAAATGCGCTATGTTACTAGCTAAGTTATTCTCACTATGACTAGGCTAATATGATAATCTGCTAGGAGTAGTAGTATCTGCCAGCAGCCCAGCAGTACACAAAATGGTCCATGTGTTGAGCGTGCTTCTCCCCTGGGAGGCAGAGGAAACAACACAAGTGAGCGCATGACATATCCTGGCCAGGAAGTCAAGAAGGGCATGGAGGAAACAAACAAACTGAATATCCGTAAGCGTGCCTCCGGGAATCATTGTATATCAAACTGGGACTAACATATCAAAAAGTGGTCAAATATTTGAGTGGCGGAGTCAAGCAGGAGAGCATCTGATAGCACGAGGGCGGATGCAATTAGTTGGGGCTGGCAAGCAAACTCGCTGACGGAAAACCTGCGGTGTGGCTGGGATCACCTCCCCTCCGGCGCGCGTCCTGGTCGCCGCCGTTGCTTTCCAAGGGCCGAGCGAGTGGACCGCCACCGTCCCGCATTTTTCCACATCCGTTTCCGTCGAATCTCGACCACAGGGCGGCCTGCTTCGCCGACGCCACTGATTGGAACAAGTGGCCGGAGAGCGCCGGGGAGTCACGCATTGCCACGCTGGACTGGCGGCGATCTTTCCCGTCGAACGAGCGCCACTGACCCGGACGCAAGCGCGCGCGACGGCCGCTCTTATCTTGACGGGAAAGACGCACCAGCGACGGCGGATAACTGTGGCCGACGGGAACGGTCCCGCTTTGTTTCCGTCGCTACGGGGACAGGGCAGTGACCGCTGCGTCCCGGAGTGATGGATGGATGGATCGGTGATGGAAGGTGGCTGTGCCGCACCACTCGACGACGATGCGAAACAACGTGGATCACGAGTAATCGAGGATATTCCACGGGTGGATGGGGTCGTTGAAGTGAGGACACATACATAACGATCAAAGAAGCTTTGTTGTACAAGGTAGAAACAGAGAGTATCTTTGGTTGTTGACACGGAAGATGATCGGGTTGGTGGAGTCAAAGTTCGGATCAGCGTTGCGTATGCATCGGTAGAAAACCGTGCTTCTTCACCTGAGAATTATATATGAGCTCTGGCCCAACGAACTGCCTACGCATCTCAAAAAAAAAAAAACGAACTGCCTACGTGTTCAACGAGAACCGCAGAAAGAGGATGCCGTCGGCCGATGAAAGGAGACGTATACGTAGGCCATCCGGTCATGCACATGTAATCAGCTCTTTCTTTTCCCGCCGAGACGGGAGCTTCAGACACAAGACGAGTAGTTTTTCTTGAGAACACCTCTCCTACATTCTACGGTCGGCTGTTCATGACGGTGAAGTTGTTCGAGATGCGCCGGATGCGTGTGCACGTTCTCGATCTAGAGGTGAACAGTGAACTCTCCTGCACAACCAAACTGATCGCTGTGCCTGAGGTGCGTCGTCATCCCAGGGAATCGTGTGACGCGTCGTCGATATGGCACGTCGTTGTCAGAAACATATCATACTCCTGCTGGGGAGGAGAGGTGACCGCAGCGTCGGACTGTTGAGTCATCATCTCAGTTGTGCACGCACGGGAGAAGACGAATTTAAAAACGTTTCTTGGAGGACTTGGCACCTTTTTTTTTTACGTGAAACATGGGAGTTTTATTGCATGAAAGAAATTCGGTTACACTCACCCCTAAGGCTGCTTACAATGAAGGATGGACAGTTATCCATCCAACACTCGGATACCGCTAAGGAAGTAGCATGTTTGGCACAAAGGTCGGCCGTGCCATTGGTATCCCTACTAACATGTTGCACCGAAAAAGAAGCAAAATTTGCAGCTCTCTCCCTGATTTCCTCGAAGATAGGCGTCACAGTGGATCTTGTATTATGACGCGAAAGCCAGAGGTTAACCACCTCTAAACAGTCGACCTCCATCACCACATGCGAGAAGCCCCTCAATTGGGCAAATATAACTACCTCGCGTAGCGCAAGCACTTCGGCAATGAAAGGGTCAGTGATACCAGGTAGAGGTTTGCTCCATACGCCCAACACGGAGAGGTGAGACCGTGCTACCCCGCCTCCTCCTCCTACCTGCATCAAAGCATCCACCGATCCATCGGTGTTAATTTTAACCCAGCCAGGTTCCAGTGGTCGCCAAGCATGACCTTCATGAATGCTAGATCTATCTCTCGGAAGGTCCAAGAGAGCCAGATCCTCCCTCGCCCTCTTGACTGCCTGAATTGGGTTATATCCGTCCTCATCATGGGTCCAACGATTCCTCGATGACCATATCGCATGCATGATCGTGATGATCTGACATCGTTCCGTCGTGGAAAACCTTGTATCCACCACTAAGTCTCGGGACCATGTGGTTGGATGCAATGACGGCAGCTTCAGGTCCAAGACCTCCCTTGCTGCTGCCCAAAAACTCTTAGCATGAGAGAAATGCACTAGGTCATGCATTAGATCTTCATCCATAGCTTTACAAAGATCACATACTGAAGTAGTTCTTATGTGCCGGTATTTCATGGTGTCATAGTCATGGAGAATACCACGAAGAACTCTCCACCAGAATACACGTACTTTTGGGATTACTTTGAGCTTCCATAGGGCTGTCCACAACTGTTTTTCTGATGATGAAATCTCCGCTACCGTCCCTTCCTCTAGAGTACGCCGCTCGTCACGAGTCACCAGAGCAGGATAAGCCGTTTTTACAGTGTATTCACCCGATTTCTCAAAGGCCCAAGCCAAAACATCTTCGCTACCTCTTGCTCAAATTGGGATCTTCAAAATTGCTTCAGCGTCTGGAGCCAAGAAGTTTCTTTTAACTAACTCCACATCCCAAGTGCCTGTGTCAGTATCAAACAATTCTGAAACACGATCTAGGGGATCATTCCCTTGTCGGTCCACAGATTTGAGGGTGGGAGTAGATGGTATCCATCTATCATTCCAAATAGAAATTGATTCGCCATTGCCAATGCGTTTAATGAGACCAAGTTCAAGCGCCGATCGTCCCGCCATGATAGCCTTCCAAGTGGCCGACGCCGAAGACGGTGCATGGGCTTGCATAAAATCTGAATCTGGGAAGTACTTCCCCTTCAAGACGCGCGCACACAGTGAGTTTGGGTCAGTTAGGAGTCGCCAGCCATGCTTGCCAAGTAGTGCGAGATTGGACTTCGGAAACTCCCTAAGTGCCATACCACCCTGAACCTTTGGTGTTGCCAGTTTATCCCATGATATCCAATGCATAGATCTCCTGTCAATGGAACTGCTCCACCAGTATCTTGCCATGGAGGACGTGAGCTGTTTGCAAACTTTTTTAGTAAGTAGAAAACAACTCATGTTAAAGGTAGGAATTGCTTGAATTACTGATTTGAGTAGCACCTCCCTCCCTGCACATGCCAAAAGGCGTTCCGCCCATCCTTGCATATTACCTCGACTCCTCTCACCAATATGTTCAAAGGAGCCACTTGTTATATGCCCCACCACTGTTGGTAGGCCCAAATATCGTTCAGTGAAAGCTTCCACAAAAATACCAAGTGCGTGCTTCATAGCTTCACGAACAGGAGGAGTAGCATTAGGACTAAAATATATAGAACTCTTCTCCTTGTTTACTGCTTGCCCAGAACATTCAACATATATCCTCAAGATTTCATTTAATCTGTTGGCACTGTGCAGCTGAGCACCGAGAAAAATCAGACTATCGTCTACAAATAATAGGTGATTAACCCATGGCAAGCGTGCACACACCCGGATACCACGATCAATATGAGGACCACCAAAATTATTCATCAGATATGTAAATCCTTCCGCGCAAATGAGGAAAAAGAAGGGGGAGCTGGGATCCCCTTGGCAAAGTCCTCTAGTTGGTTGGAAGAAAGGAAGAAGTGTGCCATTCACCTTGACTGAGAATCTCACAGATGTCACACACTTCATAATTAGCCGGATAATCTGTCACAAAAACCCAGCCTGGACATTATGGCCTCCAAATAATGCCATTCGACTCGATCATAGGCCTTGAGCATGTCCAACTTAACAACGCAATAAGCAGTGTTGCCTCTTCTCCGCTTTTCCATTGCATGTATACTTTCATAAGCTACCAAGACGTTGTCCGTAATCAAACGCCCAGGTATAAAGGCGCTTTGCTCTGCCCCTATTACTCCATCCATCATACTCCGCAAACGGTTAGTGATAGCCTTAGCAGCGATTTTGTAAATGACCTGACAGAGAGCAATAGGGGGATACTGAGAAATTTTCTGCGGGTTGCGTACCTTGGGTATAAGTGTAATGGCAGTATCATTCAGACCCGGCGGTAGTTCACCACCATTCAAAAAATCCAGGACGGCCGCCGTCACGTCATCACCGAGGATGGACCAATGCCGTTGGAAAAAACCAGCGGTGAAGCCATCAATACCCAGCGCCTTCAATGGTGCCATTTGGGAAAGAGCAGTCCTGATCTCCTCGGGACTAAAATCTTTTTCAAGGGTTTCTATCGGTGTCAAAACCGGCGGATCTCGGGTAGGGGGTCCCGAACTGTGCGTCTAGGCGGATGGTAACAAGAGACAAGGGACACGATGTTTTTACCTGTGTTCGGACCCTCTCGATGGAGGTAAAACCCTACTCCCGCTTGATTAATATTGATGATATGGGTAGTACAAGAGTAGATCTACCACGAGATCGGAGAGGCTAAACCCTAGAAGCTAGCCTATGGTATGATTGTTGTATATCTATCGACTAGCACGCATCGGTTTATATAATGCACCGAGGCCTAGGATAACAAGAATCCTAGCCGAATACGCCGGTGGGGAGGAGTCCTTGTCTTGATCGCCAAGTCTTGTGGAATCTTCCTTGTATGCGGCAATGTCTGGATCGGCCCATGAGTATATTTTTACCATGGGGGTCTCGACCCAATCAACCGATCGTGAGACGACGTGGTGAGTACCCCTAGTCCAGACACCACAATAGCCCCTGAACCGGTCTTCAAGTTAGGACGCCTCGATTCTTCCGAACTGTTCTTCATCTTTGGTCGTCGGTCTTGAAAACTGGTTCAACAAATCTGCTCGTCTTCGATCTTGAGGATCGCGAAATAAATCCGAAGAGTTTACACGTCGGGTATCCGATTAGGTTCTCGGCCTTTATCAATGCCTTGTTATTTTTATGCCACACCTCGGGTTTGAAGTTATTCCCGGGCGGCAGTGTCCTTTTGCGTCCGAGCTCCAACGCCGGACTGCATTCGACTTATCTTTCACAGCCGAGCTCCAACGCTGGAATATATCCGAGCTCCAACGCTGGAATATATCCGAGCTCCAACGCCGGGTTATATCCGAGGTGCCATAGATCACCTTGGTTCAAAAAGTTGAAAGAGTTCAGCTAAGTTTAATACCGGAAATGCCCTCTATGGAGCCAGCCTTTGGCGCCGAGCTTTATGTCGATCGGCTTCGAGGTGGTGCACCACCTTGGCCACGGGCTTATTTTATGAATTTAATTCGAATTGTGCAATGTAATCTCCGGCGAGATGTATAGCCAAGAGCCCTCAAGCTGTGTATCGGTCTAAAAACCCGAGATGCACCTGGAGGGAAACATGAAACCGCTGATCCTAGTTGCCCCTGAGACTCAGGTCGATGCGCGAAATCGGCCTGAGGATCAATTCCTAGCTCGGCAAGAAAGATACATAGGAATAAAACGCAAAGGTAATATATTAGAGATAATAGTGATCGGTTTAACGGGCCCCTGAGAGAGGGTCATGAGAAGTCGCCGCAATATAATAGCTTGACGCCGGATAGGTCCATATGGTACCTATTATTGTCCGAAGACATGCATGCGCATAGTTTGGTCGAGTCGAACACTGAGCACTTCAAATGTTCTGCATTGAATAGGCAATGCAGTAGCCCCCGAGACACTGGTCGGGTGGCAACACCAGATCAGGGGATCGATGTACCCCTTTAATATTTGTAGATAATGAGCGCAAAGCCCAGTAGCCCCCGAGCCTTAATGTGGGCACGGGTGGCCGAATTAAGGATCGATATCCAGAGTAAAATCACAGATTATGTGTAATGATTCTATGTATCCAAGTACTTTACATCATTATTTTGACTCCATCGCGACCGTTTATCAGTTGAAAGTGGCCCATCATCGGCTTCTACCCCTTGGTAGATACTACACAGGGTGTTTCTGCACTAACAAAACAACCCTTAGCCGACGCGTCTCGGTGCAGAAAGGCGGTTGTGTTAGCGGAAACGAGGCAATCGAGATATGCGGGCTTTATAACTTCGCTTAGTCATAGGAGCTTTAAACTGGGAAGCTAGCTATGCGCCCCGGTTAGTGCTTTCGGCGACATCCGAGGTCAAGCCGTAAACACTTCGCCAATGTTATGAGCGACCGATCATTTAACATAGTCGCCGGATCGCCGACCAGCTTTACGCCTATTGTGACGGTCGAGTTTTGGCTTTTCTCCAATCGAGGTGCTTGACCATGCGAGCTGGAAGCACAATGTGATGGTTCTCCCTTTGCACGCCTAGCCGAACAAAGCGAACGCAGGAGGCAAGCACAGGGCCGGGCAACCCAACTATTGACCAAGACACAATTCAAACCGATGCATATATAGCAATATCCGAGAATGCTTTTGCGAATCCCTAAAGGTGTCCGGGCGTTGCACTACGAGACTAATGCTGGAAACGCACAAATAGTTTAAAAGTGCCATAGGCTCAAAAAGCCAAAAAACTTATTCAAAAGTTTAATGTCCGAACTAGATCAAGTGTTCGGTGCCAATCCGAAAATTGGATTTTTTTTTTAAAAAGGTGTTTCTGTCGTGCTTTAACATGACACATCCTATCTCGAGACTTCAAGCGGGTCAGCCTATGGCTTCAACCTCCTATCTCGAAGGCGAAGTACTTCTCGTTAGGCTAGTTTAGCAAACTTTAGCGGCTTTGAGAGAGAAATTAGGCACCCCGGCAATTGACCGCACACTCGCGTCGAAAAAAAGGAGTGATAGAAAAAAGACTTTCAACGACTAAGAAGAAGAACACTTATTATAAAACAGCTCATATAAATTTAAGAGCCCCCAAGTGACTTGGGTAAAAGAATGATTGTATGTATCGAAGTACTTATATCATATCTATGTTCACCCGAACTTTAAACGCGTCTTAACCGATCGTCGGCTTCTTCTCCTCTTCTTCGAGGAGACCAAAAGTGTTATGTACTCCAATTGTCGAGAATATCAACGGTGTTTCCAATCCAGTGCAATCAGGTCATAAGGTGTAACAGCATAAAGCGCCCGTGTGGAACTTATGCTATATTATCGATAAAGTGTAAGAAGCATCTTGAAGAAAATAGTACCCCACCGATACCTTTCTTCGGTGCTCATTGTTAATATGAGACTTGTGCAATAGATTTTTGTACTCATGAGTTCCGTTGTGTGCCGACCATTATTGAAAACAAAGAAGAGCGCTTAGCCGGCTTCACCCAGTCCGAGGTCCCGCTCGGGTGACCCGATCGTGACAATCGCAGAGGTGCTCCCTTTACTCCTAGCCGAACAATCGGGAACGAGGGGTAAACACATGAGCAAGGCAACCCAGCTTGCAAATCACTTAGGTCAATATGGTGCATATTGTGGCATAATACACGAACAAGGAACGAAGCCGCATAAGTATAATCAAATGCAAGAGGAAAAGCTCCAAAGGGAGCCCCCAAGTAAACGGGGTATTTGAATTTGTGCGCCACAAACAAAGTTTTGACAAGGAAATTTTTACAAGGAACTTTTTTCCAAAAAAAGTATAATGCTGGATCGAACCGAATACAAGTTAAAAATTTAAAACTTTGAGCATGAAGGCAACTTAGCTGGTTAATGTGTTCGGTATTGATGACGCGGTCCGAGCTTGATATGGGACAAGGTTCCATCCCTCAAGCCGGTCCCGAGGTGGCGGAGGTGACGCCAAAGGATATAGTCCGGCTGGATCATTTTCCTATGCACAAAAAATAGTGCAAACCGGGGGTAATAGTAATGATAATAAAAAAATCGTTGCATAATTAATAATTTATGCAAAGTGAGTAATAAAAGAAATATGGCTCGGGCGCAGAAGTCAGCAGTGATGCAAGAAAGGCGCTGCAAAGCTCGAATTCACTGTGTCGGTCCGAGTTCGGATCGCGGCGTCAGCCGGACTATGTACGGAAACCGACCGAACCGCCACCATTTGATAGACCTGTGTACATATGATGGACAAACCAGGTAATAATTCCTTGGGAAAAATGAAATCGCATACAAGCAAAAACACTAGGATTAATAGCACCTGGTTTATTTGTTGTAACAATCCGAAGAAAGGTGATTCCCAAAATTGGGAATCGATCCGCACACCTATTGCCTGATGGGCGATAAAGCGACGGCATGGAGATGCTGGCAAAGGTTGGCTTGCCGAGGCAAAGCCCTCGGTCCAGCTAACGTGACGGAGCTGGTCGGCTAGTGACGCCGAAGTTTCCGGAGTAGGTTGATGAAGAGATGATGAATCCCCCGGTCCAGCCGAGATGTCGAAGCCTCGGCGTCACCGGCGAGTCGAAGTAGGTCGGCATGATGGACACCGCTTGAAGGAGCAATAGTGCGGCCCCGCCGATGCAGGTCGTGACGTGGTCAATGCCGCGTGATGAAGTGATCAGGCTTGGCGATGCGGTGTGCCCGCCTTCGTAATCCGTGGGGGGGCGATGTTGGTGATGATTTACCATTTGCGATGCCGAACTCTTGTTCGGCTTGCCGAGATGATGATCCGAAGAAGTTGAGCTCGGCTCAACAAAGTGACGACGCGTCTAGCGCAGGTCGGCAGCCGTGAAGCAATATTGCCGGACTAGTTTGACACCAGCATGATGTTGAAGATCATGTTCAAAGGATTTTAAAGTTAGTGGGATGTGTTCGGAAAGAAAACACAATACCCCATACAAAACTTCCTTCAAAAAGGATGTCCGAAATCCCGTTCATAAAAAAGACGAACTCGGGTCGGGTTCGTTTTCGCACAGAAAACAGACCCGAAAAGTGATGCACTAATCGGAAGGTTCCAGGAGTTCGGACGGTCGGATCGAGCTGAAATTTTGAGGGGTGATAGATATAGGACTTCCGCAGCCGATCAACGGTTGGATCTTCCAAAGGATGTCCGAGCTAGAAGCTAGACACCACGCCCTAAACTCGTCCAGATTCCCGTCCAGATTTGACATGGCTCCGGTATATCGTGGATTGCCAGAGATTCCTCCATCGGAATTCGACAAAATTTTCCAGGGTTGTTATAGACTCAATTCCGCACTATTCCACCGAAGCAATCATTAAAACGACACTTGAGGAGGCGGTGCCGGCGGACACAAGTCCGCTGTCCAGAAAAACAAAGACGGCCGCCTCGAGGGCAATGTTGCGACGTTGAGCCCCGGGCTCCTCGGATGATTCCTCCATGATCTTGATAGAGATCGGAGTTGATGTCGATGAAGGCCCTCATCCGAACATGACGATCAGAGGTACGGCGCAGTCCTTGGCCGAACCAAGGTGACCAATCGAGCTGGTGCCGAAGATGCCGAAGTCGCAGTCGATCTGCAGGCGAGCCATCGACCTTTTGCCGAACACACAACGGAACTCTCAATGAAAGCACCAATGTCGGTGTCAAAACCGGCGGATCTCGGTAGGGGTCCCGAACTTTATGCGTCTAGGCGGATGGTAACAGGAGACAAGGGACACGATGTTTTACCCAGGTTCGGGCCCTCTCGATGGAGGTAAAACCCTACTCCCCGCTTGATTAATATTGATGATATGGGTAGTACAAGAGTAGATCCGCCACGAGATCGAGAGGCTAAACCCTAGAAGCTAGCCTATGGTATGATTGTTGTATATCTATCGACTAGCCTCGGCCTCGGTTTATATAATGCACCAGAGGCCTAGGATAACAAGAATCCTAGCCGAATCACGCGGTGGGGAGGAGTCCTTGTCTTGATCGCCAAGTCTTGTCGAATCTTCCTTGTATCACGGCGGCTGTGGGACCAGCCCATGAGTATATCGGCCATGGGGTCCTCGGCCCAATCCAACTGACCGGGAGACGACGTGGTGAGTACCCCCTAGTCCAGGACACCGTCAGTTTCATTAATGGCGTCAGTTACACGAGGACTTGGCACCTTGAACAAGTGATTGGAAAATGTATTGTGTGATTCTGTCCATCTACCAAGAATATGCCTTGTATCGGACGCATTCTTTTTTATTTGACCCTGTTCTACGGTAAATTTTCATTAATAAGGTAAAATATTTACATGTACACAACAAAAGTAAAAATCATCCAATACCAGCTCTAGGGATCATTATAACTAAATCACAAGTTCTGTTCTATCCAAATTCTAATATGTTCTGCCTTCTTCTGGTTAGCTCGATCTAACAGGCCCACAATCCCTCTTTGAGGTAGTAATTCCAGTTCTCAATATGTACTGCATCAGTTTTGAAGATCTTATCATTTCCGACACACCAAATTCCCTAGCATCCCATGAGCACAATGTCTAGTGCAAAATCTTTCGGTAGGTTTGATGCTGCCAGTTGAACTTCATCGAAAACAGATATACCTCTCTTTCTGATAGGATGATATGATCCCAACAACTAAGGGCGGATGGACAGTTCTAGAAGAGGTGAATATAAGTTTTCTCAGCATTAACATAACACAGAACACATTTGTAGTTATCGGACACATTCTGTTGTGTTTGCACACAGAAAAAATGTTGTCACCGTCCAGCAAATGCATAAAACGTATGTCGAACTGAGAATATAATTTTTTGGGCTAAAATATGGTTGAAGAATGGAAGCCTTTCCATCGAGCCTCGGCAATCAATTGGATCGACCTATGAGCCCTCCTAGCGGTTGGTGTAGGTGGGACACTTTTTGGGATTGGAGGGAGTAATGAAATACTCCCTTGGTAGAGAAATATAAGAGCATTTCTAAACGCTCTTATATTTTTCACGGAGGGGGTATATAAGTAGCGGTGGATATTCTACATTGACTGGGTCAACGTGCTACCGATGCCAGTAAGCATGGTAATATTTTTCCACATGAATAGCATGAGCTCTACCTTTGCATTATATAGATGGGAAAAGGGTAGAAATTACAAATTTACAACCAGAAATACCGAGAAAAAACCAAAGAAAAACAAACACCGTGCAAGCACTCACACTCAATAGCGGCACCATGGATAGCTGATAATCCCCAAGTGCAGGGAATCATCGTAGCAATTCCCAATGGTGGAAGTGATAAGTCTGGAGTGTTGAACCCACAAGGAGCTAAAGGTAAGATCAATATTCTCTCAAGTCCTATCTCGCCATCGATCGACTCTAATTTCACGACATCGAACGCTTGCTTCCAACTAGAAACAAGAAATAACACTACGTTGTGGATATGAAGAGGATAACTTTGCATGATATCGAAGAGCTAAAACATAGAAATAGGTGTTGTTATCATAAAGTTAGAATATATTACTAAATATTATAAATAGCGAGTGTGGAATAATGATGGGTCGGTGTGCGGAATTATCCTAGGCAATTGTTAACAAGAGCGGTAGTCATCATTGCAATTTCATATGAGGGAGAGGCATAAGCTAACATACTTTCTCTTCTTGGATCATATGCACTTATGATTGGAACTCTAGAAAGCATCCGCAACTACTAAATATCATTAAAGTAAAACCCAACCATAGCATTAACATATCAAGTCCCCTTTATCCCATACGCAACAACCCCCTTACTCAGGTTTATACTTCTGTCACTCAACCAACCCACTATAAGCGAATCATGAACGTATTGCAACACCCTACAGCGGGAATCCCTCATGCTTGCGCGACATGGAGGGCACAATAGGACAACACCAAAATAAAACATACAACTCATACCAATCTAGATCATCAATCAACCCAAAGACAAAGGATATCTACTCAAAACATCATAGGATGGCAACACATAATTGAATAATAATATGTGTCATAAAGCACCATGTTCAAGTAGGGATTATAGCGGGGTGCGGGAAAGTGGACCGTGTAAAATAGATGAGGATGGTGATGATGATGGTGATGTTGGTGAAGACGGTCACCGCGGCGATGATTCCCCTCCCGATGGCACTCCGGCGCCACTGAGAGAGAGGAGAAGAGGTTCTCCCCTTGTGCTTCCTCCTCCAAGGCCTCCCCCCTAGATGGGGAGAGGTTCTCCCTCTGGTCCTTGGCCTTCATGGTGATGATGGCTGAGGGAGTCCCGGACTAGGGGGTGTCCGGATAGCCGGACTATCGTCACGGCCGGACTCCAAGACTATGAAGATACAAGATTGAAGACTTTGTCCCGTGTCCGGATGGGACTTTCCTTGGCGTGGAAGGCAAGCTTGGCGATACGGATATGTAGATCTCCTACCATTGTAACCGACTCATTGTAACCCTAACCTATCCGGTGTCTATATAAACCGGAGGGTTTTAGTCCGTAGAACAACAACTTCATCATCAACAATCATACCATAGGCTAGCTTCTAGGGTTTAGCCTCCTTGATCTCGTGGTAGATCTACTCTTGTACTACCCATATCATCAATATTAATCAAGCAGGAGTAGGCTTTACCTCCATCGAGAGGGCCCGAACACTGGGTAAAACATTGTGTCCCTTGTCTCCTCGTTACCATCCGCTTAGACGCATAGTTCGGGAGCCCCTACCCGAGATCCGCCGGTTTTGACACCGATGTTGGTGCTTTCATTGAGAGTTCCTCTGTCGCCACCGATAGGGCCCGATGGCTCCTTCGATCATCAACAACGACGCGTCCAGGGTGAGACTTTTCTCCCTAACAGATCTTCGTGTTCGGGCGGCTTTTGCATCAAGGGCCAATTCGCTGGCCATCCGAGCAGATCGAAGCTATGCCCCGCCATCGTCAGATTTGAAGTTTAAACTATACGGCCGATATCGCGCGGACTTGATCTTCGACGGATTCGAGCCGCAAGCTGCAACGTTGCATCGCCTGTCTCGATGGGCATGATCTCGCCTCTGCCGAATAGTGCCCTCGGAGGCCGCACTCCAAAGATCCGCTCCGACCCTTAATCCGGAGCCGGATTCCCCGATCGAGGACGAGTGGTTCGATACCGCCTCGGGGGCTACAATCACTACGGCGATCGAGCCAAACTCCATCCCTGTCCTTTGCGAAGACCTTGACTCCAGGGTGCCGGACTCCTCTCTGGACTCCAAATCCCCCGCGCCCCTGCCAATCGAATCAGATTGGGCGCCGGTCATGAAGTTCACTGTCGTGGACATCTTTTTCAAGACTCGCCCTTTGGCGACATCCTGAATTCACTAAAGTCTCTCTCTTTATCCGGAGAGCTCGGCCGGACTACGGACAGGAAGGTTGGGATGCGGACGACGAAGAAATTTAACGCCCACCCACCACCCACTTTTTAGCCACTGTCGAAAGTATACACGACGTGCTCGACTTCAACTCCGAAGACATCGACCATATGGACGCATTTATGTAGGAGAAAATAATGAGACAAAGACCACTAGGATGTCGGACAACCACCTCATCTCATGATGTATACATGGTGGACACACCTAAAGGAAATGAAGACGAGGAACAACGGACGCCACGGGATAATCCTCAAAAGCAAATAAAACGGCAACGTAAACGCCAACAAAGTCCCGCCTCAACAAAGACCCAGCCATAAAGCAGTGGCGAACCGTGGACAACGAACAAGCTATTGAGCAATCGTCCGAACAAGACAACGGGATAAACAATCTGTCCCGGCGATGATAACAATCCGGACGATCTCGACGGACAAATTATTGGAGCAAGACGACCTCCGTGAAAGGCTCGCCGCCATCGCTAGAGCTCGAAAAAGCGAAGCGAAGCTCAAGACAGCGGAAGATGCACTCAGGATCAGATGGAGCAAAGTATTCAACATCACAGGACAAGACGGGCGACATTCGCCGAACAAAGAGCTACCCAAAAGAAAGCTACCGCCGAATTCGAGGAGGCCTTAGAGCCCCCACAATCAAAAAGCAAGAAAGCCACCCGGTCGGATGGACGACCTCACAAAGAAGAAGAGAGCGGCGAATGGTGCCAAGACACAAGTCAATATGCGATCCGCATAACGATTCACATCAAAAGGATGGCCCGATTAGGTCCATCTATGGGCCAAGAAAGCATGCTCACAAAGCAATGCAACACGCCAAAATTCAAGATCACGGCACACCCAAATACAGGGCGCCAGACACCCCTATGTTTCACCGATGAGGTGCCGGATCATGAATTTCCAGCGATTCAAACCCGTAAACATAGAGGCATATGACGGAACAATGCACTCGAGTCTCGGATTGAGGATTACATCCTCCACATACACATGGCTCGAGGAGATGATCTCACGCCATAAAAATACTTACCCCTTAAACTCAAAGGGCCAGCTCGGCATTGGCTTAAGAGCCTCCCGAAAATACCATTGAAGTCGAAGAGCTCGAGGATGCATTTCGGGCAAATTGGGGACTTATGTCCGCCCTCCCGGATGCGTGATCTAAGTCACATAACTCAACAGCCCGGAGAGTCAGCCCGAAATTTCGAACAGGTTCCTTACTAAAAGAACCAAATAGTCGATCGTCCGGACGCCAAGCCTTTTAGCAGCTTTCAAACACAACGTCCGAGACGAATGGCTTCGCCAGACACCTCGGCCAGAAAAGCCATGAACAATGGCCGCCTAACAAGCCTCATGACCCGCTTTTGCTGGATAGGACAAATGGTCCGGCAAGATGCAAAGACCAATGACTCCAAGTACATCCGAAATCAGGGATGGAATGGGAAAACCACTACAAGCAACAAGGAACAGCGCCGGATTAAAAGAAACAGTCCAAAGAGCACGGCAGTCAACGCCGGATTCAAAAGCTCATGGCAGAACAACAAAAAACTGCCCCTTAGACTGAACGCCAAACAGTCCGGCAGACTGAACGCCGAACACAAGGGGCTCGACACACCAAGTGAAGATGACGACGAGCACCACAAGCAGAGCCCCGGAAAACAAAAGACTTTCCCACAAGAGGTCAAAATCGTAAACTCACTTCACGTGATCAAAGGGAAAAATAGAGTGGCGCCCACTACAAGGCGCCGCATTAATCGGTTGTCAAAACCAATCACCTTCGACCATCGTGACTATTCCGGAAATATTCGAACGCAGGATGGATCGCCTCGATATTGGATCCTATAATCAACGGATTCCAATTTACACGAGTCCTCATGGATGGCGGCGATGACATAAACACGATATATCGTGACACAATCCGCAGGATGGGGATAAACCCAACCAAAATTCGCCAGAAAGCAACACCTCCTTTAAAGGAGTAATGCCAGCCCATATGCCCATTCTACGGGCTCCATACTGCTAGAAGTTGTGTTTGGTTCTATCCGGCAACTTCCGCCGCGAAAGGTTACTCTTCCATATCGCCTCGCTTAAAAGTAGCCATCAAGCACTATTGGGGACGCCAAGCTACCGCTTTAACACAATACCGCATTATGCATCTCTAACACTTAAAATGCCCGGTCCACGCGGCATCATCTTGTTAAAAGGAAGTATTAAGTGTTACTCGAGCACGGAAAAACGGGAGACTGCCTTGACATCCCCACAGCTATCCGGCTCTACTAGGCGAAGAACCTGAATTGGTCATTCACTCTCCGGACACGGCTAGACGAATCCGGTGCCTACTCGCAGCACACCCCCATACGAGGGGCTGCATGCATGTATAATAAGAGACAATAAAGCTCAACTCAATTCACTTCTTCGAAACAATACTTGTTTATTTACTATTAAGTACATATTTTGCACGATCCTTTTTTCTTTTACAAAAAACTAAGTTCCTCTCTTTTACAGATGAACAACGTGCTACACCCGTCCAGGATACGGCACAACGGAGACACAGGCGCAGACGTGCAGTAGGGACCCGTTGCCAGGATTCTTTTCAGATTAAGACCTCGCGTAAACCTTTTTTACTGTCTCTTGTTCATATACATCCCGGTTCCTTACTATAACCGAGGAGGAGGCTGGTGTTTTGGCATTGACCGCATCGTAATTTTTATGCGGCGTGCACTGGACATCGGGGCTTAGGGCATTATTCTGCCCATTTTCATAAAGACCGAATACCTTAGGGAGTATTCGCGTCTCGAAAGTTAGGGACTTATATGCATCAGCTCCGAATCATGTCTTTGGTCAAATGTTGGGTTGCCTGCCTCGTGGTTTTGCTGCCTTACGTTCCGCTTTCATGGCTAACGGCACCGGAGAACCATCGCGATTGTGCCCGGTTCGGCCGGGCGAGCACCTCAATGGAGAAAGCCGAAAACTGACTGTCATGATATAGCGAGAGACTGGTCAACCACTCGATGACTTACAGGAATGTTTAGGATTCCTCCGCATTAACGAAGGACCGGTTTTCGGTCAGGCACATACGCACCCCGAATGCGGGCGAGTGCGGTGCCCCCAGGGGCTATATCGTAGCCCCACCCTCGAACTCCTATGGCTAAGTGAAAGTGATAAAGCATTATAGTCCGGTTGCCTGGTTTGCTACGCTATCACCTCCTTAACAGGACCAAGACGTTGGATTAAGTGTGAAAAAGCGCTTTTCTGCAAACACCCCCGCACTATGTGAGTAGGGGCTGAAGCCAAGGACTGCCATCTTTCAGGTTATATACACATATACATAAACGGCCGCACAGGGAGTAGTTTACTACTTGAACGCACAAGTATAAAAAGCTCTTATATTATATTGAAACATTGTTTTCACAGATCATACATGTCATCTAAAACACAATATCCTTCGAGCACTGCGTCTCTATTAAACGAGCGCCCGGTAGGACTTCTTCAAAGTAGTGCTCGGCAGGTACTCGACTTCTGTCCGAATCTTGGGATGCAACATCAGTGGCCTTCATCTCTGCCCAAAGATATGTCTTGACACGGGCAAGAGCCATCCGCGCTCCCTCAATACACGCCGACCGCCTCATTTCGCCGACACGCTGCACCGCCCCTTCAAGGAACTCGCTGCACTAAACCAAAATAGCTCTTAATTTGGGGTCCGCCCGCCACAAGTGGGTCAGACATGCTTCATGGCAAAGCCGACAACCAATTCAGTTTCGCCCATTTGGCCAAACGATCGGTCGGCGACAGAGGACGATCCGGACTATGGAATTGAGACCAATATAGCTCTTCCTTCAGGCTCTTCCGCCCTCGAAGTGCTCAACTGCGTCGCGGCCGCCACCAAGTCCAGATAAGCAACCTCCGAACTCCACAACTTATCCAATTGAGCATACTTTGGATCTGTATTTTCTCCGCAGCAGAACGGTTTTCCACCCACAATTGCCCCCCGACTCAGCTCCTCCTTGGCAGCTCTCAACGCCGCTTGGGCACTCTTGGATACGGGCGGCGGCCTTTTTAGGCCCTCTTGTTCTGTTTGACGTTCTTTTTCAAGAACCTCGCAATGATCGGAAGTATTCCTTAACTTTTGGCCATATCGCCATTTCCTCCTTAACCCGGCAAATGAGCAGCCTGCTCGCTTCTAGCTCTTCGGCTGCCTTTAAAGCAGCCAGACATCGATTTGGGCCTGCTCTTTTGCTCGGCGAGTTCCGCTTGCAGCTCCTCCACGGCAGCGGCACCATCTCGCATTAAGCATACGAATAGTAAGACATGGGTGTCAGGCCCCTTACCAGTGTCCGTGATAGAAGTCACATACCTTGTGACTCATCGAACCGCTTATTGACCAGCGTGATGTCCGTGATCCGCCTCGTCAAGTCGCCGCATCGATTCGCATATTCATCATCCGGTGGCCTCCGGACGCCCGCCACCGCTTTAGGATGGCGATATGTTATAATCGAGATTTTGATCCTCAAGACGTTGTCAATTTTGACAACATACCGAGTCTCGTGGGCTACTATCTATACAGGCGCATTTTCTATGCATAACCGCCGTAAGGTACATCATTTTTACGCACTCAAACCCCGCCAAGAAGCTGCCGACGGCTTCATGTAATCCGCTCTCATGCGGATGCATTTCTTACAATCACTGCACCCATTAGAGCACGGTGATCCTTCAAATAGCCGCCGCCCGAGCAGATCCTTCAGCTCCTCCGATCAAGACACCACTGGCGCTGACCTTCCGGCCACGGCCGACTTGGGGGAACCCTCCGCGACGACACCTCCGTGTCGTTTGCTTCACATGAGGGTGCGGCAAGTGGAGGCGTTGCATCTCCATCATCTCCTAAGAAGATCCTCAAGACGAGCTCACGAGAAGGGCTGAGGTCCGAACTACAAGGTACAGTTTCGGTCATCTTCATAAATAAATACAGGGATGTTCCTTATTTACAAGACCCTTCTTTTAACTTACGGCTCGTTGAGGGCTGATCCTTGGGGAAATAATGCGGTTGGGCTACTTCCGTGGCTGGGACTCTTTGTCGAAGATCCCTTTCCCCTCTTTGAGGCGTTGACCTCCGGATCTTCTGAAGCGGTCCTCTTCTCTCCTCGAAAGGCGGGACTCTTAATCCCTCCTTCCTGGATGGCCTCCTTCATAAGGGCAGTTGCTTCCCCGCTCCTCCCTTCGCCTTCTTTAAAAGGCGTGACCTTCAACATCTTGGTCAGCATGGGATCCGGTGTGGTCTCTGGGAGGGGAGCCGGACACCTTATCAACTTTGCCTTGGCTATCCATTCCTGTTCAAAAACAGCTCCTTTAAAGGGCACATATGAAAAATAAATAAAGGAACAGCTTGTCCGTTACATGGACTACTTACTTGAGTATCTGGCGATTGCACTTAGTCTCCGCATCCTCGGTCCAAATCCGGACACTTCTCTTGTGATCCGAAGAACAGTTTATACATCTCCATGGGCGTGCATCTAAAATTTTGGAGAGCTCGTGGTCCCTCCGGATTAAATTCCCACAAGCGGAGGGGGCGACGCTTGCAGGCGTAAGACGCCGGATCACCATAACCTGCGCCATCGCAACCAGATTGATTCCTCTTTCTGGAGGTCTCGACACGGCCTCGCAACAAGGGAACGCCCTTGGACGGCCCCCAGTCGAGCTCCTTGGTTGACCCATGATGCCACCCGGCCGTGGTGGACTCGAGCGAAGGCAGGGAGCACCGCCCATTTGGTGCCCACAGGAGCGGTGATATAAAACCACCCCGTTGCCACAAATCAAGCTCCTCTTGAAAAGAGCCCTCGCCACGGAGCATCAGCACATTTGCTTATGACCGCCCTCCGCACTCTATTTGTTGCCCTCGATCATCTTTGGCTCCACCTTGAAGGTCTTGAGCCACAATCCAAAATGGGGGTAATATGGAGGAAGGCCTCACATACAACAATGAATTACGAGATATGGAGGATGGACTCGGATTCAAGTCATGGAAATCAAGCCCATAATAAAACATGAGCCCCGCACAAAGGGATCCGTCGGGAAGCCTAAACCCGAAGGAAGTGGGACATGAACACCACGCTTCTCACCGGCTCAGGAGTGGGAATGACCTGCCCTAGAGCGGGCAGCCTATGCGAGATCTCGCGGTTAGGGTAATTGGCGCTATGCAGCTTTTAGCACATCTTCTTCTCGTGACAGAGGAAGAAATCCATCGGCCGTGTTGGTCGGATCCTGACATCGCCGAAAGTCCGGCGCTGAATCTGAAGCTTTGGGTGTTGGAACTCAAGCGAGGCGAACTCGATGGAGGGTGTAAAAAGAAGAGGGCCTTGGTCTCATTATAAAGAGGTTGAATACCAAGAGCCCACCCCTGCGGGTCGATTAGGACTCGCCGATAGAGGAGGCAGGCCAGGCCGGGCCCTGATTGGGTTACCCACGTCCGTCAGATTGATGAGAATCCGGAATAAGGGGCACGATCTATGCTTTGATAAGACGTGCTAAGGAAACCGCCTCGCTAAACACGCCGAGGTGGAAATAAGAAAACGATTCATATAAAGGTCTGGCGTGGTGTGATGTCACGCCCGCGGAATACGCCACAGATCTGTGCAAAAGTTATTCTCTACGATGTTATGTGGAACTTGTTTTGCAGAGCGGACACTATCCTTGTGTTCAAAACCTTCTATGAAGTATTCGAGGAGGAACCCGCCTTTGCAATACCGAAGACAATATGCGCGTCGGACTCTGCCGTCATTGAAGCCTGGTTCGGGGCTACCGAGGGAGTCCCGGACTAGGGGTGTCCGGATAGCGGACTATCGTCACGGCCGGACTCCAAGACTATGAAGATACAAGATTGAAGACTTCGTCCCGTGTCCGGATGGTACTTTCCTTTGCGTGGAAGGCAAGCTTGGCGATACGGATATGTAGATCTCCTACCATTGTAACCGGCTCTGTGTAACCCTAACCTATCCGGTGTCTATATAAACCGGAGGGTTTTAGTCCATAGGACAATAACTTCATCATCAACAATCATACCATAGGCTAGCTTCTAGGGTTTAGCCTCCTTGATCTCGTGGTAGATCTACTCTTGTACTACCCATATCATCAATATTAATCAAGCAGGAGTAGGGTTTTACCTCCATCGAGCGGGCCCGAACTCGGGTAAAAACATTGTGTCCCTTTGTCTCCTGTTACCATCCGCCTAGACGACAGTTCGGGACCCCCTACCCGAGATCCGCCGGTTTTGACACCGACAATGCCCCCTCCGGGATCCTCCTCCATGGCCTCCGGTGATGATGGCCCCCTCCGGCAGAGTGCCAGAGAGGGCCTAGATTGATTTCTCGTGGCTACAGAGGCTTGCGGCGGTGGAACTTCTGATCTAGGTTATTTTCTGGAGATTTGGGTATTTATAGGAGAGGTTGGCGTCGAGAACAAGTCAGGGGGCCCCACGGAGCGTCCACGAGGCACAGGGGCGCGCCTCCTCCTCGTGGTGCCCACAGGCCTCCCTCCCAGAACTCTTCATTCCAAGATTTTTTATATTTTCCAAAAAATTCTCCGTTGATTTTCATCGCATTCGAGAACTTTTATTTACGCACAAAAACAACACCACAGTAGTTTTGGCTGAAACAAAGATCAATCCGGGTTAGTTATAATCAAATCCAAAATCATATAAAACTATTGTAAACATGGCATGAATACTTCATAAATTATAGATACGTTGGAGACGTATCGGCATCCCCAAGCTTAATTCCTGCTCGTCCTAGTAGGTAAATGATAAAAGAAATAATTTATGAAGTGTGAATGCTAGCAAGTGCATAAGTTTGATCAATGATAGTTCCAATCACTTTTTCTTGCATCATTATATATCATAATAGTAGCTCAACTCATGAAACTTCTCATGATCAAGTAACAAGCTATTCACATGTTAAAGTATAGATCATAAACTTTCTTGAAAACTAACAAGCCATGCTCTTAGTCATCAAGCAATTGCAATTCATCTTATTTTCGGGAAGGGTCTATGTAAGAGATTTGATTCAGCAAACTCCACATACTCAACTATCATTTAATCTTTCACAATTACTAACACTCATGTGATATTTATGGGTTCAAAGTTTCAATCGGACATAGAGAAAGAAAGGGGCTTATAGTTTCGCCCCCCAACCTTTTACCTCAAGGGTAATGTCAACAATAATAATTTATGAAAACCTACATCCAAGTGGATATATATATATATATATATATATATATATATATATATATATATATATATATATAGATCGCTCCAACACAAAGTGCTTGCCAAAGGAAATAGTGTAAAAAGGAAAGGTGATGATCACCATGACTCTTGTATAAGGGTAGAAGATAAAAGTAAAAGATAGGCCCTTCGCAGAGGGAAGCACATGTTGTCATGCGCTTTTATGGTTGGATGCACAAAATCTCAATGCAAAAGAACGTCACTTTATATTGCTGCTTGTGATAAAGATCTTTATTATGCAGTCTGTCGCTTTTATTTCTTCCCTATCACAAGTTCGTATAAAGCTTATTTTCTTCGCACTAATAGATCGTACATATTTGGAGAGCAATTTTTATTGCATGCACCGATGACAACTTACTTGAAGGATCTTACTCAATCCATAGGTAGGTATGGTGGACTCTCATGGCAAAATTGGTTTAAGGGCTGTTTGGAAGCACAAGTAGTATTTCTACTTGGTGCAAAGAATTTGGCTAGCATGAGAGGGAAAGGCAAGCTCAACATGTTGGATGATCCAAGACAATATAACGTTTCGGATATAGGAAAACGCAGCCCATTAAGTTGTCTTCCTTGTCCAACATCAACCTTTTAGCATGTCATATTTTAATGAGTACTCACAATTACAAAAGATGTCCAAGATAGTGTATTTATATGTGAAATCTCTCTTCCTTTAATATTCTTTCATGAATTGTTCAAGTGACCATTTCTGTGTTTGCTAACTTTCAACAAATTTACCCCTATACTTATTATGTGTGAAGTCATTACTCCCCATGGTATAAGCATATGAAACATATATAAATTCAGATTTATGATATACACTTCATTCAACCATTTACTCATAGGATATATGTGAAGCACGTGAGTAAATGACAAACAGTCCAAAAAGATATAAGTGAAGAACACTGAGTAGTCAAATAATTAACTAGCCATGGGAGGATTCTTTTTCATTCAAGATGTCAGATCCAATGATTTTATTCAAACATCAAGTGAAATTAAAAATACGATCCAAGCAAAACACATATCATGTGACGAATAAAAATATAGCTCCGAGTAAGGTATACCGATAGTTTTGAAGACGAAAGAGGGGATGCCTTCCGGCATCCCCAAGCTTAGGCGATTGAGTATTCATTGAATATTACCTTGGGGTTCCTTGGGCATCCCCAAGCTTAGGGTATTTCCACTCCTTATTCTCCTCATATCGATATCTCACCCAAAACTTGAAAACTTCAATTACACAAAACTTAACAGAACTTCGTGAGATGGGTTAGTATGATAATGAGTAAACCATTCACTTTGGTACTTTCAAAGACAAGATTCATAATTTTTATCACACAGTGCCTACTGTACCATATCATTTCTACAATTTATATAGAGAAATATAAGCCATAGAAACTAGAAAACAAGCAAACTATGCAATGAAAAACAGAATCTGTCGTAAGCAGAGCAGTCAGAATGATCTAAACAAAGAACCATACTTATGCTACTCCAAAAATTATGAAATAAATTGGTGGACGTGAGGAATTTGTCTATTAATCTTCTGCAAAAAGAATAAACTCAAAAGCACTCTTCTGTAAAAAAAAATGACAGCTAATCCCATGAGCGCAAAGTTTCTATTTTTTACAGCAAGATCACATTAACTTTCACCCAAGTCTTCCCAAAGGTCTTACTTGGCACTTTATTGAAACAAAAGCTATAAAACATGATTACCACAGTAGCTTAATCATGTAAACATACAAAAACAGTAAGGGTAAATATTGGGTTGTCTCCCAACAACGCTTTTCTTTAATGCCTTTTAGCTAGGCATGATGATTTCAATGATGCTCACATAGAAGATAAGAATTGAAACATAAAGAGAGCATCATGAAGAATATGACTAGCACATTTAAATCTAACCCACTTCCTATGCCTAGGGATTTTGTGAGCACATAATTTATAGGAACAAGAATCAACTAGCATAGGAAGGCAAAACAAGTATAACTTTGAAACTTTAAGCACATAGAGAGGAAACTTGATATTATTGCAACTCCTACAAGCATAGTGGCTCCCACATATTCTACGAAGATCTTTATCGGTCAAACCGCATAACAACATACTTTGTTCCCTTTGTCATCGGTATGTTACTTGCCTGAGATTTGATCATCGGTATCTCAATACCTAGTTCAATCTCGTTATCGGCAAGTCTCTTTACTCGCTCCGTAATACATCATCCATAACTAACTCATTAGTTACAATGCTTGCAAGGCTTATAGTGATGTGCATTACCGAGTGGGCCCAGAGATACCTCTCCAACAATCAGAGTGACAAATCCTAATCTCGAAATACGCCAACTCAACAAGTACCTTTGGTGACACCTATAGAGTACCTTTATAATCACCCAGTTACGTTGTGACGTTTGGTAGCACACAAAGTGTTCCTCCGATAAACGGGAGTTGCATAATCTCATAGTCATAGGAACATGTATAAGTCATGAAGAAAGCAATAGCAACATACTAAACGATCAAGTGCTAAGCTAACGGAATGGGTCAAGTCAATCACATCATTCTCCTAATGATGTGATCCCGCTAATTAAATGACAACTCATGTCTATGGTTAGGAAACATAACCATCTTTAATTAACGAGCTAGTCAAGTAGAGGCATACTAGTGACACTATGTTTGTCTATGTATTCACACATGTATTATGTTTCCGGTTAATACGATTCTAGCATGAATAATAAACATTTATCATGATATGAGGAAATAAATAATAACTTTATTATTGCCTCTAGGGCATATTTCCTTGATCTCCCACTTACACTAGACTCAATAATCTAGCTTACATAAAGAATGATTTTAACACCCATGGAGTTTTGGTGCTGATCATGTTTTGCTCGTGGAAGAGGCTTAGTCAACGGTTCCGCAACATTGAGATCCGTATGTATCTTGCAAATCTTCTGTGTTCTCCACTGACTTGATCCCGGATGGAATTGAAGTATCTCTTGATGTGCTTGGTTCTCTTGTGAAATCTGGATTCCTTTGCCAAGGCAATTGCACCAGTATTGTGATGACCCACAAGTATAGGGGATCTATCGTAGTCCTTTCGATAAGTAAGAGTGACGAACCCAACAATGAGGAGAAGGAAATGATAAGCGGTTTTCAGCAAGGTATTCTCTGCAAGCACTGAAATTATCGGTAACAGATAGTTTTGTGATAAAGTAATTTGTAACGGGTAACAAGTAATAAGTGTAAATAAAGTGCAGCAAGATGACCCAATCCTTTTTGTAGCAAAGGACAAGCCTAGAAAAACTCTTATATAGAGAAAAGCGCTCCCGAGGACACATGGGAATTATCGTCAAGCTAGTTTTCATCACGTTCATATGATTCGCGTTCGGGTACTTTGATAATTTGATATGTGGGTGGATCGGTGCTTGGGTGCTGTCCTTACTTGGACAAGCATCCCACTTATGATTAACTCCTATTGCAAGAATCCGCAACTACAAAATAAGTATTAAGGTAAACCTAACCATAGCATGAAACATATGGATCCAAATCAGCCCCTTACTAAACAGCAACGATAAACTAGGGTTTAAGCTTCTCTCCTCTAGTAACCCATCATCTACTTATTACTTCCCAATGCCTTCCTCTAGGCCCAAACAATGGCAAAGTGTCATGTAGTCGACGTTCACATAACACCACTAGAGGAGAGACAACATACATCTCATCAAAATATCGAATCTAATACCAAATTCACATGACTACTAATAGCAAGACTTCTCCCATGTCCTCGTGAACAAAACGTAACTACTCACAAATCATATTCAAGTTCATAATCAGAGGGGTATTAATATGCATATAGGATCTGAACATATGATCTTCCACCAAATAAACCAACTAGCATCAACTACAAGGAGTAATCAACACTACTAGCAACCTACAGGTACCAAACTGAGGCTTTGGGACAAAGATTGGATACAAGAGATGAACTAGGGTTTGAGAGGAGATGGTGCTGGTGAAGATGTTGATGGAGATTGCCCCCCTCCCGATGAGAGGAGCGTTGGTGATGACGATGGCGATGATTTCACCCTCCCGGAGGGAACTTTCCCCGGCAGAACAGCTCCGCTGGAGACATAGATTGGTTCCGCCAAGGTTCCGCCTCGTGGCGGCGGAGTTTCTTCTCGAAAGCTTGCTTATGATTTTTTCTCGGACGAAAGACTTCATATAGCAGAAGATGGGCACCGGAGGGCCACCAAGGGGCCCACGAGGCAGGTGGGCGCGCCCAGGGGGGTAGGGCGCGCCTCCCACCCTCGTGGCCAGGGTGTGGCCCCCCTCTGGTATTTTCTTTGTCCAATATTTTTTTATTAATTCCAAAAATGACTTCCGTGAAGTTTCAGGACTTTTGGAGCTGTGCAGAATAGGTCTGTAATATTTGCTCCTTTTCCAAATTTAAAAATTCCAAATTACCGCATTCTCCCTCTTCATGTAAACCTTATAAAATAGGAGAGAATAGGCATAAGTATTTTGACATAATGTGTAATAACAGCCCATAATGCGATAAATATCGATATAAAAGCATGATGCAAAATGGACGTATCAACTCCCCCAAGCTTAGACCTCGCTTGTCCTCAAGCGGAAGCCGATAACGATAATATGTCCACATGTTTAGAGGTAGAGGTGTCGATAAAATAAAATACGAACATGAGGGCATCATGATCATTCTTATAACAACAACATATATGGATATTGTCATATGATTTCTTTTGCTCAAGTAATAATCTATTCACAATGTCAAGTATGAATCAGAAACTTCATTGAGAACCAGCAAACTATAATCTCAGTCATTGAAGCAATTGCAATTTATCATAACATCTGAAAGAGTCTATGTAAGAGCTTTTCAGCAAGTCCACATACTCAACTATCATTTAGTATTTCACAATTGCTAACACTCACACAATACTTGTGGTTACGGAGTTTTAATGGAACCACGTAGAAAGATAGGGGCTTATAGTTTCACCTCCCAACCTTTTACCTCAAGGGTAATGTCAACAATAATAGTTCATGCTAACTTACATCCAATTGGATATATATATATATATATCAGGATCTTTCCAACACAAGGTGCTTGCCAAAGGATAAAATGTAAAAAGGAAAGGTGAAGATCACCATGACTCTTGCATAAGGGTAAGAGATAAAAGTAAAAGATAGGCCCTTCGCAGAGGGAAGCAGAGGTTGTCATGCGCTTTCATGGTTGGATGCACGAAATCTTAGTGCAAAAGAACGTCACTTTATATTTCCACTTGTGATATGGACCTTTATTATGCAGTCCTTCGCTTTTATTCCTTCCACATCACAAGATCGTATAAAGCTTATTTTCTCCACACTAATAAATCATACATATTTAGAGAGCAATTTTTATTGCTTGCACCAATGACAACTTACTTGAAGGATCTTACTCAATCCATAGGTAGATATGGTGGACTCTCATGGCAAAACTGGGTTTAAGGATATTGGAAGCACAAGTAGTATCTCTACTTGGTGCAAAGAATTGGCTAGCATGAGTGAGAAAGGCAAGCTCAACATATTGGATGATCCATGACAATCTGCTTTATTTTGGATATAAGAAAACATAACCCATTACGTTGTCTTCCTTGTCCAACATCAACTCTTTAGCATGTCATATTTTAATGAGTGCTCACAATCATAAAAGATGTCCAAGATAGTATATTTATATGTAGAGCCTCTCTTTCTTTATTACTTCCTATTAATTGCAACGATGACCAAAGCCATGTTTGTCAACTCTCAACAACTTTTAATCATCATACTCTTTCTATGTGAAGTCATTACTCTCCATAAGATCAATTTGATCTCTTTATTTCTTTTTATTCTTTCTCTTTTCTTTTATTCCCTCAAGATCATGGTAAAATAATCAAGCCCTTGACTCAACACTAATCTTTATTATATATAGCTTACGGACTTGATTACATAGAGGGATCATAAGGCAAAACTCAAAACTAGATCATACCAAAAACTTTATTCTACCAGATCAAGGTATTACTAAAAGGAATGAACTAAGAAAAACAGTAAAGATGGGAGTGTGATGGTGATACGATATCGGGACACCTCCCCCAAGCTTTGAAGTTGCCAAGGGGAGTGCCCATACCCATGTGATTATATCTCTTTGTTCGGGGGTAGTGATGTGATATTCTTAGCGATGATACCCCTTAGGATACGATTCTCCTCCTCGAGCTTATTGACTTGCTGCTTGAGGTCCATTATTTCCTTACGAAGCTTTCACAGAATCGCTAAAGCTCCTTGCACCCAAGGGTGTTGCATAGTCATGGAGAACAAGTGACACTCTTCTTCATATTTTCATAAGAAAGAAATCTAACATTGGAAGGGATAGCCGAGTTTGGGATAGCCGAGCTTTGTAGTTCCCCCATCGTGAATCCGGCCTGGTAGCGAGAAGTGACTTCTTGATCCTCCTCCATGGCATCTATCCTTTTCAAATTGGCCTCCATCTCTTCCTCCGTTGCTGGCCCAAAGTGGTCAAGATCATTGCTTGTTCTTAGTCCCGTGTCGGATGAGACACCCGACTCTCCCTGACCGACTCTTGAGAAGACATCTTGCTCTAATCTGCGGCAGAAACAGCTCAAAACGAAAACAGAGGATAATTGCGTGATACGGTGGTCAAAACCTTCAGGAGATTATGTAATGAATTTTTACCGACCAAAAGAAGTATCATGCAAGAAAATGGAGTCCGGAGAGCACACGAGGTGCCCATTTAGGTAGGGGGCGCGCCTGTGGGGTAGGGCGCGCCCTCCACCCTCATGGAGGCCTCGTGTCCTTCCCGGACTACTTCTTATTTTCCTATTTTTCTAAATATTCCAAAACGGAGAAAAAATGCCATTAGAACTGTTTTGGAGTCGGTTTATACCGTACCACGTACCTATTCCTTTTCGGAGTCTCAAACGCTCGGAAAGTGTCTCTTATGTATTCCTCCAGGGTTACAGTTTCAATAATATTAGTTTCAACGTTTATAGGATTACATGAGATATAATGTTTGATTCTTTGACCGTTCACCACCTTCGGATTTGTGCCCTCAAAGTTGTTGATTTTTATGGCACCAGAATGATAGACCTCCTCAATAACGTAAGGACCTTCCCATTTAGAGAAGTTTTCATGCAAAAAATCTTAAACGAGAGTTGTATAGCAATACATAATCACCTACATTAAACTCGCGCTTTTGTTTCCTTTTGTCATGCCATCTTTTGAGTTTTTCTTTAAACAACTTGGCATTCTCATAGGCTTGGGTTCTCCATTCATCAAGTGAGCTTATGTCAAACAGCCTCTTCTCACCGGCAAGTTTGAAATCATAATTGAGCTCTTTAATAGCCCAATATGCCTTATGTTCTAATTCGAGAGGTAAGTGACATGCTTTTCCATAAACCATTTTATACGGAGACATACCCATAGGATTTTTATATGCAGTTCTATAGGCCCATAATGCATCATCAAGTTTCTTGGACCAATTATTTCTAGATCTATTAATGATCTTTTGCAAAATTAATTTGAGCTCTCTATTACTCAATTCTACTTGACCACTAGACATGGGTGATAGAAGATGCAATTCTATGATTAACATCATACTTGGCAAGCATTTTACTTAAAAGCACCATGAATAAAATGTGAACCACCATCAGTCATTTAATATCTAGGGACTCCAAACCTCGGAAAAATACCTTCTTTAAGCATCTTAAAAGAAGTGTTATGATCAGCACTACTAGTTGGAATAGCTTCTACCCACTTAGTAACGTAATCAACAGCAACTAAAATATGTGTATACCCATTAGAGTAAGGAAACAGTCCCATATAATCAAAGCCCCAAACATCGAATGGTTCAATAACAAGTGAATAATTCATAGGCATTTCTTGACGTCTACTAATATTACCAATTCTTTGGCATTCATCACAAGACAAACTTACGAGCATCCTTGAAGAGAGTAGGCCAATAAAAACCGGATTGCAATACCTTATGCGCAGTTCTATCTCCAGCGTGGTGTCCTTCATAAGCTCGGAGTGACACTTGTGTAGGATCATTCCTGTTCATGCTCGTGTACACAACATCTAATAACACCATCTACTCCTTCTTTATAAAGATGTGGGTCATCCCAAAAGTAATGTCTCAAATCATAGAAAAACTTTTTCTTTTGCTGGTATGTGATACTAGGTGGTATAAATTTAGCAACAATGTAATTAGCATAATCAGCATACCATGGAGCAGTACGAGAAGTATTTATGACAGCTAATTGTTCATCAGGAAAGCTATCATCAATAGGTAGTGGGTCATCAAGAACATTTTCTAACCTAGACAAGTTGTGTGCAACGGGGTTCTCAGCTCCCTTTCTATCAATAATATGCAAATCAAATTCTTGTAGCAAGAGAACCCATCTAATAAGTCTAGGTTTAGCATCTTTCTTTTCCATAAGGTATTTAGTAGCAGCATGATCAGTGTGAATAGTAACTTTAGAATCAACAATATAAGGTCTGAACTTATCACAAGCAAAAACAACTGCTAAGAATTCTTTTTCAGTAGTAGCATAATTTCTCTGGGCGTTGTCTAGAATTTTACTAGCATATTGAATAACATTTAATTTCTTATCAACTCTTTGCCCTAGAACAACACCTACAGCATAATCACTAGCATCACACATAATTTCAAAGGGTAAATTCACATCAGGAGGCTGAACAATAGGTGCAGAAATTAATGCTTTCTTAAGTATTTCAAATGCTTCTACACAATCATCATCAAAGACAAAAGGAATGTCTTTTTGTAATAGATTAGTCAGAGGCAGAGAAATTTTTGAGAAGTCCTTAATGAACCTCCTATAAAAACCGGCATGACCAAGAAAACTTCTTATACCTTTGATGTCCTTGGGACACGGTATCTTTTCAATAGCATCAACTTTGGCTTTATCAACTTCAATGCCTCTTTCAGAAATTTTATGCCCCAAGACAATACCTTCATTAACCATAAAGTGGCACTTTTCCCAATTCAAGACAAGGTTAGTTTCTTCACATCTCTGCAAAACTCGATCAAGGTTGCTCAAGCAATAATCAAAAGAGGATCCATAAACGGAGGAATCGTCCATGAAAACCTCACAAATCTTTTCACAAAAATCAGAGAATATAGGCATCATGCATATTTTAAAGGTAGCAGGTGCATTACATAAACCAAAAGGCATACGTCTATAAGCAAAAGTACCGAAAGGGCAAGTAAAAGTGGTCTGCTTAATCATCAGCTGAAACATATATTTGAGAGAAACCAGAATAACCATCTAGAAAGCAAAAATGTGTATGTTTGGATAATCTTTCTAGCATTTGATCTATGAATGGCAAGGGGTAATGATCTTTTTTAGTAGCTTTATTTAATTTTATGGAAATCAATTACCATCCTATAACCTGTAATAATTCTTTGCGGAATCAATTCATATTTATCATTAGGAACGACAAAGTAATACCTCCCTTCTTAGGGACACAATGGACAGGACTTACCCAATCGACTATCAAAGAACGGGATAAATTATACCTGCCTCAAGGAGCTTTAGTATTTCCTTTCTTACTACTTCTTTCATCTTAGGATTCAGCCGTCGTTGGTGATCAATAACTGGTTTGGTGTCTTTCTCCAAATTTATTTCGTGTTGGCATAGAGTGGGACTAATGCCCTTAAGATCATCAAGAGTATATCCAATAGCAGCACGGCGCTTCTTCAGAGTTTTCAATAATTTTTCTTCCTCCTTCTTTGAAAGGTTAGCACTAATAATAACAGGATATATCTTCTTTTCATCAAGATAAGCATATTTAAGAGTATCAGGCAATGGTTTAAGCTCAAACACTGGATCACCATTGGGTGGAGGAGGATCCCCTAGGATTTCAACAGGCAAGTTGTGTTTCAGAATAGGTCCCTGTTTAAAGAATACTTCATCTATTTCCCTTCTTTGATTCATAAACATATCATTCTCATGGTCTAGCAAATATTGTTCTAAAGGATCACTAGGAGGCACGGCAATAGAAGCAAGACCAATAATTTCATCCTTACCAGGCATCCTCATCATGAGGTTGTCTACGAAATTTAGAGAAATTAAACTCATGAGACATATCATCCAAACCAATAGTAACAACATCCTTTTCGCAGTCTATCTTAGCATTAATAAAGATTCAAGAAGGGTCTACCAAATATATGGGACAAAAGCTATCTTGTGGGGAACCAAGAACAAGAAAATCAGCAGGATATTTAGTTTTTCCAAACAAGACTTCAACATCTCTAACAATCCCAATCGGTGATATAGTATCTCTATTGGCAAGCTTAATGGTAACATCAATATCTTCTAACTCAGCGGGTGCAATATCATGCATAATTTCTTTGTATAAAGAAATAGGTATTGCACTAGCACTAGCACCCATATCACACAAGTCATGATAACAATGATCTCCTATCTTAACAGAAATAACAGGCATGACTACAACAGGTCTATGTCTATCTTTAGCACCAGGTTTAGCAATTCTAGCAGTTTCCTCACAGAAAAAAAAACATGCCCATCAATATTATCAGCCAAGAGATCCTTAACCATAGCAATATTAGGTTCAACTTTAACTTGCTCAGGAGGTGTATAAGTTCTAATATTACTTATAATGAACCACGATTGAAGCTTTAGCATGATCCTTTATCCTAACAGAAAAGGTGGTTTCTCAACATAAGTAGTAGGAACAATAGGATCATTATAAGTGATAGTCTTTTCTTCAACTTTAATAGGTTCGACTACTTTTACTTCTATGGGAGGATGATATTTAAACCACTTCTCCTTAGGGAGATCAACATGAGTAGCAAAAGGATTCACAAAAAGAAGCTACTATCTCGTAATCAAGTCCATATTTAGTGCTAAATCTACGGAAAACATCGGTATCCATAAAAGATTTAACACAATCAAACTTAGGTGTTATACCTGACTCCTTACCTTCGTCGAGATCCCAATCTTCAGAGTTGCGTTTAATTCTTTCCAATAAATCCCATTTGAATTCAATAGTCTTCATCATAAAAGAACTAGTACAAGAAGTATCGAGCATGGAGCGACTGTTGTCAGAAAGCCAAGCATAAATTTTTTGAATAATCATCTCTCTTGAAAGCTCATGATTGGGGCATTAATATAACATTGACTTAAGCCTCCCCCAAGCTTGAGCGATGCTTTCTCCTTCGCAAGGCCAAAAATTATATATATAATTACGATCACGATGAACAAGATGCATAGGATAAAACTTCTGATGAAATTCCAATTTCAATCGTTTGTAGTCCCATGATCCCATATCATCACATAGCCTATACCATGTCAATGCATCTCCCTTCAAAGATAAAGGGAATACCTTCTTCTTGATAACATCATTGGGCATACCTGCAAGCTTAAATAATCCACAAACTTCATCAACATAGATTAAGTGTAAATCGGGATGCAATGTTCCATCTCCTGCAAATGGATTAGCTAGTAGTTTCTCTATCATACCCGAAGGAATTTCAAAGTAAACATTTTCAGTAGGTTCAGTAGGTTGAGGAGCAACTATTTGCTCTACCGGTCGGGGTGAAGAGTGTCGAACCCAACGAGGAGCGAAGGAAATGATAAGCGGTTTTCAAAGAAGGTATTCTCTGCAAGCACTGAAATTATCGGTAACATATAGTATTGTGATAAAGTAATTTGTAACGGGTAACAAGTAACAAGTGTAAATAAAGTGCAGCAAGATGGCCCAATCCTTTTTGTAGCAAAGGACAAGCCTAGACAAACTCTTATATAGAGAAAAGCGCTCCCGAGGACACATGGGAATTATCGTAAAGTTAGTTTTCATCACGTTCATATGATTCGCGTTCGGTACTTTGATAATTTGATATGTGGGTGGACCGGTGCTTGGGTGCTGTCCTTACTTGGACAAGCATCCCACTTATGATTAACTCCTATTGCAAGCATCCACAACTACAAAATAAGTATTAAGGTAAACCTAACCATAGCATGAAACATATGGATCCAAATCAGCCCCTTACGAAGCAACGCATAAACTAGGGTTTAAGCTTCTGTCACTCTAGCAACCCATCATCTACTTATTAATTCCCAATGCCTTCCTCTAGGTCCAAACAATGGTGGAGTTTCATGTAGTTGACGTTCACATAACACCACTAGAGGAGAGACAACATACATCTCATCAAAATATCGAACGAATACCAAATTCACATGACAACTAATAGCAAGACTTCTCCCATGTACTCAGGAACAAACGTAACTACTCACAAATCATATTCATGTTCATAATCATAGGGGTATTAATATGCATATAGGATCTGAACATATGATCTTCCACCAAATAAACCAACTAGCATCAACTACAAGGAGTAATCAACACTACTAGCAACCTACAGGTACCTATCTGAGGCTTTGGGACAAACATTGGATACAAGAGATGAACTAGGGTTTGAGAGGAGGTGGTGCTGGTGAAGATGTTGATGGAGATTTGGCCTCCTCCCGATGAGAGGAGCGTTGGTGATGACGATGGCGATGATTTCCCCCTCCCAGAGGGAAGTGTCCTCGGCAGAACAGCTCCGCCGGAGACCTAGATTGGTTCCGCCTCGTGGCGGCGGAGTTTCTTTCCGAAAGCTTGCTTATGATCTTTTCATGGACGAAAGACTTCATATAGCAGAAGATGGGAACCGGAGGGCCACCAGGGGCCCACGAGGCAGGGGGACGCCAGGGGGGTAGGGCGCGCCCCCACCCTCGTGGCTAGGGTGTGGGCCCCTATGGTATTTTCTTCACTCAGTATTTTTTATTATTTCCAAAAATAACTTCCATGGAGTTTCGGGACTTTTGGAGTTGCGCAGAATAGGTCTCTAATATTTGCTCCTTTTCCAGCCTGTAATTCCAACTTTGCCAACATTCTCCTCTTCATGTAAACCTTATAAAATAAGAGAGAATAGGCATAAGTATTGTGACATAATGTGTAATAACAGCCCATAATGCGATAAATGTCGATATAAAAGCATGATGCAAAATGGACATATCATATTGTCACAAAAGATTTTCATTGGTCCCGATGCACTAGGTATGACACCTAGATCGGATATGAACTCCTTCATCCAGACTCCTTCATTTGCTGCTTCCGAAGCTGCTATGTACTCCGCTTCACACGTAGATCCCGCCACGACGCTTTGTTTAGAACTGCACCAACTGACAGCCCCACCGTTCAATGTAAGCACGTATCCGATTTGCGATTTAGAATCATCCGGATCAGTGTCAAAGCTTGCATCGACGTAACCATTTACGACGAGCTCTTTGTCATGTTATAAACGAGAAACATATCCTTAGTCCTTTTTAGGTATTTCAGGATGTTCTTGACCGATGTCCAGTGATCCACTCCTGGAGTACTTTGGTACCTCCCTGTTAGGCTAATAGCAAGACACACATCACGTCTGGCACACAACATTGCATACATGATAGAGCCTATGGCTGAAGCATAGGGAACATCTTTCATTTTCTCTCTATCTTCTGCAGTGGTCGGGCGTTGAGTCTGACTCAATTTCACACCTTGTAACACAGGTGATGTCTACTACGCAACCTTCTTCTTGTAGACGTTGTTGGGTCTCCAAGTGCAGAGGTTTGTAGGACAGTAGCAAATTTCCCTCAAGTGGATGGCCTAAGGTTTATCAATCCGTGGGAGGTGTAGGATGAAGATGGTCTCTCTCAAGCAACCCTGCAACCAAATAACAAAGAGTCTCTTGTGTCCCCAACACACCCAATACAATGGTAAATTGTGTAGGTGCACTAGTTGGCGAAGAGATGGTGATACAAGTGCAATATGGATGGTAGATATAGGTTTTTGTAATCTGAAAATATAAAAACAGCAAGGTAACTAATGATAAAAGTGAGCACAAACGGTATTGCAATGCTAGGAAACAAGGCCTAGGGTTCATACTTTCACTAGTGCAAGTTCTCTCAACAATAATAACATAATTGGATCATATAACTATCCCTCAACATACAACAAAGAGTCACTCCAAAGTCACTAATAGCGGAAAACAGACGAAGAGATTATGGTAGGGTACGAAACCACCTCAAAGTTACTCTTTCCGATCAATCCATTGGGCTATTCCTATAAGTGTCACAAACAGCCCTAGAGTTCGTAGTAAAATAACACCTTAAGACACACATCAACCAAAACCCTGATGTCACCTAGATACTCCAATGTCACCTCAAGTATCCGTGGGTATGATTATACGATATGCATCACACAATCTCAGATTCATCTATTCAACCAACTCATAGAACCTCAAAGAGTGCCCCAAAGTTTCTACCGGAGAGTCAAGACGAAAACATATGCCAATCCCTATGCATAGGTTCATGGGCGGAACCCGCAAGTTGATCACCAAAACATACATCAAGTGAATCAATAGAATAACCCATTGTCACCATGGTTATCCCACGCAAGACATACATCAAGTGTTCTCAAATCATTAAAGACTCAATCCGATAAGATAACTTCAAAAGGAAAACTCAATCCATTACAAGAGAGTAGAGGGGGAGAAACATCATAAGATCAGACTATAATAGCAAAGCTCGCGATACATCAAGATCGTGCTAAATCAAGACCACAAGAGAGAGAGAGAGAGAGAGAGAGAGAGAGAGATCAAACACATAGCTACTGGTACATACCCTCAGCCCCGAGGGTGAACTACTCCCTCCTCGTCATGGAGAGCGCCGGGATGATGAAGATGGCCACCGGCAAGGGATCCCTCCTCCGGCAGGGTGCCGGAATAGGGTCCCGATTGGTTTTTGGTGGCTACAGAGGCTTGTGGCGGCGGAACTCCCGATCTATTCTGTTCTCCGAAGGTTTTAGGGTATATTGGTATATATAGGAGGAAGAAATACGTCAGGGGAGCCACGAGGGGCCCACGAGGGTGGAGGGCGCGCCCCCTGCCTCGTGCCTTCCTCGTTTATTCCCTGACGTGCACTCCAAGTCCCCTGGGTTGCTTCCGTTCCAAAAATCACGCTCCCGCAGGTTTCATTCCGCTTTGGACTCCGCTTGATATTCCTTTTCTCTAAACATCAAACAAGGGAAAAAACAGAAACTGGCACTGGGCTCTGGGTCAATAGGTTAGTCCCAAAAGTAATATAAAAGTGCATAGTAAAGCCCATAAAACATCCAAAACAGATAATATAATAGCATGGAACAATAAAAAGTTATAGATACGTTGGAGACGTATCAGCATCCCCAAACTTAATTCCTGCTCGTCATCGAGTAGGTAAATGATAAAAACAAATTTTTTGATGTGGAATGCTACTTGGCATAATTTCAATGTAATTCTTCTTAATTGTGGTATGAATATTCAGATCCGAAAGATTCAAGATAAAAGTTCATATTGACATAAAAGTAATAATACTTCAAGCATACTAACTAAGCAATTATGTCCTCTCAAAATAACATGGCCAAAGAAAGTTCATCCCTAAAAAATCATATAGTTTAGTCATGCTCCATTTTCTTCACACAAGAACGTTCTCATCATGCACAACCCCGATGACAAGCCAAGCAATTGTTTCATACTTTTGTAATCTCAAACATTTTGAACTTTCACGCAATAGATGAGCGTGAGCCATGGATATAGCACTATGGGTGGAATAGAATATAATGATGGGGGTTATGTGGAGAAGACAAAAAGGAGAAAGTCTCACATCAACGAGGCTAATCAATGAGCTTTGGATATGCTCATCGATTGATGTTAATGCAAGGAGTAGGGATTGCCATGCAACGGATGCACTAGAGCTATAAATATATGAAAGCTCAACAAAAGAAACTAAGTGGGTGTGCATCCAACTTGCTTGCTCACGAAGACCTAGGGCACTTGAGGAGGCCCATTGTTGGAATATACAAGCCAAGTTCTATAATGAAAGATTCCCACTAGTATATGAAAGTGACAAAACAAGAGACTCTCTATCATCATGAAGATTATGGTGCTACTTTGAAGCACAAGTGTGGTAAATGATAGTAACATTGTCCCTTCTCTCTTTTTCTCTCATTTTTTTGGGCCTTCTTTTTTTATGGCCTTTCTCTCTTTTTTTATTTCCCTCACTTGGGACAATGCTCTAGAAAATGATGATCATCACACTTCTATTTATTTACAACTCAATGATTACAACTCAATACTAGAACAAAGTATGACTCTATATGAATGCCTCCGGCGGTGTATCGGGATATGCAATGAACCAAGAGTGACATGTATGAAAGAATTATGAATGGTGGCTTTGCCACAAATACTATGTCAACTACATGATCATGCAAAGCAATATGACAATGATGAATGTGTCACGATAAACGGAACGGTGGAAAGTTGCATGGCAATATATCTCAGAATGGCTATGGAAATGCCATAATAGGTAGGTATGGTGGCTGTTTTGAGGAAGATATAAGGAGGTTTATGTGTGAAAGAGCATATCATATCACGGGTTAGGATGCACCGTGAAGTTTGCACCAACTCTCAATGTAAGAAAGGGCAATGCAGTGCATCAAGAGGCTAGCAATGATGGAAGGGTAAGAGTGCGTATAATCCATGGACTCAACATTAGTCATAAAGAACTCACATAATTATTGCAAAAATCTACAAGTCATCAAAAACCAAGCACTACGCGCATGCTCCTAGGTGGATAGATTGGTAGGAAAAGACCATCGCTCGTCACCGACCACCACTCATAAGGAGGATAATCAAAGAACACCTCATGTTTCAAATTTGTTACATAACGTTTACCATACGTGTATGTTATGGGACTTGCAAACTTCAACACAAGTATTTATCAAATTCACAACTACTCAACTAGCACAACTTTAATATCACTACCTCCATATCTCAAAACAATCATTAAGCATCAAACTTCTCATAGTATTCAACACACTCATAAGAAAGTTTTTACTAGTCTTGAATACCTAGCATATTAGGATTAAGCAAATTACCATGATGTTTAAGACTATCAAAATAATATAAGTGAAGCATGAGAGTTCATCTATTTCTTCAAAATAAAACCACCATTGTGCTCTAAAAGATATAAGTGAAGCACTAGAGCAAACGACAGACTACCCCGAAAGATATAAGTGAAGATCAATGAGTAGTTAAATAATTATGTAGCTATGTCAAGACTCTCTCTCTTTTAAGAATTTCAGATCTTGTTATTTTATTCATACAGCAAGCAAAACAAAAGAAAATAAAATGACGCTCAAAGCAAAAGACATATCATGTGGTGAATAAAAATATAGCTACAAGTAAAGTTACCGATGAACGAAGACGAAAGAGGGGATGCCATCCGGGGCATCCCCAAGCTTAGGCTCTTGGTTGTCCTTGAATATTACCTTGGGGTGCCTTGGGCATCCCCAAGCTTAGGCTCTTGCCACTCTTTATTCCGTAGTCCATCGAATCTTTACCCAAAACTTGAAAACTTCACAACACAAAACTTAACAGAAAACTCGTAAGCTCCGTTGGCGAAAGAAAACATAACACCACTTCAAGGTACTGTAATGAACTCATTCTTTATTTATATTGGTGTTAAACCTACTGTATTCCAACTTCTCTATGGTTTGTAAACTATTTTACTAGCCATAGATTCATCAAAATAAGCAAACAACACACAAAAACAGAATCTGTCAAAAACAGAACAGTATGTAGTAATCTGTAACTAACGCAAACTTCTGGAACTCAAAAAATTCTACCAAAATAGGACGACCTAGATAATTTGATTATTGATCTTCTTCAATTGAAATCAGTATTTTATCACTTTATGGTAATTTTTAACAATTGTTTTCGTGAGCAGAAAGTTTTTGTCTTTTTCAGCAAGATCAAATAATTATCATCCAAGGAGATCCTATAAGTCTTACTTGACACAAACACTAATTAAAACATAAAACCACATATAACCAGAGGCTAGATCAAATATTTATTCCTAAACAGAACGAAAAAGCAAGAAACTAAAATAAAGTTGGGTTGCCTCCCAACAAGCGCTATCGTTTAACGCCCCTAGCTAGGCATGATGATTTCAATAATGCTCACATAAAAGATAAGAATTGAAACATAAAGAGAGCATCACGAAGAATATGACTAGCACATGTAAGTCTAAACCACTTCCTATGCATAAGGATTTTGTTAGCAAACAACTTATGGGAACATGAAACAACTAGCACAGGAAAGCAAAACAAGCATAGCTTCAAGATTTTCAACACATAGAGAAGAAACTTGATATTATTGCAATATGTAGAAGCATATGATCCTCTCTCATAATAATTTTCAGTAGCATCATGAATGAATTCAACCATATAACCAGGACATAAAGCATTCTTTTCATGATCTACTTGCATAGAAATTTTACTACTCTCCACATAAGCAAAACTCTTCTCATGAGTAATAGTGAGCAAACTCAACAAAATAGTTATCATGTGAGGCATAATCCAATTGAAAACTAAAATCATGACGACAAGTTTCATAGTTAACTTTATTCCTTATAGCATACGTGTGGTCACAATAATCATCATACATAGGACGCATGCTTTCATCATAATAAATTTGCACATCAAAACTTGGGGGACTAAACATATCATCTTCATCAAACATAGCTTCCCCAAGCTTGTGGCTTTGCATATCATTAGCATCATGGATATTCAAGGAATTCATACTAACAACATTGCAATCATGCTCATCATTCAAATATTTAGTGCCAAACATTCTAATGCATTATTCCTCTAGCAATTGAGCACATTTATCGGAATCCTTATTTTCACGGAAGACATTAAAAAGATGAAGCATATGAGACACCCTTAATTCCATTTTTTTGTTTTCTTTTATAAACTAAACTAGTTATAAAACAAGAAACTAAAAGATTCGATTACAAGATCTAAAAATATACCTTCAAGCACTCACCTCTCCGGCAACGGCGCCAGAAAAGAGCTTGATGTCTACTACGCAACCTTCTTCTTGTAGACGTTGTTGGGCCTCCAAGTGCAGAGGTTTGTAGGACAGTAGCAAATTTCCCTCAAGTGGATGACCTAAGGTTTATCAATCCGTGGGAGGTGTAGGATAAAGATGGTCTCTCTCAAGCAACCCTGCAACCAAATAACAAAGAGTCTCTTGTGTCCCCAACACACCCAATACAATGGTAAATTGTATAGGTGCACTAGTTCGGCGAAGAGATGGTGCAATATGGATGGTAGATATAGGTTTTTGTAATCTGAAAATATAAAAACATCAAGGTAACTAATGATAAAAGTGAGCACAAACGGTATTGCAATGCTAGGAAACAAGGCCTAGGGTTCATACTTTCACTAGTGCAAGTTCTCTCAGCAATAATAACATAATTGGATCATATAACTATCCTCAACATGCAACAAAGAGTCACTCCAAAGTCACTAATAGTGGAGAACAAACGAAGAGATTATGGTAGGGTACGAAACCACCTCAAAGTTATTCTTTCCGATGAATCCATTGGGCTATTCCTATAAGTGTCACAAACAGCCCTAGAGTTCGTAGTAAAATAACACCTTAAGACACACATCAACCAAAACCCTAATGTCACCTAGATACTCCAATGTCACCTCAAGTATCCGTGGGTATGATTATACGATATGCATCACACAATCTCAGATTCATCTATTCAACCAACTCATAGAACCTCAAAGAGTGCCCAAAAGTTTCTACCGGAGAGTCAAGACGAAAACGTGTGCCAACCCCTATGCATAGGTCCATGGGCAGAACCCGCAAGTTGATCACCAAAACATACATCAAGTGAATCAATAGAATAACCCATTATCACCATGGTTATCCCACGCAAGACATTGATACGTCCATTTTGCATCATGCTTTTATATCAATATTTATTGCATTATGGGCTGTTATTACACATTATGTCACAATACTTATGCCTACTCTCTCTTATTTTACAAGGTTTACATAAGGAGGGAGAATGCCGATTTGGGATTACGAAATTTGGAAAAGTAGCAAATATTAGACACCTATTCTCGCACAACTCCAAAAGTCACGAAACTCCACGAAAGTTATTTTTGGAAATAATAAAAAATACTGAGCGGAAGAAATACGTCAGGGGGGCCACCACCTGCCCACGAGGGTGGGGGGCGCGCCCTACCCCTGTGGCGCCTCGCCTCGTGTGCCCCTGTTGGCTCTCCGGGTGGCCATCTTCGCTATATGAAGTATTTCACCGAGGAAAAATCATAAGCAACCTTTCGGGGCGAGACTCACGCCACGAGGAGGAACCTTGGCGGAACCAATCTAGGGCTCCGGCAGAGCTGTTACCGGGGACACTTCCCTCCGGAGGGGGAAATCATCTCCATCGTCATCACCAACGCCTCCTCTCGTCGGGAGAGGGAA
Source organism: Aegilops bicornis (assembly GCA_021605145.1). Classification (NCBI taxonomy): domain Eukaryota; kingdom Viridiplantae; phylum Streptophyta; class Magnoliopsida; order Poales; family Poaceae; genus Aegilops; species Aegilops bicornis. The sequence continues at coordinate 575,609,679 of CM038669.1, forward strand.
ATCTCCATCAACATCTTCACCAACACCATCTCCTCTCAAAACCCTAGTTCATCTCTTGTATCCAATTCTTGTCTCCAAGTCCGGATTGGTACTAGTAGGTTGCTAGTAGTGTTGATTACTCCTTGTAGTTGATGCTAGTTGGTTTATTTGGTGGAAGATCATATGTTCAGATCCTATATGCATATTAATACCCCTCTGATTATGAACATGAATATGCTTTGTGAGTAGTTACGTTTGTTCCTGAGGACATGGGAGAAGTCTTGCTATTAGTAGTCATGTGGATTTGGTATTAGTTCGATATTTTGATGAGATGTATGTTGTCTAGCCTCTAGTGGTGTTATGTGAACGTCGACTACATAACACTTCACCATTATTTGGGCCTAGAGGAAGGCATTGGGAAGTAATACGTATATGATGGGTTGCTAGAGTGAAAGAAGCTTAAACCCTAGTTTATGTGTTGCTTCGTAAGGGGCTGATTTGGATCCATATGTTTCATGCTATGGTTTGGTTTACCTTAATACTTTTGTTGTAGTTGCGGATGCTTGCAATAGAGGTTAATCATAAGTGGGATGCTTGTTCAAGTAAGAACAGCACCCAAGCACCGGTCCACCCACATATCAAATTATCAAAGTACCGAACGCGAATCATATGAACGTGATGAAAACTAGCTTGACAATAATTCCCATGTGTCCTCGGGAGCGTTTTCCTCTATAGAAGAGTTTGTCCAGGCTTGTCCTTTGCTGCAAAAAGGATTGGGCCACCTTGCTGCACTTTATTTACTTTTGTTACTTGTTGCTCGTTACAAATTATCTTATCACAAAACTATCTGTTACCACTTATTTCAGTACTTGCAGAGAATACCTTGCTGAAAACTGCTTATCATTTCCTTCTGCTCCTCGTTGGGTTCGACACTCTTACTTAACGAAAGGACTACGATAGATCTCCTATACTTGTGGGTCATCAAGACTCTTTTTCGCACCGCTGTCGGGAGTGAAGCGCCTTTGGTAGGTGGAATTTGGTAAGGAAAATTTTATATAGTGTGCTGAAATTAACTGTCAATTGTTACTATGGAAAGTAATCCTCTGAGGGGCTTGTTCGGGGTATCTTCACCTCGACCACTAGAGCGAAGAGTTGCTCCTCAACCTACTGAACCAACTGAGAATGAAAATGTTCCCTTTGAAGTTCCTTCGGGTATGTTAGAAAAACTGCTAGCAAATCCTTTTATAGGAGATGGAACAAAGCATCCTGATTGGCACCTAATATATGTGGATGAAGTTTGTGGATTATTTAAGCTTGCAGGTATACCCGATGATGTTGTTAAGAAGAAGGTCTTCCCTTTATCTTTGAAGGAAGATGCATCGACATGGTATAGGCTATGTGATGATACGGGATCATGGAACTATAAACGATTGAAATTGGAATTTCATCAGAAGTTTTATCCTATGCATCTTGTTCACCGTGATCGCAATTATATATATAATTTTTGGCCTCACGAAGGAGAAAGCATCGCTCAAGCTTGGGGGAGGCTTAAATCAATGTTATATTCATGCCCCAATCATGAGCTCTCAAGAGAAATAATTATTCAAATTTTTTATGCTCGGCTTTCTGAAAACAATCGCACCATGCTTGATACTTCTTGTGCCGGCTCTTTTATGATGAAGACTATTGAATTCAAATGGAATTCATTGGATAGAATTAAACGCAACTCTGAAGATTGGGATCTCGACGAAGGTAAGGAGTCAGGTATGACACCTAAGTTTGATTCTATTAAATCTTTTATGGATACCGATGTTTTCCGTAAATTTAGCACTAAATATGGACTTGACTCTGAGATAGTAGCTTCTTTCTGTGAATCTTTTGCTACTTATGTTGATCTCCCCAAGGAGAAGTGGTTTAAATATCATCCTCCCATAGAAGTAAAAGTAGTTGCACCTACTAGAGTTGAAGAAAAGGCTATCACTTATAATGATCCTGTTGTTCCTACTTCTTATGTTGAGAAACCACCTTTCCCCGTTAGGATAAAGGATCATGCTAAAGCTTCAAGTATGGTTCGTAAAAGCAATATTAGAACTTATACACCTTCTGAGCAAGTTAAAGTTGAACCTAATATTGCTATTGTTAAAGATCTCTTGGCTGATAATATTGATGGGCACGTTATTTATTTCAAGGCAAACCGCTAGAATTGCCAAACCTCGTGCTAAAAGTAAACATAGACCTGTGGTAGGCGTGCTCGTTATTTACATTAAAATAAGAGATCATTGTTATCATGGCTTATGTGATATGGGTGCTAGTGTTAGTGCAATACCTTATGACTTATACAAAGAAATTATGCATGATATTGCACTTTGAGATAGAAGATATTAATGTCACAATTAAACTTGCCAATAGAGATACTATTTCACCAATGGGAATTGTTAGAGATGTTGAAGTCTTGTGTGGGAAAACTAAATATCCTGCTGATTTTCTTGTTCTTGGTTCCCCACAAGATAGCTTTTGTCCCATTATATTTGGTAGACCCTTCTTGAACACCGTCAATGCTAGGATAGATCATGAAAAGGATGTTGTTACTATAGGCTTGGGTGATATGTCTCATGAGTTTAATTTCTCTAAGTTTAGTAGACAACACCGTGAAGAAGAATTGCCTAGTAAGGATGAAATTATTGGTCTTGCTTCTATTGCCGTACCTCCTAGTGATCCTTTAGAACAATATTTGCTAGATCATGAAAATGATATGTTTATGAATGAAAGAAGGGAAATAGATGAAGTATTCTTTAAACAGGAACCTATCCTGAAACACAATTTGCCTGTTGAAATCCTAGGGGATCCTCCTCCACCCAAGGGTGGTCCCTTGTTTGAGCTTAAACCGTTGCCTGATACTCTTAAATATGCTTATCTTGATGAGAAAAAGATATATCCTGCCTTTCAGAGGATGAAGAAGAGAGATTATTGAAAACTCTGAAGAAGCACCGTGCTGCTATTAGATATACTCTTGATGATCTTAAGGGCATTAGTCCCACTCTATGTCAACATAAAATAAATTTGGAAGAAGATGCCAAACCAGTTCGTGATCATCAACGGCAATTTGGATCCTAAGATGAAAGAAGTGGTAAGAAAAGAAATACTAAAGCTCTTGGAGGCAGGTATAATTTATCCCGTTCTTTGATAGTCGATTGGGTAAGTCCTGTCCATTGTGTCCCTAAGAAGGAGGTATTACCGCTGTTCCTAATGATAAAGATGAATTGATCCCGCAAAGAATTATTACAGGTTATAGGATGGTAATTGATTTCCACAAATTAAATAAAGCTACTAAGAAAGATCATTACCCCTTACCTTTTATCGATCAAGTGCTAGAAAGATTATGCAAAGATACACACTTTTGCTTTCTATACGGCTATTCTGGTTTCTCTCAAATACCTGTGTCAGCCAATGATCAATCAAAAACTACTTTTACTTGCCCTTTTGGTACTTTTGCTTATAGACGTATGCCATTTGGTTTATGTAATGCACCTGCTACCTTTCAAAGATGCATGATAGCTATATTCTCTGAATTTTGTGAAAAGATTTGTGAGGTTTTCATGGACGACTTTTCCATCTATGGATCCTCTTTTGATGATTGCTTGAGCAACCTTGATCGAGTTTTGCAGAGATGTGAAGAAACTAACCTTGTCTTGAATTGGGAAAAGTGTCACTTTATGGTTAATGAAGTTATTGTCTTGGGGCATAAAGTTTTTGAAAGAGGTACTTAAGTTGATAAAGCCAAGGTTGATGCTATTGAAAAGATGCCATGTCCCAAGGACATCAAAGGTATAAGAAGTTTCCTTGGTCACGCCGGTTTTTATAGGAGGTTCATTAAGGACTTGTCAAAAATTTCTCAGCCTCTGACTAATTTATTACAAAAAGATATACCATTTGTCTTTGATGATGATTGTGTAGAAGCATTTGAAATACTTAAGAAAGTATTGATCTCTGCACCTATTGTTCAGCCACCTGATTGAATTTACCCTTTGAAATTATGTGTGATGCTAGTGATTATGCTGTAGGTGCTGTTCTAGGGCAAAGAGTTGATAAGAAATTAAATGTTATCCAATATGCTAGTAAGACTCTAGACAATGCTCAAAGAAATTATGCTACTACTGAAAAAGAATTCTTAGCAGTTGTATTCGCTTGTGATAAGTTCAGACCTTATATTGTTGATTCTAAAGTAACTATTCACACGGATCATGCTGCTATTAAATATCTTATGGAAAAGAAAGATGCTAAACCTAGACTTATTATATGGTTTCTCTTGCTACAAGAATTTGATTTGCATATTGTTGATAGAAAGGGAGCTGAGAACCCTGTTGCAGACAACTTGTCTAGGTTAGAAAATGTTCTTGATGACCCACTACCTATTGATGATAGCTTTCCTGATGAGCAATTAAATGTCATAAATGCCTCTCGTAGTACTCCGTGGTATGCTAATTATGCTCATTACATTGTTGCTAAATTTATACCACCTAGTTTCACATACCAGCAAAAGAAAAAGTTTTTCTATGATTTGAGACATTCCTTTTGGGATGACCCACATCTTTATAAAGAAGGAGTAGATGGTGTTATTAGACGTTGTGTACCTGAGCATGAATAGGAACAAATCCTACGCAAGTGTCACTCTGAAGCATATGGAGGACACCACGCCGGAGGAACTTCACATAAGGTATTGCAATCTGGTTTTTATTGGCCTACTCTCTTCAAGGATGCCCGTAAGTTTGTCTTATCTTGTGATGAATGCCAAAGAATTGGTAATATTAGTAGACATCAAGAAATGCCTATGAATTATTCACTCGTTATTGAACCATTTGATGTTTGGGGCTTTGATTATATGGGACCTTTTCCTGCCTCTAATGGTTATACACATATTCTAGTTGCTATTGATTACGTTACTAAGTGGGTAGAAGCTATTCCAACTAGTAGTGCTGATCATAACACTTCTATTAAAATGCTTAAAGAAGTTATTTTTCCGAGGTTTGGAGTCCCTAGATATTTAATGACTGATGGTGGTTCACATTTTATTCATGGTGCTTCCGTAAAATGCTTGCTAAGTATGATGTTAATCATAGATTGCATCTCCTTATCACCCACAGCCTAGTGGTCAAGTAGAATTGAGTAATAGAGAGCTCAAATTAATTTTGCAAACGACAGTCAATAGGTCTAGAAAGAATTGGTCCAAGAAACTTGATGATGCATTATGGGCCTATAGAACTGCATATCAAAATCCTATTGGTATGTCTCCATATAAAATGGTTTATGGAAAAACATGTCACTTACCTCTCGAACTAGAGCATAAGGCATATTGGGCGATTAAAGAACTCAATTATGATTTCAAACTTGCCGGTGAGAAGAGGCTATTTGATATTAGCTCACTTGATGGATGGAGAACCCAAGCTTATGAGAATGCCAAGTTATTTAAAGAAAAAGTTAAAAGATGGCATGATAAAAGGATACAAAAGCGTGAGTTTAATGTAGGTGATTATGTATTGCTATACAACTCTCGTTTAAGATTTTTTGCAGGAAAACTTCTTTCTAAATGGGAAGGCCCTTACATTATCGAGGAGGTCTATCGTTCCAGTGCCATAAAGATCAACAACTTCGAAGGCACAAATCCGAAGGTGGTGAATGTTTAAAGAATCAAACATTATATCTCAGGTAATCCCATAAATGTTGAAACCAATGCTATTGAAACCGTAACCCTGGAAGAATACATAAGGGACACTTTCCGAAACGTTTCAGACTCCAAAAAGGAATAGGTATGTGGTACGGTAAGTAAACCGACTCCAAAACAGTTTTTAAGGCAATGTTTCTCCGTTTTGGAATATTTATAAAAATAGAAAAATAAGAAGCAGTCCGGGAAGGACCACGAGGGCTCCACGAGAGTGGAGGGCGTGCCCTACCCCCTGGGTGCGCCCCCTACCTCGTGGGCACCTCGTGTGCTCTCCGGACTCTGTTTTCTTGCACGATACGTATTTTGGTCGGTAAAAATTCATTATATAATCTCCCGAAGGTTTTGACCACGGTATCACGCAATTGTCCTCTGTTCTTGTTTCGAGCTGTTTCCTGTTGGGGTTGTCAAGGCCAGGCATCATGTCGTCCCCCTCCTCCAACAATGGTGACAATGATGCTTGGCTAATGAAGGTAGAGCTGAAGAGGGAAGAACCCATGGAGACCAACAAGGATGAAGGGATCAAGAAGGCCGCGGAGGATCAAGCTCCGGCAGCAGAAGACATCCTTCAACTTGATCACAATCTTCTTACCCCAACCGAGATCAAGCTTTCAAGATGATTGAGTTAGCTCGTATACAGAACAAGTATCTCACACGTGAAAATATTTTGTTGAAGGAGCATATCGTTGCACTCAAGGGCATTATCCGCAAGCTAGAGGACCTCTTACGTTCGATGTGCGACTATCCATCATCACCACCACCTCCATCACCAAAGAAGGAGATATAATCACATGGGTATGGGCACTCCCCTTGGCAACCGCCAAGCTTGGGGGAGATGCCCCGGTATCGTATCACAGCCACATCTCCTATCTTTACCGTTTTTCTTAGTTTGATCCTATTAGTAGTATCTTGATCTAGTAGAATAAAGTTTTTGGTATGATCTAGTTTTGAGTTTTGCTTTATGATCTCTCTATGTAATCGAGTCCGTGAGCTATATAATAAAGATTAGTGTTGAGTCAAGGGCTTGATTATCTTGCTATGATCTTGAGTGAATAAAAGAAAAGAGAAAAGAATAAAAAGAAACAAAGAGTTCATATGGATCTTATCGAGAGTAATGACTTCACATAGAAAGAGTATGATGATTAAAAATTGTTGGGAGTTGGCAAACATAGCCTTGGTCATCGTTGCAATTAATAGGAAGTAATAAGGAAAGAGAGGTTTCACATATAAATATACTATCTTGGACATCTTTTATGATTGGGAGCACTCATTAAAATATGACATGCTAAAGAGTTGATGTTGGACAAGGAAGACAACGTAATGGGCTATGTTTTCTTATGTCTGAGATAAAGTATATTGTCATGGATCATCCAACATGTTGAGCTTGCCTTTCCCCCTCATGCTAGCCAAATTCTTTGATACTACTTGTGCTTCCAAAAACCCTTAAACCAGTTTTGCCATGAGAGTCCACCATATCTACCTATGGATTGAGTAAGATCCTTCAAGTAAGTTATCGTCGGTGCAAGCAATAAAAATTGCTCTATAAATATGTATGATTGATTGGTGTGGAGGAAATAAGCTTTATACGATCTTGTGATGTGGAAGAAATAAAAGCGTAATTTTGACTGCATAATAAAGGTTCATATCACAAGGGGCAATATAAAGTGATGTTCTTTCGCATTAAGATTTTGTGCATCCAACCCTGAAAGCGCATGGCAACCTCTGCTTCCCTCTGCGAAGGGACTATCTGTTACTATCATCTTCTACCTTATGCAAGAGTCATGGCAAGCACAGGATGTTGGAAAGATCCTGATAGATATATCTAATTGGATGTAAGTCAGCATGAGTTATTATTGTTGACATTACCCTTGAGGTAAAAGGTTGGGAGGCTAAACTATAAGCCCCTATCTTTCTCTATGTCCCACTAAAACTCCGTAACCACAAGTATTGCGTGAGTGTTAGCAATTATGAAAGACTAAATGATAGTTGAGTATGTGGACTTGCTAGAAAGCTCTGACATAGACTCTTTCTGATGTTATGATAAATTGCAATTGCTTCAATGACTAAGATTATAGTTGTTAGTTCTCAATAAAGTTTCTGATTCATACTTGACATTGTGAATAGATTATTACTTGAGCATAAGAAATCATATGACTATATCCATTTATGTTGCTGTTATGAGAATAATCATGATGCCCTCATGTTCGTATTTTACTTTATCGACACCTCTACCTCTAAACATGTGGACATATTTATCGTTATCGGCTTTCGCTTGAGGACAAGCAAGGTCTAAGCTTGGGGGAGTTGATACGTCCATTTTGCATCATGCTTGTATATCAATAATTATTGCGTTATGGGCTATTATTACACATTATGTCACAATACTTATGCCTACTCTCTTATTTTACAAGGTTTACATACGGAGGGAGAATGCCGGTGGGATTCAATGGAAAAGTAGCAAATATTAGACACCTATTCGCACAACTCCAAAAGTCCTGAAACTCCACAAAAGTTATTTTTGGAAATAATAAAAAATCGAGCGGAAGAAATACGCCTGTGGGGCCACCACCAAGACGAGGGTGGGCGCCCTACCCCTGTATGCTACCGCCTCGTGGGCCCCTGTTGGCTCTCCGATGGCCATCTTCTGCTATATGAAGTCTTTCGTCGAGGAAAAATCATAAGCAACCTTTCGGGACGAGACTCCGCCACGAGGCGGAACCTTGGCGAACCAATCTAGGGCTCCGGCAGAAATGCTTCGCCGGGGACACTTTCTCCCGGAGGGGGAAATCATCGCCATCGTCATCACCAACCCTCCTCTCATCGGGAGAGGGAAATCTCCATCAACATCTTCACCAGCACCATCTCCTCTCAAAACCCTAGTTCATCTCTTGTATCCAATTCTTGTCTTCAAGTCCGGGATTGGTACTAGTAGGTTGCTAGTAGTGTTGATTACTCCTTGTAGGTTATGCTAGTTGGTTTATTTGGTGGAAGATCATATGTTCAGATCCTATATGCATATTACATACCCCTCTGATTATGAACATGAATATGCTTTGTGAGTATTTACGTTTGTTCCTGAGGACATGGGAGAAGTCTTGCTATTAGTAGTCATGTGAATTTGGTATTCGTTCGATATTTTGATGAGATGTATGTTGTCTAGCCTCTAGTGGTGTTATGTGAACGTGGACTACATAACACTTCACCATTATTTGGGCCTAGAGGAAGGCATTGGGAAGTAATAAGTAGATGATGGGTTGCTAGAGTGATGTAAGCTTAAACCCTAGTTTACGTGTTGCTTCGTATAAATGATTTGGATCCATATGTTTCATGCTATGGTTAGGTTTACCTTAATACTTTTGTTGTAGTTGCGGATGCTTGCAATAGAGGTTAATCATAAGTGGGATGCTTGTTCAAGTAAGAACAGCACCCAAGCACTGGTCCACTCATATATCAAATTATCAAAGTACCGAACGTGAATCATATGAACGTGATGAAAACTAGCTTGACGATAATTCCCATGTGTCCTCGGGAGCGTTTTCCTCTATATAAGAGTTTGGCCAGGCTTGTCCTTTGCTGCAAAAAGGATTGGGCCACCTTGCTGCACTTTATGTACTTTTGTTACTTGTTGCTCATTACAAATTATCTTATCACAAAACTATCTGTTACCACTTATTTCAGTACTTGCAGAGAATACCTTGCTGAAAACTGCTTATCATTTCCTTCTGCTCCTCGTTGGGTTCGACACTCTTACTTATCGAAAGGACTACGATAGATCCCCTATACTTGTGGGTCATTATACATACATCAAGTGTTCTCAAATCATTAAAGACTCAATCCGATACGATAACTTCAAAGGGAAAACTCAATCCATTACAAGAGAGTAGAGGGGAGAAACATCATAAGATCCAACTATAATAGCAGAGCTCATGATACATCAAGATCGTGCCAAATAAAGAACACGAGAGAGAGAGAGAGATCAAACACATAGCTACTTGGTACATACCCTCAGCCCTCGAGGGTGAACTACTCCCTCCTCATCATGGAGAGCGTCGGGATGATGAAGATGGCCACTGGTGAGGATCCCCTCCCAAGTGGTGCCGAACAGGGTCCCGATTGGTTTTGGTGGCTACAGAGGCTATGCGCCGTGAACTCCCGATCTATTCTATTCTCCAAAGGTTTTAGGGTATATTGGTATATATAGGAGAAAGAAATATGTTAGGGGAGCCATGAGGGGCCCACGAGGGTGGAGGGAGCGCCCAGGGGGGTGGGCGCCCCCCTGCCTCGTGCCTTCCTCGTTTATTCTCGACGCGTGCACTCCAAGTCCCTGGATTGCTTCGCTTCAAAAATCACGTTCCCGCTGGTTTCATTCCATTTGGACTCCGCTTGATATTCGTCATGGAACATCAAACAAGGGAAAAAAACGAATCGCACTTTGGGCTCTGGGTCAATAGGTTAGTCCCAAAAGTAATATAAAAGTGCATAGTAAAGTCCATAAAACATCCAAAACAGATAATATAATAGCATGGAACAATAAAAAATCATAGATACGTTGGAGACGTATCAACAAGCAAGAACCCTTTCTTTGCTTGATCCATTTTGAACTTCTTCAAAACTTTGTCAAGGTATGTGCTTTGTGAAAGTCCTATCAAGCGTCTTGATCTATCTCTATAGATCTTGATGCCCAATATGTAAGCAGCTTCACCGAGGTCTTTCATTGAAAAACTCTTATTCAAGTATCCTTTTATGCTATCCAGAAATTCTATATCATTTGCAATCAACAATATGCCATCCACATATAATATTAGAAATGCTACAGAGCTCCCACTCACTTTGTTGTAAATACAGGCTTCTCCAAAGGTTTGTATAAAACCATATGCTTTGATCACACTATCAAAACGTTTATTCCAACTCCGAGAGGCTTGTACCAGTCCAAAAATGGATCGCCGAGCTTGCACACTTTGTTAGCTCCTTTGGATCGACAAAACCTTCCGGTTGCATCATATACAACTCTTCTTCCGTAAAAACCATTTAGGAATGCAGCTTTTGACATCCATTTGCCAAATTTCATAATCATAAATGCGGCAATTGCTAACATGATTCAGGACAGACTTAAGCATCGCTACGGGTGAGAAAGTCTCATCGTAGTCAACTCCTTGAACTTGTCGAAACCTTTTGCAACAAGTCGAGCTTTGTAGACAAAGAACATTACTCTCGGTGTCGGTCTTCTTCTTGAAGATCCATTTATTCTCTATGGCTTGCCGATCATCGGGCAAGTCAACCAAAGTCCACACTTTGTTCTCATACATGGATCCCATCTCAGATTTCATGGCTTCAAGCCATTTTGTGGAATCTGGGCTCACCATCGCTTCTTCATAGTTCGTAGGTTCGCCTTGGTCAAGTAACATGACCTCCAGAACAGGATTACCATACCACTCTGGTGCAGATCTTACTCTGGTTGACCTACGAGGTTCGGTAGTAACTTGATCTGAAGTTTCATGATCAATATCATTAGCTTCCTCACTGATTGGTGTAGGTGTCACAAGAACCGGTTTCTATGATAAACTACTTTCCAATAAGGGAGCAGGTATAGTTACCTCATCAAGTTCTACTTTCCTCTCACTCACTTCTTTCGAGAGAAACTCCTTCTCTAGAAAGGATCCATTCTTAGCAACGAATGTTTTGCCTTCGGATCTGTGATAGAAGGTGTACCCAACAGTATCCTTTGGGTATCCTATGAAGACACACTTCTCCGATTTGGGTTTGAGCTTATCAGGTTGAAGTTTTTTTCACATAAGCATCGCAGCCCCAAACTTTAAGAAACGACAACTTTGGTTTGTTGCCAAACCACAGTTCATAAGGCATCGCCTCAACGGATTTAGATGGTGCCCTATTTAACGTGAATGCATCCGTCTCTAGAGCATAACCCCAAAACGATAGCGGTAAATCAGTAAGAGACACCATTACGCTGTGGTGTTCCAGGTGGCGTGATGTCACGGCCCTAGAATTGTTTGCAATTTAGTGGCACAAGCATCCATGCATCTTGTCTAAATTACTTCTTTAATTTGAAATGGGGGATAATAAACCCTAGCAGCAAAAGGAATTCAACCATGTTCATACTTAAATCTTTTTAATGATCCGAAACTGCCTTTAGAAATGTTCATCATTTTTGAATTGGTCCAAAGACCTCTGTCAAAAAATGATGCACATATTTTAGGCCATTCTGGATTTTTGAATTAATTCATATTGTATTTGCATTTGGGCATTTAAATTCTATAAAATATTTTAAATGCTCAAATAATCATAAACTAAAATGTTTATCGTTGGATATATTCTAAACAATAGCCATGACTAGTTTCAGATTTTTCGTAAATGCCCCGACATTTTTATTAAAGCCTCAAGTTACGTAAATAATAGAAAACAGGAAATAATAAAAGGGAAGGAACTTATCTGGCTTACCTCATCTCAGGCAGCCCACTGGCGCCCAAGTGGCTGGCCCACCACCACCACCGCCACCTCCTGTCGTCTTCCTCCTTTGCTGGGAGGACGGGCGCTGCGCGACTGCACAAGACCGGGCTGCAGCGCCACCTCCCTTGCCGCTTGCTTACCGGACGTCTGGACGACCTCCACGCCGTCGCCTGACCCCTGGACCTCCATTCGCCCCAACTCTCTCTCCTCGCCTGCGTCTTCGCCATGGCCGAAACCTCCATGGACGCGCTGCCAGTAATCTCGCGCCACAGCCACTCCCTCGCTCCATCTCCGCCTCCCGAGCTCCGTATCATCTCCAAATTTCATCCTTGACGAGCCAAGCCTCGCCGACGCCTCAGCTGTCGCCCCGACGCCTTCTTCTTCCTCGGTCGCCGAGATCGCCTCCGCCGCCCGCTTCGCTCCGCCCCTCCCCGAAGCTCACCGACTCGCTTCGTCATGTTCTACATGAGCTTGATCATCCTCCCTCTCCGTTCTCTCTTGCACGCTGTAGTCAGCCACGCCCCTCTTGCCCGACCGCGCTGCACCTTTCGCCAGCAAACCACGACTCCGGCGACCATTTGGTCCGGCGTCAGGTCCAACATGCTCGCCGTCTCGCGTAGCTGCTGTAGGTGCCACGAGCGCGATACCACGGCCATTGCAGCCCCGTAGCCACAAACAACCGAACGCCGGCGCCGCCCCAAGCTCATTTCCGCGAACTCCGGTAAATCCCTGCTGCCGCCGCATGCCTCTCGGATGCGGGCGAGCCTCAGCCTCGCGTGCTCTCGCCACCTGCGTTTGGTCGCCGGAGACGCAAACCCGAGCCCCCTCCACTGCTGCCTCGCCTCGCCGACGCCATGTCGCCGTGGGTTTGACCTCACGACCGCTGACCTGGTGGGCCTGGTTTGACCTCTGGTCACCGACGGTGGCCACCCTTGTTAATTATTAGTTAGGTTAGTTTAGTGCTAATTAACCTAGATTAGTGCTTAACCTAACACTAACTAACTCTATTTAGTTAGTTAACTAACCATCGACATCGTGGGTCCCACAGGTCAGGTTTGACCTGCCGACCCAGTTGACCGCTGACGTCACAAAGGACGTTAAAGGTTTATTGACATGATTAATTATTTTCTAGATTTATTCTTATTCAGGAAATTCCAGAAAATAGAGCTAACTTCTAAAAATCATAGGAAATCAACCGTAACTCCAAATCAAACAAATTATATATGAAAAATTATCAGAAAAATGCAACCTATCCATCTGTACCGTTTTCATGCATGTTTGAGAAAGTTAACCTCACTGTTTAGGATGAAACATGATTAGGACAAATTTGATAATAGATTTGGAGTTGGAATTTGATCTAGTTTTGAATTCCACTTCAATCAAAATGACTTTCTGTTGCATTAGCTCAAATCACAGCATATTGCCATGACATTATCAAGCATCATATTTGTTGCATTGCACTGATTGTGTCCTCTTTGTTTGCTTGGTAATTGTCCCCCTCGGTAGACGTATGTTAGATGATGAGTTCGATGACACCGATGAAGAACTATATTATCTTCGTAAGTGCCAGTGCAAGCAAAACCCCTTGTTCATTCCGACATAATCCTACTCTCGCTTCCTCGCTTCTTTTTACTGCATTAGGACAACAACGATTCATCTGTACTTGTCATGTAGTCTGAACCCCTTTATCCTCTCGTGCATGACCTGTCATTGCCACACAAAGAATAGATGAAACCCACTAGCATGAGTAGGAGTTGTTTGAGCCCTGTTGTGCCTACTCATTCATGCTTGTTTGTCATGCCTGCCATCGCTTAGAATTGAGTCAGTCCGATTCACCGGGGATGAACTGGGAGGTGTGTGAACATGTCCCACTGTGGTGAGCTAAGTGTGTGAACACGATTTGGTAAAGGTAGCGGTGAGAGGCCATGTAGGGAGTACATGGTGGGTTGTCTCATTGAAGCCGGCCCTCAAGAACTGAGTTCGTGTTTGTGATCCATGAACAGCTACTACCACGCATTGGGCCCGAAACCAATGGACCCTCTCGACTTATTAACCGCCCTTGCCCTCCGTCTGTGAGTTGCAACTAGTTTGTGTTTGTAGGATATGTGTTGGAGGCCGTGGCGTAGCCGACCCTAGGGGTGGGCTATGATGCGGTAGATACACCGTGGCCGGTGTACCGAGCGCCTGCTTGGTGTCTCGGGAACCCTGCACACATCGCTTGGGGGCTGTGAGCGAAACTCAAATGATCTCCTCATGGGATGGAACCCGAATAGGCGATAAACCCGGACTAGAGACTTGTGTGGTTAGTCGTCGTGGCCGACTCCCCTCGCCAAAGCTTCCGCTTGAAGGTTGCCGAGATACACGACGTGTACATGGTGGTAAGTGGTGAGAGCGTGTGAAGAAGTACACCCTGCAGGTTATAAATGATCTATTCGAATAGCCGTGTCCACGGTAAAAGGACTTCAGGTTGCCTATAACAGTTCATAGACAAGTGAAAGTGGATACTCTAAAACTACGCAAGATAGTGTGAGTGCTATGGATGGCGCCCTCGTAGGGAGACGGAGCGGATCCATAGTGGTGTATTGAATGGCTAATATGTGGACTCGTATGCGCCCACCTCAAAAGAGTTACTTGCATTCGTAATTAGGATAGCCACCGAAGTCAAAGCTGGCTTTGCTGCCAAACTCCACCACCCCCTTTGTTGATACCGGCGTATGCATATGTAGTTAGTTCTGATGTAAGTCTTCTTGGGTACATTTGTACCACGTTTGCTTAATTTATGTTTTGCAGAGAGAGACTTCGGGCCCGCTAGTTGTTCGCGTGGACTTGACGCTTAGCTTGATACTCAGCCACGATCTTGTGCCTCGGCAGATCTGGTAGATAGTCGTGCTTCTAAGCCTTTTCATTTGTAGATGTCGTACTCGGACATGTTAAGCTTCCGCTTGTGCTTTGACTTGTATGTTTCAATGTTGGGTCATGAGACCCATGTTTGTAATATCTCGCCCTCGGAGCCTAATGAATAAATACTTGAGTCGTAGAGTTATGTTGTGATGCCATGTTGTATTTACACATATCAGGCATATTGTGTGCATGTTTGAAATGCTTGGTATGTGGGATCCGCAATCTAGTTGTTTATCCTTGGCAGCCTCTCTTATCGGGAAATGTAGTCTAGTGCTTCCTTGAGCCATAGTAGTCCGCCATGCCCGCTTCACCGGAGTCCTGCTAGCCCAAAGACTATCGCCTGTGATGCTTGATCGGCTTGACATGTGTTTCACTTTGTTCCTGGTTCCGCTCTTCGGGGAAATGTCAGGCGGTGACATCCGGAGTCCTCGCCTAGCTTTGCTACAGCCCGGGTTCCTGAGTGCTATTAGCCCATGCTGGCCCGGATTCACACGTCATTTAATTCGACATGCTCGAAGTTGATTCATGTATGCCTGTCCCCATGGGTTAGTGCCGCTTTGGGTTCCACGACTAGCCATGTCGGCCTGGTTCTTCATTCATATCGATGCTAGCGACACTATCATATACGTGAGCCAAAAGGCGCTAAACGGTCCCCGCCATGGTAAGGCGACACCCGTGGGAATACCGTGCGTGAGGCCGCAAAGTGATATGAGGTGTTACGGGCTAGATCGATGTGACTTGGAATCGGGGTCCTGACACGTGAGTTGCGAAACTATTCCACATTGTTTCAAATGAAGACCAAACTCGGTAACTCAAATATTCTCCTCCACGATCAGATCGTAGAAACTTTATTTTCTTGTTACGATGATTTTCCACTTCACTCTGAAATTCTTTGAACTTTTCAAATGTTTCAGACTTATGTTTCATTAAGTAGATATACCCATATCTGCGCCAAATCATCTGTGAAGGTGAGAAAATAACGATACTACCATGAGCCTCAATATTCACCTGGACCACATACATCGATATGTATGATCTCCAACAAATCATTGCTTTCGCTCCATTGTTCCGAGAATGGCGTTTTAGTCATCTTGCCCATGAGGCATGGTTCGCAAGTACCAAGTGATTCATAATCAAGTGATTCCAAAAGTACATCAATATGGAGTTTCTTCATGCACTTTACACCAATATGACCTAAACGGCAGTGCCACAAATAAGTTGCACTATCATTATCAACTCTGCATCTTTTGACTTCAGTATTATGAATATGTGTATTACTACTATCGAGATTTAACAAAAATAGACCACTCTTCAAGGGTGCATGACCATAAAAGATATTAATCATATAAATAGAACAACCATTATTCTCTGATTTAAATGAATAACCGTCTCGCATCAAACAAGATCCAGATATAATGTTCATGCTTAACGCTGGCACCAAATAACAATTATTTAGGTCTAAAACTAATCCCGAAGGTAGATGTAGAGGTAAGCGCATCGATCGCTATCACATCGACTTTGGAACTATTTCCCACGCCAAGATCGTCACCTCGCCCTGGCCAATCTTCGCTTAATCCGTAGTCCTGCTTTCAAGTTGCCAATATTAGCAATGAAGCGATCAAATACCCAGGTGCATCTGCGAGCATTAGTAAGGTACACATCAATAACATGTATATCACATATACCTTTGTTCACCTTGCCATCCTTCTAATCCGCCAAATACTTGGGGCAGTTCCGCTTAGTGACCAAATTGCTTATGTGAGAAGCACTCAGCCTCGTGCTTAGGTCCAGACTTGGGTTTCTTCTCTGAAAGCACAACTTGTTTGCCATTCTTCTTGAAGTTCCCCTTCTTCTTCCCTTTACCTTTTTTCTTGAAATCGGTGGTCTTGTTGACCATCAACACTTGATGCTCCTTCTTGATTTCTACCTCCGCAGCCTTTAGCATCATGTAAGAGCTCAGGAATTGTCTTGTCCATCCCTTGCATATTATAGTTCATCACAAAACTCTTGTAGCTTGGGTGGCAAAGTTGATCAAGAATTCCGTCAATGACACTATCATCCGGAAGATTAACTACCCGGTTGAATCAAGTGATTGTTATACTACGACATTTTGAGTATATGTTCACCGATGTAACTATTCTCCTCCATCTTGCAGTCAGAGAACTTATTGGAGACTTCATATCTCCTCAATCCGGGCATTTGCTTGAAATATTAACTTCAACTCTGGAACATCTCATATGCTCCATGACGCTCAAAAACGTCGTTGAAGTCCCGGTTCTAAGTCGTAAAGCATGGCACACTAAACTATCGAGTAGTCATCAGCTTTGCTCTGTCAGACGTTCTTAACGTCATCAGTTGCATCTGCAGCAGGCCTGGCACCCAGCGGTGCTTCCAGGACGTAATTCTTCTGTGCAGTAATGAGGATAATCCTCAAGTTACGGACCCAATCGGTGTAATTGCTAACATCATCTTTCAACTTTGCTTTCTCAAGGAATGCATTGAAATTCAACGGAACAACAACACGAGCCATCTATCTACAACAACATAGACAAGCAACATACTATCAGGTACTAAGTTCATGATAAATTAAAGTTCAATTAATCATATTACTTAAGAACTCCTCTTAGATAGACATCCTCTAATCATCTAAGTGATCACGTGATCCATCTCAACTAAACCATGTCCGATCATCATGTGAGATGGAGTAGTTTTCAATGGTGAACATCACTATGTTGATCATATCTATTATATGATTCACGCTCGACCTTTCGGTCTCAGTGTTCCGAGGCCATATCTGCATATGCTAGGCTCGTCAAGTTTAACCCGAGTATTCTGTAGTGCAAAACTGTCTTTACACCCATTGTATTTGAACGTAGAGCTTATCACACCCGATCATCACGTGGTGTGTCTTGGCATGACGTAACTTTACATCTGGTGCATACTCAGGGAGAACACTTTTACCTTGAAATTTAGTGAGGGATCATCTTATAATGCTACCATCAATCAAAGCAAGATAAGATGCATAAAGGATAAACATCACATGCAATCAATATAAGTGATATGATATGGCCATCATCATCTTGTGCTTGTGATCTCCATCTCCGGCACCGCCATGAGCAATTATCGTCACCGGGCGCGACACCTTGATCTCCATCGAGCATCTTTGCTGTCTCGCCAACTATTGCTTCTACGACTATCGCTACCGCTTAGTGATAAAGTAAAAGCAATTATAGGCAATTGCATTGCATACAATAAAGCGACAACCATATGGCTCCCGCCAGCTTGCGATAACTTGGTTACAAAACATGATCATCTCATACAATAAAATATAGCATCATGCCTTGACCATATCACATCACAACATGCCCTGCAAAAACAAGTTAGACGCCCTCTACTTTGTTGTTGCAAGTTTTACGTCATTGCTACGGGCTGAGCAAGAACCATTCTTACTCTACGCATCAAAACCACAATGATAGTTCGTCAAGTTAGTGTTGTTTTAACCTTCTCAAGAACCGGGCGTAGTCATACTCGGTTCAATTAAAGTTGGAGAACCGACACTCGCCAGCCCACATGTGCAAAGCACGCCGGTAGAACCGGTCTCGCGTAAAGCATCAGTAATGTCGGTCCGGGCCATTTCATCCAACAATACCACCAACCAAAGTATGACACGCTGGTAAGCGGTGATGACTTGAATCGCCCACAACTCACTTGTGTTCTACTGCGTGCATATAACATCTACGCATAAAACCAGGCTCGGATGCCTTTGTTGGGGAACGTAGTAATTTCAAAAAATTCCCTACGCTTTACGCAAGATCATGGTGATGCATAGCAACGAGAGGGAAGAGTGTTGTCCACGCACTCGTGAGACCGAAAGCGAAGCGTTAGCACAGGCGTGGTTGATGTAGTCGCACGCCTTCACGATCCGACCGATCCAAGTACCCCAACGACGGCACCTCCGAGTTCAAAGACATCGCTCAGCTCGATGACGCCCGCGAACTCGATCCAGCAGAGCTTCACGGGAGAGTTCCACAAGACGGGCGTGATGATGGTGATGATGTTGCTACCGACGCAGGGCTTCGCCTAAGCACCGCTACGATATGACCGAGGTGGATTATGGTGGAGGGGGCACCGCACAAGGCTGGGAGAGATCAACAGATCAACTTGTGTGTCTAGAGGTGCCCCCTGCCCTCGTATATAAAGGAGCAAGGGGGGAGGCCGGCCGGCCCTATGGGGCGGGCCAGGAGGAGGAGTCCTCCTCCTAGTAGGAGTAGGACTCCCCTCTTTCCTACTCCTACTAGGAGGGAAAGGAAGGGGAGAGGGAGAAGGAAGGGGAGGCGCCGCCTCTCCTAGTCCAATTAGGACCCGGAGAGGGAGGGGGGCGCGCCTGCCCTAGGCCAGCCCTCTCTCTCTCCACTAAGGCCCAAAAAGGCCCATTATTTCTCCCCCCGGGAATGGTTCGATAACGCTCCGGCACTCCGGTTTTCTCCGAAACTACCCGGAACACTTCTGGTGTCCGAATATAGTCGTCCAATATATCGATCTTTACGTCTCAACCATTTCGAGACTACTCGTCATGCCCGTGATCATATCCGGGACTCCAAACTACCTTCTGCACATCAAAACACAAAAACTCATAATACCGATTGTCACCGAACTTTAAGCATGCGGACCCTACGGGTTTGAGAACTATGTAGACATGACCGAGACACGCCTCGGCCAATAACCAATAGCGGAACCTGGATGCTCATATTGGCTCCTACATATTCTATTTAAGATCTTTATCGGTCAAACCGCATAACGACATACTTTCTTCCCTTTGTCATTCAGATGTTACTTGCCCGAGATTCGATCGCCGGTATATCAATACCTAGTTCAATCTCGCTACACGCAAGAAGTCTCTTTACTCGTTCTGTAATGCATCATCCGGTAACTAACTCATTAGTCACATTGCTTGCAAGGCTTATAGTGATGTGCATTACCGTGTGGGCCCAGAGATACCTCTCCGACAATCGGAGTGACAAATCCTAATCTCAAAATACGCCAACTCAACAAGTACCTTCGGTGACACATGTAGAGTACCTTTATAATCACCCAGTTACGTTGTGACGTTTGGTAGCACACAAAGTGTTCCTCCGGTAAACGGGAGTTGCATAATCTCATAGTCATAGGAACATGTATATGTCATGAAGAAAGCAATAGCAACATACTAAACGATCAAGTGCTAAGCTAACGGAATGGGTCAAGTCAATCACATCATTCTCCTAATGATGTGATCCCGTTAATGAAATGACAACTCATGTCTATGGTTAGGCAACATGACCATCTTAAATTAACGAGCTAGTCAAGTAGAGGCATACTAGTGACACTATGTTTGTCTATGTATTCACACATGTATTATGTTTCCGGTTAATACAATTCTAGCATGAATAATAAACATTTATCATGATATGAGGAAATAAATAATAACTTTATTATTGCCTCTAGGCCATATTTCCTTCAAGTATTATTACTCCAAAAGATATAAGTGAAGTTCATGGAGCATTCTACAATTAATGTAGACTAACCGATATCCAAGCTCAAAATATATAAGTGAAGCACACAAAGCATTCTATAAAACCATACTCAAAAGATTCAAGTGAAGCACAAAGAGCAGTCTATAAGGTCATACTCAAAAGATATAAGTGAAGCACATGAATCATTCTATAAATCGATGAAAGGATATCTCATACTAGCATGGTTCTTAAAGAAAAGAAAAACAGAAAGGGCACAAATCATGTGAACAAAGCAAAAACCGAGGTATACCGATAGTTGTTGAAGAAGAAAGATGGGATGTCAACCGGGGCATCCCCAAGCTTAGATGCTTTTGTATCCTTGGAATATTTACTTGGGGTGCCTTGGGCATCCCCAAGCTTGAACTCTTGCCTATCTTTATTCTTCTCACATCGGTAACTCCTCATTCTTCGAACACTTCATCCACAAAAACTTAACAAAAACTTTGTGAGATCCGTTATTATACTAAAGCAAATCACTACCGTTAGGTACTGTTGCAAACTCATTCCAATTTCATATTAGCACTTTATCTACTGTATTCCAACTTCGCCATGGTTCATACCCCCCGATACTACCCATAGATTCATCAAAATAAGCGATCAACACAAAGAAAACAGAATCTGTCAAAAACAGGACAATCTATAGTAATATGGAAGTTCAGTAAACTTCTGTAACTCCAAAAAATTCTAAAAACATATGAAAATTTAAAAATTTTGTACAGAAGTAATGTGCAAAATGTTTCAGACCTATTTGACTTTCCAGTAAAAAATGTAAATTCACGCGCTATAGCCAAAGTTTCTGTTTTTGTACTGCACATAGTAAACAAGCAATCTAATCATCCTAAAACCGAAGCTTGGCACATTATTTTTATAATAGAATGCATATATACAAGGGGATAATTATTTTCAGAGAAGCTTCCATGAAATTTTTTACATTGTTTCCATGAGCATGAACACAAGTGTTCAAGGTCGACCCTCACTTCTCCAATGCATAACCTTCCAATCACTTCTCTTATTGAAAAAACTTTTTAGGCATGAGAGGCAAGTAATTTTTTTTCATTCTTTTAATTTTTTTGTATGTTTCACCCACAACTAAACAGAAACAAAAAGTAAAAACAAAATCTACTTAGTGAAGAAAGCAAAACAAGCACACATGAGAATATCAACCCCACGCTATTGCTCCCCGGCAACGGCGCCAGAAAAGAGCTTGATAATCCCCAAATGCAGGGAATCATCGTAGCAATTCCCAATGGTGGACGTGAGAAGTATAGAGTGTCGAACCCACAAGGAGCTAAAGGTAAGATCAATATTCTCTCAAGTTCTATCTGCCACATCGACTCTCATCTACGCACACCGAGCTGCTTTGCTTCCAACTAGAAACGAAATAAAGCTACGCTAGGGTATGAAGAGGATAACTTTGCATGATATCGGAGAGCTAAAACATAAAAGTAGGTGCTGTTATTATAAAGTTAGAATATATTACTAAATATTATAAATAGCGAGTGTGGAATAATGATGGGTCGGTGTGTGGAATTATCCTAGGCAATTGTTAACAAGACGGTAGTCGTCATTGCAATTTCATATGAGGGAGAGGCATAAGCTAGCATACTTTCTCTTCTTGGATCATATGCACTTATGATTGGAACTCTAGCAAGCATCCGCAACTACTAAAGATCATTAAGGTAAAACCCAACCATAGCATTAACATATCAAGTCCCCTTATCCCATAATGCAACAACCCCTTACTCGGGTTTATGCTTCACACTCAAGCAACCAACTATACGTGAATCATGAACGATTGCAACACCCTACAGCGGGAATCCCTCACGCTTGCGCGACACGGAGGGCACAAGAGGACAACACCAAAATAAAACATACAACTCATACGAATATAGATCATCAATCAACCCAAAGACAAAGGATATCTACTCAAAACATCATAGGATGGCAACACATCATTGAATCACAATATGTGGCATAAAGCACCATGTTCAAGTAGGGATTATCAAGGGGTGCGGGAGAGTGGACTGCCAGAAATAGATGAGGATGGTGATGATGATGAAGACGATCATCAAGGGCGATGATTCCTCCTGGATGGCACTCGGCGCCATCGAGAGAGAGGAGGAGAGGTTCTCCCCTTGTGCTTCCTCCTCCATGGCCTCCCTAGATGGGGAGAGGTTCTCCCTCCGGGTCCTTGGCCTTCATGGCGATGATGGCCCCTCCGAGATCCTCCTCCATGGCCTCCCGGTGATAATGGCCCTCCCGTGAGGAGTGCCGTAAAGGGCCTAGATTGATTTCTCTCGTGGCTACAGAGGCTTGCGGCGGTGGAACTTCCGATCTAGGTTATTTTCGGAGGTTTGGGTATTTATAGGAGAGGTTGGTGTCGAGAACAAGTCGGGGCCCCACGGGAGTCCACGAGCCATGTGGGCGCGCCTCTAGGGGATGGGCGCCTCCCACCTTCGTGGGGCCCACGGGCCTCCCTCCAAAGAACTCTTCTGCTCCAAGATTTTTTATATTTTGCAGAAAAATTCTTCGCTGATTTTCATCGCATTCGAGAACTTTTGTTTCTCGCACAAAACAACACCACGATGTTGATAAAAACAACGTCACCGGGTTAGTTCTAATCAAATCATACCAAAATCATATAAAACTATTGTAAACATGGCATTAATACTTCATAAATTATGGATACGTTGGAGACGTATCAATAGCCTCATTCAGCATCTTGACATCGCCCCGAATTAGACCCCCTGAAAGCCAACACCGTTATCTCCTTAAACTCAAAACCCCTCAGCTTCGTTCTTTCCAATGATCCAAGCATTGTAGGCTGAGAGGTCGATCACCTCGGTATGGTTGGCCGGCTGACTGCGAAGAGAGCAAATCATCATCCACCAATCCCAATTTGAGGATGCCAAAGGCACTGCACTGCACATCCACGTGTTTGTTCCCTATAATTAGTGTAAAACCTCCCTCGCAGAGCAACAACAAAGCGTCAGATGGTCAGCGCTCTCCTGCTCCTCATCGCCTAGCCGACATAGGGTGTTGTAAGTTCATCCCCTCGCGTGTAGCCGATCCGCCGTCTAGTTCCTATTTTGCAAGAGCAGCCATAAGTATAATTTCACATTCCCATCAATCTTACTCTATGACACGTGTGCGAGACCCGGTTGCTCGATCCTTTGGGAAATCGAATCTCATCAGGATAACAAGCCGAGTAGAAGTCGTTAGCAGTAAGGGACCAAGTAATCTCGTCTCGAATTAAGGAGGAATTTCCTCTGGGGAGTCGATTGTAGGTGTCGTAGTCGACAATCGACAAATGGGCGTATACAACAACCATGCACATTTGAGAGAGTCAGATAGCAATGTTTTTTAACCAGGTTCGGCCACACTCCTGGCGAGTGAGGGATAGTCTTGTTGAGGGGTGTGACTTGAGTATCACTCAATACACATCCATGTGTTGACCGGGTCGTCGACATGAGGGAAGCTTTCTTTGGGTCATTTATGTTCTAAACCTGCAACCCAGAGGGAAGTTTGATTGGCCTACTGCTCCTTCTTCCCGACCTACCCATCCTCGCGGGGTCCCACCCTACTGAGTGACAATGTACAATCTTACATATCCTACCTTCTCTCCAAAGTCCTAGAAATCAAATCCGACGAGGAAGGAGACATGAGGGAGGGACTCAAGACAACGAGCTCATGGGGCCATCGATTGCTAGCTTCAAAACTGCCAGGTCCAAAAGCGGGGATTGTGGGGGCAACAACGGCGGTTGGGATTGTGGCTAGGGACTAGCACCTCTAGCCCTAGGCGTTGTGAGGCGTGCACGGAGAGGTTACCACATCGTGGGGTGCACTTGGACAAGAGGGAGTTTTAGGGAATCATCTGAAGAGAACTTGTTGTACCTGTTGGAACAAAAAATGAACCGAGGGGGGGGGGGGAGGGAGGGTATACTGCTATTGCAAAGAAAAAAACAGAGGTCGAATGGAGCGGGAGGACATTGAAAGGAGGAGGATGTCGAACGATTACAATGACAAACTCCCCTCTAATAATAAAGATAGTAGAAAAATCGAAGTGGTAATCTCATAAATATCTGATTTAAACATGGGTAAAAATGAGTTAAAATCCACTCATCAATGCTGCATTTTCATTTTAAATACCCAAAGGTGCATTGAAAGGATTTGAGTTGAGTCTAAGTTCTTTTGGCATGAGCACAAAGGGAAGTATAGGCGATATCTTGTGTAAGCCAAAGGACCAAGGTGTGTTGGGTGTCGAAAATTTGAAATGAAAAATAAGTGATTGCTTACTAAATGGTTATTCAAGTTACAAAACAAGAAAGGTGCCCGATATGAACTCCTCCATAATAAATATTTATCTTCCAAAACCTTGTATCAACTCTCAAATAGAAGGAAAAGTCAACTGATTTACCGTATTGGAAGGGCTTGATGAAGGTCAAATCTTCTTTCTTTATGAGAAGTTCTTGCGAGGTTGGTGATGGTCAATCCATGAGCTTCTGGAAGGACACCCAGCTAGGAGACAATATGCTTGTGGTTCAGTATCCGTCTCTTTACAATGTGGTGCAGAGAAATATGCTACTGTTCAATATGTTTTTGTCTCTACACCATTGAACATCCAATTTAGTGTTGGAAACATATCTAGAGGCAACAATAGAGTTATTATTTTATTATCATGTTTATAATTAAGGTCATATTTTTGTACCGTATTTGCAATGATCATGAATATGAGATTATGGCGACTCAGTTGCATTTGTGAAAACATAAACACCATTAATATTCCTAGTCAAGTCTCTATGATTAGTCTATGTATCATCGATATCCTGTTTTTCTGATCATGGGCATAATCAATGTAACAAAGATGCCAACAATAATGAGAACACATTGTTAGCACGACAATGGTGTTGGATATATAGACCCAACTTGATCAAGTGTTACACTCTCTTTTTTTTTTGGCAAAAACAAATAAACCCTGGTCAGAAATCTGGACCAAAAAACAATTTGTCCATGACAAAAGAAGTGAATAGTGACTCTAATATAGTGCTGATTCTTTTTGGCCAAAAGTACCATGAAAGTCATTTCTTCGCAAAGAAGTTTACACGAGTGTGATCAAATTTGTCACCACAAAAAGTTCATGATTTTTCAACCTTTTTGCAGTTACTTTAAAAAAAAACGGGTGCACCTACCCCAGGTCCAAACGTTCCCTTCCTTTCCTTGGGTAATGTTCCTAGAAATGTAACGTTCGTCCATTATAATAGTCCAAAAAAAAAAACCAGACTAGCAGCAGAGTGGCCGACGATTATACAGAACAATGAGAACAGGGAGCGAGTATCACCGGAAGAGCACCAAAAAACAGAAAACTCGGAACGACTCGTACCTAGATTTCCAAGAAGGCTAAGCTGACACATGCGTGGAATGGGCCGAGTAGTGGCGCGCGCTAGCATGGACTGCCACATATTTTTGACACATATTTTTTTGAGCGGTGAGTATTTGACACACATGCCCAGCACAGAAATGCTGTGCACCGCTCACGTGCAGATTTTTTTTTCAAAACTATGGCGTATTTTATAGCAAATTCGAAAACTATAGCATGCAATGAAGAAAAATCAAAACTAACACCCGTCGACGGCGCATGGTCGAAAAAGTGTTCTGCCTCCTTGGTCGAAAAGGACTTTTCGGCCATCACGCGTCAAGAGGTGCGTCATCAGTATTGAAAAGACCTTTGTGGTCAGCAGTAGTCCGGAAAGTCCTTTTTGTCAGGAGTAGGCCGAAAAGTCCCTTGGGCCCACCTTTTCATGTTAACGGTTGGCCGAATTTGCATGGCTCCACTCTTCGGTTTACGTTAGGCCGAAATGTATTTTTTTTAAAAAAAATTGGCATATAAATACTGTGCAACCATTGCCCATCTTAGACATTAAAAAAAATATTTTCGCGCAACCCTTTCCCCTCAATATTTTCCTGCAACTGTTTCCCTCCATATGTTCCCGCCACCCGTTTCCCGCCAACCCCTTCCCGCCATATCTTCCCGCCACCCGTTTCCCGCCAAGCGTTCCCGCCATATCTTCCCGCCAACCGTTTCCCGCCATACCGCAGTCGTTCTTTCCTGCCATTTTCTCCTCTCTACCTATAAAACCCCTTCACACGGAGGTGGATAAGCAGTCCAGTGTAGTGTAGTCGAGATGTCCCATTATCCTTTCGATCGCAGTTTTCACCCTGGGATGAGTAGATGTCTTCTGAGGCTAGCCACCGATTTCAGCATGGACAATAGGATAGTTTCATGGGACGAACTCACCGGTAGTGACACCATAATGAATGAGTTGGCTCACAAATTACGTAGGTCTGGGTGGCCTGAAAGGACCTATGAGAAGGTACGTAAAGAACTTTTTAGGTTGCATGAAAGGTGGAAGAAGATAGTGGAGCCGAAGAGTGGAACTTTAAGAAGGACTGCAGCAAAGCATCTATTTTTATGAGAGGTACTTTCATATTAAGTAACAATTAATTAGATCATTTCTTGCCATACAATAGTATTACTAATGCTTATTTGTTGTCATGCACAGAGGCAATTTGCACATAGCCAGGTGAGGGGCTGCTACCCGTCCTTCATGGCGCAGTTTGATATTTTTTCAATGTCTAAGATGGGCAATGTTTGCACAGTATTTATATGCCAAAATTAAAAAAAATACATTTCGGCCTAACGTAAGCCGAAGAGTGGAGCCATGCAACTTCAGCCAACCATTAACGTGAAAAGGTGGGCCCAAGGGACTTTTCGGCCTACACCTGATCAAAAAGGACTTTTCGCTTATCACGACCAAAAAGGTCTTTTTCGGCTGCACGCACCTCTTCGCCAAGACGGCCGAAAAGTCCTCTTTTCGCCAAGGGCCGAAAACATCTTTTTCGCCTACGCGCCGACGGGTGCTTGTTTTGATTTTTCTCCACGGCATGCTATAGTTTCCGAAATTGCTATAAAATACGTCATAGTTTTGAAAAAAAATCTCACGTGCATAGGTAGATGGCCCCCCATGAGAGATCGAGCGAAGAGAGCGTGCGAGCGGTTTTGGTACCTTCTAGAAGTTTCATGAGTTGTTGTTTTCTTGCCTGGGTTTTCCTTTTTGTGTGTTTTGTTTTCTTATTTTTTGTTTATATTAATTCATAAATTTATAACATCAATCGTACTTCATAAATCATTTCAAAATATTTGGGATTTTCAGAAAAATCAAAATATAAAAAAGGAATATTCATGTGCGATTTCAAAGAATTCTATTATATAAAAAATGGTCGTATTTTCCGGAGTTTTAAATTTTTTATTCCCAAAACACAAAAATTGTTTGTGAACATTTTTTCAAATCCTTGATCATTTTTGCAAATACGCGAACACTTTTGGGATTCATGAACATTTTTCAAGAGCGTGATGATATTTTGAACTTATGAATATTTTTTGAATTCGTTAACATTTTTAAAATCCACAATCAGTTCTTGTATTCATGAACATATTTCGAATCCATGAACATTTTTTGAATTCACGAATAATATTTCAAGCTCGTGAACAGTTTCTGAATTCGTGAACACTATTTCAAATCCTCGAGCAATGTTTGAATTTGTTGACATTTTTATTGTGTCACGAACAAATTTTGAATTCGTCAACATTTTTGAATCCACGAATTATTTTTGAATTTGTGAACTTTCTTTGAATTCATGAGTACTTTACGAATTTGTGAACATATTTTCAATCCGTGAACATATTTTGAATTTACATTCTTTTTTGAATTCATATTAAAACGACCTTCGAAAAAACTAGGTGCAGAAAAAAGGACGCATTCCTGGGCGGGCCCACTAACTGGAGGCTGTGAGCGCGCTCGATGGGGCTTGGAGCGAGAGCTCCTGTTGGACGCTCGCGAGCGGCAAACAGACTAGCATTCGCTGAAGGACGAGCAGAACAGGCCGGCCCATTCACAGGCATTGAATGGAAAAACTTCACGCAAAATAAAATATTGCGCCTGGATTCGAACTCACGACCGCACGGAACAAAGCAACTTTCATAGCCAGTCGAGCTAGCAACTCAACTTGACTAAAATGCAACACGACGGCTTAAGTAATAAATACAACGGCAGACCCGTTTTTTTCTTATAAAAAAACAATTCTTGGGGAAATGAGAACAAATTTCCTTTAGAAAAATGCGAATAATGTTTGAAAATGTAAAAAAATCAAACCACATTTGAAACGTGAACAATTTTTGAAAAAAGAGAACAATAATTGAAAAACGTGAACTATTTTTCATATAGTTTGAACAATTTTTAGATGTACATTGAACATTTTCATAATATACGCTGAACAATTCCTAAAAACACATTGAACATTTTTGTGATATATGCAGAACAATTTTCTGAAATACACCATAAACATTTTGTAGTATATGTTGAACTATTTCTTATTATATGCTGAACAAGTTTCAAATAAATGTGAACAATTTCTTAAATACGATGAACATTTTTGTAGTATACGGTGAACTATTTCTTATTATATGCTGAACAAGTTTCAAATAAAGGTGAACAATTTCTTAAATACAATGAACATTTTAGTAATAAACCATGAATATTTTTATATTGCATAGTCCACTTTTTCATTATATACGGTGAATATTTTCTTAATGTATGATGAACATTTTGTTTCAATACACGGTGAAATTTTATACTACAAAAAAGGAAACAGAGAAAAGAACAGTAAAAACAAAAATATAAGAAAGAAATAAGAAGAAGAATGAAAAATAAAAAAGAATATAACCTTGTTAAAAAACAAAACAGGGAAGAGTTGTTCAGGGAATCTTCTAGAAGGTTCCCACATCTGGCTAGGAACCTTCCAGAAGGTTCCCCAAACAGGGATCCCGAAGGGAAGAAACAGCAGCGACGGTGAAACGTGGGCCGGCCCAAGTGGTCCATCCCGCAAGGAAGAAACAGCAGCGATGCTGAAACGTGGGCTGGCCCAAGTGGTCGCGACGGGAGGCGCCCTCTCAGCGAAGCTGAGACGATTTGATGCTAACGGGCGTTATATAGGAATTACCGCTTCGAGCAGCCCGGCCGGGTGAGGTCATGCGCACGATAGCACGAGCGCTGTGCCCATGTCACTTTCTATTTGTTTTTTCACGGTGACAGGTCGGGTTGCCTACCGGATCCACCTTGCCGCTCGTTGGCCTAGCCTCGCAAGATTCGCGTCACCTCCATGATCTCCATCACCGTTCACCGGATCTGCTACCATCGACACGTCTTGCTGGCCCCGCCCACCGGCCGGCACCACCGTGGCGTCGTTCTCCGGTTCTTGGCTCTCGGCTTAGCGACGGTATGAGTGCCATACACAGCTGTATCATCCTTTGGTAATGAAAAAAAAATCAGTAAACCATCCTGCTTCCGAAGAGCAGTGCCGCATTACTGTGACCTAGGATCTAGGAACGTTTGTAATTTTTTTCCTTTGCCACAAACACTGCAAATTTGCAACAGCGGGATTTCTTTACTCAGGTGGCAAGCAAATGAAGGAGTACACATTCAGAGAAGCACGAAAAACACAGCACATAACAACACTACCAAACGGCGAACAGAGCAGGACACTACCCAACAGCCAGGGAAGAACTCGTACGTACGTACACACCAGCGTGAACTACACATCTTGCTAATCAGGCGCCGTACTTGTAGCTTCCCATGTCCTCCGCGATCATGTCCAGGTCCCTGGAGGGCACGGCCATCGACATTGCCCGTCGGTGGCGCCCCGCCGGCGCCCTCGCGGGCGGGCTGCTGCTCGGAGGCGTCCGCCCCCGCCGCGGCGGGCTTCCGCTGCTCGCCGACGCCGTCCGCCGGCACGTCCTCCAGGCTGGCGAAGTTCTCCGGCAGCGAGAACACGCTCTGCGACGCCCTCCTCTGGTGCCTCCCCGGCCTCTGCGACATCTTGAAGAGAAACTACTGAGACTGGGGTCGAGGAGACCTAGCTAGCTCTAGCTACTACTACGATGTGATGCTACCGCCTGCTTGATTGAACTGCAGGGCACCACCGCTATATATATAGGCCCGCCCAGCGCACGCTCGTCTGCAATTTGTTTTTCCAATTATTACGAGCCTGTTCACCAGTACTAACAGCAGTACAACTATTGTAACATGGAGTAGTGATTAAATTTGTGAGCGATCTGGCAGTTCCTGGCTCCAAAGGGCATTGACTTTGTGCATGCATATCCATGGCGCGCCGAGCTGCATGCATGTGCATATGCATGCGCATGGCTCCTACCCGTGGCTGGTTAAGGACTTGGTCGAGGTGGCCGTCAATTAAGCATACGAGCATCTTGCTGATTACCAGATTAACGTTCGTCTTTGCTGATGTGGTGCTCTCATCTTTGCAATGTATAGCCAACTTGGCACGTACTGCTGGCTGCTGCTCCCTTGGTTGACATGGCTGGCTGGGGAGTACTGTATGTCTTCCGTACGTTTCGGATGTCGCTAGGAAGCTTCCTGCGAGCTTAAACAAATGGCACTCATGAGGCGCATGTACAGGAATCTCAGGACCGGGCTCGCCATTTTTATTGGGTTAGTGCTTCACTCATGAGCCGTCCTGACATGATTAGCAGAGAGCCACGTGCAAACCGAAGAGGGAATCAAGCATGCAATAACAAAAGCAAATCATGCACAGTTATCACTAATCGAACTTATTTTCTTAAACGTCTATTTTATCACAAAAATTAGCTGGTACGGATCGGGGGTTCCTTGCTAACGGTTCTATACGGAGATCCTAGTAATTATTCCCTTGAATTCCAGCACGACATATATCGTTAGTTCTAGCAGTATATAGCATAAATGCATAATGCTCCTACACTGCCCAATAAGTGCATGTTAATTAACCGATTAGAAATTGGTTTATTCAGTACTGTACCACCTTTTCTGTTCCAATGGAATTAGTATTGTTTTTCCAGTTTTGGAGGAAACACATCGTTTCGTTTTGTAGGTGCTACATCTCGAAAGAACCCCTGATAGAGCTAGCTGGATGTTCTTGCCTACAAAAAAAGAAAAAAAATGCCGGGCGGTGTTAACGTACTGTCAGCACAGAGGCACCCGCATGTTAGCAGATTCCGGAACTCGTAGCCCGCATCCAGTGCAAGCTCACATGGGTCGATCGACCGGGCCATGATACGCTCGTAACCCACACATGCACAAATCATTGCTTTCTTTTTTCTTTTGAATCAAATTATGAGCTTTATTTTATCTTATATATATAGGAGTAACTATTTTTTAAGAAACACCCGCAATTCTATTCATACTAGTAACCATTACAAATACACTAATGTTATACAGCAGCCGGAAGAGGGGGGTGGATACAAATAGAGACTCGTTTCAGAGTGCTAGAAATATTAGCACTTTATCGATTAACCAAATCCACAAATAGATAGCAAGCATGGCAAGGAGAGTATGCAACTAACACCGATACCTAAGCATGTGAGCACGTACAGTACATAGAATCAAGACATCTATGAATACATCATATACAACTAGCACATTAACGAGCAAATAGGGGATGAACAAATCATACCCTCCGGTTGGCGAGGCAAACGCGGCGGCGTGGTAGCAACAGCCTCTGCGTCTTCCGCGACCTTCTTCTTGGCGGCGACAGCGGCCATGGAGTCGATGCAGGGAAGTAGTCAAAGGGGGCGAAGACGGGGACGGATCGGGAGCAGTCGTGTCGAGACGCTCCCCAAAAACCTTATTGCCGTTCTCCTGGGCAGGATCTTGAACGACAGAGTTCCGGAGGCACCTGCTCTCCTGACCAACCGTGCACGCGCTCGTCGGGATGGGATCCCTGCATAAAGACAATGAAAGGAACAATAGATGACGGCTAGGGTTATCCAGGAGGGAGGGAGGGAGTTAGGGTTTACTCCACAGGCCAGCGCGCTCCTTATATAGGCCGTCGGGTAGATGGGCCTGGGCTGAGGCCCACGACTGAGTCCACGAGTAGTCCACGGTCCAACGTCTTAGACAATGGCACTTTGGTTAGTGACTCGTTAATTAATCCATAATTAATTAACCATTTTTGACCAGCAAAAATAAGGCTTGGCTCAGTTCATTCCAAGAATACCCGCTGCTGCACGCGCTTGTCGTGATTTGCAGGCAGGCGAAAGGCGCGGGCGGAGGAGAAGGAGCGTGCATGCACAACTCCTCTTCCCAAGCTCCTAATGGCATGTGGTAGAACAGCTCTTATAAAGGAGTCTCACTCTTACTACTGTAGCAATATGGTACTAAACTTCCCACCACTTGTCATGCGCCTAAATGAGCCTTAGAGATTAACCAGGGATTATTATCTTACATGGGCCAAAGCTCATCTATAATCCAATAATCCACCACCAGATCTCGAGGCACATAAGTTTGATATACCAGAATTTTCAGTGGAAATTGTTAAGTTGACCTTCCACCTATAGCAATAGGATTAGACTTCTTCACAGCTGAACAATGAACTATGCCTTGAATTGTAGGTTTAGCATGCAGAAGTTTCGCCTATCGTCAGCTGATACGTGGCTGCCGAAGGCTAAACCCCACGGGTGGAGCTTATTAGTCATACTCATGAGCTTCCCAGTAGTCGGGCTCACATAGGTGTGTTCCTCCAAAGATCGCTGTAGGATAGCATCTTGCTTATACAAGATTTGGAACATATTAAGACAAAACTCAACCTGTCTTACGGATTACGAGAGTATTGCATCTCCAACGGAGTGGGTTCGTAAGGATACTCTCCTCAGTTGACCGCTGGAATTTTTTCCCAGGTCCTAACTCACGGGATCTCCGATCACATAGGTTGGGTTACCCCATTGGAACTTACGTGGGTCTCATTGTTGGAAATATGCCCTAGAGGCAATAATATTCTATTATTATATTTCTGTTTTCATAATTAAGAGTTTATATTTCATGTTATAACTGTTATGGTCCTGGAATATGCGATTCAGTGGAAAACTCATATGCACGTGTGGAATGATAAACGGTAAATAATAGGTTCCTTGTCTCGCCTCTAAGACTGGCTCTAGTGTTGTTGGTGATCATGTTTTCCGGATCTTAGGATATTGTTAAGTGTAAAGATAGTCCTAAAACAACATTGAGAGTATGACGTTAGAAAAATGATCATATGGAATCGACCCAAAGTTGTTTGATACTTTGAGATAATATCGTTCGAGATCAATTGTTATAACACGAAGTGGTAGCATGTGGTTTTAATTCCTCAAACCATGAGAGTATCATAGTCACTTCCTACTATACGGTGGACTTTGGGGTTTCTCAAACTTCATCGGTAACACGGTGATCATAACGACAACTTACAGGTTCAACGGAAAGTTTGACAAGGGACTAGATAGCTCAAGAGTGGGATTTGCTCCTCCGACGATGGAGATATATTCTTAGAGCCCTCTCGATGTGATGACATCCATCATCATCTGGCCAGACACAGGTGATAATGTCACGGGGATGCCGAAACACTTCAACGAGAAAGAAAAACAAAACCGGTAACAAGAAGAATGGTGTAGTGAGCATGTGCATGACCCCCTTTTCCCGAACTAAATCGCCCTAAGACCATTACCATTAATTCGTATTTTCCCTAGCAAATCCATGCATGACTCGAGAGGATATCAGCACACCTCGGGTTTTCTAAAGTATCGTGAAGCAAAGGGAATATGAAAGCACATTTGCTCCCTTGGTGTTTTTGGTAATTCATGTCAACATACATATTGTTGGACTAATGTTTTCATCTAGTATGTTTCAGAAAAGTTCAATATTGGCATGGCAAGGACATGAGGATGTGGACCCCTTTAAAATGCTGAGGACATGGATTGGCACAAGCTTCAGTACTCTATATTTTTGGTTAAGTGATCCAAGATCACACCGAGTTCATAGGAAAGCCAATACGAGTAGAAGGGGATGAGATTATGATCATGACTCAATTGCTCAAGTGCTTGAAGATATTGCCCCAAAAATCCTCAAATACCTTGTCGAAATCCCATCTGTCCAAACCCTAAAAGTCCAACTCGGTCCCACAAAAATCTCCACATGGGACCCACCTGAGTTGATCCTAGACACCGCCAAAGCCAAACCCTAGACTTTCAGTTGTATCGAGATGACGATCGGTCCCACCGATTTGCACTGACCAAGTTTCTGTATCCCAATTAGTTCATTTCGGAATTACCGAGTTTAACCGATCAGAATTATCGAAACCCGGTCTTGCTTAGGTCATCGCATATCGGTCCCTCCGAGATTCTTTGTTCGGTCCCACCGAAATGACCAACGTTCAAATCTTTTACACAGGTTAGTCTCACCGAGTTTTTGGTTTGGTGTCACTGAGTTGAGTCAAAATGTTGTAACGGTTGGATTTTGGATGAAGACTATAAATACCCCTCCACCCCCACTTTATCTGTGAGAGAGCAATAAGAGCGAATCTACACTTCCTCCATTCATTTTCTGAGAGAGAACCACCTACTCATATGTTGAGATCAAGAGATTGCAATCCAACCATTTGAAACTTGATTTCTAGCCTCCCCAAGTTGCTTTCCACTCCAATCCTTCTCCTACTCAAGCCAAATCTGTGAGAGAGTGACTGAGTGTTGAGGAGACTATCTTTTGAAGCACAAGAGCAAGGAGTTCATTATCAGTCACCATCTATGACCTTTTGGAGAGTGGTGTCTCCTAGATTGGTAAAGCGTCAGTTGGGAGCCTTCAAGATCTTGTGGAGTTGAACCAAAGATTTTGTAAGGGCAAGGAGATCGCCTACTTTGTAAAGATCTACCCGAGTGAGGCTATTCCTTCATGGACATAAGCCATGGTGGAATAGACAAGGCTACTTCTTCGTGGACCCTTCGTGGGTGGAGCCCTCCGTGGACTCATGCAGCCATTACCCTCCGCGGGTTGAAGTTTCCACCAATGTGGACGTACGATAGCACCACCTATCGGAACCATGCCAAAAATCACCGTGTCTTCATTGTGTTTAATCTTCCATCTCTACCCTTTACTTTTCGCACTTTTGCATGTTGTACTATTTTCACTGCTTTATCTCTAGTCATGCATGTGTAGAAACTGTTGGTTGTATCTTAACTAGTGCCAGAATCTACTTAAACTTTGAGACAACTAAAAACCGCACCTTTGGTTTGTTAAGAGTCTATTCACCCCCCCTCTAGACCCATCTTCTGGATCCTACAATTGGTATCAGAGCATTGGTCTACATTGCCTTGGTTTTATCACCATTGGAGGAAGATGGATGTGTCTACTTGGGGAGTCTTAGATGCAGAGTGCCTATTCTTGACGGAGAGTTCTATAATTCTCGGGGGAATGAAATGCTTGATATCTTTGATGAATTTATCTTGGGAAAGTATATTCATAGTCCTTATGTGCCTCCTATTGATCCCTTGCACCCCACTCATGAAGAGGAAACTGACATGCTTCGTAACCTTAGGACCATCAATCTTATCATTTGAGGATTACCTAAAATTGTGCTTGTTCGTATGCAAAACTTTGAGTGTGCCTATACTTTGTGGAAGGACTTAGAAATGTGCTTTCCCAGATACTCATTAAAGAACCTTGATGAGATCCTTCATAAAACTATTGCCCTTCATAAGATGAAGCCTAGTGATCTTAACTTTGATTCTTGTCTATTTGAGCTTCATGATCTTATGCGTTCTAAAGATGATGTTGGGACCATTAGCAATATCATAATTTAAGTTGGACAGGAGGGAACATACTTTTCCAACAGGTAGTAATAAAACTTAATCAATGTTTGCCATGACCAGATTATCCTGGTTATTAGCCCAAATAAATTTCCTACCAGAGTTTTTTCGCTCAATGAGACCATACTTATTAACCCAGTCATTGAACAGGTGTACCCAATGAAAGTTAACCACGCCAATATTTTTCTCCTCACTACTCCTAACCAGGTTGAAGTCACCTCCAATAGTAGTTGGACCCGGCCAAGCATCCATAGTATCATGGAGCTCATTGATAAAGTCAAGCTTGGAATTATCATAAGCTGAACCATGCACATCTACAAATCTCCAAGTTCTTTTTATTTTTCTTATCCTTAAGTAGACAAGAAACAGAAAATTCTAAGGCATCAATAGAGATAATTTCAGATTCCTCATGTTTGATACCTACCCAGATACCTCCAGCTGTACCAATAGCTGGTAGCTAGTGCCAGGAGAAATTATCTTGTGGGTCAATGTTAGCAAGCTGGATATTACTAAATGAATCTTTCTTAGACTCATAGAAAACCTACCAAATCAGCATGGGTGTCTCTAATGAGTTGACCCACAACTTTAAGTTTCTCAGGTATTAAGCCCTCTAACATTTCAAAATAGGCCTACTACCATTATTAAAATTCAGTTTTCTACAGCTACTTTTCCTACTCGTAACTATCCCAGACCATGTAGGTATATCAGCAAGGTGGTCACTACTGTGAGCACACACTTGTTCTACATTGTGTGGGTGAGCATTACCAATTTCATCAGCATTGATATCAATATTAGCAGGGAGAAAGCATTCGGGATGTGAATCAAAAAAGGTAGATAGCCTTCTGTCATCCACCAGCCTAATGGCATAGATATTATGAGAGATAGTAGCTCAAAGATCACGCAGACTCGAACCATCTTTTTGGCTTTGAACATTAGTGCATCATCATTAAATGCGGAAAGGGCTTTTCTATTACCTTTAGGTATCTTCGGTCTTTGAGTTTTTTGAGATATTATTATACGGATGGCAATTCTCCCATCTCTTCTAATCCTCGGCACTCACCACAGGCACCACCACAAGGCCCCATTTTTTGTCTTGCCCAAAGGTTGTGGAAGCTACTGGTTTGGTGCCTCTAAGGTTGTGCCCTCCCCATCGACTCCTCATCAAATCGCTCCAAGCACGAAAGTACCAATGTTCTCAAAGAATGTCCTTTGCACATCCTTGTTTATACTACCGGCTTCATTTAGGCGTAAGATAACACTTTGGACTTTTTGTTCCAAAGAGTTATTCAACTCCATAGGGGTTTTGGAGCGGGAGGAGCTTTCTGGAAGTTACGAGGCGCCCCATCATAGCTTTGGTTCTTGTTTTGTCGGTTTCCATAGCTTTTGGCCCCTGCATCTGCAGATGTTTCTCAGTGTCTCCCTATAGTAAGTCATCATCGGATCTCTCTCTTTCCTCTGCTATGGGGTTAGCTACCTCTAAGGCAGGCTCTGTGTCCACTAGGAGAGAGATAAGGAATAACTCATTATCAATCTCCACTAGTATATTAGAGTGAATTCTTGACACATCTCTCACAGCAACTTGAACTTTACTCTTCTCATAAAAGCTTCTAAAGATCTCATGTCAATCAACATTAACCAGGATGCCTAAGATGAATGTAACTTGGGAGATAACTTTCCATGTAAGTTTATTGACAGGGATCCCCACCATAGACACCGAGACCTCGTGAAGTTCGGCATAAGCAACCTCTTCACCACCCCATTTGTCAAAAGACACAATAACCCCTTTCTTTTTGAGATTGATGGAGGGGAGCTTGATGACCCACAAGTATAGGGGATCTATCGTAGTCCTTTCGATAAGTAAGAGTGTCGAACCCAACGAGGAGCAGAAGGAAATGACAAGCGGTTTTCAGCAAGGTATTCTCTGCAAGCACTGAAATTATCGGTAACAGATAGTTGTGTGATAAGATAATTCATAACGGGTAACAAGTAACAAGTGTAACTAGGGTGTAGCAAGGTGGCCCAATCCTTTTTGTAGCAAAGGACAAGCCTGGACGAACTCTTATATAAAGCAAAGCGCTTCCGAGGACACATATGCTCATATGATTCGCGTTCGTTACTTTGATAACTTGATATGTGGGTGGACCGGTGATTGCGTGTTGTCCTTACTTGGACAAGCCTCCCACTTATGATTAACCCCTCTCGCAAGCATCCGCAACTACGAAACAAGAATTAAGATAAATCTAACCATAGCATGAAACATATGGATCCAAATCAGCCACTTACGAATCAACGCATAAACTAGGGTTTAAGCTTCTGTCACTCTAGCAACCATCATCTACTTATTACTTCCCAATGCCTTCCCCTAGGCCCAAATCATGGTGAATTGTCATGTAGTTGACGTTCACATAACACCACTAGAGGAAAGACAACATACATCTCATCAAAATATCTTAACGAATACTAAATTCACATTTAAATACATTATAACTGAGCACTTTTCCTCTCCTCTTAGGCTATTAGCATTTCTAGCCGTTGGATCATCACCTTTAGGCTTTATTTCGTCAGATTTGCTCTTAATCACCCCAAATCGCGCGTACAGGCTTCGTCACAAGCGCTGACCTTTTTGGGCCGCTGCTCCGGTCGCTTTTTTGGGCATCCGAGATTTAATTGTGCTTATCGGGCCCGTACTAGGATTCCGTCCAAACGCAAAAGCAGAGAACCCTAAAACATCTCGACGCTCGTGACCCTGGCTAGATTGGCTCCTCGCTTGGCGGCGCCTCTTGGGTGGGCGACCGCGTTGGGCTCGGGCAAACGCGACAGACGATGTCTCGCCACGGGGCTCCTCGCCGGGCGAGTGGATGGCGTCCTGACCGGTGACGCCGCAGGACAACAGTCTGGGTAGCGAACAAACTGTCAATTGATCTTCACTCACCCTCGATTCATTAAGGCGTTAATCAGGACCGGTTAATGGCAATCGATGAACCGGCTAGACTGGACATTATTACAGGTCAGTTATTCGAATGTCGATTCATGTTTGGGCTTTAATTCACGGGCGCCCATATAATCTCCACGGTGCCCTCTTCTCCTCACTTCTGCAAACAACTATGCTGCAGACATTGGTGATGGTTCCTTCCTACATGCCCTCTTCCCCTGATTTATCATCCAATCCAATTTTGGAATTTGTTTTTATACTGTTCTTTGTACTCACAAACAATTTAGGTTTTCGTTCTCTAGGTTTACCTGCCATTACGCTCCTCTGCAACACCTCTCCCTGTTCAATTTCTGCATGTAGATTTCCCAAGCTGCACCTTTCTGGAATGATTCCCCTTCGGTTTCACTTGTTTGAATCAGACAGGCGCAAATTGGTTGTTGGTAGAATCTTCATCTCAGCTCATGGAGGTGGCACGAGGTCTCATTCATGTGGACAGTGTGGAGTAGCATTGGCTCCACCATCTCCTATTCTCTACCACCCACAAAGATTCACTTAGGTAAGAGCACCCCACGGTTCAATCCTATTTTTAGACAATACAATATATCGTACTTATGATTACCACTATTGTTTCCTAATTGTTGCAATTCAGAGATAAATGAGTTGAGAAAGGGATATATACTGTACAAATTTATGCCCATCATGAGCTGCTTGACATATGATGCATTTTTTTGTTGCTTATGTTCTTTGGCTATTGGGATGTACTAGCTTTTTTCGTATCCTAGCATTGGAGTGAACTTTGCACAATAGCTACTGCTGCCACTTGTGGAGATGAGTGTGTTCCTTGATGTTTCAGATTGATGCTCCAGGTCAATGTAGGATTATAAAAAAAACCTTTAATTCATTTCAAATAATTCTGGCAAAGTGGAACTTATTATGTAGCTGATCGGAAAGGCACGTCCTATACTCACTGATGTTTCGTGGCGGTGTGCAAGTGTGCAACGAGTGGAATAATTAACCCATAAGACATTAACGATTGTCTATATTTCTGTACTCTACTCACCGGTGTATTGTCATGGTATACAACTGCCACACCTTCATCTCCGATTGCTGTCGTGTGACTCGAGTCAGGATTAAGGTGGAATAGTTAGGCACTTACTATTCTGAGAAGGTAATAATACATGAGGTTATCCAGTTTCTAAGCATCACCATAAGGAGGGTGATTTCTTTGAGGCAGCACCTCGGTCTGCGAAGCTGCGTGTAACAATGTATGGCAGCCGCCATAGATAGAGCTTCCGGCCACTACGGCTGAAACAATGATGCTCTCACAAGATACATTTACTATAGAAACATAATGTATGCAGAGAACGAGAGAATAGTGATTTGTGTTTTTTGTTGTATTTTCTTGCTCGGTTCAGGTAGTTCTTCCCATGTAAAATGGCACAACAGTTTTTGAGCCCCGATGAGAAAATATTGTAGTGTCGTTGGAATTTGTATAAGAAACTATTTTTTGTCCAAATTGCATTCTTGGGTTAGAAGATACTATTATCTGTGTTACCATGAACAATATGATATGTAATCATGTAGTGTGCCCAGCTTTTGATGTAATAATCAAGATTCTTGATTTTCTTAGATAGTATGATTTTACTTCTCCCGTCCTCTGTCCTGTCAGATGTATCCATAATTATAGAATATTTTGTGCAATATTTCCTGGTGCCTATTTGAGGTCTGCATCTTCTCCAGTTTGCCCTATGCTGCAATACAATATATTTTCAAAGTATTTACTACCATGCCGCTTTCTTCTATCTTTATACATTGCAATTTTATGTTGTGTTTAATTCCATATTCGTATGCAACTGCAAACAAGCTTGTATGCTAACCAAACTGTGCATAGCCATAATTTTTTTTACCATGGATAGATTGGCTTATGGCACTGCCAATATTTATACGTAAGCTTATGTTCACATGGAAGTTGTAATGCCCAAGTGAAGATGAGCTACATACTAAGAGCTACAGGAACAATTAGATTCCTCTCTTTATTTACATACCATTACTTTTTAAAATAGTGAAAAATAAAAATTATAGGAAATCACAAATATTTTAAAACAATGCAAGCAAATATATACAAACCACATTACATCCACTAAGAGCCAAAATAGACGGGCGCAGTAATGCGCGCCATCAACCATCTAGTGATTACTTATAACAAGACTTCTCCCATGTCCCCAGGAACAAATGTAATTACTCACAAAGCATATTCATGTTCATAATCAGAGGAGTATTAATTATCATTAAGGATCTGAACATATGATCTTCTACCGAATAAACCAACTAGCATCAACTACGAGGAGTAATCAACACTACTAGCAACCCACAGGTACCAATCTAAGGTTTTGAGACAAAGATCGGATACAAGAGATGAACTAGGGTTTGAGAGGAGATGGTGCTGGTGAAGATGTTGATGGAGATTGACCCCCTCTCGATGAGAGGATCGTTGGTGACGACGATGGCTTCGGTTTCCCCCTCCCGGAGGGTAGTTTCCCCGGCAGAACAGCTCCACCAGAGCTCTAGATTGCTTCTGCCCAGGTTCTGCCTCGAGACGGCGGCGCATCGTCCCGAAAGCTTCCTTGTGATTTTTTTCCAGGTAAAAACCCTTCATATAGCAGAAGATGGGCACCGGGGGCCTGCCAGGTGGACTGCAAGGCAGGGGGCGCGCCCAGGAGGTAGGGCGCGCCCCCACCCTTGTGGTTGCCTGGTGGGTCCCCTCTGGTACTTTTTTCGCCCAATATTTTTTTATTAATTCCAAAATGACTCTCCGTAAATTTTTAGGACTTTTGGATTTGTGAAGAATAGGTATCTAATATTTGCTCCTTTTCCAGCCTAGAATTCCACCTGCCGGCATTCTCCCTCTTCATGTAAACCTTATAAAATAAGGGAGAAAAGACATAAGTATTGTGCCATATGTGTAATAACAGCCCAT
This sequence comes from Aegilops bicornis, assembly GCA_021605145.1. Classification (NCBI taxonomy): domain Eukaryota; kingdom Viridiplantae; phylum Streptophyta; class Magnoliopsida; order Poales; family Poaceae; genus Aegilops; species Aegilops bicornis. The sequence continues at coordinate 575,651,919 of CM038669.1, forward strand.
AATGCAATAAATATCAATATAAAAGCATGATGCAAAATGGACGTATCAACTCCCCCAAGCTTAGACCTCGCTTCTCCTCAAGAGAAAGCCGAAATCGAAAAATATGTCCACATGTTTAGAGATAGAGATGTCGATAAAATAAAATACAGACATAAGGGCATCATGATCATCTTTAGAACAACAACATATATTGACATATAATCTCTTATGCTAAAGTAACAATTCGTTCACAAGGTAAAGTATGAATCAAAAACTTCACTGAAAACTAACAAACTATGATCTCAGTCATTGAAGCAACTGCAATTTATCATAATATCGGAAAGAGTCAATATAAGAGCTTTTCAGCAAGTCCACATACTGCACTATCATTTATTCTTTCGAAATTGCTAACACTCACGTGATACTTATGGGTTCAAAGCCTCAGTCGGACACAAAGAAAGATAGGGGCTTATTGTTTTGCCTCCCAACCTTTTACCTCAAGGGTAATGTCAACAATAATACTTTATGATAACCTACCTCCGAGTGGATATATATATCTGGATCTTTCTCCAACACACAGTGCTTGCCAAAAGGAAAAAAGTGTAAAAAGGAAAGTTGAAGATCACCATGACTCTTGTATAAGGGTAGAAGATAAAAGTAAAAGATAGGCCCTTCGCAGAGGGAAGCAGAGGTTGTCATGCGCTTTTATGGTTGGATGCACAAAATCTTAATGCAAAAGAACGTCACTTTATATACCCACTTGTGATAAGGAACTTTATTATGCAGTCTGTCGCTTTTATTTCTTCCATATCACAAGTTCGTATAAAGCTTATTTTCTTCACACTAATAGATCATACATATTTAAAGAGAAATTTTTATTGCTTGCACCGATGACAACTTACTTGAAGGATCTTAGTCAATCCATAGGTAGATATGGTGGACTCTCATGGCAAAACTAGGTTAAGGGATGTTTGGATGCGCAAGTAGTATCTCTACTTGGTGCAAAGGATTTGCATAGCATAAGCGTGAAAAGAAAGCTCAGCATGTTGGAGGATCCATGACAATATAACTTCTATTTGGATATAAGAAAACATAACCCATTATGTTGTCTTCCTTGTCCAACATCAACTTTTTAGCATGTCATATTTTAATGAGTGCTCATGATCATAAAAGATGTCCAAGATAGTGTATTTATATGTAAAACCTCTCTTTCCTTGTTACTTCCTATTAATTGCAACAATGCCAAAACTATGTTTGTCAATTCTCAACAAATTTTATTCACCATACTCTTTATATGTGAAGTCATCTCTCTCCATAAGATCATTATATAATATTTTTATTTATTTTTACTCTTTCTCTTATTTTATTCCCTCAAGATCATAACAAGAAAGCAAAGCCCTCAACTCAAAACTACTCTTTATTATATATAACTCACGGACTCGATTAGATAGATAGATCTCAAAACAAAACTCAAAGCTAGATCATACTAAAATTTTATTCTACTAGATCAAGATATAACCAAAAGGATCAAACTACGAAAAATGATAAAGGTAAAGGTGTGATGGTCATACGATACCGGGGCACCTCCCCCAAGCTTGGCAGTTGCCAAGGGGAGTGCCCATACCCATGTATTTAGATCTCTTTCTTCGAAGGTGGTGATGATGGAGTTGTCACATTCTTCTTCTCCAGCTTGCGTCTGAGGCTAAAATTTTCCTCCCTCAGATCCTCATTCTCGAGCTCGAGTTTCATTATCTTTTTGCATAATGCCGCCTTGATGTCCTCAAGTAAAAACATGGTGGGATAGATTGGACCTTAGGAAGGCTTGACTTCTTGAACTCCACATGCATATCGCTAGGTTGAGGTAGTGGATTGTCCTCTTCATCGAACTATCTTCCCTTGTTCTTTCCATGTCGGAGTCCTCATCCTCCTCCGTGGTCCAGCCGTAATGTTCCACCTCCCCATAGACCTTTGGGTTAGCGATGAAATCAGCAATCTAGCTTTCTCCCTCCGAATCTTGAGACGACATATATTCAGATCTGCCAGGAAAACAACACGAAACAAGAACAAAGATTTTGCCATGGTATGGTGGTCAAAACCTTTGGGAGATTATATAATGATTTTTTATCGACCAAAATAAGTATTGTGCAAGAAAACGGAGTCTAGAGGGCACACGAGGCAGCGACAAGGTATAGGGGTGTGGGGACCCCGACTCATAAGTCGTGATCACCGAATGCACGTGTACAGTGATCCCAGAGATCAATGCTCACTGAACACACAGAAGTTGAATAATAAGAGTCTTACATCCATACATACCGTATTACACAAGTAGGACCATTATGGTCGAGTCTTGAGTATAACATCGCATGAAATCTTCGCCGATAACTTAGACCCATGCCATCCGCCTTAACCCTCTGGGCATTACGACCGGAAGCGCCCTAGCACGCATGTTCATCACCAAGTATTCTTCATCATATCTTGTTCTTTCATGCTCGCCAATAAAATAACCAGTGGCAAGCCAATGAGTACTTTGAATGTACTCGCAAGCAACCCATGATTTGGTCCAAAATAACAATGCAGTTGTATAACAAGTAAGCAACCTAGCTTCAGGCTAGTTAAGATGTCCTATCAACTTGTGAGATATGCATCAATAAAACATGGGTAACCTCGAGAACAGGTTACATATCTATACCTACTAATAAAGCAAGGTGCGTTTCACCGATTTTTTAATCCGTTCACCTCTATTTTTGTATCTATACCTACTAATAAAGCAAGGTGCGTTTCACCGATTTTTTAATCCGTTAACCTCTATTTTTGTAAGATTTTAACTATCCGAGGTGGTTCTATCCGAGGTGCGATCGCAGGAAATATCGCAGGCTGAAGTTTCGTATGTAACAGTCCATCCTGGGCGTGGCAGCCTTGCGGATGGGCTTTCCTAGAGCCCAAAAATAATAATCTAGACCGATAGCCACGGGAGTGGACTTTCTACTGTACCGCGAAAAAATAGATCCTCCATAGGAATCGAACCTAAGACCTCCCCTAGGATTCTAGATGCAACAACCAGCTGAGCTAATCACATTTGATGTTTATTTGTCCCACACTGCTTTTCTTAACCAGTTCGCATTGATTAATATACCAAGCACCTCAGAAATCAACAAACAGATGGTCAAAACGAGTAGCTTCCTCATGCTTGGGCGGATGGCGCTAATTAAAGAAGGATTACATATAATGAAAGTAATTAAAGGAAGGATTTATGCGCTCGATACACAAAAAATGCATGCGAGCAAGGAGGAGCACCATGACATGTGGAGCGCATAGAGCTTACCGGCGACAAAGCGCTGGAAAAGTACTACCAGCATGCATGTGTTCGTGCAGGTGCCTCCACGGCGGAAGCCACTGGGCTGCTAGAGTTCATGTATATGCATGTATTCATGCAGGCGACCACCACTGAAGCCACTAGGCTGTGCGTGCGCATTCAGTACATGCACATGAACTGGAACCTATTCGATGGTGACAACCGGCGGCAGTTCATCGCCGTGGCCGCCGACAGCGACGATGAGGTACGACACTGCACATTCAGACCTGTACGTGGGTTCCTTGACGCCGCCAAGGAGCAGAGTTCACCGGAGTCCAGTCCGAGGCTGCCGCAAGTATTTATATGAATCTATATTGTGGTTGGGGCTTGCAGGTTACAGAAGTTTATACATGTAATCGAGCATTTGTGCTTAGGCCAACTCTCATTTTTCTATTCTATTCAAGAATATTGTTTTCAACGTGGAGAATTTCGTAAAAGATGTACTAGCATTTGAAAGACACGTCAAAAGGCACAAACTAGATCATGAAAAATCCTAAACCATCTAGAATGAGGTGGACAAATACGAGAAGGAGGATAAGAAGGTCAGGAAGATAAGAGAAGCACCAAAAATTCATGCAATACGAACATCCGAAAGCTCTCGTTCAAAATTTATTTTGAGGGAACCTGTCGTTCAATCTAGCAAAATCCTACAACCCACGTAAGTATACGCCCTGGTTTTTGACCCATTCCACGCCAGTTTTGGTCAACTAGGGATTTATCACCAACCCAATATTTTAATTTGATAGAATCAACCAGTCGATGTGTATTTCATGGTTATGTTCTTTTGTTGATCTGATAGCTTGATCATTGCAGGAACAAAGGTCGATCGACCAAGAAGAGCTCTTTCAAGCTGTAGCACCTGCTCGTTTTGTCTCATTGTCTCAAATTATCCTCTTTTCTTTTTTTGGTGGAAGTCATACTATTTGTTGTGTTATGATTCTTTTTCCTATCGAAATGAAGTATTATGTGGTGGGTGGGGTGATTGACTGCACTTTTTTTAGGATTAACTGCAAAGATTTATAAGAGTTCTAGGATTAATTGCTAATATATTTTTAGGATTAACTACAAAGAACATTACATAATAGTATATTAATTTTCTTAGAGGGGAGTAAGACAACATGCGCCTCTGGTTTATGCTTTTAGGGAAACAGTTTACCAAAGCAGAACGAGCTTTTAGAATATGGTAATTTGCCATGTTGGTATTGGTCATCTCAATTGTTGGGTAGTTGATAGCGCCTAAACTGAAGATTACACCCTGTTACAATTGAAGGCATCCAACTAAATCTTTTTTTGTTCGTGTCCTTCTCAATTATTTTAACTTCTAAGCAATATAAGTATTCATTTGGCAGCATTGAATGTTAAAGTATTCAGTTCCAAATGTTTAATGAGAGGTGTCTCATGCAGTGGTCGAGCTCATCGCCTTGGGATTTACCACGTTCTGACAAGTTATGATTGGGTTGACACCACAGCGAGGGTGAAAAAGGACATGCGGTAATATGGACGGGACGTTGTCTTCAAAAGGAGGGCGTGATTTTTTTGTGTTCTCCCATTGCAACGCACGGGCATTTTTGCTAGTATTAACATAAATAGAGTTGAATCGATGTCATGTCGTTCAACATGTCAAGTCTCCACCTTGACACCAATAGTTCCTTTCCACACACACATGCATCGTGATTTGTAAAATTTCTGGACATAATTTAAGTAGCACCTCCCAACTGTCCATGACCGTGGACACGGCTATTCGAATAGTTTGACACTCTGCAGAGGTTGCGCACTTTACCCACAAGATCCGGGAAGCTTTCGTGTCATCCACGATCCCGCAGTACCTCAAGTACTCGGGGGAAGCACCCGATCATTACCTTTCCCTAGACGATACTAACATAGGGTCCACTCGTTGATACACAACCCTCGTGTATAAACAAAAGATCATGGGACTCTGCCCTTTCTCACATTATCACGCATGCACGAAGGGACCAACGGTGTGTCCGGTGCCCTGTGAAAACAGTCATGGCCGCCTATCCAAGCACGACCCCGTCCCGAGAGTAACCTCAAGTCACCCCCGTCACTAGTAATGTGGGCACCATGCTAGTATTAGTCCAAGTAATCAATAATGCCCCGTCCCATAAAGGGGTAGAGTGGTTGCACATGTTTGGTTGGGACGGTAATCACACATAAATCTAATCCATCATTTTACACACTCCAAAAGCTCTCTTGGTACCACTTCTTCCTCAAGTGGTGACCTTAGTTCAACATCTCCCAAGGGCATTGGGGGCACCCGATGGGGTTTTCGAAGAAACGTAACCATGAAGAGTTCATGGTACACATGCATCTTTATGCATCAACTAGTCTCTTGAAAATGCAATCATGAACAAGGTAAAGTCATGAGTAGGGTATGCATCATGTGGTGGTTCACAACAAGTTTACCACCGTCACATTTCATCATCATGCAATCGGATAAAGGGTACCGATGAACAAGAGGGGTGTCATGGTCAAAGGACTGCTTGCCTGGTTCATCAGAGTCTTCAAATCTTCTGGTCCTTCTCCAAATACTCAGTCTACTTCGTCAACTAACGTCGGAAACAATCACAATAAGCAACACAACAAGGCAGAAAATAAAAGTGCTCTAAAAATATTAATTTGACTTTTCTAGGACATCTCTAGTTATATGAAAAATAACCAGAGTGGTTTCATTGGAATTGGGTCAGTGGATATTTCTAAACATTTTGATAGGATGGAATCAAGGGGTTTATGGATTTGCAAGAAGTGTATAAAAGTATATTTTTGAAAAATGAGCAAAGGCACCCATTTAACAAATCATGATTTTAGAAGCATGTAGGAGTTGGTTTCACCGGATTTGGAGTTCAAATGAATTTCCTATGAATTTGCAAAGTTGGCTATACATGAAGAAATAGATCATTATTTGAGGTTATACAGAAACTATTAGTAAAAATGTTCAAAAACTAAGTTCTGAATTTATAAACATCTAGGAATTTGAATCATGGAATTTGGATAAAAAATGGGCTCTCTGTGATTTTCTAAAGTTCATTACACAAATTATAAACAGGGGATTTGATAAATATTTGTGAAGGAATTGATTATGGAAAAATGTGCGAATAGCACCATGTGATAGGGAATGATTTTAGGAACTACTAGAAATTTGAACCACCCAATTTGGAGTTAATTTGGATTGTTTATGGATTTTACAAACTGTACAGAAAAGAAAAAGGAAAAGATTTTTACCCAAACGGGCTGGATCTGGGCGGCGGCGGCGCGCACTGGGCGAGGTTTAGCAGCAGGGCGCCACTGGGCCGGCCCAGTGGCTCGGCCAAGACGCTGCATAAGGGCCACGTCGGAGGCGGATTCCTCCGGCCCGTCTCCACTTGCCAGCGTGGCCTGGAGGCTGGGCCACTGACGAGTGGGGCCCGCCTGCAGGTTTGTCCTCCACCTCCCGCGCGGGCGCGAAGGGAGACAGAGGTGTTCGACGCCGGCCGCCGGCGCCACAGGGCGTCTCCGGCGATGCTCCGCCCACCGGCGTGCTCAGGGGAGAGTGGCGCATCCGGCGAGGTACTCCACGGAGGCAGGGGTGGTCGGATGCGGGCGGTGCATCACCCGCGGCGGACGGAGGCGACGGTGAGGTTGGGGCATGGCGCTGCAGCCGCGGAGGGGACGAAATGAAGAGGGGGAGAGCTCTGCCGTTCATCTGCGGTTCTACTGGTGGCCAAAGGAGGGGCGGGGAGACTTCGGGTTGCGGGAATTTGGGCGGAGACCGGCGGCGGCACTCCGGCCATGGAAGGAGCAGAGGGCACGAGAGGAGGTGCAGGTTGGTCCAGGGGTTCACGGGAGAGAGAGGTCAAAGGAGCTCAGAGGGAGGTCGGGGTGGCCTTATATGGGTTACGGCTCACCGTGGGCGTGGCCTCACGGGCACCATGAGAATGGCTGATGGGCTACGGGAGGAGGCCCGGGGCTGTCTACGGCGTTCGTGGGAGTCCGAGTAGGGTGCCAGGGGAAGAGAGACAGGAGCGGGCGAGGCTCTGGTGCTCGGGCGTGGCGAGGCGGGCATTGGCCGAGCCAAGTGACTCTGGGCACGCACTGCAGGAGGTGAGAGAGGGAGGGACGAGGGGGCCTGCATGGTGGCGTGTCGCGGACGTCGAGGCACCTCGACTGGCGCGAGGGGAAGGCTCGAGGTGGTCGGGGGACGCGGCGTCAATGGTCGGGAGCACGCTGACGTGCTCCAGAGCGCGTCTTTCGCCGGCATCCGCGGCTTTTCCAGGAGTGAGAGAGAGATGAGAAAGGGAGGGGAAAGTGGCTGTCCAGAGAAGAAAAATGGGTCTCTGCCCCCCTTCATCATTGCCTCTCGGGCAGGGATGCACACCAGAGGTAGAGGGGGACTAGGAGGGGTGATGGTAAAAAGTAGAGTCCATGGAGATTAGTGGAAGAGGCCAAAAATGGGATTTTGGTAAAGTGGCAGAAGGTGTTTGATGCTGGTTTGGGCAAGCAAATGGATTCCAAATGATATGAAGATTAACAGGATCAAGTGTCATATAGAAATGAGGTTGATCACCAAGTTGGAGCTCATTTGAAGAAAGTTGACAATGCAACTTTGGTAAACCCTAGAAATCAACAAAATGGACTTTCCAGATTTAGCCCTGCAAATCTATTCTCCTTGATGCACCACTTGGTGTAGTGTCATCATTTGAGGTTCTGAACATGTCCACAAAAGTTGAGATCAAAAGGAGAAAGTTGCCAATGTAGAGTTGTTCAAATTTGGTTCTGGACAGGAAGGGTTTTGGGGCACTTTGATCAAGTTAACTAGTTTTCCAACTTGTGCCATTTGGTCAGGATGAATGATTATACCATTTGAGCATGTTGACAAGGTTTGAGAACATTTGGACATGTTTGGCAATGTAAAGTTGCTCAAACTTCAAAATGGACAGAAATGGTTTTGAGGGGATTTCATGGGGTTATACTATTCTCCATGACATGATACTTGCCAAGATCATCAAACATGTCATATGTGATATGCTAGAATTTTCTTGGAATTTTTAGAGAATATTTCCTTTGTAAATATTTCAAAAGCTTGAAATATCCAGAAAGGATTTTTGAGGGATTTGACCAATATTTTGAACATGACCATGTGCTGAAACTCTTATATATGGAAAATATATGTCCACTGAGTTTCCCTGATTATTCTCAAATATTTCTGAAGCTTTAAAATAATTTTAACCTATTAAAGACCATTTCTGGACTTAATAAAAAGCCTTTTAATAAAATAGGAAAATAACTTTTAAAATTATATTTTTATGGTTTCTGGGTGTCCTATATCTAATAGGAGTCAAATATATTTTTGGAAAGATTTTTACTGCCCTTAATTAAGTACTTGCGGTGCAAATCTCAATTCAGGGGTTTTTGGAAAACTAATTTTTGGAAATACTATTTGGCCAAATTATTTTTGTAAGAAATTATTTTTATGTCCTATACCCATGGCATGATCATTGGTTCAAGAGTTTGGAGCAAGGAGATGAAGGATAGGAGTTGGAGGATTTATTTGATTTTTAGGGCACTTGCAAACAATGTACAAAAATCCAATCAATGCAAAGTCCAAAACACTCAAAAGTTTTTGTCAAACCACATTTTATCATGATTATAATCTTAAGTGTTGTGCCATGAAAATCAGGGTGTGACAGACTTACCCCCCTTACAAGAATCTCGTCCCCGAGATTCCCAAACTAGGCGCTGGAAGGGATCTGAAACTTGGATCCGGGGTAGTCTTCAAGTCCTCGCGTTATACCTTCCGTGTGGTGCTCCGTTGAACCTTGACGTTCTGCTCGATCCTGGTTGGTAATGGTCTCTCAGATAGGTCATATTGGACTGGAGGTCGATGGCTCGGTGATCGATGTCCTTGTAGAGACCGCGCTAGTTAGGAAGTTGGAAGTGTTTCCGGAGTGGTGTCGTGGTGGAAGCTTATTTGCCTGATAAGTGAGTCGTGTGGTAACTCTAAATTTGGTAGCCATCTGCTCTTCTGCCTTGTAGTGATCTCGAGAGGGGTTGTTAAATCTTGGTGTGAGCTTCCCTTGTCATGGGAATGTTTGGTTCCTTTGAGAGGTGTGGCTTGCGAGATACACACAGTCTTCGATGAGGAAGTTCACTTCTTGGCGATGGTGGTTGGTATAGTTCTTCCTCCTTGACATGGCGGTCTTCAGGAATCCCCTAACTAGTTGAACGGTTCTTCTCCCGTCTTGGGGTAGACAAGCATGTCATCAAATAACGATGACGACCAGCTTGTTCGAGTACTCCGTGAAGAGTTGCCCACGTGGTACATAGGGTATAGGTTGGGGTATCGGTGGTGGTCACGGTTGAGCATTGGTAGGGTCTTCTCGACCTAGAGTCAAGGCCCAAGGTCATGATCCGACCATGATGTGGCTTGGTAAGGCGTAAGGGTTTCAAGGATTCTAGTGTGCGAGTGAATGTTCATCATCCCATCCTTGAGCACAGTTCCTGAGATGCCAATTGTTCTATCTAGTCCTCCAAACAGATCACCTTATACCACCGAAAGTACCAACTCGTGTAGGTCAGCTCCAATCATTACTCATGCTATTATTATTTCTCATGACTCTGGAGAGGAGGTGTAACAAAATCATATATGTCCACAATCCCCAAACTCATATGTATGTCTACCCCCTAAAAATCCATGGGTAGAATATACAAGCTTCTAAGCTTGAACGTGACAATCCAAGTGCTCAACCTATTCTTCCAAGGTCTAAGATAAAGCATCTTTATCCTAAGGAAACACGTCGTAAGCCACCCCAGATCTTGTTTCCTTCCTATGAATCAACTCCAACAACCCATTAACTACACCAATCACTACATGATCCAGTAGTTCTACAAGTCCAATCTCTATGGTGTGCCACAAGATCTTCTAGTATCCTATAATCCACAAATACTGGAAAGGGCTACCTTACTATAGTCAGTCCACCAACTTCCATTATCATGGTCAAGTAAACTCCAAGGTCAAGCTTATATAGAACCCTAAATCAACTCCGACAATTAATCCAATCTCCTGGTTTATTGTCCACCGAGAAACATGGTATCACGATCAAGATCATCAGTCTAAATCCAATTTACTCCGAATCCTCGCAGCTTACTCAAAGCATCTATACTCAACTAGGATCACCTATTTAAATCCAAATCTCTTGTCCAACGAGGAATCCTACATGTTTCCCTCAGTTATTTACGTAATATCAACTGTCTCCTATCAATATCATCTGATCAAGTCAAATCCTTGTACTTCCAGGAGTTTCAGCTTGCGACCATAATTGTCCTACTAAATCCAATTTACTCAGGGGTAATGAAAGCTATGCTACTCTATAATCATGATCCCACCAAGTTCATCTACCAACATGAAAGCCTCATAATCCACCAAATAGTTCGGATGATTCCTCAAAGTCATCGATATAAACTCATCAAGTCATTTGTCCTCTACTCCTATATCCTCAATTTGGTCTTCCTGTGGCATCATCAGTTTTGGTGTTACCTTAAGATGATAATGAGTTCGTTCACTATGTCCACTAGTTCCATAACGAACCCAGTGTTGTGCAAGGTCACTGAGGCTTAACTGGTTTTCTTGCAATTTGTAGGTCAAGCACATGGTTAAGGATTCGAGCTGGGGTATATCGTGAAGTCTCGAAGGGTCTAGGGATGGGCTTCTAACCTCGAGGAGTAGACATACCGCTACTGGGTTGCACTCGGTCGAGGAGGCTGCAACAAAAATCTTTAGTGCTAGTTGGCCGCCAAGGTGGAACCCTTGGTGCATCTTGCCTTGCTGGTCTTTGGTTGATGAGAGAGGTGAGAGGGAAAAGTAAAATAGAGGAGGGGATGCCTAAAGGGGGTTCTATAGTGCAGGTGCAAATAAACAAGTGCCGAAAGGGCCAAACACAAACAATAAAATAAGGCAGGTGATATTGTCGCGTACTTATTGCCTAGGGCAAAAAGAGCGACTGATGTCAAAACACAAACAAATAAAAACAAGCAACACCCACTCATGGTTCTATTCGAACCATCATACGGACTTCATTGCGCATAGGGGTACACGACTCATCCTACCCTAGGGGTTCTCGGACTAAGTAGTCGTGGCTTTACTTCGTGCCTCGTCACGATCTTCTAGGTTTTCCTCAGGTGTTGCTACGTCTCTTGTAGTTATTCGATGAAACAATCTGGGTTGAGCCTGAAGATTCTTCAACATCTTCTCGCCTGTTGAAGTGATGGGGTGAAGGTGGCTCCTCGTGACTGGCATTGACTTGGTCTTCCATTGTCTTCTTAATCACGACGATCCCTTTTTGTCTTCTAAGTCGTGGATGGTACCAGGTAGGTAATCCTTTGTGCAATGACATTATCAAGGCATAATAGAGGTCCATCATGTTGGTTACGTTGATGACAACATCGACACCAAGAGCGGGGGATGAGGAGAACCGTTTTCCTGCTCACTATGGTGAGGCGGACCAAATGGCTAGGTTCTCATCCATCGGTGGTTGTCGATACAACGACGGTAGTGACAGGGTTACTTTATTAGCGATGTATATCATGATCTTGCATATCCTATGCCCTGATCATCGTAGGCTAAGGTTGCATCATCTTGGGGCAGTGTCAAGGGTGTCACCATCTCCTGGGTCTTCAGGTCGTCATTCCTCAAGGATGTATCTTCTTTTGGTATCGTCTTGTTGTGATGTCGCCAATCTTGTGTTCAGGAGATGTGGGTGAGTGTCTGGCAAGGCGTCTTCCTTCTAGATTATCCACGAGGATTACAAGGAATCCCGTGCTCAGGGGCATAAGGATTCTAGCGACCATTAAATTTGAAGGGGAAGAGGGAAGTATATCTTAGTTTTCGAAAAACTCAGAAGGGGAAAAGAAGTATACATAGTTTTGGAAATTGGTACTGGTTTTGAAAATATTGCAACCCTAACTATTGACCATGCTAACTAAGGCTTCCTACAGTCAGGATGGCTCTGATACCAGCTCTGTGGGGACCCCGACTCATAAGTCGTGATCACCGAATGCACGTGTACAGTGATCCCAGAGATCAATGCTCACTAAACACACAAAAGCTGAATAATAAGAGTCTTACATCCATACATACCGTATTACACAAGTAGGACCATTATGGTCGAGTCTTGAGTATAACATCACAGCGGAAATCTTCGTCGATAACTTGGACCCATGCCATACGCCTTAACCCTACAGGGCATTACGACCGGAAGTGTCCTAGCACGCATGTTCATCACCCAAGTATTCTTCATCATATCTTGTTCTTTCATGCCTGGCCAATAAAATAACCGTTGGCAAGCCAATGAGTACTTTGAATGTACTACTTAAGCAACCCATGATTTGGTCCAAAATAACAATGCAGTTGTATAACAAGTAAGCAACCTAGCTTGGGCTAGTTAAGATGTCCTATCAACTTGTGAGATATGCATCAATAAAACATGGGTAACCTCGAGAACAGGTTACAGATATTAACATAAATAGAGTTGAATCGATGTCATGTCGTTCAACATGTCAAGTATCCACCTTGACACCAATTGTTCCTTTCCACACACACATGCATCGTGATTTGTAAAATTTCTGGACTTAGTTTAAGTAGCACCTCCCAACTGTCCATGACCGTGGACACGGCTATTCGAATAGTTTGACACTCTGCAGAGGTTGCGCACTTTACCCACAAGATGCAGGAAGCTTCGTGTCATCCACGATCCCGCAGTACCTCAAGTACTCGGGGGAAGCACCGATCATTACCTTTCCCTAGACGATACTAACATAGGGTCCACTCGTTGATACACAACCCTCGTGTATAAACAAAAGATCATGGGACTCTGCCCTTTCTCACATTATCACGCATACACGAAGGGACCAACGGTGTGTCCGGTGCCCTGTGAAAACAGTCATGGCCGCCTATCCAAGCACGAACCCGTCACGAGAGTGACCTCAAGTCACCCGTCACACTAGTAATGTGGGCACCATGCTAGTATTAGTCCAAGTAATCAATAATGCCCCGTCCCATAAAGGGGTAGAGTGGTTGCACATGTTTGGTTGGGACGGTAATCACACATAAATCTAATCCATCATTTTACACACTCCAAAAGCTCTCTTCGGTACACCACTTCTTCCTCAAGTGGTGACCTTAGTTCAACATCTCCCAAGGGCATTGGGGGCACCCGATGGGGTTTTCGAAAGAACGTAACCATGAAGAGTTCATGGTACACATGCATCTTTATGCATCAACTAGTCTCTTGAAAATGCAATCATGAACAAGGTAAAGTCATGAGTAGGGTATGCATCATGTAGTGGTTCACAACAAGTTTACCACCGTCACATTTCATCATCATGCAATCGGATAAAGGTACCGATGAACAAGAGGGTGTCATGGTCAAAGGGCTGCTTGCCTGGTTCATCAGAGTCTTCAAATCTTCTGGTCCTTCTCCAAATACTCAGTCTACTTCGTCAACTAACGTCGGAAACAATCACAATAAGCAACACAACAAGGCAGAAAATAAAAGTGCTCTAAAAAATATTAATTTGACTTTTCTAGGACATCTCTAGTTATATGAAAAATAACCAGAGTGGTTTCATTGGAATTGGGTCAGTGGATATTTCTAAACATTTTGATAGGATGGAATCAAGGGGTTTATGGATTTGCAAGAAGTGTACAAAAGTATATTTTTGAAAAATGAGCAAAGGCACCCATTCAACAAATCATGATTTTAGAAGCATGTAGGAGTTGGTTTCACTGGATTTGGAGTTCAAATGAATTTCCTATGAATTTGCAAAGTTGGCTATACATGAAGAAATAGATCATTATTTGAGGTTGTACAGAAACTATTAGTAAAAATGTTCAAAAACTAAGTTCTGAATTTATAAACATCTAGGAATTTGAATCATGGAATTTGGATAAAAAATGGGCTCTCTGTGATTTTCTAAAGTTCATTACACAAATTATAAACAGGGGATTTGATAAATATTTGTGAAGGAATTGATTATGGAAAAATGTGCGAATAGCACCATGTGATAGGGAATGATTTTAGGAACTACTAGAAATTTGAACCACCCAATTTGGAGTTAATTTGGATTGTTTATGGATTTTACAAACTCTATAGAAAAGAAAAAGGAAAGATTTTACCCAAACGGGCTGGATCTGGCGGGCCAGTGCGCCTGGCGAGGTTTAGCAGAGGCGCCACCGGGCCGGCCTGGCTCGGCCAAGACGCTGCGAGGGCCACGCCGTCGAGGCGGATTCCTCCGCCCGTCTCCACTTGCCAGCGTGGCACGGAGGCTGGGCCATCGACGAGTGGGGCCCGGCCTGCAGTTTGTCCTCCACCTCCCTGGGCGCCAAGGGAGACAGAGGAGGCGTTCGATGCCGCCACGGCGCCATGCGTATGGCCTCTGCGATGCTCCGCCCACCGGCGTGCTTTCGAGAGAGTGGCGCATCCGTGAGGTACTCCACGGATGCACGAGGGTGGTCGGATGCAGGCGGTGCATCACCCTTGGCGGACAAAGGCGGCCAGTGAGGTTGGGGCATGGCGCTGCAGCCAGCGGAGGGGACGAAATGAAGAGGGGAGAGCTCTGCCCGTTCATCTGCGGTTCTCTTGGTGGCCAAAGAAGGCGGGGAGACTTGAGTTGCGGGAATTTGGGCGGAGACCGGCGGCACTCCGGCCATGGAAGGAGCAGGAGGCACGAGAGGAGGTGCAGGTTGGTCCGTGGGGGTTCACGGGGAGAGAGAGGTCAAAGGAGCTCGGAGGGAGGTCGGGGTGGCCTTATGGCGAAGCCACGGCTCACCGTGGGCGTGGCCTCACGGGCACCAGCGAGAATGGTGATGGCCACAGGAGGAGGCAGGGCTGTCTACGACGTTCGTGGGAGTCGAGTAGGGTGCCAGGAAGAGAGAGAGAGGGAGTGGGGCGAGGCTTTGGTGCTCGCGCGTGCGAAGCCGGGCATTGGCCGAGCCGGGCGGCTCTGGGCACGCACCGCAGGAGGTGAGAGAGAGAGAGAGGGAGGGACGAGGGGGCCTGCACGGTGGCGTGTCACGGACGTCGAGGCACCTCGACTGGCACGAGGGGAAGGCTCGAGGTGGTGGGGGCCAAGGCGTCCAGCGATGGGAGCACGACGGCGTGGTCCAGCGCGTCTTTGGCCCGGCATCCGCGGCTTTTCATGGCACTTCAGCGTGTCCACTTGTATGCAAGGCGTGTCACGGGAGGAATAAACAAGAGGGTGGAGGCTTTGGATGCTTTGGAACTTGCCAGGGAGTGAGAGAGAGATGAGAAAGGGAGGGAAAGTGGCTGTCGGAGAAGAAAAATGGGTCTCTGCCCCCTTCATCATTGCCTCTCGGGCAGGGAAGCACACCAGAGGTAGAGGGGACTAGGAGGGGAGATGGTAAAAAGTAGAGTCCATGGAGATTAGTGGAAGAGGCCAAAAATGGGATTTTGGTAAAGTGGCAGAAGGTGTTTGATGCTGGTTTGGGCAAGCAAATGGATTCCAAATGATATGAAGATTAACAGGATCAAGTGTCATATAGAAATGAGGTTGATCACCAAGTTGGAGCTCATTTGAAGAAAGTTGACAATGCAACTTTGGTAAACCCTAGAAATCAACAGAAAGGGACTTTCCCAGTTTTAGCCCTACAAATCTATTCTCCTTGATGCACCACTTGGTGTAGTGTCATAATTTGAGGTTCTGAACATGTCCACAAAAGTTGAGATCAAAGGAGAAAGTTGCCAATGTAGAGTTGTTCAAATTTGGTTCTGGACAGGAAGGGTTTTGGGGCACTTTGATCAAGTTAACTTGTTTTCCAACTTGTGCCATTTGGTCAGGATGAATGATTATACCATTTGAGTATGTTCACAAGGTTTGAGAACATATGGACATGTTTGGTAATGTAAAGTTGCTCAAACATCAAAATGGACAGAAATGGTTTTGAGGGGATTTCATGGGGTTATACTATTCTCCATGACATGATACTTGCCAAGATCATCAAACGTGTCATATGTGACATGCTAGAGTTTTCTTGGAATTTTTGGAGAATATTTCCTTTGTAAATATTTCAAAAGCTTGAAATATCCAGAAAGGGTTTTTGAGGGATTTGACCAATATTTTGAACATGACCATGTGCTTAAACTCTTATATATGGAAAATATATGTCCACTGAGTTTCCCTGATTTTTCTCAAATATTTCTGAAGCTTTAAAATAATTTTAACCTATTAAAGACCATTTCTGGACTTAATAAAAAGCCTTTTAATAAAATAGGAAAATAACTTTTAAAATTATATTTTTATGGTTTCTGGGTGTCCTAATCTAATAGGAGTCAATTATATTTTTGGAAAGATTTTTACTGCCCTTAATTAAATACTTGCAGTGCAAATCTCAATTCAGGGTTTTTTGGAAAACTAATTCTTGGAAATACTATTTGGCCAAATTATTTTTGTAAGAAATTATTTTTATGTCCTATACACATGGCATGATCATTGGTTCAAGAGTTTGGAGCAAGGAGATGAAGTATAGGAGTTGGAGGATTTATTTGATTTTTAGGGCACTTGCAAACAACAGACAAAATCCAACCAATGCAAAGTCCAAAACACTCAAAAGTTTTTGTCAAACCACATTTTCTCATGATTATAATCTTAAGTGTTGTGCCATGAAAATCAGGGTGTGACAAGGGGTGCGCCCAGGGGGGTAGGGCGCGCCCCCTGCCTTGCCGCTTCCTCGTGCACTCTTCGGACTGTTTTTAATTTTCCTAATTTTTGAAATGTTCCAAAACAGAGAAAAATTGATGTTGGAAACGTTTTGGAGTCGGTTTACTTACGTACCACATACCAATTCCTTTTCGAGTCACGAAACATTCTGGAAAGTGTCCCTTATGTACTCCTCCGGTGTTATGGTATTGATTATATTGGTCTCAACATTTATGGGAGTACGTGAGATATAATTCTTGATTCTTTGACCATTTACCACCTTCGAATTTGTGCCTTCAGCGTTTTTGATCTTGATGGCACCAGAACGATAGACCTCCTCGATAATGTAAGGACCTTCCTATTTAGAGAGAAGCTTTCCTGCAAAAAAAATCTTAAACGAGAGTTGTATAGCAAAACATGATCACCTACATTAAACTCATGCTTTTGTATCCTTTTGTTATGCCGTCTTTTAACTTTTTCTTTAAACAACTTGGTATTCTCATAGGCTTGGGTTCTCTATTCATCAAGTGAGCTAATGTCAAATAATCTCTTCTCACCGGCAAGTTTGAAATCATAGTTGAGCTCTTTGATTGCCCAATAAGCTTTATGTTCTAGTTCGAGAGGTAAGTGGCATGCTTTTCCATAAACCATTTTATATGGAGACATACCCATAGGGTCTTTATAAGCAGTTCTATAAGCCCATAATGCATAATCAAGTTTCTTACACCAATTCTTTCTAGATCTATTAACAATATTTTGAAAAATTAATTTAATCTCCCTATTACTCAGTTCTACTTGACCACTAGACCGAGTATGATAAGGAGATGCAATTCTATGGTTGACATCATATTTAGCAAGCATTTTACGGAAAGCACCATGAATTAAGGGTGAACCACCATCAGTCATTAAATATCTAGGGACTCCAAACCTCGGAAAAATAACTTCTTTAAGCATCTTAATAGAAGTGTTATGATCAGCACTACTAGTTGGAATAGCTTCTACGTACCCACTTAGTAACGTAATCAAGAACAACTAAAATATGTGTATACCCATTAGAGGAAGGAAAGTGCCCCATATAATCAAAGCCCCAAACATCAAATGGTACAATAACAAGTGAATAATTCATTGGTATTTCCTGACTTCTACTAATATTACCAATTCTTTGACATTCATCACAAGACAAGACAAACTTACGAGCATCCTTGAAGAGAGTAGGCCAATAAAAACAAGATTGTAATACCTTGTGTGCAGTTCTATCTCCAGCATGGTGTCCTCCGTAAGCCTCGGAGTGGCACTTGCGTAGGATCTGTTCCTGTTCATGCTCAGGTACACAACGTCTAATAACACCATCTACTCCTTATTTATAAAGGTGTGGGTCATCCCAAAAGTAATGTCTTAAATCATAGAAAAACTTTTTCTTTTGCTGGTATGTGAAACTCAGTGGTATAAATTTAGCAACAATGTAATTAACATAATCAGCATACCATGGAGTATTATGAGAAGGATTTATGACAGCTAATTGCTCATCAGAAAAGCTATCATCAATAGGCAGTGGGTCATCAAGAAAATTTTATAACCTAGACAAGTTGTGTGCAACGGGGTTCTCAGCTCCCTTTCTATCAGTAATATGCAAATCAAATTCTTGCAGCAAGAGAACCCATCTAATAAGTCTAGGTTTAGCATCTTTCTTTTCCATAAGGTATTTAATATCAACATGATTAGTGTGAACAGTTACTTTGGAATCAAGAATATAAGTTCTGAACTTGTCACAAGCAAAAACAACTGCTAAAAATTCTTTTTCAGTAGTAGCATAATTTCTCTGGGCACTGTCTAGAGTTTTACTAGCATAATGAATAACATTCAATTTTTTATCAACTCTTTGCCCTAGAACAACACCAACAACATAATCACTAGCATCACACATAATTTCAAAGGGCAAATTCCAAACTGTGTGGCTGAAAAATAGGTGCGTAAATCAAGGCTTTCTTAAGTATTTCAAATGCTTCTACACAATCATCATCAAAAATAAAAGGAACATCTTTTTGCAAGAGATTAGTGAGAGGCCTAGAGATTTTAGAGAAGTCTTTAAAAAATCTCCTATAGAAACCAGCATGACCAAGGAAACTTATTATACGTTGGATATCTTTAGGACACGACATCTTTTCAATAGCATCTACTTTAGCTTTATCCACTTCAATACCTCTTTTAGAAATTTCATGCCCCAAGACAATACCTTCATTAACCATAAAGTGCCACTTCTCCCAATTCAAAATAAGATTAATTTCTTCACATCTCCGCAAAACTTCGATCAAGGTTGCTTACATAATCATCAAAAGAAGTTCCATAAATGGAGAAATCATCCATGAAAACCTCAACAATCTTTTCACAGAAGTCAGAGAATATAGCAGTCACACATATTTGAAAGGTAGCAGGTGCATTTCATAATCCAAAAGGCATGCGTCTATAAGAAAAGGTACCAAAAGGACATGTAAAAGTAGTATTTTCTTGATCCTCTTTTGACACAGGTATTTGAGAAAAACCAGAATAACCATCTAGAAAGCAAAAATGTGTATGTTTGGACAGTCTTTCTGGCATTTGATCAATAAAAGGTAGAGGGTAATGATCTTTGTTTAATTTGCGAAAATCAATTACCATTCTATAACTTGTAACAACTCTTTCTGGAATAAACTCATTCTTATCATTAGGAACAACAGTAATACCACCCTTCTTAGGGACACAATGAACAGGAGTTACCCATCTACTATAAACAATAGGATAAATTATACCTGCTTCCAGAAGCTTTAATATTTCATTTCTTACCACTTCTTTCATCTTGGGATTTAACCGTCGTTGGTGATCAACAACTGGTTTAGCGTCAGGCTCCATATTAATTTTGTGCTGACATAGAGTGGGACTAATGCCCTTAAGGTCATCGAGAGTATATCCAATAGCGACACGGTGCTTCTTTAGAGTTTTCAAAATCTCTTTTCTTCATGCTTTGAAAGGTTAGCACTAATAATAACAGGATATATCTTCTTTTCATCAAGATAAGCATATTTCAAAGTATCAGGTAGTTGTTTAAGCTCAAACACTGGATCACCCTTGGATGGAGGAGGATCCCCAAGAATCTCAATAGGAAAATTTTGTTTCAAAACAGGCCCTTGATTAAAGAATATTTCATCTAATTCCTTTATTTTCATTCATAAACATATTATTTTCATGGTCTAGCAAATATTGTTCTAAAGGATCAGTAGGAGGTATGGCAATAGAACAAGACCAATAATTTCATCCTTACTAGGCAATTCTTTATCATGGGGTTGTCTAGGAAATTTAGAGAAATTAAAATCATGAGACACATCCCCAAAACTTACAGTAACAATTTCTTTCTCACATTCTATCTTAGCATTGACAATGTTCAAGAAAGGTCTACCAAATATAATGGGACAAAAATCATCTTGTGGGGAACCAAGAACAAGAAAATCTGTAGGGTATTTTATTTTCCCACACAAGACTTCAGCATCTCTGACAATCCCAGTTGGTGATATAGTATCTCTACTGGCAAGCTTAATAGTAACATCAATATCTTCTATCTTAGCAGGTGCAATATCATTCATAATTTCTTGATATAATGTAAAAGGAATTGCACTCACACTAGCACCCACATCACATAAGCCATGATAACAATGATCTCCTACTTTAACAGAAACAATTGGCATGCCAACAACAGGTCTATGTTTATCTTTAATATCGGGTTTAGCAATTCTAGCAGCTTCATCACAGAAATAAATAACATGCCCATCAATATTATCAACCAAGAGATCTTTAACCATAGCAATACTAGGTTCAACTTTACTTTGTTCAGGGGGTGTAGGTGTTCTAGTATAACTCTTACAAACCACAGTTGAAGCTTTAGCATGTTCCTTGATTCTAACAGGGAAATGTGGTTTCTCAATATAAGCAGTAGGAACAATAGGATCAACATTATAAGTAATAGTTTCTTATTCAACTTTAATAGGCACTACTGCAGGATGCTGCAAACGCGATACTACGATCAGAGACCCTTCGAGAAACTGTGTGCGATGCCATAATCGCAAACGGTGCTGTATGAAAACCGTCAGAAATGTATAAAATGTTTGCGATGACGGGTGCATCAAACACGGTTCAGGTTTTAGTTGCGTGTGCGATGAAGGGCATACGGTTAACCCGTTCGAACTGTTTGCGATGAGGCAGAACAACAGAAACGGGCAGCCATATCAATGTGTGTGCGACATATGTCATACAGTTCGCTCTAATGAACCGTTTGCTATTAGGGAGTGCAACATAAACGGTTAGCCAGATCAAGGTGTGTGTGATATAGGGCATATGGTTCGCTCGTACGAACTGTTTTCGATTAGCGAACGCAACAGAAACGGTTCAACTTAACAAGATGTGTGTGATACGTGGCAAACAGCTGACTCAGATGAACTGTTTGCGATGAGAAATTACAACAAAGACGGTTAATATAGTTAGTTAGGTATGCGATTACGTGTGTACAAAAACTTTGAAAAATGCAAACTAGTTGCTTGCGGTGGCTAGGAATATCGCACATGATGCGTCTACGAGTACTCGTGTGCGATGCTTAGTAAGTTACACATATGTTTCCTTATGTTAACACTTGTGTGATAAATAACACATGGCACCAGATACGGTATTCGGGTTGTGTGTGTGTGCTCCACTTAGTCTTCCCGCGCTCCAGCGAATGCTTCCCGCGCTCCACATGGGTGAATTGTAAAATCCACGCCTATTCCCTCACCAGTTTCCCACCACCAGCTAACGGCTTACTGCATATAACCCAGGCGGAAACGCACCGCCGCGACACTCTGCAAAGATCTAGTCCTCACCCATCTACCATTAGTTATTCCAAGCATGCCAGGCAACGTCCAAAGCTTCGACGTCGACGCCTACCTGCGTTACATCTTCGGCGAGGAGAACGAGATGGAGCAGGTCGGGGAGCAAGAGCTTCATCGGCCGGTGTAGGCACCATGGCCCATCGGCAGCAATATTGGCGTCACAGTCATTGGGAGAACAATCGACATATTGCAGAGGAGGTGTGATGAGCAGTTTGCCATCCACCGTGCAAAAGATCCAGAGCTGCTCGGCGGCATGATCGACGACCCACCCGAAGAGCCGCCGTCACCAGTGCTCATCGAGAGCCTGATGCCCCGCAAGGAATGGGCAGAAGACCTCTGTGATTCAGTCAAGATAAAGGCATCCTACGGCTTCATCATTGCCCGCGGCGGCCGTTTCAACCTCGATCCTGATGATGTGGTGGCCAGGCTCGAGCGCATCCTTGGCAGAGTTGACGTCCCCGACGGCGGTAGAACATCGCCAACGTGATATCTTGAGGATGCGGTGATCGACGGAATTTGCTACCGGGCCAGAAATGGAGCGGTTCATGAGTTGTCATGCGCTGTGATTGCACGCTATCAAGCTCTTATAGAAGAGGCCCAAGAGCCCCAAGAGCCTCCTGGCGCCCGGCCAACTCCGTGAGGGCGGAGGCGGGTCGAGACACTTTCGGAGTGAATGGCCGCAAGGGTGCTATGCTGATAATGGAGTCCGAGAAGACCATCGTCGGAAGGCCGCCAGCTCAGCCTTTTAGATTATATTTTATAATAATTGTATGTATATGTAGGTCGTGAGTGTTCTGGGCCTTGCCGCATTTGGCATTTTAAATTATCCTGAATATGTAAGACAATTATTTAGAATTATTAATAGTTGCCATTGTAACTTTGCCTCAATGCGAGCAGAGCGCGCGCAGGGACGCCAGAGCGGAGATGCTACGTCACTTCTCAACGGTGAGCAACCACGTGGTCAACCTTACGCCATCAATAAATTTTGACCTTATTTCTCGTCACATTCCTGATTACAACGCAATAAGTAATTGCAAATCTGTTCACACCTATCAAACTAATATGTGTTCACACTTAGCACCGGGCTATAAAAACTACCCACTCGAAAATTACTTCACAGTTCCTCTCCTCATCACCCACAAAACTGGTTTTCTCTGTCAAGTCGTTCCGCCATGACTAGTAGGAGGAGTTTAGGGTGAACATATAACCAGGCAGCAAAGACCAAGGCCACGGAAGCACTAGAGAGGTCCCACCGCGAATCCGCAGCCGCAGCAGAGATGTCCCGGCGCGTCGCGGAGCCCTCGAACGAGCTCTCACGGGCATGCGAGGGCTCTCACTAGTGCATTCGCGGCGTCGGCCATCACGACGAGCCGGCGTTCCTGAAGTCCTTCGCCAACGACGACAACATTCTCGTTGGCGTCACTACGCAACAGGAGCTGGTCGACGGCTTGATGAAGCTGCTCAAGATCAGCGATGCCTCGGTTGACAAGGCGACCGGCCTCACCGAGCAACTCATGGATGACAATGCGAAGCTCCTCAAGTTGGTGCTGAGAAGGAGGAGGAGGCCGCCGGGAAGATCTTGCATGAGCGAGAAGCAAAGGTGCCTCGGAGTTGATGCTGAAAGCGGTCGTCGAGGAACTGATGGGTGGCTTGAGGAAGCTCCGCATCGAGCGCGAGCAGGAGGTGGAGGAATCCGAGGCTGCTTTCAAGCAAAGTCATGAGGAATTGAAGAAGGAGCTAGAGGATTTCGCCGCCCGGCGATCCATCGATGAGTAGAGGCGATGTGAACAGATTGTTATGCGCAATTTCCTTCTTCTCTTGCCCCCGTGTCTTCCGAGCTTTGCCGCATGTGGCATTTTAAATTATCTGGAATATGAGTCAATTATTATGTGCGCCATTGTAAATTTGTCGTCTCCGTTACCATTTTATTTGTGGTCGTATTATCCGTTGCCTTATGTGGCAATTTAAATTAGGGCGAAATACTAGTTGAAAACACGAACAAAGCAAATGCTGCCATGGGATCACAAGCAAACACCCTCCGTTTAGGTGCTTTAATTAACCAATTAATGGAGAAGTTGGGAGCGAGGCGGGCGGCGGCTGGTGCATGGAGGTCAAAGAGCTCACTTCCCGGTGAGCATGGGCGGCCTTGATGCTCGCACGTGCCCCGTCGAGCCTACGAGGTGGACAGGATGCATGCATCCCATCGAGCCTGCGCAGCGGACTGCTCGCTCGCGTCCCGTCGAACCTGCACGGCGGACTTCTCGCGCTTGTCCCATCTAATCAAACAGCTGCACGCACGCCACCAGTATGGTTAAATTTCGACATGGTAAATATAATACAACCGTTTGCGATATTAACGTGTCAGCTTTTTGTTTTAAAAAAGACTTCGTTGGCTACTAATGTGTGTGCCTCTTCTCAAGTTGGACGATATTTTTTACCACGGCATATATGTGCCATGTCATGAAACCATTCCAAGTTTCATGTTTTTTGGGTGACTTCTTTATTTACTGGGATTTAAAACCGAGATTCTCATTGTTTCAGGATGATGACAAGTTTAAAATTCATTCTCATTCCTTAAACGAGACCTAAACATGCACCCTGTAAGATTGGTAAAACCACACGTTGTGGTGCCTTGTATTGATCTATATATATAGGTTACAAGGCAGAGTTCGTATCGTACAATATTCGGACACCTATACAAGGACTACACATATACAACCGTATAACTATACAAAACAATACGGTTATATATTCTAACACCCTCCCTCGGTCGTAAACGGGCGTCGACGAATGTTAAGACTGTCCGAAAATCCAAAAGAGAGGAGATGGTAATCCTTTGGTGAAAATGTCCGCAAATTGAGAAGAACTTGGAACGTGAAGAACCCGAACCTCACTTTGTGGTGACACGGTCGCGCACAAAGTGTAAATCGATCTCCACATGCTTGGTGTAATCGATGATGAACGGGATTACATGTCATGTAAACAGAGCTCACATTGTCACAAAACACCACAGTGGCACGGTCACCGGCGTCGATGAAGCTCCACAGAAGAAGCTGCCGTAACCAACATGTTTCAGCCACGACATTTGCAACTGCCACTGTATTCGCCTGCTGGGAGCGAGAGACCGTGCTGCCGCTTAGCAGACCACGACACCTGGTTAGTGCCAAGGAAGACACAATAACCTGAGGTAGACCGACGAGTGTCAGGGCAACCCGCCCAATCAGCGTCAGAATAGGCCAGCAATTTGTTGGAGCTGCGTTGAAACAAAGTGAGGCCATGGCCGGTGGTCCCGCGGATATAGCGAAGCACACGCTTCACAAGTAGCAAATGATTAGCCCGAGGATCATGCATATGAAGACAAATCTGCTACACGACGCAAGAGATGTCGGCCGAGTGAACGTGAGGTATCAAGACCGCTGCAATACTACGATACTCTTGGGATCTGCAAGCTGGATCACCGGACTTGGCTGGAAGTTTGGAGGTAGTATCAAGCTGGAGTAGAGATGGGTTTGCACCGCAACATGCTAGCTCTTGTCAAAAAGAAGATCCAATGCATACTTCTCTGTGAGAGGAACAATTTGTCGCTTCTTTGCGTGTGACGGAGATGCCCGTAAAATAATGAAGATCACCCATATCCGTCATCTTGAATTCGCACGAAGAGAGAGGCAATCAAACTGTGCAACAATGTCGAGGACGATGCGATCAGGATAATGTCATCCACATAGAGCAGGAGATAGGCCATGTCAGCACCACGCCGATAAACGAACAATGAGCTGTCGGACTTGGAGCCAATGAAACCAACCGATGCAATGAACGAAGCAAACTGCTGAAACCATGCACGAGGCGCCTGTTTCAAACCATAGAGTGATTTGTTGAGACGACAAACCTTATCAGGGAAACGAGGATCGATGAACCCGGAAAGGGCGAGTATAAACAGTCTTGCCGAGAGTGCCATTGAGGAATGCATTCTTGACATCAAGGCGATGAATGGACCGGTCACTAGAGAGAGCAAGAGAGCACCGTTCGAATAGTGGCTGGCTTGACGACCGGGCTGAAAGTTTCATCGAAATCGACACCTTCTCGATGTGTAAATCCACGAAGCACCCAACGAGCCTTGTAGCGATCCAAAGAACCATCAGACTTCATCTTGTGACGGTAGATCCACTTACCGGTAACAATGTTAGCATTGCGAGGTGGATCGACGAAGTCCCAAGTGTTGTTGGAGAGAAGAGCACCATACTCCTCAACCAAAGCGGAATGCCAATTTGGATCCTTGAGAGCACCATGATAAGTCTTCGGTATGGGAGATAAACCCTCAACATGAAGATCAAATATCTTTTTCGGCTGCACAATGCCCTGTTTAGCACGAGTGGTCATGGCGTGAGATGGTGGTGGTGGAGGAGCCCGCGGCCGGCGGGTCCGGGGTGGATCCACAGCAACAGGAGCTGGCGACGGCGTTGTCGGTGGTGACGCGGCTGTAGTAGGAGAAGGACTCCAGGTCGCCTCGGAGCTCCCAAACAGGCGCTTCAGTAGTCTGCGCTCCCAGTGCGACTCGTGGCGAGGTCGGTGGCGGCGACCGAGGCGAAGTTGGTGGCGGCGACCGTGGAGGGGACCGTGGCGGCGGCGACGGCGACCGTGGCGGCGACGGGGGAGTCGCGTCCGGGGTCACCGTGCCTGGCACGGTGAATGGCATCAACGAAACCGGCTGCTCAGCACCCTGCAAAAAATCATAAGTGTGCAGGGAAGGAGTAGGAGTTGACGAGGATGGAGGGGAGGCGAATGGAAAGGTTGACTCATCGAACACTACGCAGCGAGATGATGATCTTTTGGGTGGAGCGATCAAGGCAACAGCGATAGCCATGATGTCGTGATGGGTATCCTAGAAACACGCACGGCACGGAGCGAAGCGCAAGTTTGTGCGGAGCGGCGGCGTGGTGTTGGGGTAACATAGACATCCAAAAATCCTAAGACCAGCATATGCAGGATCGGCGCCAAGTAAGGCACGAAGGGAATACGATCCGAGATTGCCTTTGAAGGCAGCCGATTATGCAACATATGGCGGTGTGAAGAGCTTCAACCCAAAACGAGGTGGCATACTAGCTTGGATAAGAATTAATACGAGTAATGTCATTAAGAGTCACGAATAATGCGTTCGGCTTTACCATTACATTGTGAAGTGTATGGACATGAAAAGCGGTGCAATTCCATGGTGCTGGGCAAAGGAATGGAGGAGTGAATTATCGAACTCACGGCCATTATCACACTGAATAGCCTGCAAGCGTGCACTAAATCGGGTGAGCGCTAAAGCATGAAGGGGCGACAAGTGCGAGAAAGCTTCGGACTTAGTCCGTAGAGGGTACACCCATGCATACTGAGTAAAATCATCGAGACAAACGAGATAATACTTAAAGCCAGAAATACTCTCAACAGGAGAGGTCCACAAATCACAGTGAATTATTTGAAACGGAGTAGTGGTTACACGATTGGTGGAAGAAAAAGGAAGACGGACATGACGACCTAACTGACAAGCATGACACAAGCTACTTTTATTCTTTTCCTAGGGATAACCGAGGAGCGAGCTAATGACTCCATGACGGGCCGCCCAGGATGCCCAAGCAAAGCGGTGCCAGTGCTGCATCGGCTGACGAGGAAGGCGTGTGGCTGGCTAGTAGAGGAAGGGCGGATGGAGTAGAGAGCTCGAAGCTATTGCATCCGAGAATCTCGGTCTGGATAGAAGATCCTTCACAGAGAAAAACCAAGAGGGTCAAATTCGACGGATACACGATTATCAATGGTGAACTGACGAGCATAAAAAGATTTTTAACTATGTTAGGAACTACTAAGACATTACGAAGGTAAAGAGGCGAGAGGTGGTAGAAATAGGAAGAGCGTGCATGTCCGTGTACGGTGATTGGAAGAGTGGAACCGTTATCGACAACGACAACGACGAGAGGAGGAGGGGAACACGGAGGTGAGCATACCGGGATTGGGCGCAAAGTGGAGGAGGCGCTGGTGTCCATCACCCACTCCTGGAGGGTGCTTGCAGCCCCATGGTTTGGAAGCGATGCATGAGCGGCCTGGTCCCATGAAGTCAAGATGAGGCGGTGATGATGGAGCGATGCGGGAAGGCCGTGGGAGAGCTGTCCAGCGTAGCCATAACTGTGGGAACAACGCCCGTCTGGAGTTCTGGGTGCAGAACGCATGCGACGACGGGGTGTGCCGGGGCGCGTAGCCGGGAGCAGCGGCGTAGCCGGGAGAAGCCCCCCTTGGCCATAGGGCCACATCTAGATGGCGCCGTTCCAGGGATGCTGCGGTGAGGGCCAGGAAGGAGTGGCAGCCTGCGGGGTCGCGGGCGCCGGGGTCTCCTTGGTGACTCGGTAGCGGCCTTCTTCTTCTTCTTTCCTTTTCCAGGAGCCTTGCCAGGGTTGTTGGTGTTGCCAGGGTTGCCGGTGTTGGTGAAGAGGGCCGTGTCCTAGTTGCGGGCGTGGCGGTTTTTGCGCTTCATGTCTTGGAGCGCAAGCAACGAGCGGCACTACGCAAAGGTCATACCGGGCATGAGGGAGATGAGATCGGCAGCGGACTCGTATTGCTCGGAGAGGCCGTTGAGGCAGTGGACCACCATCTCGGCATCATCAACGGGGGCGCGAAGGTCCGCAAGCCCGTCGGAGAGGGATTTGACCTTCTGGAGATAGTCGGCCATACTCATCTCTCCCATCTTGACATCGCCGTGCTCGGACGTATGGTGGAGTGGGCGATTGATCTTGTGGTCGTTGAAGAGAATGTTGATGCGGTTCCAGAGATCGACGGCGTGGGGATCGTCGCCGGGCGTCATGACGGCGTCCGAGGATCTTGGCGAGACAGACCCATAGAGCCAAGAGACGACGGTGGCGTCGAGGAGACCACTCCGGGTTGGCGCGCCAGAACGCCGAAGTCGAGGTGATCCAGGAGGGCGTACTTGCGACAAGCGGCGGCGGAAGAAGGTGCGCCATACTTTGCCGGTGAAACGCCCGGTGTCAGCCTTGAGCTCGGCGAACGTGGCCTTTGATGGAGTGGAGACCGACGGCTTGGGCGTGCAGAGAGGTCAAGGAGAAGGACCCCGCGCTTGTCCCGGATCCATCGGCGGCGGTCGCGAGAGGCAGCTTTGCCTTGGCGGCTTCGGCAGCCTCAGCGTCCTGGCGCTCCTTAGCAGCGGCCAGCACCTGGTGCGTCGCGTCAGCGTCGGATTGCGACATGGATGCGGCGTTGTGGGCGCGGCGGCGAGAGAGGTGGTGGTTTCGGCGGCAGCGGAAGGAGGAGGAGGGCGGCACAGGCTAGGGTTAGGTTTTTAGGCTCTATACCATGTAAGATTGGGAAAACCACACGTTGTGGTGCCTTGTATTGATCTATATATATAGGTTACAAGGCAGAGTTCGTATCGTACAATATACGGACACCTATACAAGGACTACACATATACAACCGTATAACTATACAAAACAATACGGTTATATACTCTAACACACCCAATGACACATGTACGATTTCCCACCCATTTTGCTTCACTGGAGCATGTGGTTATAGTTCAAATTTGAATTATGGACTACATTAAATGCATAGAAAACTTAGTAATTAGTAATATATATACAATGGCGAGCAGAACCGAGCAGTTTCAAATTTCAGCCCGACACTCCTGTTATTCTCGTTGCCTGTAGAAAACAAAGTTCAAAGGCGAGAAGAGGCATCGATTATCGTTTACGCCGACAAGAGGGGCATGTTTCCTCACCGGAACCACGAGGGTTCTGACAGGGCTCGGTTTGTAAAAGGCTTGTAATATAGCTTTGCCCAAATTGGACAATTATATATACCATGTAGTGACACCATGCCAAGTTTCATGATTTCCTCGTGAGTTTTGGATTTATAGACATTTAAAAACCGAGACTCACAATGTTTCTGGCCAGGCTAGGATGGCGGGACGGTTGAATTCGTTCCATGGGACCTAAACATGCACCCCAAGGAAACATGTACGTTTTTTCTAGCCATTTGGGTGCACTGGAGCATGTATTTGTAGTTCGGATTTGAATGATGGACATTAAATGCCTATAAAACTCAATTAATGAATAAAAAAGGTCAAACGAATCCTGAATAATTTCAAAGTTCAGCGCGAATCTCTAGTTGTTTTGTGTCGCGTGTAGAAGAAAATACGAGGCTAGAAGAGGGAGTGATTATCGTTTGGCCCACAATGGGACACGTTTCCCTATCGAAGCCACGAGGGTTCTTGCGACAGGCTCCGGTTTGTAAGCGGTTTGTAATAAAGCTTGGCCAAAATTGGCAATGTTTTTACCACGACATATATGTGCCATGACGTGACACCATGCCACCTTTGATGACTTTCTGGTGAGTTTAGGATTTATGGGGACTTAAAACCAAGATTCGAAATGTTTGAGTACGAGCCATGACACTAGTACGGTTGTAATTGTTCCCATTCTGGCATGGGACCTAAACATGCACCCAAGGACACATGTATTATTTTCTAGCCATTTTGGTGAAGCTGGAGCATGTATTTGTAGTTCAGATTTGAATTATGGACATTAAATGCCTAGGAAACTCAATTAGTGTATAAAAGGCCAAACAAACCCTGAATAAGTTTAAATTTCAGCACAAATATCATGTCATTCCATGTTGCCCGTAGATGAAAATACAAGGTGAAAAGAGGCAGTGATTACGTTTCGCCCACAAGGGGGACACATTTTTTTATCGGAACCACGAGGATTCTTTGAGAGAAGCTTCGGTTTCTAAGAGGCTTGTAATAAAACTTGCGCCACAATGGATGAAAAAAATTCCTCGACATATAAGTGCGATGTCGTGACACCATGGCAGGTTTCACGATTTTCAGCTTAGTTTTGGATTTACGGGGTTTAAAAACCGAGATTCTTCTCACAAAATGTTTTCAAATAGCACACGGTTCACTCACGAAAGCCGATATTCAATGAAAACTTCGTGGAAACCATATTTTAAAGTTTCATAAAAAGCTGAAAAAAATGTGGGATGTTAAGAAGGTGATTTTTAATTGCGACACAAAATTTCAAGTTGAAAAACATTATGAGATGTGTGCTATGAAAAAGACAAATTCTGCTCGAATAGTGACATTACTATTCGGCACTATTCAACACCGATTTTGTCTTTTTCATGGCTCACATCTCTTAATGTGTTTCAACTTGAAATTTTGTGTGCCAATAAAACATCATCCTCTTAACATCCCGCATTTTTTTGAAACTTCGAAACATCTTTTTCTCGTGGTTTTCACCGGTTTACACCGAATGTTGGTTTCCGTATGATATCCCCCCCGCCGCGCGCGCGATTTGAGTCATGCGTTCTGACTGGCCAGAACCCAAACCCCACAGATCGTACATGTGCACCGTTGGATGCTCCCAGATCGAACGGCAACCCTGAGCCCTTTCGACAACACATGCAGTACATGGGTAAGCACTATGCGCATGCGTCGTGTAACTCACGCTTCCTTCTTTACTAGGTTTTCATTCAAAACAGGCTACCGTTTCTCGCCACTCCTCTCATCGGTTTCCCGCCTCTTCTCCCAGATATGCATGATGTAGATGTTTATTTAATTCTTATAGTTCATCTCATCCAAAATCAATTAGTTTTCTAAAAAAACTATTTTAAGATTCATGGAATTGTGCATTGTAAAGGTAAAAACAAAAAGTGACAATTCATTTAGAAAAAAGGTTTGGGCAATTAAGATATGGAAGATTCTAGAGAACAAAGGAGAAGTACTTGTGTTTTGAGGTTTGTGCATGATGCTTAAGTTCAAGCATGGAGTCTTCTAGATTGTACATGTGGCGAGAATGCGGTGGAATGTAGATGATATCCAACGACGGTAGTGCTCGGATTTGCTATCTCTGTACTGTCAGATTGGCTTCATCCAACGAGCAACTTTCATAGTTATTCACACACTATATATGTGTATAGATATATAGATATATATAGATGTGTCCTGATACGTCTCCAACGTATCTATAATTTTTGATTGTTCCATGCTATTATATTATCCATCTTGGATGTTTATGGGCTTTATTTTACACTTTTATATTACTTTTGGGACTAACCTATTGACCCGAGCCAGTGCCGATTCTGTTTTTTCCTTGTTTGATATTTCAAGAAAAGGAATATCAAGCGAATTGAAATGGAATGAAACCTTTTGGAGAAGTTATTTTTGGAAGGAAAGCTACCCGATGGACTTGGAGTGCACGTCAGGAAAGAAACGAGGGAGCCACGAGGTAGGGGGCGCGCCCTCCACCCTCGTGGGCCTCTCGTGGCTCCCCTGACGTACTTCTTCCGCTTATATATCTCCATATACCCTAAAAACTTTGGGGAACAGAATACATCGGGAGTTCCGCCGTCGCAAGCCTCTGTAGCCACCAAAAACCAATCGGGACCTTGCTCCTAAGACCACGGAGGGGGGGAACCTCACCGGTGGCCATCTTCATCATCCGGCGCTCTCCATGACGAGGAGGGAGTAGTTCACTCTCGGGGCTGAGGGTATGTACCCGGTAGCTATGTGTTTGATCTCTCTCTCTCTCTCTCTCTCTCTCGTGTTCTTGATTTGGCACGATCTTGATGTATCGCGAGCTTTGCTATTATAGTTGGATCTTATGTTGTTTCTCCCCCTCTACTCTCTTGTAATGGATTGAGTTTTCCCTATGAAGTAATCTTATCGAATTGAGTCTTTAATGACTTGAGAACACTTGAAGTATGTCTTGCCGTGCGTATCTGTGGTGACAATGGGATATCACGTGATTCACTTGATGTATGTTTTGGTGATCAACTTGCGGGTTCCGCCCAAGAACCTATGCATAGGGGTTGGCACACGTTTTCGTCTTGTTTCTCTCGTAGAAACTTTTGGGCACTCTTTGAAGTACTTTGTGTTGGTTTGAATAGATGAATCTGAGATTGTGTGATGCATATCATATAATCATACCCATGGATACTTGAGGTGACATTGGAGTATCTAGGTGACACTAGGGTTTTGGTTGATTTGTGTCTTAAGGTGTTATTCTAGTATGAACTCTAGGGCTGTTTGTGACACTTATAGGAATAGCCCAACGGATTGATTGGAAAGAATAACTTTGAGGTGGTTTCGTACCCTACCATAATCTCTTCGTTTGTTCTCCACTATTAGTGACTTTGGAGTGACTCTTTTTTGCATGTTGAGGGATAGTAATATGATCCAATTATGTTATTATTGTTGAGAGAACTTGCACTAGTGAAAGTATGAACCCTAGGCCTTGTTTCCTAGCATTGCAATACCGTTTACGCTCACTTTTATCACTTGTTACCTTGCTGTTTTTATATTTTCAGATTACAAAAACCTATATCTATCATCCATCTTGCACTTGTATCACCATCTCTTCGCCGAACTAGTGCACCTATACAATTTACCATTGTATTGGGTGTGTTGGGGACACAAGAGACTCTTTGTTATTTGGTTGCGTGGTTATTTGAGAGAGACCATCTTCATCCCTCGCCTCCACGGATTGATAAACCTTAGGTCATCCACTTGAGGGAAATTTGCTACTGTCCTACAAACCTCTGCACTTGGAGGCCCAACAACATCTACAAGAAGAAGGTTGCGTAGTAGACATCATGTCCCATGCTAGACAAAATAAAGTTTGAGCGCATGCGCGGGACGACCCGCTGCCGCCCAAAGATGGGAAACTGACATCATAGGTATTGAACCAGGCTTGGAGTCGGGTACGGTGTTCGGTTTGTAATGTACTTGGTGTGGCCCATCGAAGTTATGCATTTGGTATTTAAACACATCATACACCATCGTACCCATACATATTTTCGGACGCATCACGGTGTGTATACGAGGTCTTCGATCGATCGACCACGTATCCCTTTGTGTAGTTTTTGTGATGACACATATATCTGTGGGCTCCCCGAGTGTATATATATCATCCCTTTAACCGATAATGAGGGGTATGTGTTGGCCATGAATGGATTCCTCCTAGTTCATGTTAGGGCCGGTCACCGTCGAATGTCCGTTAACCAAAGCCCGAGCTCATGCGTTGTTACGATTCGTTCCCAGATGCTCGGATTGTTGGGTTCGACCTACATAAAACCCTGCGTACGTATCTCGTCCTTAACTACTTTTCCTTCATGGTTATTATGTCTCGACGAGGTAGGCACCACATCTAAATTGTACATTATTCTATATTGAAAGCAGTACATCACCCCTTCCCAACGCATTACATCATTTTGGGCCGCATGCAAGAGGTGCTGGTTTTGTGGTCCCTCTCGTGCGATGTTTATGATGGTTCAATCTATCGGCCCAAGCGGTTTATCGACAACAACAACTGTCATTTGACCAAACGAAAGATTCATTGGTCCATCTTATGGTAGGTCATGGTGAAATGCATGTATGACCAAAGTATCGATCATTACGTGCATTCGCTCCGCTGACACGAAGTGGGAGGTGGTGGGCCAAGCATCCTAGCTAGGTATGACATTATGTCATTATATATATCCTAGCTAGGTGGTTGTTAGGGTGCTTTCAGGTTTGCGAGGCAGGTGCCACCAAAGTTATGCATTGTGTATTTAAAGTTTTAAACATCCCCAATATTCGTACATATATTTGGCCACTTCGTGTGGTTCTTGACTTGGCCCATCTCATCGATCTTCAATGACGCTACCAGTGGGCCTTGAGGTCAAAGTTGTGCATTGGAATTTTGAACATCACATACCACCCTTTTCACTCATATATATTTGGGCCACATCTTTGGTGTGGCTGTCTTTTGACCCTCCTAACATTATTTTTCTTTGCCAAAGACTCGATGATCCTCAACGGACACGGGTATAATATCTAAACCGTATGCGATACAAGTGCGATGTGAATCACCACGAATGGCATAAGCACGAGCAAATTAAAATTGGAGGTACCCGGCTCAGCGTCTTGGCGATCTGAAGTCTTGAAATCACCACAAGCTAGCAAACCACGAGCAAATGGTGGAGGTACTGGCTCAACCGTGTGTGATGCAAGTGTGCTGAAATCACCACGACCGTGCAAGCGCGAGCAAAGGGTGGATGTACTGGCCTAACCGCGTGCGATGCAAGTGCGTTGTAAAACCACCACCTGTGGAAGCTAAAGGCGGATAAGTTTATTTGGAAATTAGGACGAACCATGTGCGATAGACCAGCTAGCTAGAAATATAAAAAACAAACTACCCGCCTTGAGTGTTGCAAAAATCGGCGGATCCGCGCCACTTTTCCTTATTATCATACACGCATATTGTTATTGGACCATGCACGATCTTGGGCACTCCTGCCCTGCATCAATTCCTTCACCCAAATTTTAGTAGCCGTCGTACTTCAACCGTCGCCCACACTCCTCCAAAGACCGACCTTATAGTAAAATTTTAGTACCGAGGCATTTGAACCGTCGCCCTCACTCGTCCAACAGCATCTCCACCCACCATTACTTAAATTTTCAGTAGCATGGCGTATCCTCAAACACCACCCCTCACGGTCCCCACCCGCCTCCCCCTTGAACCCTAGCTCACGGCCCTACGCCGCCGCCAACCTCGCTGGTCCGCCTGCGTTCCTCCTAGCTTAGATAATAATGTTCAGGTTATCCAGCGATTCCCATACCGTCGCCCCACTCCCCTGAGTTTTTAGATGAGGCCTATGGTGACCCTCCCCGCCAGATCCACATCCCCTGCTCCAAAATGTCGCAACCTAAGCTCGACTACGTATACCGGGGAGCCCGACGAGTGTTCGACCAAGAAGAGGTTTATCATGGCCTCTCCGGCGGACGTTGGCGAGGTGGCTGCTATTTGCCCCGACCTGTCGATCCTGGAGCAACACGTCGTCGTGGAAGCCGGTCAAGAAGTTGATTACGTTGCCATGCCGAAGGCTTCATGTCAGCGGGCTAGCGTATTACTGTATCTCAGGAAAGCTGGCTACGACATCAAGCTCGTCCACACCGATGGCTTCATGCGGGCCATGTCACAGGTTAAGTGGTCCATACCCAACCCCTCTGGTTCAACCGCCGTCGATCTATTCGACGGCTCTGCCGCTGATCTCCTCCGCCAAGCAGTCAAGGACTTGCGAGCTTTATACGCCATCGAGCCCATTTTGTCACTTCTGAAGGACACGTTCTACGGCTGCGGCTTGGGATCCTCAATTGCCAAGTCAAATCTCATCGACCACGACCACGAGGAGGGCACCCACGATGGTTCTTCCAATGTGAAACAGCCCATCTGTGACATCAGAGAGTGCACCATGGGTCTGTGCTCTTCCAACTGGAAGGACCCCGTCCATGAAATGTGAGGCAACATTCTATCAGCAAATATTACCTTTTCTAGCTTGCCAACCCATACCCTTTGTTGTAGTAGCATTTGCCGTGCGGTGCTTTAAGCGTGTCGTGTTTAATTATTTGATGATGCAAAAATGTATTGTTCAATAGGTCTATGTGATGTTTAAGTATGAATTGTCCACTTTAGTTTCGTAATGGCTATATTTGGTTGTTTATAGTGAGTAGATGCCTTGTTTATCTGTATTTGGTTGTTAGGTTGGTTGGAGTGAGCATTTTTTTAGTTATCGAGCAGATGCCTTGTTTATCTGTATTTGGTTCTTAGTTTGGTTGCAGTGAGTATTTGTCAAGTTATCAAGCGGATGCCTTGTTTATCTGTATTTGGTTGTTAGGTTGCTTTTTAATAGCATTTGTCGATTATCAAGCAGATGCCTTGTTTATCTGTATTTGGTTGTTAGGTTGCTTTTTAGCATTTCTCCAGATTATCAGCGGATGCCTTGTTTATCTTTATTTGCTTGTTAGGTTGGTTGCAGTGAGCATTTGTCCAGTTTTCAAGCATATGCCCTGTTTATCTGTATTTGCTTGTTAGGTTGGTTGCAGTGAGACTCTGTCCAGTTTTCAATTGCTATATTTGGTTGTTATACTAGTGTTTATGCCTTGTTTATTTCAGTCATTCACAATGTGTGGTTCATTGTGTGCAAGTCGGAACTGTGCCGCTCGACTACATCAATACATGTTTGAACGGCTATATTTGGTTCCAGTTATTCCTGGTGTAGTTAACACATGCCCTTTATTTCACTTTTACACATTTATCAAGTGTGATGTTTAAGCATTACCTACGTTCTATTCATTTTCAACAATACCAGTTTGAATTGCAATATTTGATGGTTGTTAAGCCTGCTGTCGTTAACATTGCCTTCCATTTTATATCTGCTTTAACAGCATGCTAAAACCAGAACATTCAAGCTATCATTTGGAGATGATGTTGTTTACCTTTGCTATATTTGTTTGATGTTAAGATTGCTATACTTATCATGCCTTTCCACTACTTATGCAGGACAACAACGGGAGTGGCCACCATTTTCCGCCGAGGTTAGCTTCATCCCGCGACTTGTACTCCCCCCGTCGTTCCATAATGTAGTGCATATAGATCCAGGCCTGGACACTAGTTAGCTTCTAAGATTGACTTGTTGCTTGTAGGTTCGACCCTTTTTGCGTATGGGGCAATGAGATATTGATGAACAAGCATCAAGTGAGGAAACTGATAAGGATTATTAGCAAAAAGATATGAATGGTGGCAAGCAAATTATTTGTTTATGCTCTATCCAACACAACGATGAGCTATAGGATGGTGACTACAAACTCTGCAGCCTTCTCTTTTCTTGCCCATAATGAGTTGTTAGACAATAATGTCTGAATCTTTTTAGTTCAGTGGTTCCCGTAGCAGTTCACTCAAGATTACCTCGCAAAGTACATGATTGGTGGACACACAATGAAGGTTAAAGTATTTCATCCAGACAACAATGAGCATCGAGAAGTCCTAATGAAGACAGTGAAGGATGGACGGGCAGCCATCATAAGGGGTTGGCCTAGAGTAAATGCAAGCGCATATACGCATGGAGGAGGGCACAATATGGGCGATACCGCTTCACCTTCTCTAGCAACCCAGAATGTCTTT
Organism: Aegilops bicornis; assembly: GCA_021605145.1. Classification (NCBI taxonomy): domain Eukaryota; kingdom Viridiplantae; phylum Streptophyta; class Magnoliopsida; order Poales; family Poaceae; genus Aegilops; species Aegilops bicornis. The sequence continues at coordinate 575,689,832 of CM038669.1, forward strand.
CGCCTCTCTCTTTCTGATCTTTAGTACAACCGTGGTTCATCATTCTTTACTTGGTGTATACAGTAGTTCTTTAGTATGTGTACCTATGCATTGAATTATGGATTCCTGGTTGAACCTATATATGTAATAAACATGGTTGGATATGAAATAAGTGATTGCCTACTTTCAAATTCATAACATGTGATTTTTAAATTAGGGATTAATTGGATTAATTATGGATTAATTATGGATCAAATAGGGATTACACTGCACACGATTTGGGAAAGCGAAACATCTGCGATATATGTGGAGATCGTAAGCGTTTCTAGGATCCACTACGTGTGCGATCAATCTCCACTCCACACGACTTTCTCTTGAAAACTGTTTGCGTTAGGCCACCTTATAGCGTTTATCTATAAAAAGTGTGTGTGATGGATAATCTTTGCCACAGTTTCTTTCTCGCTATGTGTGTGATGCATTCAATAGCATAAGCGATAAAATTATTAATATCGTGTGCAATGTAGCGCTATCACAAAGCGATTTAACGGGAAAAATTGTGTGTGATGTACAATGAACGGAAACGTTTTCCTTGGAGCGACTGTGTGGGATGTACATACGAACGGAAACGTTTAGCGGGGACTGATTGTGTGGGATGTACTTGTGACCGGAAACAATTTTGCCGTATAATTGTATTTTTTAGCTCTACTATATGTATTTCCGTATTTGAGCGCCACGCGATGCATACATGACCTCATTTTGCGAGCGTGTGTGTGCCGGAGGGCATATCTCAACGGTTTCTGGGTGGGTGTGGGAAGGACCCCTATCGCCCACACTCACTTGGCGACGGTTCCAAATGCCGTCGCGGAAAGGGGTTAAAAACTGTTTCTTTAGGACCGCAGCGCACCAGTGAGGTTCTACTATTTTCACTTCAATGGGAGGATGATATTTAAACCACTTCTCTTTAGGGGGATCAACATGAGTAGAACATGATTCACAGAAAGAAGCTACTATCTCAGAGTCAAGTCCATATTTAGTGCTAAATTCACGAAAAGCATCGGTATCCATAAAAGATTTAACACAATCAAACTTAAGGTTTATACCCGACTCATTACCTTCGTCGAGTTCCCAATCTTCAGAGTTGCATTTAATTCTTTCCAACAAATCTCATTTGAATTCAATAGTCTTCTTCACAAAAGAACCAGTACAAGAAGTATCGAGCATGGCTTGATCATTACGAGAAAGCCGAGCATAGAAATTCTGAATATTCTCTTGAGAGCTCATGATTGCGGCATGAATATAACATTGACTTAAGCCTCCCAAGCTTGAGCGATACTTTCTCCTTCACGAGGCCAAAAATTATATATATAATTCCGATCATGATGAACGGATGCATAGGATAAAACTCTTGATGAAATTCGGTTTCAATCGGTTGTAGTTGCATTATCCAATATCATCACATAGCCTATACCATGTTAATGCCTTTCCCTTCAAAGATAAAGGGAAGACCTTCTTCTTGACTTTATCCTCGGGCAAACCTGCAAGCTTTAATTATAACATCCCAATTTTCAATTTGGATGTTATACATAGGTCATTATATGCATATCATATTTTATGCCATTTTGGTTGGAGGTTTCACAAATTTTTCATATTTGAATTTTCTCAAATTTGAAAAGAGGATCAATTTGATTTTAATATATTTCCCTCCAAATGTTTCCAATAAAAAAAAATAAAGGAGAGAAGATAATATGACTTCTTCAAATAAAAGCGAATATTGGAGAAGAAATTTTAAAATCAAATTTATATTTTATTTGCATTTTATTTGAATTAGAAAAATATGCATTTTTGAAAATTGCATTTTTAGGCCATAAAAATGTTCACTTTGTTCTAAATATTAGGTTTAGACGGTGAAAATTGTTTATGATTTTTTAAGAGTTTTTCTAAATATTTTATTAGGATTTTTCTTCGGGAGAAATTTTATTTAAAAAAAACTTCTTCCCTCCGACCAGGCTAACGCCCACGGCCCACAGTTGTTGCCGCCGAGGAGACCGAGCCAGACTCTCGGCCTCAGCCCTCCCAAGCCGCCGACCCCACCTCCTATAAGTAGTCGCCGCCGCCAGCCCTCTCCTCACTTTAAGCCTCCGCTGCCTCACACGCACTTGTTGCCTTGAATTCTTGCCCGTCCTTCAGCGCCGCCCGCTTGCTTACATTGCCGCTGCCCCACACGTCGCCCATTGCACCGTCCGCTTGAGAATCCATGCCGACCACTTGGTTTCTAGGTATAAAACCTAGACCTTTTTCAGTTTTTCTTGGTTTATTTTTAGGGTTAGGGTTTTTCTCGGTTTATTTCCGATCTATTCTAAATAGCGAACGCTCTCTGTTTAGTTCGTTTTAACAAACACGTTCATTCATTTGGATCACATTAGCGAGCGTCACATTCGATAGGTTTTTCTTTTTATTTTATTTTTTCAGCCGGGGACCTATCCACGAACCTTTTCTCCGCAGTTAGTCCACGATCTTCAAACTCCCGCAACTTTTTGCTCGCTTGTCCAAATCAAGTGAAACCAACGCCAAAATCTTCATCTTGTTCCCCTCTTTCCAGTTAACCAACTTGAACATGGTTTTGACAAATTAAAATTTGATGCAAGCAGATTTGAATTTGAACTTCTTTTGGTCGTAGTTTGAGTCTCGTAGCTCCGATGTGATTGATTCTTTTTGCAAATCGAAGCTCTTCAGTTGAACTTTCAGTTTGGATCTTTTCATCTGAGTTTTACCCTTGCATATATTGCTTGATTGCTTATGTATATTATTGTTTGTTCACGATAGAATTTTCGTAGTGTGAAGCGTGCTACTACGAGTCAGTAGGGTTTTCAGATCGTCGGCAAGGCAAGTAAAACTTTGATCATATCCCTTATTACCTAGTTTTTATGCATTAGTTTCAATCCTCAAACATTGCATGAGTAGGATCTGTTAACATGTGGGTATTTGGGAAGTAGTTGTTGAGGTAGTACCTATTGCCCTGTCATTCAAATCTTGGGAGTTACTATGTTACGCTTTTATACTTTGCTATGCTATGCTCGTAGACGTGGTTTGGTTTGAGTGATTCATGACAGATGTGAGTATCATTATGAACTAAGGGTTTACTTAAGGTGGCTACTTTAACACACATCTGGGTGGATTCGTTTGTGGGCACCTGGCGATCCAGTGCTGTCCAAAGGAGAATCCCGGGGTATCTGTGTGATTTTTCCTATGGTTCGCCACCCAGGTTCAAAGGGATCATTATGTTATTCATGTTGGAAACTTCTGTGTGCAGCCACAAGCCATTATGGGCTCTGGCATAGTAAGTTGCGGGAATCCTTTCCATGATGGGCTAGCAGATGTAGGGGATTGTAGGTGTACCGGCCTCTCTATCGGTTAAGGGGACCTCTTCGGAATGACTGTGTCTCGGTCATCCATTTCTCAAACACCATGTAGTGCAAGAAATACAACAGAGGAGATCGAGTCTTGTGGGGAAAAGTGTGCAAACCTCTGCAGAGTGTATAAACTAATCATGGTTAGCCGTGTCCCCGGTTATGGACATTTTGAGTATCTGGTGCTTGAATTACTATGTTGATCTCATCACTTTACTTAATTAACTTGTTGGGTTAATGATTATTTATTTGGGATTGAGATGGGGTTACCATTCTCAATGTTTTTCAACAAACTTTGTAGTTAAATAAAATATATTCCTTTGAGGTAGGGAAAAACTAGCTTTTCGCAAAATGATGACCGTAGAGCCTCCACAAGCCAAATATGCATATATTTATAGCTGTTACTTATTCATTGCTCTATAGTGTTATCTTGCCAGCATATTCCATGTGCTGACCTACACAAGCTGCAACATATTATGTTGGAGAGTTTTCAGACGAAGAGTAAGGTGCGCTAGGTCGTTGTCGTGCACTCAGCTATGCCGTTGGAGTTGATGGACTCTTTTACCTTCGAAGCTTCCGCTATTATCTTATTTAGATGGCCTTCAGCCATATTATTGTAATAAGTTCTCTTTTGAGACATTCGATTTAATAAGTGTGTGATTGAACTCTGTTATAAATCCTCGAGTATTGTGTGTGTCAGCATTACCGATCCAGGGATGACACTTATACACAGAGATTCGACCGTTTGAGGTCGGATCTCTACAAGATGGTATCAGAGCACACACTGACCGTAGGACGCGACCACTAAGATGAGCCATAGGACACTCTTCTCTACTCATTTCTTGTCGGGGCTGTCATGCGACATATGCTAAAGGATGGCTTATCATGGAGGGGCTAATAAAACGTCGCCAGTGCCAGGAAACGGGATGAGGCGAAGACATGCACGCCGGCGAATCTTACCCAGGTTCGGGGCTCTCCTAGGAGATAACACCCCTAGTCACCTTTCTGCAGGTCTCCGCATGATCACTAAAGCAACAAGGGTGACTACAAGATTGCTCCTTGAGCTGTTTCTCTAGAGGGGAAGGAAGAACAAGGCTAGCCCTAACCTCCTCTCTCTGTATGTGTGTGTGAAGGAACTAAAATCTGAACCCTTTGCATGGGTGCCCTAGGGGGGTTTATATAGGCCTACCCCCCAGGGGTACAAAGGTAATCTGGCTGGGTGTAGGACCATTTGTCCAGTGTCTCTAGTTGCACCTTCTCCATTGGCTGGTGATGGGGCCCGCCACTTTGTCTCGTACTTGGTCGGCAGTGAGCTGCCGCGTCGCTTCTTGGTCCGGCCGGCTACTCAAAGAAAGCAGTAGCAATGATGGTAAGGATGCATGCTTTGTCGGGAGGTGTGGCTACAGATGCCGCTTTGGCGAAGCGATCACCGTGAGCTATCCGCATCTCTTCTGATTAATGGCGCACGAACTTTGAGGGAGGGGGAGGGTCGCCTGGTAGGGGTCGGCCTCCCCTCATGCCGAGTGGTCCGGGCTCGCCGCCTTCTGGCTTCTCACTGGCAGGTAAGGCCCACCGCCTGTGGGCTGTATCGGCATCCCATAGCGGAGGCATGGCCTTCTCTGCCATGGGTGATGTCATGGGGGAGTGGCAACAGTGCCGGGCCGGACGGGAGATCCTCATCTGGTACGGTGCACCGTGGCCACAGTTGGAACTAGATTTGGGGGTGGCAGGGTGCACTGTAGCCACGCCCCGTCTCATCATAATTATGTGGGTGCAGACTCTAAGGACGCTTGGGGCCGCCTGCTGGAAGCCGGCCTCTCTAGAGGCCGCCTGCTAGGAGTCGGCCCACCTTAGGGCCGCCTGTTGAGCCTTGCCGTCCTCTAGCAACCGGCCGCTGGGACCAGTCGGCTGTGAGAAGGCGGCACTTTGGTCTTTGATTCTTGAGGGGCGCAGCCGGCCCCAATGTCTTGAAGCGCCATGGGGGGCCGATGAGGCTACCCGTGGCCAATTACTCCGACATTTCTGACTCTTCTACATTTTCCACTCTATAGATGGAGGACCCAAGGAACAAGTTTGCTCAACCGGATGAAGACACCCCTTTTGGATGACACTTGAAGGAGGCCACTAGGTACCTAAACATAAGAATACGAAGCTTCACCGGGACCTACACCGCCACTCTACCAGAAGAAGAGTGCTAGACCAGTCGAGTACATGTTCCAGGAAGAATATTCACACCAGTTACGGAGCCCATAGAGTTTTCCTTTGACGCACCAACCTGGAGTCTAGGAAAGAGCATGGCAGCTCACATCGCCAATGGACGCATCGGTGAAGTTTACCACAAGGATCTTAAGGACACCATCTACCAGATACGTGGACGCCGAGATGAGCAACGGGAGATGATTTGCACCAGGAAGGACAAGTCCATTGCAGCCTACATCCAGGAGTTGAACCAACACATCCGTCGTCAGGAGAACCAGATGTGCGCCAACATGATAGACCTGAAGAAGGTGATGACCCGGAACATGGAGGTAGAAGAGGAACTCAAGTCTACAAGTAATGGATATGAAGAGGAAATTGCAGTACTACTGGAGAAGAATGAAGACCTGAAGAAGAAGCTAGGAATTTTCTTGGGAGATCCCGCACGAGAGGAGGACAACCACCCAGAAGACTACATCATCATCGATTTACACCGACTTCGGCCAAGCGGTGATGATGATGATTATGAAGACGAAGCTGGAGCAGATATCATGGAGTCTTCTTCCGATCAAAATTTCTAGTCGACCACAATATTATCAATAGTATTCCCCGATGTATATAGTAGTAGTCCGAGTATTTGTAACGATAGCTAGATCGATTGTATGCCCTTGTTTGAATTGAGTGGTATGATATGAATGTGTTTGTCTCATGTGCATATGGGTAGTGATTTTCTCCTTAGACCTCACTCTATTCTAATCTATCCCCTCTAAACCCATCGATGCCTCCAGAGGCGTGACCCGGATTTGTCTTCCAATCGAGCTCACTCAGCTGATCCAACAGTAGAATGCCTTGATGCAACTACTAGTCCAGAACCAAGGCAACAACAACAACAACAACCCACCGCCACCATCCCCAGTCGACAACTTAGCCCGTTTTCTGAGGTTGAATCCACGGTGTTTTCGGTAGCACCGAGCCGATTGTTCTTGATGACCGGCTCCAGATTGGAAGGAGCTGACCACCGCAGAGTTGCACGAGATGCTTTGAGAAGGTGCGTTTCGCCGCTTTATCAATTGGATGGACCAGCAGCCTCATGGTGGGAGAGAATTACACAACCACTTTTCTTGTAGCCAATGTCACATGGGGATCGGTTTGACAAGCTTTCCGTGACAGCCCATGTTTCAAGCTGCGACAATGAGTATGAAGAAGCGTGAGTTTCGCAACTTACGCCAAGGAAATCGTCTTGTGGGCGGTATGTGGATGAGTTTAGTAAGTTAGCTTCGCTATGCCCCGGATGATGTGGCCACAGAATCTTTGCCGCAGCGGAGAAGTTTATGGAAGGGCTGAATGATGAGTTGAGTATGCAGTTGATGGTGGCTACTTTCACTAACTACCAGGAGTTGCTAGACAGGGACCTTATGATTGAAGGCAAGCAGCAACAGATCGAGAGCCGCAAAAGGAAGTATGAACAGGGGAAGTATAATTCTGGAGCTCAGAAGAAACCTCGTTTTACCCCAAACTCGGGAGGTTACACCCATAACCATAGAGGCCACACTCATAATGGACGGAGTTCGCATAACCAAAGTGGCCATAAAAATGGGAATGGGAATGGAGCAAGTAGCAACCAGAACAGTTCCAATCCAGCAACACCCGCTAAGAAGGACCTGAGTCATGTCACGTGTTACAAGTCCGGGAAGACTGGACACTACGCCAATGATTGTTCTGAGTTGAAGAATGACAATGGAAATGGAAGCTCCGAGAAGAAGCCCAACCCTTTCACCAGAGGACAAGTGAACCACGTTAATGTGGAGGAGGTTGAAGAATAGCCAGATGCAATTATAGGTAAGTTTTGATTAAGTCGTTTACTGCAATTGTTCTTTTTGATACTGGTGCATCACATTCATACATATCAAGGGAATTTGTGGATAAGTATAAGTTTCCCACCAAAGTCCTTAAGACACCTATGTTAGTAAGCTCACCTGGAGCAGAGTATATGGCAAGCAATGGATGTTTTCAGATGCCATTGACCATAGGTAGACACGTTTTCCCCTCAGACCTAATAATCTTGGAGTCACAAGGATTGGATGTGATACTAGGCATGGATTGGCTATCAATGTATGGAGGAAATATGGATTGTGCTAGTAAGTCAATTCTACTCACCACCTCGGAGGGAAAAAGGATCAAATATGTGTCTAGGCATGCGCCAAGGAGGTCCCAAGTGAATTCTCTCGGGAGTTGTTCAGAAAGAAGTGCCTGTTGTGAAGGATTACCCGAATGTATTTCCAGAGGAATTACCAGGCATGCCGCCAGATCGAGACATAGAGTTTTTGATAGAGCTGTTGCCAGGCACCAGACCAGTATTGAAGAGACCATATCGGATGCCCGCAAATGATCTGGAGGAAATTAAGAAGAAGGTTAAGGAGTTACTGGAGAAAGGTTATATCCGACCAAGTTCATCACCGTGGGGAGCCCCAGTGCTCTTAGTTGAGAAGAAGGATGGATCTTTGAGAATGGTTGTTGATTATCGGGCTTTGAATGAAGTGACAATCAAGAACAAGTACCCACTACCGATGATCAATGATCTGTTTAACGATTGCAAGGACCTAAAGTATTTTCCAAGATCAATCTTCGATCATGATACCACCAGTTGAAGCTCTGAGAACAGGATATACCTAAGACACCTTTTACCACAAGGTACGGGCTATATGAGTACACGGTCATGTCTTTTGGATTGAGTAATGCCCTTGCCTATTTTATGAGTATGATGAACAAGGTGTTCATGGAGTTTTTGGATAAGTTCATTGTGGTGTTCATTGATGATATTTTGGTGTATTGGAAGAATGAAGAGGAACACAAGGAACACTTGCGCTTAGTTCTCGAGAAGCTCAGGGAACATCACCTATATGCCAAGTTTAGCAAGTGTGAGTTTTGGTTGAAGGAAGTTGGATTTCTTGGACATGTTATATCAGGAGAAGGTATAGCGATGAGACCCACCAAGGTTCGATCACATCCTTTGAGTTGTTGGCACCCACCTCGATTGGAGAGATCCATGATTTTTGGGACTCGCAAAATATTATAGGAGGTTCATTGAGAATTTTTCCAAGATTGCGAAACCCATGACAGAGTTATTGAAGAAGGACACCAAGTTCAAATGTACCGAAGGTTGTGAAGCCAGTTTTCAGGAGTTGAAGAACTGTTTGGTTACAGCCCCAGTGCTGATTCTTCCGGATATACACAAGGATTTCCAAGTGTATTGCAACGCTTCTCACTTGGGACTTGGAGGTGTACTTATGCAAGACAGAAGAGTTGTTTCATATGCTTCACATCAGCTTCGACCTCACGAGTTGAATTATGCCATGCACGATTTGGAGTTAGCAGTCGTAGTGCATGCGCTCAAGACAGAGACATTTTCTTATTGGAAACCGATGTGATGTGTATCACGGATCATAAGAGTTTGAAGTACATTTTCCGCATAAAATGAGTTGAATCTCGAAAAGAGGATATGGTTGGAGCTCATAAAGGATTATGATATGAAGTTGAATTATCATCCAGTAAAGGCCAATGTCGTAGCAGACGCTTTGAGCCTCAAGAGTTATGTCAATACCCTCGTAATTGGAGTATTACCGCAGGAGTTAGCCGGCGATCTCAAGGAACTTCGTTTGGAGATAGTTCCAAGAGGTTTTGTTGCAACAATGGAGGTTTAGTCTACATTATTGGGAAAGATTCGAGAAGCTCAGAAGGATGATAAGGAAATTGCTGAGATAAAGGAGAATATGAGCAAAGGAAAGGCCAAAGGTTTTCGTGAGGATGAGCACGAAACTTTATGGTTTGAAGATCGTATTTATGTGCCCAATGATGCAGAGATCAGGAAGTTAATACTCCAGAAGGCCCACGATACACCATACTCAATTCACCCTGGAAACACCAAGATGTATTTGGATTTAAAGGATCGTTTCTAGTGGACAGGAATGAAGGAGGATATTGCCGAGTATGTAGCGATATGCGATGTATGTCAGAGAGTGAAGGAAGAACATCAGAAGCTAGCAGGATTACTTCAGCCTTTGCCAATACCCGAATGGAAGTGGGATAAACTTGGCATGGATTTCATCACCGGATTACCCAGGACCCGATCGGGATATGACTCAATCTGGGTAGTAGTTGATCACTTGACCAAGGTAGCTCACTTTATCCCAGTGAAAACCACATATACAAGCGCGAAGTTGGCCAAGATATATATGACCAGGATCGTATGTCTGCATGGAGTTCCATGACCATCGTATCAGATAGAGGAACACAATTTACCTCAAAGTTTTGGAATCAGCTGCACCAGACTTTGGGTACTAGGCTAGAGTTCGATACATCCTTTCATCCATGAGACGGATGGATAGACCGAGAGAGACAATCAGATTCTGGAGGACATGTTGAGAGCTTGTGCGCTAGATTATGGATCTAGTTCGGATGACAATTTGCCTTACGCAGAGTTCTCCTACAACAACAGTTATCAAGCTAGTTTGAAGATTGCACCTTTCCAAGCCCTGTATGGAAGAAGGTACAGGACACCGTTGATGTGGGATGAAGTTGGAGACCGTCAGTTGTTTGGACCAGATTTGATCATAGAGTCTGAAGAGAAGGTTAAGTTGATTCGAGATAGACTGAAGGTAGCTCAATCCAAACAGAAGAGTTATGCTGATACCAAACGCAAGAAGGTAGTCTATGAAATTGGAGACCGACGCTTCACTCCCCGGCAACGGCGCCAGAAAAGAGTCTTGATGACCCACAAGTATAGGGGATCTATCGTAGTCCTTTCGATAAGTAAGAGTGTCGAACCCAACGAGGATTAGAAGGAAATGACAAGCGGTTTTTAGCAAGGTATTCTCTGCAAGCGCTGAAATTATCGGTAACAGGTGGGAACCAGGTGGCGCGCCAACCAGGCGTGCCGCCTTGACTATCTGCGGCATACGTGGCGCCCGGCCAGACCGCCGCCAACCCAGCGCTGCGATGGGACGCCGCCACGGCCGGCCCACCACTACCGGGCCTCGGCACGTGCGCGGATCCGCTGTGGCCGAGGCAGACGGTTGGGATTCCGTGGCGTGATTACTCCATGCCATTACTGCGCGGTTAACGCGGGGTCGTCGGCATAGTTAATCCCACGACCCCCACGCCCCGTCCCCTCGGCTTCGCAGCCCAGGGCTATAAGTAGGGGGAGGAGGGGGCGGCGCTGCCTCGCGTGCCCTCCTCTCCCTTCGCTCTCCTCTTCCTCTTCTTTCTTTCCGCCGCCGCCGCATTCCCGCAACTCGCGGAAGTGCTGCTGCGGCCCGTCATCTTCGAGCCTTCTACCCCGCGGCGTTGCCGCACCACCGCGGGTTCGCTCCTCCTCCGCTGCGTCGCACCTCCGTCGAGTTCCAAGCACTCATGGCCCGCAACAAGGCGAACTCTGGCGCCTGGGATGGCTCCAACATCCACAAGGACCACCTCGATTTCCTGCGCGACACGCAGGCGGCAGCTGCGGCCTTGAGTTATGTCGAGACGCTGGCGTCCTTGGGAGAAAGAGATCGGCGTCGGCGCGCGAAGGGCCAGCGACGCGTAATCTTTCGGTCACACTTCCTCCGCTGCTTTGGCCTGCCGGTCCACCGCTCTCGCTCCTTCCTCCAATTTTATCACCTTCAGCCGAACCACCTTACACCGAACATGATGGTGCTGCTGTCGGCCTTTGTCACGCCGTGCGAGGGCTACCTCGGCACTCTCCCCACTCTTGAGCTGTGGGGAGAGTTCTTCTACACCAAGCCCGGCATCTCCGCCAAGGACGAAGCTTTCGGTCGCAGCGCCGTTGTGGTATGGCGCCCGAGGGGCGGCAATCGCTTCCCGTCCATCGCCTTTGACCCGGTCCGTCAGCTGTGGCGGTCGTACTTCACGTGAAGAACGTCAACCCGGCGGTGGACTTCATCAACTGCCGGCCTACAAAGCGCAGCCGCCGAGCCGAACCGCACCAAGCTGGACTTTCAAGCGAAGCACTTGTCACCCGCCTCCACCGCCCGTTGCGGGCTCAGCGAGATGACGGACTTGGAGGGCCTCGAGCGTCCGACTTGTTGGCGGCCTTCGTGGTGCGCCGGGTTCTCCCTCTCGAGGCCGGCCTCACATGATCAGTCAGATGAGTGGGCACCGGGACCCGTGCCGGTTGTCCACCCGCGAGATGCCGGTCGCGGAGGTGGCCCTCATGGTGAACGATATCACGAACCTGAAGCTCTCGGAGTCGGACTGGCGGTTCGGCAAGCGACCGTACTCCCGCGCACATCCGCCTCCTACTGTAAGCTCCTGACTCTTCTTTTTTTCTTGGTCTTTCTTCTTCCGACGAGTTCTGCTCTTCCGACTGATCAGTCGGACGTGTCGCACCTCCTCATGAACCAGCGGGCAGAAGCGGCAGCGGCGCAAGGCCGAGTACTGGGGCCAAGGCGGTGGCGCGCGCAGACGACCCGACTTGGGGGCGGACGCCTTGGAAGACGAAGCCACAGGCGGTGGCGACGGGGCAGGCGGCGTCGAGACGTTGCCGGACGACGACGAGGAGGATGCCGAGCCACGCCGCTTGACCCGGCCGCCAGCGTAAGCGAGGCAAGCTCCTTAGCAGCTCCACAGCGCCCAGTGGCGCATCGCGCCAGTGGCGGCGCACACTGCAAGGCGGCCGGGCGAAGAAGCCCAGGGGCTCGGCCACGGCAACCAACCGGGAAGAGGCCGCCGTGAAGGCAGCCCGGTACCAGAGGGCCCCGAAATAGCCGCCGACGGTGTCCGCGTAAGTGCTTGTTCTTCTCTTTTATCTTTTTTATGTCTTTTTGGCAAACTTCTTCTGAAATTCTTCTTGTCTTGTCTGAACAGAGCCCCGCTCTCCCTTGAGTGGTCGGCCTCTACCTCCATCGTTGGGGGAATGGAGGGCTCCTCCAACACCCGCCGCATCGACCCGCCCACCGACCTCTGGGAGGCGACGGAGAAGAACGCGCGACAAGCGCGCGAGGAGAAGGAGAGGGCGGAGCAGGCGAAGGCGAATGCGGCCAAGGCAGCGCAGGAGGAGGCGGACGTGGCGGCCAAGGCTCAGGCCGACTCCACGGCCAAGACCAGGGAGGAGGAGGCGACCAAGGCCCGAGCAGACGCGGCCGCCAAAGCACAAGCGGAGCAACCGTGGTGGCTGTGCTCCACCTGGTCATTCCATCAAGGCTCCATGCCGCCGCGGCATGTGGATCCCGGCGCCGACTGGAGCAGCCGGCAATGACCAGCCGGTCATGGAGAGGGATGGGGGCGACGCCGTCATCCCAAGGACGGAGGTGCCCCAGTAGACGCCGGCTGCCGAGACCCAGGGCAGTCGGCCTAATGCGCCGCTGGCGCCTCGAGTCGGTTGCGAGCTGGTGGTTGGGGCGACTCCTGTGGCCCGTACTCCGGCGCGTGGGCGTGCAACGAAGGCGACTTCGGTGCCGTGGCCTCAAGAGGTCGAACCTCGAGCTTCGTCGGTCTCGGCCTTGGTTACCCGGTCTTTGCGCACCGACGGAGTGGGTGCACGGGGGCGGGACGAGCGCCTTGATCAAGGCGGCGCAGGATGTCCAGGACGATTTCAAGGCCGAGGCCGCCGCCCTTCAGCAATGTATGAAGGCGTTTGTGAAGACGCGGGCCACCGTTCGGGTACGTAACTTGCTTCTTGCTTTTGATTCTTGTAATCTTCGGTGGGGGCGCGCCAGCGCACCCACTGGGTGTAGCCCCCGAGTTCTGGGCCGGCTGCTGAGCAGGCGGTCTGGAACTTCATAGTGGGTTCTGAGTTCTAACTTATTTCTCTTTCTGTTGCTTTGTTGCAGGACTACCACAACGTCCACGCGACCACCTTCAACGCCCATATTCGGGAGCTGGACCGACGGACCGCCGACTTAACGGATAGCCGGAGTAAGCATTCCATCTTCTCTCTCTCTGCGAAGCGCGTCCAGTACCATGAGTGTAATCCCGAGATACGGGCCAACGGCCGAGCAGTCGGGCGGATCTCCGCAATTATTTTTCTTCCTTCTTGATTGTTGATATCTCTTCTTTCTGTCCTTGCAGAAGCCAACGCCGCCTCGCAGCAGCAACTGGGCAAAATTAACACCGCGCTGCGTTCCAAGGAGGATGAGTGCAACAGGGTGGCCCAGGAGCGCGACCGCCTGGCCAAGGAACTGAAGGACCAGGCGGAACTTCACAAAGCGGCCCTGAAGCAAGCGAAGGATAGCAAAGCCAGGCTCCTGGCTGAGTTTGAGACCGAGCGCTCGGGTTGGGCTGAGACGGAGGCGGCGCTGACTGCCGGTTATGGCAAGATCGAAGACATAGTCGATGGTGAGCTTTCTTCTCTTTCTCTTAGCTGCCGGCTGTTAAGTGAGTCGGCTTCTAGCTTCTGTTTTCTGACATTTTGTTTCTGCATGTGCAGACTTCTTTCTTGGCCACTCCATCGCCGCCAACCAAGCCACTGAGGCTCGTCGCGAAGAGCGAAGGGCGGAAGCTGCGAGATTGCCGCTAACGCCCTCGGACTCTTGGCGGCAGCTTCTTGGTATTCAAGCTCGTCTCCGGCGGCTCGCCGGATGCTCGCCGGGCTGCTGCGTCTCTTGGAGCCTAAGCGATCTCCGCCCTCGGCGAGACAAGGGCAAGCTCCACGCACCCCTTTTGGTCGAACCGCCCGGTGGTTGGAAGTAACCGCCGCCGCCTTGGCGTGAAGGTTACTGCAACCCGAGAGGGCGGGCCAGCCTGAGTTCGGCAAGGCATGGCATTCTGGGCTAGATCTAGCCCAGTTAGCCACGTTTCGGCACGAAGCCAGCACCGAGTTGGTGGCGGTGGAGCGCGACCTCACTCTTCGCGCCGCGGCGATCGCTGAGTAAGCCTACACCGGTGCCTTCGTCCTTGAGCTGAACGAGAACGGCATCGAGGCGCCCCCAGAATGGTTCGGGCTGAACCCTAATGATGGTGAAGACTCAGCAGAGGACATCGCCTCCAGCAACGAAGGGGAAGACGAGGAAGACGCAGATGATGAAGATGGCGCGCCGGAGGTTGGAGCGGACGGCCAGCCTCAGCTCGACCGTGCCTCCAGCAACGAGCCGCGTGCGAGCGCGCCGACTACTGCTGATGGCGACCAAGCTGAGACTCGCTAGTCGGCCACTCCACCATCCGGTGCTCCTGACTCCACCAACCTGCCGGACTCGCCTGCTGCTCCTTTGGTCTAGGCTGCCAATTTATCTTAGCTTTTCCTGCTTAGTACTCTCCTCAACCAAACTTTGTTAAATTTGCACAATTCCACCCGCGGGGTGTATTCGAACTTCATTGAATGTTGGCCGAGGGCCTTTGCTGTAAAAATTATCTCTTGCCGATTTCCGACTTGCCTTGCTTTTTTACTCCTTTGGCTTTTTCCTTTGCCGCCTTCCCTTGGCTGCCGTCTTGCCAGCCGGACAGCCACTCTATGGTCTGAGGCTGGGTCAAGTACTTGGCCATTTGGGAAGGCAATTACTTTAGCCGTTTGGTGGAGTGTAGCAAATTAAGTTAGGAACCGACCGGCCGGCTACTTAGCAGCCGGTCGGCAAGGTGAAGAGCCGACTCGGTCTATGCAAATGCTTCTAATCCTTAGCCATTTTTCGTGTGGGCACCGTTTCCTGCCTTCATCTCTTGCCGGCCAGACAGTCGCTCTGCGAGCTGCGGTTTGTGGCAAGAGAGGGCTTAGGTCTTAGGCACACTACTTGTCTAACTGCAGGTAGCATTGACATAGTATAAGGCGGCAAGCCCCCGGGCCGACTGGTCGAACCCGGTGCCAGGAAAGATAATGGAATAACACATTCATAGGCATAGAACTTATGGTATAGATAAAAGAGGTAGTCCCCGAGTACTCCTCGAGGGCCCCGATGTCTTAGTGCTTAGTACAAAAGGTAGCGTGGTACATATTGAATCAACTGTAAAATTTTCGGAGGAGATTTGCGTTCCATGGGCTCTCTGACTCCTTGCTCGGATCGTCTCTCTTGCGTACTCTGGGCTTCTGCGCATCGATGAGCTAGTAGGAGTCGTTGCCCAATGCTTTGCTGATGATGAAGGGGCCTTCCCAAGGGGCCGAGAGCTTGTGCTGGCCGGCTGTTCGATGGATCAGTCGGAGCACAAGGTTGCCCTCTTGGAAGGATCTCGGCTTGACCTTGCGGCTGTGGTAGCGGTGTAGACTCTGCTGGTAGATAGCGGACCGGCTGAGTGCCAGCAGCCGGCCCTCCTCCAGTAGATCGACACTATCTTCTCGTGCTTCCTTTGCCTCTGCTTCCGTGTACATGGTGACGCGAGGTGAGTCAAACTCAATGTCAGTTCGGATGACGGCCTCGGCACCGTACACGAGAAAGAATGGAGTGAAGCCAGTTGATTTGTTCGGAGTGGTGCGGAGGCTCCACAGGACGGCAGACAGCTCGTCGATCCAAAGAGCTTGACCGACCTCTCCAGAGGCTCGACCAGTCGGGGCTTGATGCCAGAGAGGATGAGGCCGTTTGCTCGCTCGACTTGGCCGTTTGACTGCGGGTGGGAACAGATGCTAGGTCCAGTCGGATGCCCTGCATCACGCAAAAACGAGCCAAGGCTCCTTCGGCAAAATTTGTGCCATTGTCGGTGATGATGCTATGTGGTACGCGGTACCGGGTGGTGATATCTGCAATCAAGGTCACGGTAGTCGGACCATTCAACTTCTTGATTGGTTTTGCTTCAATCGATTTGGTGAATTTGTCCACAGCGATGAGCAGATGAGTCATGCCGCCACGTGCTGTCTTGAATGGTCCCACCATGTCCAACCCCCAGAGGGCAAAGGGCCAAGCCAGGGGGATGGTCTTGAGTGCGGCCGGTGGATGTTCTTTGTGAGAGCTGAACCCGACACCCTTTGCAATGCTTGACCAGATACTTGGCGTCCTCCAAAGCAGTTGGCCAGAAGAAACTATGGCGAAAGGCTTTGGCGACAAGGGATATGGAGGCCGCGTGATGGCCGCACTCGCCTTGGTGTATGTCTCTGAGGATTGCTTGGCCCTTTTCTGGTTCTACACAGCACTGGAAGACTCCAGTCACACCGCGTCTGACAAGCTCTCGATTTACTATCGTGTAAGCTCACCTTCTATTTGTATTTGCCGGGCCGAGATCTCAACGGCCGGCAACTCTCTGTTCACCAGAAACTTGAGAATGGCTCGGCCCATGTAGAGGTGCTTGAATTTCTTCTACTGCCACCACGGCCACTTGTACTCGGGCGGCTGGGCTGGGAGGTGGCGGGTTGGAGCTGGTTGCGGCTTGGTGCATCGTTGGATTCTCTGGGCCGACAGCTGCAGCCCAAGGGCCGGGCTGTGAAGTCCCCGGGCCGGGTGTGGCTACTGTAGTCCCCGAGCCGCTTGGTGAAGTCCCCCGGTCGTCTGCTGCAGTCCCCGGGCCGGGTGCGACTGCCGCAGTCCCCATGCTGGCTGCTAAAGTCCCCGGGCCGGCTGCTGTAGCCCCCAAGTCGGATCCGACTGCTTCGGGAGGAGCCGACACAAAGATGGACTCGGATTCTGGGGAAGGCTTGATCGACGGCTTGTGGAAACCTTTGAAGGGAAGCGTCGGTGGTATTGCTTGACGGTGGAGCCGATCCGTGCCAAGGCGTCTCACCGCTTGTTGTCATTTCGTAACGCGTGAAGGAACTCACACCCTTCAAAGTATCCGGCTGAGTTCTTTGGAGCGAGGAAGCGGTAGCTTGCCATGTTTGCATCCTTGGCATCCCGGTTGCGGATGATTCTTTGGACCACCAAGTCTCGAGTCACCGTAGTACGAATCCGCGGATGCTTTG
This sequence comes from Aegilops bicornis, assembly GCA_021605145.1. Taxonomy (NCBI): domain Eukaryota; kingdom Viridiplantae; phylum Streptophyta; class Magnoliopsida; order Poales; family Poaceae; genus Aegilops; species Aegilops bicornis. Next base: position 575,707,223 of record CM038669.1, read on the forward strand.
AGCTCTTTGGCCAGCGAGTCCGTCTGCAGTGCCTCATACCGAAGCCACGTTATTGGAGGCGGCAAAGTGGATTTGCGATGTGTATCTGAGCTATTCGCCTTTGGGAGAGGTGAGAACAATGCCGGCTCCCAAGCTGGTGCGCATCTTTGAGCCATCAAAGTGCATCCGCCAATGAGTGAAGTCCGGAGCTGGTGGCAGGTACTGGGTCTCGGCCCAGTCGACGAGGAAGTCGGCCAGTGCTTGGGACTTGATGGCGGTGCGTGGCTGGTAGAAGATGGTGTAGGGAGCCAAATCGATGGCCCATTTGGCCACCCGTCCAGATGCATCTCTGCTGCCAATGATCTCAGCAATCAGGGCAGTGCAGACAACCGTAATTGGGTGCTCTTGGAAATATGGCTTCAGCTTCTTGGCGGCATAGTGCACGCCATAGCACATCTTCTGGTAGTGAGGGTAGTTCTGCTTCGAGGTTGACAATACCTTGCTCAAATAGTACACATGCCTCTGGACCGGCTGCGCCTTGCCGTCTTCTGGGCGCTCCACTACTATGACAGTGCTGACCACCCGGCTGGTGGCGGCGATGTAGAGGTTCATGGGCACTTTAGCAGTCGGAGCCGCAGGACAGGCGGCGTGGTCAACATCTTCTTCAACTGGAGAAAAGCTTCATCTGCCTTGTCATTCCACTCAAAATGAGTGGTCTTCTTCATGAGCTGGTACAGGGGAAGAGCCTTCTTGCCCAGCCGACTGATGAAGCGGTTGATGAACGCCAAATAGCCGGTGAACTTCTGAACGTCTCTCAGTCGGGTGGGCTTCTCCATCCTCTCGATGGCCTTGATCTTCACAGGGTTGCACTCAATGCTGCGTTCCGAGACCAGGAAACCAAGGAGATGGCCGGCTGGTACTCGAACACGCACTTCTACGGGTTGAGCTTGATGCAAACCGGCGCAGATTTTCAAAAGTTTCCTTAAGATCTTCCAGAAGGGTACCGCGCTTCTCCGTCTTCACCACAATATCGTCTACATAGACGTGGGCATTTCTGCCGAGTTTCTTGAGGAGACACTTCTGCATGCAACGCTGGAATGTGGCGCCGACATTTCTCAAGCCGAACGTCATGGTCAGGTAATAGACGGCTCCGAATGGTGTGATGAAGGCAGTCTTTAGGCGGTCTGCCGGGTTTAAATTGATCTGGTGGTAACTTGGATAGGCATCCAAAAAACACAACAGCTCGCATCCGGCTGTGGAGTCTATCACTTGATCAATCCATGGCAAGGCAAACGGATCCTTGGGGCAGGCTTTGTTGAGGCTGGTGTAATCAATGCACATGCACCACTTGTTATTCTTCTACAGTACAAGGACTGGGTTGGCAAGCCATTCCGGGAAGAAAACTTCCATGATGAAGCCAGCTGCCAACAGGCAGGCGATCTCTTCTCCAACAATTCTTCTCTTCTCCTCCGACAGTGGGCGGAGGGGCTGTCTGACTGTTTTGGCGTCTGCTCTAACATGTAGCTTGTGCTCGGCGAAATCCGTCGAAACACCCAACATGTCTTTGGGAGACCATGCGAAGATGTCTCAATTCTCACGAAGGAAATCGACGAGCACGCTTTCCTATTTGCTGTCAAGGTTGGCACCTGTGACAGCGTGCCTCTCCGGGTGCTCAGGGTCCAAGGGAATCTTCTTTGTTTCTTTGCCCGGCTTGAAGGATCCCTCGGTCTCTGACTCTTTGGGATCTGGTGACAGGTTCGACTGCTTGCCGGCCATAGCCACCACCCGGTCCAGGAGCTTCTTTTAGACCCATGCCCGCAATCACGAGGGACTCGGCCAACCTCTTTGGCTGCACGTATGAGCGGATGACTTTCATAGTCTCCATTGATCGTGATAATGCCCTTGGTTCCTTGCATCTTCATCTTGAGGTAGGCATAATGAGGCCTTTGCATAAACTTGGCTAGAAGCAGTCGGCCTAGGAGCACATGATAAGGACTCTCCAGGTCAACCACCTCAAACCAAATCGCTTCTCAGCGGAAATGATCCTTGTCCCTGAAGAGGACATCTATCTTGACTTTGCCGATTGGTGAGCAGGACAAGCTAGGCACAATGCCATGAAACACAGTCCGACTGGGCAACAACTGCTTCTCTTTGATCTTCAACTTCTCCATGGTGTCGCGGTAAAGGATGTTGATGCTGCTACCGCCATCTCTCAGAATCCGAGAGAAACGAGCAGCTCGCCTCTCCATTGCAAGGGTTAAGGCCCAACACGCAGAGCATAGGAAACTGGGAAGGCATTACGGGCCAGGGTGGTCAGCTCGGCTCCGGTGATAGGCCTCTCGGACAGATGCATGGATTCGGGGCGGCCTTAGCAGCAATGGCGTTTACTTCTGGTCTTCTTGGCGCCATTGTGCCTGTTGCTAGGCATACTTGGTGAAGACAACATAGGCACTATGCTCTTCGGGGTAATCATCTTGGACTTGGCCGAAGCTGGAGCCAGAGGCGGCCGACATAACCGAGGAGGCGGAGTCAGCGGGCAGCCAGAATGGAGGAGGCAGTCCTTCTCCCTTGGCGATAGGGACAAGCCCGGTGACACTTTCGGTCGTGTGGTTGGGCGGCTTTGGCGTGCATTATGGAACTTCTGAGGGGGCATCGAGTGTCTTCTCAAAGGAGAAAGCAGGTAGCTAGGTCAGCTTGCCGCCTTTCTGACGCTTGGGGGGTGGCTGCCCTTCAGGTTGTTGATCTTCGAGTGTCGCCACATACCGTAATGCTGGTGGAAGCTTTGAGGGCTTTAATGCTTGTTTTTGTTGGTTTGGTTGTTGTCTCCAGCCGGCGTTCAAGGAGCTGGAGGGAGCACCTTCCTAGAAGCATCCACTCGGAGCTCTGACTTAATGGAGGAGTCGGCAGTGGTGTACTTGTCCACTATGATCAGTAGTTCGTCAAGTGTGGCTGGCTCGTCGCAGAGGAGCCGGTGCTTGAGTAAGGTGCCCTCTCGGCACTGGCGATGAAATACTCGATAGCTTGGACCTCATGCACCCTTCGCAGGAGTTCGCTCACCCCACCGCGTCAGGTAGTCGCGAGTGCACTCGTTGGGTCCTTGGACGCACAACGAGAGCTGGCGTGGCTTGGGAGGCCGCTTGTAGGTGCTGGTGAAGTTGCGGATGAAGACTTCGGTGAAATCTACCCAGCTGTTGATGCTGCGGTGCTTCAGGCTGTTCAGCCATGTCCGGACCGTGCCCTGGAGCATGAGCGGAACGTACTTCACGGCAACGCGCTTGTTGTCGTTCACTATGCTGACGGCCGTGGAGTAGTCGACCAGCCGGTCCTCCGGCTTCACGGAGCCGTTGTACTTGGGCGTATCCCGTGGAAGCGTGAACCCTTTGGGAAAGGGCTCGTCGCGAATGCGGGGGCCGAAGCAAGGCGGGCCCAGCACATCTTCCTCTTCTAGCGCCAGGGACCGATTGAGATGGTCGATCCGGTGGCGGTCGTCGTTCTCTCCGACTCCTTCTCAGCGGCCCAGTCGGTCGCCGAGAGTCGGGTGGTCAACAGGCGGCAGGGAAGCACGCCTCTCCCTCCGAGGAGGAGGAGGAGGCGGTGGACAATCGTCCCGTCGTTCCACTGCTCGTGGGCAGTCGTCTTGGTCGCGCTCGATGGTGATGCGTGTGCGGCTGCGGCTAGCGGCCGACTCTTTGTCATGCTTGTCGCGGACGCCACCAGCCAGCATCTGGGAGGTCGCGCCTTGCTCTCGGCGAGGGGGCGGGTTCTCAACCCGCTGTTCGGGTTCTTCAATGGCGGCCCCGGCTTCTTGTCGTGCGGCGGCAAACTTCTTGTTCTTGGCGGCAGCGCGTCAATGAAAACTGCTGGTGGACGCGCTCGGTCATGTAGCGGCGTTAAATCGCCCTCAAAAGGTGGTCTAACCCTTTAAATGCTGTGCCGCGCATGGGCAGCTTTCGTATATTCTCCTTGGGCGTGGCATAAACAGAGCGGTCACCCCGAACATGTTGGCGATTACGGCCTTGTTATTCTTTGAAACGCCGTGTCACGGCTAAACCCAGCCCGGCAGCCGGCGTGCCGCCAACGGCGTGGTCGATCTCGCACTGGTAGGCCTCCGAGAGGCCTCTCATGGTGGCCAACTTTTTGGCGTTTTCGACGAGCGAGATGCGGTGGGCTTCCAGCGGCTCAGCGTTGGCGTCCTTGGGATGGGCGCAGATAGGTATCGCAGGGCCGCCTGCAGCGGGTCTTGAGCGCCACCCGCAGGCCCTCTCGTGGCTGATGACGAGCACCTCTGTGACGGTGCTGCGCCGCGCGATTCTTGCGAGGCGGGTCGTTGATGACCACCACGTTGGTGGGGAAGGCGTCGGCGATCTTTGTCGGTCGACAAGCAGCCGGGTCGGTGGAAACCCGATCGACTCCAAGTCGTAGGCCGGCTCGTTGGTGATGTCGTGCTTGCCAAGGAGGTCGACCAGGCAGCTCTTAGAGCTGGCTGCTCCCGCGTCGGGCGTGGGGTCGTCGGGGAGGCGGATCTCGCCTATGAGGTCGTGAGAGCACCTCACTATGAGGCGATCTCGGCGCCTTCAGCGGTAACCGGCGCGAGGGCCGTCGAGCGTGCTAGAAATTTGATTCTGCGCTCATTTGGGGAGGAAGAGGTTCCCGTCCAGAACAAATCTCCGGACGACGGTGCACCTAGCCCCATGGTGGGCGCCAAATGTCGGGGGTGTCGTGCGACATATGCCAAAGGATGGCTTATCATGGAGGGGGCTAATAAAACATCGCCGGTGCCAAGAAACGGGATGAGGCGAAGACATGCACCCTAGCGAATCTTACCCAGGTTCTGGGCTCTTCTAGGAGATAACACCCCTAGTCCTGCTCAGCGGGGTCTCCGCATGATCACAAAGGCAACAAGAGTGACTACAAGATTGCTCCTTGAGCTATTTCTCTAGAGGGGAAGGAAGAACAAGGCTAGCCCTAACCTCCTCTCTCTATATATGTGTTTGTGAAGGAACTAAGATCTGAACCCTTTGCATGGGTGCCCTGGGGGGTTTATATAGCCCTACCACCCAGGGGTACAAAGGTAATCTGGTCGGGTGTAGGACCCGGCTGTCAGTGTCTCTGGTCGTCGGCTTCTCCGCTGGCCGATGGGGCCCGCCACCTGGTGGGCCCCGCCACCTGGTGGGCCCCGCCAGCTGTCTCATACTTGGCCGACAGGCCGCGCCCGCCGCTTGCGGGTCTGGCCGGCTGCTCAGCACTATACGGATGATGGGCGATCACTGTAGCCATCTCCCATCTCTTCTGATTAATGGCACGGACTTTGAGGGAGGGGGAGGGCCGCCTGGTAGGAGTCGGCCTCCTCATGCCGGCTTGAGTAAAGACTCGCCGCCTTCTCTCCCGGCTTCTCAGCTGGCAGCAAGGCCCACCGCTTTGTGGGCGTGTCGATAACCATGTAACGGAGGCATGGCCTTCTCTACCATGGGTGATGTAATGGGGGAGTGGCAACAGTGCCGCGCCGGACGGGAGATCCTCATCTGGTACGGTGCACTGTTGCCATGCTTGGCCCTGGATTTGGGGGTGGCGGTATTTGTAGCCACACCGCGTCTCATCGTATTTATGTGGAGTGCGGACTACGAGGGGCGCTTGGGGTCGCTTCTTTGGGCTGGCCTCTCTAGAGCACGCTGATAGAGTGGGCCCACCTTACGACCCTTTGCCGAGCCTTGCCGTCCTCTGTGACCGGCCTTTGGGACGGTCAATTTGCGAGAAGGTGGGCTTGGGTCTTTGATTCTTGAGGCGAAATGCGGCCCGATGTCTTGAAGCACCATGTGGGACCGATGAGGCTACCCGTGGCCAATTACTCCGACATTTCTCACTCTTCTCCATTTTCCACTCTATAGATGGCGGACTGAAGGAACAAGTTTGCTCAACCGGATGAAGACACCCCTTTTGGACGACACTTGAAGGAGGCCACTAGGTACCTGAACATCGGAATACGAAGCTTCACCGGGACCTACACCGCCACTCTACCAGAAGAAGAGCGATGGACCATTCGAGTACATATTCCAGGAAGAATATTCACACGATTCTGGAGCCCATAGAGTTTTCCTTTGGCCTTTCCAACCTGGTGTCTAGGAAAAACATGGCAGCTCACATCGCCATGGGACGCGCCGGTGAAGTTTACCACAAGGATCTTAAGGACACCATCTACGGATATGTGGACACGAGATGAGCACAGGGAGATGATTTGCACCAGGAAGGACAAGTCCATTGCATCCTACATCCAGGAGTTGAACCAACACATCCATCGTCAGGAGAACCAGATGTGCGCCAGCATGATAGACCTGAAGAAGGTGATCACCCAGAACATGGAGCTAGAAGAGGAACTCAACTCTACAAGCGATGGATATGAAGAGGAAATTGCAGTACTACTGGAGAAGAATGAAGACCTGAAGAAGAAGCTAGGAATTTTCTTGGGAGACCCCGCACGAGAGGAGGACAACCACCCAGAAGACTACATCATCATCAACGACACCGACTCCGACCCGGCGGTGATGATGATTATGAAAGACGAAGGCTGGAAGCGAGATATCATGGAGTCTTCTTCCGATCAAAATTTCTAGTCGACCACCATATTATCAATAGTATTCCCCCATGTATATAGTAGTAGTCCGAGTATTTGTAAAGATAGCTAGATCGATTGTATGCCCTTGTTTAAACTGAGTGGTGTGATATGAATGTGTTTGTCTCATGTGCATATGGGTAGTGATTTTCTCCTTAGACCTCACTCTATTCTAATCTCTCCTCTCTAAACCCATCAGATGCCTCCGAGACGTGATCCCGGATTTGTCTTCCCACCAGAGCTCACTCAGCTGATCCAAGAGCAGAATGCCTTGATGCAACTACTAGTCCAGAACCAAGGCAACAAGAACAACAACAACAACAACAACAACCCACCGCCACCACCCCAGTCAACAACTTAGCCCGTTTAAAGGGTTGAATCCATGCGGTGTTTTCCGATGTAACACCGAGCCGATTGTTCTGGCGATGGTGGCTTTGCAGGATTGGAAGGGAGCTGACCACCGCAGGTTGCACAGATGATGAGAAGGTGTATTTTGCCGCACATCAATTGGATGGACCAGCAGCCTCATGGTGGGAGATTTACACAACCACTTTTCCTGTAGCCAATGTCACATGGGATCAGTTTCAGCATGCTTTCCATACAACCCATGTTTCAACTACAGCAATGAGTATGAAGAAGCGTGAGTTTCACAACTTACGGCAAGGAAATCGTACCGTGGGGCGGTACATGTATGAGTTTAGTAAGTTAGCTCTCTATGCCCCAGATGATGTGGCCACAGATGCCGCGAAGCAGGAGATGTTTATGGAAGGGTTGAATGATGAGTTGAGTATCACGGTTGATGGTGGCTACATTCACTAACTACCGAGGAGTTGGTAGACAGGTCCTTATGATTGAAGGCAAGCAGCAACCGGATCGAGAGCCGCATAAAGGAAGTATGGACGGGGAAGTATAATTCTGGAGCACAGCAGAAACCTTGTTTTACCCTGAACTCGGGAGGTTACACCCATTACCATGGAGGCCATACTCATAATGGAGGGAGTTCGCATAACCACAATGGCCATAAAAATGGGAATGGGAATGGAGCAAGTAGCAACCAGAACCGTTCCAATCTAGCAACACCCGCTAAGAAGGACCTGAGTCATGTCACCTATTACAAGTGCTGGAAGACTGGACACTACGCCAATGATTGTTCTGAGTTTAAGAATGGCAATGGTAATGGAAGCTCTGGGAAGAAGCCCAACCCTTTCACCAGAGGACAAGTGAACCACATTAACGTGGAGGAGGTTGAAGAATAGCCAGATGCAGTTATAGGTAATTTTTTGATTAAGTCGTTTACTGCAATTGTTCTTTTTGATACTGGTGCATCGCATTCATACATATCAAGGGGATTTGTGGATAAGTATAAGTTGCCCACCAAAGTCCTAAAGACACCTATGTTAGTAAGCTCACCTGGAGAGGAGTATATGGCAAGCAATGGATGTTTTCAGATGCTATTGACCATAGGTAGACACGTTTTCCCCTCAGGCCTAATAATCTTGGAGTCACAAGGATTGGATGTGATACTAGGCATGGATTGGCTATCAATGTATGGAGGAAATATTGATTGTGCTAGTAAGTCAATTCTACTCACCACCCCGGAGGGAAAATTGATCAAATATGTGTCTAGGCATGCGCCAAGGAGGACCCAAGTGAATTCTCTCTCGGGAGTTGTTCAGGAAGAAGTGCCTGTTGTGAAGGATTACCCGGATGTATTTCCAGAGGAATTACCAGGCATGCCGCCAGATCGAGACATAGAGTTTTTGATATAGCTGTTGCCAGGCACCGGACCAATATCGAAGAGACCATATCGGATGCCATAAATGATCCGGAGGAAATTAAGAAGCTGATTAAGGAGTTCTTTGGAGAAAGGTTATATCCGACCAAGTTCATCACCGTGGGGTGCCCCAGTGCTCTTAGTTGAGAAGAAGGATGGATCTTTGAGAATGGTTGTTGCTTATCGGGCTTTGAATGAAGTGACAATCAAGAACAAGTAGCCACTACCGATGATCAATGATCTGTTTAACCAGTTGCAAGGACCTAAAGTATTTTCCAAGATCAATCTTCGATCATGATACCACCAGTTGAAGCTCTGAGAACAGGATATACCTAAGACAGCTTTTACCACAAGGTACGGGCTATATGAGTACACGGTCATGTCTTTTGGATTGACTAATGCCCCTGCCTATTTTATGAGTATGATGAACAAGGTGTTCATGGAGGTTTTTGGATAAATTCATTGTGGTGTCCATTGATGATATTTTGGTGTATTCGAAGAATGGAGAGGAACACAAGGAACACTTGCGCTTAGTTCTCGAGAAGCTCAGGGAACATCAACTATATGCCAAGTTCGGCAGGTGTGAGTTTTGGTTGAAGGAAGTTGGATTTCTTGGACATGTTATATCGAGGAGAAGGTATAGCGATGAGCCCACCAAGGTTGATTACATCCTTTGAGTGGTTGGCACCCACCTCAGTTGGAGAGATCCATGATTTTACGGGACTTCATGAGAATATTATAGGAGGTTCATTGAGAATGTTTCCAAGATTGCGAAACCCATGACAGAGTTATTGAAGAAGGACACCAAGTTCAAATGGACCAATGGTTGTGAAGCCAGTTTTCAGGATTTGAAGAAATGTTTGGTTACAGCCCCAGTGCTGATTCTTTCGGATATACGCAAGGATTTCCAAGTGTATTGCGACGCTTCTCACTTGGGACTTGGAGGTGTACTTATGCAAGACGGAAGAGTTGTTTCATATGCTTCACGTCAGCTTCGACCTCACGAGTTGAATTATGCCACACACAATTAGCAGCCGTAGTGCATGCGCTCAAGACCTGAAGACATTTTCTTATTGGAAACTGATGTGATGTGTATACGGATCGTAAGAGTTTGAAGTACATTTTCACGTAGAAGGAGTTGAATCTCAGGCAGAGGAGATGGTTGGAGCTCATAAAGGATTATGATATGAAGTTGCATTGTCATCCAGGAAAGGCCAATGTCGTAGTAGACGCTTTGAGCCGCAAGAGTTATCGGAGAGTGGGAGATAATTGCTATCTTCTGGGTCTCCATATGTTGCATGTTCATCAGGGCTGTCTTGCCCGCCTTCATGTTCCTCCTGTTCGGATCCTACCTCAACAGGTTCTTCATCGTCCGGAGTGTTATCTTCTCCGGTGCTGGTATTATTTTCCCTTGAGCATCGTGACTTAGAGCAGCACAGGGCGCGCCGGTGTTCGGACTGTGAACCAGGAGGTTTATTCTCGACTGGGTCCTCCTTGTCTTCGTCGAAGGCGTCGTTGGGTGTGTCTATCATACACACGTCGTACCATGAAGTGGCCATCCTGGGTCTAGTGGGTAGTGAGTTCTGGCCTTGCCCCTCATCATCGTCCATACCATCGATGTCTTCGGGGCCGAGGTCAAGCGTGTTGGTTGGGTCTTCGACAGAGGCTATGAAGTGGGTGGCGGGTGGGAAGCAAAATTCTCCATCATCAACCGAAAGTTCGAACCGAACATAGTTCAGCGACGAGTCATCCGCCAGGGATAGGTTTTTTTAATGAGTTTAGTAGGTCGCCCATGGGCGAGTGTTGGAAGACACCTACGGCGCTGAACTCGAGAATCGATAACCGATCAAGCTCGGTGTTCGGCGGGGCCAGCATCAGTTCGAACTTCGCATGACGGATACAAGTCCGGCGTTCCGTTATCATAGATGTTGCATGAGGCTGAGTCCATATGCGGCTCCAACACCGCGGACTCGGTGGCCTCAGATGGCGCGATCTGCTCCGGCCTTAAGGTTGTTGCAGCAACAGGAACCATCTTCTGGATGTGATCCGGTGACAGATTTAAGTCATGTTCATTGGGGGGAGCGATCGCCGCGGTCTCGAAACCGGTGAAGATCAAGTCTCCACGGATGTCTATGACGTAATTCAGGCTTCCGAATCTGACCTGATGGCCAGGGGCGTAGCTGTCGATCTGCTCTAGATGGCCAAGGGAGTTGGCCCGCGATCTGAAAGCCGCCCGAATCTGAAGATCTGTCCGGGAGGAAGGTTCCTCCTCGGATAAGCGTCATTGCCGATGATTGAAGGGCCATCGAACCTTTAAATCGTCGGGCATGTGGAACTCTCGGTGAAAGCACCAATGTCGGTGTCAAAAGCTGGCGGATCTCGGGTAGGGGTCCCGAGGCGTGCGTCTAGGATCGATGGTAACACGAGACGGGGGACACGATGTTTACCCAGGTTCGGGCCCTCTCTATGGAGGTAATACCCTACTTCCTGCTTAATTGATCTTGATGAATATGAGTGTTACAATAGTTGATCTACCACGAGATCGTAATGGCTAAAACCCTAGGAGCCTAGCCTATGTGTATATGGTAATGAATGTACATCCTTTAGGACTATTCCTTCGGTTTATATAGACACCGAGGATTTAGGGTTTACATGGAGTCGGTTACATAAGAAGAAATCTTCGATCGTAAGCTAGCCTTACGCCAAGTAGAGTCCAATCCGGACACCCAGATGCAGTACAGTCTTGACCTTCACGTCTTCGTAGCCCATCATCCGCCCAATGAATATGGTAGGACGCCTCGAGGACCCCTTGCTAGTCCGAGGACTCCCTCAGGCGCTTCAAGCACGACGGTGGTGTGAGGTCGAGGGAGGCGCGGGTGCACGGAGGCGGGGAAGTGGGCAGTGGGTCACCGGTGGTGCGAAAAGATCGTCAACAAGGATGTTGGCGGGGAGGTGAAACGAAGGCCATCTGCCCGTTCCTTATAGATCTGACGGTTCATTAAAAAAATCGACTGACCTATTTATTTTCAATCAACTGTTATCTTGATATGACCACATGTGGTGGTGTGCTGGAGGAGTACCTGCATTTCCTGTGCTCATATATTACAAAATCATACGGAGTAGAATCTAGTAATTTTGTTTGCCATGCAATGTTGTAGAGCTATCATATGTCTCGTGTCATTTATTTTTCAGCCACCTGCTCTGCTACTTTTACGATTGCACTAGTTACGCACACACACTTCACCCATACTCTCACTCTTGTGTTTTTATGCAAGGGTATTTGAGTCTGCCTCGAGAGAAGCGAGAAGAAGAAAAGAGACAAGTTGCTCGACTTTCTATGCGGTAAGCACGACACGTTACAAGCGCTATAATGGAGTGCGATGTCGTGAGATGGAGATGGTAGCGTAGCTCACGGAGTTGATGACCTTGCTTGCAATGAAACACCATCCCGGTGCTTGCTTTAACCAGGCGGTGTCATATGTGGTTGCATGTTCCATATGGTGTCTAGCTTGTATTGAAAGGCGAAGTCGGTCTTTATTAAGATAAGGAAAGACATTTTTTACACGAACCACCATCCGTGAGCACGGAAGACAAATAGCTAGTCGAGAACTTTGGTCGAGCCGGTGACAAGCCCAGCAAGGCAGGCATCACACAGGAAGCCAACTAAAAGCGCGATGGTGGCGAAGCAGCACTGCCTCCCAACAGGCTCTCGGGTCCTAGATGATCATGCTCACCACTCCCCGGATGTCTAGCTTGTATTGCTTCCAATTTGGTTAAATTGCATCTGCTTAGCTTACACATTATACCTTTGAATATGACATGCCTTTATGTTTTTGGTACATACATTTGTGTATTAACCATGTTCTTACATCAAACTAATGTTCTTGTGTATCCCTCATCAATCACTTATGATGAGGCAGTCAGGCAAGTGGACTACTCCTCATTTAAAGAATGCAGCGTCAGCCTTCCGACATGATTCTCAAGAAACAGCAAGGCTAGATGAAGATACTGAATGTAGCTCTGTAGTTGATTACCGCATTTCCCCTACACTAGCATTGCAGGTGCTTGCTCTAAGTTGGCAGCGTGATATGTGGTTGCATGTTGCATATGGTGTCTAGATTGTAATTCTTCCAATCTAGTTAAACTGCATGTGCTATTCTCCTTAGCTTATACATTATACCTGTTAATGTGACATGCCTTCATGTATTTAATACATAGTACATCTGTCTATTAAGCATGTCCTTACATAAAACTATTGTTTTTTTTGTATCCCGCATCAATCAATATGACGAGACACCTTTAGTATATGTAGTGCGATATTAGTTGCATCTTTCATATGATTTATAGCATGCTTGTTGCTTCTAATTTGTTGAAATTCCATTTATGGTAGGGCAACTTTTAACTTGGCGAGTCATATTGGTTGCATCTTTCATGTGGTGTCTAGCTTGCATTGTTGCTTATTTGTTGGAATGGTTTACGATTAGTTTACACAAGCAGTTGTGAACATGCCATGTCGTCATCATTTTTCGTACATATTCCATCCTGGTATCATGTGTTTGCCTTACATCAAAGTAGTGATTGTCAATATCATGCATGAATGAGTTCTAAAGAGAGAATTTTATTGCTTTTTCTTGTCGGTTTTACTTGACAATTCGAAATCAATAAAGCAAAAGGAAGTTAGCAAGGCAGCGGATAAAGGTGCTCCTTCCAAACGTAGGGCCTCTATAATTTCTACTCCTCCATCCCCCCAAGATGATTTCCAAGACAACACATGCATAGACACTCAACGTAGTTGTGTTTATGATGAGCACGTCTCCCCTAGTGCACCATCACTGGTACTCCCTCCAACTTAGCCTTTGTTATATGTGGTTGCATGTTATGTGTGATGTCTAGCTTGTATTGCTTCTAATTTTGTTGAATTCCATCCCATACTTTTTACACATTATACTTGAATAAGACACATGTTCTGTTTCTAGAACATACAATATCTATCTATCACACCATGTTCTTACATCAAATTACTACTGTTGTGTAACCTACAACAATCACTTATCATAAGACACGTTTGACTTGAGGTGTGATATAGGTTACATCTCGCATTCTTTTCTAGCTTGTACTACTAATTTGTTGAAATGGCACTTATGAGACAATTTTAACTTGGTAGAGTGATATTCGTTGCATCTTTCATATGGCGTCTAGCTTTTCATTGCTTCTAATTTGTTGAAATGCCTTCTCTCCTTAGTTTACACATCATAAGCTGTGAATATGCAATGGCACTAATGATGAGAGACCTCTAACTTGGTAGTGTGATGTTGTTTGCATCTTGCATATGATTTATTTCTTGTCTTGCTTCACATTTGTTTAAGCGCCATTTATGATGAGACAACTTTATTAACTTGGCGGAGAAGCGATATTTGTAGCATCTTTCATATGGTGTCTACCTTCCATTGCATTGCTTCTAATTTAGTGAAATGTCTTCTGCTTAGTTTACACATCATAGTTCTGGTTATCTCTTCCGTCCTGTTTTTCGTACATATTACATCCTCCTATCATGTGGTTGTCTAACATCAAAGTTTAGTTCGTCTATATCACGCATAAATTTGTTCTGAAGAACTAAATTGTTATTCGTTTTTCTTGTCGGCTTGACTTAACATGGCACAGAGAAACATGAAGAAAGACAGAATGGCAGGGAATGGGAACTGGAAGAATCCTGCAGATTCTGCTGGTACTGATGGTGCAATAGAAGGTCAAAGTCCAGCGGAAAATTCTACAAACAGGGTATCCCATGCTACACGAGCTGAAGAAAAAGCCAAGCGAAACAAATAGCTGCCACCAAACAAGCGAGAGACAGCCCTAGTTCTTGCAACACCTTCCCGCAGTACTACCGGTACACGAGTTACTCGTCGTCATTGAAACTAACGACAGTTCCCAAGCTCCCTTGTCACGACACTACTTCCCAAGCACTCTTGACACAAGAAGAGTTGGCAAGATCAGATGAACCTTGTGAGCTTAATGACAAGAAGGTAGTTCTTTGAGTCAGAGATTCTGATTGCATGCTTCTTTATATGTAGTCTCACGGTTTGATGTACACTAACACCTCCTATGTTACGTTGTTGGACTAGCACCTAGGCGCAAGAGGAAACAAACATCGGGGATAATGCTCGATAGGTTAACTAAATCTAGAGGAGGAAGAATGGAGATCCGTTTTGAGGCAGGTTTAAAAAGGCCACGTGATGCTCTGAGAGTCGGCCAAGTTAGTATCGAGAGGCAAATTTGTTGCCGTTAGGTGTCATGTATGTATCCTCCCAACATGGATTCAAGACAGGAATGAAAAGATGAAACCAGTTCAACACCTTCCTCGACCATTTATCGGTAAGTATGGTTATGTATGGAAACTAGTAATATCGTCTTGCTCTCATCCCATACTTTCTAGGTCGGCCGATAATGAGACTCCCATATTTTTCAGCGAGAGGAGGTTCAAGTTGGATAGCCAAGATGATGCAACCGGACAAGCTTGCACCCATGTTTTCAAGTTCGCTGCTGTGGCGATATCGGTATAACTTGAGGAAAACTCACTTTGAAGGCAAGGCTAACGGTGAACTTTCCCAAACATCTCCAAAGGGAAAATATATCGGATGAAGATTTGGAGGGGCCTCGTTAAACACTGGTCTGATCCGAAGTATCGGGTACGTTATATATATGTGATCAGATCACATGTGAAGTCCTATTTACGCATGTGCCACACAAGTCTATCTTCTTGCAGGTGAATTGTTCAATGAACAAGGCCAATCGTACGAAAGTGGAATTCCAACAGACGACAGGATCTCGTAGCTATATTGCACACTGCGAGGCTCTTGTAATTAGCTGTTGTTTCACTCTTTTTGCTGTACCATATTATCAGATCTATATTGACTTGTTCCAAATGCGAGGAAAGCCCGCAAGGACCAAAAAGTACTGAACCAATTGATGTGGAAATCTTCAAGGACCGTCACACCGGCAAGAAGAAGGGCATGACTACACGTCCAAAGCCGCTGTTGTAAGTCCTTAATCCTCATGCCTTTTAACTACTACTTACTCGACTTGTGCCTTGGCTGCATGGTTTGCAGCCAATGTCTATTACTCTTTTCAATTTTATACACAATTGTCTTAGCGTATCATTGCACCTTACAAGGTTTAAAGAGAGGAGTGATGTTCCTTTGATCTTGACCTGTAATCTAGTTCCGTCTTTGGACTTGCCCACACAACATTACAATTGCTGTTTATGCATTTCTCGGTTGTTTTGTGATATGAATGATGTCATACTATGCTTACCGTATTATAAACTTACGTCTCTTTATCCTTATCCATCAATACAATGTGAAGAAATAGACAATACATTAGCTATGAGTACATGGTCATATGTTTGGAACATGGTTTTATTATGTACTTTGCAATAAAATACAACTAATATTTTACATGGGTTCACACGAATAAGTTACGTATATAGACCAAAGCTATTTTGTTTGGTTTTGCTGCCTCCTTAATATCTTACGTTACGGTACTACTAATATAAAACCTCAACTTTTCAGTGAGCTATGGAAAAAATGGTGGAACCGCCACCTTACGAAGGTGGCGAGGCAACTATAACCGCAATGTCGGCTCTTGGTGCGATGGGTGGATGCTTGTCCACTAACCTGCATTACCAAAAGCATGTTCCCTCGTATCTTTGGGTTGGTTGTTAAGGCAATCTCATCCAAACTGCCTCATGATCAAGATATGCAAGCTCAAAACAATGGTGTATCTGCTAGGCGCTCGGCAAGTCCATTCCCTAACTTGAGACCCTTTGTGAAACAAGGAGAGACATTGTTCGATGTTGTCAAGATATGCATGGTTTTGAAACCAGACTAGCAGACTTTGCTATGTTGTTTAGGAGCCTAGGAGAACTGAAGGCGAAGGGTATGGTGCTCCATCGGACAATACAGCATGAAAACGTAATATCCAGGTCAAATGGTAAAACCACGAACTTCTGGTGGTGCATTTATCTGCTAGACTATTAACTTTTATGCCAACCTTCCTTTTGTTTTATAGTTGTAATTTGTTTTGGTGCGATACAAAATTTGTTCTTAACGTGCAGCCACCGGCTGAAGAAAACAGCAAGCCATTTTTGTATAGTGTAGGGTGTTCCCTATATTTGCACTGGTGGCGAACTTTGATGCCCAGTGGATGTAATATGTGTAATAGCCGTGATAGCCTAGCGTAAGTTGCTTGCTTATTTATTTCCTTATTGTCTTGTTTATTTGTTTTCTTGTAGTCAATGCAGTTCTTTTTCCGCGGTTTGCTAGTGGCCTAATAACCTATTTTTAAAACTAGGCCACAATAACCATGGGCTACATATTTACTGTAGTTAACATGGGCCTCCCTACACGGCCGTGAGAAACAATTGGCCTTCTAAGGGCCGTAGAAACAATGGGCCTTCTACGGGCGTAGAAACAATGGGCCTTATCACGGGCCGTAGACACAATGGGCCTTCTACGGGCCATATCATCAATGGGCCTTCTACGGGTCAGTATGATCGATTGGCCATACATGGGCCAATAACGAGACCACATTATGGCCGTAAATGGGCTAGAGTTGAAATCGTCCGCTCATAGGCCCGACCATAACTGGGCGTCGTTAATCCGCCGTATTTGATGGCGACGCTTATGAAAGCCCAACGTGATAATGGGCCAAAGCGGGCCAACTGTAACCACGGGCTGAATTTGTCCCACAAGCAGAAAATGACAGTAACGGGCCGTAAGTAAATGAATGCTGGAAATGAGCCCAAGAATAAATGGGCCCTGTGAAGGCCGAAAGATAACATGAGTTGGAAATGCCCCAACGGAATAATGGGCTGTTAATGGGTATAAAGTGATACACTGTTCATTACGGGCCAGTTTTAACACGAGCCGTTAATGGGCCGAGAGTTACTAAGGGCCTCCTATGGGCCGAAAGACGTCATGGGCCATACATGGGCCGGAAGTTAAAATGGGCTGGAATTATATTGGATGGCCCAGATGACGCTATTGGGCCTAATTCAGATAGGCCGTAAACGGGCCCTAGGTTAGCGGGTTGTAAATGGGTATATGCGAACACGCCATTAACAGGCTTGCCATGGGCCGGCCCGCCACCTTTTAACCAAGTCAAACGGGCTGGCCTTTTCACAAGAATGGGCCTCTATTGGGCCGTGCCACGTGTCGACGTATCATAGGTGCTTTGGGTCCAATGAGTGGATGACATCTGTCCCAACGGTGACCCGACACCTGTTTCCTCCAGCCAATGATGATTTTGCACGTGGAAAATCCCCATTGGTCGGGGCTGTTAATGGGTTATCAGATCCAAAACCGGACCCGATAGCTTAACGGTGTTCCGTTACGGTGGTTGCCACATATCGGTCACCCTTGACGAAAGCATACGTGACGCGTGATTTATCGTCTCCGGAAGTGGACACTTCCGTGATGATAATTTTTGGTAATGTCATGGAACACTTCTACGTGACCGCGGTATGACTATCTTGATTACGTCATAAAATCGTCATGGATGTACATGCATGACAGAAAACGTGACCTACTGTGACAAACACGTATCATCACGGAAGTGTATTTTTTTGTAGTGAGACCGTCAGTTGTTTGGACCAGATTTGATCAAAGAATCTGAAGAGAAGGTTAAGTTGATTCGAGATAGACTGAAGGTAGCTCAGTCCAGACAGAAGAGTTATGCCGATACCAAACACAAGGAGGTAGTCTATGAAATTGGAGACCGACGCTTCACTCCCCAGCAACGGCGCCAGAAAAGAGTCTTGGTGACCCTCAAGTATAGGGGATCTATCATAGTCCTTTCGATAAGTAAGAGTGTCAAACCCAATGAGGAACAGAAGGAAATGACAAGCGGTTTTCAACAAGGTATTCTCTGCAAGCACTGAAATTATCGGTAACATATAGTTGGGTGATAAGATAATTCATAACGGGTAACAATTAACAAGTGTAACTAAGGTGCGGCAAGGTGGCCCAATCCTTTTTGTAGCAAAGGACAAGCCTGGACGATCTCTTTTATAAAGCAAAGCGCTCCCGAGGACACATGGGAATTACTGTCAAGCTAGTTTTCATCATGCTCATATGATCGCGTTCATTACTTTGATAATTTGGTATGTGGTGGACCGGTGCTTGGGTGCTGTCCTTAATTGGACAAGCCTCCCACTTATGATTAACCCCTCACGCAAGCATCCGCAACTATGAAACAAGAATTAAGATAAATCTAACCATAGCATGAAACATATGGATCCAAATCACCCCCTTACGAAGCAACGCATAAACTAGGGTTTAAGCTTATGTCACTCTAGCAACCCATCATCTACTTATTACTTCCCAATGCCTTCCCCTAGGCCCAAATCATGGTGTAGTGTCATGTAGTAGACGTTCACATAACACCACTAGAGGAAAGACAACATACATCTCATCAAAATATCGAACGAATACCAAATTCACATGATTACTTATAACAAGACTCCTCCCATGTCCTCAGGAACAAACGTAACTACTCACAAAGCATATTCATGTTCATAGTCAGAGGAGTATTAATTACCATTAAGGATCTGAACATATGATCTTCCACCGAATAAACCAACTAGCATCAACTACGAGGAGTAATCAACACTACTAGCAACCCACAGGTACCAATCTGAGCTTTTGAGACAAAGATCGGATACAAGAAATGAACTAGGATTTGAGAGGAGATGGTGCTGGTAAAGATATTGATGGAGATTAACCCCCTCTCGATGAGAGGATCGTTGGTGATGACGATGGCTTCGATTTCCCCCTCCTGGAGGGAAGTTTCCCCGGCAGAATAGCTCCGCGGGAGCCCTAGATTGCTTCTGCCTGTGTTACGCCTCGAGACGAATGGCCTTCATCCCAAAAGCTTCCTTATGATTGTTTCCATGTAAAAACCCTTCATATAGCAGAGATGGGCACCGGGGGCCTGCCAGGTGGGCGGCAAGCCAGGGGCGCGCCCAGGGGGTAGGGCGCGCCCCCACCCTTGTGGTTGCCTGGTGGGTCCCTTCTGGTACTTTCTTTGCCCAATATTTTTTTTAATTCCAAAATGACTCTCCGTAAATTTTTAGGACTTTTGGAGTTGTGCAAAATAGGTCTCTAATATTTTCTCCTTTTCCAGCCCAGAATTCCAGTTGTCGACATTCTCCCTCTTCATGTAAACCTTGTAAAATAAGAGAGAAAAGGTGTCGGGGAGGCTGATCTGACCCACGAACACCTATGGGACCGGCGGACCGAGCCCCTTTCGGTTCGGCGGGGGGCGGAGGTCGCACAAAGAGCAGATCGAGCGTCTTGACGAGCAGTTTACCCAGCTTCGGAGCTCTCCGGAGAGATAACACTCCTACTGCTGCATGTATGGGTGTATTGAGTTCTTGCTTGAGAGAGCTAAGTGTTTTCTGGCTTCGAGCCTTTCGAACCCTTGGAACCCCCCTCTACGTTGCGCATGGGCCTCCTTTTATATGCTCAAGGGGTCACCGACAGGTGGCAACGTAGACAAGGGTAGAAATGGAAAAAGAGTGCGGTTGGTACAACTACTTGTACAGTGTATCATACATAATCCTGACGGCAGGGGACAAAGTCATTAAATGCCCGTCTAAGTACGTAAACAAAGGCAAAAAGGGATCGTCGGGGGACGCCACCGCTGCCACGATGGCTATCTTGTCGGGCCGGCTTGCTACCACGTACGCACTTTCCACTGACCTTTCCGCCACGCATACCGGAAGGGTCCCAGGGCGACACGTTGTTGGATGTGCTGGAGCGCGGGTACGGAGTGGTGGTTTGCCGCGGCAAGCGCCTTGCCGCGGTCGTGGTCTTGTCGCGGTTGTTGCCTTGTCGCATCCGGAAGCTTGTCGCTCACCGGGCCTTCCCGGCAAGCTCCTCTTGCCGGGGCCTTGTCTCCTAGGCTTAAATACTTTATTCTTGAATGGCTCCGAAGGAACCACGGAGGACCTTGGCGGTCACCTGGCAAGCCTTGCTGGGTGTCAGAATCGTTGCCAGTGCACGAGTTCGGGATACTAGGGTACCCCTACTCTAGTACACCGACAGAGCCCCGGCCTGGGCCACACTGGTGCCGAGCTGTTGGGCCAGGCCCAAAACAGGGCACGGGCACACGCGGCCTGGGTTACGCCGTAAGTCACCCCGGACCCACCACGCCCTCCACGAACGGCACGCGTCAAATGCGGCATCGTGGAGAGATCGTGGGCGAGATCGTGCGTGGTTTCTTTATTCGGAAAGGCGGAACGTCCGCCCCCTCCCTCTTTATAAGCAGGGGAAACAGGGGTAATCCGCCCACCTGGGCCATTCTTGTCCAATCTCGAAAAAACCTCCGCTGCTCCCCTTCTTCCCAAGGCTGAAAAGAGAGCAGCTCACTTCATCGCCACCAGCTACCAACGCCTGTGCCGACCTCCACCACCACCTCCGCCATGGCTTCGGAAAGTCGACAAGGGAAGGCCGTGAAGTCGGCCGAAGATGCGACTTCTTGCGGCGCCGCGAAGGAGCGGGCCATCTCCCCGGCTCGCGAGGAGCCGAGGGAGTACTACTACCTCTTCACGGTCGACGGAGGCAGCGGCGCATCCACGCCTGAAGGTATTCCCAGCTGCCACTCGAACTGGCTCCAAATGGGTACCTTCTTCGGCTCTTCTTCTATCTGGGCTCGCCCGCCCTTCTCTCGAAGTTCTTCTGCGATATCATGAACACCTACGGGCTCCGCCTCCTTGACTTCACCCCCAACGCCGTTCTAACCATGGCAGTTTTCGCACATCTCTGCGAAAACTTTGTCGGAGTCCATCCCAATGTAGCTCTTTTCCGCCACTTCTTCATGCCCCGAGTCGAGAGAGGAGAGCCCCTATCCGGCGGAATCGCCTGGATCTCGAGGACCGGCAAGAAAGAAGCTTATCTGGAGGGAGAACTCCGCAGCAAGTGGGATGAGTGGAGGGCAGATTGGTGTTGGATTGTTGAGGAGAACCCGCAGCCCTTTACCGCCCGCCAAATACCAAACCCAATAGTGCGCGGCAGCGATTGGAACAACGTGGCCGGGAAGACGCTTAGGTTGAAGATAGCCGTCACCGGATCTGCGCCTCGGGCTTGCCGGGCTCACCGTGTAGGGCACCGTTAGGCGCAGACTTTCTTCGCCGCCCGCGCTCCCCTTGCGAGAGGAGGAGGCCTACCGGGAGTTCGAACGCGGCGGAATATCATGAGGCTGCGCCCAGGCCTCAACTTCAACTTCACCGTCTTGGAACTTGGACGCGATGCTCTTGGAGCTGTTCAAGCCCGATCTGATCATCCCGAGAAGTTCAGGTTGCCGAGAGGCGTCGTTCCGCTGATGCAACAATTCCTCGCTTGGCCGCATCCGCGCCAATGATAGTGCATTGTCGCGACTCGCATGGAATTGTCCCCAACCTGGCAAGAGCCGCGAGATAGCGTCGTCTGGCGGTTCTTTGACAACTGGAAGAAGTGCCGATCCGCCATACAGACGAAAAGAGCCTCACCAGCGACACCACCGATGATGAGATCTGGCGCGACGCCACTCAGCCGGAAGAAAGCGGCGGGCAGCAAGGCCATGGGTGAGTTCGGGTTCACCGTGGAGGAGGCGAGGCAGCAGAGGCGGCAAGCCTTGTCGATCGAAGGAGTTTGCCTTGGCCGAGGAGGATCTTGCCGAGCCTGAAGCTGAATCGAGTGAACCCGGCCGAGGGCGCCTCCTCCCCACCTTCAAGCAGCTTGTCAGCGGAAGTGAGCCCCAGCTCCACCAAGAAGGCGTCTTCGCAAGGCCGGAGGCGTGGCGGGCGGCAGATGGGCCAACAACCGTCAGCGCGCCTGCTGACAGCGCCTCCATCGCGGCAAGCACTGTTGCCAGCTGGAGGCGCCTCACGCCGTGGCGGAGCGGGGTCCTCCCGGACCACCGCTTACGCACCCGCCAAGCCCGGCCAAGGGAACCCACTCCTCCGCCTCGTCACACCGGGGGCGAGCCAGAATTTGATCTCTCCGCGCTCAGCTCTGACGAGGAAGAAGAAGAGTAAGATTCCCTGCTTTACTTGTAGCTCTTCGATTTTGTGGCTTTGTCTTGTGTCGATTTGCTTCACTCTGAATCCATTCCTTTTGAAGCTGGCCCAGAGAAGCGTCGAAGAGAGCCAAGGCTCGGTGATAGTCATCGAGGACGCATCCCACATGACAAGGGGTGCGCCGAGACCACCTTGCGGACCCGCAACCATTCTTCCAAAGCAGCCTCTACGCAGCCCCAGTAAGTGTTTGGTTTACTTCCTAACGTTAGGGCGTGCATGGGTGCTCTTTCTTTGCCGATATCCGATTGGTTGCTTGTGTAGAGCAGAGCAGCCTCACGAGTGCAGGAAGCCGCTCCCGACATGCGATACCGCTTGACTACTCCGCCAAGGGAGGATTCCCGGCAAAGGGAGAAATCTCGACAAGGGACAGTTCTCCGGCAAGAAGGCATTGTCGATCCTAGCACAGGTACTCCTCTTGTTTGAAAACTTCCCTTGGCTTCTTCTTCTGATCTTCTTTTTGAATATTTGCTTGACTTTTCTTCCTTTTCCGGTCGTCAGGTCCATCCACCATGGAGCCGATGGAGACCGAGGTCGCCAGAGAAGGAGCCGGCGCTGATGAATCCGCCGGCGGAGAGGCCGCCAAGGCTGCTGCCGCAGGAGCTGGCGAGGGGTCTGGCGATCGCACCGGCCTGAGGCCTTGAGGAGCCGCCAGCGCTACATCGACCGGGCCGATCCCTCCGCTTGTTGCAGCGTCGAGCTCCGATGAGCCCCAGCTGGGCGCCTATTTGAAGGCCGCGACGGGCGTCTTCATCAAACTCCACAGGGCGTCGAGCTCTGTGGCGCATTGAAGGAGAAACCTTCGACGAAGAGTTGCTTTCGCCCGCCATGGCCTTGACGCTGGTTGACGCCGGCGATGGCGAGTGGCGAGCTGAGGAGCGAGCGGTACCGGAAGGCTTGTCACTCTCTGGCGCCGAGAAGCCAAGCTTGGCCTCCCGAGAAGCGCTTGTCGCTGAAGGGCGTGGACATCGAAGCGCGGAGGAGCTCGGGGCCTCCACCAAGAAGCTCTCCGGTCCCTGGCGAGGGGCAGGAGCAACTAGCCGATGAGCGGAAAGCCTTCCTCCTCGAGAAGGCTGAGGTTGAAGAACAACAATGGCTTGTTGCCGAGAAGCTGTCAGCGGGAAGGCGGTGGTGCAAAAATTAAGGTCAATCTTGACAGCCATGAGGAGGAGCTTGTCATGAAAGCGGACATTTGGCGGGACTCTCAAGGAAGCGAAGACGCTGCCGCCAGGTGCCGAGGCCGCCAAGAAGGAGTTGGAGACGAAGTGGGCGCAGCTGGAGGCCGATCTCAAGGCGGCAGCGAGGATCTTGCCGCGCTCAAGCGTGGCGTGAGAAGGACGCCTACACCCTTGGCGAGCTGCAGGGTCATCTGGCCGATAGGGGCAAAGAGCTTAAGCGCCGCCAAGGACTCAATGCGGATCTTGAGTTGAAGCTGGCTACTTTGACCAAGGCGGCCGGGCCGGCCAGAGGAGCAGATCAAGGCCGACGAGGCTGGCTGGCGAAGTCTGCTGTCACCGAGAATACTTTCAGGATAACGTGGAGCACCTTTGGACCGAGGGTCTCGTGGATATTGCTGCAGCCATCGGCTGTGGAGCCGGCAGAGCTGGGATGGTGGATCTTGGATATTCCACCGATGAGCACCTCCAACCCAGCCAAGCTCAGCTTCTTCTTCAAAGGCGTGGTGACGGCGCTCCAGCGACTCGGGAAGAGATCCCAATGCAACGGTGGCGAAGAGTCGCGCGGATCTGCCGGGGAAGCTCTCAAAAGGTCTTGATGAAGGTGGCCTTCCGCAATCGAGGCCTCAACCTCACCAACGTCCTCAAGTCCTTGCCGCTTTGATGCCCGATGTGGAGGCGCTCAAGACCCTTGTCGCACCCATCGTGGACAGGGTGAGCGGGATCAAGAGGGTTGATGGCGACCGCGTAGATTAGGCCGCCCGTTTTCTCTTTTCCTTGTCGCTTCTGGTCATGTCGTGAGAACAATCTATTAGCGCCGCGACAAGCTATCTTGTAATATAACTCTATCTCGGGCAGTGATTGCAATGTTATTTCCTTTACTTGATTCCTTCCTTTGTATGTTTTTGCCTTACGCTTTTAGGGAACTTGCGGTAGCAGGTACCTTACCCTTAGGCTATTGTTGAGTCTTGAGACGTCAGCCTCTTTGGTGGTCTTGCTACCGACAAGAAACCTTGTCGCAACTAGTCGCATAGCTCACTTAAGTTGTTGAAGCGGACTCGAAACAAAATAAGGCGCAACTAGCTACGAGTTGGTTCCTCCGCGTACAGGTTTTTCCATACAAAGTGTGGTCGCTCGAGGAAGATAACTTAAAATTTTAAAACTGATTGCTCAAACTTTGGCAACTTAGCTTTTCTGTCGTTTGCTTCCCTAAGCGAAACTTCCTCGGCGAAAGCGAAACTTCCTCGGCGGACGCTTGGGCCACACCATTATCTTCTCCTTTCCCCCCGGCAAACTTGTGGGCGAGGGAACCTTTCTTTCTTTGAGAAAGAGAAAGAAGAGAAAATAAAGATATGGAGCCTTACGGCTCGTTATTGCTTAATGGGCGAGTCTTTGCACAAAGTGTCGAGATAATGCATGCAAAGAGAAGTAGAAAGCATGAAATTGACAAGATGTGCGAGCACATGAGCTTTACTTATGCAGGGGTCTGCTTAGAAGCTTTGTACAAAGGATTACATGCAACATCGGCAAGACTTGTACAAAGGTGGTTGCGGAACAGGTTCCGGCAGAAGGCTTCTCTGAGTAAAACTTACGAAGATGCTCAATGTTCCAGGAGTTGCTCACCCAGGAATGCCATCTTCGGTCTCAAAGCGAACGGCGCCATGCCTAGTGACTCGTTTCACCGGTAAGGGCCTTCCCACTTCAGCGTCAACTTGTTGGAATTCTTGGCGGACTGAGCGCCAAGAACAAGGTCGCCTTCCTCGAGACTTCGGCATTAACTTTGCGGCTATGGTAGCGGCGCAAAGCTTGCGGTATCGAGCAGCTTCGTCTGCCAGCCGAAGACGGTCTTCCTCAAGGAGCAGCGTCACGTCATCTTGTCGTAGCTGCTCTTGCTCAAGCTCATCATAGCGAGCACTCGAGGTGACCCGTATCACGAGTTCCGTGGGGAGAACTGCCTCTGCTCCATAGACTAGAAGCGAAGGTGTAGCGGTGGCTCCATTTGGCGTCGTCTGATCGACCAAAGAACCACTCTGGCAGCTCCTCAATCCAGCTTTCTTCCGCACTTGTGCAAACTGCCGAAAGTTCTGGTCTTGAGGCAGCGCAACACTTCAGCATTTGCCCTCTCCGCTTGACCGTTACTTCTCGGATGAGCAAGCGAAGCGAAGCGGAACCTTGGCGCCAAGATCTTGGACATCTTGCATGAAGGTGCGGCTCGTAAATTGCGTGCCGTTATCGGTGATGATCTGTTAGGGATCCCGGCGGCAAACAATCGACTTTGAAAAGAACTTGATCGGCTTGTTGTCTTTGTCACCTTCCTCACTTGCTTCCACTTCCGCCACTTTGTGAACTTGTCGATTACAGCGCATACAAGTATTCAAAGCCCCGACATTTCGGGGAAAGGGGCCGAGGATGTCGAGCCCCGGACGAAAATGGCGAGGATAAAGGGATCGTCTGGAGAGCTTGAGCCGGCTGGTGTATCTGCTTGGAATGGGCCGCACGCTTCACACTTGGTTACTTGTGCGATTTGCATCACGGAGGGCTGTCGGCCAAAAGAAACCTTCTTAGGAGCAGCTTTGCGGCAAGTGCTCTTCTTGCCAATGTGGTGACCGCATATGCCTCCATGTATTTACGCCAACAGCCTCTGTCCATCTTCCGGTGAATACACTTCAATTTCACACCGTTGAGTCTTCTTACATGCGATTGTGTTGTCAACAAAGCTGGTACATACTTGACCGCCGGGCTACTCTTTCGCTTCTTCTTGCTCTTAGGGAAGTTCTCCTGTGCGAAGGAAATGGACAATCTGCTGTGCCCATCTTTGGAGCTTGCGGCTCGACAACAAGGACAAAAAGGCACATCTGCCGCTGCGGGAACATCCGCTTCTCTGGCGAGAACACTGCGGCCCAGTAGAGCTTGATGTTCCCCGGCAAGCTTGCCGAACAAAACTTGTCGGGAGCGTGCCCGCTTCAACGAAACAAACCCTAGGGCTTGTCGGGCGGGCGCTCCTCGGCACTCTTGGTGTTGATCTTGAGGGACCTTCTTGGCGGCTTGGGGGAGCTCGGCGGGAAATAGTCACCAAATCAACTTCCTCTTCTTGTTCTGTCCCATTGATGGGCGCTTCTGATCGGTTGAGTCAGCTTGAGCACAAAAATCCACAGTTCCACGAACTTAAGTCTTGGCGCGCACTTGACAATACCATCGACAATATTGTTACGAGCTCTCGGAACATGTTCCATCTGCGGAGCCGTCAAAAGTGCTCTTCTAGCTTTCTCACTTCATCAACGTAAGCTTCCACCAGCGGACTCACGATAATTCTTGTTCACTTGGCGGATGACAAGCTGTGGAGTCACCCTTGACAATGAGCTTCTTGATCCCAAGGTCTCTGCGATCCACAGGGCCGGCAAGCAAACCTTCATACTCTGCGGTATTGTTTGTTGCCCTCTCCTTGGGAAAGTGCATACGGACTACGTGCTTGAGGTGCTCTCCGATTGGGTGCAACAAGTAATGCGCCCGCACCGGCGCCTTGCGTGAAGGCACCATCGAAGTACATCGACCACTCTTTGCTTGCCTCCTTGGCGGGGATGCTCGTCTACGGAATTTCTTCATCTTGTGTTGGCGTCCATTCTTCTATAAACTCCGCCAATGCTACTGCTTTGGATAGTTGAAGTGCTCTCAAACTTGAGGCCAAAGCTTGGCAGGTTCGATTGCCCACTTTCGACAATCCTGCACACTGTTTCCGGATTTTGCAGTATCCTCTTCGGTTGAAAGCGAGTGACGACTGTGATCTCGTGTGCTTGGAAGTAATGGCGCTAGCTTTCTCGAGGCCATGAGAAGGCGAAAAGCAGTTTCGCACACAGAATACCTTGACCTAGCCCCTGTAGAAAGGGCGGCAGAAATGGCCCAGGCGCTGCACCATTCTCTCTTCTCGCACCTTCTCACTGTCACAAGTGAGATCCATCCTTATCGGGACGGAAGCTTGTCGGTGAAGTCCCTTGCTTGTCATTTGGATGCATATGCCGTGGTTGCAGCTCATCTCTCCGCCCTCTCTCCGCCACTAACGCAGCACTAACCACTTGATTGGTTGCCGCTATATATAGCAGCAACTTCTCTTATGACTTAGGTGCGACAAGTGTTGGAGTGGAGGGCAGTATCTCTTTAAGTCTGCATGTTGCCAGCAGCCTCCGCTTCGAGTCCATTTCATTGGACCTGCCTTTTTCAATATTTTGAAAAATGGCAGGCGTGCTTCAGCAGACCTAGAGATAAACCTCTTGAGCGGAAAGCGACTCTGTGCCGACAGAAGTCTTCGTACATCCTTGGCGTGCTTTGGTGCTTCAATCTGCTCAATGGCCTTGATCTTGTCGGGATTGGCTTCAATTCCCATTTGAGACCACGAAGAACCCGAGAAGCTTGCGGAGGGACTCCAAACACACATTTCTCGGGGTTTAGCTTGAGGTTGATCTTGCAGATTTGCAAAGGTCTCGTCTAAATCTTGAATCGAGAGTTGCCTTGTCCTTGCTCTTGACCACTATGTCATCCATGTAAGCTTCTACATTTACGTGCATTTGTGGCTCAAAAGCGTCATGGACTACTCTTGCAAATGTTGAACCAGCATTCTTTAATCCGAAAGGCATCCGTACAAAACAGTAGGTGCCACACGGTGATGAATCACGGTCTTCTCCTCATCCTCTTACGCCATGAAGATCTGATGGTACCACGAGTATGCATCAAGAAATGAAAGCAAGTCACATCCGGCCGTGGAGTCAACAATCTGGTCAATGCGCGGCAAAGGGAAATGGGTCTTTGGGACAAGCTTTATTGACATCGGTAAAAGTCGATACAAAGTCTCCATTTCCCGTTTGCCTTCTTGCATACGACCACGAAGTTGGCCAACCACGTGGGATGGAGCACTCCTCGACAAGACTGCGCTTCCGGTTTCTTGATTTCTTCTGCAATGAATTCTTGGCGCTCCACCGCACGCTTCGACTTTCTTCGCTTGACGGCGGCCGCAGATGAGGACGATACCGGCTAGGTGGTGCTCAATTACTTTCCTCGGAACACGGGGATGTCGAGCCAGTTTGCCATGCAAACACGTCGGCGTTCACCCTGAGGGAAAAGCAACGGCGCTTTCCTATTTAGGGTCGAGTGGCGCGATGGTGAAGGTACCACCGGTGCCGTCCTCCTGGCGGACACCTTCTTGGTCTCTGGTGGAGCTGCCATCGATTCTTACACTTGCCGGTGGAGCTTCGATGGTGCGTCCTCGGCGGTGGCGCTTGACACTCGAAGAGGTGCGCTTGCCGGAGTGGGCCCCAGAACTCTTGCCGGACTTGGTCTTCTTCTGGGTGTAGGCGTCCTTCTCCTTGTCGCGCTGCTCGTATTCAGCCTTCTGCTGTTCGACAAGCTGCTCGACCTTCTTGCAGCTCTGGAGGTCATGGCCCTTGGTGCGGTGGATCTTGCAGTACTGCTTGTTGGAGCCGTCCTGCTTGTCGGCGACCGCCATGGCCTGGCAGCTGGTGCCAGTGGCAACCTCATTGCCGGAGCTACCAGCTTTGGCTCTCTTGGCGCCACCTCCGTTCTTGGGACTGCTCAACAACTAGCACATCTTTGCCTTTTCTTCTTTACATTGTTCCGCCGACTTTTCTTTGCAGGGGCAGCCTCCTCACTATCGAGATCCTCCACCTTCTACATTCTCCCCGGGAGTCTCCTCCCTTCTTGACCGTGCACACTTAGTCGGCCAGGGCATATAGCTCACTTGGCGTCTCGATCTTGCACATCGCCATCTCCTCCGCATCCTGCGGTTTCGCGACGTTCGATGGAGCAGCTGATTACAGCTGGCGGGGTGGACATTTGGGATGTTGTCTTGCAGACGCTGAATCTCTGAATGTACTTGCTATGGGGGCTCTCCTTCCTACAGGTGAGCAGATGAAGGTCGCTCTCTTGGCCATGAGGGCTTGTGGCCGCTTTATGGCGCCAGACAAACTAATGGCACAGTCCTCCAGGAGGATATGGAGTTGTCAAGCAAGTGCATGAGCCAGGATCGACATTGGGTTTTGAGCACCGGTGAGAAGTAGTTGGCGGGATCTTGTCGTCTCGTCCCCGGCAGCTTGCACGCGATGGTGTAGAATCTTGAGGAACTCCGACGGATCTGTTGGCGTGCCTGCTTCTCTGATGCGTCGGCTTGAAATTCTTCGTCTTTGGGCCACTGGACTTGCCGCAGCTCACGAGTGAACGCAGGGCAACCTACAGCGTCTGACAAAGTCGCTGGTTCCCCTGGCGCATGCATGTCGACGGAGGGCCCGGGCGGCTGGTCCGATTGATGCCGCTTCTCTTGGCGCTCGATGCGAGTTCGGCGTCTTCTTCTTGTCGTTAAATGAAGAACTTGGCGCTGATCGCGGCGAGCTCGTGGATCTGACGATGCGGTGGAGTCATTTGTCACGAGGTGGATCCGGCGAGTCGGCGATCTTGGCCTTCGGGGTGGGGAGTGCATGGTGGTTGCACCCCCACGGGTTTTGTCGCCATCGGCTCGTGCCTGGCAGTCCTGCTGCGGCAGCGATGTACTCGGCTGCCGTGGAGTGTCGCCCGTTAAGCGAAGGCGATGAGACTACGAATGGTGGCCCTCCATTCGTCGATCTTGTCGGACGTCGGAGGCTAATCCGAGAGTAGTTGAGCTCGCGCCAAAGCTTACGCTTTCGAGTGGCGGGCGGCGATGGCGGCAGCGCGAGGAGCGGGATATGCTCGGACTTCTATCTATGTTAGAAGGAGCGATCCCCGTCCGAGGCGACCGTGCCTCGCTTCGTGCGGCATGTTGGCGTGCATGCTGGTCTTGAGCACCGCGAGATCCACCAACTCGATCTTGGCCCAACGAGCGTATGGCCTTTGTGGAATACCATGACGCTGTCGGTCCAGCGCCTCTGAGATGGGCGCGGTGAATGTCTCTGAGCGCCGAGGTCTGCGCAGCCTTGTCCTTGGACACAGCAGCACCGTGGGCTCCCTCGTCCACACGTCCGTTCTTCCGCGGCGTCTACCCCACCAACCGTTAGCTCGGTGGTGGTGGGATCGGCGATGGACGGATCAGCTGCACGCGAAGCCTTCTTTTTGGTGGCATGTTGATGAAGAAGATGAAGATCTTGCTCGTGTGAACGTCGGATCAGGTTCACACAAACTCGACACCCCCTACCTGGCGCGCCAAAGATGTCGGGGAGGCTGATCTGACCCACGAACACCTATGGGACCGGCGGACCGAGCCCCTTTCGGTTCGGCGGGGGGCGGAGGTCGCACAAAGAGCAGATCGAGGCGATGCACGCAGCAGTTTACCAGGCTTGAGCTCTCCGGAGAGATAACACTCCCTCTTGCTGCATGTATGGGTGTATTGAGTTCTTGCTTGAGAGAGCTAAGTGTTTTACGGCCGTGCCTTCGAACCCTTAGAACCCCCTCTCGTTGCGCATGGGCCTCCTTTTATATGCTCAAGGGGTCACCGAAGTGGCAAGCGTAGACAAGGGTAGAAATGGAAAAAGAGTGCGGTTGGTACAACTACTTGTACAGTGTATCATACCTAACCCTGACGGCAGGGGACAAAGGCATTAAATGCCCGTCTAAGTCGCCCAAACAGTGCAAAAAGGGACCGTCAGGGACGCCACCGCTTGCCACGATGGCTATCTTGTCGGCGCCGCTTGCTACCATCGCACCGGCGCCTGACCTCTCGCCACGTCTTACCGGAAGGGTCGAGGCGACACGTTGTTGGATGTCTTTGGAAGCGGGTACGGAGGCGGTGGTTTGCCGCAGCAAGCGCCTTACCGCCGATGGTGGTCTTGTCGCGCTTGTTGCCTTGTCGCATCCGTAAGCTTGTCGCCCATCGCCTTCGACAAGCTCCTCTTGCCGGGGCCTTGTCTCCTAGGTGCCTTGGTTGGCCTTCCCGGCAAGCTCCTCTTCTTGCCGGGCCTTGTCTCCTAGGCTTAAATACTTTGTTCTTGAATGGCTCCAAAGGAACCACGGAGGACCTTAGCGGTCACTGGCAAGCCTTGCCCTCATGGAAGTCTTGCTGTTGCCCTCATGCACGAGTTCGGGATACTAGGGTACCCCTACTCTAGTACACCGACAAAAGGCATACGTATCATCAGTGTCCGTCTTCCTCTTGAAGATCCATTTATTCTCAATGGTTTGCCGATCATTGGGAAAGTCCACCAAAGCCCACACTTTGTTCTCATACATGGATCCTATCTCAAATTTCATGGCCTCAAGCCATCTGTTGGAATCTAGGCTCATCATAGCTTCTTCATAGTTCATAGGTTCGTCATTGTCTAGTAACATGACTTCCAGAACAGGATTACCGTACCACTCTGGTGCGGAACATGCTCTGGTTGACCTACGGGGTTTGGTAGTGCTACCTCTTGAGCACTGCGTTGGATTTCCTTGAAGAGGAAAGGATGATGCAGCAAAGTAGCGTAAGTATTTCCCTCAGTTTTTGAGAACCAAGGTATCAATCCGGTAGGAAGCTACGCGTGAGTCCCTCGTACCTACAGAGCAAATAACTCCTACTTAACCAACGCGATTAGGGGTTGTCAATCCTACACGGTCACTTCTATTTAGAGTGAGATCCGATAGAGATGATAGATAATATTTTTGGTATTTTGTGATAAAGATGCAAGATAAAAATAAAAGCAAAGTAAAAAGCAAAAGGCAATAATAAAGTGATGGAAGATTAATATGATGAAAGATAGACCGGGGGCCATAGGTTTCACTCACCGACTTCTCTCAAGAGCATAAGTATTCTACGATTGGGTGAACAAATTACTGTTGAGCAATTGTGAATTGAGCATAGTTATGAGAATATCTAGGTATGATCATGTATATAGGCATCATGTCGAGACAAGTAGACCGACTCGCCTTTGCATCTACTACTATTACTCCACTCATTGACCGCTATCCAGCATGCATCTAGAGTATTAAGTTCAAGAAAGCGAGTAGCGCCTTAAGCAAGATGACATGATGTAGAGGATAAATTCATGCAATATGATAAAAACCCCATCTTGTTATCCTCGATGGCAACAATACAATACGTGCCTTGCTGCCCCTCATCCTTTGGGAAAAGGACACCGCAAGATTGAACCCAAAGCTAAGCACTTCTCCCATTGCAAGAAAAACCAATCTAGTAGGCCAAACCAAACTCATAATTCGAAGAGACTTGCAAAGATAACCGAACATACATAAAAGAATTCAGAGAAGATTCAAATATTGTTCATAGATAATCTTGATCATAAACCCACAATTCATCGGTCTCAACATACACACCGCAAAAAGAAGATTACATCGAATAGATCTCCACGAGAGAGGGGAGAACATTGTATTGAGATCCAAAAAGAGATGAAGCTATCTAGCTACTAACTATGGACCCGAAGGTCTGAGGTAAACTACTCACACTTCATCGGAGGGGCTATGGTGATGATGTAGAAGCCCTCCGTGGTGGATGCCCTCTCCGGCGGAGCTCGGAAACAGGCCTCAAGATGGGATCTCGTGGGTCTGAGAGGAAGGTTCTTGGCGGTGGAATTAGGTTTTGGCTCCGTGTCTCGATCGTTTGGGGAATGCGTAGGTATATATATGAGGAAGAAGTACGTCGGTGGAGCAACGTGGGGCCCGCGAGGGTGGAGGGCGCGCCCTGGGGGGTGGGCGTGCCCCCCCTACCTCTTGCCCTCCTCGAAGCTTCCTTGACTTAGGGTCCAAGTCTCCTGGATCACGTTCGGTGAGAAAATCACGTTCCCGAAGGTTTCATTCCGTTTGAACTCCGTTTGATATTCCGTTTCTTCGAAACTCTGGAATAGGCAAAAAAAGACAATTTTAAATTTTGGGCCTCCGGTTAATAGGTTAGTCCCAAAAGTAATATAAAAGTGGAAAATAAAGCCCAATATTGTCCAAAGCAGGTAGATAATATAGCATGGAGCAATCAAAAATTATAGATACGTTGGAGCGTATCGAGGCATCCCAAAGCTTAATTCACCTTTCGTCCTCGAGTAGGTAAATGATAAAAACAGAATTTTTGATGCGGAGTGCTACTTGGCATAATTTCAATGTAATTCTTCTTAATTGTGATATGAATATTCAGATCCGAAAGATTCAAGACAAAAGTTCATATTGACATAAAAATAATAATACTTCAAGCATACTAACTAAGCAATTATGTCTTCTCAAAATAACATGGCCAAAGAAAGTTCATCCCTACAAAATCATATAGTTTAGTCATGCTCCATTTTCGTCACACAAGAATGCTCTCATCATGCACAACCCGATGACAAGCCAAGCAATTGTTTCATACTTTAGTAATCTCAAACCTATAAACTTTCACGCAATATATGGCGCGAGCCATGGACATAGCACTATGGGTGGAATAGAATATGATGATGGGGGTTATGTGGAGAAGACAAAAAGGAGAAAGTCTCACATCAACGAGGCTAATCAATGAGCTATGGAGATGCCCATCGATTGATGTTAATGCAAGGAGTAGGGATTGCCATGCAGCGGATGCACTAGAGCTATAAATGTATGAAAGCTCAACAAAAGAAAACTAAGTGGGTGTGCATCCAACTTGCTTGCTCCACGAAGACCTAGGGCACTTGAGGAGGCCCACTGTTGGAATATACAAGCCAAGTTCTATAATGAAAAATTCCCACTAGTATATGAAAATGATAACTCAAGAGACTCTCTATATGAAGAACATGGTGCTACTTTGAAGCACAAGTGTGGGAAAAAAAAGGATAGAAACATTGCCCCTTTTTATTTCTTTTTTTGCCTTCCTTTTTTTTATTTGGCCTTTTTTTGGGACAATGCTCTATTAAATGATGATCATCACACTTCTATTTATTTACAACTCAATGATTACAACTCGATACTAGAACAAAAGTATGACTCTATATGAATGCCTCTACGTGATGTAATACCGGGATATGCAATGAACCAAGAGTGACATGTATGAAAGAATTATGAACGGTGGCGTTGCCACAAATACTATGTCAACTACATGCTCATGCTAGCAATATGACAATAATGAATGTGTCATGATAAACAGAATGGTGGAAAGTTGCATGGCAATATATCTCGGAATGGCTATGGAAATGCCATAATAGGTAGGTATGGTGGATGTTTTGAGGAAGATATAAGGAGGTTTATTTGTGAAAGAGCGTATCATATCACGGGGTTTGGATGCACCGTGAAGTTTGCACCAACTCTCAATGTGAGAAAGGGCAATGCAGTACGAAGAGGCTAGCAATGATGGAAGGGTGAGAGTGCGTATAATCCATGGACTGAACATTAGTCATAAAGAACTCACATACTTATTGCAAAAAATCTACAAGCCATCAAAAACCAAAGCACTACCCGCATGCTCCTAGGGGGATAGATTGGTAGGAAAAGACCATCGCTCGTCCCCGACCGCCACTCATAAGGAGGACAATCAAAGAACACCTCATGTTTCAAATTTATTACATAACGTTTACCATACGTGCATGATACGAGACTTGCAAACTTCAACACAAGAATTTCTCAAATTCACAACTACTCAACTAGCACGACTTTAATATTATTACCTCCATATCTCAAAACAATCGTCAAGCGTCAAACTTCTCTTAGCATTCAACACACTCATAAGAAAGTTTTTACTCTTTTTGTATACCTAGCATATTAGGATTATTTAAGCAAATTACCATGCTATTTAAGACTCTCAAAAATAATCTAGAAGTGAAGCATGAGAGATCAATAGTTTCTTTAAAACAAATCCACCACCGTGCTCTAAAAGATATAAGTGAAGTACTAGAGCAAAACTATATAACTCAAAAAATATAAGTGAAGCACAAAGAGTATTCTAATAATTTTAGATTCATGTATGGCTCTCTCAAAAGGTGTGTAAAGCAAGGATGATTGTGATAAACTAAAAATCAAAGACTCAAATCATACAAGACGCTCCAAGCAAAACACATATCATGTGGTGAATAAAAATATAGCTCCAAGTAAAGTTACCGATGGAAGTAGGCGAAAGAGGGGATGCCTTCCGTGGCATCCCCAAGCTTTGACTTTTGGTGTCCTTAGATTATCTTGGGGGTGCCATGGGCATCCCCAAGCTTTGGCTCTGCCACTCCTTGTTCCATAATCCATCAAAAGATTTCACCCAAAACTTGAAAACTTCACAACACAAAACTCAACAGAAATCTCGTGAGCTCCGTTAGCGAAAAGAAAACAAAGACCACTTCAAGGTACTGTAATGAACTAATTCTTTATTTATATTTGGTGTTAAACCTACTGTATTCCAACTTCTCTATGGTTTATAAACTATTTTACTAGCCATAGATTCATCAAAATAAGCAAACAACACACGAAAAACAGAATCTGTCAAAAACAGAACAGTCTGTAATAATCTGTAACTAACGCAAACTTCTGGAACTCCAAAATTTCAGCCAACATAGGAAGACCTAGGAAATTTGTTTATTGATCAGCAGCAATTGGAATCACTATTTTATCACTTTCTGGTGATTTTTAACAATTGTTTTCGTGAACCGAATGTTTCTGGAAATTACAGCAAGATCAAATAACTATCATCCAAGAAGATCCTATAGGTTTAACTTGGCACAAACACTAATTAAAACATAAAAAGACATCTAACCAGAGGCTAGATCTAAGATTTATTCCTAAATAGAAGTGAAAGCACAAAAACTAAAAATAAAATTGGGTTGCCTCCCAACAAGCGCTATCGTTTAACGCCCCTAGCTAGGCATAAAAGCAAGGATAGATCTAGGTATTGCCATCTTTGGTAGTTAATCCATAAGTGGCTCTCATGATAGATTCATATGGTAGTTTTATTTTCCTCCTAGGGAAGTGTTCCATGCCTTTCTTTAATGGAAATTGGAATCTAATATTCTCTTCCTTCATATCAATAATTGCACCAATCGTTCTAAGAAAAGGTCTACCAAGAATAATAGGACATGAAGGATTGCAATCTATATCAAGAACGATAAAATCTATGGGCACATAATTCCTATTTGCAACAATAAGAACATCATTAATTCTTCCAATAGGTTTCTTAATTGTGGAATCCGCAAGGTGCAAGTTTAGAGAGCAATCATCAAAATCATGGAAATCTAGCAAATCGCACAAAGTTTTGGGAATAGTGGAAACACTAGCACCCAAATCACATAAAGCATAAAACTCATGATCCTTAATCTTAATTTTAATAGTTGGTTCCCACTCATCATAAAGTTTTCTAGGGATAGAAACTTCCAACTCAAGTTTTCTTCATAAGATTGCATCAAGGCATCAACGATATGTTTAGTAAGCGCTTTATTTTGACTATAAGCGTGAGGAGAATTTAGCACGGATTGTAACAAGGAAATACAATCAATCAAAGAGCAACTTTCATAATTAAATTCCTTGAAATCCAAAATAGTGGGTTTAGCAACATCTAGGGTTTTTATTTATTCAATCCCACTTTTATTAATTTTAGCATCAAGATCTAAAAACTCCAAATTCTTGGAACGCCTTCTAGGTAAAGGTGGATCATATTCAGTCTCATCACTATCAAGATTCATATTGCAAAACAAATATTTAATAGGAGACACATCAATAACTTTTAGATCTTCATATTTATTTTCATAAGAACTAGAAGAACACACTTTAATAAAGGCATCTTTCGTAGCACGCATCCTAGCGGTTCTTTCTTTGCACTCATCAATGGAAATTCTCATAGCTTTGAGAGACTCATTGATATCATGCTTAGGAGGGATAGATATAAGCTTTAAAGAATCAACATCAAGAGAAATTATATCAACGTTCCTAGCCAATTCATCAACTTTAAGCAATTTCTCTTCAAGCAAAGCATTAACATTCTTTTGTGAATTCATAAACTCTTTAACACTAGTCTCAAATTCAGAGGGCATCTTATTAAAATTTCCATAAGAATTGTTGTAGAATTTCCATAATTATTAGAGGAATTACTAGGATAAGGCCTAGGATTAAAGTTTCCTCTATCTGGCGTTGTTACCAAAATTATTCCTACCAACAAAATTCACATCCATAGATTCATTATTATTCTCAATCAAAAGTAGACAAAGGCATATCATTAGGATCGGAAGAAACACTCTTAGTAGCAAATAATTTCATAAGTTCATCCATCTTTCCACTCAAAACATTAATTTCTTCTATCGCATGCACTTTTTATTAGTGGATCTTTTCGATTGTGCCATTGAGAATAATTAACCATAATATTATCTAGGAGTTTAGTAGCTTCTCCCAAAGTGATTTCCATAAAAGTGCCTCCCGCGGCCGAATCTAAAAGATTTCTAGAAGCAAAATTCAACCCGGCATAATTTTTTTGTATAATCATCCACAAATTCAAACCATGAGTGGGGCAATTACGTATCATTAATTTCATCCTCTTCCAAGCTTGTGCAACATGTTCATGATCAAGTTGCTTAAAATTCGTAATATCGTTTCTAAGAGATGATCTTAAGCGGGAGGAAAATACTTAGAGATAAAAAGCATCTTTGCACTTGTTCCAAGAATCAATACTATTTTTAGGCAAAGACGAAAACCAAGCTTTAGCACGATCTCTAAGCGAAAAAGGAAATAGCTTCAATTTAA
The DNA here is from genome assembly GCA_021605145.1 of Aegilops bicornis. Classification (NCBI taxonomy): domain Eukaryota; kingdom Viridiplantae; phylum Streptophyta; class Magnoliopsida; order Poales; family Poaceae; genus Aegilops; species Aegilops bicornis. Next base: position 575,745,481 of record CM038669.1, read on the forward strand.
CAATATCATTATCAACATCTTTCTTCTTTTGCATATCACACAAATCAACGAAGCTATTTAGATGATTAGCGGCATCTTCACTAGGAAGTCCGGCGAATTGATCTTTCATGACAAGATTCAACAAAGCAGTATGGATTTCACAAGATTCAGTATTGGTAAGAGGAGCAATCGGAGTGCTAAGGAAATCATTATTGTTGGTATTGGTAAAGTCACACAATTTGGTATTATCTTGAGCCATCGCGACAAACTAGCAATCCAACACACGAGCAAACAAAAAGCAAGCGGAAAAGAGGCAAAGCGGAAAGAGAGGCGAATAAAGCGGCAAGGGTGAAGTGGGGGAGAGGAAAATGAGAGGCAAATGGCAAATAATGTAATGCGGGAGATAAGGAATTGTGATGGGTACTTGGTATGTTGACTTTGCGTAGACCTCCCTTAAGCGGCGCCAGAAATTCTTCTTGCTACCTCTTGAGCCTTTGCGTTGGATTTCCTTGAAGAGGAAAGGATGATGCACGACAAAGTAAGCGTAAGTATTTCCCTCGGTTTTTGAGAACCAAGGTATCAATCCGATTAGAGGGAGGCTACGCATGAAGTCCCTCATACCTACACAAAGCAAATAACTCCTGTAACCAACGCGATTAGGGGTTGTCAATCCCTTCACGGACACTTACGAGAGTGAGATGCGATAGAGATGATAGATAATATTTTTTGGTATTTTGTGATAAAAATGCAAGATAAAAATAAAAGCAAAGTAAAAAAGCAAAGGCAATAATAAAGTGATGGAAGATTAATATGATGAAGATAGACCCGGGGGCCATAGGTTTCACTACTGACTTCTCTCAAGAGCATAAGTATTCTACGGTGGGTGAACAAATTCTTGTTGAGCAATTGTGAGAATTGAGCATAGTTATGAGAATATCTAGGTATGATCATGTACATAGGCATCATGTCCGAGACAAGTAGACCGACTCCTCCTGCATCTACTACTATTACTCCACTCATCGACCGCTATCCGGCATGCATCTAGAGTATTAAGTTCAAGAAAAGCAGAGTAGCATGTAAGCAAGATGACATGATGTAGAGGGATAAATTCATGCTTGATATGATAAAAACCCCATCTTGTTATCCTCGATGGCAACAATACAATCGTGCCTTGCTGCCCCTCACATCCTTTGGGAAAGGACACCGCAAGATTGAACCAAAAGCTAAGCACTTCTCCCATTGCAAGAAAAACCAATCTAGTAGGCCAAACCAAACTGATAATTCGAAGAGACTTGCAAAGATAACAAATCACAGATAAAAGAATTCAGAGAAGATTCAAATATTGTTCATAGATAATCTTGATCATAAACCCACAATTCATTTGTCTCAACAAACACACCGCAAAAAGAAGATTACATCGAATAGATCTCCACGAGAGAGGGAGAACATTGTATTGAGATCCAAAAAGAGAGAAGAAGCCATCTAGCTACTAACTATGGACCCGAAGGTCTGAGGTAAACTACTCACACTTCATCGGAGGGGCTATGGTGATGATGTAGAAGCCCTCCATGGTGGAAGCCCTCTCCGGTGGAGCTCCGGAACAGGCCCCAAGATGGATCTCGTGGGTACAGAAGGTTGCGGTGGTGGAATTAGGTTTTTGGCTCCGCATCTGATCGTTTGGGGGTATGTAGGTATATATAGGAGGAAGAAGTACGTTGGTGAAGCAACATGGGGCCCACGAGGGTGGAGGGCGCGCCCCCCTACCTCGTGCCCTCCTCAAAGCTTCCTTGACTTAGGGTCCAAGTCTCCTGGATCACGTTCAGTGCGAAAATCACGTTCCCGATGGTTTCATTCCGTTTGGACTCCGTTTGATATTCCGTTTCTTGAAACTCTGAAATAGGCAAAAAAGCAACAATTACAGGCTGGGCCTCCGGTTAATAGGTTAGTCCCAAAAGTAATATAAAGTGGAAAATAAAGCCACATATTGTCCAAAATAGTAGATAATATAGCATGGAGCAATCAAAAATTATAGATACGTTGGAGACTTATCAGGCAGTAACTTGATCTGAAGTTTCATGATCATCATCATTAGCTTCTTCTCTAGTTGGTGTAGGCATCACAGGAACATTTTTTGTGATGAGCTATTTTCCAATTCGAGAGAAGGTACAATTACCTCATTGAGTTCTACTTTCCTCCCACTCACTTCTTTCTAGAGAAAATTCTTCTCTAAAAGGATCCATTCTTAGCAACAAAGATCTTGCCTTCGGTTCTATGATAGAAGGTGCACCCAACAGTCTCTTTTGGGTATCCTATGAAGACGCACTTCTCCGATTTGGGTTCGAGCTTATCAGGCTGAAGTTCACATAAGCATCGCAACCCCAAATTTTAAGAAACGACAGCTTAGGTTTCTTGCAAAACCACAGTTCATATGGTGTCGTCTCAACGGATTTAGACGGTGCCATATTTAAAGTGAATGCAGCTGTCTCTAATGCATAACCCTAAAATGATAGTGGTAAATCGGTAAGAGACATCATAGATCGCACCATATCTAATAAAATGTACTGATTCTGACGTTCGGACACACCATTACGCTGTGGTGTTCCAGGTGGCGTGAGTTTTGAAACTATTCCACATTGTTTTAAATGAAGGCCAAACTCGTAACTCAAATATTCACCTCCGCAATCAGATCATAGAAACTTTATTTTCTTGTTACGATGATTCTCCACTTCACTATGAAATTCTTTGAACTTTTCAGATGTTTGAGACTTGTGTTTCATTAAGTAGATATACCCATATCTTCTTAAATCATCTGTGAAGGTCAGAAACTAAAGATACCCGCCGCGAGCCTCAACACTCATTGGACCGCATACATCGGTATGTGTTATTTCCAATAAGTTGGTAGCTCACTCCATTGTTCCGGAGAACGGAGTCTTAGTCATCTTGCCCATGAGGCATGGTTCGAAAGCATCAAATGATTCATAATCAAGTGATTCCAAAAGTCCATCCGCATGGAGTTTCTTCATGCGCTTTACACCAATATGACCTAAACGGCAGTACCACAAATATGTTGCACTATCATTATCAACTTTGCATCTTTTGGCATCAATACTATGAATATGTGTACCACCACGATCGAGATTCAACAAAATAGACCACTCTTCAAGGGTGCATGACCATAAAAAATATTACTCATATAAATAGAACAACCATTATTCTCTGATTTAAATGAATAACTGTCTCGCATTAAACAAGATCCAGATATAGTGTTCATGCTCATTGCTGGCACCAAATAACAATTATTTAGGTCTAAAACTAATCCCGGAGGTAGATGTAGAGGTAGCGTGCCGACGGCGATCACATCGACCTTGGAACCATTCCCAACGCGCATTGTCACCTCGTCCTTAGCAAATCTTAGTTTAATCCGTAGTCCCTGTTTTGAGTTACAAATATGAGCAACCGAACCGGTATCAAATATCCATGCACTACTACAAGCATTAGTAAGGTACACATCAATAACATGTATATCAAATATACCTTTGTTCACTTTGCCATCCTTCTTATCTGCCAAATATTTGGGGTAGTTCCGCTTCCAGTGACCATTCCCTTTGCAGTAGAAGCACTCAGTTTCAGGCTTAGATCTAGCTTTGGGTTTCTTCACGGGAGTGGCAACTTGCTTGACATTCTTTCTTGAAGTTCCCTTTCTTTTCCTTTGCCCCTTTTCTTGAAACTAGTGTTCTTGTTACCATCAACACTTGATACTCTTTCTTGATTTCTACCTTCGCTGATTTTAGCATCGCAAAGAGCTCGGGAATTGTTTTCGTCATCCCTTGCATACTATAGTTCATCAAGAAGTTCCAGTAACATGGTGATAGTGACTAGAGAACTCTTTCATTCACCATCTTATCTGGAAGATTAACTCCCACTTGATTCAAGCGATTGTAGTACTCAGACATTCTGAGCACATGCTCACTGGTTGAGCTATTCTCCTCCATCTTGTAGGCAAAGTACTTGTCAGAGGTCTCATACCTCTCGACACGGGCATGAGTCTGAAATACCAATTTCAGCTCTTGGAACATCTCATATGTTCTGTGGTGTTCAAAACATTTTTGAAGTCCTGGTTCTAAGCCATAAAGCATGGTGCACTAAAATATTAAGTAGTCATCATACCGAGCTTGCCAGACGTTCATAACATTTGCATTTGCTCCTGCAATAGGTCTGTCACCTAGCGGTGCATCAAGGACATAATTCTTCTGTGCAGCAATGAGGATAATCCTCAGATCACGGACCCAGTCCACTTCATTGCTACTATCATCTTTCAACTTATTTTTCTCTAGGAACATATAAAAAATAAACTAGGAGCTACATCGCAAGACATTGATCTACAACATAGATATGCAAATACTGTCAGGACTAAGTTCATGATAAATTAAGTTCAATTAATCAAATTACTTAAGAACTCCCACTTAGATAGACATACCTCAAGTCATCTAAATGATCATGTGATCCATATCAACTAAACCGTGTCCGATCATCACGTGAGATGGAGCAGTTTTCAACGGTGAACATCTCTATGTTGATCATATATACTATATGATTCGCGTTCGACCTTTCGGTCTCCAGTGTTCCGAGGCCATATCTGTACATGCTAGACTCGTCAAGTTTAACTCGAGTATTCCGCATGTGCAAAACTGTCTTGCACCGGTTGTATGTGAACATAGAGCTTATCACACCCGATCATCACGTGGTGTCTCAGCACGATGAACTGTCGCAACGGTGCATACTCAGGGAGAACACTTATACCTTGAAATTTTAGTGAGGAATCATCTTATAATGCTACCGCCGTACTAAGCAAAATAAGATGCATAAAAGATAAACATCACATGCAATCAAAATATGTGACATGATATGTCCATCATCATCTTGTGCCTTTGATCTCCATCTCCAAAGCACTGTCATGATCTCCATCGTCACCGGCTTGACACTTTGATCTCCATCATAGCGTCATGGTCATCTCGCTAACTATTGCTTCTACAACTATCGCTAACGTATAGTGATAAAGTAAAGCAATTACATGGCGTTTGCATTTCATACAATAAAGCGACAACCATAAGGCTCCTGCGAGTTGCCGATAACTTTTACAAGACATGATTATCTCATACAGTAACGTATATCACATCATGTCTTGACCATATCACATCACAACATGCCCTGCAAAAACAAGTTAGACGTCCTCTACTTTGTTGTTGCAAGTTTTACGTGGCTGCTATAGGCTTCTAGTAAGAACCGTTCTTACCTACGCATCAATACCACAACGGTGATTTATCAAGTTTGCTATTGTAACCTTCAACAAGGACCGGCTGCAGTCAAATCCGATTCAACTAAAGTTGGAGAAACAGACACCCGCCAGTCATCTTTATGCAAAACAAGTTGCATGTCTATCGGTGGAACCGTTCTCCTGAACGTGGTCATGTAAGGTTGGTCCGGGCCGCTTCATCCAACTATATATACTGCCGAATCAAAATAAGACGTTGGTGGTAAGAAGTATGACCATCACTGCCCACAACTCTTTGTGTTCTACTCGTGCATATCATCTACGCATAGACCTAGCTCGGATGCCACTGTTGGGGAACCTAGCATGCAATTTCAAAAAAAATCCTACGCTCACGCAAGATTTATCTAGGAGATGCATAGAAACGAGAGGGGGGGAGTGTGTCCACGTACCCTCGTAGACCAAAAGTGGAAGCGTTTGACAACGTGGTTGATGTGGTCGAACTTCTTATCGTTCCGACCGATCAAGCACCGAATGTACGGCACCTCCGAGTTCTGCACACGTTCAGCTCGATGACGTCCCTCGAACTCTTGATCCAGCAAAGTGTTGAGAGAGAGTTCCGTCATCATGACGGCGTGGTGACGGTGATGGTGAGGTGATCTACGCAGGGCTTCGCCTAAGCACTGCGTGAATATGACCGGAGGCGTAAACTGTGGAGGGGGGTGCCGCACACGGCTAACAATGTTTGTTGCATGTTCTAGCGGTGCCCCCCCCTCATATATATAGGTTGGAGGGGAGGAGAGGCAGCCAAGGGGGCGCACCAAGTAGGATGAATCCTACTTGGGGTCCTCCCAAATTCGGCCTCCCACCTTTCCTATTCCTATTCGGAGTAGGAAGGGATGAGGGGGAAGGGGGAATCCTATTCCCTTTTTCCTTTCCTCCTTCCCCTTTTCTACTCCAATTTGCCCAGATCATATGAGGGGGCGCACCAGCCCCTTCGTGGCTGGTGTGTTTCCCCTCTTGGCCCATAAGGTCCATATATTTTGCCGTGGGTGCTCGGAACCCCTTCCGGTGACCCGATATGTACCCGGTACCCTCCGGAACACTTCCGGTGTCCGAATACTATCATCCAATATATCAATCTTTACCTCTCGACCATTTCGAGACTCCTCATCATGTCCGTGATCTCATCCGAGACTCCGAACAATATTCGGTCACCAAATCACATAACTCATATAATACAAAATCATTATCGAACGTTAAGCATGCGGACCCTACGGGTTCGAGAACTATGTAGACAAGACCGAGACACCTCCCCGGTCAATAACCAATAGCTCGGTATCTTCATACCTAGTTCAATATTGTTACCGGCAAGTCTCTTTACTCATTCCGTAATGCGTCATCCCGCAACTAACTCATTAGTCACATTGCTTGCAAGGCTTATTATGATGTGCATTACCGAGAGGGCCGAGAGATACCTCCACGATACTCGGAGTGACAAATCCTAATCTCGATCTATGCCAACCCAACAAACACCTTCGGAGATACTTGTAGAGCATCTTTATAATCACCCAGTTACGTTGTGACGTTTGATAGCACACAAGGTTTTCCTCCAGTATCCGGGAGTTGCATAATCTCATAGTCGAAGAATATGTTTTTAACATGAAGAAAGCAATAGCAATAAAACTGAACGATCAACATGCTAAGCTAACGGATGGGTCTTGTCCATCACATCATTCTCCTAATGATGTGATCCCGTTCATCAAATGACAACACATGTCTATGAGAATGATGTGATCCCGTTCATCAAATGACAACACATGTCTATGGTTAGGAAACGTAACCATCTTTGATTAACGAGCTAGTCTAGTAGAGGCTTACTAGGGACATTGTGTTTTGTCTATGTACCCACACATGTATCAAGTTTCCGGTTAATACAATTCTTGCAAGTATAATAAACATTTATCATGATATAAGGAAATATAAAATAACAACTTTATTATTGCCTCTAGGGCATATTTCCTTTAATTGTGTGAGCAAAAAATTTATGGGAACAAGAATCAACTAGCATAGGAATGCAAAACAAGCAAAACTTCAAGATTTTCAACATAAAGAGAGGAAAATTGATATTATTGAAATTCCTACAAGCATATATTCCTCCCTCTTAATAATTTTCAATAGCATCATGAATGAATTCAACAATATAGCTATCACATAAACCATTCTTTTCATGATACATGAGCATAGAATTTTTGTTACTCTCCACATAAGCAAATTTATTCTCATGAATAGTAGTGGGAGCAAATTCAACAAAATAACTATCATGTGAGGCATAATCCAATTAAAAATTAAAATCACTATGACTAGTCTCATAGTTATCATTATTCTTTATAGCATACATGTCATCACAATAATCATCATAGATAGCAGCTTTGTTCTCATAATCAATTGGAACCTCTTCTGAAATAGTGGATTCATCACTAAATAAAGTCATGACTCTCCAAATCCACTTTCATAAATATTATAAGATTCAACACCCTCCAAAATAGTGGGGTCATTACCTAGAATTGACACTCTTCCAAACCCGCTTTCATCAACATAATCACCATAAATAGGAGGCATGCTATCATCATAATAAATTTCCTCATCAAAACTTGGAGGACAAAAAATATCATCTTCATCAAACATAGCATCCCCAAGCTTGTGGCTTTGCATATCATTAGCATCATGGAAATTCAAAGAATTAATACTAAAAACATTGCAATCATGCTCATCATTCAAAGATTTAGTGCCAAACATTTTATTGACTTCTTCTAACACTTTGGCACAATTTTCCGAACCATCATTTTCACGAAAGACATTAAAAAGATGAAGCATATGAGGCAACCTCAATTCCATTTTTTGTAATTTTCTTTTATATACTAAACTAGTGATAAATCAAGATACTAAAATATTCAATTGCAAGATCTAAAGTTATACCTTCAAGCACTAACCTCCCCGGCAACGGCGCCAGAAAAGAGCATAATATCTACTACGCAACCTTCTTCTTGTAGACTCGTGTTGGGCCTCCAAGCGCAGAGTTTTGTGGGGACGATACAGAAATTTCCCTCAAGTGGATGACCTAAGGCTTATCAATCCGTGGGAGGCGAGGGATGAAGAGGGTCTTTCTCAAACAACCCTGCAACCAAATAACAAAGAGTCTCTTGTGTCCCCAACACACCCAATACAATGGTAAATTGTATATGTGCACTAGTTCGGCAAAGAGATGGTGATACAAGTATAGTATGGATAGTAGATAAGGTTTTTTGTAACATGAAAATATAAAAACAGCAAGGTAACTAGTAACAAAAGTGAGCGAAAATGGTATTGCAATGCTTGGAAACAAGGCCTAGGGTTCATACTTTCACTAGTTCAAGTTCTTTCAACAATGATAACATAATTAAATCATATGGCAATCCCTCAACGTGCGACAAAATTCACTCCAAAGTTCCTATCGCGGAGAACATAAGATGAAATTGCTTGTAGGGTACGAAACCACCTCAAAGTTATTCTTTCCGATCAATCCATTGAGTTATTCCTATAAGTGTCACAAACAGCCCTAGAGTTTGTAGTAAAATTACACTAATGAAACACATCAATCAAACCCTAATGTCACCTAGATACTCCATTGTCATCACAAGTATCCGTGGGTCAATTATACGATATGCATCAAACAACTTCAGATTCATAATATTCAATCCAACACAAAGAACCTCAAAGAGTGCCCCAAGATTCCTACCAGAGAAACAAGGACGAAAACATGCATCAACCCCTATGCATAGATTACCACAATGTCACCTCGGGAATCCGTGAGTTGAGTGCCAAAACATACTTCAAGTGAATCAATAGAACACTCCATTGTCACCACGGGTATCCCACGCAAGACATACATCAAGTGTTCTCAAATCCATACTAGTATTCAATCTGATAATACTGAAACCTCAAAGGTAAAACTCAATTCATCACAAGAAGGTAGAGAGGGAAGAACACCATAAGATCAAAAGCTCGTGGTACATCAAGATCGTGCCAAATCAAGAACACGAGAGAGAGAGAGAGAGAGAGAGATCAAACACATAGCTACTGGTACATACCCTCAGCCCCGAGAGTGAATGATAAGTCTCCATCGTATCTATAATTTTTTATTGTTTCACGCCAATATTATACAACTTTTACATACTTTTGGCAACTTTTTATATGATTTATTGGACTAACCTATTGATCCAGTGCCCAATGCCAGTTCCTGTTTTTTGCATGTTTTTTGTATCGCAGAGTATCCATATCAAACGAATTCCAAATGCAATAAAATTTCACAGAGAATTATTTTGGAATATTTGTGATTTTTGGGAGTTGGAATCACATAAGCGGAGGCCCACGCAGCCCACAAGACACTGTGGCGCGCCGCAGGCCCTCGGCGCATGGTGGTGGGTTGTTCCCACCTTGAACGTCGGTTAGAGCTCTACTTCAGGCGCAAGGAAGCTTATATCCAGAAAAAAAAATCGTGTTCAAAGCTCAGCGCAATCGGAGTTACGGATCTCCCGGAATATAAGAAATGGTTTTCGGTCAGATCTGGGGAACGCGAAACAGAAGTGAACAGAGAGGGAGATCCAATCTCGGAGGGGCTCCCACCCCTCCGGCGCCATGGAGACCAAGGACCAGAGGGTGAACTATCCTCCCATCTATGGGGAGGCCAAGGAAGAAGAAGAAGGAGGGGGGCTCTCTCCCCCTCGCTTCCGGTGGTGCCGGAGTGCCGCCGGGGCAACGATCGGGACGACAATCTACATCAACAATCTTGCTAACGTCAACACCAACTCTCTCCCCCTCTATGCAGCGGTGTAACACCTCTTCTCCCCGCTATAATCTCTACTTAAACATGGTGCTCAACTCCATATTATTTCCCAATGATCTATGGTTATCCTATGATGTTTGAGTAGATCCATTTTGTCCTATGGGTTAATCATGATCTTGGTTGGTATGATTGTATATTTTATTTATAAATGTACCTAGGGTTGATCATATTTTTTGGGTAATAAGTATTCAGGAATTTGAGCGCTTATGTAGCTAAAAACTCTGCCACCTGAATACTTGATTCATCCCGCTGACGCTGAGTAGGCTCCTATGCCGCTAGCATGGTGGAGGTTCCAGAGCGCATCATGAGCACCGGGCAAAGGGACGGTTGAGCAACTCTGCGAACCGCCTTGGACCAACTGGACAGATGTTCCGGCCTTTCTCCTATTAAATGCATCCGCCACCTTATTTTCCATTTTACCCCTAATATTCCGCCTTTGAAAGTCAAAACTCACACTTGCTCATCTTAGCATGTAGCTGATTCCGCAAGCACAGGTGAAGCAAAGGGGCTAGTAGAGGATTGTATCAGTGAATTCTTGACAATTCCTCAATTCTCGATCCTCACTTTTTGCAGATGTGAGTATCCTTCTCGAGAAGAGAGGAGCCGTGGTGCCCCCCCCCCCCGCCCCGACCGCCCGGATCCCACGAGTGAATAGAAAGTGTCGGTGTACAAAAGTAGGGGCTCTGCTTTTGACCCCTTTACTTGTGCATGGGCAGTCAGAGCCTCCCGCCACGGCCACGCACAGACACGGCAGGAAGGGGAAGCCGGAGAGAAGCCGGGGCCACAAGGCAAACGAAGCAACAACAAGGACCAAGGCCACAAAGATCGAGGATGGGCGTGGCAGGTTCCCCGAAGGACCCTTGCAGGGGCAGCCTCTGCCCCGGCAAGACCCTCGCCGGGGCAGCTCGCCCACGCCAACTGAGTGAGCCACCCTTGAGCCCACCGACACTTGGCAAATGTGTTGGGACAGGGCTCGGGAGGCACCTCTGTGGTGGCATGCAGATCTTTGTGAAGACATAGAATGCTCAAGATCAAATGAGGATAAGAGGGCAACCATCCTCACCGAAGGAACCCACAAGACCCCCGGCAAGACCGTTGCCGGGGAGGCCAGCGCGCCACGGCAAGACCCTTGCCGGGCCAGCGTGCCACAGCAAGACCCTTGCCGGGCCACCCGACAAGGCCCTCGCCAAAGCGCACCAGCTGGGCCACTGCCAGGCCCGCATAAGATAAGTCTTCGCCGTCGTTCGCATGCGGCTGCCAACCCAACCAGCTGGGCAGGCACCTGCGTGGCGGCATGCAATCCTTCATGGAGGCTCCACCACCGCGCCACCTCAGCTGCCTGCCTGCCTACATGGCACCGCATGTGTCCCTGGCGAGGGCATGTGTCGAAGCGAGGAGGAGCGGCGACAGACGGGACGGGCCTCGCCCCCGTCCCCGATAAAGCAAGAGGACACCTAAGCGATGCATTAAATGCGCCTTGTCCTGTAATGCGAGGGATAACCTCGTGCCACTGTAGACCTTTCCACCTCCTGTGTGCCACTGTGGCAACCCCTTTGTCCTATAAAAGGAGGCCCGAGGCGACCAGGAGAAGGATTCGGCTCTTTGGAACCGGGCAGCACCTAGAGCTAGTTCGAGAGCTCAAGAACACTAAATACATCCACCAAAGCAGGACTAGGGTTTTACGCATCCTTGCGGCCCGAATCTGGGTAAAATCCCTTTGTGTTGTCTGCTGGTCCCGCTCTTCTCACGATCCCCGCGCCCCGCAACCGTAGAAGGGATTCCAGTGATCCCATAGGTGTCGTCTCCCACCGACATCTTTGGCGCGCCAGGTAGGGGGGGAAGAAGACAAGCGAGACTCCTAGCACCCACTCCGGCAAGCGCACCTCTTCGGGGTGTTGTGCTCCCGTTGAGGACGTGCCAGAGAGCTCCGTCGGCAAGAGCAAGAAGTCCAGAGCCACGCCACCAGAGACCAAGAAGGTGCCCGTCAAGGAGGACGGTACGGGGGGAGTTTTTACCATAAGCTCCACCCTCGACGGCAAATAGGAAAGCGAGCTCGTCGCCTTCCTGCGGGCAAATGTCGATGTGTTTGCATGGCAAGCCTCCGACATCCCCGGCGTTCCCAGGGAGGTGATTGAGCACCACCTTGCTGTCTGTCCTCATGCGCGGCCGTCAAGTAGAAGGTCGGGAAGCAAGCTGCGGAGAGGCGGGAGTTCATCACGGAGGAAATCGTAAAAGCTAGAGGCGGCAGTTTGGTGAGAGGAGTACTCCATCCAACGTGGTTGGCCAATCCGGTAGTGGTGCGCAAGGCAAATGGAAATGGAGGCTGTGTATTGATTACACAGACATCAATAAGGCCTGCCCAAAGGATCCTTTCCCGTTGCCGCGCATTGACCAAATTGTTGACTCCACGGCTGGGTGTGACCTCTTATCGTTCCTGGACGCCTACTCGAGATACCACCAGATCTTCATGACAAAGGAAGGCGAGGAAAAGACAGCATTCATCACCCCATGTGGTACGTATTGTTTTTATGGATGCCTTCGGGTTGAAGAGTGCTGGCTCGACCTTTGCAAGAGATGTCCAAATTGGTTTTGAGCCCGACTACATAGAAATATGGAAGCTTATATGGATGAAATAGTGGTCAAAACCAAGGACAAAGCGGCCTTCGTGCAAGATCTGGAGGAAACATTTGGGAACTGCGCAAGATCAACCTCAAATTGAACCACGAGAAGTGTGTCTTGGCGTCCCGTCCGGCAAGCTTCTCGGGTTCTTTGTGTCTAGCCGGGATTGAAGCAAACCGAGATAAGATCAAGGCCGTCGAGCAGATTGGGGCACCCAAACGGATCAAGGACATATGCGCCGCTCACTGGCGCTGTGTCGCTGCCATGAGCCGGTTCATCTCCAAACCGCTGGAGCGTGCCCTTCCTTTTTCAAGATCTTAAAGAAAGCAGGGCCAATGGGTGGACCCAGAGAGGCCGAGAGGCACGGCAAGATTTGAAGAAGTACCTCTCCTCTACCCCAGTGTTGGTTGCGCCTAAACCACAAGAATCGCTTCGCTTTATCTAGCGGCAACGAATCAGTGTGGTTAGCGCCGCACTAGTGGCGAGAGAGGTTGATGAGGAGACGGCAGCGGCGGAAAGTCGACGGTTGGCGGGCGGAACCCTCCCCGGCAGGCTCGGCCCGGCAAGGCTGAACCCGGCGAGGTTCGGCCCGGCAAGACCAGCGCTTGCACGACGGACCCACGCGACCAGGTGAAGAAGCGCATAAGAATAAAATGGTGCAGCACCCAGTTTACTTCGCCTCCCTTTGCGCGAGGGCTAGGTCGAGGTACACAGGTGTGCAAAAGCTGCTCTTCGGCCTCCTTATGGCTTCGAGGAAGCTGCGCCATTACTTCCAAGCGCATGAGATCACGGTGGTCAATCGCCTCCCATTGCAACGGATACTGCATAACCCAGATGCAATGGGGAGGATCGTGGAATGGGCCCTGGAGCTGTCAAGCTTCGGTTTAAAGTTCAAAGTACCTCGACGATTCAGAGCAGAGTCTTGGCGGAGTTTGTTGCAGAATGGACCTCGGCGGCGGCGAAGAGGTACGAGAGACCACTCTCCACGACAAGGAAGCGAAAGTTAAAGCTGGATCATGTACTTTGATGGTGCCTTCTCGCTGCAAAGCGGCCGGCCCTTGAGTGTGCTTTGCTTAGTCGCACCCACCGGGGAGCACCTCAAATGCGTCGTCGAGATGCACTTCCCCGAGAGATGTCAACCAACAACACCGCCGAGTACGAGGGCTTGCTTTGCCGGTCTCAGGATCATGGCCGGACCTCGAAGTTAAAAATCTCATCGTCAAGGGTGACTCACAGCTCGTCGTCAGCGGATCAACAAAGACTATCAAAGCCCGTTGATGGAAGCTTACGTGGGCGAGGTGTGGAAGCGGAGGAGCGCTTTGACGGTATACAAGCGGAGCATGTCCCTCGAGCGGAGAAACGACATCACCGACTACTGTCAAAGCGCTGCCCTCAAGCTACCTGGAACTAGGTACTTTTGTGCTTGATTAACCCAACCATCCGTTGAGCCATCAACCGGGCAGAACAAGCGAAGGAAGCTAGGCCCAGCAAGTACTCCCCGACCAAGCTCCCGGAGCCACCGGGAAGATGTTGCCATGGATGCCGACTACCGCCAGGCGACCGACTCCGGCAAGACCTCGTGTCATGGCCGTGGGCGGGACGCTCCCATGGCGTAAGAGATGCCTTTGGTCCTTGCCGTCGAGCCACAGGCTCCGGCATGGACGCAGCACACCGTCCAATTCCTTCAAAAAGGAGAGCTTCCTGAGAAACAGGAAGAAGCAGAAAATGTAGCCCGTCGGTCTGCTCTGTACCAATTCAATGACAACGTATTGTACAGAAGAAGACCAAATGGGGTGAAATTGATGTGCATCCCCCGGGAAAAAGGACTAAAGCTGTTGGCAGAGATACATGGAGGCATATGTGGCTCCCACATAGGGTCGAGCCCTTGTCGTAGCAACGCTTTCGGCAAGGTTTCTTCGGCCCACCGCCTGCGCAGGATCTGTGGCGCTGGTAACCAAGTGTGAAGCGTGCAGTTCCATTCAAAGAAGCTCCATCAACCGGCTCAAGCCCTTCAAACTATCCCTCTCTCCTAGCCCTTCTCGGTGCTGGGGCTCGACATCTTGGGCCCTTTCCCTGTCTTTGTCGGGGCTTTGAGTACTTGTACATCATGATCGACAAGTTCACAAAGTGGCTAGAGGTGGAAGCGATGAGGAAGGTGACAATTGATCGACCATCAAGTTCTTGAGGTGGACTAAGCGTGTCGTTCGGGGTGCCTAACAGGATCATCACCGACAACGGCACACAGTTCTAAGCCATGCCTTCATGCAATATGTTGAAGATCTCGGCAGCAGGGTCTGTTTCGCTTCCGTGGCACACCCACGGAGCAACGGCCAAGCGGAGAGAGCAAATGTCGAGGTCCTGCGAGGCTTAAGGACGAAGACTTTTGACAGGCTACGCAAGAGCGGAAGGCGCTGGATTGATGAGTTGCCGGCGGTTCTTTGGTCGATCAGAACGACGCCAAATCGAGCCATCGGCCAGACACTCTTTGCCCTGGTTTACGGGGCGAAAGCTTGATTATCCCCACGGAACTCACATACTGGGTCACCTTGAGTGCTCGCTTATGATGAGCTTGAGCAAGAGCGATTGCGCCAAGATGACGCGACGCTCCTTCAGGAAGATCGTCTCCGAGGCGGTTGTGAGAAGCGTACGCTACCCGACAAGCCTTGCGCCCGCTACCATAGCCCGCAAGGTTCATGCCCGAGCCTTGAGGAAGCGACCTTGTTCTTGGCGTTCAATCGGCCAAGAATTCCAACAAGTTGATCTTGAAGTGGGAAGGCCCTTATCGGGTAACATGAGTCACCAGGGCCGGCGCAGTCCGCTGGAGACCGAAGACGCCATTCGGTGAGCAACTCCGGAATATCGAGCATCTTCATGAAGTTTTACCCATAAAGAAGCGGCTTGCGGGCCTCGGACAAGCCACCCTTTGTACAAGCCTTGCCGGCAAGGCATGTAACCCTTGTACAGAGCCGGTAGCAGACCACTGAGCATAAATAACTGAAGCGCTGGCGCCCTACGTTAGAGCATGCATGCGAGGTTGAGTCTCTTCCTTGGTGCGGGTTGATAATGCTGAGCGGCGGCTAGCCTAAGCTTAGAGGTCGAGTGCGGCGTCTCTGTTCTTCTCTATCTTCTTTGGTTCGCGAGGCACGTAAGTATTCTTGCCGACCTGTTTTGGAAGAAAGGGAACAGACCGTAGGCCCCGGAGCAAGCCGTGAGTTGCCGGGGCTGGAAGAACAAGGATCCCTCATGACAAGCCAAGATCACGGGGGCTGCAGATCCAGAGTAAGTCCTTTATCCTCCATCATGCATTTCGTTATGGGCTGGGATACGTGAAACCCGTTCTATCGTGTGAGCTACCGTGCTCCCCTTTTGACACCCAAGGATTATCACTGAGTCTCGGATTTGAGTCAGAACCTGACAAAGAAAGAGAAGGAACGGGGGCCTAAGCCCACCTCATCCCTCGCTTCCGCCAAGGGCGTGAGAAAGGTCGGCGAAGTGGGGAAACGGCAAGGCCTGTTGCGGGCAAGAAAAGCGTTTGTCTTAAGGATAACGAGGATTCATTCCTTGTCATTGGGTTCCACCCACGAACGAAAATCCCGCAAACATCCCTTTTTCATTAAAAAACATCCTGCATGCGTGCAGTTCATACGAAATGGAAAACATGAGCAATGGGATTACAAGCTTTAAATTCTACTAAGGTCCGAAGGCTTACAAACTAAAAAGAGATAAGGTGGGAAATGGAACAAGAAAAGCAGGAGGGCAAAAGGGGCGCCTAGGCGAGCTACGGGTGGCAGAAGACACCAAGAGAACATCTTGGTGGCCATCCAAGGGCTGGATGGTGATGGCGGCGCTGGAGGCAGAGCTCGGAGACGAGGGCGGCAGGACGTCAAGATGCTGACGAAGGCGCCGTGCGGTGCCAGCACTCTGACTTGACGGCCTTGCCATCCGCCCTCTTCCTCTTCCGCAGCCTCCCAACACCAGCCGCCCAAGGAGATGACCCCGAGAAGTTCAAGGAGCCGGCGACACGGATGATGGGGTCACCGGTGCCGCCCGGAGCGGCGCCCGATGCCTAGTCGGACCCATCATCCTACTGCCCGCTGGCCTCGCCGTCGCTGCTGTTGTCCTCCTCGTAACTCTCGCTCGAGGAGGAATCTTCATCATCAGAAGAACTCTCCACGCAGCACCTCACGCGGGTCCCAAAGTTCCCGAAGATTTTGACGGAGAGAAGGCCGCCCTCCATTAGTTTGAAATGGAGAGCGAGCCCATCCGTCAAGCTGTGGAGGCGGCGAAGGTCTTCCACCCTCGGTGAAGATACATGGCGTGAGGGGCGGGAACTCGGCGTCGACCCATGTACCATTGTTCCCACAACCCCTCATGTGCAGCCGCGATTGCTTGCGGTGATCTTAGCCCATCTCCCCGCACAAATGGGGTCGAATTGAGGCCCGAAGGCGACGGCGCCGGTGGATGGCGAGCACTGACGAAGAATTAGCGAGGGTTATCTCAGTGGGGCCTCCATCGGAGGAAGGATCACTGGAGGGGCGAGGCAGATCGCCACCCCTGCCCTCCTCTCCCTCGGGCACCACGGGCGGCCTCGACCTCGCCCCTCCCCCTTCCTCTAACGGCCGGGCCTGCTACGAGCTCTTGGGGAGGAGTGATGCGCTGTCGGGCCGAGACCTCGCCGGGCCACCGATGAGCGTCGCGCGCCCCCGCCATGACAGAAGAAGAAAGGAAGTAGGGATGGGGAGAGGCAGATGGCGAAAGGGTGAGAGGCGCCGTCCCTCCCACTCCCCTCCTTATAAAGGGGCGGAGGTGAAGCTCGGCCGCCCCCTCTCGGCCAATCCGGCCTCTTGAAGTGACAGCGAGTGTCGGTGTCAAAACCGGCGGATCTCGGGTAGGGGGTCCCGATCTATGCGTCAAGGCTGATGGTAACGAGGAAGCAAGGACATGCAGAGATGTTTACCCAGGTTCGGGCCCTCTCGATGGAGGTTAAACCGTACTTCCTGCTTCATTAATATTGATGATATGGGTAGTACAAGAGTAGATCTACCACGAGATTGTAGAGGCTAAACCCTAAGAGCTAGCCTATGATGGTATGATTGTAACTGTGATCAGCCTTCTAAGGACCAACCTCTCCGGTTTATATAGACACCGGAGAGGGCTAGGGTTTACATGGAGGCGGGTAAAAAGGAAGGAAATATAATCTCCGGATCGCCAAGCTTGCCTTCCACGCCAAGGAAAGTCCCATCCGGTCCCGGGCCGAAGTCTTGAGTCTTGTATCTTCACGCTTCAATAGTCGGGACGTGGTACACAGTCCGGCTGTCGAATACCCCTAATCCAGGACTCCCTCAGTAGCCCCTGAACTAGGCTTCAATGACGATGAGTCCGGCGCGCAGTATTGTCTTCGGCATTGCAAGGTGAGTTCCTTCTTCGAATACTCCAAAGTACTTGCTACGACGAATAGTGTCCGGCCTCCAATCAATGTTGTGCTCCTCGGCTCAAGCTTTCAAAGAATGACCGCTCTCCACGTGTCGAGCTAATGCGAGAGTCGAGGCATTTTTGCATTTGCTACCCTCGATCCTCCAGACTAACCGTCTCATTTGAAGGGACGGGATTCACAGATCCAAACCTCACTCTCCCCAGTGGATAGCATCCAACAGAGCGGCCCGCATTAAAAGCCATTCCAAAGATGGCCGTCCGTCGCAGCCTCTTACGCTCGCCCTTCTCGTTTCAAGTTGGGGGATTGGGGAGAGTGCTCAGTTCCTCATAGCCGTTTGATAGAGTTACAAACCCAAGGGTTTCTCCCACCGGCGTTCATGGTCCCCGTCCGGGCTGGAATAGCCACTTATGACGGAGGGGAACAAGCAGAGGGATCTCCTAATCCATCTCCAGAGGAGCGTGTATGCCTCATCTCGCATCGGTTGAGGGGCGTCGGCTTTCCTATCCATCCGTTTCTCCGCGGGCGCTTGGAGTTCTGACCTCCAGCTACAATAACTTTACCCCTGCCTCTATTCTCGCACATAGCGGGATATGTTGCCCTTCTGTAGCTGTTTTTGGGCTGCGAACCACACTTGGATTGTGGAGGAAGCTATTACGCCTCGCCCCCGCACCTGTGGGGAGTCCCTATGTCAAGTGGGCGGGCCAAGTATGGCGATTGCCGAGACCGGATATTTGTCCCAAGCACTCACGAGAAGGCACCGGAAAACTGGCCTTCAGAGTGGTTCTATATAAACGACGTTCCCCTTCCGGATCGGTCCGGACAGGGTCTCCCTAAGTTCAAGAACGCCCGCCGAGGGCACGCCTAAGCTGGCGCCCAGGGGCCCTCAAGAAGAGGACACAAGGAAATACTCCTCCGATGAACATGATAAAGTTACTTGCCAAATCCGGACTGACGATAGTTGAGGTTATGGCGATATGCATAAGGCGAGGCGTGCAACCGCTCCAATATCGGGGGAAGCCCATGTGGCATTTCAACGGGGAAGACGACGCCTCCCGCTGCGGTCGTAAGGGTCCGGACTCCCCTGCCGCTTTGGCAAGGATATTGTCCGATTTGTACAAAGGAGAAGAGGAGGAATTCCTTCGCATCAAAACGCTGGACCCGGATAGTTCTCCATGTACAACCCCCAGCTGTGGGTAAGTTGCCATTCTCTTTCCCGCTTTACTTACTCTAGCGTTCTTACGCTTAAGATTACTTGCATCAATGCTTCGGCGAGGAACCGGGGAGGGCCGTGAAGGAATCTTCAGCCCCTCCCGCAACCGGAAGGACCTCGGAAGGGCCCTAGATCGAGGACTTAAAGTGGATCCAGATATCACCGTGGAGCTTGCCAGCGGGTATTCTATCGTTTAGCCGGATGGCGCCCTAGTGGCCATTACGGTCGACTACCCTGGACTGCTCCCCGCGTCGCGTGTAAGCCGAACTAAAAGACCCTATCCTTCAAAGAGGACTCCTCCCAGGTATTAGAATTTACCCATGAGGCGTTGTTCTATTTGCAGAAACGACGTCGAGCGAGGGGCCGAGCCCCTAGAGACTCGTCAACAACGGGCGTCCGGATCGGGCGTGCTCAAGAGGAAGGCGGTGAGGTTGACACACCTCTGAGAGGTAAAAGTAGTAATCTATCCTGTAATTATAGATTTTGAAATGTGACAATACTTTCTTCGTGGTTCCAAGGTGAAGAGGAATAACCGGACTATATTCGAGACCCCACCAATCACGCCTCTACCACCGGGTTCCAGAACCGCCTTGAGGCGGAGGCGGACACAGGCCACCACATAGTCCCGATGGAGGATGCGGATATGTGTTCGCCACGAACTCCGAAGTGGAGAGCGCCATGAATCACCGCACGGAGGGCCGTGCTCGAGAACAACATCTTTTTCCGAAGAGGCTTTTAATGCCTTCAATTCGTGACGGGCCTTACGTCCAGAGCTGCTCGGCGGGCACCATGGCGACAAACCCGATTATACCAAAGACATACGGGTAAGAAATTTTGATAAGTATGTATAGCAGTAGCCCTCGAGACTTGAAACAGTTGGAACAACAGTTTTAAGGATCAATCTATGCACAGGTCCTTGTAGAGAAGAGCGAGCAATTGTCTCGGAGCTAGAGGGATGCAAGGCGAATCGAGGTCCATGATTGCCAAATTAGAGGAACCCCAAAATCCCTCATCTGGTAACAATTGTCATAATTGCATGAAGATGCACCAGTTAGTAAATGGCTGATGTGACAAGTCTAACCGAAAATTCTGCAGACAATTCCGGGGTGAATCCGGAGGGCGACAGAGGACGATCGCATCTCAAAAAAGCAGGTGGAGGCTGGCGAGCGCATTCTTACGCGAGTTAAGCGGAGAAGAACGATCTTCAAGATGCCAAAGTCCAGCTGGACGTGGAGTTAAAAAGATCTCCGTGCTCAAATTTGGCCGGGCTCGTGAAGGAGAACAAGAGCCTTCGACGTGGCATTTATGGTAAGTGCCTAGGCGAATGTAGTATAGTTCGCGAGGAAGTGTATTGAAAGAATTTTGCTTGCAGGAATGTTAGCGGGTCGCATACGAGGAGGAGATGCCGCATGCGCAAGTGATTTACTTGCAAGATCTTTAAGAATCGCGACGAAGCGAGCTTCGACAAGTGATGCGAGGTATTGCTTTCGGGGCTTTATGGCCCTCAAGCTTCTTGCCGAATGGCACGGTGGAGCTTGTGAATATGCTTCAAGGAGCACGCGGTGCTTCCGACTACGGAAGGTGTCCGCTGTCGGCAAAGCGCAAAGAGAAGCATGGGCTATGGTGAAGACGCTGCTACACCAAGCTGGACCGATGCATATGGCGAATTTGGACCAAGATGGGGCTGATGGGCAAGAAATTCCCGTGAGTGCGGTATATGACCAGGTAGCGTTAGCCGCTAAGTATTCTCAACAGGATTGTAAGCTAGATAGCCTGTTGGACGGTATAGAGGAGGAGTATAGTCAGTCCAAGTGACTGTGTAATTTAATGGGCGTGATTAGCCCCTAGTCGGATTAAAATCATTTGTCATGGCAGACCTTTTCGCTTCGGCCCCCGGATCCTATAGCCCGGGGTGTGTCCGAATACCCACTCAGTTATACAAAACCGGGGTATGCGTGGAAACAAGGCGTAGGGGTCATAAGTGCTTGAGCAGGACAAGTACCCAACTAGTTATGTTATATTACATGGATAGTAAGAAACATCTTCGGGGAGAATAGTTCCGATAGGGGTTCCTTTCTCGGGTACGCATGCGATTTATGCGCATGCCCGGGACCGCTAATGACTTCAGCGAGGATACAAGACTTCTGGGATTTACGTTGTAATAAACGTAACACATCTTTTGTTCACCGGCCGAATATTCTCTTAAGGAAGCTAGCTTTCGGCTTCACCCAGTCTGAGGTACACATCCCATTGAACGGCGGTAACAATCGTAGAGGTGCTCCCCTTATGCCCTAGCTGAATTAGCAGGAACGTAGGGCATAAACACAAGAGCCAGGCAACCCAGCTTGGCAACATCTTAAGTCATATCGGTGCATATAATGGTGAAGAAAAGGCACATATGGAAAAAGAATGCATATGCGATGGGCAGAAAGCCATGTGAGTCATTATTTTTAGCTTCCATATAGGAAGCCCCCAGGTATTGCTTACACACCTAGTGCGGCCGAGGTGACCCGGGAATCCGCACTGTATTGAATACTTTTTGTGAAGAGAAAAAGAGGCGAGAAAGGGGAAAGGGATGGAGCATAATTAAAAGGAAGGGGTTGGGAGACGAACATTGAGTTGGCGTTAGGCGAGAATCTCCGAGTCCGGCCGCGTTCCATGGGTTCGGCTCGAGTGCATTATCGGATGCATTACGTGGCGATGCACGCTCCTCCGGTGAGAACTTGGTCGATGACGAAGGGGCCTTCCCACTTGGTTTTGAGCTTGTCCTTCTTCTCTGGTAGGCGTAGAACGAGCTCGCCAATATTGTAAGTTTTGGCCCGCACTTCTCTGCTTCGATATCGTCGAGCCTGCTTCT
This sequence comes from Aegilops bicornis, assembly GCA_021605145.1. NCBI lineage: Eukaryota > Viridiplantae > Streptophyta > Magnoliopsida > Poales > Poaceae > Aegilops > Aegilops bicornis. Next base: position 575,767,734 of record CM038669.1, read on the forward strand.
GATAGAATGCGGAACGGGCTTTTGCGACATCACGCTCCTCCTCCAGGGCATCCAAGTTATCCTGCCGATCTAACTCGGCTTCCTTCTCTTCGTACATGCGTACGCGCGGTGAATCATGTATCATGTAGCAGGGTAGTACTGCTTCCGCACCGTACACCATAAAAAATGGTGTATATCCGGTGGTGCGATTCGGTGAGGTCCGCAGCCCCCAGAGTATGGAGTCAAGCTCCTCCACCCAAAGTCGTATCCGATTACATTAAAGACCGCACTAGTCTGGGTTTGATGCCGCTCATGATGAGACCGTTTGCCCGTTCGACCTGGCCGTTTGTTTGTGGGTGGTAGACGGAAGCATAGTCGAGCTTAATTCCCATTTCGCCGCACCAAGTTTTCACTCCATCGGCTGTGAAATTTGAGCCGTTATTAGTGATGATGCTATGGGGGACACCGTATCGGTGTACGACCCCGGATATAAAGTCGATTCTTAGTGCGGATTCGGCCGCTTTAAGCGGCTTGGCTTTCTATCCATTTGGTGAACTTGTCCACCATGACCAATAAGTATTTTTTTCTTATGGCTTCCCCTTTATAGGGTCCGACCATATCCACCCCTGGACCATGAACGGCCAAGTTATGGGGATCGTTTAAGAAGCGGTAGGGGGCATATGACTCTGATTGGCGAAGAGGCGGCAACCGCGCAATGTTGGACAAGGTCCGGTCGTCTGCTTTGGGCCTTCGGCCAATAGAAGCTTTGTCTTGAAGGCTTTCTTGACTAACGCCGAGCAGCGGCGTGGTGTCCGCCTTCGGTCAAGCATGGATTTCAGCCAAGAGTTGCCGCCCCTCCTCTTCGGAGATGCACCTTTGGAGTACTCCAATTGCGCTTTTCTTATAGAGTTCCCCTTCGTGGACTTTGTAAGCTTTAGAACACCGGACTATGTAGCGTGCCTCATTTTGGTCTTCGGGTAGCTCCTGCCTATTTAGGTAGGCCAAGAAAGGCTCAGTCCACAGGGCAATGATGGCCATGATTTACGTGGGCGAGGCGTTATTTCGTGTGGCGAGCCTCCGATTGCGCTCGATGGTTCGATATCTGGGGTGTGTTGGTCCGAGATGGTATTGCGGACTCCCCTTCCCATACTACGGATGGCTTGAAACAGCCTTTCGAGAATATGTTAGGTGGACAGGTCGCGTTTAGGCGCCCGATGCGGGCGAAGCGTCCGCCGCTTGATTATTTTCTCGAGCCACATGGTGGAACTCGAGCCCTCGAACTGTGGCCCGACATTTTAGGGGCGGCGTTATGGTAGGCCGCCATTTTGGATCCTTGGCATCGAAGTCTCCGCTTATTTGTGAGATTGCGAGGTTCGAATCCCCTCGCACTTCCGAGCGTTGAGTGCCCATAGAGACTGCCATCCAAGACCATGCAACAGAGCCTCATATTCGGCTGCATTGTTGGAGTCTGTATATAATATCTCGGAGGACGCGTACTAGACCGTGTCTCCGGTGGGGGATGTCGTGACTACGCCTTTGCTCCCAATCCGGCCAGACATTTTAGAGCCACAAAGTGCATGATCCAGTTGGAGTATGCGCCGTACTCTTTAGGGAGTTCGGCTTCCGTCCATTCGGCGACAAAGTCGGCCAGTACTTGCGACTTGATGGCCCGCTGTGTTTTGTACATTATGTCAAACGGAAGGAGCTCGATGGCCCATTTAGCAATCCGGCCCGTAGCGTCGTGATTGTTTATTATGTCATTGAGCGGTGCCGGAGGCTACCGTGGATCGAACACTCTTGAAAGTAGTGTCGCAGCCCGGGATGCCATGAAGACCGGCGTATGCTATTTTTGATAGTGTGCGTGTCGGGATTTGCATGGGGTGAGGACTGTGGATACGTAATAAACCGGCTTTTGAGGCGGGAATTTGTATCCGTCAACCTCTCGTTCGACGCAATCTTGCCCACTTATAACTTGGTGTGTTGCCGCTATGTATAATAGCATAGGCTCGCCGGTGTTAAACACTTATTAGGAATCGGATTACTGGCGAGTAAGGTCTTCATTTCATCGAGTCCGGCCGCGGCTGCATCCGTCCATTCGAAGTGTTCGGTGCGCCGCAGGAGGCGGTAAAGAGGCAATGCCTTTTCTCCTAGCCTGGAGATAAAGCGGCTAAAAGCAGCCACGCATCCGGCTGACTTCTAGATGTGCTTGAGGTCTGTTGGTATAGCCAACTGAGACAGAGCTCAGATTTTTGCCGGGTTCGCTTCAATTCCTCTATTGGAAACAATGAAGCCCAGTAGTTTCCCCGATGGGACGTCGAAGATGCATTTTTCCAGATTCAACTTAATGTCGTATGTCCCGAGGTTTTGGAATGTGAGCCTCAAGTCATCTATCGTGGTTTCGATGTGTCTAGTTTTTATGACCACGTCGTCCCACATATGCTTCCTTTGCTTTTGCCGATTTGTTTTTCCGGGCATGTTTGAATCATGGCGCGTTGATAGGTTGCGGCCGGCATTCTTGAGCCGAAGGGCATAGTGTTGAAGCAAAAAGGGTCATATGGCGTTATAAAAGTTGTTGCAGCTTGAGTCGACTCTGCCATCTTTATTTGATGGTATCCAGTAGGCGCGTCGAGAAAACACAATGAAGTCGTGTCCAACTGTGGCATCGATGATTTGGTCGATGCGAGGAAGGGGAAAGGGATCCTTGGGGCAAGCCTTGTTGAGGTCTTTGAAGTAGACGCATAGGCACCAGGATTTGTCCTTCTTTGGCACCATCACCAAATTTGCCGGCCAATCCAGATGTTTGATATCTCTGATGAATCCGGCCTCGAGTAGCTTGGTTAACTCTTCCCCCATTGCTCTGTCGTTTGGGCTCACGAGAATCGCCTTAGGTGCCTTGTTGGTTTATATCCTTTTAGGATATTGATCTGTGTTCGGCCAGTCTGCGTGGGATGCCTGGCATGTCCGATGGGTGCCAGGCAAAAATGTCCCAATTCTCGCGTAAGAAATCTCGTAGTGCAGCGTCAATAGCGGGGCTCAGTTGTGTCCCGATGGAAGCTGTCTTCGTGGGGTCCGTTGGATGGACCTGGAATTTGACTATCTCGTCTGCAGGTTTAAATGAGGTGGACTTGGATCACTTGTCTAGTATCATGTCGTCCTTGTCCATGGTGGCCCGCAGTGTTGCTAACTCTTCGGCTGCTAGGGCTTCAGATAATGCTTCCAATGCTAGAGCTGCGGTTTTATTTTCGGCGCGGAGTGCAACGTCCGGATCACTAGCTAGAGTGATGATTCCATTGGGTCCGGGCATTTTAAGCTTCATGTACCCATAATGGGGTACAGCTTGAAAGCTTGTAAATGCGTCCCGCCCTAGAAGGGCGTGGTATCCGCTGCTAAAAGGAGCCACCTGGAATGTGATTTCTTCGGACCTATAATTCTCCAGGGTGCCGAATACCACATCGAGTGTGAGTTTTCCCGCGCACCGCGCTTCCCGATTAGGGATAATTCCCCTGAAGGTCGTGCCGCTTTGTTCAATGCGGCCTTTATCAATCTCCATCTTGTTAAGTGTTTCTTCATAAATCAGATTTAATCCGCTTCCGTCGTCCATGAGTACTTTCGTGAGCCGAAAGCCATCTATGATCGGATTAAGGACCAGAGCAGCTGGTGCCCGGACAGCCCAGAATCGAGGTTCATCATTGGCATTAAAAGTTATAGCAGTGTCGTTCCAGGGGTTTATTTTTGCCACTTGGTAAATTTCAGCGGAGCTTCGAAGAGCTCTCTTGCGCCTATTGTTCGAGGCGATAGTCTCGAAGACTGTTAGTACCGTATTGTGTTCGCTGGTAGGAGGTTGTTCCACTTTATGGCCCACAAGAAGATACTCGCCACTTTTTGCCACCTGCCGGAGTATCCAACATGCATTGAGGCTATGAGTAGGTGTTGTATCCAAGTATCTTGTGGAGCTTACATGGCCCGTCGAGCCATTCTTCCAATACGGATCCCCGCCCTGGGGTGGGCTTTGGTTTCTTGGGGGTTGGGTCGGACGACTTACGAGAGTTCGCCCGTTTAGTTTGGACAAAGGTTTTGGTGAGAGCAGTACTATCCCAAAATTCTGTTTGGGTCTTCCAAGCGCTCTCCATTGCACAGTACTTCCGTACTATCGTTGCCATGTCCGCGAAGCGTACTATGTCGCGGCGGCTTATAGCATTGAGGAGTCCCTCGTCCGTGGAGTTTTTGCAGAAAAGTGAGACCAAGTTCTCTTCGCGGCAGCCCGACCTTGTTAAGCGCAAGGAGGAATCTGGCCCGATGGTGATGTACGGTTTCTGGGGCTCTTGCACGATCTTGGGAGAGACAGTTTAGGTCCAGTTTAGAGTCCGGATTTTGATCCAATCTAACGCCCGAAGGAGCGGGCGGTCCCGAGCTCAACAGCCCAGAATCCGGAGTGCCCAATTTTTTCGGCCCAATGCCCGATTCTAAGTCCGGGACCTGGGTCAGGTTTTCCATTGATCGGGTCTTTGGCTCAAGGAGTTCGGTGATCCGAACATGACTCGTCCTCAAAGTTGAGGGGCAATTCGCGTGTGGTTCCTCCACTATCGCTATCTCATGGGTGGCCGGCGGGGACCTGATGTCCCTTTGGTCGGGTTTAAGCCCAACCCGGTCGTAGTCTGTAGCGACTCCCAGAGCGGCGATGCGATCCAAGAGTTCGTTAAGGGAGGAGAGCTCCATTGGATCCATCTGTTGACAAGTTCCGAATCGACGCGAAGGTTATGATTGATGACCCGAGAAGTCATCGTCGGCACCATCGCCGATGGGCGGTGCGTCATGATGAAGCCGCCGAGCCGGAAGGCGTTCCTACAGCCAGAGCCCCTCCGAGGTAATGTCGTTCTTGACAACGCAGACGAGCCATCGAGCCTTGTGGCGGCGTCCGCAGAGTAACTCTCAATGAAAGCACCAATGTCGATTGTCCAAAACCGGGCGGATCTCGGGTGGGGGTCCCGATCGTGCGTCAAGGCTGATGGTAACGAGGAAGCAAGGGACACGGATGTTTACCCGGTTCGGGCCCTCTCGATGGAGTTAAAACCCTACTTCTGCTTGATTAATATTGATGATATGGGTAGTACAAGAGTAGATCTACCACGAGATCGTAGAGGCTAAACCCTAAGAGCTAGCCTATCATGGTATGATTGTAATTGTGATCGGCCTTCTAGGACCAACCTCTCCGGTTTATATAGACACCGGAGAGGGCTAGAGACTACATGGAGTCGGGTTACAAGGAAGGAAATATAATCTCCGGATCGCCAAGCTTGCCTTCCACGCCAAGGAAAGTCCCATCCGGACACGGGCCGAAGTCTTTAGACTTGTATCTTCACGCTTCAATAGTCCGGACGTGGTACACACTCCGGCTGTCCGGATACCCCCTAATCCAAGACACCCTCAGCGAGCGGGGCTGTCGACCGCCCTCCCCGCTCCATTGAAGGCGCGTGGGTATCGACCCGCATGCGCGCGACTACCCACGACCCTGCGCGCTGTCATTACGCTCGCATGCGTAACGTGGGCGCCAAGGGGCGGGTGCAATGGGACGCATGGAGCGACGGTTCCCGAGCGAGGGCAGTAAATGGAAGGCGGACCCGCGGTCTCAAAGAGACGCGCAAGCCGCCTCTTTACTATCCACCATGAGGTGACGCCTTGATGCCCACGTCATGCGCGCGCGCATGATCCCCACGTCGTGCATGCTCGACGCTGGTCGTGGAAGCGCAGCTGACGGCGAACGAAGGTCAGCGGTAAAAATCCGCTCTAACGCCCGCCAAGACACCGTTACGGGCCTGGCCCAACAACGTGATGTGCTTATGTGTGGCCCAGGCCCGGGGGCTCCTGTCGGTGTACAAAAGTAGGGGCTCTGCTTTTGACCCATTTACTTGTGCACGGGCAGTCAGAGCCTCCAGCCACGGCCACGCACAGACACGGCAGGAAGGGGGAGCCGGAGAGAAGCCGAGGCCACAAGGCAAACGAACCAACAACAATGACCAAGGCCACAAAGATCAGATGGGCGTAGGAGGTTCCCCCGGTAAGGACCCTTGTGAGGGCAGCCTCAGCGGCCCCGGCAAGACCCTTGCAGGGGCAGCTCTCCCATGCTAACTGAGTGAGCCACCCTTGAGCCCACCGACACTTGGCAAATGCGTTGGGACAGGGCTCGGGAGGCACCTCTGTGGTGGCATGCAGATCTTTGTGAAGACATAGAATGCTCAAGATCAAATGAGGATAAGAGGGCAACCATCCTCATCAAAGGAACCCACAAGACCCCCGGCAAGACCCTTGCCGGGGAGGCTAGCGCGCCACGGCAAGACCCTTGCCGGGCCACCCAGCAAGACCCTTGCCGGGGAGGCCAGCGTGCCATGCAAAAACCCTTGCGGGCCACCGGCAAGACCCTTGCCGGGCCACCCGACAAGGCCCTCGCCAAAAGCGCACAAAGTGAGCCTTTGCCCGCCAGCCCGCACCAGATAAGTCTTCGCCGCCGTTCGCATGCGGCTGCCGACCCAACCAGTTTGGGCAGGCACCTGCGTGGCGTCATGCAATCCTTCGTGGAGGCTCCACCACCGCGCCACCTCAGCTGCCTGCCTTCCTACATGGCACCGCATGCGTCGCTGGCCAGGGCACTTGTCGAAGCGAGGAGGAGCGGCGACGGACGGGACGGGCCTCGCCCCCGTCCCCGATAAAGCAAGAGGACACCTAAGCGATGCATTAAATGCGCCTTGTCCTCAGAATGTCGAGGATAACCGTGCCACTGTAGACCTTTCCACCTCATGTGTGCCACTGTGGCAACCCTTTGTCCTATAAAAGGAGGCTCGAGGCGACCAGAGAAGGATTCGCTCTTTGGAACGGGCAGCACCTAGAGCTAGTTCGAGAGCTCAAGAACACTAAATACATCCACCAAAGCAGGACTAGGGTTTTACGCATCCTTGCGGCCCGAACTGGGTAAAATCCCTTTGTGTTGTCTGCATGGTCCCGCTCTTCTCATGATCCCAGCGCCGCAACCATAGAAGGGATTCGGTGATCCCATAGGTGTCGCCTCCCACCCGGCGGAAAGTTAGATCTACATGGGATCTCACCCGAATCGCCCCATCTATCCTCCACGAGGAGAAGTTTGTTTGGTTTCAAATTCTGATTCAAACAGGAGGAGCACGCCATGCTAATGTGCCTTGGATGATCCACATCTTGGTCAAAGCGTTGATGAGCACATTGAACTATCCATGTGGTTGAGAGCCCTCACAGCCCGAGCACAACGACTTAATTATCGTGGTAGCGCTCTACCATCGAGCTAATAGGTCTGTCGCACGGGCCTCCCAAAGGAGGCTGCCACGCTAAAAAGCGAGAAAAACTCCATCCCTTTCCATTTGACATCCCCATGCCGCCACACCACAGGGGGGACATGGGGACGCCAAAAAAGGGATCCTATCACTATCAACTAATTTGTTACGACCTGAGTCAATGGTGGTTCTCCCGAAATGCGTTGAGGCGCAGCAATTATCGGACATCTAGGGGTAAAGCACTGTTTCGGTGCGGGCTGCGAGCGGTACCAAATCGAGGCAAACTCTGAATACTAGATATGACCCAAAAATAACAGGGGTCAAGGTCGGCCCCATTCTGATTGATTCGCTTCTTCACGCAAGCACTTGGTTCGCCCCTTACTATAACCATCCAACTCAATCTTTTACACCAATGTTTTGTACTCTCTCGACCAGGTCATCATAAGAAAATACTGCCAAATCTTTCCGAAATGAGAGAAGGAGGGAAGGCGCGCTACAACTAACTGCTCCCATTCGGGATTTTTCTTGGGAAGTTTCGGGAAGAAATTGGAATGGAATAATATAGATTCATACAGAGGAAAAGGTTCTCTATCGATGCAAAAGAAAGGAAAGGGCTATTTATGAGTTTATGTAGATGAAGTTTCAGATTCTTGGATGACCGGAACATCTTTGAGACAAATCATCTCTACTCGGGCACATAGCTTCATACAAACCATGGATCAACGAATTTTTGACTCGCTCTAGAAAAGAGCTTCATAGTTGGGAGCTCTGAACCGATGATCTATATGGTTTCCTAGGATGAGAACTATGGTTTACTACTTGACAATAAGAAAGTGGGTTCGTATGTAAACATTCTATTGGCTTAGCAGAGCACTTCGTATCCTGCCACAACCGATCCTTTGCTTCCTTCGCCACTTCACTAAGCATTCATGCCGACATAGGTGTCGCGGTAATCATAGAAGTTTGATTGTTGTGTGGTAAGGGCTCAGTCAACCAATTGTTAAGGGGTAAGGGAGGCCCCCTTTTGTGAGGCGGCACCCCTTCTCCCGAAGTTACGAGATATGCAAGCATGATAACTTATATGCTATTCTATATCTCCATGAATCTAGGAACTTTTGCTTGCATTGTATTATTTGGTCTATGTACAGGAACTGATAACATTCGAGATTATGCAGGATTATACATGAAAGATCCTTTTTTATGGTGCTGTCCCACGATGCCCTCTGTCTTGTGCAAACGTGAGGGGCCCCGCTGTAGGGTGTTGCAATATGTTCATGGTTCGCTTACGGTGGGTTGCGAGAGTGACAGAAACTTAAACCCGAGTAACTGGGGTATGACGTATGGGAGTAAAGAGGACTTGATACTTAATGCTATGGTTGGGTTTCACGACCTTAATGATCTTTAGTAGTTGCGGATGCTTGCTAGAGTTCCAATCATAAGTGCATATGATCCAAGTAGAGAAAGTATGTTAGCTCATGCCTCTCCCTCATATAAAATTACAAGAATGATTACTGGTACTTGTTATAGATTTCCTAGGGACAAATAACTTTCTTGTTGACGAAAGCTATCCACTTTTACTACCTTGGAATTTATTCTTAGTTTTATTCTCGCAAAGTACTCTTAGTTTTATTCTTGCCAAATAGTTTCATACTTGTTTCGGTAAAAAGCAAGCGTCAGCGTCGTAGAGTTGTATCGGTGGTTGATAGAACTTGAGGGAATATTTGTTCTACCTTTAGCTCCTCGTTGGGTTTGACACTCTTACTTATCGAAAAGGGTACAATTGATCCCCTATACTTGTGGGTTATCAAGACCTTTTTCTGGCGCCGTTGCCGGGGAGCAATAGCATGGGGTGAATATTCTCGTGTGTGCTTGTTTGCTTTATCACTAAGTAGTTTTTATTTCCTGTTCTAAGTTGTTCTCTATCTTCAGTTATGGATATGGAAACGAAACACCAAAAAAAATTAGTAGTACTTTCTACTCATGGAGATGGGGAACCTCCTAAAACCCTCGATGCTTGTTATGTGAAAGATGTTATGCACTACTTTGATAATCCTGAGAAAACCCCATTCAACTATATAATGGGAGTAACATTGGATTAGCGTGAATAATTTAGGGATTATTGCTTGACTCATAAAGGGAAATTATTATGGGATCAAATTCATATGTTGCATTGGTATGCTTGGGAGCTATGCTTGAGATATGATTATACTTGTTGCTCTAGGATGAATGCTCCACATCTTCCCTTTTCATGTGAATTTAATGATAATGAAACCTTGGCTTCTTATGCTAATGGTATATATGATTATTATTATGTGGAACGAATAGAAGAATTTGTTGCTTTTAAGGGTGCTTATGAAATTGAATCTTTGTTTGAAAAGTTTGAAGATTTTGATGATTCAGTTTATAGACCTGGAAATTTTGCTATCCTTAAATATTGCTATGATAATTATAAATACAATTCCGATATTGATGCATTTATTGAGAAAGTCTCCGCTGTCCAAGAAGAGACTAATATTTTGCAGGAGTCTATGGAAGAAGGAATTGATGAAACTGTGAGCTCATTGGATGAAAAAGGTGATGAGCAGAGCGAAAAACAAAAGGAGGAAGATCGGATTAGCTACCCGTGTCCACCTTCTATGAGAGTAACTCTTCAACTCATACATTGTTTAATTTCCCTTCGTGCTTACCGAAGGATGATTGCCATGATAATTTCTATGATCCCGTTGATTCATTTGAAATATCCCTTTTTGATGAACTTGATGCTTGCTATGCTTGTGGCAAAGATGCCAATATGAATTATGCTTATGGAGATGAACTTGCTATAGTTCCTTATGTTAAGAATGAAATTGTTGCTATTGCACCCACACATGATAGTCCTATTTGTTGGGGATATTACTACTGGGCGTAAACCGGCCAGGAGAGGCCAGGTTATCCCTATAAGGAATTATTATACTTGAAGCCTATGAAGACAGAGATGGTGGCGCTTTATGAAGGCCCAGAGCCCAAGGGCGGATTAAGGCTTGTAGTCATAAAACGACCTTGATATGTAAGCTTGTATTATAAGGCAGAAATAAGTAGAGTCCGGGCCGGACACGTTTATGAGCCGGCCTCGGAACCCTGTAAACCGACGGGCGTCAACCCATGTATATAAGGGGACGACCCGGCGGCAGTTTAGGAAGAAGAGACAACAACTCGAGACCCAGGCAAAGCGTATTCACTCCCTGGTCATCGAAACCCAAGCAATCCCACAACAACTGGATCGTAGGCTTTTACCTTCACCGCAAGGATCCGAACCAGTATAATTCTCTGCGTCCCTTGTCCGCTTTAACCCCTTTAAGCTAACTCGTCGCGATGGCTCCACGACTAAGTCCTTTCTCTAGGACATCTGCCGTGACAAAACCACGATACTTGGCGCCCACCGTGGGGCTATCGCACGATGGTTTCGAGTTCTTAGAGGGCAGCTTTGAAGGACCCAAGGGATACGCTGTAGGCCGGATGACCAAGAGTCGTCCCGGTAAGCTCTACATCGACGACGTGGGCTGGGGCCCCGAGGCCGGCTCAATCGAGTACGGGTACCGGGTCCCCTTCGGTGGCATCCACGTTTTCATTGGCAAGATTGGTGAACCAGGCCCTGAGCCGGACATATGGACCGACATCATCGAGACGGCTCAGCGTGTGAGATCTGCCCGGGTTAAGCCTGTCGTGAAGCGTGCCTTTGTGGGAGTGATCCACAGAGTCGAATCTGAGGAGAGATCGGAATCTGGTGGTGAGACCATCGTTTATTCCGGCGACGAGTCATCGACCGGAGAGACCGAGTCATTGTACCAGTTGCAAGATGATCGGATTGGGGGCTGTTCCGATGGCAATAGTATTCCGGACCCCTTTGATCTGCCAAACCGGGTTGCGATCTTCATGGCCGGTACGCAGCCAGCAATCCACTCTTCGACCGCAGCGGCGATGGTTTCTGGATCAGCTGTGGCAACGGTGGGAGGCCCTATGCGACCACCGGCTCAGGTTTTATCTGATTTGTTCGACGCTTTGGCAACACTGATGGCAGAGGTTAACCCGGCAAATCTGGATGAGCATACTGCGGAGATCGCAAAGGTGAAGGATCAGATAACTCAGGCCAAGGCCGATTTGGCAGTGGAGGATGCGAGGACGGCTGCAGAGCGGGCCGCATTAGATGCACAGGCTCTTTGGCTTATGTTGGATCAGGGTGCATCAAACGACGTTATGAGAAGAAGGTACCGATCTCATCTACCGCCGGTTTATGAGGCCAAGAACCTCTTTAATACCCCAGGAGCGGGAACCAGTAATCCGCCAGTGATAAACCGGGCGGAGGCACCTGGAACGGGGGCGCCGGTTCAGCCATGGCCGACTGATCCGCCTCGTCAGCACGTCCCTACACCACCGGGTCATTACTCTAACCCGATGGATAACATTGTCGCCGCCGCTTCATGGCTGGCAGCTCTCCCGATCGAAGTTGAGTCCCCAGTAGCGGTCGAGACACAACGGGCCAGGGAGCTCCTTCAGACGGCTTTGACTCAACAGCAGGCTTATTCATATAGCTGCGAAAGGATCCATTCTACTCCCAGCCCAAGCCGAAGTTACAGCAGGCATATCGATGAACCAGCCGTGTCAAGCAGTGCGCGAAACCGTGATCCGCCCCGTGGCCATAACCCGGCGGGTGGCGGTGGTGATGCTCAGGATGTGGTGGATCGCGCTAGGGAACGTCGAGAGGCTGAGTTAGCGGCTCAAAGATGAGCCGCCAACTTACCCGGTTCGTCCAACCACGCCGGTGGAACCAAGGGTTAGTTCCAGCTCTTTGGGGTGCCGTGTCTCGCCCTAGCGCGCGCATAACGTGCGCCTGCCTGGCGATTTCAAAGGCCCACGTAAAGTGCCGAATTACACCGCCGATTTATCCCCGAGTCATGGGTCGAAAGCTATGAGATGGCAATGGAGATGCTGGATGTGGACGATGCGGTGTGCGCTAAATACTTTACCATGATGTTGGAAGGAACGGCTCGCACTTGGTTGAAAAACTTGCCAACTAACTCCATTGGGTCGTGGGCCGAATTGAGGGCCCGGTTTATTCAGAATTTCAAAGACACGTGCAAGCAGCCAATGTCGATTGTAGACTTGGCTGCCTGTGTTCAGGAGGAAAGAGAATCAACGACCCATTGGGTGCGTCGGGTTTCGCAAATCTTGCATTCATCAGACCGCATCAACGCTGACACAGCAGTTTTGACGTTGGAAGGCAATTGCCGATTTACACCTCTGAAGTTGAAATTGGCACGGCTCAAACGCCACTGCAATGACATGGGGACTCTCATGGCTGCTCTGGTGAAATATGCCGACTCTGATAGTACCAAGGACCCCGAGTCTGACGACGACAATATAGGGAAGGGAAAGAAGAGCGGCAACGCCAAAGGGCAGCAGCATAACCCGGCGGGTCATGGAAACAACGATAAACGTAAAGCGGATAACAGTTTAGATTTTCTGGCTAATACCAACGCACAAGACAAGGTCCAACGCCGTAAGGGTAAACCGCCCCGGCGTAGCGGAGGACCGAGCCCCAATCCGGAGCGCCTGTCTTATCTGTTAAACCAGCCTTGCCCAAAGCACGGGTCGCAGGACAAACCGGCTACGCACCTCTGGAAGGATTGTTATATCATGCAGGAGTCCAAAAATTCCGACTTCTTTCGGTATGATCATGGACCGGGCGGCGGTTCAGGCCCCGGATCTCATGGGTCGGGTTATGGCGGAGGCAGTTCCGGTTCAGGTTTTCACGGTAATCAAAGCAGACATAACAATCAAGGCAATCAGGGCAACCAAGGTGGCTATAATCATCAATGTCGGCTGAAGCAAGAATACGCAATGGGTTACCAGAGCAACCCAAGCGGTTGAGCGATGGGCGATATCATGTCTTCACCACTAGCCTGTGCACACGCGATCAGAAGCTTCATAAGAGGGCAATGAATTCCGTTAAACCGGCGGTGCCCCGTTACTTACGCTGGTCTGAGCAGCCGATCGTATGGAGTAGGGAGGATCATCCGCCCCGGGTTGATAATCCAGGTCATCTGGCGTTGGTGGTGGCGCCTCAGGTTGGCGGATATAAGTTCCCCAAGGTGCTCATGGATGGAGGGAGTAGTATCAATATCCTTTATTATGAAACTTTCCGTCGCATGGGGTTAACAGATAAAAATCTTAAACCGTCCAACCACGGTCTTCCATGGTGTGGTACACAGTAAATCGGCATACCGGTGGGTAAGATAGCTCTGGAGGTTGCTTTTGGTGATGAGCATGATTCAAGATCAGAAACACTGACCTTTGAGGTGGCGAAAATCAAGAGCCCATACCAGGCCCTGTTTGGACGGCCGACTTATGCTAAGTTCATGGCAAGGCCGTGTTATGTTTATCTGCAGCTCAAGATGTCGGGTCACAAGGGAACCATCACGATGACATGGAAGCCGTAAGATTGCTTTGGAATGTGAAGAGGGTGATGCGGCTTATGCTGAGTCGGTTTGTGCAATAGAAGAGTTGAAGTTCTATAAGGACAATGTTGACCCGGCAGATATGACTTCGTTGAAGAAGCCAACTACGGAGAGTGATCCGGCGTTGAAGTTTAAATCGGCTGATGAGACCAAGCTTGTTGATTTTATTCCTGGCGATTCATCCAAGCAGTTTACCATTAGCGTTAACTTGGATCCGAAATAGGAAAGCGCGCTCATCGAGTTCATCCGTGAGAATCGGGACATCTTCGCATGGAAGCCTTCTGACATGCCGGGTGTACCGAGAGAACTCGCTGAGCACACTCTTAATGTTGATCCCAAGTATAAACCGGTCAAGCAGTTCCTTCGCCGGTTCAATGAAGAAAGGCGCAAGGCGATCGGTGAGGCGGTGGCCAGACTCTTGGCGGCTGGGTTCATCGTTGAATTATTGCATCCTGAATTTGGCTAATCCGGTGCTAGTACTAAAGAAGAACGGCATTTGGCATATGTGTGTGGATTACACAGATTTTAACAAGGCTTGCCCGGCAGATCCTTTTGCTCTCCCTCGTATTGATCAAATCATTGATGCTACGGCGAGTTGTGAGCGTTTGAGATTTTTGGATGCATACACTGGTTACCATAAGATCAAAATGGCAGTTAAGGACCAGGAGAAGACAGCGTTTATAACTCCTTTTGGAGCCTTCTGCTATGTGTCTATGCCCTTTGGGCTCAAGAGGGCCCAGGCGACTTATCAACGGTGTGTGCAGAATTGTCTTCATGATCAGATCGGCCGCAACGTTCATGCCTATGTGGATGATATTGTGGTGAAATCCAGAAAGGAGGCATTGATTGATGACTTGAAGGAGACTTTTGATAACCTCCGGGTTTATAAAATGATGCTTAATCCGGCTAAGTGTGTCTTTGGTGTACCAGCAGGCAAGCTCTTGGGCTTTCTGGTATCTAACAGAGGCATCGAAGCTAATCCGAAGAAAATCAAGGCTATAACTTCTTTGGCTAAACCGAAGTGTATCAATGATGTTCAACGCCTCGCAGGCCAGATTGCCGCGTTGAGCCGGTTTATCAGTCGCCTTGGTGAGAAGCTTGTAGCGACCCGACCTCAGATGGTCAAGTCTCTGTGCTTAAGTGTCATCCACGGATCAAGATGTCTTTGAAAACACACCACGATTTCTCGAGGATTTATAACAGAGGTAAATCACATGTATAAAAATAACATAAATACTATTACCTCAATCCAAATAGCGGAAGAAACAACAAGGTTGTGGATTCCCATCAACACCAACGGCAAAGTTGAGTGTAGAAATCGTAACCCTAACGTACCACTTACTCGTCGTAAGAAATCACGCAACATGAGACGTTGCAGAAACATAAAGAGATCGATTACATTGAATGTACTGGCAAATTCACACCATAGGATAATGATGAATAGTAGCTATCACTACATGCATATATGGCTGGTGGAAAAGCTCTATGGTTATAATGTTTTGCGGAAAGCCAATTTTTCCCTACTGCAAAGGAATACATTTTATTTAACTACAAAGTTGGTTGAAAAATATTGAGAAGGTTCCTCCAACTCAACCCCAATTAAAAATTAACAACCCAACAAATTAATTAAATAGAGTGATGAGATCAATATGATAATCCAAGAACCAGATACTCAAGATGTCCATAACCGGGGACACGGCTAATCATGATTAGTTTGTACAATCTGCAGAGAGGTTTGCGCACTTTTCCCCACAAGACTCGATCTCCTCCGCTGGATTTTCTCGCACTTTTCTGGGTGTTTGAGAAACGGATGACCGAGACATGATCTTTCGAAACATTAACTCTTTACTCCGGGCAGACCATACCAACCTACATCCTCTACCTGCTGATCCACCTCTTCAAGAGCTCATGCAACTTACTCAACTATGCTAGAGCCCATAATAGCTTGTGGCTGCACATGGAAGTTTCTAGCATGAATAATCTTATGATCCCTTTGAGCCTGGGTGGCATTCCATAGGGTGATCACACGGGTCCTCCGGGATCCCCTTGGGCAAGCACTGGGTTCTCCAGGTGCCCGACAAGCAATCCACCCAGATGTGTATTAAAGTTGCCACCTTAACTTGAACCATTAATTAACAATCTCACATCTGTCATGGATACACTCAAACCCAATCCACGTCTAAGAGCATAGCATGGCACTATAAGCATAACGTAATAGTAACTCCCAAGGTTCGAATGCAGGGCAATAGGTTCCTACCTCATCAACTACTTCCCAATACCCACATGTTATCAATCCTACTCATGCAATGTTTGAGGGTGAAACTAATGCATAAAAACTGGGTATGAAAGGGATATGATCAAAGTGTGAACTTGCATGTACTGTTGATGAAGATGATTCGCACTCAAAACTCCCGATAGTTCTACTCGTCACACTCCGGTCAATCTATCGTAAGCAGGCAATAGTAACCACACATAAGCAATCACTCAAAAGATCGGAAAGAACGAAGAAGACAATTCAAAAAACATCAAAAGCAAGCAAATAACTCTTGCAACATAAAACAATTTCTAACAGTACCGAAATTATGTGAATTTGGCCTTATCAGAAAGTTTAGGTCAAGAGCTTCGATTTGCAAAAACAATCAACTCAAACGGAGTTACGAAACTCAAGTTATGATCAAACGAAGTTTGAATCTAAATCTGTTTGAAACCAAATTTTAAATTCTCAAAAACATGTTTAAGTTGATTATCTGGATAGAGGGGATCATAACGAAGAAGTGGGCGTTGGTTTCGTTGGGTTTGGACAAACGAGTAAAAAGATGTGCTAGTTTGAAACAGAAGGACTAATCTGTAAAAGAAAATACTACAAATAGGTCCCTGGACAGAAAAAATAAAAAGAAAACCTAAAGAAAGAACGTTCGTTACAGAACGCTAATGAACGAAAATCGTTCGCTGAAACTATCTATACAGAGAACATTCGCTATTTAAACGAAAATAAATAAATAAAATAAAACCGATCTATAACAGAAAACCGAACTAGAAAAGAACCGGGCGGTTTTTCATGGGTTTATACCCAGTCATGGGCGGTTTCGACCAAAAACTGGCGGCGGTTTTCGACGTGAGCATGGGCGGAGCGGATCTGGTCGGGCGGCGAACTCACATGGGCGTTTTGGGCGTAGGTGGCAACATGGCGGTTACGGAAGGGCAGAAGTGACGCTGCTATAAGGGCATGGCGGCGGCGAGGAGCAAAGCGGAGCAAAGTTAAGGTGGCGGCGATGCGAGATGCCTGGCGACGGCGAGCAAGAAGAAAGTGCGAGTGAGGGGCGAGGCGTGAGCTGCAGCTTTAAAGAGGGCCGAGAGGAGCCGCTTGGGGAAGGGGGCAGAGGAGGCCGTGAGGCGGCACGGCATGACCATGGCGGCCTGGCCGGACTCGGGAGGAGTCCGGTGCGCACGGGAGGAGGGAGGCGCGGCGACTTGGGCCGGCTTCGGTCGTGGCCTGTTGGGCAGCCAAATCCATTTGAGGAGGAGAAAAGTTTTTTTTTTAAACATTTTTCCAGACAAACTAAAATAATAAATCAAAATAAAATAAGAATATTATATAGGCATATAATATATCAAAATTTTCAGAAAAAGATTTCCTACAGCGTGAACATTTTTCTAGCATCAAATAAAATCCACAAAAATTTAAATAAATCAAACAGTGCTACTGGTGCAATAAAAACTCAATAAAATCATTTTAAAAATACCAAAATGATTTCAAACTTATTAGTCTCCAATTTTCTGTTGTAGGGAATCATGTTACCCTATTTTCCATATATTTTATTTTTGGAGAAAAATAATTTGAATAAAACCCAAATAACTCCAAATTGAAAATAATTTCCAAAAGGACTTTAAATTTGATCCTTTTAAACTCCCAACTCATATTTCATATATTTTGAAGAAGTCATTTTATCTTCTCTCATGAAAATCATTGAGTTGCTTGAAGTTTTCTGAATTTGAACATATTTCCAAATAAAATTCAAATCTTTTCGAAACCCTTTTCATTTATATAAAATGGAAGAATTCATGTCATCTTCTCTCCAGGGTTTTGTGATGAAAAGAATTTGAATTCATGGAGCTCAAAATGCAAAACGAAAAGTTTGGGAAAGTCCTTTTATTCCCTCTCATTAAACTTTCAAAAGTTTTGAATTTCACTCACTTTCAGTCAATCAATCAATCAATCAAACAATCAATCAAATCAAACTATTTATTATAACATTCCAAAATTTAGAATTGTGGGATGTTACAAACCTACCACCCTTAAAATGAATCTCGTCCTCGAGATTCAGAGAGGCTAGCAAGAAATAGGTTAGGTTTGGGGCCCTCTCAAAATCCATCGATCATCACAGGGGTCTGGGGTGCTACCACCCTTAGAAGCATTGTTACGGTCCCATCAATACTCATGTACTCCATCCTTATTCTTGTGGCTTTGCCTGCTCAGATTCTCAGGAAATTCCTTCTCTGGGCTCTTCTGGTAGTGGCATAACCTTTTCCTCAGTACTTCTGTCATTTCATCTTGGTAAGGTTATCCCGAGACTGGGTCCTCTTAGCTGACGGGTCTAGCGCCAATACTAAACAACTATTGATATCTCATGGTGGTCAACGATTTATGGTTTCTCCTGCAGGAAATGGGTCTGGGTTGAACCTCACCGTATATCCTACGATTGGCAGCAGCTGCCTAGTACAAGGGGAAAAGTGCTATACCATTCTAAGGTTCAAACAAGGTTTAATATCGTCGTCTCTCTACTATAGGTAAGTCACTCAGATTTACCATCCCATATAGCAAAGCGAATAATAAGAGTAAGTCGGTATGGTGATCAATCCATCCCGCACCCAAATCATTACCTTGTACATGGTTTAGAGAATCTCGCATTCTAACACTCGATCATCGTCACAAGCATTGCAGAATTTCTCTTGTCAACGAACTAGGTTCAATAAATCCATTGATTCTGCAAGCCAAACAAACATCTATCGTTCCTTCACAACTCTCAGGTTTTGCGTAACTCCTATAAGATCGTCTGTCGATAAAATCGTAACTTCTTCCAGGGTTTTTCCTTCAGCAAGAATGTGCTTGCTTCTTGGCAGGTCCTGCGGCCTGTGGGTTATGGCCCATCTCACCACTTGTAAACCTTGAACTCATCCTCGGGGCAACTAATCTTTAATCCAACATCCAACTTCCAGCGTCCTAGCATACTTAAAATCCATCCAATTGTATTGTCTTTCTTCCTTCTATTGGCACCAAACCAAGACGTGATTACTTAGACTCATCATAGAGTTTCCATTGATCCATATTTCCAACATCATACCTCCTTTATATCCAATAGTAATTCATCGCTTCATCCTCGTGGGATATCCCACTTATCGAGATAAAAAAACTTATACTTATGAAGTCCATACTCCACTTCGTGGAACATCATTATCCTTTCCAGGGCCAAGCGTCCTTACAGGGGAATATTAGCCATCTCTGCATTGCACTTCTTCAACTGGGAAACGTGAAACACATCATGAACTCCTGACAGTCCTTCGGGTGACTCCAACTTGTTGGCCACTTCTCCCATACGCTCCAAAACTCGGTATGGTCCTACAAATCTCGGGGCTAACTTTCCCTTAACTCCAAATCGTTTAACGCCTCGCAGAGGGGACACACGAAGACATGCTTTGTCTCCAATTCCATAGACTACCTCCTTGCGTTCTTGAGTCTGCATAACTCTTACGCACTGGTGAGCTACCTTGATCTATCTCGAATCAACTTAACATTCTCTTCTGACTCCTTGATCACATTTGGTCCAAGCAACTGACGGTCTCCAACTTCATCCCACATCAACGGTGTCTAGCTCCTTCTCCCATACAAAGCTTCAAAAGGGGCCATCTTCAAACTGGTTTGGTAACTGTTGTTGTATGAGAACTCCGAGTAAGGTAGATTATTATCCCTACTAGATCCATAATCTAGCGCACACGCTCTCAACATGTCCTCCAGAATCTGATTGACTCTCTCGGTCTATCCATCTGTCTGCGGATGAAAGGCTGTACTGAACTCTAGCCTAGCGACCCGACCTCAGATGGTCAAGTCTCTATGCTTAAGTGTCATCCCTGGATCGGTATGCTGACACACACAGTACTCGAGGATTTATAACAGAGGTAAATCACATGTATAAAGTAACATAAATACTATTACCTCAATCCAAATAGCGGGAGTAACAACAAGGTTGTGGATTCCCATCAACACCAACGGCGAAGTTGAGTGTAGAAATCGTAACCCTAACGTATCACTTACTCGTCAGAAGATATCACGCAAAATAAGACGTTGCAGCCACAAAGGGTCGACATTGAATGTCTTGGCAAATTCACACCATAGTATAATTTTGAATAAAGTCTATCACTACATGCATATTTGGCTGGTGGAAAAGCTCTATGGTTATAATGTTTTGCGACAAGCCAATTTTTCCCTACTGCAAAGGAATATATTTTATTTAACTACAAAGTTTGTTGAAAATATTGAAAAGGTTCCTCCAACTCAATCCCAAATTAATAATCATCAACCCAACAAATTAATTAAATAGAGTGATGAGATTAATATGATAATCCAAGAACCAGATACTCAAGATGTCCATAAACGGGGACACGGCTAATCATGATTAGTTTGTACACTCTGTAGAGGTTTGCGCACTTTTCCCCACAAGACTCGACCTCCTTCGTTGGATTTTCTCGCACTACAGGGTGTTTGAGAAACGGATGACCGAGACACAGTCTTTCAGAAACATTAACTCTTTACTCCGGGCAGACCATACCAAACCTACATCCCTCTACCTGCTGACCCAACTCTTCAAGAGCTCATGCAACTTACTCAACTATGCTAGAGCCCATAATAGCTTGTGGCTGCACACGGAAGTTTCTAGCATGAATAATCTTATGATCCCTTTGAGCCTGGGTGGCATTCCATAGGGTGATCACATGGGTCCTCCGGGATCCCCTTGGGAAAGCACTGGGTTCTCTAGGTGCCCGGGCTGACCACTGGGTGCTCTAGGGTGCTCCTACCATTCCACCCAGATGTGTGTTAAAGTTGCCACCTTAAGTTAATTAACAATCTCACATCTGTCATGGATTCACTCACCCAAACCACGTCCACGAGCATAGCATAGCAGTATAAGCATAACGTAGAAGTAACTCCCAAGGTTTGAATGCAGGACAATAGGTTTATACCTCATCAACTACTTCCCAATACCCACATGTTATCAAGTCCTAACCATGCAATGTTTGAGGGTTGAAACTAATGCATAAAAACTGGGTATGGAAGGGATATGATCAAAGTGTGAACTTGCCTGTACTGTTGATGAAGATGATTCGCACTCAAAACTTCTGATAGTTCTACTTGTCACACTCCGGTCAATCTATCGTAAGCAGGCAATAGTAACCACACATAAGCAATCACTCAAAAGATCGGAAAGAACGAAGAAGACAATTCGAGAAACATCAAAACTAAGCAAATAACTCTTGCAACATAAAACAATTTCTAACAGTACCAAAATTATGTGAATTTGGCCTTATCGGAAAGTTTAGGTCAAGAGCTTCGATTTGCAAAAAGAATCAACTCAAACGGAGTTACGAAACTCAAGTTATGATCAAACGAAGTTTGAATCTAAATCTGTTTGAAACCAAATTTTTAATTTTCAAAAACATGTTTAAGTTGATTATCTGGATAGAGGGGATCATAATGAGGAAGTGGGCGTTGGTTTCGTTGGGTTTGGAGAAACGAGTAAAAAGATGTGCCAGTTTGAAATAGAAGGACTAATATGTAAAAGAAAATACTACAAATAGGTCCCCGGACAGAAAAAAATAAAAAGAAAACCTAAAGAACGAACGTTCGTTACAGAACGCTAATGAACGAAAATCGTTCGCTGAAACTATCTATACAGAGAACATTCGCTATTTAAACGAAAAAAATAAATAAAGTAAAACCGATCTATAACAGAAAACCGAACTAGAAAAGAACCGGGGCGGGTTTTTCGGCGGTTTATACCGGTGCGGGCTGTTTTTAGCAAAAAAATCCGGCGGGCGGTTTGACGGACGAACTCCGGCCCGGTACCAACCAAATTACCGGCCCAAATCGCCGATGTTGAAGAAAGCGAATAACCGTGCGAGTAACGCTTGTAATGAAGCGTTTGAGGACTTAAGCGGCTGACTTGCTAATCCGCCGATCCTTGCTTGCTCCTGTTGATAAGGAGCAGTGTTGCTATATGTGGCAGCTAACGCCGGCTGTTAGCGTGGCTATTGTGGTGGAGTGCAAGGAGGCGGAAAGGAGTATCCGGTTCAATGGCGGTTTATTATATCGATGAGGTACTTATTGAGTCTAAGCAAAGGTACCCGCATTGGCAGAAGCTGGTATATGGAGTTTTCATGGCAAACCGGAAGCTTAAACAATATTTCCAAGGTCATCCCGTCATGGTGGTCAGCATTTCTCCATTGGGGGATATAATCTAGAAACGAGGAAGCAAGCGGCGGATTGCTAAGTGGGCTATTGAGCTTGGGCCTCACGGATTAAAATATATGCCCCGAACGGCGATCAAATCTCAGGCACTTGTGGATTTCATCAATGATTGGACAGAACTACAAGCGCCAGAAGAGAAGCTGAATCATACTTATTGGACTATTCATTTTGATGGGTCCAGGCAATTGGAGGGCTCGGGGGCTGGAGTCGTATTAACTTCCCCACAAGGTGATAAGGTTTGTTATGTTCTTCGTTTAATGTTCCCTTGCACTAACAATGCAGCTGAATATGAGGCTTTACTCCATGGTCTTCGAATGGCTAAAGAGATGAATCTAAGCCGAGTTAAATGCTTCGGGGACTCGGACCTGGTGGCTCAACAAGTGTCCGGTACTTGGGATTCCAAGGACCCACTCATGGCGGCGTATCGTCGAGAGGTGGATATTGTTGCAGGTCACTTTAAAGGTTATCAGGCCGATCATGTGGACCGGTGGAAGAATGAAGCGGCGGACGCTTTAAGCCACTTGGGTTCCCAACGTAATCCGGTTCCACCCAATGTCTTCCTAGACGTGCTGCATAATCCGTCCGTCAAGCTCCCTAGTGAAGAGGATTTGGTTGTTCCTGATCCGGAGGCCCAGTTGGTGGCGGCTCTTCATGTTATCCCGGATTGGACAGTTCCATATTTGGCGTATATAAACCGGGGCGAGTTGCCAGAAGATGAAACTTCGCCGAGCAGATAATCCGCGGTCCAAGTCCATGACTATTATCAATGGAGAGTTACATCATTGCGGTGTGACGAGGCGTTTCAGCCACTGCGTAGCTCTGAAGAAGGCCGTGAAATTTTGCGTGAGATCCACGAAGGAGATTGTGGTCACCATGCGGTTCAAAATCTCACGGTAGCCAAGGCGTTTAAATCACGGTTTCTATTGGGCGGCTTGACTCATCGCGTCTTGAGGACTTGGTCAAGCGGTGTGATGGATGTCAAAAATTCTCACGACGCTGGCTCATGTACCGCCGCTCAGAATTGAGGATGATTCCAATCACTTGGTCGTTTGCAACTTGGGGGCTGGATATGGTTGGGCCCTTTAAGGGATCCAAGGACAAGAAGACCCACCTTTTGGTGGCGGTTGATAAGTTCATGAAGTGGGTGGAGGCAGAGCCAGTCAGCAAGTGTGATGCGGCCACAGCGGTTCAATTCATCAAGAAGGTGATTTTCCGGTTTGGCTTTCCACGCAGCATTATAACAGATAATGGTACCAATCTGTCAAAAGGTGCCATGAAGGAGTTCTGTCAACGTGAGCACATCCGGCTTGACGTATCATCGCGGCTCACCCCGGTCCAATGGTCAAGCGGAGAGGGCCAATCAAAGAGATTTTGAGAGGCATCAACCGCGGCTTATTGTTCCTTTGCAGCGGATGCCGGTTGTTGGGTAGAGGAGTTACCTTACGTGTTATGGAGCATCAATACCACGCCCAGCAGATCCACGGGTTACACGCCTTTTTTCATGGTTTATGGAGCGGGCGGTTCTCCTAGTGACATCCGTCTATGACTCGCCCCCATGTGGTGGCATATGTCAAGCGGATAATGAGAAGGCACGACAAGAAGCAATTGATTCGTTAGATGAGGAAGCGTGACATTGCAGCAGCCCGTTCAGCTATTTATCAGCAAGATCTGAGTCGTTATCACAGCCGCCGGGTTAGAACCAGAACTTTTCAAGAAGGCGATCTGGTACTCCGACTCATACAGGATCAGACGGATATGCACAAGTTATGCCCACCTTGGGAAGGACCCTTTGTGGTCAGCAAGAATCTGCATAATGGGTCATACTACCTTATAGATGTTCGAGAGCGCAAAGACTCACGTAAATCGGAGGAGGAGACCCACAGGCCGTGGAATATCGCTCATCTTCGGCCTTACTATAC
Organism: Aegilops bicornis; assembly: GCA_021605145.1. Lineage (NCBI taxonomy): Eukaryota > Viridiplantae > Streptophyta > Magnoliopsida > Poales > Poaceae > Aegilops > Aegilops bicornis. Next base: position 575,791,942 of record CM038669.1, read on the forward strand.
TTAAGCCATAGGCTTTTCTCATGTACATAGTTATGACAATGTATATATTATGATCAATATAATAAACCGGAGCCTCAACTAAAGTGGGGTATCTGTTGTTTTTCTTATATCATGTGTGGTTACATGGGGGCTTTTATTTCGTAAAGCGGCTTCCGGTTTACCCCTTGATTCAGCTTATCAAAGCTTTATAAAATCACTTGGGGGATTGGTTGTACCTCAACTAAAGCTACACCTCTTGATCATCGCAAGGCCACCAGAAAAATCACTTGGGGGCTTGGTCGTATTCGAACCATAGTCACACCTCTTGATCGGCTAAACGCCAAATTACTTCGGGGCCAAAGAGTGTTGCAAAAGAACAACTCAAACATAGGCACCCACTGAGCACAGCTCAAAATGTTACTTGGGGATTCTTTGTTGTCGCAGTGAACAAAGAATCTACACTTGTAATAGGATATCAAGCCGGAAGCCTGGTGTATACACCTAAAACCCCGGTGTCGGTGTCAAAACCGGCGGATCTCGGGTAGGGGGTCCCGAACTGTGCGTCTAAGGCGGATGGTAACAGGAAGCAAGGGACACGATGTTTACCCAGGTTCGGGCCCTCTCTATGGAGGCAATACCCTACTTCCTCGCTGATTGATCTTAATGAATATGAGTATTACAAGAGTTGATCTACCACCGAGATCGTGAGGCTAAACCCTAGAAGCTAGCCTATGGTATGATTGTTGTTGTCCTACGGACTAAACCCTCCGGTTTATATAGACACCGGAGGGGGCTAGGGTTACACAGAGTCGGTTATAACAGAAGGAGGTCTTCATATCCGTATCGCCAAGCTTGCCTTCCATGCCAAGAGAGTCCCATACGGACACAAGGCGAAGTCTTCAATCTTGTATCTTCATAGTCCAACAGTCCGGCCAAAGGATATAGTCCGGCTGTCCGGATACCCCCTAATCCAGGACTCCCTCAGTAGCCCCCGAACCAGGCTTCAATGACGATGAGTCCGGCGCGCAAATTGTCTTCGGCATTGCAAGGCGGGTTCTTCTCCAAATTCTGAATACTTGTCTCGAGCGATAGTGTCCGCTTCCCATAAATGTTGCACCCTTGGCCTGGCTACTAATAATGGAGATCCTCCACGCATCGAGCGAATGCGAGAAGCCGGGGCATTTTTACAATTGCCACCCTAGCTATGTAGGAAAATTGCCTATTAAAGAGACAGGGATTCACAGATCCATATCATACCACCCTCCCACAGCGAGTATCCATCGGAGCACGCCTGGAAAAAATCCATTCCAACATGGCCAGTCGCCGCAGCTCCTCCTCTCGCCCCCGTAGCCCTAAGCCCGGTGATTGGAAGAAGTGTTCCGTCCCGCATAGCCAACTAGTGAGGCTGCAGACCCAGGGATTTCTCTCCCCAGCGTATATGGTCCCCGTTCGAGCCGGGCGCCACCTATAATGGCGGAGAACAAGCAGAGAGCTTCCCCAATCCCTCCAAAGGGGAACAGGTATGCCTTGTTCCTTATTTATTAAGGGGACTAGGATTTCCAATTCACCCGTTCCTCATGGGCTCCTCGAGTTCTACGTCCTCCAGCCTGCATAATCTCACTCCTGCCTCCATATTGCACATTGCTGGCTATGTCGCTCTTTTGAACTATTTGGCTGCGAAGCTCACTTCGAGCTATGGAAGAGGCTATTCTGCCTTGTACCCCGTACACAAGAGGGGTCACTGTTTCAAGTGGGCGGAGCCGAAATATGGCGCATCGCCGTGACCGGATACCTATCCGGCACCCCGAAGAAGGCATCCGAAGACTAGCCTTCAGAGTGGTTCTATATAGAGGACGTCCCTCTTCCGGATCCTATTCGGATCGGCCTTCCTGAGTTCGATAATGTTCCTCTGAAGAAACGCCTAAACTGGCGACCAAGGAGCCCCTCAGAGGAAGATGATAGAGAGCGTTTCTTACGATGAGCCGGATAAAGGTGCTGGCTCTATCAGGACTGACTACAACCGAAGTTATGTCAATATGCATTGTGCGAGGGGTGCATCCGCTTCAATACCGAGGCCGCCCAATGTGGGACTTTAACGGGGAAGACGATGCCACCCACTGCGGCCGTAAGGCCGGACTCGTTGCCGCTCTGGCAAAAACTTGTCCGGTCTGTACAAGGGAGAGGAAGAGGAGTTCCTCCGCATCAAACCCATGGACGGATTCTCCATGTACAATCCTCCGAGCTGGGTAAGCTGCCACTTTTCATGCCCTTCCCTTCGCATTTCCACAATAAATGTCTTATTTTGCCCGTTCATCGCAGGAGCTGCATAAGGTAGTAAGGGAGATAAATAGCCCACCTCCACAACGGAGGAACTGAGCGGTCCCTCGACCCCGGCCTTCAAGAGGATCCGGATATATTCGTGGAGCTAATCGATAGGATATTTTATCAATTGAGCCGTGATGAGGCCATGGTGGCTATTACAGCCGACTATCCGGGGCTACTCCCTGCCTCGCAGGTAAGTGAGACCAGGGGCCCAACCTTTGAGAAGTATACCTTTCCACGCACCTTACCTTCCGTATCTGCACGGTGTCTTACAGGGAAGGTCCTCCGGACGCCATGCCGAGCCCGTGGCGAGTTGCCAGCAAGGGGCACCGAGGCCAGGCAGGCTGAAAAGAAAAGCGGTTCGGACTGAGACGCCGGTGCAGAGGTATGATAATAAACCTCGCTCCGTGGGTTTGTTTTTGAAAACATAATAACGCCCATGTTTCCCAGAAGGAAAAATACTCGGCCGGACTATAACCGGAGAAGTTGCCGATCACGCCTCCACTAGTCGGGCTCCAGGGCCGGACACAGAGGCGGGGCATGCGTCAGACGTTCCTCCTACAGAGGACGCGGATAAAATCTCCGCTACAAATTCCAAAGTGGAGAGCACCATGAATCACGAGCGCCGCCGCATTACTCCGTGACGCTTTGTTTTCTCCCAAGAGGCATTTGATGCCTTCAATTCGGACGCCAGCGATACATCCGCAGCTACTTCAAAATGGTCTTGCCAAGAGCAACGGACCAGTATGTAAAGGATATACTGGGTAAGAAAAATTTGATGATTATATATATCGGTAGCCCTACGAGACTTGAAACAATTGGCACAACTGATTTAAGGATCATTATCTGTCTGAGTTCTTCTGAGAGAAGAATACCCAATTGTCTCAAGAGTGGAAGAGTGCAAGGCCCAACTATGGGCGCGGTGAGCCGCAATGAAGGAGTCCGAGAAGGACCCCTCTGGTAACACCTGCGTTAAAGAATGGCCAGGGTACCATATAGGATGCAACATGCATGCAATTCTCGACAATAAATATTGTAGAGATGACGCCCGGAGTGAATCCAGGATGAGAAACATGTCATGTGGCGGTGAAAAGGTCGGACTGTGAGCGCTGCGGTTACAAAAGGTTAGGCAGGAGAAAAGCGATCTCCAAGATGCCAATACCCAGCCGAAGCGTGGAACTAAAGGATGTTCGCGCCAACCGCCGGACCAAGTGAAGGAGAACAAGCGGCTTCGACGCGACATTTTCGATAAGTGCTTGAACAAACTTCAAAAAGAGTTCGGCGAAGAAGCCAGCTAACGAGTTATGTCTGCGAGGTATCTCGGCTGTGTCGAATCCCCATTTAACGAGATGCCCAGTGTCTACGGGTGATCTTCTACCAGGAGCTCTCTCACAATTACGTAACAAGTTCGTGGTGACGCAAGGTATCTGCCCGGGCCTGTGCCTTAGGCCATCCGTCTCCCCTCATCAAGGCCTTGGGAGGACTTTGCAGAGAAGCTCAAGGGGCGAAAGGCGTAGCTTAGATTATGGAAGGTATCGAGCCGCCAAGGTCAAGGTGCTGGGGAAGCCCGGGCCATGGTGAAAGACGCTGTATACTAAGGCTGACCCCAAATCACATGGACGAGGTCCGGACCTGTGGGGCCCAGATGGGGAAAGAAATCCTGTCGGTTTGGTGTATCACCAAGTAGAGTTAGCCATAAGTATTCCCAACAGGATTGTAGGCTAGCCAGCTTGTTGGATGGCATAGAAGAAGAATTTAACCAGTCTAAGTGACTATGTAATTTGAATGACATGTAGAATGTCTCTAGCTTGGATTGTAAATCATTTGTCATGGTGGACCTTTTCGCTTCAACCTCTGGACCCGATAGTCCCGGGGTGTATCGAATACCAGCTCAGTTATGTAAAAACCGGTATGCGTGGAAACCAGGCCTAGGGTCATAAGTGCTTGAACAGGACAAGTACCCAACTAGTTATGTTTATATTACATGGGTAGTAAGAAACATCTTCCGGGGAGAATAGTTTCAAGCAGTTCCTTTCTCGGGTATGCATGCCCTAATGTGCATGTCCGAACTGTGAGAAGGGCCTTGAGGCAAAAAACATCCGGGGCAAGTGGAAAAATAAAAGTCATCTTTTATTCACCGACCGAATATTCCCTTAAGAACGCTAGCTTTCGGCTTCACCCGATCGGAGGTACACATCCCACGTGACCTAAGCGTGCTTAAATCGTAGAGGTGCTCCCTTATGCCCTAGACAGCAATTAACGGGAGCGTGAGGGCATAAATACAAGAGCCCGAACAACCCAGCTTGGCCCAAAACTTAAGTCATATCGATGCATATAGTGGCGAAAAAAAGGGTATCATGCGAATAATAACACATGTGCAGGGCATGAAGCCCATAAAATATTTAAGCTTCTCTATAGGAAGCCCTCGGGTATAATGAGCGCTGGCGCGTCAAGATTGTTAATAGTCAAAACACATTTTAGCTCTTCAAGGCCTCGAAGAAAAGGGAAGAAAGAAAGAAAGAAAAGAGCAGATACTTGAATGTATAAAATTTGTGACAGAGGTAAGGAGGCGAACCACGGAGTCCGGTGACTAGGCATAGAATCTTCTGAGTCTAGCTGCGTTCCATGGATTTGGCTCAAAGGCGGTTGTCCGATGCATCCCATGACAGATGCGCTTCCACCGGTTAAGACCTGGTCAATAATGAAGGACCCTCCCATTTGGGCTTGAGCTTGTCCTTTTTTCTTATCCGGTAGGGCGTGAAACGAGTTCGCCAACATTATAGGTTTTGGCCCGTGGCTTCTACTCGCTTTGGTATCTTCTAGCTTTTATTCTTTGGTAGAATGCGGAACGAAGCTTTGCCACGTCACGCCTCCTCCTCGAGGGTGTCAAACTATTCTGCCGATCGAGGCCTCGGCCTCTCTCTCTCTTCATACATGCGCACTTTGAGGTGAGTCATGAATTATGTCGCAAGGCAGAACCGCCTGTGCGCCGTACACCATAAAGAACGGTGTGTATCCGGTAGTGCGATTCGGCGTGGTCCGCAGCCCCCAGAGTACGGAGTCGAGCTCCTCTACCCAGTGCGTGTTAGATTCCTTTAAGGACCGCACTAATCTGGGTTTGATGCCGCTCATGATAAGACCATTTGCTCGCTCGACGACACGTTAGTTTGTGGATGATAGACGAAGCGTAATCGAGCTTGATGCCCATGTTGCTGCACCATAGTTTCACCTTGTCGGCAGTGAAGTTCGTGGTCGTTGTCGATGATGATGCTGTGTGGGGACACCATAACGGTGTACAACCCGGATATAAAGTCTATCACTGGTCCGGATTGACCGTTTTGACAGTGTTTGGCTTCTATCCATTTGGTGAATTTATCCACCATTACCGATGAAGAAGTATTTTTTCTTATGGGTTTCCCCCCTTTAAGGGGTCCAACCATGTCAAGCCCCTGCACCACAAAAGGCCAGGTAATGGGGATTGTTTGTAGGGCGACCCGGGTGGCATATGGCCTTGGTTTGCAAAAAGGCTGGCAACCGACGCAGCCTTGGACCAAGTCTGTGCGTCTTCTCGGCCGTCGGCCAATAAAATCCTGTCTGGAAGGCCTTACTTACGAGGGCCGGGCTGTGGCGTGGTGGCAAAAAGAGTCTGGCGTGAATTTACTAGAAGGCTTCCGCCCTTCCTCTTGAGACGCACCTTTGAAGGACTCTGTGGTGCTTTTCCTATAGAGCTCTCCTCGTGGACCTTGTAGGCTTTAGATCGTCACAATGCAATGCATGGCGTGCCTCATTTTGGTCCTCGGGAAGTTCCTCATCGTTAGGGTAGGCCAGGAATGGTTCAGTCCATGGGGCGATGGCGGCCATTATTACGTAATACGAAGGTGTTACTTTGGTGGCGGGAGTCACCGATTATGTCGAGTGTTCAGTGTCTGGCGTTGTAGCCGGTCTGCGACAGTTGTTGCTTATTCCCTTCCCATGCCACGGATGGCTTAAGTAAGCTTTCCAAGAATATGTTGGGTGGACCGGATCGCACTTAGCACCGATACTGCAGACGGGGCGTCCGCCGCTGATTGTTTTCCCGAGCTACATGGTGGAATTGAGCCCTCAACCAAGCTGACATCTTGAGTGCGGCATTGCGATAAGCCGCCATTTTCAGATCTTTAAGCGTCGAAGTCTCCATTTATTTGGGATATTGCAAGGTTCGAGTCCTCAAGCACCTCCGTGCGGTATGCCCATGGAGACTGCCATCCGGAGAGACCATGTAACAGGGCCTCGATTCAAGCGACATTATTGGAGTCTGTACAGTATTTGGGAGTACATATTCGATCAGATTCCGGTAGGGGATGTCAAGACGCCAGCCCCAGGCATCGCCAACATTTTAGAGCCGTCGAAGTGCATAATCCAAATTGAGTATGCGCCGTATTCCTAAGGGAGCTTGGTCCTGTCATTCGTGACTAAATCAGCCAATACCCCTGTGACTTAATAGCTCGCCGAGGTTTATATGTTATGTCGAATGGGAGGAGCTCTATGGCCCATTTGGCAATCCGCCTGTGGCGTCCGCGGGTTGTTTATTATGTCGTTCTCATGGCACTTCAGAGGCTACGCGTAATTGAACTACTCTTGAAAAGTAGTGTCGTAGTTTCCGGGATGCCATGAATATCGTGACATACGCTATCTTTTGATAATGCTGGTACCGTGATTTGCATGGGGTGAGGACAGTGGATACATAATATACCCGGCCTTTGAAGGGGAATTTATGTCAAAATCCGTTTCTGCTCGTTAAACTGACGAATGACTGCGCAACACGACTTGATGAGTCGCCGCTATATATAGCAAAGCATCGGTTCGCCGATGTTTGTTGCTGCCAGATTGGGTTGGTGGCCAGTATGGCTTTTTATTTCTTCCAGTCCGGCCGTGGCAAAGATCCGTCCCACTCGAAGAGTGTTCAAATTACCAAGAAGGCGATAAAGGGTAGTGCCTTTTCTCCTAATCGGGAGATAAAGCGACTTTAAGGCATGACGCATCCGATTAATTTCTGGATTTTCTTGAGGTCTGCATTGGGATGGCCAATTGTGACAGGGCTTTCGGATTTTAGCCGGAGTTGCTTCAATCCCTCTACTGGAGACGATGAAACCCAGGAGCTTTCCGGCGGGCACGCCGAAAATGCATTTTTCCGGATTGAGCTTGATGTCGTATGTTCGGAGATTGTTGAACGTAAGCCTCAAGTCGTCTAGTGCGGCTGTTTTGTTTTCGGCGTGGAGCGCTATGTCCGGATCACTAGCTAGAGTGATAATTCCATTGGGCCCAGGCATTTTGAGCATCATGTACCCGTAATGGGGTATAGCTTGGAAGATCGGTGAATGCCTCCTCGCCCTAGAAGGGCGTGGTATCCGCATCGAACAGGGCCACTTGGAACATGTTATTTCTTGGACACTGTAATTTTCCGGCAGCCGAATGCCACATATAGTGTGATTTTCCAGCATAGCGTGCCTCCCATTTGGGGATAATGATTCCTCTAAAGGTTGCAGTTGCTTTGCTCAATGCGGTTCCGATCTATTTCCATTTTGTGAAGAGTTTCCTCGTAAATGAGGTTTAGTCACGCGTACGCCCGTCCATGAGCACTTTAGTGAGCATGTAAAGTCGCCCTACAATTGGACTAAGGACTAATGCGGCCGGTGCTCGGGCTGTTCGGCATTTTAGGTTCGTCCATCGAACCAGAAGGTGATAGCCGTGTCGCTCCATGGATTTTATTCTTGCCACCGCAGATCTCGGCAAGGCTGGAGTGCTCGCTTACGCCCTATTATTTGAGGCGAATGTCTCAAAGACTGTTAAGACCGTATTGTGATTCACGGGATGTTGCTCTTGTGGTGTTTTGAATGAGGAGATCCTCTCGCCGCTCTTAGCAACTCCGCGGAGTACCCAACATGCTCTAAGGCTGTGTGTTGGTGTGGTATCCACCGTACTGTGAATTTTGCAGGGTCCGTTAAGCCATCCCTCCAATACGGTTTCATGCCCTGTAATGGGCTTTTGCTTTTTTGTGATTGAATCGGTGACTTATGTGGGTGCACCCTTTTGATTCGGACTGGGTGTTTAGCCAAAGCCGGATTATCCCAAAATTTTGTTTCGGTTTTCCAGGCGCTCTCCATCGCATGACAAGATGCTTCCATTACGCTAATGGCCGCCAAGTCGGTGAAGTGTGTGCTATGTTGCGGCAGCTTATGGCGTTAAGGATTCCCTTTGTCCGTGCAATTATTGCAGAAGAATGAAATTGCGTCTTCCTCTCGACAGTCCTTGACCTTGTTTATTACAAGGAGGAATCGCCCAATAGTGATGTCTTTTTGTTTCACAGGGCTCTTGTCTAATGTGGGAGAGAGATCGCTTGTGTCCAGGGTGGGTGGGCGGATTTAAGTCCGAACCCCGACCCGATCTCGAGACCCGGGGCATGGGAGTTTCCGATCTTGGAGGTTCGGACTCCGGATGTCGCCTCGATAGGTCTAAGCCATTTGCCTGATTCTACGTTCAAGGCTTGGGGATGTCCTTCCAGATACAGTATCCATTTCCGCCGGAGAGCTCTGGGATCCGGACATAGTTTGTCCTCAAGATTGAGGAAGAATTACCGCATTGTTCCTCCCACCACCGCTATCTCGATGGGTGACCGCGGAGAGTTAATCTCCCTTTGTCGGGTTTAAGCCCGATCAGATCCCTAGTCCGTAGCGACTCTCAAAGCGGCGTCACGATCCAAGAGCTCGTTTAGGGAAGAGAGCTCCATCGGATCCATCTCGCCGACAAGTTCCGAGTCGACGGAGGCTGTTTTCGATGACCCGAGAAGTCATCATCGCCAGTAGCAGCAACCCGAGCAGGCGGTCATGACGAACTCGCCTTAGCGGAGATTCCAGCCGACATCCGTGGGCTCCCAGAGGTGACTCTGTCCTTGACAATCTAGATGAGACATCCTTCCTTATGGTGACTAAGACAGGAACTCTCAATGAAAGCACCAATGTCGGTGTCAAACCAATGGATCTCGAGTAGGGGGTCCCGAACTGTCGTCTAAGGCGGATGGTAACAGGAGGCAAGGGACACGATGTTTACCTGTGTTGGGCCCTCTATGGAGGTAATACCCTACTTCCTGCTTGATTGATCTTGATGAATATGAGTATTACAAGATGTCACACCCTGATTTTGATGCCACAACACTTAAGCTAATAAATCATGATAAAATGTGGCTTGACAAAAACTTTTGAGTGTTTTGGCCTTTGCTTGATTTGATTTCTGGGTGTTGGTTGCAAGTGCTCTAAAAATCAAATAAATCCTCCAACTCTTATACTCCTTCTCCTTGATCCAAAAACCTTGGCCAAAATGTATTTTCTAAATTAGGTTTTCCAAAAACCCCTGAATTGAGACTTGAACTACAAGTACTTAATTAAGAGGTGTGAAAAATCTTTCAAAAATATATTTGACTCCTATTAGATATAGGATACCCAGAAACCATAAAAATATAATTTTAAAAGTTATTTTCCTATTTTATTTAAAGGCTTTTTCTTTAGGCCAGAAATGGTCTTTAATAGATTAAAATTATTTAAAAGCTTCAAAAATATTTTAGGAAAATCAGGGAAACTCAGTGGACATATATTTTCCATATATAAGAGTTTCCACACATGGTCATGTTCAAAATATTGGTCAAATCCCTCAAAAACCCTTTCTGGATATTTCAAGCTTTTGAAATATTTACAAAGGGAATATTCTCCAAAAAATTCCAAGAAAATTCTAGCATGTCACATGTGACATGTTTGATGATCTTGCCAAGTATCATGTCATGGAGAATAGTATAACCCCATGAAATCCCCTCAAAACCATTTCTGTCCATTTTGAAGTTTGAGCAACTTTACATTGCCAAACATGTCCAAATGTTCTCAAACCTTGTGAACATGCTCAAATGGTCTAATCATTCATCTTGACCAAATGGCACAAGTTGGAGAACAAGTTAACTTGATCAAAGAGCCCCAAAACCCTTCTGTCCAGAACCAAATTTGAAACAACTCTACATTGGCAACTTTCTCCTTTTATCTCAACTTTTTGTGGACATGTTCGGAACCTCAAATGATGACACTAAACCAAGTGGTGCATCAAGGAGAACAGATTTTCATGACTAAATCTTGGGAAGTCCATTTCTGTTGATTTCTAGGGTTCACAAAAGTTGCATTGGCAACTTTGCCCAAATGGACTCAATCTTGGTGGAACCCCTTGTTTTTTCATGCCATTTGGCCTGTCAAGACTCATGACAAGGGAAGTCCATTTGCTTGCCCAAACCTCCATCAAACACCTTCTGCCATAATTTTGTGATCAACATTTGGGGCACCAAATGGATTCTCCTTGAGCCACAATTCTTACCATATCATGTCCTAGAACCCCTCTACCACCGCAAAGGTTGGGTGGCTTGACTCAATTATTTGGGGTGAGAACCTCATTTTTCATCTCTGTCCCAAAGAACTTTCCCTCTCTTTCTGCTCTCCTCTCTCTTTCTTTGACTTTGCTAGCTCTCCAACATCACCCTGTGCTTTAGCCCATCACCCGACACACTCAGACCCTTGAAGTGGACACGGCAGAAAGCACGAAACGCTCCATGCCGGCCAAAAGCCTGCTCTGGAGCGCGCTACAGTGGCGGCCGAGCCTTGTCGCCGCACTTCCGTCCACCTCGGGACGCCCAAGCGCGCCAGTCGAGGCCCTCAACGTTCCCACCACGACAGTCGTGCTGACCCCCTCCTCTCTCCCTCTCTCTCACCTCCAGCAACACGTGCACCAGAGCCGCCCGAGAGCCCCAATGGGCGAGCCCACACGCGCGGCGCTCTGCCACTTCCCCGCTCCTTCTCTCCCTTTTCCCGTAGTAGACCATCTCTAGCCCCGACACGCACACGCACAGGCCCTCGTGACCCCTAGCAACGAAGCGGCCTCGCCCAGATCGGTCGACGGTGGACCATCGCCCACCTAATGAGAGGCCTCCCCGAGCCTCTCTCTCCCCACCACTCGCCTCCACATGCTCCAAATCGACCCCCTGCACCTCCCACTCCTCTCCAGAAGCTCTCGAGCTCGGGATCGAGTTTCGAAACTCTGTCATCCCTACGGCGGCCACTCGCCCCGTCCGCTCGGTACAGGCCTTCCCCGCCCCTCCTCTGCCCCGATCTGAAACCGCCTTCCCACCGACTATTTCTCTTCTTCCCGCTTCGTTTGCAGCCGGAGAGAAACGGCCGGGCCGTCGACACCCAAAGGCTCCTCGCCCGCGTGATCTCGTCACCGACAACCAGGCGAACCCACCGGCGCCTCCTTCAACTCCACCAGGTCGGCAACTTCGGCGAGCACAAAAGTGCCATCCATTTGCCCCGCTGCAAATTCCAGCAGCGACGCCGGTGAGCTCGCCTCCCCCTCACGGGCGGAGGTTGGCGGCAGACGGCCCGTGGGGCGGCGGTCGACCTTGCGCCTACGGACAGGGGGCCCGCTGTCAGGTTTAAACCCCACCGCACGCCGCCCGCGTAGTGGTGGGCGGGTTCGCCCTCCCGCCTCGAGCGTCACCACCATGCTGCTGGCTTGTAGCTGCTGGCCGGGCCAGGTTGTGCCGCCATTAAATCCCGGTCTTGTGTCGCCGCCAGATCCGGCCTGCTTGGGTAAAAAGCTTCTCCTTTTATTTTACGCACAATTTTTCAAATCTATAAATAATTCAAATTAACTCCAAATTTGATGATTCAAATTTCTAGTGACTCTATAAATCATGATCTACCAGCTTGGTGCAGCATGCAAATTTTTCGAGCCTTTTCTTCACAAACATTTATCAAATCTTGTTTTTCCATTTACATAATGAACTTTAGAAAATCACAGAGAGCTCAAAATTGATCCAAAATGCCATGATTCAAATTCCTAGATGCTTCTAAGTTCATAACTTAGTTTATGAACATTGTTGTTAATACTTTCTGTGCAACACAATATAATGAGCCATTTCTTCATATTTGTCAACTTTTGCAAATTCATAGGAAAATCATTTGAGCTCCAAAAACCAATTGAGACCAACTCCTAGATGCTTCTAAAATCATGGTTTGTTAAATGGGTTCCTTTGCTCATTTTTCAAAAATACATTTACGTACACTTCTTGCAAATCCATAAATCCCTTGATTCCATCATATCAAAATGTTTAGAAATATCCTTGACCCAATCCCAATGAAACCACTCTGGTTATTTTTCATATAACCATAGATGTCCCAGAAAAGTCAATTTAATATTTTTAGAGCACTTTTATTTCCTGCCTTGTTGTGTTGCTTATTATGGTTGCTTTCAACGATAGTTGACGAAATGCTTGGAGTTGGACCAGGGATATTTGAAGACCTCGAAGACTTTGTTAAAACAGCCAAGCAGCCCTTTGACCATGACACCCCTCTTGTTCATCGGTACCCTTTTTCCGAGTGCGTGATGATGAAATATGACGGTGGTAAACTTGTTGTGAACCACCACATGATGCATACCCTACTTAAGACTTCTTACCTTGTTCAAGTGATTGCATTGACAAGAGGCTAGTTGATGCATAATGATGCATGTGTACCATGAACCCTTCGTGGTTACACCCTTCGAGAACCCCATCGGGTGCCCCTAATGCCCTTGGGAGATGTTGAACTAAGGTCACCACTTGAGGAAGAAGTGGTGTACCAACGAGAGATTTTGGTGTGTAGAATGATGGATTAGATTTATGTGTGATTACCGTCCCAACCAAACATGTGCAACCACTCTACCCCTTTATGGGACGGGGCATTATTGATTACTTAGACTAATACTAGCATGGTGCCCACATTACTAGTGTGAGGGTGACTTGAGGTCACTCTCGGGGCCAGTCGTGCTTGGATAGGCGGCCATGACTGTTTTCACAGTGGCACCCGGACACACCGTTGGTCCCTTCGTGTATGTGTGATAATGTGAAAAGGGCAGAGTCCCACGATCCTTTGCTTATAAACGAGGGCCGTGTATCAACGAGTGGACCCTATGTTAGTGTCGTCTAGGGAAAGGTAATGATTGGGTGCTTCCCCCGAGTACTTGAGGTGCTGCGGCATCGTGGATGACACGAAAGCTTCCCGGATCTTGTGGGTAAAGTGCACAACCTCTGTAGAGTGTCAAACTATTCGAATAGCCGTGTCCACGGTCATGGACAGTTGGGAGGTGCTACTTAAACTATGTCCAGAAATTTTACAATCTCGGTGCATGTGTGTGTGGAAAGGAACTAATTGTGTCAAGGTGGTGACTTGACATGTTGATTGGCATGGCATTGATTCAAACTCTATTTATGTTGATATTTGTAGCCTGTTCTCAAGGTTACCCATGTTTATTGATGCATGTCTCACAAGTTGATAGGACACCTCTACTAGCTTGAAGCTAGGTTGCTTACTTTTTATACAACTGCATTGTCACTTTGAACCAAATCATGGGTTGCTTAAGAGTACATTCAAAGTACTCATTGGCTTGCCTTGGTTATTTTATTGGCGGGGCATGAAAGACAAGGCATCTTGAAGAGTTCTTGGTGACGATCGTGCGAGCTTAGGACACTTTCCCGGTCGAGAATGCCTCTAGGGTTAAAGGCGGATGGCATGGGTCCAAGTTATCGACGAAGATTTCATTTGCAATGTTATACTCAAGACTTGACCATAATGGTCCTACTTGTGTAATACGGTATGTATGGATGTAAGCATCTTGATATTCAGCTTCTGTGTGTTCAGTGAGCATCGATCTCTGGGATCACTGTACACGTGCATTCAGTGATCACGACTTATGAGTCGGGGTCCCCACACAAGAGTTGATCTACCACGAGATCGTACAGGCTAAACCCTAGAAGCTAGCCTATGGTATGATTGTCCTTGTCCTACGGACTAAACCCTCCGGTTTATATAGATACCGGAGGGGGCTAGGGTTACAGTAGTCGGTTACAACAGAAGGAGATCTACATATCCGTATCGCCAAGCTTGCCTTCCACGCCAAGAGAGTCCCATCCGGACACGAGACGAAGTCTTCAATCTTGTATCTTCATAGTCCAACAATCCGGCCAAAGGATATAGTCCGGCTGTCCGGATACCCCCTAATCCAGGACTCCCTCAGTTATCAACATGAAAAACCTTAGTCTCGTCGAAACGGTTGATTTTGATATAAAAATCGTCTTAATCCAGGGTGGTATGCAATCACAGCAGAGTCAAAATAAAGTCCCGGGGATAGAAGCCGCACTTGCAGTTACTTCGGACAGACCCGAATGAATGTCGAAAGAATTTGGCACATGACACTCGATTTGCGCCAGTGAGACCATGGAATATATAAGAGTACATAAGTTTGGTCACATTCACTCGGTGAGACCGAAACAAACCACTCGGAGGCTGGACTACCCGAACCAAAAAATGACTAAAAATTATAGCCAAAAATAGTTGGTAATTTTTAGGCGCCTCCAAGATGTTTGGTTCGGTCTCACCGAGTGAACGTGACAAAACTTGTGTACTCTTCTGTATTCCACACGGTCTCACCGAGTGCACCGGGTGTCTCGTGACAAATTTTCTGACATCCATTCGGTCTGTCCGAAATAACTATGCAGCTTATGCCCCTGACCTTGTTTTGGCTCTACAGGTTTCATACGACCTCGGATTAAGACTACTTTTATATCAAAATCAACCGATTCGACGAGGCGAAGATTTTTCATGTTCATGACTTTTTCATCTGAGGCCATCTTAATTACGTTTTTTGCCCCTGAAACTCTTCGAACAACGGGGAGCCGAAGAGTGTTCTTCGGTCAACGGGAAGCCGAAGTAGTTGGGCACCACTTCGGCCAACAGAAGGCCGACGGGGTCATAGTTTCGATTATTATGCATTAGGGCGATAGTTTCCGAGTTTGGTATAAAAATCATCATAGTTTCAAACAAAAAAAATCGAACCAGCGAGTCTAGCAATAGGATGTGTGATGCATACGTTTGTCTCGAACAAGTGACTGCATAATTTTCTTTTAGTTGTGTTCAACACTTAATGTATAGGCTGGGAATTACCCCTCCTTTTCAGAAAATGTAAGAATAAACAGGGAGTAGAAAATGTAGCAGTGCAATAGTTATATGACGAGTTACCATCCTCCAATATGATTGGTTTTTTTTGGAGATTCCAACATGATTGGTTGTGTGGCTTGTGACCTCAATTTTTTAGTTTTTTTGGGCTAAAACACGCGTCACTTTATTGATCAATGATTTTTATGGGAGTACAGTTTAGATCAAAAGATGAAGGAGCGACAGATGACGCCTCTCTTTTTTTAGGTAGTGAATGTTACTGACCCTGTTTGCCTCAGTCTCCATGGGCTGCACTTTACGGAACTTCTAGCTCTTGAAGAGCAGAAAAAAAGACCAACTACATTAGATCCATCGGCTGTCAGCTCCATGAAACTCCACGAAGTGTATAAACCAAATATGTGTTTTTCCTCGGCCGTTTTTTAGGGCCTTCCTTTGAATATATTTTTATATTTTTCTTTGCTGGTTTTACTAGTTTTTTTCTTTCTGTTTTTTAGTATTTATTTTCTTTTGTTTCAGAAATATTAAAAACATAGAAAATAATAAATACTTTTGAAATTCAGGAATTTATTTTAAATTCCTGAATATACATTGAATTCACGTAGATACTTAAATTCACAAAAAAACTAAGGAATATTATTCGAAATGCTAAACATTTTTTATATTACAGAGCATGTGTATATCCATGAAAAGTTTTTGAAATTAGAAAAATAAGGTTGTTGAAAATTTTCAATATTCTCACAATTTTTAAAATCCATGATTTTTTTTAATTTTCAAAAGCATTTTTAACAGAAAATCAACTAAAATGAAAAAAAAACGCTCAAAAGAAAATGGCAAGCTAGCGCACACTGGGCCAGCCCATTGAGTGTCTCGTACCGAGGAAGGTGCACATTTCGGCGACTCCCATGGCCCCCTATTAAAAAGGAAAACTCATCAGGGACCTCTTATAGGCCTTTTCACTGTTCTGACCTTCTCATCAAATCTTAGCATAAAATGAACTCCTTCAAAAACTATTTCACAATCTGACCCTTTTCAGAAGCCACAGACCATGGCGTTGTTGTACTATACCAAAACGCCAACCCAGCTCGCGTTGCTGGCCTGGTCGAGACACTACGTGGCAGGGCAGAAACGCCACGGCGTGTGGCGTTACTGGAAATGCCAAGCACTTTGGCGTTGCTGCCCAAATACCAAACGCCAATGCTAGTGGCGTTTCACTAGCATGTTCAGATTTATCAATTATTTATGAAAGGAAGCAACGCCAATTGCTCTGACAAGTAAAAGACTAAAGAAACAAAAATATAATTGTACTTCTTTGGTTGTCTCAAAAGTGAAGCATGGTCATACTTCCACGTGAAGCATGGTTGTACTTCTTTGTTTTTCTCAAAAAGTGAAGCATAGTTGTGTTCACGGTTCTAGAATTCGTCCTTGAATTTTCTGAAGATGGAGACAGGCAGCACATCATCAAGGGGGGGCCGTGGTAGTACAAGGGAGATGTGTTCCTGGTGGTCGGCCTGGAGGATGGAGTTGATCCTGCATCGGTAATTTTTTCTCACATGCCAATGTGGATTCAGTTTAGAGGTATCCCCTTCTACCTCCTCACTAAGGAGCTTGCTCGCAATCTGGGTGAGCAAGTTGGTCCAGTGGTGATGATCGACCAGCATGCGAGGGGAAATATTTGTGACAAGTTTCTTAGAGTGAGAGTGTAGCTGCCCTTGTACTTTGCTCTGCAGAAGGAGATAACCTGGCGATGAGATTACCGAAGAGGAGGTGACAGTTTACTTGGGTATGAGAAGGCGCCAAACTACATTTTATTTTTTGGTTACATTGGACATATGGAAGCGAGGTGTGACTTCCCAAATTCAGAAAAAAAAATTGAGGTACAGTAAGGAGCTTGGGGTGTTACCGGTCCATTTCGATGATCCCCGCGCTTGGTTCCTGCCTGAAAAAATGGGACAAGAAAAGGGCTCCCAGTCATCAACTCCCCTGTGGCGGGCTCCCAATCCTGTCACCCAGGCCATGGTGTTGTCGGCCGTGGAGCAAGTGCGGGATAATGTTGATCGCCTCTCGATGGGTGATGGGATGGAAACTGATGCAAGCCAAAAGGTGCAAGATGAAGGAATTCAAGTTGTCACCGATGCTAAGGCTACTCCCATAGACAAAGCTGATGAAACAAATGCTATGGAGTCTCCAACACCATCGAAGGCCCTACCACGCCCGACGGATAATGTGCTTGTTCCTATCCGTGACGGCTCTGGCATGCGGAGATAAGGTTGATGTGGTAGTACATGACCCCAAGATGGTGCCTAGGGCAGTAACAGGAGGGGATATGCCGCCCTTCACCAACACCAGCGACCTCGACCCTCCTGCAATTGGCACCTAGAACCCAAACAACAAAACTCATATCGCCCCGGGGGATGATGGAAGTCCTCTCTGCATAATTAAATGCGGTGGAAAAACAATTTCTTGGATGACTCAAAGGTTGATCCTGATGAAGACAAGGAACACCCGAGCACTGCCAAAGATAAGCTTTTTTGCTTCAGGGAGTACAACACCAAGTAATGTTGACACCAAGAATGGTGGTAAAGGTATTGTTGGTTCAAGAGTAACAAGCAGTGGACGTAGGGGGCATAGTCGCTCTGAATCTAGTGTAAATGTAACTGAAAATAGGGCTGTAAAGATCGTGCAATCTGCTCTAGGAAAAAGGCAGGATAGAGCTCTAGATGGAGAGATAATTGTGAGTGAGAGTTTGTCAGGCAAACTTGTAAGCAGAAAGAAGTAATGTAGCGGTCAGGAGGAGAAGCAAGGCACAGGCCGGAAAGGTGGAAAGGTGGCAACCAATCCTGGGGCCATCGGTACTCTAACGGGTGCGAGTGGCGACGCTCGTCGAGAGACATGAGTCTCCTCAGCTGGAACTGTCGGGGTTTGGGGAAACCCTGGACAATTCAAGAACTCGTGCGCCTCGTACACAGTCATCGCCCAAAGATCGTTTTCCTGTCAGAAACTCGGCAATGTGAGGAGAAAGTGAAGAGAATAAAGTGGAGACTAGGACTGAAGCACTGCCTTACGCATGATGGTAAGGGCAAAGGTGCGGGCATTGCCTTGTACTGGGATGAGTCAATTAAAATAAAGTGTTTGTCGTATGGCCCCCGCTATTTTGATGTGTTAGTGTCTGATGATCCACATGGCCCTTCGTGGCGTGGTACTTTTGTCTATGGTGAACCAAGAGCTCAAGATAGGCACCACATGTGGTCCCTTTTGAGAAGGATTAAAACAATGGCCAATGAACCGTGGCTGATGATCGGTGACTTTAATGAGACGATGTGGCAATTTGAACATTTCTCCATGACTAGAAGATCTGAAGGGCAAATGGCAAGGTTCCGTAGTGTGCTTAGTTTTTGTAACATGCATGACCTGGGCTTCAAAGGTAAGCCTTGGACTTATAACAACAAGCAGCGAGGTGTTAATAATGTTAAGGCCAGAATTGATCATGCTACGGCTACCCCATGTTGGCAAGATTTGTTCGAACATGCTACTGGTTACTCACATAACTACCCAAAGGTCTGACCACCTCCCGCTCCTACTAAGTTTCTCGGATCAGGCAAAGGAGTGGGGTGGTCCGAGGCCTTTCATGTACGAGTACATGTGGGAGAGAGATCCTTCCCTGATGGATGAAATTAAAAAGGCCTGGAATAGTATCAATGTGCAGGGCCCTGGATTGGACAGAGTGGCACATAAAATAAAAAGTGTGCAACAGGATTTGCAAGGATGGAGCAGGAGGAAATTCAGATCAGTTAGATACAAAGTACAAAAACTGCAGCAGAAGCTTGATAAATTGTGGGACATGGCACCTTTAAACAGAAGGGATGAGAAAATCTACGAATGTTCGAGAGAATTAGATGAGTACTTGTATGGGGAAGAGATGTTATGGCGTCAACGTTCTCGGGTTATTAGTATCCGGGAGGGTGAACAAAATACTAAATATTTTCAGCGCAAGGCTACTTGGTGTCAAAAGAAAAATTATATTAGTAAGTTGAAAAATGCAGATGGTAACAGGGTTCAAGGAAAGGAGCAGCTTGCTTTGTTGACAACAAATTTTTTCAAGAAAGTTTATGAGGCTGATGATGATGTGGAACCAGAAGCTTTGCTTAACCTATTTGATGATAAAGTTTCTGAGGAGATGAATGAGGCTATTTGTCGAGAGTTTTCTGATGATGAGATAAGTGATGCATTGTTTCAAATTGGGCCTCTAAAGGCTCCCGGTGAGACGGTTTTCCCGCGAGATTTTTCCGAAGGAATTGGGCTGAGTTGAAACATGATGTGATTGCAGCGGTGAAAACCTTCTTTGCAAATGGCATAATGCCTGAGGGCATTAACGATACTGTGATTGTTCTTATCCCTAAAGGAAAATCGCCTCAAAATTTACAAGACTTCAGGCCGATCAGCTTATGTAACATGATCTACAAAATCATTTCAAAATGTTTGGTGAATCGAATCAGACCTTTCCTGGATGAACTAATCTCAGAATCCCAAAGTGCCTTCATTCTCGAGATTGATTTTACAATGCATCAATCGCCTTTGAGTGCTTCTACAAAATTCAACACAGTAAGAATGAATGGGATAACCATTGTGCATATAAACTGGATCTAACAAAAGCCTATGACCGGGTGGAATGGAAACACCTTGAAGAAGTGTTGTTAAAGTATGGGTTTTGTCAGAAATGGGTATCATGGATAATTTCATGCGTCCGGTCTATTAGATATGCCGTTAAATTAAATGGTGAAGTGTTGGATTCTTTCTACCCTTCGAGAGGGCTGAGACAGGGAGATCCTTTGAACCCCTACCTATTCTTGTTTGTGGCTGAAGGCTTATCCCGTGCACTTGAAGTTGAATGCTCTATCACGAATATTACCCCCCTGAAGGTGGCGGGGGGCGCTCCGGGAATATCCCATCTCCTGTTCGTGCATGACAATTTATTATTTTTCAAGGCAACCGGGGATCAAGCAATAAGCGTCAAGTCTGCCCTCAATGTTTTCCGAGAAGGCACTCAGGCCGCTTGTTGAGCCCAAGAAAATGTTCCATTCTTTTCAGTAAGGTGTGTCCTGCTCATATCCAGGAGGAGATTATGCATACCCTGGATCTTAACTCATCTACCTTTGAAGAGAAATACCTTGGTCTTCCTACCCTGGAAGGTCGGATGAAGGACTCTCACTTCCAACCAATAGTTGAAAGGTTCACTAAGAGCCTTACGGACTGGGCAGAAAGATATATGTCCTATGGGGCAAAATACATTTTGGTCAAATCAATTGCTCAAGCACTTCCTACGCACACCATGTGTATCTTCAAAATGAGTGCCGGCTTCTGTGATAATTATGAGAAGTTGGTGAGGGACTTCTGGTGGGGGGATGATAAGAACAAAAGAAGAGTTCATTGGATGTCCTGGGAGAAAATGACAAAACCAAAGTGCGAGGGGGGGCTGAGGTTTCGTGATATGCGTGTGTTCAATCAAGCTCTACTCGCAAAGCAAGCTTGGAGAGTGGTACAAAAACCTAAGAGTTTGTGTGCTAGGGTTCTGAAAGCAAGATATTATCCAAAACGTAACTTCTTTGGACACGGTTTTCATCGAAGCTTCACACCGTGTGGCGTGGGGTCAAATATGGCCTTGAGCTCCTTAAAAAGGGGGTGATTTGGAGAGTTGGAAATGGAAAGAGTATCCAAATATGTCGTGACAACTGGGTCCCTAGACAGTCAGGCCTTTCTATACAATCCATGAAAAACAGAAGCCGATTAAGGTGGGTGAATCAGTTACTTCTTCCTCAGTCAAATGAGTGGAACAAACAACTAATTGACAATTTGTTCTACAGTTCTGATGCCGATGAAATTTGTAAGATCAAACTTCCCCAAACCCCTTTGGCAGATACTCTGGCTCGGAATTATGAAAAGAACAGCGTATTCATGGTTAAGAGTGCATATCAGCTTGGGGTTTTGTTGCAAGACAGTCAAAGGAGGGTTCTTCGGCAAACCCAAGTAAAGGCATGGAGTACTTATGGAATCTGGTGCAGAAAAGCAAAGGTACCACACAGGATTCGTGATCTTCACGGGAGGGTTGCTGTCGACTCACTTCCTACAAAGGAAAACAAGCACAAGAGGACACTTTGAACTGGATGGTACATGCAATATTTGTGGAACAGCTGTTGAAAATGCTCATCATGCTACTATAACCTGCACAAAACAGAGAGCTCTTTGGGAGGAAATGTGCAAAATCTGGAAACTACCTGAAGGTAAATCTCTCTTGCTTTTTGTGACGCCCCCGATTTAATCGTACACTAATCATGCACGCAAATGTGTATGATCAAGATCAGGGACTCACGGGAAGATATCACAACACAACTCTACAAATAAAATAAGTCATACAAGCATCATAATACAAGCTAGGGGCCTCGAGGGCTCGAATACAAGTGCTCGATCATAGACGAGTCAGCGGAAGCAACAATATCTGAGTACAGACATAAGTTAAACAAGTTGCCATAAGATGGCTAGCACAAATCCGGGATCTGACGAAGAGGAGCATGCCTCCCGCTGGGATCCTCCTAAACTACTCTACAGTCGCCGCCGGCTGCGTAGTAGTAGGCACCTCGGAGTAGTAGTCGCCATCGACGGTGGCGTCTGGCTCCTGGGCTCCATCGTGCAGTTCTTGACAATCCCAGTAGAGATAGGGAAAAGGGGGGAACAAGGCAACCGTGAGTACTCATCCAAAGTACTTCATGAGCAAGCGAGCTACACTACATATGCATGGATATATGTGTAAAGGGCCATATCGATGGGTGAATCGCGTAATGCCGTAATAAGAGGGATAGCTAGTCTTAACGAAGACTACGCTCGTCACTGTCTTGCAACAGAGTAAAGAGGGCGGTCTGAAGTACTCCAAAGTAACATCACATAGCAATAATCCTACCCGGCGATCCCCTCCATATCCCTAAGCCAGAGCGACCACCGGTTGTCACGCACTTGGAAGGTGTGTTTTATCAAGTATCCGGTTCTAGTTGTCATAAGCTCAAGGTACAACTCCAAGTCGTCTTGTTACCAAGATCACGGCTATCCGAATAGATTAACTTCCCGGTAGGGTGCACCAACTTACCCAACACGCTTGATCCCATTTGGCAGGACACACTTTCTGGGTCATGCCCGGCCGCGGAAGATCAACACGCGTCGCAGCCCCACCTAGGCTGTGAGAGGCCAACACGCCGGTCTAAACCTTAAGCTGCCAAGTGGGGGCCCCATCGCCTGAAAGCACACGCATGTTAACGTCTGCTGGCCGGAAGCAGACCTAGCCCATCAGCGTTCAGTCCAATCCGGCAACAAGGCCGCTCCGTCGGTGACGCCCTCAAGTGCTTCTACCGATACCACGGCCGGATACCCATAACTACTCCCAGCGTAGATGGTTAGTGCGTATAAGCTCGTAGAGCCAACTTTCAGATCAAATACCAAGACCTCGTTAAGCGTGTTAAGTAACCGCGAGGCAACAGGCCAGGCCCACCTCTCTCCTAAGCGGTCTCAGCACCTGCCGCTCCGCCACAAAGTAACGGTCGAGGGCCGTCGGGAACCTAGGCCCCACCTCTACCGGGATGGAACCACTGTCCTTTCATTCATCTCCAACAGTACCACGGTAATGTAATAGTGTACAAGTATATAGTATATACCGTGATCACCTCCCGAGTGATCACGGCCCGATAGTATAGCACGGCTGCATTTTACAAGTATGAAGGCCACAGATGAATGTACTAGCATCCTATACTAAGCATATAGGATTGCGGTAAGGTAACAATGTAAGTTACAAGGACAGAACTATGCAGCGGTATAGGAGTATCACGAAAAGCAATGTAACATGCTACACTACTCTAATGCAAGCGGTATAGATAAGTAGGTGACATCCGGGTGATCAAGGGGGCTTGCACAGTTGCTCTGGCAAGAGAGAGGGTCGTCGGTGGCGTAGTCGATCACGAGGACATCGGCCTTCGATCTCGGGGTCTCTAGGAGAGAAGAGGGGGAAAGCAGTAAATACATAGCGAGCAAGTGCATAACGGGACAACGAATGTAGCTAGGCGTGTTCTAACGCATGGCGCTAGCGACATCTTGGCGACATCAAGGGGAAACATCCGGGAAAGTTTTTGGCTCCTTGGTTGAGACCATCTGTCGACGAGTATGAACCGGAGAGGAAAGTTTGCAGGTTCGATAGGTTAGGTTGTGTGGCGGACGAGGCTGATGCGCATATCCGGATTCGTCTAAATGCGTTACGAGCAACTTTCATGTTGAAATTATTTTAATCCGAGTTACTGGATTAAAAGATAAGGATTTTCTAAAGTATTTATTAATTTATGGAATTTAATTAAATATTTAAATTAATTAGAAAAAAGCAGATTAATGACATCGACGATGATGTCATGCCGACATCAAATCAACGCATGGATCGTTATTGATCAAGTCAACGACATGTGGGTCCAGGGGACCCACTCGCCATCCCCTAATTAGGTTAATTAGGATTAGGTTAGAATTTAACTATAGTTTAATTAAACTTAATTAGTTAATTGAATGAATTAACCGGATTAATTAACTTAATTAATTACTTAATTAATTAGTTATTAATTTATTTATTATTTTTAAACCAATTTATTTTTATTTTCTAAATAAAATTGAGGGGTGGCCTAATCCGGTGACCAGGAGGGTCTAATGATTATGTAGCGCATGCTTGGCGTAGCTGGCGCCGAAACCGAAAAAGCCAGAGGCGCCTTGACGTCCCAGCGTCCAGGCCTTGAGGTCTGGCCTGGCTGTGATCGCGGAAGTGGAGCAACCCATTGCGGGAAGGCCCGCAAGGTCTTGGCGTGCTTGGCGGCGCCTGGCCTTACCCAGGCGAAACAAGGCCGGCTGTCTGAGCAAGCTGGGCAGGAAGCGACCACAGCAGTCATGGCGAGAACCAAAACGGGACGGGATTGAAGGGAAGAATGGGAATCAGCGGAGGAGCTCAACATGAGCATGAAGAGGTGCGTGGCGTGCTCGAGGAGGGCTCGAGGAGGCTGGGAACCCTGCCGCAAGGTCCGGCCATCGACCCGACAGGCGTGTGGCAGCTCGGAATTCGGGGTAAAGCGCGGCTCGGGGTCGTGACCTCAGCCAGGCGAGGAGAAGCCGTGTACGTGATGGCGAGCTTAATGAGGAGGTCCCGTGGCGAGGTGCCGGCCGGTGATGGTGAAAGCAGAGGCCTGCGGCGTCCCGCGGCGAAGGAAGGCGAGGCGACGGCAGCTTGATTGGGCAGGCGGCGATAGCGGTTGAATGGGCGCGGGCGGCGGCAGCGTGGCGAAAAGTCGAGGCCTTGCCTCGATCCGCACGGGGGAAGGAGAGAGGTCGAGGGTGGGGATCGATCGATCCGGAGTGGGATCGGGCGAGGAGTGAGGCGAGTGGGGAACGGGTTAGGGTTTGGGGTGGGGTTGTGAGGCGCCCGGTGGGCGATGTGGGCCCGGCTTTGGTCAGGCGCCGGGTGGCCCGATGGGAGGGTGTTCTCTCTTTTTTTTGTATTTTGTTTTTCTTAATTTTTCTTTTACCGTTTTACTTTTAGTTTCTCTTTTATTTTAGTTTTAGTAAATTACTAAAGTGGCACCTAAATAGATTTTACAAATTATGCCAACGCCACAATAGTTTAATACTATAACAAATTAGTTTTGAAAATGTTTATTATTTTAAAGCACTTAAATAATGGTATTAGCTACCTTTATTCATTTTAGAGTATTTAA
Organism: Aegilops bicornis; assembly: GCA_021605145.1. NCBI lineage: Eukaryota > Viridiplantae > Streptophyta > Magnoliopsida > Poales > Poaceae > Aegilops > Aegilops bicornis. The sequence goes on from CM038669.1 coordinate 575,817,074, forward strand.
ACATTTTAAAAAAGTGTGGTTTCACCACCATAATTACCTAAGTGCATTATCTGGCTCACTCCGAACATTTTAGTTTTAATATTTGAAAACTTTTATTGTTTGCTTGATTTTGAATTTGAATTAAATGGGTTTGAACTAGCGAGTTTATCCACAGTAACCGAGGTGGCGTGGCATCATTAAGCGAAGGATTCTTTGTAGCGTAATTACCCCAAGGCGTCACAATTCTCCTCCACTATAAGAAATCTCGTCCCGAGATTTAAGAGAAGTAAGGGAAAGTTACATTTACGATATTCTAACGGATCCTCTCGAAGAAGTTAGTTCCTTTCGTCGATGTCTTCAATCCTTTATTCCGATGCATCATGATAAACTTGTCACCACTTCTTCGGGAACTCCATCGTACTTACGAAAGATAAGGGGCAGCTCACTACGACATAATGCTTTTGAGGGGAACAATCTGGGGCTAACCCATGAATTAGTATAAGATTATCTCTCGAGTTGAACATTTGAAATACCTCGAGGAAGTAAGGTCTGAAAGGCACCATAATAGGCTCCAAGCGGGTGAGAAAGGGGTTCAGATGGCGAGAGTAAATATCGCGTCTGATACTGAATTAGATCGCTATGGCGGTGGCCCGATGAATTACATACTGAGTCAAGCGTGAGGAATAACTCGCAAGAGGGTGTATGTGAGAGTCGAGTTTTGATCCCTGTGGCTACATGAGTTATGGGCCCACCATGTGGTTAAAAGTAGAAGGTTGGTGACCTCTTGCACGATCATGTAAGCAAGGCATGTCGGGAGGAGAGTCTCGAGGGTCGGTCAGTCGGCAACAACATAGGTACTTTCAAGGGCGAGGGGACGAAGAGAACCATTTTCACCTTTCGTTGAGCGAGGCGGACCAATAGGCAAGGTTCTCGTCCATCGGTGGTTACCGGAGTGTCATCAACAATAGTAATAGGGTCTTACTTACAGTGGTACAACGAGGTGCTTACCTAAGCGAGGGATTATCAACTGCTTAGATTATATATCCCAAGAAGGGTCAATTGAGCTTGACCCAAGGAAAGGAAAATGTGATTATTAGGTTAAGCGAGAACAATGGAAAGGAAAATGTATTTAAACACATATTACGAGGGTATATCCTTACCAAGGATAAGCGAGCATGATATCGTGGCGAGGAGATAATGTAGAAAACTCTTTAGGTAAGGGGAGGAATCTCATGACATTACTCATACAGCGGTGTTAGGATAAGTGATAAATAAAATTTAGCATCGGTGCTTCAAATGTTCACATTGAAAATCGAATTACCATTGACATGCTTCGAGATAGCATTGACATGGTCTTGTGTGAAGATCAGACTGGATTCCACGAAGGATCCATCCGGAATAACTTGTAGAATCAGTATTACAATTCCCTCATGGATGAATGGATAACCTATTTGAAAAGGAATCTATAATGATAGGTCCTCCGGCCGAAGTGCTAGGCATGACATCATGCTACCGGTTCATCAAAGGACCAATAACATAACTCTTGGAAGGTTGTCCCATCCATCATATCTGACCGAGTTTCAGATCCGATTGGTGTCAGGATGCCTCGGTCTTAGGATACCTGAGAAGAAAAGGTGCAACGCAATTTGACAAGTTGACATTGTAAGATTCTCGGGGAAATGGACTATGAAGTGATTTCCGTTAACAAGAGTCCATCATTAACCCGGGAGAGGGCAAGGAGGTGTGCACGGTGAACTCAGCGGCAATTCACCGAGATTCCCAAAGATAGACTCCCATTTAAGTGAATAAGGGATAACATTTATCGAATCAAATGATATGAGGAAGTATGCTCGAGGAAAACATACACAAGTAAACATTGGTTGAAAGGTGCGCTTGGAAGTGGGTTGGGTTGCACGACCAATGTCGAATAATAATTCAATCAATAATCGATAGCCTAAGAATGAACCTTGACCATTAACTTCAAAGCAAGAGGCTTGCTAGAAGGAAGAATTCAAGCAACACCGTTCACTTGTTGGAATTATCACGGTGGACCAAGAAAGAATGGTGATGGTGAGAAGTATTTATATGTCAAGGATTCTCAAGAGGTGGAACAAATCTCAGAACATTCTTGACATAAAGGATGGTAATACTCAAGGTAAAGTAGAACGATGATTCGGGTAGCAAGGAACTCAAGGTATAACACCAAACATGAACAAGCTTGTGTTGTTGGGAAGGCAATAAAGTGGTCGATGATAATACAAATCATCGAGGGCAAGGATGGTATTTCTCATCATGAATTCAATTGATATCCTGGATGAGCTCAGAATGTTGACGATCGCGACACCTTTGTCGCGAGAGTTCATGATGATATGTAATCGATCGGCGACGACATCAAGTCAAAGTAATGATGAAGTGAAAGGTTATTGGAACCAAGGGTACGACACAAACTTCGAAACCAAGCTTGTTGTTCAAGGCGAAATGATATGTGATGAGGATCGGCGTAAGGTTAATTCATAAATCGAAAATTGTGCTCCGAGAAGAAGGACCAGGTAGCACAGTTAAAATTTAGCATGTTAATGATATAGCCAAACAGGCTAGGAATGGCGTGGTCGGGTACAAACTCGTACTTATAGAAGCTTACTGAAGAGTTGTTGAACCGTAGTGCGGACTCGGTTCAGTTATCGGTGTCTTTGAGTGTTTAATAACTCAGAGCCCGTGATAAATTGAATCAGGGGACGGTAGCACTTAATGAAGAACTCATAAGAAGTTATGCAGTTCCATGATAATCTCGAGATACCAGGGGGGTAATACTCGACACAAGATCAAAGTAAAGGTTGGACTGGTGTATTGATCCATAGAAGACAATTGTTTTAACTTTTCCGAGAAATGAGATCAAGAAGAACAATCATGGTCGGAACCATCGCATTGCAAAAGGCGGATCCTAGATATAAGATGAACTTATACCGAAGGAATAATTCATTTAAGAGAAGCTTTAATGATAAGATATACATCGTGTCCATGGGCATGAACACAAGTTCAAGGTCGACTCCTACTTCTCCAATGCATAACCCTTCATTCACCTCACTTTTGATGAAGTTGCGGTGTTGAAATTTTATCTGTGAAGCACCGGAAGAGTAATATTCGTGAAAACTTTCGGTTCACACGGTTTAGAGAAGGCATATATTCAACCCATAGGGGCTTCTTAGAAACATATACCACCAGTTTCAAGAGTAAATAACACAAGCTCTGGAGGTAGAGCATGGTTGACAAAGCGAGGATGCAATTTACCAAAGGCATTATGTATCGGGGAGGTCTCACAAAGTTATTGAATATGAAGGATCTTGTGGGTAAAATCCAATACTGGACCTGATGGTCCACCAGGGGTCTGACGTGAGCATCAGTACTCAACTAGAGGAAGAAGAATGCAAGGAGATCAAACTATAGAAACAACTGACTAACTAATTGTCAAATGCAAAGGAATTATGATTCCCAAATCAAGGGTCAAGCAATGCTCTAACTAGGGATGGATAAGATGAATAGCCTTAGGGTACAATCTACGACACTTGGATTGGTGAGAACCAATTCAGCTTGAAAGAATGGCAGCTCAGCCGTAAAGGTAATTTATAAGGATCAAAGATGATTGCGGGTGATTCAGAAACATATTGAGTCAGCAGACTCAAAATGATAATGACAAGGAATGTCAATATGACTACGAGACTTATGGGATTAACCATAATGCAATCAAGTTAAGAATTTCAAGAGCCAAAGGCTCCAGAGGATTTTCTAAGATCGAATAGTAAATTGAAGGCTTTTAAAAAGTGAACACATGAACAAGCGGGGTTGAGCGGGTACTCGACAAGTGCAGTATTTATTTGAGGGGGTATTCATGTAGTAAGGAACTGCTAGGCAAGAGGTTAACGCACTTCTCGGAACAATAGAGAAAACTTCGGGTATCTTGTAATAACAAGATCAATGGGGGTGATCATTATGAACGGCAAGGGTAAGTAGTTATCCATACGGATTTATCGGTGATCGAAATAGCAAAAGTGATGGGCACAAATTCTTGAGAGAACATCGAGAGTATCTTCTAATCTTGATTAGAAGGCGATCATCATCTCAAGTGAGGGGCTCTCCGAGAAAGTACTTGCAAGTAGAACCTAAAGTTAGTTTTGTTTTTAGCAAAATCGTTTAACCCGAATAGAAGAGAGTTGTAATCCCGGAGTAAAGATCGAGGAGTAAAAGATCCTAATACCAATTAATGGCTGACGCAGCCCATAAGACACACAGCCATGTTAGTAAAAGTTTTGCAAATGTCTAGACTCAACTTCGCCAAGGAGTTGGAAGGGGATTCTAACGAGCAATGGCCTCGATACCAACATGGCGCCCGATTTAATGTTACACTAATCATGCACGCAAATGTAATACGATCAAGATCGAGGACTCAGGGAAGATATCACAACACAACTCTACAAATAAAATAAGTCATACAAGCATCATAATACAAGCGAGGGGCCTCGAGGGCTCGAATACAAGTGCTTTCGATCATAGACGAAGTCACGGAAGCAACAATATCTCGAGTACTGAGGACATAAGTTAAACAAGTTGCCATAAGATGGCTAGCACAAAGCCCGGGATACGGTCGAAGAGGAGCATGCCTCCTGCACGGGATCCTCCTAAACTACTCCTGGTCGCCGCCGGGCTGCACGTAGTAGTAGGCACCTCCGCAGTAGTAATGCGTCATCGGTGGCGATGGCGCCCCTGGGCTCCATGCGTCTGTTGCGACAATCGAGTAGAGATAAGGGGAAAAGGGGAACAAGGCAACCGTGAGTACTCATCCAAAGTACTAGCAAGCAAGGAGCTACACTACATATGCATGGATATATGTGTAAAGGGCCATGTCGGTGGACCGAATGGCCTTAGAATGCCGAGAATAAGAGGGATAGCTAGTCTTACCGAAGACTAAACGCACAGTCACCCGTCTTCTGCAATGTAGAAGAGGGCGATCTGAAGTACTCCAAGTAACATCACATAGCAATAATCCTACCCAGCGATCCACCTTGCTCATATCCCTAAGCGAGAGCGACCACGGTTATGTCGGCACTTGGAAGGGTGTGTTTTATCAAGTATCCGGTTCTAGTTGTCATAAGCTCAAGGTACAACTCCAAGTCGTCCTCATATGCAAGATCACGGCTATCCGAATAGATTAACTTCCAGGGTGCACCAACTTACCCAACACGCTTGATCCCATTTGGCGGACACACTTTCTGGGTCATGCCCGCCGCGGAAGATCAACACGTCAGCCCCACCTAGGCACAACAGAGAGGCCAACACGCCGGTCTAAAACCCTTGCCAGGGTCGGGGCCCATCGCCCGACACACACGTTGCGTCTGGCGAAGCGCACCTAGCCCATCGAGCGTTCCAGTCCAATCCGGCAGTAACGCCATCTCAGCCGACGTCAAGTGCTTGGCTAATACCACGACGCAGGATACCCATAACTACTCCGTAGATGGTTAGTGCGTATAAGCTTCGTAGCCAACTTTCCGGATCAAATACCAAGACCTCGTTAAGCGTGTTAAGTAACCGCATGAGCGCCCGAACAGGCCGAGGCCCACCTCTCTCCTAAGCGGTCTCAACCTGCCCTGCCGGCTCGCCACAAAGTAACGAGTCGGGGCCAAGTCGGGGAACCTAGGCCCACCTCTCTTGGGATGGAACCACACAATCCTTTCAGCCCCATCTCCGAACAGACTACCGGGTAATGTAATAGTGTGCAGTATATAGTATATACCCGTGATCACCTCCAGTGATCACGGCCCGGAAATATATAACCGCACGGCGAGACGGCATAAGTATGAAGGGCCACAGATGAATGTACTAGCATCCTATACTAAGCATATAGGATTGCGGTAAGGTAACAATGAAGTTACAAGGGCAGACTATCTGGCGGTATAGGAGTATCTGGCTTAACATGCTATACTACTCTAAAGCAAGCAGTTTAGATAAGAGTAGGAGAAATCTGGTGATCAAGGGGGGGGGGCTTGCCTGGTTGATCTGGCAAGAGAGAGGGTTCGTCGGTGACGTATTCGATCACAGTGACAACAGCAGCGGTCTCGGGGTCTACCGGAGAGAAGAGGGGAAAGCTTGATAAATACATAGCGAGCAAGTGCATAAGGACAACAGACGAGCTAGATTTGTTCTATGGCGCTTAGGCGACATCTTGGCGAAGGGGAAACATCCGGAAAGTTTTTTCCCGATTCCAGACGTCTGTGAATGTGATGAACCGAGAGGAAAGTTTGCAGGTTCGATAGGTTAGGGTTGTGTGGCGGACGAGCGGATTTGCATATCGGATTCGTCTGCGTTACGAGCAACTTTCATGTTGAAATTATTTTAATCAGATTCTGGTTAAAGATATGATTTTCTAAAGTATTTATTAATTTACGGAATTTAATTAAATATTTAAATTAATTCGAAAAAAAACAGATTAATGACCTCGGCATGATGTCATCGCGACATCGGCGATCAACGTTGAAGCTGTTCACCAAGTCAACGACATGTGGGTCCGTGGGGGACCCACCTGTCATCCCCTAATTAGGTTAATTAGGATTAGGTTAAATTTAACTATAGTTTAATTAAACTTAATTAGTTAATTGAATTAATTAACCCGGATTAATTAACTTAATTAATTACTTAATTAATTAGTTATTAATTTATTTATTTTTTTAAACCAATTTATTTTTATTTTCTAAATAAATTCAGGGGTGGGGCCTAATGGGTGACTTGGGAGGTCCTAGCGGTTGTAGCATGATGAAGGCGCAGGCATAGCTGCGCCTTGACCCAGAGAGAGGCAGAGCGGCGTCGGCGTCAGGCGCGAGGTCTTGACGCTGGCCTTGGCCGTGATCACCAGTGGAGCATGGAGGGAGGCCGCAAGGTGAAAGCGTGGTAGTGCGGCGCCACCAGACGCCGCAGGCGAAGGCCGTGCACATCTTATCGCGAGCATGGGGCCCGGGCGACCATGGCGAAGCTTCGGTCATGGCGAGGCAACGGACCAAGCAGACGGGATTCGAAGGGAAGAATGGGAATAAGCGGAGGAGCTCACTTGTGAGCATGAAGAGGTGCGTGGCGTGCTCGAGGAGGGCTCGAGGAGGTTGGGGAACCTGGCTAAGCAAGGTCCGCGACCGGACGGACTGACAAAGCGTGTGGCAGCCTTGAGAGGGCCTGGGTGGCGCGCGGCTTCAACGGCGGCCTCCGACGGGCGGTAGGAGGAAGCCGTGGCACGTGGGGCGGTGGCGAAGCTTCGGGAGGGGAGGTCCAAGGCGGCCATGGCGAGGTGCCGACCTTGGCGATGGTGGGGCGCGGGGCGAGGCAGGCCTCTGGCAGCGTCCAGCGGCGAAGGGGCGAGGAGGCGAGGCGACGGCAGCGGTTGGACGGAGGCGACGGTAGCGGTTGGACGGAGGCGCCGGCGCGGCGCGTGCGAAGGTCTGAGGCCCTTGCCTCGATCGACGGCAAGTGGGGGAAGGGAGAGAGGTCGAGGGAGTGGGGATCGATCCCGATCCAGATGGGATCAGGCGAGGGTGGGAAGCGAGTGGGGAGGCCAGGTTAGGGTTTGCAGGGGTGGGGTTAGTAAGCCATGGGCAGTGGGCGGCTTTGTAGAGCTTATTGGGCAGTGTGGCCTGGGGGAGGGTGTTCTCTTTTTTTTTGTATTTTGTTTTCTTAATTTTTTCTTTTACCGTTTTACTTTTTAGTTTCTCTTTTATTTTAGTTTTAGTAAATTACTAAAGTGGCACCTAAATAGATTTTACAAATTATACCCTTTGCCACAATAGTTTAATACTATAACAAATTAGTTTTGAAAATGTTTATTATTTTTAAAGCACTTAAATAATTGTATTAGCTCTCGCTTTATTCATTTTAGAGTATTTAAACATTTTAAAAAAGTGTGGTTTCTACCACCATAATTACCTATGCATTATCTGGCTCCTCGAACATTTTAGTTTTAATATTTGAAAACTTTTATTGTTTGCTTGATTTTGAATTTGAATTGAGCAGTTCGAACTAAGCGCGAGTTTATCCACAGTAACCGAGGTGACGTGGCATCATTAGCGGGGATTACTGTAGCGTAATTACCCGGGCGTCACACTTTTCTCCCCTGATTGGCTCTTGCAAAACTTGTGCTTATGCACAGGTGAGATGAAGGAAAAGTTCATGCTTGTTTTGTGGAGGGCATGGCACCTAAGAGAGGACGTCATTCATAACAAAGGTAAGGCTACTGTTCGGGATTCGATGTGTTTTTTTTTGACAAACTATTGGGAGTGTTTATCCGGCCCAAACCTGATTGCAAATGATGCCAAAGGGAAGCACAAAATACATGAAAATCAAGTGCAGCGTACTAGTTGTCGGATGTGGGGTTCCGGCAAAACCCTTAAGGTTCGAACTCTGGGGTGTGCGCGAAGTATTTTCCTCCTACCAATCCACGGCCTAGCTCCCTAAGATCTCACGGACGAACTCACAACACAGAGAGACACGAGGTTTATACTGGTTTGGGCCACCGTTGTGGTGTAATACCCTACTCCAGTGTGTGGTGGTGGATTGCCTCTTGGGCTAATGAAGAACATTACAGGGGGAAGAACAGCCTCCTGAGGTTGAGGTGTTCTTGTGCTCTGTGGACTGGTGGATAAGAACTTGGTCAGTGAGGGAGTCCTGGATTAGGGGGTCCTCGGACTGCCGAACTATATACTTTGGCCGGACTGTTGGACTATAAAGATACAAGATTGAAGACTTCATCCCGTGTCCGGATGGGACTCTCCTTTGCGTGGGAGGCAAGCTTGGCAATTCGGATATGTAGATCTCCTCCCTTGTAACCGACTCTGTGTAACCCTAGCCCCTCCGGTGTCTATATATAACCGGAGGTTTAGTCCATAGGATAACAACAATCATAATCATAGGCTAGCTTCTAGGGTTTAGCCTCTCACGATCTAAGTGGTAGATCAACTCTTGTAATACTCATATCATCAAGATCAATCAAGCGAGGAAGTAGGGTATTACCTCCATCGAGAGGGCCCGAACACAGGTAAACATTGTGTCCCCCGCCTCCTGTTACCATCCGCCTTAGATTAATTCGGGACCCCTACGAGAGATCCGCCGGTTTTGACACCGACATTGGTGCTTTCATTGAGAGTTCCAGGTGCCATCACCATAAGGCTTGATGGCTCCTTCGATCATCTACAACGATGCAATCCAGGTAAGGTTTTTCTCCCGGACAGCTCTTTCAGATTGTCGGTGGCTTTCAGATCAAGGCCAACTCGGCAGCCATTGGAAGCGAATCGAGAGCTACGGCCCCAACCATCGAGTCGGGTTCGGAAGCTTGAACTATCTGCCGACATCCACGGAGACTTGATCTTGACGGATTTGAACCCATGTCGGGTCGCCCGCAGAGATAGTCACGATGAGCACGACTTAGCTATGTCATCGACGGCGGTGTTTGGGAGATCCCACTGTAGCTACTCCGGCTCTCAATCCGAGCAGATTATGCCGTCCAGAGGGGCGGGTGGATAGACCCTCGCCACGCGAGGCCGCACATTCAGCAAGCGATAGAGCCAAATACTGACTTCACCCCTTATGAGACCCGTGTTGCTGCGGACACTTGATTCGTCTCGGCCACGGGCTCCAAACCACTCCGCGTCCGTGCCTACTCGAGATCTGATTGGGCACCGATCATGGAGTTTTCCTCCGTGGATATGTTTTATTGCACTTGCCATCGGGCGACGTGCTAAATTCATTAAGGTCTCTCTCCTTGTTCGGAGACTGTTGGCGAACTATGTCCGGCTTAGTGGGAAGCAGACGATGAAGAAATTCGTTCCCACCCACCACCCACTTGGTAGCCTTATCGACTGACTTAACCGACATGCTCGATTTATTTCAAGACATCGACGGTATGGACGACGATGCGTGAGATGAGCAGGAACCATCATTGTGGCGGTGGACTGCCACCTCATCATAAGATATATACATGGTGAACACCCCAAGGAAAGCGATGGCAATAAGGCAACGGAGGATAATCCCTCGAGAAGCAATCTAAGCACCGCGTCATCGGCGCCATTCTAAGCTCCCCGCCATAGCAAAAGCAGCGATACCGCACAAGAGACAATAATGCTCTGATAGTGCCGAAGACGAAGACAATCCCCTCCACCAGCCTCGAAGGGAGGATGGGTAAGCCAGCCCTCGGGAACATGCGCAGACGGAGAATCGAGGATGACAATTACATTCCTCTCTCCGAAGACGGAAGTGAGCCTCGGCGACAAAAGAATTTATCGTGCTCGAGGACCCGTCGATCGGGGCGCCAAGCCCTATTATCGCCGCCACAGAAAAAGCCTGAAGAAAAAGTAACAACAGCGACTTCGAAATGATCAAGATCTGCTAGCGGATAGATGGATCGAGGTCTGGCGGCCGAGGAATACGAACTCGAGCGCCTAACCAAGAGTTACCTAAAGCGCAGGTTGCTACCCCAACTCGAGGAGGAAGCATTAAACCCCACACTACCGCCAGATGATGCGGTTGATCGGCCACCCCGTGGCCAAGACAGAACGGCATATCAACCCGAAGTCCAGCTCGCACCCCGTCGCCAGTCAAACAAAAACACCAAGGCTCGGGGCAACATGCAGGACCTGCGACACGTATTGGAAAACAAAGCAGGACATACAAGATCGATCTACGGATCACGGGGGCGCGCCCTAACGCGTGACGATGATCATCACGCCGGATATACTAAAAGCAAATCCGGCCGGGCTGAATACAATAGACAAGACTCGTATGAACTGCGTCGTGACATAGCCCGGCACAGAGGTGCCGCACACCCCCTTTGCTTCACTGATGAAGTAATGGATCAAGAATTCCCAGAGGGATTTAAACCCGTGAACATTGAATCATATGACGGTACAACAGACCCCGTGGTATGGACTGAAGATTTCCTCCTCCACATCCACATGGCCCGCGGTGACGATCTACATGCCATCAAGTACCTCCCACTAAAACTCAAAGGACCGGCTCGGCATTGGCTGAATAGCTTGCCAAAGAACTCCATTGGCGCTGGGGAGAATCTGGAAGACGCATTCTTTGATAACTTCCAGGGCACTTATGTGCGACCATCGGATGCTGATGACTTGAGTCATATAACCCAACAGCCAGGGGAATCGGCCAGGAAATTTTGGACCCGATTCCTCACTAAGAAGAATCAAATTGTCGACTGCCCGGACGCTGAAGCCTTAGCGGCTTTCAAACACAGTGTCCGGGACGAATGGCTCGCCAGACACCTCGGCTAGGAAAAACCGAGGACAATGGTAGCCTTAACAAGCCTTATGACCCGCTTTTGCGCGGGCGAAGATAGTTGGCTGGCCGTAAGCGGCACCCGGCTGACCCGTGCACATCGAAGTCGGGGATGCTAATGGGAAACCGCGACGCCATAAAAGCAAAGCGTCAAGCAATGAAGACAGCCTGCATAAATATGGTGGTAAACGCCGGATTCAGGGGCTCTCGAACCGGTCAACGGAAAAAGCCATTTGAAGGCAGCAGAGATGGACCGTCCAGCCTAAACAAGATTCTAGATAGATTATGTCAGATTCATGGCACCTCCGAAAAAACTGTAAATCACACCAATAGAGAATGCTGGGTCTTCAAGCAGGCCGGCAAGCTAAACACCGAACACAAGGGGAGGGAGACACCAAGTGAAGACGAGGATGAGCCTCGCCAGCAAAACACTGGGGGACAGAAAAAATTCCCACCAGAGGTCAAAACAGTGAACATGATTCACGTAACGAAGAGGAGGAGCAAACGCGCACTCCGAGATGTATGCGTCGTGGAGCCCGTCACCCCCAAGTTCAACCCTTGGTCGGCCTGCCCGATCACTTTCGATCACAGGGATCACCTGGCAGTAGTCTCAATCTGATATATCAGGACACATTCCGCAAAATGGGGATAGACCCGACAAGAATTAACCAAAGCAATACTACCTTTAAAGGAGTAATATTAGCCTGTGAGGCTCATTTGACGGGCTCTCTAGTACTAGAGGTTGTATTCGGTTCTCCCACAACTTCGAAGTGAAAGGTTAACCTTCGACATCGCCTCCATTCAAGCGGCTATCAAGCACTACTCGGAAGAACGGCCTTCGCTGCTTTTAACGCAGTAGACCGCATTACGCTTATCTTAAGCTTAAAATGCCCGGTCCACGTGGCACCATCATAGTTAAGCGGAAACACAGAGTGTTCCTTTATGATGGAAGAATGTGTGGCGGCTTTAGCAAATGTAATCGAACGCCTCTCCAACCAGAATAAGCGATCGGTCGTCAAGACCGCGGACACGGCTAGACGAGTCCGCACACCACTAGTCATAACAGCCAGATAAACCTAAGGCAGAATTCGATGGATTTACCCCATAGGTGGTGCTAGGGGCTTCCCATATAAAAGGACTACAGCTCGCTTGACCTTATTTTGATTGAATTTTAATAGTTCATTAAGAATAATCAATTTTTCGCACGAAGACTTTCACCTGGGTTTTTTATTTTGCAGATGATCATTGTGCCACACCCTTCCAGGATACGGCACAACGGAGACACAGGCGTAGAGGTGCAGCAGGGCCCCGCTCAAAGGTTTCTTTTTAGATTAAGACCCTGTGTAAACCTTTCTTACTGTCTCTTGTTGCTGTACACCCTCCGAATATTCAACACAACCGAGAGGGATGCTGGCGTTATTGGCATTTCGCCACGTCAGACTAATGCACGTACCTGGAAATTTAGGGTTTCTCGAGGGCGTTACCCAGCCCAGCATATGTTGTAAAGTCCGAATACCTTAGGGAGTGTTCGACATCGCGAGTTTGGCCTTATATGCACCAGCTCCGAATCATGTCTTTGGTCAATAGTTGGGTTTGCCCGGCTCCCGTGTTTTGCTACCTTACGTTCCACTCTATCGGCTAAGGTGGCACCGGGAGAATCTGCCAAGGACATTGTGCCCTCGGTTCATCTAGATGAGCACCTCAGCAGAGAAAGCCGAAAAACTGATCGTCATGATAAAGTGCTAGATCGGTCAACCACTGATGACTCATCGGAATCTTCGCGATTCCTCCGCATTAACGGAAGGACCGGTTCTCGGTCATGTATGTACACGCATCAGTATTCGGATAGGAGCTGAAGTACCAGGGGCTATATAGTAGCCCCACTGTCAAACTCCTATGGCTAAGTGAAAGTGTTAAAGCAATATAGTCCGGTTGCCTTGTTCGCCGCGCTATCACCTCCTTCATGGACCAAGACGTTGGATCAAGTGTGAATACGCACTTTTCCGAACACACCCGCATTATATGCTTGGGGTCTGAAGCCGACGACTGCAAACTTTCAGGGTATATACATACATAAACGGCCACACAGGAGGCATCATAATACTTACAGGCAAAAGTATAAACACAGCCTTTATAATCATAATAGCATTGTTTTTACAATTGGGATACATGTCACTAGAACATGATACTCTTGAGTTAATCGAGCCTCTATTAAACGAGCGCCTTCTAGGACTTCTTCAAAATAGTGCTCGGTGATACACAGCCCTGGCCGAACTACGGTCACTTGCAATAGCGGTGGCCTCCATCTACGCGTTGATGTCTTAACATCGGGCAAGAGCCATATCCCGCGCACCCTCTATGCACGCCGACCTCTTTGCGGCGTCGATATGCGTGCACAGCGACACCAAGGAATCGCTGCACTAAACCAAAATAACTATTCGCCTTGGTCCTTCCGCCAAAGATGATCCACAACAGGACCTCATGGCAAGCCCGGACAACCTATGGAGCTCAGCCCACTCGGCCATTTGCTCATTTAACATTGCGGACGCGTTGAAGCAATCGAAGGCTGCTGACGAGAACAACTTTTCCACTTCATGATCTTTTTATCTTTGAAAACTTCATCGCATCAAGACACTTTCATTGCCAAGTCCAAGTACGCATCTGCAGCACTCCATAATTGATCCAGAGGGGCATACTTTGGATCTCCGAACTTCGTCCGCAACAAAAAGGGCTTCCCAGCCGTGATATCTCTGGCTTGAAGAAGCTCCTCCTTCGCTGCTCTGATTTTAGAGCGGGTCTCCTTGGCTGCTACCATGGCTTTCTTCAGGTCCGCCGCTTTCGCTTGGCTTTCCTTTTCAAGAAGCTCATAGCGGTCGGCGGCATCCTTCAGCTCAACAGCCATCTTGGCTATTTTATCTTCGCTTCATGGCGATGAAGCAGCTATTCGACTCTTAATTCTTCGACCGCCTTTTAGGGCGGCCGCATCACTTCTCCGGCTTGTTCCTTGGCTCGGGCAAGCTCCGCCTCAAGGGTCTCCACGGCGGCAGCTCCATCTGCAAATACAAAGATATTATAGATACTAGCATCATGCTCCTCTTAAATATCTGTTAACCACCAGAGAATACATACCCTGTGCCTCATCAAGCCGCTTGTTTACAAGCACGATGTAAACATACCGCCAGATCAAGTTGCTGCTTGATTCAGCAAACTCACCAGTTCGCTTATGCCACCGGACCCTCAAATTGCACATGAAAGCAGCATGATCATTACATGGGACTATGATCCTCTGTTTGCCGCCTTTAGGACAGCAACCAGAGTCTCAGGGGCTACTATCTGTATAGGGCACACCTAGCGCATGCGGTACCATCAAAATATATATTACTTTGCGTACCTCAAAGCCTTTTAGCAGGCTCATAAAAGCTTCATGCAACCCACTTTTGGTGGATGAAATCCTCTCAACCACTATACCCATTAAAGTACAATGCGCCTCTGAGATAGCCGCTTGCTCCAGAAGACCCATCAAGACGTCCGTCCATGCACCGGACAGTCCTGACTCTTTTGTTGCTCTCCTTAGAGCCGAATCCTCCGGATTCTGGGTGGCGAAGGTTACCTTCCGCCTTGGTGGATCAGAGAAATCCTCCGTGATTTACACCTCAGTGGTCGCCCGCCTCATGAGGCGGGGAGACAGGGAGGCGTTGCTTCTCCGTCATCTTGGAAGAAGATCCTCAAGACGAACTCACTGTCGAGAAGGGCTACGATCCATACCGCAAGACATACGCCCTCGGTTATTGTCCTCGGAGATGAAGCAGGATATATTTACCAAAAGTACTCTTGTTCACTTACATTTCGGTGGAGGGCTGATCCTTGCAGCACTGTCGTAAGGAGGATGCCCTTCCGGGGTGTGGCCTCCGGTGAAGGTTTCTTCCCTTGTTTGGAAACTCTTGTTTCCAAGTCTTCAGAGGTGGTCCTTTTCCTTCCTTGGGGAGAGGGAATTTCAGATTCTTCTCCCCGGTTATCCTCCTTCGCGGAGACACTAATTCCTCCGGTTTGGATGAGTAATGAGTGAGGCCCGCTTTCGGCTTCTTTATTCCTCCCTTATCTTCCCCTGATGACGCTTGATAAGGTGCAAGCTCAAGCATCCTGGCTAATACAGGATCCGTGAGCCCTCGGGAAGGGGTAGAACACTGATCATCTTCGCCTTTTATCCGATCCTGGTCAAAGAGCGATTTTTCAGAATGATGTTGTGACAAATTAAAAGACAGCATGTTCGGCTGCAGAATTACTTACGTGGGTATCTGGACGATTGGAGTTTAGACCCGCATCCTCGGTGGTGTCCGGACACTTTATTCGTGATCCGAAGAACAATCCATACATCTCTTCGAGTGTCACGCCGAAGAATTGCTGAATAGTTCACGTTCCTTCCGGGTTGAACTCCCACATACGGAGAGGTTGACGTTGGCATGGCGGTGACCCGCAACTAACTAGCATGACTTGATTACCTTGACAAGGCCGACATCTCTCTTGAGGAGATTTCGGATGCGACTCTGCAATGTTTCCAAGACGTCATTGGCTGGCCCCGATCCAGCCCTTGTTGACCCATGACGCCAGCTTGTGGCGGGGGTCAACGAAGGCGGGCCAGCTGCCCACTTAGTACTTCGGTGAGCCGTGATGTAAAACCACTCCCACTGCCATAAGTTGGACATCTCCGGGAAGGAACCCTTTGGCCATGGAGCATCAGCGCCTTTGCTTATTATGGCACCTCCGCATTCTGCGTGTCACCCATCGATCATCTTCGGCTTTACATTGAAGGTCTTGAGCCATAAGCCGAGGTGTGGAGTGATGCGGAGGAAGGCCTCACACACGACGATAAACTACGAGATGTGAAGGATGTGGAGCTAGATCATGGAAATCGAGCCCATAATAGAACAAAAGCCCTCTAACAAAGGGATCAAGACTAAAGCCTAGCCCTCGGAGGAAGTGGGAAACAAATACGACACTCTCGTCGGGTTCGGGAGTAGGGATGACCTACCCTGGAGCAGGCAGCCTGTGCGAGATTTCGGTGGTCAGATACCTGGCTACTCTTAGCTTCTTGATGTCCTCCTCTGTGACAGAGGAGGCTATCCACCGGCCTTGAAGGTTGGATCCGGACATGATTGAAGGTCTGAAGCGCTTAGTCAAGCCTCGGTGTTGGAATTCGAGGTGGGGGAAGGGAAGGATCGAGCGCGAGAAGAAAAAGGACAGGCCTTGGCCCCTTTATAAAGAGGGTGAATATCAAGCATCCTCCGTGTGACCGTTTGGAACTTGCCTAAAGTCGAGGAGTCATACCAACGGGCACGATTGGGTTACCCACACCCGTATTGATGAGAATCCCGTGATAAGGGGACACGATCTCTGCTTCGACAAGACGTGCCAATAAAACCGCCTCGCAACACGTGCAAGGTGGCAAGGCTGGGAAAAACGGTTCGTCATGACTAGACCACGCAGAGCGTCACGCTATGAAAAGTTGTCGCAGATTAGATTTGTGGAAATATTATACTCTCTACGGTGGTATGTGGAATTTTTTTGCGAGCCGGACACGATCCTTGTGTTCAAAATCTTCTATGGAGTATTCGGAGGAAGAACCCTCCTTGAATGTCAAGACAAGACAAGGCGCGGACTCATCGTCATTGAAGCCCTGGTTCACGGGCTACTGAGGGAGTCATAGATTAGGGGGTCCTCGGACTGCCGGACTATATACTTTGGCCGGACTGTTGGACTATGAAGATACAAGATTGAAGACTTCGTCCCGTGTCCGGATGGGACTCTCCTTTGCGTGGGAGGCAGCTTGGCAATTCGGATCTGTAGATCTCCTCCCTTGTAACTGACTCTGTGTAACCCTAGCCCAGCCCTTCGGTGTCTATATAAACCGGAGGGTTTAGTCTATAGGACAACAACAACCATAAACATAGGCTAGCTTCTAGGGTTTAGCCTCTATGATCTCGTGGTAGATCAAATGTTGTAATACTCATTTCATCAAGATCAATCAAGCAGGAAGTAGGGTATTACCTCCATCGAGAGGGCCCGAACCTGGGTAAACATTGTGTCCCCGCCTCCTGTTACCATCCTCCTTAGACGCACAGTTCGGGACCCCCTACCCGAGATCCGCCGGTTTTGAGACCGACAGTCAGTTCAACCTACCTCTACCGTGGTGGCTAGCTCTACTTATATAGGCCCTGGTCCTCCCTAAAGGAAATATGCCCTAGAGGCAATAATAAAGTTATTATTTATTTCCTTATATCATGATAAATGTTTATTATTCATGCTAGAATTGTATTAACCGGAAACATAATACATGTGCGAATACATAGACAAACATATTGTCACTAGTATACCTCTACTTGACTAGCTCGTTGATCAAAGATGGTTATGTTTCCTAGCCATAGACATGAGTTGTCATTTGATTATCGGATCACATCATTAGGATAATGATGTGATTGACATATGACCTATTCCGTTAGCTTAGCACACGATCGTTTAGTATGTTGCTATTGCTTTCTTCATGACTTATACATGTTCCTATGACTATGAGATTATGCAACTCCAGTTTACCGGAGGAACACTTTGTGTGCTACCAAACATCACAACGTAATGTGGGTGATTATAAAGGAGCTCTACAGGTGTCTCCGGAAGGTACTTGTTGGGTTGGCGTATTTCGAGATTAGGATTTGTCACTCCGATTGTCGGAGAGGTATCTCTGGGCCCTCTCGTAATGCACATCACTTAAGCCTCGCAAGCATTGCAACTAATGAGTTGGTTGCGGGATGATGTATTACGATGCGAGTAAAGAGACTTGCGTAACGATATTGAACTAGGTATTGAGATACCGACGATCGAATCTCGGGCAAGTAACATATCGATGTCAAAGGGAACAACATTATGTTGTTATGCGCGGTCTCGACCGATAAAGATCTTCGTAGAATATGTAGGAGCCAATATGAGCATCCAGGTTCCGCTATTGGTTCTTGACCAGGAGACGTGTCTCGGTCATGTCTACATAGTTCTCGAACCCGTAGGGTCCGCACGCTTAACGTTACGATGACAGTTATATTATGCTTTTATATGTTTTGATGTACCGAAGGTTGTTCGGAGTCCCGGAGGTGATCACGGACATGACGAGGAGTCTCTAAATGGTCGAGACATGAAGATTTATATATTGGAAGCCTATGTTTGGATATCGGAAGTGTTCCGGGTGAAATCGGGATTTTATCGGAGTACCGGGAGGTTACCGGAACCCCCCGGGAGGTAAATGGGCCTTAGTGTGCCTTTACGGAGAAGAGGAGGCGGTTGTGGCTGGGCCGGCCGCCTGGCCCCCTAGTCCGAATAGGACAAGGAGGAGAGGCGCCCCCCTTCCTTCTCTCCTCCTCTTTTCCCCTCCGAATCCTATTCCAACTAGGGGGGAGTCCTACTCCTGTGGGAGTAGGACTCCTCTGGCGCGCCTCCTTGGTCGGCCGCACCCCTTGATCCTTTATATACGGGGCAGGGGGAACCTCTAGACACACAAGTTGATCGGTTGATCTCTCCCAACTGCAGGCGGTGCCCGCCTCCACCATAGTCCACCTCGATAATATCGTAGCGGTGCTTAGGCGAAGCCCTGCGTCGGTAGAACATCAACATCGTCACCATGCCGTCGTGCTGACGAAACTCTCCCTCAACACTCGGCTGGATCGGAGTTCGAGGGACGTCATCGGGCTGAACGTGTGCTGAACTCGGAGGTGCCATATGTTCGGTACTTGATCGGTCGGATCGTGAAGACGTACGACTACATCAACCGCGCTGTTCTAACGCTTCCGCTTTCGGGTCTCACGAGTGCGTAGACAACACTCTCCCTCTCATTGCTATGCATCACCATGATCTTGCGTGTACGTAGGAAATTTATTGAAATTACTACGCCCCCAACGATGGCATCCGAGCTTGGTTTTATGCGTAGATGTCATATGCACGAGTAGAACACAAGTGAGTTGTGGGCGATATAAGTCATACCGCTTACCTGACATGTCATACTTTTGGTTCGGGCGGTATTGTTGGACGAAGCGGCCCGACCGACATTACGCCACGACGCTTATGCGAGATGGGTTCTCCCGACGTGCTTTGCACAAAGGTGGCTAGCGGGTGTCAGTTTCTCCAACTTTAGTTGAACCGAGTGTGGCTACGCCCGGTCCTTGCGAAGGTTTAAATAGCACCAACTTGACAAACTATCATTGTGGTTTTGATGCGTAGGTAAGAACGGTTCTTGCTAAGCCCGTAGCAGCCACGTAAAACTTGCAACAACAAAGTAGAGGCGTCTAACTTGTTTTGCGAGGGCATGTTGTGATGTGATATGGTCAAGACGTGATGCTATATTTTATTGTATGAGATGATCATGTTTTATAACCGAGTTATCGGCAACTGACAGGAGCCATATGGTTGTCGCTTTATTGTATGCAATGCAATCGCCCTGTAATGCTTTACTTTATCACTAAGCGGTAGCGATAGTCATAGAAGCATAAGATTGGCGAGACGACAACATTGCTACCATGGAGATCAAGGTGTCGCGCCGGTGACGATGGTGATCATGATGGTGCTTCGGAGATGGAGATCACAAGCACAAGATGATGATGGCCATATCATATCACTTATATTGATTGCATGTGATGTTTATCTTTTATGCATCTTATCTTGCTTTGATTGATGGTAGCATTATAAGATGATCTCTCACTAAATTATCAAAGTATAAGTGTTCTCCTGAGTATGCACCGCTAGAAAGTTCTTCGTCTTTGAGACACCACGTGATGATCGGCTGTGATAGGCTCTACGTTCAAATACAACGGGTGCAAAACAGCTTGCACACGCCTTGAATACTCAGGTTAAACTTGGATTTGAGCCTAGCATATAACAGATATGGCCTCGGAACACGGAGACCGAAAGGTCTAGCGTGAATCATATAGTAGATATGATCAACATAGTGATGTTCACCATTGAAGCTACTCCATCTCAAGTGATGATCGGACATGGTTTAATTGATTTGGATCACGTGATCACTTAGAGGATGGGAGTTCCTAAGTAATATGATTAATTGAACTTAAATTTATCATGACCTTAGTACCTGATAGTATCTTGCTTGTCTATGTTTGATTGTAGATAGGTGGCCCGTGTTGTTGTTCCGTTGAATTTTAATGCGTTCCTTGAGAAAGCAAAGTTGAAAGATGATGGTAGCAATTACACGGACTGGGTCCGTAACTTGAGGATTGATACATCTCCAACGTATCTATAATTTTTGATTGCTCCATGCTACTTTATCTATTGTTTTGGACTATAATGGGCTTTATTTTCCACTTTTATATTATTTTTGGGACTAACCTATTAACCGGAGGCCCAGCCCAGAATTGCTGTTTTTTTCCTTTTTTTTAGTATTTTGAAGAAACAGAATATCAAACGGAGTCCAAACGGAATGAAATCTTCGGAAACGTGATTTTCTCATCAGATAAGACCCAGGAGACTTGGACCCTCCGTCAAGAAAGCCACGAGGCGGTCACGAGGGTGGAGGGCGCCCCCCCCCCCTAGGGCGCGCCCCCCTGCCTCGTGGGCCCCTCGAAGCTCCACCGACGTACTCCTTCCTCCTATATATACCTACGTACCCCAAACGATCGTAATAGGAGCAAAAACTAATTCCACCGCCGCAAGTTCCTGTATCCACGAGATCCCATCTTGGGGCCTGTTAGAGCTCCGCCGAGGGGGCATCCACCACGGAGGGCTTCTACATCATCATCAAAGCCTCCGATGAAGTGTGAGTAGTTTACTTCAGACCTTCGGGTCCATAGTTAGTAGCTAGATGGTTTCTTCTCTCTTTTGGATCTCAATACAATGTTCTCCCCCTCTCTCGTGGAGATCTATTCGATGTAATCTTCTTTTTGCGGTGTGTTTATTGAGACCGATGAATTGTGGGTTTATGATCCAGCTTATCTATGAATAATATTTGAATCTTCTCTGAATTCTTTTATGTATGATTGAGTTATCTTTGCAAGTCTCTTGAATTATCCGTTTGGTTTGGCCGACTAGATTGGTAGTTCTTGCAATGGGAGAAGTGCTTGGCTTTGGGTTCAATCTTGCGGTGTCCTTACCCAAAGGATGTAAAAGGGTTGCAAGGCACATATTGTATTGTTGCCATCGAGGATAACAAGATGGGGTATTTATCATATTGCATGAATTTATTCCTCTACATCATGTCATCTTGCTTAAGGCGTTACTCGCTTTTTTAACTTAATACTCTAGATGCATCTTTGGATAGCGGTCGATGAGTGGAGTAATAGTAGTAGATGCATAATCGTTTGATCTACTTGTCACCAGGACGTGATGCCTATATACATGATCATACCTAGATAACCTCATAACTATGCTCAATTCTCATCAATTGCTCAACAAGTAATTTGTTCACCCACCGTAGAATACTTATGCTCTTGAGAGAAGCCACTAGTGAAACCTATGGCCCGGGTCTATTCTCATCATATCAATCTCCATCACTTTTATACTTGCTTTGTTTTACTTTTGCCTTTTACTTTTCACTTTGCATCTTTATACCAAAAAATACCAAAAATATTATCTCTATCGGATCTCCTCTCGTAAAGTGACCGTGAAGGATTGACAACCCCTAATCGCGTTGGTTGCTAGTAGCTATCGCTTTGTGCAGGTATGAGGGACTTGCGCGTGGCCTCCTCTTGGATTGATACCTTGGTTCTCAAAAACTGAGGGAAATACTTACGCCATCTTGTGCTGCATCATCCTCTCCTCTTCGGGGAAAACCAACGCAAGCTCAAGATGTAGCAAGAAGGATTTCCGGCGCTGATTCGAGTCTGCATAAAGTCAACATACCAAGTACCCATCACAATCCCTATCTCTCGCATTACATTATTTGCCAATTGCCTCTCGTATTCCTCTCCCCACTTCACCCTTGCCGCTTTATTCGCCTTCTTCCTCCGTTCGATCTTGTGTTACCATGTGCCTTCTTCTTGCTTGCATCTTCGCTATGCTAAGAGTTTATGGATCCTCATCCACTTGCTAATCTCTTTTAAGAGATCCAATTATGATGAACCTTTGCTAGTGAGTTGAGTGCGAGTTTATCTTTATGAGGTTTTGCACGAATTTCGTGAATCTAAAAATTGTGATAAAGTACTTTATGAAACGATTCACTATAGGTCTTTGAATAAAAAGCATGATTGCAATGATTTTATTATAAATTCCTTTGATGTCAATTGTGCTAATAAGATGCAAAACCCTAAGCTTGGGGATGCTAGTTTTGCTATGTCTACTACTTGTTGCAATGAACATGATTGGGGTGATTCTTCTTATGATCTTGAAAAAAGTTTTAAGCCCCATGATGAATATGAGATTAATAATATTGTTTGCAATAATATTGAAAGTGGGTTCGGAAGAGTGTCAACTTTAGATCCCACATATTTGGAGAATGTTCAATCTTATGAAGTTTTTGATAAAAGTGGGTTTGGAAAGGTCATGACTTTAGTTAATGATAATCCCACTATTTTGGAAGAGTATCAACTTTGCATGCATGTGGATCGTGTTGAGAATATACTTTATGATAGCTATTTTGTTGCATTTGCCTATGATCCTACATGTAATTATTATGAGAGAGGAAAATATGGTTATAGAAATTTTCATGTTACTAAATTACCTCTCGTTATGTTGAGATTGCTATTGTTCCTTTCCGCTTCCTTGCATATGCTAGTTTTTGCTTGCTACGATAATTTGTTTGCCTATAATATGCCTATGCATAGGAAGTATGTTAGACTTAAGTGTGTTTGTCACATGTTTTATGATGCTCTCTTTGTGCCTCAATTCTTGTCTTTCTTGTGAGCATCATTGAAATCTCAATGTCTGGCTAAAAAGGCTTTAAAGAAAAGCGCTTGTTGGGAGACAAGCCAATATTTTTCCTTGATGCTTAGTAATAAATAATACATCTAGGCTCTATTTATATGTGGTTTTATGTTTTAATTAGTGTTTGTGCCAAGCTAGACCTATTGGATCTTCTTGGATGATAGTTATTTGATCTTGCTGTAATTTCCAGAAACTTTGCGCTCAGTGCCCGAATTATTAAAAATCACCAGAACGTGATAAAATAGTGATTCCAATTGCTGCTCATCAATAAACAAATTTCCTAGGTCTTCCTATTTTTGCTGATGTTTTGGAGTTCCATAAGTTTGCGTTAGTTACAGATTACTACAGACTATTCTGTTTTTGACAGATTCTGTTTTTCGTGTGTTGTTTGCTTATTTTGATGAATCTATGGCTAGTAAAGTAGTTTATAAACCAGAGAGAAGTTGGAATACAGATAGGTTTAACACCAATATAAATAAATAATGAGTTCATTAGAGTAACTTGAAGTGGTTTTTGTTTTCTTTCGCTAAGGGAGCTCACGAGATTTCTGTTAAGTTTTGTGTTGTGAAGTTTTCAAGTTTTGGGTGAAATCTTTTGATGGATTATGGAACAAGGAGTGGCAAGAGCCTAAGCTTGGGGATGCCCATGGCACCCCCAAGATAATCTAAGGACACCATAAAGCCAAAGCTTGGGGATGCCCCGGAAGGCACCCCCTCTTTCGTCTACTTCCATCGGTAACTTTACTTGGAGCTATATTTTTATTCACCACATGATATGTGTTTTGCTTGGAGCGTCTTGTATGATTTGAGTCTTTGATTTTTAGTTTACCACAATCATCCTTGCTGTACACTCCTTGTTAGACAGCCATACATGATTTGGAAATTATTAGAATACTCTTTGTGCTTCACTTATATCCTTTGAGTTATATAGTTTTGCTCTAGTACTTCACTTATATCTTTTAGAGCACGGTGGTGGATTTGTTTTATAGAAACTATTGATCTCTCATGCTTCACTTAGATTATTTTGAGAGTCCTAAATAGCATGGTAATTTGCTTAAATAATCCTAATATGCTAGGTATTCAAAAATAGTAAAAACTTTCTTATGAGTGTGTTGAATACTAAGAGAAGTTTGATGCTTGATGATTGTTTTGAGATATGGAGGTAATCATATTAAAGTCGTGCTAGTTGAGTAGTTGTGAATTTGAGAAATGCTTGTGTTGAAGTTTGCAAGTCGTAGCATGCACGTATGGTAAACGTTATGTAATAAATTTGAAACATGAGGTGTTCTTTGATTGTCCTCCTTATGAGTGGCGGTCGGGGACGGCGATGGTCTTTTTCCTCCCAATCTATCCCCTAGGAGCATGCGGCGTAGTGCTTGGTTTTTGATGACTTGTAGATTTTTGCAATAAGTATGTGAGTTCTTTATGACTAATGTTGAGTCCATGGATTATATGCACTCTCACCCTTCCATCATTGCTAGCCTCTTCGCTACCGTGCATTGCCCTTTCTCACATTGAGATTCGGTGCAAACTTCGTCGGTGCATCCAAACCCCGTGATATGATACGCTCTTTCACACATAAACCTCTTCCTCAAAACAGCCACCATACCTACCTATTATGGCATTTCCATAGCCATTCCGAGATATATTGACATGCAACTTTCCACCATTCTGTGTATCATGACACATCCATCATTGTCATATTGCTTAGCATGATCATGTAGTTGACATAGTATTTGTGGCAAAGCCACCGTTCATAATTCTTTCATACATGTCACTCTTGGTTCATTGCATATCCCGGCCGAACCACGAGGCATTCATATAGAGTCATACTTTGTTCTAGTATCGAGTTGTAATCATTGAGTTGTAAATAAATAGAAGTCTGATGATCATCATTTTCTAGAGCATTGTCCCAAGTGAGGAATAATAGAGAGAGAGAGAAAGAGAGAGAGAGAGAGAGAGAGAGAGAGAGAAAGGCCATAAAAAAGAGAAGACCCAAAAAAATGAGAGAAAAAGAGAGAAGGGACAATGCTACTATCCTTTGCCACACTTGTGCTTCAAAGTAGCACCATAATCTTCATGATAGAGAGTCTCTTGTTTTGCATATACTAGTGGGAATTTTTCATTATAGAACTTGGCTTGTATATTCCAACAATGGGCCTCCTCAAGTGCCCTAGGTCTTCGTGAGCAAGCAAGTTGGATGCACACCCACTTAGTTTCTTTCGTTGAGCTTTCATACATTTATAGCTCTAGTGCATCTGTTGCATGGCAATCCCTACTCCTTGCATTAACATCAATCGATGGGAATCTCCATAGCCTATTAATTAGCCTCGTTGATGTGAGACCTTCTCCTTTTTTGTCTTCTCCACATAACCCCCATCATCATATTCTATTCCACCCATAGTGCTATGTCCATGGCTCGTGCTCATATATTGCATGAAAGTTTATAGGTTTGAGATTACTAAAGTATGAAAAATTGCTTGGCTTGTCATCGGGGTTGTGCATGATGAGAGCATTCTTGTGTGACGAAAATGGAGCATGACTAAACTATATGATTTTGTAGGGATGAACTTTCTTTGGCCATGTTATTTTGAGAGGACATAATTGCTTAGTTAGTATGCTTGAAGTATTATTATTTTTATGTCAATATGAACTTTTATCTTGAATCTTTCGGATCTGAATATTCATACCACAATTAAGAAGAATTACATTGAAATTATACCAAGTAGCACTCCGCATCAAAAATTATGTTTTTATCATTACCTACTCGAGGACGAGCAGGAATTAAGCTTGGGGATGCCTGATACGTCTCCAACGTATCTATAATTTTTGATTGCTCCATGCTATATTATTTACTATTTTGGACAATATTGGGCTTTATTATCCACTTCTATATTATATTTGGGACTAACCTATTAACCGGAGGCCCAGCCTGCATCACTGCTTTTTTGCCTATATCGAGTTTCCCGGAAAAGGAATATCAAACGGAGTCCAAACGGAATGAAACCTTCGAGAACGTGATTTTGGAACAAACAAGATCCGGGAGACTTGGACCCTACGTCAAGCAACCAACAGGAAGCGACGAGGTAGGGGGCGCGCCACCCCACCCCGAGGCACGCCCTCCACCCTCGTGGGCCCCTGTTGCTCCACCGACGCATACTCCTTCCTCCTATATATACCTCACGCACTTCAAACGATCGGAATCACGGAGCCAAAACCTAATTCCACCGGCCGCAATCCTTACGTACTCCACGAGATCCCATCTCGGGCCTGTTCCGAGCTCCGCTGGAGGGGCATCCATCACGGAGGGCTTCTACATCAACACCATAGCCTCTCCGATGAAGTGTGAGTAGTTTACCTCGAGACCTTCGGTCCATAGTTAGTAGCTAGATGGCTTCTTCTCTCTTTTGGATCTCAATACAATGTTCTCCCTCTCTCGTGGAGATTTATTCGATGTAATCTTCTTTTTGCAGTGTGTTTGTTGAGACCAATGAATTGTGGGTTTATGGTCAAGATTATCTATGAACAATACTTGAATCTTCTCTGAATTCTTTTATGTATGATTGGTTATCTTTGCAAGTCTCATCGAATTATCAGTTTGGTTTGGCCTACTAGATTGATCTTTCTTGCAATGGGAGAAGTGCTTAGCTTTGGGTTCAATCTTGCGGTGTCCTTTCCTGTGTAGAGGGGCAGCAAGGCACGTATTGTATTGTTGCCATCGAGGATAACAAAATGGGGTTTTTATCATATTGCATGAATTTATCCCTCTACATCATGTCATCTTGCTTAGGCGTTACTCTGTTTTCATGAACTTAATACTCTAGATGCATCTTTGGATAGCGGTCGATGAGTGGAGTAATAGTAGTAGATGCAGTGCAGGAGTCGATCTACTTGTCTCGGACGTGATGCCTATATACATGATCATACCGGATATTCTCATAACTATGCTCAATTCATCGGCCAATTGCTCAACAGTAATTTGTTCACCCACCGTAGAATACTTATGCTCTTGAGAGAAGCCACTAGTGAAACCTATGGCCCCCGGGTCTATCTTCATCATATTAATCTTCCAACACTTTGTTATTTCCTTTGCTTTTACTTTGCTTTTATTTTACTTTGCATCTTTATCACAAAAATACCAAAAATATTATCCTATCATATCTATCAGATCTCACTCTCCTAAGTGACCGTGAAGGGATTGACAACTCCTTATCGCGTTGGTTGCGAGGAGTTATTTGTATTGTGCAGGTACGAGGGACTTGCACGTAGCCTCCTACTGGATTGATACCTTGGTTCTCAAAAACTGAGGGAAATACTTATGCTACTTTGCTGCGTCACCCTTTCCTCTTCAAGGAAATCCAACGCAGTGCTCAAGAGGTAGCAGTACCCGCCAAGCGCCTTCACTCCTTTTTTCCTCCGCAAGGATTGGGAGCCGCTTGTGCTTTCCAGGCCGACCTTCGATGCACGCGGGCTAGTGCCGCCTGTGCTCTCCGGAGCCCCAGCAGCACCGAAGCCGGTGGAGGTATCCTCCGACGAGTCCGGCAGGGGGAAGGAAGAGGAGGGGGACTCGGAGGCAACCCTCGAAGAGATGGGGGAGAACTCCCCCTTGAGCAAAGCTGAAATCCTCCGCTCCCTTCCTGACGACGCCGAAGTTTAGGTCCGCCAAGAGGAGGGAGAACCGCCTATCGTCCCGACGAGGAGTAGGTCGTCACTAATCCCTCGGGATGCTGCCCCTGCCTTGGCGCCGCCTGGAGCTGCCTCTGGCCCCTTTACCGCGCCATCCTCTACCCCTGGAGCCCGCGTGCCTACTCCCCAGGCTTCGAAGCTTTCAGGCTTCAAGATCCCCAAGCGGAAATATGTCGCGGTGGATCAATAAGTGCTCGACCTCTATCTTGTTTTCGCTCATGTCGCTGCTTCCTGACTTTCGTCTTTGGTTGTCCAGGCCGCTGCCCGCGGCTAAGAAGAGGAAAGAGAATGCACGGTGGCCGCCTCTTCTCGCTGAGAAAGGAGGCGCCACCAGCCTCCTCACCAGCCCGGTCGTCTTCGCAAGGCCGGAGGAACATCGCCGGGAGGAGTCAGCCCCATGGCCCTCACTGCTCCGGAAGTGCCGGGCCTGCCCGGCGAAGAGGTCCCGGATGCTCGAGCCCGCGGTCTCCTGTGCTTTCGTGATGGTGTCGTCTCCTCCCACTCATCGCACCTCCACTCCAGGTTCTTACGCTCTGCCTGCTGCTCGAGGCGTGCTCTTTGGAGATGACCCAGTGGTGCAGATCTCTGAGCGGACCCGCTACTGTGGCCGGGTGCCTAGAGCTGGCCTCTGGCTGGCTTCACTCCGACTTGGCGGTCCGCGTGACGCTGAGCCAGGCCGCGACGTCTTCCGAGAAGGAGAAGCAGAGCACCGCCAACACTGCAGCCGATCATGAGGCGGCGCTGAAAGACGCCAAGGCCGCCCACGATCGCTGGCAAGAGCTGGAGGACAAGTTGAAGGACCTGCGCGACAAGCATGCCGAAGAAGCACGCGGCCGCCTGGTGAAGGAGGAGGAGATGAAGGCCCGGGAGGACGCCGTCAAGAACCGTGATGCTGAGCTGGAGGAGTTGGGGAAGACGCAGGCCGCCGAGCGCAGCCGGCTGGAGGAGCTGGAGCGGAAGGTGAAGGCGAGGGAAGCCGATCTTGACGCCAAGGCGCGAGTCTTAGCCGAAGACCGCGTGGCCTTTGCCGGTCTTGAGGAGAGGTCTTGCAAGGCACTGAAGACGCTCTACGAGCATGGCTTGGAGAGGCCGCTGTCCACCGACGAGGACGGCCCCGCCCTGCTGCTTCCTCCCTTGGTGAAGGCGCTTGAGGAGGTTGTGGATGGTATCGGTCCCATGGCAGAGGCAGAAGCTCGCGTCCTGTCTTCAGCTGCATTGACTCGTGTCTTCAGCCACCTGCACCTTCGCGACCCTAACGCTTGTCTTGACGAGCTGCTGGAGTCTGTGGCTGAAGATCACTGCGCAACTGCCGCCACAGCCGTCCAAGGTCAGGTGGAGACCCTGCTGAAGAGGTTCCGCGGCTTTGCCTCCGCACCCTTGTCCGGCGATGCCGCCGATCCTGCGGCTGGTGGTGCAGGTGAAGACGTCGCTACCCGGGGAGGAGCACCTTCTGCAGGCGATGGCGGTGTCCAGGGGTGACCTGCAGCTGATCTCCAGTTTTGTTCCTGTAACATGCATCAGGCCTCGTGGAGGCGTTAAACTTTCATTTGATATTGTGAGGACAATATGTTTTGTAATATTTGCTTCGAGGTTTTGCGATTTTCTTCCTATCCGCTTTGTGTTACGTGGTCGGCAGAGCCCGCCCCGCGCATACCTCGGCCGTCGTTGGTAGGCCAGGAGACCAGGGACGGACCAAGGAGTGAGGGCTACGTGACCAGTTAGGCTCCTGAGTCGCGATGCTCAGGCGTCCCCCTTGACGCGCCAACAGCTTACAGGAAGAGGGCGCGAGGATAGATTAATGTTCTACGTCGGCAGAGCCCAGCCCCGTGCATACCTCAACCGCCATTGGGCTGACCGGAGACCAGGACGGACCAAGGAGTGAGGGGCTACGTGACCAGTTAGGCTCCTAAGTCGCGATGCTCAGGATTCCCCGTTGACGTGCAAACAATTTCCATACCTGCCCTCGCCAAGGCCTCGGGAGGGGCGTCCGACGACTAGGTCCGGGGGACCTGTTTGGGTGGCGTGCGCTTGGGCGTGACCCGAGAGCAGCCCCCAGGCTCGGGAGGCCTGGTTGGGTGGCGTACGCTTGGGCGTGACCCGAGCGCAGCCCCCGTCACTACAAAAGAAATACACTTCAGTGATGATACGTGTTTGTCACAGTAGGTCGCGTTTTTTGTCATGCATGTACATCCATGACAAATTTATGACAGAATCAAGATAGTCATATATGTGCTGTCGTAGAAGTGTTCCATGACCTTACCAAAATTATCATCACGGAAGTGTCCACTTCCATGACGATAAATCGCGTGTCACAGAAGTGCTTTCGTCAAGGGTGACCGACACGTGGCATCCACCGTAACGGAACGCCGCTAAGCTATCGGGTCGGGTTTTGGATCCGATAACCCGTTAACAGCCCCGACCCATGAGGATTTTCCACGTGTGAAATCATCATGGGCTGGAGGAAACACGTGTCGGCTCATTGTTGGGACAGATGTAATCCACTCATTGGATGAAGGCGCCTATGATACGTTGACACGTGTCACGGCCCAACAGAGGCCCATTCCTGTGAAAAGGCCAGCCCGTTTGACTTGGTCAAAAGGTGATGGGCCGGCCCATGGAAAGCCTGTTAACGGCATGTTCGCATATAGCCCATTTACAGCCCGCTAACCCAAGGCCTGTGACGCCCTATCGGAATTAGGCCCGATGGCGTCATCCGGGCCATCCAATATGATTCCGGCCCGTTTTCACTTGGCCGGCCCATGGCGTCTTCGGCCCATATGAGGCCCTATGTAACTCTTGGCCTATTAACGGCCCGTGGTGAAACTGGCCCGCAATGAATAGTGTATCACTTTAGACCCATTAACGGCCCGTGGTGAAACTGGCCCGTAATGAACAGTGTATCACTTTATACCCATTAAGGGCCCGTTATTTAGTTGGGCCGTTTCCATCCCATGTTATCTTTCGGCCTTCTCAGAGCCCATTTATTCTTGGGCTCATTTCGAGCATTCGTTTACTTACGGCCCGTTACTGTCATTTTCTACTTGTGGGTCAAATTCAGCCCGTGGTTCTGATCGGCCCGTTTGTGGTCCGTTAATACGTTGGGCCGTTTTCATAGCGTCATCAAATACGGCCTATTAACGATGGCCCGTTATGGTCGGCCCATGAACGGATGATTCCAACTCTAGCCCGTTTACGGCCATAATGCGGCCTGTTATTGGCCCATGTTTGTAATCGATCATCTGACGGCCCGTATAAGGCCCATTGTTTCTATGGCCCGTAGAAGGCCCATTGTTTCTATGGCCCATAGAAGGCCCAATGTTTCTCTGACCCCTTAGAAGGCCTTGTTTCTCTGACCCATAGGAGGCCAAGTGTTACTACGGATGAAATATTAGCCCATGGTTATTGTGGCCTAGTTTTAAAAATAGGTTATTGGCAGCCACTAGCAAACCTCGGAAAAAGAAGCGCAGCGACTACAAGCAAACAAATAAACAAGACAACAAGGAAATAAATAAGCAAGCAACTTATGCTAGGCTATCACGGCTATTACACATATTACATCCACTCGGCATCAAAGTTCACCACCGGTGCAAATATAGGGAACAATGACATATAAACGCCGCATGACAAAACAAGTCCAGAGCTGAAACCACTTGAGAAGAGTTCAAGAAACAATATCACAGGTACCCATAATCTTTGGCAAGATGCTTAGCAAGCTTATTAACTTTCTCTTGTTTGGCGCTTAAATCCTCCATAAACTGGCATTGCACAAGAAAATACGCATCTGAATTCTGCAGGACTTCCTCGGTCCTTGACTTCTTGTCAAAGACCAACCGATGGTGATGCATTTGAGCTTGTTGAGACTAAAGAAGCCAAGTGATTCAGGTGGCGAGTTGAAGAGCTTGTGCTGCCGGTGATTGGCGATAACTCAAACACTACATCAACGCAGGACTGTGGGGTTTTCTCACTTATCTACAAGATCGTTTTATCACCTTTCTTGGAGAACAATAGGGTTGTCTCACTATCTTGAACCTTATCTGCATTACTTTCTCTACCATTGCATAGTGGGGTGCTCTTCTCCAATATTCTGTTTGCATACTACAAGAGAAACAAGCAGACACATAACAGGTTTAGCTTGTAGTATACCAAACTCATTTTGGTAAACCAGTTCAATCATAAGGTGGACAGGATAACAACATGAAACAAACATATATCTATGTACTATGGTCACTGTATTGTCCATATCATTCTAGTTTATGTTCCCTAATCAAGATAAAGACACAGTTCAACTCATATATTTTTAAGATACAACAACATAGACAGAATATAAGTGTGAGAAACTACACAACATTGGCAGCACTTGTAATGTGCATCACATGAGAACATAACTGTTTATACAACTTAAGCTGAAATCAACATAGAGCAAGAAGTTAGAACATCAATCCGATTAAAGAAATAGGTTTAAAACATACATTAGCCATTGGAGTTTCAATTGGATCCTTCAAATTGAAAGTAGTTGGTATGAGTAAATCTGATGATGCAACATGACAAAGGAGTATGGACCATAGCTACGAATCGACACGAGAACAGTTGCTCTTACGCTTTAAGCGTGGAGTTTGGGTTAGGCTGTGGTGGTCTTCGTGCTTTGGGCGCTGCGGTAGCTTTACAAACTGCTCTTGTGGGGGTACTCTGTGGTGGACATGGTGCTTTGTCAACTATAAGTGGGTTACTATCCCATTTGGGGTTGCGGTTAGATGTGTTGTAGCTGGTTCTCACTTAACGGTGTAAGTGTGCAATCTGGAAGAGTCTCGATTATGTGTGGTGGGGCTAGTTTGTGGGCAAGTACAACCATGGTTCTATCTGCATCGACGGGTAGCACTTGTCTTTTGTGAATAACGGGTTTTGCTCCCTTAGATACTGCCATCACCCCTCCAATTCAAATGGGCGATAAACAAGAAAAGAAATTGAACGTACAGACATTGTATGATAGACAGATGTGGTAATTCACATATATGTTATCTAACAAAATAGGACAGCATGACACAATTTCACATATATGATGCCTAACTAAACATGATAGCATGACACAGTTTCAGATATATGATGGATAACTTAACAGGATATAATGGCATAATTCAACATATGATGAGTACCTAAACAGGATGACATGACAAAACTATATGATGTCTTTCTAAAATAGGTTGGGATGAAACAATTCACATACATGTTGTCTAAGTATACATGATGGCATGATATAATTGACATAATTGATTCATATACTAAGCAGCTAGCACTTCGCATGTATGATCTCTAAACTAAGCGAGATAGAATTCAATATTGTGCATATGATGTCTAAACTAAGCAATGCAAGACACCATATGCATCATATGAGAAATATAAACATTGCAACTTAGAGCATACACCTCGGGTGAGATATAGGACTAGTCATACGTCTCTAAATCCTCCTACGAAGAGCTCCTGTAACCATCGAGATATATGCTTCAACAGGTACCATTGCCTGCTCTGAAGACCTTGTTTTCGCTCCAGATTTTTCCATAACCGGCTCAAATGGCTGATACACATGAAGTGTAGTTCAATATACACAAATTGTCGACAAATGGAATACGTAATTAAAAAAAGATGACATGAGATAATTCACATATATGATGCCTGGCTCCATGGCGGTCCATAATTCACATATATGATAAGCTAATTTGGAAAACATGGCATTGCATAATTCACATATCGATATAGAAAGCAAGCAGGAGGCATTCACACAAAGCATGTCTAATCTAAGCAGATGGCATGGCAATGCAAGACACCATATGCATGATATGAGCAATATAACCCAGCCAAGTTAGAGCATGCACCTCGGGGGGATCTGTTGGTCATCTCTCTGAATCCTCCTACGAGGAGCTATACGTAACCAGCAAGAAATCTGCATCGACAGTGTAGCACCGACCGCCAGAAGACCTTGTTTTCACTCCAGATTTTCCCATGACCGACTCAAATGGCTGATGCACGTGAAGAGTAGATGAATGTATAAACATTGTTGACAAATGGAATATATTATGGAAAAAAATATGGCGATACAATTCACATATACGATGGTGGCTAAACAGGATGGCATTGCATGATTCACGATATATGATGCACGGCTAAAGAAGATGGCATTGCATAATTCCATATACTCCCTCCATTCCTAAATATTTGTCTTTTAGTGATTTCAAATGGACTACCACATACGGATGTATATAGACATATTTTAGAGTGTAGATTCACTCATTTTGTTCCATATGTAGTCACTTGTTGAAATCTCTAAAAGACAAATATTTAGGAATGGTGAAGTATGATATAGAAACCAAACAGGTGGCATTCACATAAAGCAAATCTAAACTAAGTGATGACATATAAGATGTATAATGTAAGCAATGCAAGGCACCATATGCATGATATGACCAACATCGGCATGCGAGGTTAGAGCAAACACCTCGTGTGGTAAGCAGGCATGGTCGGCTCCTACGAATCTCCATACGAGCAGTTATCTTCCTCTAGAATACAATCTGGAAATGCAGGAGAGGGGGGGCACTTAGCGCACCATGGAGCGGCGTCGCATGACATTATATTCACATGCAGGTCTTCTCTTTTTATCTACATGTTCGATGCGATTGTGTACAATATCTAACATGCATAATAAAAAATAGTTAGATTTTGTAAGGCCTAAGGGGTGCATGCAAAAATCAAGACTGATGGTAGAAAGCAGTGGATGGATCCAAAACTAATGATAGCGGGTAGATTATAGCTTCAGTTTAAAAAGATAGACAATGGATCATCTATTGTTTGTTGCCCACCCAACATGAACCACATAGAAGACCCCAGATGAACTAGATTGTAGACAAATACTATTTATTCTTGGCTCGATATGAGACCCATGGGCAATTCAAAACTCAAGATTGAGCGATAAAGTAGCAGGTAATAATAACCGATGTATAACGTAAGCAAACCACGAAAGACTGCGACCTCTCTTAGGAACTGTGTGGTCCTCGTGTTCATCTGCTTTCGATCGATGATGGTAATGCGGTTAGGCGTGGCTGCATGCAGCAGGGGAAGATGATCCGAGGCGGCGAAAGAAAGTCTGCGGGGGATCTGCTGCAGTGAACGCTTATGTCGATGGTGCACCTCAGGTGGGGTGGATGACGGCACGACAGGAGAAGGACATAACACACAGAGTTTTCTTTTACGCCAATCTGAAAATGAAGTAAATCTGTAAGGGCTCCTTAGAATTGGAGGATTCTATAAGCGAGGACGGAAAAACACATGAATAGGATAGGAATGCACGTGCAAAACAGAGCATTTGGAAACATAGGATTTCCAGTCAACTTTGGGTATTTGGCTCAAATGAGTTGGAAGAACAGAGGAATGGAGAAACAAAGTGATGCGACGAGTGTACGACCTCTTTGGCATAGCCTTGTGGACCTCAGCATCATTGGGTTGGACGTGGAGGATGGTGATGATGCTGGTTTGACTATCGGAGGCGAGGAAGAAGATCCGAGGCCTCTGGAAACGGCGCCGAGGGTACTGCTCCGCTGTGATGGACGGTTCCGTCGTTGGAGTAGCTCCGCTAAGGTGTACGGCGACGAGGCTGAAGCATGACAAGACAGACAACGTTAATCTGAAGTGGGACCCTAATATCATCTGCAATAGATGATGTAAAATACATCACCAAAAAGTGCTAGATGTAAAACG
Organism: Aegilops bicornis; assembly: GCA_021605145.1. Classification (NCBI taxonomy): domain Eukaryota; kingdom Viridiplantae; phylum Streptophyta; class Magnoliopsida; order Poales; family Poaceae; genus Aegilops; species Aegilops bicornis. The sequence continues at coordinate 575,852,701 of CM038669.1, forward strand.
CATCAGCCGCGCCACGGCCGCTCCGATAGATGTTGTAAGCACTGTTCACTTTGAACTTAACTGAAGAAAATGAACTTCACAGTCGAAACTGAATTTTATTTTCGAAACTGATTGAACTAGTAACAGAGCATTGCAATAGATGTTTAGGGCGTTCGAGCACTAGTAGCAGTAGAAGCGATGATCTAAATCAGCGAGACCTTCGGCGAGGGGAACGCACTAGCGAGAGAGCAAGGCGATGCGGTAGCACCTCGGCGAGTGCTAAAGCAGCAACTCATGTAGCTGCCGGAGGTCGTGCGGCAGCAAAGAAGAAGCGCAAGTGAGAGCAAGAGCAGAGCAGCAAGATGAACGAAAGCAGGAGAAGTGCAGCGTAGCGACCGACAACAAGAACAGAGATTGCGCGAGCGAGAGCCGGAGCAGCTGCAGCTAGTGCCGTTGTGGAAGTCACCGCCGAGGAAGCAACGACATGGGGGAGAGATGCCGTGGATGATGTGGCCGGCGACGGCGCCATCGATGGAGATGCCATGTCTGCTCGGGATCGAGCACCGACAGCCCCGTGAGATCGAATAAAAGATAAAATGCAGCGGTGAGTGCAGAACCTCCTTGGTGGCGCCGAGTTGGCCTCGGCTTCATCGGAGGAATTGGTGAGGGTGTTGTGGTTCGATGGGGCAGGTCAAGACGGCACTATGGGGATTGAGGTGGTGCGATAGGCGAAGGCGAACGTCGAGGCAGCTCCTTGGAGGTGGAGGAAGGCGGCTGATCCGGCGGGATGACGAGATCGACAACGGATCCTCATCCGGTGCGGTGGATGAGGGACGGTGAGTTGTTGTGGTGGACGGCGTAGTGAGGAAGAGTCTCTATTGGGCGGCGGTCGGGAGGCCGACGGAGGAGCATGGGGTTTCACGAGTTTTGGCGGCCTCGGTGTATGCGAATGGGGGCGAAGGGGAGGGGGAGCCAAGCTTAGGGATGTGCTTGTCCGAAATGTAGGGTAAGTTACCAGCGTACCCCCTCCGGTTTTGACACCGCATGACGTGGAGCTTAATTTCCGGTGAGGGTAGAAGGGGATTTCGTGTGTATGCAGGTTGCGGGAGCGATTTCGGATGAGGAGGGAGTTCTCGCGCGCGTCCAAATTTCAGGATAACAAGGCGCGGCGCGGATTGAAGAAGCGGGAGTTTCAAAGTAGGTGAGACAAAAGATACTCGAGCTTGAAAATTTTGGGATAACAAGGTGCAGATTCCTTGTTCGGCAGAACAAACTTAACAATTCATAGAAGACACAAGAGAGTCATGTCCCCTTTTACTATATTGCTATAGATGCCATTGAAAAAAGTACAAGAAAAATGTACAAAAAATCGAGAGAACAAGATTACCCTCCACAATACCAAATCGATTCGCATTTCCCTCAACAAAAACAAAAAACAAACCAATTCCCACCAAAGAAAGAGTAATGTCCCTTTTTATATGATTATAGATGCCATGATCTCGAATTTGAATTTTTGAATCCACGTTATGTTGAATTCAAATATATCATTAGGTGACCTTGCGGTTTATAATTGATGTAGTCGTACATTTTGATCTTCCATCATATATGAACATTTTACTCCACCATGTGAACATATATATTGTCGTCTACCATATGGACTAAATTTGAATCAATTTTCCTTATTTGAATACGATTGTTGTCAAGTTATACAATAATTTAAATATTATCTTGATAACAAAAAGACATGCATATAGCGATAACCATATTTCACTATGAACTACATGTACCATCGCTCTCCAATTCAAATATTTGTATCCATTTTATGTTGAATTCAAATCATAGTACATTATTGGTCTAGGTAGCGAGATGTTCGGGATAATCTAAACCATGTTTTCGTGTGTATAATTTTGGCTGAATTGGGACAAGTTTTGGTATAAGCCTCTTGCAAAACCGGAGATTCTCTCAACAAGCCTCGTGGTTCCGAGAGGAGCGTGTCACCTTTGTGTGTGAAAGCGATATAGGCCGCCTCCCCTGATTTTATTTACAAAGGCAACATAGAACTATATGAGTGCCTGTTAAATTTTGGAATTATTTCGGGTTCATTTGGCCTTTTATACATTAATTGAGTTTACGGACTTTTAATGTGCATAATCTAAATATGAATTGCATGCACATGCTCTGGTGCACCAAAGTGGGTTGAAAAATCACATGTGTGTCCTTGGTTGAATTTCTAGGTCCCATGGAAGAAATGAGAATGAAATTCAAACATCTGGGCGTCATGACTCTGCCGAGAACATCGAGAAACTTAGATTTTAAATTCATGTAAATCCAAAACTCGGCTAGAAATCATGAAACTTGGCATGTTGTAATGTCATGGCACTAACATGTTGTGGTAAAAATTGGGCGATTTGGAAGCTCGTGGTTCTAAGAGGAGCGTGCCACCTTCGAGTGTGAAATGATATCGTTGCCCCCTTGAGTTTCTTAACAAAGGCAACATAGAACTACATTAGTTCCTTGTGAAGTTTTGGAATTATGCAGGTTAGTTTGTCATTTTTATACATTAATTGAGTTTACGGTCATTTAATGTGCATAATTCAAATTTGAACTACAAGCACATGCTCTCGTGCATCAAAGTTGGTTGAAAAATCACATTTGTGTCCTCGGGTGAATTTCTATGTTCCATGCAAGAAATGAGAATAAAGTTAAAACATCTGGGCATCGTGGCTCGGCGAGAACATTGAGAAACTTGGTTTTAAAATTCTTGTAAATCCAAAACACGTCTGAAAATCATGAAACTTGGCATGGATGTCATGTCATGGTACTACCATGTTGTGGTAAAAATGGCGAATAGGAACAGATTTTGGTATAAGCTTCTTGCAAACCGAAGCTTCTCTCAAGAAGGCTCGTGGTTACGAGATGGAGCGTGCCACCTTTGAGTCTTGAAGCGATATACATTGTCCCCCTTGAGTTTATTTACAAAGGCAACATAGAACTACATGAGTGCTCTGTTAAATTTTGGAATTATTCCGGCTTCGTTTGGCCTTATTTACACATTAATTGAGTTTTTGGTCATTTAATGTGCACAATTCAAATTTGAACTACAAGCACATGCTCCCGTGCACCAAAGTTGGTTGAAAAATCACATTTCTGTCCTCGGGTGAATTTCTACTCCTCCTTCCATCTATATAGGTCCTAATGCGTTTTCGAGGCTAACTTTGACCAAACGTTAGAGCAATAATATATGACATGCAACTTACACAAAAGCAGACCTTCAAATTTGTATGTCAAAGGAGCTTCCAATAATATAATTTTCATAGTATACATCTCATGTGCTATTAATCTTGTCAATAGTAAAAGGCTGTCTTGAAAAACACATTAGGCCCTATATAGATGGAAGGAGGAGTAGGTCCCATGCAAAAAATGAGAATAAGATTCAAACATCTGGGCATCGTGGCTCGGTCGAGAACATTGAGAAACTTGGTTTAAAATCATGAAACTTGGCATGGTGTCATGTCATGGTAGTACCATGGCGTGGTAAAAAAAATTGGCGGAATAGGAACAAATTTTGGTATAAGCTTCTTGCAAATCGGAGCTTCTCTCAAGAAGGCTCGTGGTTCTCGGAGGAGCGTGTCACCTTTGTGTGCATAATTCAAATTTGAAATACAAGCACATGTTCGATTACACCAAAGTTGGTTGAAAAATCACATGTGTGTCCTCGGGTAAATTTCTAGGTTCCATGCAAGAAATGGAAATGAAATTCAAAATTCCAGGCGTCGTGGCTGGGTTGGAAACATTGAGAAACTTAGTTTTTAATTCCTGTAAATCCAAAACACGCATGAAAATAATGAAACTTGGCTTGGTGCCATGACATGGCACCAACATGTTGTGGTAAATTTGCAGACCGATTTGCGAAGGTACACACATTAACAATCAACAAAGTCATTTTGGAACAAGTGCTGTCACGTTACAATTGGAAACACAAGTATTATTGAAACCGTGGGCGTTCTACTTACTAGTACCATTTACGTGCCTCCAGCTGGCCCCATTTTATTAGTTAGGAGGCGCCGTGCAGGGTAGCTATTTGAGTACGAGAGGCGTGCGATTAGACCCCTGCGCGTGCTTATCGGGAGGAGAGCCCTTTGACCTCCATCTGCTGTCCACCTCTCTCCCAAGGTCTCCATTAATGGCGTGGCTATGTCTCACTCGACTGAGATTTAAGAGAGAAAAAAGAAAATCTGAAAGCACGGATCTTGATGTAAGATCCGACAGACCTGTATAGCATCTACTGCGACTTATAGTAAGACTGATGAATATATAAGGACGATTAAATTTTGTGTTTTGATCAAAGAAGGGCTTGCCCCTTCCGATTTTCATTACTAAAAACCACCACAATTCACAAGAAGTTCAGCACAACTCCAGCCTAACACGAAGGACTAAAAGCTACCAGATTGAAATTGCAACATCCCAAGAGGCCAACAAAGGCCAAACATCCGCGCTAGAACCCAACATTTCACAACTGGCGACACAATCCACATCCTAAACCGATTGTTACATCAAATGAAACCAGGAAACTGAAGGAAGCCCGGCTGACAACTAGAAGAACATCAACGCCAGGGTCGCCACAGCAAGAGTTTTCTTCATTCCAGCCTCGCAACATTGATCTACCACAGAAATATAAGGACGATTAATTGTCTTACATAATTAGAAATATAATCAAAAAAGCCACATGCGGCTACGCCCGAAATACACAAGGGCAAAATAAGAAGGAAGATAAGGATCTGGCTCGCTGATCTCTACTTTCTTGATGTGTTGCTGCAGGCCGCGGGAACTAGTCTCCGCGGCGAGCGGTAATGAGCTCTTTCGTATCCTCAAGACGCTGGTTGAGAACATCCACGGATTCCTCCACCAGCCTTTGGCACTCGTTGCGGAGCATGTCATTCTCGTCCATAAGTTTCTTGACGATGACGCCGGTCCTCTTCGACAAGGCACTGGTCTCCTCCTGCCGGTCTGCACTTCGGACGATCTTCTCCCTCAGCAGGTCGTGCTCGGCCCGGAACCTCTCATTGCCCTCCCTTAGTTGCCGGATGACGCCGGTAGCCTGTTCAAACGAGGCTTTCACGTCGTCCTGCAACCTCGCCCAGTCGGAGATCTGATCCATCTGGCTATGGACGATCGCATGCATGCGCGTGTAAAAGTCGTCGCCTGCCCGCGAGAAATTTTCCCAGGCCGCCGCGGCGTGGCCGGACATCTCTGCTGCATCCGTGGCGCGGCGGGACATCTCTACTGCTTCCGCGGCACGGCCGGACCAGATTGCTGCATCGACGGGGCGGCGGGACCTCCGTGCTACTTCAGCGGCGCGGCGGGACCTCTGTGCTGCCACTTCCGCACGGCGGGAAATGTCGGTTGCTCTCGCAGCAAGGCGGGACATCTCTCGTGCTTCCGCTTCCATGCTCGCCTCTCCCTGGTGGCAATCTCTCGACTCAGAACTCACGCTGGCCATGGCAGACGCAAGGGAAGGATGCTGAATGACTTGTTTGTTTTTGTGGATGAGGAGTTGAGGAGGAATGTGCAGTCATCTTGGCATACTAGTATTTATAACCGAGTACTAATACGCTCCTAAATGGGAAACCGTTTAGGTTGTGATCGGTGTGAACAGGTTTGGAATTCAATATAAGCGTGGTACTAATACGCTCCTAAGTGGGAAACCGTTTAGGTTGTGATCGGTGTGAACAGGTTTGCAATTCAATATAAGCGTGGAGTAATTTGGAATGTGACGAAGCAAGCTCAAAATTTATTGACGGTTCTAGTTTCAAGTGCGGCACTATTCCCGGATGGAGTACTTCTTTTGTACTCCCCTCCTTCCGGTTTTATAGGGCTTATCTCAAAATTTTAGTTTTTCCATTTTATAAGGCTCAATTTGGTTGTTCCTCAACACATGTTCAGATTCCAAGGTGCATTAAATCATTGCATGCAAGTATTAAGAGAAAATTGATCAATGCATGTACTTTATGCATGCATGCATTGCAATTAATGCATTGAAAAACATAATTTTTTGAGAAAAACAAGAGCATTAATTAGGTGCTTCTGCAAACTACAAAAAATATTCCACCACTCACCATCTTGGTTGGTGAGATTTTTGAATTAATCCCTATAAACCGGAAAGGAGGGAGTACTGTTGTGTACATGCAATAGCTGACACCGTCGTATACATATCTTACGGTTAATGGGGCGTTCGACAGGAATAGCCGCATGGCGAGCTCTAGGCTAGTCCTTTTTTCAGACGCATTAAACCTATCTCTCGGGACTTCTCGCACGCACCATCGTGCCACCCACAAAAACTTGTACTCTGAGTTTAGTAGTATGTTATACATGAAGAGAATAGGTGCACGCACGCATTCGTCCTCTCACACACGCGTCTTTTTTTTTTCTTGAAAAGGAGGATAATGACCCCCGGCCTCTGCATCTGGGAGTCACACACGTATCTGTAGCTACGAATTGTAGTGTTCTCAACCATCCGATTGGCTCTATCATGGATGTACCTTTATACTAAAACATGTCTAGATACATATATATTTTGACAAATGGAAGGCATGTATTATGGAACGAAGGGAGTGCTTGTCATCAAATGGATAAAAAGGGACGTATCTAGAACCAAAATACGTCTACATACATCTCCTTTTATCCATTTTGATGACAAGTAGTACTTCTTACCCAAAGGAACTTTATATCCAACAGACACAAAATATCCGTTTGGTATTTGGAAATTACTGATCGATGTCAAAGTAATTGCTGCATCATACCAAAACCCACCATTTCTTAAGCTAAAGTAGACCAAGGTAATCCCTATATTAGCATATTACTAAGATAAACAGAAGGCCTTTGTAGAAACATTTAGGGCGTGAGCTTGTCAATCTGAATGTGGAGGGACACAAGCTTAGCCCGACCCGGCAACTTAGGCGGAACTATCAAGAAGGTCAGCTCACGCGTCGGCGTCGCGGGATCCTTGCTGCTTGTCACATCCATTTCCACCTTAGCGGTGTCGGTCGTGCCTTTGGGCTCCCCGGCGAGCCGTTAAGCCTGGCTTAGCCAAGTAGTGCGGCGGTGGGGGCGCCCTTTCACGATCTGGGCGTCGACACGCGGCGATAAGGGCGCCCGATGTCGAGCACGCCTCCGACCAATAAAATGCGGCGGTCCTCCTCCACGAGCAAAGAAGAGCCGTGGCTCCGGCAGTGGCACTTGCGGTGGAGCACCTTGCCGTACTAGATCACGTGCACGGGCATGGGATGCACGGTGCTGATGTGGTGGTAGGCGCCCGGCAGCGCCTTCGTATGAGCCGCAGACGGGCACGGGCATTTGCGGTAGCGGCGGACACACACGCTCTGGTGATCGGCGAGCTTGTGGTAAGTGACGTAGAGCCCTGACCTTCGATGCGGGCACTTCACCCTAACCAAGCGAAAGGATGGAGTCCACCGCCGTGTTCCGCATGTCGAAGCCACCGCCGCGCTCGCACTTCTGGCATTGCCGCTGGTTCCCGGGGTGCTCGACGCGGCAGTCCGCGCAGGCCAAATGCCCTCCCTTGCACTGCAGAAATCAATCGAACACCACATCAATCAAGAAACCTGCACCTTGCTCAATCAGCCGAGCAGACGAGGGTGTATTCAAACCTCATACACTAGGCGTCAAGGCGGAGGCACAAGGGGCGTTGGAGCACGGTGAGGTCCATCGAGACCTTAGAGAGCTCCATCGTCGGCTCCTATTCGGTCTGCATGATCTCGCTCTCCTCTGCACAACCATCTCTCGACTTGGGCCGGGGTATTACCAAGCTTTACCGTCAGATATTTTATAGTACTACTTCAAGGTGTATTAAATCAACACATGCAAGTATCAAAAAGAAGAAGTCACGGCATGCATGCATGCGTTGTAATTAATGCATCGATAGCATAAATTATTGAAGTACTCCCTCCTTTCCGGTTTATAGGGCTTATCTCAAAATTTCAGTTTTTCCATTTTATAAGGCTCAATTTGGTTGTTCCCCATCACATGTTCAGATTCCAAGGTGCATTAAATCATTGCACACAAGTATTAAGAGAAAATTGGCCAATGCATGTAATTTATGCATGCATGCATTGCAATTAATGCATTGATAAACATACTTTTTTGAGAAAAACAAGACCACTAATTTGGTGCTTTTTGCAAACTACAAAAAAATATTCCACCACTCACCATCTAATACCTTGGTTGGTGAGATTTTGAGATGAGCCTTATAAACCCGGAAAGGAGGAGTATATCAAGTGCAGTGCTTTGATGTGTCGCATCAACTTCGTACATCAATGAGAAGTTTGATTATCCTCTCCCTCGCAGACTTAGCACTTTTGCCTTTGGTTGTATGACAGGTTGGCCACACACCTGTCGGGCCCACCTGTCATACACGCAAAGGCAGGAGCGTCCCTCCCTCGCCCATGAGCGTGGTGGCTGGCAAGACTAGGAGAAGCTTTCACTACATGCTCTCCCTCCCGCACGCGGTGTTCATGCAGCAGTTCAATCGGTGTTAGATGGCCAGAAGCATACTGTAGTACTCCTCCAGTGAAGTAGTACTCCATCATTGTTCGACTTCCCGAAGAGGCGAAGAGCCAAGAACAGCCCGGATGCTCGTGTGGCAGTTTCATGTGTAGAGTAGTCTAGGATAGCGTGTATTGTGCCTGTAAGATTAAAATCGTTGGGGTTGACTCCATGCTATGTGGCCATCTTGAAGTTTTTAAAAAAGTTAAAATAGTCTTACGGCCCTACATCACCACGGTGATTGTAGTTTACTGCGCTCATCTGGTCAAGACAGGAATATATATTTTAATTTGTTTTTTTTAAAAGGGGGGACTTCCCGGCCTCTGCATCAAAATGATGCATACGTCCACATATATTTTAATTTGTGGTGGGTAAATGTTAGAGGTTGCAGCAAATATATTGTACACTGCGGGTCTTTCAGCCAAGTTTAGAGGCAAGCATGTGGGGCCGGTGATATGATGTGTCGCGTCAACTCGTACAACAAGGAGAAGCTTGATTTTACTACACGCCTTCTCCCTCGCACATGCGCACGGTTGCTTGCAAACGAGGACATGCTTTTGCTTAGTAGTACTTCTACAACAAGCTATCCGTCCCGCTCGCGGTGGACGGACATGCAGCAATGGATTCGACACTGTAGAAGCAGTTGTAGTAACATCATTGTTCGTCTTCTCGAAGAGGCGAAGAGCCAAGCGCAAACCGAACGTTGCGATTCTGCGAACATTGGAGCACGCATATAGCCGAGCTCTTGCATGAGACAAAATTGCTATGTGAGCCCACTATTGTACTAGTATGCATTACAACAACTTGCTAGTATAGCTACATAAATCGAGAAAGGAGTATTTGCCCTTCTAGAGATTTCAACAAGTGACTAGACTACACGGGCGAAGTACATATGGAGCAAAATGAGTGAATCTGCAGTAAATAAATATGTACTAGTTCTATGGTTTTCCTCTCCGAGGTGCACAATATTGAGTATCTTGACTAGTTTATTTTGACACACATTTACGTTTTTTGACCACAGTCTGGGGCATAGCGCTCATATACACGCAGCATACACTCACCCTATGAGCCTTTTACACACATGCGACACTATCATCTTGAAATTTACGAAGTCACCATAGGCACCTCGTCGTCGGCCAGGTCCATAGGTGCTTGAATGCCAAGGAGGAAGAGGGTAGCGGTTCCCGAGGCGTTGAGCAGTCAATGATGCATCCTCAATTACATGCGAGAGGGAATTAATTGGGGAAGCGAGAATAGAGCCAAAGACGATGTGAATGCAGCGAGTTTGGACTCTCATATAATAAAAGGCGCCCACCACTCCAATCCATCTACTCCAAAGTCTCTGCAACACTGCTCACTCCAATCCAAGACCAAGTGACCGAAGCCACAAGCACCTATGGAGGCGATGGGCCAGCGGCGATCGGCTATGCCAAATCATCCAAGCGCCCGACTGCTTGACCCGCACCAGCATGGCGTTCTGAGGCAATCTCTTGGCGACCGCATGGCGCCGTAGCCCTCGCCGACGCCCGGCTTTGCCTCTAGCATGGGCGACATGATGGTCAACTCCATCTCTGCAAGTTCACGCCCGTCAAGAAGCGCAGACGACCTTGCCGTACTGCTCCAGCCCAGCGCCCGGGCTCCTCATTGCCTGCCACCCTCATTGGCCTACATGGTGACGAACTCTTTCAAACCACAGGTGGCCTGCAGTCTTGGAGGTCGCGATGAAGAATGTGCACCTCGAGGTAGCGCTTCAAGCGGCGCCTCGCCATGCAAGAAACCGTCGACTGCACATCCCGTCTCTGAGGAAATCGTCTACATAGGCCACTACAAAGGCAAGCGAGGACAAAAAGGCGTTGGCCTTCTTCCTTGGCTAGAATCTTTGGATGCCATTGTTGAAGCTGCGTCGACTGGCCACGAAAGCCGCTGCTACTTAGGCGCCGTTAAATTGGGCTGGCATACTGAAGTTGAGGAGGTGGACGTCATCGATGGATGCATCTCTTCTTCTTGCCTCCTGTAACCAGCACTGCATTGCCTCATGGTCTTAACGTTTTATTAGTATAGTACTCCCTCCGTTCCTAAATATAAGTCTTTCTAAAGATTCTAGCAAGTGACTACTACATACGGAGCAAAATGAGTGAATCTACACTCTAAACTATGTCTACATACATACGTATGTTGTATTCCATGTGAACTAGTATCTAAAAGACTTATATTTATGAGCGGAGGGAGTATATGGCATTTTATTCGGTCGTAATGTTTTTCACCGTGGGGTGGGGCGCATGATTGAGCAAACCCACCCCGCCCACTGGCGCGGCTGAGTTTAGAATTAGAAGAGAGAAAGCGAGGAAGGAGAGCTATTTGTATGCAGACCTTTGTTGTCATATGGGACTCGTGTTTACTGAATAGAATCTTGAGCACTTTCGTGCCTCTTTTTTTGAAGGAAAAATTAGTCGTATATCTAGTACCACTAGTTGAGTGCTTGGCGACCTATAGTTGTCATCACTTTAGGTCTCCTTTTGAACCGCAGTGCACGCTTCACAGTACATATTTTTCACGCATTTATCCTCCTATATGTACTCCTAGGCTATTTCCACGTGCTCCCATTCGCCGACATGTGGGACATAGAGCATCTGGGTCGTAGTGCATGCACGACTCGGAGCATATCTTAGGGGTACTTTACATTTCAGACCTCACGAATTACATGCAAACCCCATGAGAAGAATAAATAAATGAATGAATTACTACATGAAACTGGATTATTTTAGTGGAAAGCTGAAGCATGTTCATTAAATTTTGGACATAACACGTTTATAAAAATGACCAGGACCTAAACCAGGTCTAAGGGCCTCTTTGATTTTTCCATAAAAAAGGGCCTCTTTGATTCACATTATCTTGAAAAAGACATGAATGGGGAAAGTATGATGGCGATGAACTGAGACAAGGATAACTCTAACTCAGTTAGAGGTTAGAGTTAGATTCTAACCCTGAACTAACTCTAAACCAAAGAGGTGTATGGATGGCAGGGTTAGATTAACAATAAATGCTCTATCTCAATCATTTGACTACTTTGGACCCTATTTTTAGTCAGACTAAAATAAGTCCCTTGGATCCAAGACCCTTTTGGTGTGGCCGGCTCTTCTGCGGCGTCCTCTCGCTCACAATTGACATAAACGAACCATCTATACAAATCAAGCATGCAAAACATGATAATTTTTACTTTGTCCATACAAATGAGATATCCCACTTAAACATACAAGTCGTCAATCAAGCTTCACAAAATAAAAAAAACACTTCATGAAACAAAGAATGAGCTAACTCATCACGGAAATCATTCACGATGGGGAGGGAGCCCGGAACCCCTCACGCACCGAGGGAGGAGCTCACCATCGTCGCTCTGTAGGAAGGCTCTGTAGAGCCCAAGGCCCGGGAAACCCTCCGACACCGGCCCTTGCGAGTTGAGGTCGACACCGGCATGGGTAGCAGGGCGCTTGCATGATTAGGAACTTAATCTTTGGGCCTCTAGAAATAATGCAAGCACTGTAACTAAAATACCTAGGAAGGTGAAGCTGAATCTTTGGGCCTCTAGAAATAATGCAAGCACTGAAACCGAAATACCTAGAAAGGTGAACTGAATCTTTGGGCCTCTAGAAATAATGCAAGCTGAAACTAAAATACCTAGGAAGGTGAAGCTGAATCTTTGGGCCTCTAGAAATAATGCAAGCACAGAAACTGAAATACCTAGAAAGGTGAAGCTGAATCTTTGGGCCTCTAGAAATAATGCAAACTGAAAGCTGAAATACCTAGAAAAGTGAACTGAATCTTTGGGCCTCTAGAAATAATGCAATCCTGAAACTGAAATACCTAGAGAGGTGAACTGAATCTTTGGGCCTCTAGAAATAATGCAAGCCTGAAATTGAAATACCTAGAAAGGTGAACTGAATCTTTGGGCCTCTACAAATAATGCAAGCCTGAAATTGAAATACCTAGAAAGGTGACCTGAATCTTTGGGCCTCTAGAAAGATTTATTACCTCCTCAAGCAGCATCAAACAATTCCATGCGTGCACCACAAATCTATAGCAAGTTTGATCAGGATCTACTTTTCCAAATCAGAATTAGCGCTAGAGCAAGCAAGATCAATGATATGGCCGCGAGACAGTGAAGGAACGAACAAACTCACCCCTCTCGCGACCTCCACAGGTAGAATCTTGTTGCCTTCTGCAGTGAGGCGAGAAACTTGTTGGTGAAGGGGAGGCAGGCGACCTTTGAAGGCCGGAGGGAGAGGGCGGCCGGAGTAGAGGCGTGAGGCGGAAGGAGAGGTGGCGGAGGAGAGAGAGAGGCGGCGGCACTTGGGCGAGGCGGCCCTATGGATATGAGAGAGGAGTCGTGCGAGAGGGGAGCGATGCAGTGCGAGGCGGTAAGATTTTTAGTTCTCTTTTAGTTGGCCCGAGGATAACTAAACCAATTAGAACCTCTCCACCGGGCTAGTTTTCTTAGCTGGGTTAGAGCAAACTAGCTCAAACTAACCCCTCTTGTTTCAATAATTTGAGGCTATTTCAACCCAAACTAGCTCTAACTCAGGGATCCAAACAAAGAGGAGTGTTCTTGTACATGCTACGGTGTGGACCGTAGCACATTGTTTTTATGGCCATATCACCACATTGTTTTCTCTGTTGGTTCACTTTGGCTATAAATGGTTCATTGCTGGTTCACTAGGGTGCCGTGGTTCGCACTCCTCAGACTGTAGTACTCCCTCCGTTCCTAAATATAAGTCTTCGTAGTTATTTCACTTGTGGACCACATACGGATGTATATAGATGCATTTTATGTGTAGATTCACTCATTTTTCTCCGTATGTGGTCCATAGTGAAATCTCTCCAAAGACTTTTATATTTAGGAGCAGAGGGAGTAGTATAGTACTAGTATATACCGCATCATTCTTTGCTCCTTCTTACTACTCGGCATGAGGGAGAGCAGCATCCAAGATTGACGTGTCATGCACCAGATTAGAGCGCGGAATGGAATGGGGGCATCACCCCGGTCGGAGCGCCAGTAATTCATGACTATAGTGAGTGCTCATATCACAAGTATTTCCAGCAGTAACGCGCCGTCAAATCGCACAGCCCCACTCGCTTACCCTCCTCGCCTCTCTATCAAACCGCCTACCCGAAAACTGCAGCGTCTTGCCGGGAAAAGCCCCGCCCTCAACTTCTAACTACGCAAAAATTGTTCAAGCTTGTTCGTTCTATATAAATATAGTACTTACTGTATGGTTATTCACCCGTGGGGTTGTTCAATGAATGGAGGGGTGGGGAGCACAAGTGAACCTTAAATAGAGAGTTTCTTTTCTTTAATGCCACGTACACAAATTGAAACGCTTGTTGTGGAGAGAAAAAAGACAATCACTCCACTATATATGGATGCAGGAGCCTGAGCCCTTGCTTTACTAGGGTTGCTCTCTTCATTCTCTCATCCTCTCCAGATATAAACAAGACAGTGGTAGCGACATTTTCTCTCTGCTCACCGCTGGTCACAGATCCGACCGGATCCCTTCGGCCGGTGTGTGTAGAGGACTAAAAGGTGCATCGTTCACGCGGTCATCGCCGCCGAGGGAGGAAACCCACAACTGCTGGAGGGGCCCGATCCTCTGCCCGTGTCGTTCTCTCCGACACAGCGGCGGCTCGAGAGGTCCTCCGACCCTTCTTCCTCCCTGCCGTATTGTCCGCAGATCCGACCTGCCACCGCCGACATCCCGGCGACCCTCAGGTATAAGTTCTTCGAAAGCGGCCTTTCTTTAATGCCCAGCTGCCCACGTGTCTGCATGTGCATCTTTTTCTACTCCCATCAGCTCTTCCAAAGCCACCTAAATTTTTAGTATTATTAGAGGTAAAGCTACTGTCGGCGTTCTGGGAACGGGGGTCCCAAGACTTGCCTGCCTGCGACCTGTGGCGTGGCTCAAAGGAGGCCCAGGACGGCCCATCTTCATCAACGCAAGCTCAAGACCCTCGCGAGGGGCCAAGCCTCATGAGGCGGACGACGAGGAGCTTCCTCGAGCACGGCCTCGTCGAGGCTGGCTCATGAGGAGGCGGAGAGTTCAAGGTAGGGTACCTCGCGAGGTGCCCATGACGCATAAGCCATGACGACCAAGGGTGCCCGGTCGGGCACCAGCCCAGCAGCGTCCTCTTTTCCTCTTTGGTACAAAGGAGCAAGCGCAGCGAGAGCATCAAGCAAAGGCATCCGTTTGATGCAACAAGACCAAGACCAGCCCAACGGCTGGAAGGAGTCATCGTGGAGCCCAAGCGAGCGTCATCACCAGAGCCTTTGGCGGCGAGGACCAACTTTAGTCAGGATAAGTGTACCCACTGTTCCCCTTCAAAATGGCCAATTGTTGGCGCCCTTCCCGCTCAATATTTGGGAAGAGGCCCAGGGCCTTCGCCTATAAATAGGAGTAGCCACCCCCAGGGGAGAAGGATCGGCCCCCCGGCATGAGACCGGAATCCTCACCAAGGAACCAGTAGCTAGAGCAACTGAACACCACCTAGAAGTTCATCTCACCCACCAAGAACAGACCCTCGCGAGGCTGTTCTTCCCTGTACTGTTCCTCGTCAGCCCCAGAGGCAATCCACCACGCCACAAACTAGAGTAGGGTATTACACCACAACGGTGGCCCGAACTAGTATAAATCTTGTGTCTCTTGTGCTGTTCTGTTTAGTAGTTTAGGTCCCTCCGATTTGGCGAGGTACGAGATGGTGGAGGTTGGATCTCAGCGCACCCAGTGTTTGAACCTCAAGGGTCTGCGGAACCCGAAATCCGACATTTGGCGCGCCCGGTAAAGTGCGCGGAATCCTATACGCCACCTCGTGTCCCGTCAGACGCCACCACCATGTCCGGCGACCAAGCGGCAACTCAGATCCTTAGGCGGCGTGGCCCGCCCACGCTTGGCCGCTTCGCCTCAGGCAACCCCGTGCCCAGGGGAGCTCGCGGTCCGCCAGTGCTGCAGACGCGGCGACGGATAGGCCTCGACGGCTCTCACGCCGCGGCAGGCGCGGTCGGCAGCTAGGGCCTCCAATCATGCCGCGACCACAACACTGTACACCCGCCGGGAGCAGGCGAACTCGAGGGCCGCGCTCACAGTGGCCCGAGAGCTGCTGCAGTGCAGAGCTCTTTGGAGAAGCGGCCGCGACGTCTTCTTGGAGCGAGTGGCGAGCTCTGGGCTTTGCAGCCTCGGGGCTCACCCCTTCGCACCCAACTTCCTTCTCGAGGCCCAGGCGGCTCGCAGGGGGGCTCAGCAGCGTGCCGCGGGCTCCAAAGCTACTCCAACACGGCTGAAGCTGTCGGCTCGGGCAGCGGCGGGTTGCCCCGCCCGACCCGGAGAAGAAGGACTCAATGTAACTCACGGCCCTGGTGGGCCGCCGAGCCACCACCACACGGCGGGCGCATCAAGCAGAGCAGCATGGCACGCTCAGCACTACGGCGTGGCCCTCGGGATGACGGCGCCAGAAGAATACATGCCCCACATGATGGACCAAGGGCACCCGCATGAGGGAGAACAAGGCTCGCTCCTCAGCCCGACACAGGGGATGAGGCGCGAAGCCGAGCCCTTCCAGGAGCCTCGAGGCGGTCCCACTTGGTCATGCCGAAGCGGCGATTATCGGGTACCGCTACTTCCTCAAGAGCAAACATACGCTAACCTTAGGTCACAGGAGGTACAGGACGCCACGACGAGCGGCTGCCCCGCTCCCGCAGTCTCCTACCCCTCGGGAGGGGGCCGCAGGGGGCTGCCGGAGAGGGGCAGGGATCCGACATCACCACCGGCGTTCGAACAGGCGTTCTCGAGGCAGGCCCTACGCTTGGGGGCGCCTTAGGGCCTGCCCACAGCGGAGGACCCGTGGTCGTCGAGGGGAACGGCTGGCGACGCTCTACCCCATCGGCGGCGTCCTGGTTTCCGGTCATCGTTGATGGCACTAGAGTGTGGCGCAAAGGCGGGGCCTCGTCTGGCGATATGAAGCAAGGCGGTACACTGTGAAGAAGGCCCGGTGCTGTGAAGCTTCGCCGCCCATGACACTCTCACGTAATAATGAGTGGGGTTGTACACGCCCGAGTCTCGGGGTGCGGCCTCGAGCCACAGGGCTCCCTCCACGCCCGATGGCAGCACTTAGCTCATGCTGGTGAGAAGATGTCCAAGACTAGACTAGGTGCGGACGCGGCTTTTCTTCTGCTTTCTTAGCCTTTCCATTTGGTTGTCGCTTCGCATTGGATTTACATTGGATTGAATTTGAGATTTGCGTGTGTTCGGGAAGGGGTGCTTAGTCTCGTTCGAGCAAATCTCTCGCGTTTGATTACAACTCCGCCTCATTGCCTCCCCTCGTGAGCCCCTCGCGAGCCGGGCCAAAGCCTAGCTTGCGCAACCCACCCTATCGCCCGCGCGTCCTCTCCGGAGGGTTTTACTGCAGATCCTCACGGATTCGATCAGGAGACACTCAGATCGCCTCGGCCTCCCACAGGCTATCTCAGGCTCGTCTGAAACAAAGGTAAACTAGCCAACACCGCATTAAACAGCCAACCACTTGGCGGCAGGCGTATGGGCGATGTAACACCTGCTAATATGATGAACACAAGTTTTACATGAGGCTCCCCTCCCAAAATGCTCTCACAGCCATCGAGGCCAAAACCTGAGTTCTATTCATGCAGGAGTAGCGGAACAGGGACAATACATAATCAGTCGAGATAAATCCCCAATGCGTCCTCGGGAGCACCTCCCGAGCCGTTCTTTGGCGTCGCTGGCCTCGCCGTCCTTTGTCTGCGTGGTCGTCGGCGGCGTCTGGGCCGTTCACCACGCCGCCCTCATCGGCGGCCACGACCACGTCGTCGTTGTCCGAAGCGAAGGCCCGGACGAGGGCATCCACATTGTCTTCCACCCGGTCGCCCGAGTCGCCCGGACGGCTGGGAAGCTGGGCGATGCTGCGTCAGAAATCGAAGTGGGGGTCCATGTCACAGAGATGGCTGAAGACACGAAAAAAGCGCGCCAAGCAGCGCGCGACTCCTCTCCTCCACCAACCTATTGGCCACGACCGACCGCGCCTCGGCCGCGCCACCACGTCGGTGAAGAATCAAGGTTGCGGCGTGAATTAACCACGTGCGGCTCGCCAAGCTGCCGCCTCGCAGATATTACCCAAGGTTGCGTTGGCTCTTTCACGGGCGTGGCGAGCATGGGGCCGTGCTCATGCTCCAGGATTCGCCGATGGCGCATCTGCGTCCGCGTGCAGCGCGCGGCGGCCTCGGCCTCCTCCACCCGTTAGTGCGAAGGAGCGCCTCGGCACGAGAGGTGGTGGACTCCCTCTGCGCCACCTCGAGGCGGCCCGAAAACATCGGCCCGCTCGTCGCCTCCTCGGCACAGCCCTCAAGGCAGCGGTCCTGCCCTCAGCCTCGGCCTTGATCAACCCCAGCCTCTCCTCAAACTCACGCTCGAGGTTCGAGCGCGCCGCCGCCACTCGGCGTTCGACCTCCTCCAGGACGCGGGCTTCCCGTGCAGCGACCTCATCCTCTGCCCGCGTCACCAAGCGCTCCCTCGTCTCTAAGCGCTCATACTACGCCTGTAGCGTTGGCGGCTTCAAGCGTTAAGCGCCTCCTCACGCTCGAGCTCCGCCGGGTCGCCGGAGGCCACCTTCATCGACGCGAGGGCTGCCTCGCGCAGATCCACTCGCTCCTCCAGTGAGTGACACCGGGCCAGGAGTTCCTGTGCCCGCTCCTCCGCCGCCTCTCGCCGCCTGTTAGCTTCTCGGGCCTCCTCGACGGCCCGAGAACAGGCCTCCCGAGAGGCTGCCAGCGACGCCTTGGCCTCTTCATCATCAAGATCATGCCGGTGGCGTGCAAGGGCGACAGCGCCCTCCAGCTCGCGCCTCTCTGCGGCCAGGCGCAGGCCTTCGGCCTCAAGGCGCGCGTCTTCATCAGCGAGCTCTTCACCAAGCAGGCTCACCGCGTCAGCCGCCCTTCGAAGAAATCCTTGGCGAAGGGCGCGGCGCTCCCGGGCGCGCTCGTGCACGTCCTCCACACCATCAACCGCCCCAGGCGGGCGCCGGGAGCCACGAATCAGCACTCCCCCTCCGGGCAGGGGGCTGGCACCCTCGCGACGGCCGGGCACGCCGCGCCAGAAGCCCGGCCTGGAGCCAGCCCATCCCCAGACGAGGGGCGCAGGAAGCGCCTCAGCCAATCGCCGTCCACGACCAGGCGAGAAGCCCACGGCAGGCTAGCTATGCCACGGGAAGGCCCGCGAGGAAGGTCGCGCGAGGCGCGGGCCACGACGCCTCGGGATGGTTCACCTCCCGGTCGCCCTCACCACAAGGGCTCCACCGCTTGGAGCACTCAAGGACGGAGGAGGCGGAGCTTGGGGGACGGCTCCTCACCCGTCTCCGTGAGCTTGGCGGGAAGGGACTGCAGGCAAGGATCGGTACAAGCAGCGAAGAATCGGGAGCTGGAGAAGGAGAAGGCTTACTCATCGGTGGCGAAAGTACTTCCCTCACGCCAATGACGACAAGGGTAATCATCGCCCGGGCCTCCCTTCTCTTAGGAGGGCCTCGAAGTTCACGCTGAAACGACCCAAGATTTGAGCGCGAGGTCAGCCTGCGGCGGGGAGAAGCATCAAGGCGACCTGCGTCGAGGCGTCCGCTTTGGCCTTCTTGATCGCCTCACTAAGAGAAGCAGCAGGGGCCTCGGGGGCTCCATCCGCAAGCGCTGCGGGCAGCTGCCTGCCGCCCTCAGCCGCGGCGGCATGAGCCTCAGGAGCTGCCCCCTCATGAGCATCGCCCGGCGCTGTCACCCCGGCGGGGGTCCCTTCGGCCTCTGGCGGCTCGTACCTCCCTGCTCTGCCACTTGAGGAGGAGCCGCCTTGGCCGATTGGAAGGGCTGTCACCATCCTTTGGATTCTCATGAGGCCCACAGGAGACCAGGTAGCGCGGCCCCCATTCATCGATGATAGGCATCTGGTTCACAAAATCACCCCTCTTCTGGCAGAGGTACATCAAGGCCCCTCCATGCCGGATGCCACCGGGGTTGGGGTCGCCAGTCAGGACCAGGAGCACTTTCCTTAGCGCTTCAGGCGTCAGGTCTTCTTCCTGGAGCCTCATACGATCACCAGGCCCGCTGAAGGACCACATCCGATGGGAATGGCGTTGGAGAGGAGCAATGCGGCACATCGGGAACTCCTTCACCACCTTGGGCGCTGTCACGATAGCGACCTCGAGGAAACAGCGGGCGCTTGGAACAAAAGATGAGCGAGGGCTTGAAAGCGTCTGGCCCCAACTTTGAATTGGGGACAGCGGCGAGGTTGGCTCCGATAGCGAGGGGCTGGGCACCCCACATCCACGATACAACCACCTTCGCGGAACTCAGGCCGGGCGGAGGCGGCTAAAGTAAATCCCCCGAGCCGCTGTCTCGGTAGCGGCGATGAAGCTCACGCACGCCCGAGCATTGGGTGGGGTCGACAAGGCGCAGAGAGAAGAAGTGGCGCAGCAAGGCAACCGAAGGAAGGATGCTCATCATTGCTTCACAAACGAAGGCGAAGACCGAGAGGAGAGTGATGGACTCAGGACCCAAATGCATCATGTGGATCTGATAGTTTGAAAGCACGGCATTGAAGAAATCAGAAAAGGGGGGAACCAGCCCCGCCCATAGGGCGTCAGCAAAATACCGGACTTCGGTGACTATCCTGTCGATGGAGAAGTGGGACACGGGCCAGGCCGTCGTCCTCCAGCATTCATTGAAGGTGGTGGCCAGAGCCGAACTGACCTTGCCCAAGCCCTCTAGATTGAGTATGATCGACGGTTCGACGGCGGAGGCCGCCGGCGGCGGCGAGCGAGGTGGAGGCACATGTTTCTTCCCTTTCCCCTTCTTCGTCGGAGCCATGGCAATTGAAAGGGGGGAGATTCGATATTGGATTGAAAATGGAAGCTGGAGTTCGAGAGGGGGAAGGACAGGGGCGCAAAAGTAGCAGAGAGGAGAACGGATGTGTACAGCCACGTGTCCGCCTAGCAAGGCACGAAATAAGGAGGCATGGGGGAACAGTGCCTCCCACGTCCAATCAACCGCCACGCGTCGCCCAAGGCCGCAGGCTGTTAGGGCCCGCGTCGCTTCGCACTTGCCCTTACGCCTCTCTGCTCGGCCAAGTTCGGGCGTGCCGTGGGCCCGGGCTCTTGCGGCGTTCGGGAGCAGGGGTCCCAGACTTGCACTGCTGCGGCTGCAGCGTGGCTCAAAGGAGGCCCAGACGGCCCATCTTCATCAACGCAAGCTCAAGACCCTCGCGAGGGGCCAAGCCTCATGAGGCGGACGACGAGGAGCTTCCTCGAGCACGGCCTCGTCGGTGGCAGCTCATGAGGAGGTAGAGAGTTCAAGGCAGGGTACCTCGCGAGGTGCCCATGACGCAAGCCATGACGACCAAGGGTGCCAGTCGAGCACCAGCCCGCGCAGCGTCCTCTTTTCCTCTTTGGTGCAAAGGGAGCAAGCGCAGGCGAGAGCATCAAGCAAAGGCATCCGTTTCGGTGCAACAAGACCAAGACCAGCCCAACGGCTGGAAGGGAGTCATCGTGGAGCCCAAGCATGCGTCATCACCAGAGCCTTTGGCAGGCGAGGACCAACTTTAGTCAGGATAAGTGTACCCGCTGTTCCCCTTCAAAATGGCCAATTGTTGGCGCCCTTCCCGCTCAATATTTGGGAAGAGGCCCAGGGCCTTTGCCTATAAATAGGAGTAGCCACCCCCAGGGGAGAAGGATCGGCCCCCCGGCATGAGACCGGAATCCTCACCAAGGAACCAGTAGCTAGAGCAACTGAACACCACCTAGCAGTTCATCTCACCCACCAAGAACAGAGACACTTTCATGAGGCTGTTCTTCCCCATCTTATTCCTCATCAGCCCAAGAGGCAATCCACCACGCCACAAACTAGAGTAGGGTATTACACCACAACGGTGGCCCGAACTAGTATAAATCTTGTGTCTCTTGTGTTGTTCTGTTTAGTAGTTTAGGTCCTTGTGATTCGGCGAGGTACGAGACGGTGGAGGGTTGGATCTCCGCGTGCACCCCAGTGTTCGAACCTCAAGGGTCTGCCGGAACCCGAAATCCGACAGCTACTTCATGCATTCGAATCTAGGGCTTTGTTCAAACAACGAAGAAAGGGGGGGGAGAAGTTGTAGCATGAATCTAGGACTTGATTCAAAGAGGAAATAATATGGTGAAAGTAGTAGAGACCGGATACCCAACCGGTCTCTTGGTTGAAAAGGGAAATAATGGGAAAACACAATACAAACTGGATTAAGAACAGATCTATTATTGGTTGAAAAAAGGATAGAAAGTGGCGGCTGGTGGACAAGTCAACAGAGTATGTCCAGGATTAGATTTGCTTCCATCACATAGTAAAAGGTCTCCAAGATTAGATTTTCTACCCTCACATAGTAAAAGGTCTCAGGATTAGATTTGCTGCCCTCACATAGTAAAAGGTCTCAGGTTTAGATTTGCTGCCCTCACATAGTAAAAGGTCTCCAGGATTAGATTTGCTGCCCTCACATATTAAAATTTCTCTATGATTAGATTTGCTGCCCTCACATAGTAAAAGGTCTCCAGGATTAGATTTGCTGCCCTCACATAGTACAAGGTCTCCAGGATTAGGTTTGCTGCCCTCACATAGCGTGAACAAGCTCGACATCACCACTTTATGCCTCCTTGTAGGTACATTGTGTTGATGCGTCCACTGTCGCATGCCCTTATACCAACCTTTTGTTGTTGACGTAAGGGCGCATGTAAAATAAAGCGATCACACTATTACCTTAGGGACATGTCTAACCAGTGTTATTGTTAATCTAATGCCTCCAGTGATAAGATACAATTAAACTGTGTTACAAATGGCACTCCTGCTGTTTTCCCCAGTATGATAAGTAAGTTGCTCATTTACTGTTTGAGTGTCTGGTGTCCCCACGGTCCCATGCCCTTAAACCAACTCTTTAGCTCTGTTGATTTACGTATGCAGTAAACAAGCAATGCCACCATTAAAGTAATCCCATATTTGAGGAATCTCATTGTTGATCGTAATGCTTCTGGTAACATGAAGCATTGCTGACGTTTTAAAATTTCTACTGTTCTTGCGTGATTGCCATGAACATAATTAAGATGCTTCTTTTCATTTTGTATATGTTTCGTATATTCTTATTGACCAGCAACTATTTACTTTCTATCATTTTGTGCATATAGGGATATCCATTTCACCTTGTTGCTATTGTGACCTTTTGGTGAACTGCACAAAACACTTTTTTTGGAATGAGTGTCTTGTGCAGTTCAACTAAAATGTCACGTGGGCAACATCTCTCAATTTTGGTGGAACTACACAAAATGGTGATTGGAGTTTCCAAAATCTCCGTCAAGTTCTGCTGGTAATCTCATGCAACATTTTATTAGCCTTTGCAAGATGGAGCCATCACTGTCACCATAATGGCACTTTATTTTAGTGGAACTGCACAAAAGGATAAGAAAATTATAGTTGCACCTTACATGAGCCGGACAGCCAACCTTAATGTTCCTCAATTTTAGTACTACTAAAGAAGAACCTGCCAGCTCACAAGAGCAAGTACTTCTTGCTAGCTGAATGATGCAATCTTTGCTTCATTTCAGGTGAACTGCACAAAAAGGCGCATGAATTGAATCATGGAACTCCAGGCAGACCTCATCCAATTAGAGTTGGAGGTTGAGTTCAAGGAGGCCGCTATTAAAGCGAAATCATGCTCTCCTGTCTCCTTGTTTGTGCTGTGCAAACATGTTGTGCAAACAGGAACAACTACAGATGTTGTGACGGTCAAGAGCATTCGCCAAGTTCTTCGATTGTATGACATGGCTAGCCAAGATGAATTTTATCCCGATATGCACTTTATCAAAAGGCTCTAATGGGTTGGTTCTGAATCTTGCAAGCTGGGAATCAGTGAGATGTGTAGGCATCTTTGTTGTACTTATTATTTGAATCTTATTTGTTGGTTCTGAATCTTGCTAGTTGGGAATCAATGAGATGTGTGGGCATTTTTGTTGTACTTATTATTTGGATCTTATTTGTTGGTTTTGAATCTTGCAAGCTGGGAATCAATGAGATGTGTAGGCATCTTTGTTGTACTTATTATTTGGATCTTATTTGTTGGTTCTGAATCTTGCAAGTCGGGAAACACGGCATGATTATGCAGAGGACAACAACCATAACAAACAGTTCAAACTTGGTAGTATTATCTTTGTGAAAGTGTGACAAATGTGCTTTGATCGTAATGCGCCCCGAGAATAATAATTCTAATTGTTGTGCATGTTGATCTGTGGCAATCGATAGAACGGCGAATGCATTGCTTGTTTTAAGTATAAATTTCTATTAAAGCTAATTAAATTTAAGTAAAGTGACCACTAACTCCTGTTATTACGGTACCAATCTGAGACTTCGCTTCATGAAAGCGATGTGTGGCGGAGTAGGTTTCTTAATGGAGGCGTTTGAATGCGCCTGAGGTGCATCTTCTGCCGAGCATGCAGCGGACGAGGAGGGGTAATGCTTGTTGTCGCTGTACACACTCGACTTCTTGTTGAATCCAGTTCCCCAAAAATTTGAAAAAGCGAAGCTGCCGCCGCCCTACACACTCGTTCACTCGAAGAGACTCCAATGGCGATCCGAGGGGTGAGGCTGCTTTGGATATGGACTTCAGCAAGGAGTTCCCCTTTGAGTTCGCCGTTTAGTCCTATGGCTGCACCAAGTTGAATGTGATGTACACCAATGATGAGACTTCGGTGAAGCTCGCCGCCTCAGTCCTATGGCTGCACCAGGTTCTGGAGCATTCGCCCGTTTCATCGGTAGCGCCGACTACACCTTCGCTATGGTGGAGAGAAGGAAGAACGCGACGAGTCGGCCATCTGGTGCAACAAGCTTGTCGACATCCAGAAGCAATACAAGATCATCAGCAACGGGCAGGAGAAAGACTCCGTGGTTGACCTCGCTGAGACCATTATCGACAATTGATACGCCAATATGAAAGAAGACGACCTGAACACGTGGGAGGTACCTCTAAATCTCGCCTACATAACCTACACAGCCAAGGAAGCATACGCATACTACGCCATGTACAGGCAGATCTTGGACATGAGGGCGTGTCTGCTTCCCGTAACCGACGAGTACACGGACAACCGCATCGTCATGATCAAGCGTGCCAGGAAGGTCTAGATGTTGTACTTTATCTGTTTATAAGCACCTTTATCATCTGAGTGTTTCATGCATTAGCCTATGTGTCGTAATTATCTGTTTTGTCCGAAATATTTCTTTTAAGAACCCATTAACCTGATTGCTTTTTTAGTGGCTATTTGCTTATGTATGTAAACTAGTTCACTTGTTCGTAAAAAAAACTAGTTCACTCGGCTGCCATGGTTTGAATCTCCTTCCTCCCAACATATTCCTCTCCTCGGTGGACCAGCAGGTCTCTGAATTTTCTCACACTTTCTTTTCGATGTAAACTGAGTTTTCTCCCGATTACTTTCCCTAGAACCAACTCAACTGTCCCGTCTAGCCTAAAAATAATAATACCCCATTACTATTAACTCATCAAATTAAAATGATATTTTATTTCGTAAGTTGAAAGTTCTTACAAAATAATACTCCAATAATAATTGTTTATATATAACTTGCCAAGTTAACTCCTAGTGACTGCGTACATAAGCTTGCAAAGATTTTACTGACGTGCAATCATGTGTTTATGTTTTTATAACATTTCTCCGTCTAGCCCAACATGAAATTTTCACCCAGCCCAGCAAGTCCACGGATTTCGAGAAAAATGCAAATGGCATTTAAACGGGCTGCATAGATGCTACATCATTGTTTCACCCAGTCCACCAAATGGACTAAAAAAACAAATGGACTGGCTGACATGTGGGCCAGTAGGTCGAAACCTAACAAGGTGTTGGATTTACATCCAACGGCCGACATTCTTCTTCAATCAATCGTCTTCTTCCTCCAGCGCTGCCTGAACCGCCTGCTCCAGCCTTCGGCGTCCAGCGGCGTTGTTTTGCGCTCCTCAGCGAAACGCTACCCCGCCGACGGCCAGGCCATCCCTCCACTCCGCACCTCCTGTTATTCTCTGCCGGGTGTATGCCCACCCCACACCCGAACCAGTCAAGTTTCTCACTCCTCTCCGTCTGTGACTCCACTGTCGCGTCTTCCCCATCTCCAGGTCGTTCCAGTCTGGGGCCTCGCCGTCGTCCACCGCCTCGGTGCGCTCGGCGCGACGTGGTCAAAATACGAGAGTCATCGGAACAGGACTGTATGTGGAGAGCCTGATGGCTGGGACCCACGAGGTCCATGGTCGCACGCAAGGAAAGTCCTCCTTATTACGCACTGTACGTGGGAAGGGCTTCTGTATTTCGCGAAAAAAACGTTCCCCGGTGATGTGTCGGACCCACCAGCTATATCTTCGCACGCAAGGAAGTGCCTCCTTATTACGCACCAAAAATGAATACCCTCGCTAGCTGGGACCCACCATAGTGGGTGGCTGACTTGTGGGCCTACTAAGTTGACGAGGACGGAGGGCTTTGTCAACTTAGTCAATATGAACGATTCTAGCTCTAGTAACCGTACGATGTCCATCCAACGGCCATATTGCTTCTTCAACCTCTGGTCTTCTTGCTCCAGCCGCCCAAAGCAGCGCCGGTCGTGTTGCGTGCTCCTGCCTCTCGTGGCCGGCTGTGATGCCGCGGAGGCCTCACCGCCCCCTACAACTCCCACCGCTAGCTCAGGGTATCCCTCTACTCACCCACACCCCTTGTTATTCTGCGGCGACGACAGCCTCACGCCACAGCCGAACCAGTGAACCCTCGTACTCCTCTCCGTGTGGGCATCCACTGCCGCGTCTTCCCCGGCTCCGTGTCGTCCCCTTCTTAGGCCTCGCCGTCGTCCACCGCCTTAGTGCTCTCGGCGCGGCGTGGTCAATGTGGTCAACGATCGACTTCCATCGGAAGAGTACTGTACGTGTAGAGGCTGACAGCTGGGTCCACGGCCACAGCCCTGTTTTTTTGTGATTTGCCAAGTAAGTCGCTTTGTCAGGCCTGTTGGGCTCCAAATCTTTCAAGACGAAGAGAGCTTCATTCGGCTGGCCGAGAAAATGGCCTATCAGTAATGAGAAATGGACTGTACATTTTTAAAACACATCAAACCGGCAATTAGTTCCAAATATCTTTTTTTTTCATTTCGAGATTTTAAATTACATTAATTTTTATGCGTGGAGAATTTGTTGGATTTTATATTGATATATATTTATTTTTAAAATCAGTTTGAATGTGAGTCGAAATTTCGGGATTAAAAACAGTTCGGACCGCAGCGAACTATGCAAAATTTTGTATAATTTTTTAACCGTGGCCACAATATGGGCTGTAATGCTAACAAAAAGAATATGGGCTCCAAAAAAACATTAAGAATTAGCAAATGAGTTATAAATTATTAGAAATAATGGCAGATGGGCCGTATGCTACAGATTTGAGGATTTTCTAAAAAAAGGTTGACGCACAAGCAGTGATTTGTTGGATGTCCATCCAACGGCCGTCATGCTACTTCAATCTCTGCTCTTCCTGCTCCAGTCGCTCAAACAAGCGCCGGCGGGACTGCCTGCTCCCTCCTCCTCATGGTAGCTGCTGCCCTTGTGAGGCCTCACTGCCCCATCGTACTCCCATCGCTGGCCTAGCCATCCCTCTACTCACCCACACCTGCTGTTATTCTCCAGAGACGGCACACGAACCAGTAAACCCTCGTACAGTCGTACTCCCCTCCGCGTGGGAAACAACTGCCGAGTTTTCCTTGCCTCCGTGTCGTTCCCTTCCTAGGCCTCGCCGTCGTCCACCGCCCTGGTGCTCTCGGCGCGGCTTGGTCAACGTGATCAACGACCAACATGCATCTGAAGTGGATCAGACGTGGAGAGGCCGATTTGGGTCCACGGCCGCATGCAAGGAAATGCCTCCTTATTACGCGCAAAATAATGATTCCTCCACCTGACATCAGGGACCCACCAAAAGGGCCTCTGTATTTCGCGAAAAAATGTTACCGCCGCTGACAACTCGGACCCACGAGCTATATCTTCGCACGCAAGGAAGTGCCTCCTTATTACGCACAAAAAAATGAATACTCCCCCTGTTAGCTGGGACCCAATATAGTGGCAGGCTGACTTGTGGGCCTACTAAGTTGAGGGGACGGAGGGCTTTGTCAACTTAGTCAATATGCATGATTCTAGCTCCAGTGACCGTACGATGTCCATCCAACGGCCGTAGTGCTTCTTCAACCTCTGGTCTTCTTGCTCCAGACGCCCAAACCAGCGCCGATGGTGCCTCGTGCTCCTGCCTCCCGTGGCCGGCTGTGATGCGGCGGAGGCCTCACCGCCCCCTACTACTCCCACCGCTGGCCAGGCCATCCCTCTACTCACCCACACCCCCTGTTATTCTGCGGCGACGGCAACCTCACACCGCAGCGAACCAGTGAACCCTCGTACTCCTCACTGGCGTGGGCATCCTTTGCCCGCGTCTTCCTCGGCTCCGCGTCGTCCCCTTCCTAGGCCTCGCTGTCGTCCACCGCCTGGTGCTCTCGGTATGGCGTGGTCAACATGGTCAAGGAATGGCTTCCATCGGACGTGGATATGACGTGGAGAGGCTGACAGCTGGGTCCACGGCCGCAGCAAGGAAGTGCCTCCTTATTACGTGCAAAATAATTATTCCTACACCTGACAGCGGGGACCCATCGGACGGGCAACCGTATTACGCGAAAAAAAGGTTTCTCCCTGACTGCGGGGACCCACCAGCTACATCTTCGCACGCAAGGAAGTGCGTCCGGGCAAATAAACCGATTCGCCCCCCTGACAGCTGGGACCCACCAGCTACATCTTCGCAGGCAAGGAAGTGCCTGACAGTCGGGACCCACCTGGTCGAAGCGTACGTAGCGTTGTCATTCTGGTCGCGAACGTGTATGTACATAATGGTCGTTATAGAGGCGCGCACGTGTCGTAGTAGAGGCGCGCATGTAGCATGTACACGTATGTACATCGACGAGGGTGCAAGAAATAAATACGACCACGTACGTACATACGGGCAGGGTCTCGAACGCCTACTCGCGCATACGTACGGCCAGGGGCTTGTGTACATGGCTGGGTCGGAACGGAGAAACAGCGTCGTCGTCGTGTTCATGGGGAGGCAACGAAATGCATCGTGTTCATCGGGAGGCAACGGAATGCATCGTGTTCATCGGGAGGCAACGGAATGCTCGTGTTAATCGGGAGGCAACGGAATGCGTCGTGTTCATCGGGAGGCAACGAAACGCGTGGGAGCCAACCGGCTTGGACGGAACAGGCGATGGAAACGAGGCCTGGCGTACCGCACAACGGAGGAAACAGACCTCCTACGTTCGGAACGGGGTCCTGTTGATCGGGAGGGGTGTGGCGTACCGCAAAACGGAGGAAACGGACCTCCTACGGTCGAAACGGGGGTCCTGTTGATCGGGAGGGGTGTGGTGTACCGCAAAACGGATGAAACGGACCTCCTACGGTCGAACGGGGTCCTGTTGATCGGGAGGGTGTGGCGTATCGCAAAAGCAGATTTAAACGGACCTCCCTACGGTCAAACGGGGTCTGTTGATCGGGAGGGTGTGGCGTCTGGCAAAAGCAGACGAAAGCGGACTTGTGGTGGAGCGCTATGGTCAAACGGGGTCTGTTCATCGGGAGGGGTGTGGCGTACCGCAAAAGCAGGACTCCACGGGATACGATTCATCTCCACCGTCGACCTCCTCCGGCCTCCACAAAGCTACCGTCCGACCTCCTCCGGCCTCCACGAGCTACCGTCGACCTCCTCCGGCCTCCACGGGCTCCTGCTCATCCAGCCTCCACCGCGCTACTCCACCGGCTATTGTTCAACCACCCCTCCACGGGCACCCCTCCACCGTCTACTGTTCATCCAGCCCTCCACACCACGGGGTCCTGTTCAACCACCCCTCCACGGACACCCCTCCACCCTCTACTGTTCATCAAGCCCTCCACACCACGGGGTCCTATTCATCCAGAGGCAATGCCACTGCTCACTGTTCATCCAAACCCCCCCTCCCCCCCCGCAGCGCTCACTGTTCATCCAATCGACCGGCTTCAGTTAGCAGCAGTAGCGAAGGAATCGCTCGATCGGGTTCAGTTAACAGCCATCGATCGATCGCTCGGGTTCAGTAACGCGTAGCCTGCAGTGCAATCGTTCGGGTTCAGTTAGAGCCCAACGCCTCGCTCGGGTTCAGTTAGAGCCAACGCCTCGCACGTGTACGAGAGAAACGCGCACCGCTCGGCCCCCGACCTCCCACCGTAACCGGGAACTCCCTGAAATTTTTCTCCCCCTCGCTTCAACCACGGTTTTTTCCGCCATGGACGGCCCAAAGAATGTCATGCAGCTGCATCTCCGGCCCGCCCAGGACGAAAAACCCATTTTCTATCGTGATTTTTTGTCATAGAAGTAGGAGCCCACCACATCTATGATGATACCGGGTTTTTTCACAATTATCGTCATAGAAGTGTCATATGTATGACAGAAAAAAAATCGTTCGGCCCAAAATGTCACAGATGTGTCTTTTTTTTGTAGTGGTATTTAGAACACATGCATGCGTATTCATGGAAAAAAGTCATTTTTAATCTTTATAGCATCTTTTTGGAGCAGTTTAAAATAAGGCGACCGCTAAGCGTGTAGCGGCCGACAAAACGTCTCGGCCGGTCCAAAGGTCACCGTTCGATCCGCCTAACACAAAGCTCAGAGAACCGCTCGATACCGCTTCGTATCGAGGCCCTCTCGCATGGACTGGTCGTCGTCTTCCTCACCCTACGAATCCCCACACCTAGCCCCTCACTGACTCGGCCTCCCAAAGGTGCCGCCAAGATTCGCTCCTTGCCGCCCACGCCGCCGGGCGACCCCAAGCCAACCTTGCTCATTGTTTTGCCGCCTCGCTTGCCGGCCACCCGTGCCGACCGCTTCGCCTGGTCGCCCCATGCTTCGACATTGGTGATCGCAGCTAACCCACCGCCCGCTCTTGCCACAACTGTTCGCCAAAGATGGCCGTCCGCCCTTGCCGCAAAACTGGTTCGTCATCATGACCGGCCGCCGCACGCAACATCGCCTGCCGCTGGTTCAGCTCGATGCACGTCGTTTGTGTGTGGTTGGTCACTGTCACCGTTACACGCCCTTGCAGCTTTTCCCAACGCCGGTTCCAACTTTTTATCTCACCGGTTCCAACAAATTTCCTTCGTTGTAGCAGCTTGATTCACCGGTTCCAGCTTTTCTTCGCCGGAAGAAGCTTTTCTCAACGCAGGTGGAAGCTTCACGGCGCCGGTTGTAGCAAAATCAGTCATCATCGCAAAACCACGCCCATGCCGAGTGCAGCAAAAAAATCTGCCGGTTCCAGCTTCTAAGGCAGCCGGTTCCAGCAAAAATAGCTCATCGATGCCCCCACCCCGTCGCCATTGTAGCAAAATCGATTACTGGTTGTAGCAAAAATCGATCATCGTTTGTAGCTTTTGTGATTGCCGGTTGCAGCTCTCCATGTAGCCGTTTCCAGCATGCCAAGGAGTCGGTTCCAGCAAAACTCCATGGCTGATTGCAATCTTGCCTCCGGTCGCCATGGAGCAGTAGGAGATGCAGTTGAGAGAGGGGAAAAATCGAGGGGAGGACACTGGCCCGGGGGGACGGCTTCAGGGGTGCTCGCCGGAGAAGAAGAGGAGGGCTCGCTGGAGGTGATCTCCGGGTTGGACTTCCATGGCAGCCGGGAAGGTGGGGAAAAAAGAAGAAAGACACGGGAAAAAGGGAAGGAGGAGGACGCACGGATGGGGAAAGAGATAACGTGGTGGGTCCTCGTGGTTTGATTCGTTGTAGCGCCGCGCGCGTGGACGAGACCGGCCGAAGCGTTCGGCCGGCGCGCCGGACGCAAGCATTTTCCTTAAAATAAAGTGCTCCGTTACACCATGTTCTGAAAATCCGTTCTTTTTTTTTGAGGGGGGTAAAATCCGTTCTAAACAGCAGCACTAGTACAGATAAAACTAGGGGTAGGACGGCTACCGGTGGTAGAGCACTACTGTACTGTGCGGCTGTAGATGTGCACGGTTGCCTAGTGTCTAGTCTAGACATGTGACCACGAATGGGGAACAATGAGTAGCTGCAGCTGGCTAGCAACTCTCGGTTGGTGAGCGTGCGCATCGCGTTCGCACGGGTGCGTTCTCCAGGACGGCTTGTTGTCTGAACGGCATTGCGCTAAGCTGGCAGTACAGTACTAGTAGTAAGACTCAAGTTACCGAGTGTGCCGTCAGTAATCTCTACCCTATTGCTGCTATGCTAGTTTCCCTTTTCCAGTTCAATGGCGTGCTTGGTGTTGAACAGTTTATCAGATGTGCATGGAAGATCCAACCAGCGTTTTTTTTTCTTTTCCCGTAACCTCAAATAAATGACGCCAGGGCAGGCAGCGTGCCCATCCCCTGGCAGTTCTAGCTACAGTTTCCATTCCGTAGCAGTGTGCAGTAGCAACTAGGCAGCGTGCTCTTGGCCTGCTCGGGCATCGATAGGCTAGAGAAGAGCAGACGACTTTTCTCTTTACGAAAGAACTCGTTGGATTAGCACCAGTGCTGTTAGATGATTAGCAAAAGCGCATGCAGCAGCCGCAAAACTTTTTGACCGTCTGTCTGTTTCGCTTTCCCTGGTCTTCCTTGCTTGCCTTGGGATCGGCAAGGCCCAACTCCAAGTTTTTGGGTCAGGGCCTAGTGGCTCCACGACCAGCGACCGGGGGAGGGGAGGCCCGTAGGGCACTGCACTTTACTTTGTCTTTGTGGACGCATGAAGAGATGCTTCACAAATGTGGGTGGAGTCGAACGGCTCAGCACGTTCTCCTTGCACTTTTTTTTTTCGAGTGAACTTCCTCGACAGGCAGTAAACAGTGGCAAAGCGCACGCGCGGGTTGCAGCAAATCCAAAGAAGACTGATAATACATGTTTGGAAATTTGAAAAAGAATCATCTAGATGTCGGTATTATATCAGAAATATGCTATATTTGATCTGTAAATGTCCAGTGGAGTGACGGGTCTTCTGTAAAATTGACACATCTTACCTCACATACCGGCAATGCTACATCAACGGGCCTTTTTTACGGAGTTTCACGGATTGGTTGACATGGACCAATAGAATTAAGGATTGGGGGGAGGAACGGCCCACACCCCCTGAAAATCAGGGAGGGGGGGGGGGGGGGCCAGAGAGATTAGTTAGAAGGATGCCCTGTAAAACGCCCGTAATCGTCCGTGCGTCTAGCACTTTTGCCTCACATACGTTAGATCTAGATTGGATGGTAAAAAAAACATCGATGACATACACCCCATCATCATCATCGACTCAGTCTTCCATAGGGGTGGACACAGAATACTACTACTTCTGTTCCAAAATAGATGACTCAACGTTGTACTAACTTTAGTACAAAGTTCGTACAAAGTTGGGTTATCGATTTTGAAACGGAGGGAGTACCAATCAAGTTATTTTGAAAGCAGCCCCAGAAAATTACAAAGAATTGTTATTTAGACCACTGAAACCTTGAACACAAGCAAGACACACAACTACTCTAGGTCTTAAATGTTGAAGGACCAAAATGTCGCCCCCGGTGAAGCAACCCTCCATCAGAAAACTCCAATGATGGCAAAGAAACTCGGTGATCGACAACATTGCTATTTATACTAACAGAGATTGCTTCATTATGCATAACACAGTAACATACGCCAAATGAAGATATATCAAGGTCTAATCAAGGTGTTTAAGGATGTGAAAGAGGCTTATGGAACTCACACGATCATGCTCAAGAAGATTGACCATAATCAAAGCAAGATTGTACATTTGTCATACTAGATTCCGCTGGGGAGCGCTGATTGTTGATTGCATTAACATCTCAACTATAATCCCTTTCATTAGAAGTAAAATTTCGCATTCCCTGGACCCCACAAAAAAGCACTCTCCGAAACCAACAATTGGGGTGGGAGACATGGCATGAGGATTCCACGAGAGGTAATTGGTGGTCAATTGATTTGGAATGGTCGATATCGTTCCGGTTTGACCAATTGGTGTCCAACTCTAGTTATTTAATTTCTTACATTAATAACTGCGCATCCCCAACCAAAAACCACAAAATCATTCTTCCCACATGAGCATGGTACTCTCACGAGGTAAGATTACTAGATTAGCGCCTCTCAATTTGTCTACAACCCCGCACCAGTCTCAAATCACGGTCCCTATACACACATTCCTTACAATTCGCCCCTTCCATAACACAAATGTCACCCAACGAAGGTGGCACACATTGGGTTGGTGGTTAGTAAGATTAATGCGAGTGGTGACATTAGCTAGTGAAGTGCTTGCTCCCGTAGGAGTGGTTGGATCCCCCAAGTATAAGGGTGATGTAACCTAGCAACAAGTATTTTCCTCGGTTAGAAAACCAAGATTATCAATCCAATAGTTGTAATGTAGCAAAACAAAGTGAATGGTACCTGCACACAAAACACACTTGTCCCCAACACGGCAAGAGGGTTGTCAAGCCCTTTATCTTGCTAGTGACAAGATTAAACGCAAGTGATAAGATAGTTCGTAACAAAGGAAAATAAAAGGAAATAGGGCAGCAGATAATATATTTGTTTTCAGTAATGAGAATAGACCCATGGGTCATAGGTTCACTAGTGACATCTCTCTCAAGCTTACAAGTGTGGTGTGGTGAAAGAATTATAGTTGGGCAGCAATTAAATAACAATATTTATATTTATTACTATGAGCATTCATATTATAATCTCGTATTGTCATTACATATGTGGTAAGTAGACCGTTAATTCAACTACATCTACTACTAATGCTTCACTCAAAGACCGCTATCCAACATGCATACCGAAGTATTAAGTTTACAAGAAACAGAGAATTGCAATAAGCATGATGTCATAATGGAGACAACAAAACATCAATCAATATGATGAGACATCGTCGTTTTATCCTTTGTAGCAACAATAAAATACGTGTCTTCGCCCTTGTTGTCACTGCCTTAGAGCACCGCGAGATTGAATCCACTACAAAGCACCACTCCTTCTGAAGAAAAACCCATCAAAGTTGACCAGAGAAGACAGATAGAATGCAAAGCTATTTAATCATACAACAAGAAAACCTCAAAAGATTCTATTATATTCAATAAACAATCTGATCATAAAGTGATAATTCATCATATCCAACAACATGATGGTCGCCGTAGTTGAACTTCCATGGACAAGCTGTCATGTCTACGGACACATGCATTGCATACCGATCACTGGAAGGAGTAGTAGAGAAAGCTAGGCAGATAAATAGTTCCTTATAATCAAGCGAACCCACTCTACTACTTGTTCCAAAGACATGCACACCATCGAAATATTCCATCTATATCAATATACACAGAGAGGAAATATTTTCTTTTACAAGAGAGGAAATCTTCTTCTTCTTCTTGAACTTCCATGGACAAGCTGTCATGTCTACGGACACATGCATTGCATACCGATCACTGGAAGGAGTAGTAGAGAAAGCTAGGTAGATAAATAGTTCCTTATAATCAAGCGAACCCACTCTACTACTTGTTCCAAAGACATGCACACCATCGAAATAGTCCATCTATATCAATATACACAGAGAGGAAATATTTTCTTTTACAAGAGAGGAAATCTTCTTCTTCTTCTTGAACTTCCATGGACAAGCTGTCATGTCTACGGACACATGCATTGCATACCGATCACTGGAAGGAGTAGTAGAGAAAGCTAGGTAGATAAATAGTTCCTTATAATCAAGCGAACCCACTCTACTACATGTTCCAAAGACATGCACACCATCGAAATAGTCCATCTATATCAATATACACAGAGAGGAAATATTTTCTTTTACAAGAGAGGAAATCTTCTTCTCCTTCTTCTTCTTCTCCTTCTTCTTCTTCTCCTTCTTCTTCTCCTCCTTCTTCTTCTTCTCCTTCTTCTTCTCCTCCTTCTTCTTCTCCTCCTTCTTCTTCTCCTCCTTCTTCTTCTCCTCCTTCTTCTTCTGCTCCTTCTTCTTCTTCTCCTTCTTCTTCTTCTCCTTCTTCTTCTTCTCCTTCTTCTTCTTCTCCTTCTTCTTCTTCTCCTTCTTCTTCTTCTCCTTCTTCTTCTTCTCCTTCTTCTTCTTCTCCTTCTTCTTCTTCTCCTTCTTCTTCTTCTCCTTCTTCTTCTTATCCTTCTTCTTCTTCTTCTCCTTCTTCTTCTTCTCCTTCTTCTTCTTCTCCTTCTTCTTCTCCTCCTCCTCCTCCTTCTTCTTCTTCTTCTTCTTCTTCTTCTTCTTCTTCTTCTTCTTCTTCTTCTTCTTCTTCTTCTCCTCCTCCTCCTCATTTTCTGTGGGAGAAGGCTTCGCAACAAGCTCTCTGGACCTTGCAGCTATCTCGAAACTCACACACACATTGAGGGCAGCATATTTTATCCGCTCGTACATCAAGGGACAATTCTCCCATCCAGACGACCTTAATGCCAGTGTCTCATCACCCTTCTGAAGATTTGTTCTGAGCACAAAATTTGCTACGTCGAATAGGGATGGTGTAGATTTATCACAATCTTCTACATGAATTTTTATTCTGGTTTGTACATCAGCTATGCTTTTCAAATCAAAGTTGTACGGCTCAAACTTTTGTTTGTCCCCTGCAATGGCTGCCCCACAGAAGTATATGTCCTCCCGAGACAAGAAATCGTGGGGCTCACCTGGTATGGAGGGCGCGTGTATGATGTGGTACACCAAAACATCATCTTCGAGGCACAACTGAAGGATGGCGGCGCGTTCGATCTTCCCAGTGGCACGCTCCGTGTACTCTGCGTCGAGACCGATGACCTTCATTTCAACCTTTTGGAGGGAGTTGGATACATTGTTGATCCACTTCCGAACAACCCTTGGGTGGTCGGTGACGGTGGCAACTATGCTCAACGAGCCTTCGACGAGGACATGTTGGACGCTAAATACCCGCATCTCGATCTCTTTCGCCATTTGAAACCACTGGACCGGAGGGCTATGGTTTGAAGAACTAGGATTAGATGGCTAGTCTAACTGAAGAAGATGATTATTTAAAGGGGCTTCAGAATTACTCTAGGAGTATGTGAAGAGGTTAAAATAATGTGAATGCAGTGTGGTTTGGATGCAAATGAAGATGAAGGAGATGTGAAGAAGCCGAGGAAAATCGGTTCCCGATGGAGAAGTAAATGGGAGAAGTGGCCTGCAGGCAGTTGATTAGACGGCTAGGTAGACTAAATTAAAAGGCTATGCGGGTAGACTGAGGAGTGGTACCTGTCCGTGTATGTGCCCATCCTTCTAGCGCTACATGTGCCACTGGCTAGTTGAGGTCACTCTTTCGAATCACCGTGGCGAGACATTTTATGATTCCTTTTATTTCTACACTGTGCAGTCAGCGTGTTCGGGTTACCAAAGTCAGCCTCACCTTATGCACTGTGCAGTCACTGTCACCGCCGTTGTATAGCACGCCTTGCCTCATCTCCCTCTCCCCTAGCACCACTCCATCTCCATCTCCGTCTCGCCAGAGATCCTAAGGTCACTCTTCATGATCTCACTGTGCCCCCCGCGTACTAATACATCTCCAACGTATCTACTTTTTCTCACGCTTTTCCTCTTGTTTTGGACTCTAATTTGAATGATTTGAATGAAACTAACCCAGGACTGACGCTGTTTTCAACAGAACTACCATGGTGTTGTTTTTGTGCAGAAATAAAAGTTCTCGAAATGGAACGAAACTTTGCGAGGAATTTTTATATAATATATAAGAATTGCTGGAGCCAAGACCTACCGGAGAGGGGGCCCTGGGTGGGCACAACCCACCAGGGCGTGCTCCCCTCTCCTGGCGCGCCCAGGTGGGTTGTCCGCACCTGATGGCCCCGGACCCTGGAACCGACGCTATAAAATCCTATATTTCCAGAAAAAATCGGGAGAAAGAATTATCGCATTCCACGAGACAGCCGCCGCCACCTCCTGTTCTTCGGGAGGCCAGATCTGGAGTTCGTTTGGGGCTCCGGAGAGGGGGATCTTCGTTCTTCATCATCACCAACCCATATCCATTGCCAATTCCATGATGCTCCCCATCGGGAGTGGGTAATTCCTTCGTAGGCTCGCTGGTCGGTGAGGAGTTGGATGGGATTCATCATGTAATCGAGTTAGTTTTGTTAGGGCTTGATCCCTATTATCCACTATGTTATTAGATTGATGTTGCTATGACTTTGCTATGCTTAATGCTTGTCACTTTGGGTCCGGGTGCCATTGAGGGAGTCCTGGACTAAGGGGTCCTCGGGCGTCCGGCCTGTTATCCATGGGCAGGACTGGTGGGCTGTGAAGACACGAAGGCCGAAGACTCCACCCGTGTCCGGATTGGACTCTCCTTGGCGTCGAAGGCAAGCTTGGTGATCAACTATGAAGATTCCTTCCTATGTAACCGACTCTATGTAACCCTAGATTCCCCCGGTGTCTATATAAACTGGAGGGTGTAGTCCGGAAAGGAGATACTCATTACCATAGTCATACAGGCTAGACTTCTAGGGTTTAGCCATTACGATATCGTGGTAGATCAACTCTTGTAACACTCATATTCATCAAGATCAATCAAGAAGGAAGTAGGGTATTACCTCCATAGAGAGGGCCCGAACCTGGGTAAACATCGTGTCCCCTGTCTCCTGTAACCATCGATCCTAGGCGCGTAGTTTGGGACCCCCTACCCGAGATCCGCCGGTTTTGACACCAACATTGGTTCTTTCATTGAGAGTTCCACTGTGACGTCGACGAAAGGTTCGATGGCTCGCCTTGTCCTCAAAGAAAACATCACCTCCGGAGGAATCCTGGCCCCAGGCCAAACCCTCCGGCTGGGCGACTTTACCATGATCGCCTGCTCGTCATTGAGCCGACGATGACCTCTCGGCCATCGAAAACCCCTTCGCATCAACTCCGAACACTCCAAACAGATGGATCCGGCAGAGTTTTCATCCTTAAACGAGCTCCTAGATCGTATCGCCGCTTTGGGAATCGCCACATATTACGATCGGATCGGGCCTAAAACTGACCAAGGAGAAATCAAAACTCAACCGGTCACCCACCAGATAGCGGTAGTTGAGGAGCAGGATGGCGAGTCTTCTTCTATATCGAAGCTGGGTTATGTTCCGATCGTCGATCAGGAAGAACTGGATACTCACCAGCGAAAGGATGCGACCAGCCCTCCGTACATAGAATCAGATGGCAATCCTAAACAATCAGAAGATACTCCGGAGCCCGGGCTATTGAGTCTGGAAGGTCTTCAGACTCCGGATAATCGGCCAGGTTGGGGTTCAGATTTAATTCCACCCACCCACCCGGACATAAACGCTCTCATGAGCACAAAACAACAGTCTCAGGGAACGATCCACCACTTCTGGGCCAGATTCCTCCTTGTCAAGGACAAGGTAAAAGATTGCCGTGATGAGGACGCAATATCAACGTTCCGCAACAATTGCGCGGATGAAGGAATCCTCAACGCCATCAATCGCCGCCGCATACTAAAGTTCGCTGACTTAGCAACTATTGTACAAAAGTAAAACGCTATGGAAAGCGCCTAGAAAACTCAGGCAGCTTGCTCGGAACCGTCGGTCCAACAGTCCAACAGTCAAGAAAAATAAACCCACTATGCGGCATGGTAGCGTTCTGGAGGGATGGCTGGATGGCCCATGCAAAATACACATGACACAAGAGCAACCCACAGCCTTAGAGCATGTTGGATACTCCGACTGGTAGCCAAGAGCGGCGAGGAAGTCCTTATCAAGGACACCCCAGAGCAACACCCTCCAGAAAACGACGACATTAGAGTATTGACGATCTTCGAAACATTCGCTTCAAACAACAAGCGCAAAAGGGCACTTCCCAATCTCGCCGAGGTCTGCCAAATCGCTGCAATAAACCCTTGGAATGACATGGCCATAACATTTAATGCCGGTTACGAACCGAGGTACAGGTTAGTCCGAGTGCCAGCCGCATTAGTCCTCAATCCCATCGTGGACGGGTTTTGACTTACTAAGGTCCTCATGGACGGCGGCAGCGGATTAAACCTCATTTATGAGGACACACTCCACAAAATGGAAATAGATAGGAGCCGCATTAAGCAAAGTAGCACAACCTTCTGTGGAATCATTCCCAGTCGGGAGGCACGGTGCGCGGGCAAAATCACACTTGACATGGTATTCGGCACGCCAGAGAACTATCGATCCAAATAAATCACTTTCCAAGTGGCCCCTTTCAGCAGCGGATACCACGCCCTATTGGGGCGGGATGCTTTCACACGCTTCCAAGCTATACCTCATTACGGGTATATGAAGCTCAAAATGGCCGAACCAAATGGTATAATCACTCTCGTCAGTGATCCGGACATAGCACTCCGTGCCGAAAACAAAACCGCATCCCTGGCCCTTGAGGCGCTATCCGAAGCCCTCGCGGTCAAAGAGTTAACCACACTATGCTCCATGGTGGACAGGGACGATGTGATCCTCGACAAACGCCCCAAATCCACCTCCTTCAAACCAGCAGAAGAAATAGTCAAATTCCAGGTCCACCCAACGGACCCCAAGGAAACAGCATCTATCGGAGCACAACTGAACCCAACAGTTGACCCCACACTACGAGAATTCTTGCGTGAAAACTGGGACATATTTGCCTCGCACCCTTCAGATATGCCAGGGAT
The DNA here is from genome assembly GCA_021605145.1 of Aegilops bicornis. Classification (NCBI taxonomy): domain Eukaryota; kingdom Viridiplantae; phylum Streptophyta; class Magnoliopsida; order Poales; family Poaceae; genus Aegilops; species Aegilops bicornis. The sequence goes on from CM038669.1 coordinate 575,893,025, forward strand.
CCCACGCAAGCTGGCCGAACATAGTCTAAATATACTAAAGGGATTTAAAGCGGTCAAGCAAACACTGCGGCGCTTTTCCGAACCCAAGCGACAAGCCATGGGGGAGGAGCTTGTCATGTCAAAACTGGCGGATCTCGGGTAGGGGGTCCCGAACTGTGCGTCTAGGATCGATGGTAACAGGAGACGGGGGACACGATGTTTACCCAGGTTCGGGCCCTCTCTATGGAGGTAATACCCTACTCCCTGCTTGATTGATTTTGATGAATATGAGTGTTACAAAGTTGATCTACCACGAGATCGTAAAGGCCAAACCCTAGAAGTCTAGCCTATGTGTATATGGTAAGGAATGTGTCCTATCCAGACCATGCTCTCCGGTTTATATAGACACCGGAGAGATCTAGGGTTACATGAGGTCGGTTATATAGGAGGAAATCTACATAATAGGTCGCCTAGCTTGCCTTCCACGCCAAGTAGAGTCCAATCCGGACACGGGTATTGTCTTCGGCCTTCGTATCTTCATAGCCCATCGGTCCGGCCCATGGATAACAGGACGGACGCCCGAGGACCCCTTAGTCCAGGACTCCCTCAGTAGCCCCTGAACCTGGCTTAAATGACGAGGAGTCCGGCGTGCAGATTAGCTTCGGCATTGCACGGCGGGTTCCCCTTCTCCCGAACTCCAAGATAGTCTTCGGATGTGATGATTGTATCCGGACCTGTTACACACCATATTCTACCGCAGAGAGAATATATATATATTTCACACGAGTTCTATCCGCTGACAGCTTCCTGCAACGTGATATCACGCACGTCCGGTCATAATTTCGAACCGTTTTTCTTCTGCCATCCCACGTTTCAAAACGCGGTTGCTACCGCACGCCTTGTCGGGCAGAGATCGTGTCCCCCTATTGCGGATTCTCATCAATGCGGGCATGGTAATTCCAACTGTGCTGCTTACACGGCCCCGGGAATAGGCGAGTTTAAGGCGAGTAGGGAGGCATTTGACATTCGCGGCCTCTATAAGGGGGTAAGGACTCCCTTCTTCTACACACGCCCTTCCTCTTCCTCAGCCCTTCCGTCCTTGAGCTCCAGCGCCCAAGCCTTAGCTTCTCTCCCATTCGATAAAGTACTCCAAAGATGTCCGGATCCGGAGCTGGAGGTAAGTGGATGGCCTCTTCCGTCAAAAATAAGGAAATCAAGGAGCTCCGGAAGGCCGCGTATCTGGCCAAAGAGATCGCTCATCGACTCCCGCCCAAGGGACAGATCGTCCCCACTCCCAAGCCCCATGAGAGGGTTGTGTTCCTTACACATTTCGTCCGCGGGCTTGGGTTCCCTCTTCACCCATTCGTCCGCGGGTTGATGTTTTACTATGGGATGGATTTTCATGACCTAGCCCCTAACTTCATCCTCAATATTTCGGCGTTTGTCATCGTTTGTGAGGCTTTTCTCCGCATGCCGCCTCACTTCGGCCTGTGGCTGAAAACTGATACGTCTCCAACGTATCTATAAATTTTGATTGCTCCATGCTACTTTATCTACTGTTTTGGACTATATTGGGCTTTATTTTCCACTTCTATATTACTTTTGCGACTAACCTATTAACCGGAGGCCCAGCCTGTAATTGCGCTTTTTTTTGCCTATTTCAGTGTTTCAAAGAAACGGAATATCAAACGGAGTCCAAACGGAATGAAACCTTCGGGAACGTGATTTTTTCACCGAACATGATCCAGGAGACTTGGACCCTACTCCAAGAAGTGCCAGAGGCGGTCACGAGGGTGGAGGGCGCCCCCCTGGGCACGCCCCCTACCTCGTGGGCCCCCTGACGCTCCACCGACGCATTCCTTCCTCCTATATATACCTACGTATCCCCAAGCGATCAAAGGGGAGCCAAAACCTAATTCCACCGCCGCACCTTCCTCAGTATCCACGAGATCCCATCTTGGGGCCTCGTTCGAGCTTCACGGAGGGGGCATCCACCATGGAGTGCTTCTACATCAACACCATAGCCCCTCCGATGAAGTGTGAGTAGTTTACTTCAGACCTTCAGGTCCATAGCTAGTAGCTAGATGGCTTCTTCTCTCTTTTTGGATCTCAATACAATGTTCTCCCCCTCTCTCGTGGAGATCTATTCGATGTAATCTTCTTTTTGCGGTGTGTTTGTTGAGACCGATGAGTTGTGGGTTTATGATCCAGATTATCTATGGATAATATTTGAATCTTCTCTGAATTCTTTTATGTATGATTGATTTATCTTTGCAAGTCTCTTCGAATTATCCGTTTGGTTTGGCCAACTAGATTGGTAGTTCTTGCAATGGGAGAAGTGCTTAGCTTTGGGTTCAATCTTATGGTGTCCTTACCTAGTGATGTAAAGGGTTGCAAGGCACGTATTGTATTGTTGCCATCGAGGATAACAAGATGGGGTATTTATCATATTGCATGAATTTATTCCTCTACATCATGTCATCTTGCTTACAGGCGTTACTCGCTTTTTTAACTTAATACTCTAGATGCATGCCGGATAGCGGTCGATGAGTGGAGTAATAGTAGTAGATGCAGAATCGTTTCGATCTACTTGTCATGGATGTGATGCCTATATACATGATCATACCTAGATAACCTCATAACTATGCTCAATTCTGTCAATTGCTCAACAGTAATTTGTTCACCCATCGTAGAATATCTATGCTCTTGAGAGAAGCCACTAGTGAAACCTATGGCCCCCGGGTCTATTCTCATCATATCAATCTCCATCACTTTATTTACTTGCTTTGCTTTTACTTTTTACTTTGCATCTTTATACCAAAAATATCAAAAATATTATCTCTATCAGATCTCACTCTCGTAAGTGACCGTGAAGGGATTGACAACCCCTAATCGCGTCGGTTGCGAGTAGCTATCATTTTGTGTAGGTACGAGGGACTTGCGCGTGGCCTCCTACTGGATTGATACCTTGGTTCTCAAAAACTAAGGGAAATACTTACGCTACTATGCTGCATCATCCTCTCATCTTCGGGGAAAACCAACGCAAGCTCAAGACGTAGCAAGAAGGATTTCTGGCGCCGTTGCCGGGGAGATCTACGCAAAAGTCAACATACCAAGTACCCATCACAATCCCTATCTCCCGCATTACATTCTTTGCCATTTGCCTCTCGTTTTCCTCTCCCCCACTTCACCCTTGCCGTTTTATTTGCCCTCTCTTTCCCAATCTCCTCCTCTCTTTCCGTTGCCTTTTCCTTTGCCTTTTGTTTGCCCGTGTGTTAGTTTGCTTGTTCGTCGCGATGGCCCTACCTAAGTTTGGTGATCTTCACCTTAATAGGCTAGAGGAGATCGAAAACAATGTCAGGAAGTTTATGGTTTTGCAATTTGAGCATAATAATTTCTTTAGAAATGAGCTTAAGGAAAAAAGAGCTTTATGAGTTATATGAATAAATAGCTCGATGATATGTCCAAAGAATCTGATGGTACAAGAGGCCAAATTGCTCGTCTTGAAAAGATGACCGCTGAAATTTCGGATATGCAAGTTACCTTAGTTAATAAGATGGCCGCTAAACCGAATTCCTATGAAAATCAAGATGAAGATCTGAAAGTTATAGATGTGTCCCCTATTAAATCTTTGTTTTTCCTTATGAATCTTGATGAGACTGATTATGATCTTCCTTTACCTAGAAGGCGTTCTAAGAATTCTGAGTTTTTAGATCTTGATGATGAAATTGATAAAAGTGGGATTGAAAGAAATAAAAATTGAGATATGGCTAAACCCACTATTTTGGATCTCAAGGAATTTAAATATGAAAATTGCTCTTTAATTGATTGTATTTCCTTGTTGCAATCCGTGCTAAATTCTCCTCATGCTTATAGTCAAAATAAGGCCTTTACCGAACACATTGTTGATGCCTTGATGCAATCTTATGAAGAAAAGCTTGAGTTAAAAGTTTCTATCCCTAAGAAACTCCATGATGAGTGGGAACCTACTATCAAAATTAAAATTAAAAATTATGAGTTTCATGCTTTGTGTGATTTGGGTGCTAGTGTCTCTACTATTCCCAAAACTTTATGTGATTTGCTAGATTTCCGTGATTTTGATGATTGCTCTCTAAACTTGCATCTTGCGGATTCCACTATTAAAAAGCCTATGGGAACAATTAATGATGTTCTTATTGTTGCAAATAGGAATTATGTGCACGTAGATTTTATCGTTCTTGATATAGATTGCAATCCCTTATGTCCTATTATTCTTGGTAGACCTTTCCTTAGAACGATCGGTGCAATTATTGATATGAAGGAAGGAAATATTAGATTCCAATTCCCTTTAAAGAAGGGCATGGAACACTTTCCTAGAAAGAAAATAAAATTACCATATGATTCTATCATGAGAGCCACTTATGGATTGCCTACCAAAGATGGCAATACCTAAATCTATCCTTGCTTTTATGCCTAGCTAGGGGCGTTAAACGATAGCGCTTGTTGGGAGGCAACCGAATTTTATTTTTAGTTTTTGTTTTTGCTTCTATTTAGGAATAAATAATCCATCTAGTCTCTGTTTAGATGTGGTTTTATCTTTTAATTAGTGTTTGTGCCAAGTTAAACCTATTAGATCTTCTTGGGAGATAGGCATTTGATCTTGCTGTAATTTCCAGAATCTTTGCGCTCAGTGCGCGAATTGTTAAAAATCACCAGAACGTGATAAAATAGTGATTCCAATTGCTGCTGATCAATAAAAAAATTTCCAGGTCGTCTAATTTTGGTAGAAGTTTTGGGTTCCAGAAGTTTGCGTTAGTTACAGATTACTACAGACTGTTCTGTTTTTGACAGATTCTGTTTTGCGTGTGTTGTTTGCTTATTTTGGTGAATCTATGGTTAGTAAAATAGTTTATAATCCATATAGAAGTTGGAATACGGTAGGTTTAACACCAATATAAATAAATAATGAGTTCATTACAGTACCTTAAAGTAGTCTTTTGTTCTCTTTCTCTAACGGAGCTCACGAGATTTCTATTGAGTTTTGTGTTGTGAAGTTTTCAAGTTTTGGGTGAATTCTTTTGATGGATTATGGAACAAGGAGTGGCAAGAGCCTAAGCTTGGGTATGCCCATGGCACCCCAAGTATAATCTAAGGACACCAAAAAGTTAAAGCTTGGGGATGCCCCGGAAGGCATCCCCTCTTTCGTCTACTTCCATCGGTAATTTACTTGGAGCTATATTTTTATTCACCAACATGATATGTGTTTTGCTTGGAGCATCTTGTATTATTTGAGTCTTTGCTTGTTAGTTTACCACAATCATACTTGCTGTACACACCTTTTGTGAGATCCATACATGATTTGGAATTTGCTAGAATACTTTATGTGCTTCACTTATATCTTTTGAGCTTGATAGTTTTGCTCGTAGTGCTTCACTTATATCTTTTGAGCTTGATAGCTTTGCTCTAGTACTTCACTTAGATATTTTAGAGCACGGTGGTGGATTTGTTTTAAAGAAACTTGATCTCTCATGCTTCACTTAGATCATTTTGAGAGTCGTTAATAGCATGGTAATTTGCTTAATGTTAATATACTTGGTGTTCGAGATATGTGAAACTTTCTTTTGAGTGAATTGAATACTAAGATAAATTTAATGCTTAATAATTGTTTTGAGATATGGAGGTAATAATATCAAGGTCGTGCTAGTTGATAATTGTGAATTTGAGAAATACTTGTGTTGAAGTTTGCAAGTCCCGTAGCATGCACGTATGGATAAAGTTGTGTAACAAATTTGAAACATGAAGTGTACCTGGCTTGTGCATCCTTATGAGTGGCGGTCGGGGACGAGCGATGGTCTTTTCCTACCAATCTATCCCCCTAGGAGCATTGTGCTTAGTACTTGATTTTTGATGGCATCTAAATTTTTGCAATAAGTATATGAGTTCTTTTGACTAATGTTGAGCCCATGGATTATACGCACTTTTATCTTTCCTCACTTGCTAGCCTCTTCGGTACCATGCATTGCCCTTTCTCACCTTGAGAGTTGGTGCAAACTTCACCGGTGCATCCAAACCCCGTGATATGATACGCTCTTTCACACATAAACCTCCTTATATCTTCCTCAAAACAGCCACCATACCTACCTATCATGGCATTTCCATAGCCATTCCGAGATATATTGCCATGCAACTTCCATCATCATTATAATGACATACATTACTTTTGTCATATTGCCATTGCATGATCATTTACTTGACAGCAAATTTTAGGCAAAGCCACCAAGCATTATTTTCCATACATGTCACTCATGAATCATTGCACCATCCCGCACATCACGGAGGCATTCATATAGAGTCATATTTTGTTCTAAGTTTCTAGTTGTAATTGTTGAGTTGTAATAGAAATAAAAGTGTGATGATCATCATTATTAGAGCATTGTCCCAAGTTAGGAAAGGATGATGGAGACTATGATTCCCCCATAAGTCGGGATGAGACTCCAGACGAAAAAAAGAGGCCATAAAAAAGAAGAGAAAAGGCCCAAATAAAAAAATAAAAAATGAGAGAAAAAGAGAGAAGGGACAATGCTACTATCCTTTTACCACACTTGTGCTTCAAAGTAGCACCTTGTTCTTCATGTAGTGAGTCTCATATATTGTGCTTCAAAGTAGCACCTTGTTCTTCATGTAGTGAGTCTCATATATTGTGCTTCAAAGTAGCACTAAGATCTTCATAATAGAGAGTCTCTCATTTTGTCACTTTCATATACTAGTGGGAATTTTCATTATAGAACTTGGCTTGTATATTCCAATGATGGGCTACCTCAAAGTGCCCTAGGTCTTCGTGAGCAAGCAAGTTGGATGCACACCCACTTAGTTTCTTTTGTAGAGCTTTCATATACTTATAGCTCTAGTGCATCCGTTGCATGGCAATCAGTACTACTCATGTTGACATCAATTGATGGGCATCTCCATAGCCCGTTGATTATCCTCGTCGATATGAGACTTTCCTTTTTTGTCTTCTCCACACAATCCCATCATCATATTTCTGTTCCACCCATAGTGCTATACCCATGGCTCGCGCTCATGTATTGCGTAAAGGTTGAAAGAGTTTGAGATCATTTGAGTATGAAACAATTGCTTGGCTTGTCATCGGGGGTATAGAAGTTGGGAACATCTTTGTGTGACGAAAATGAAGCATAGCCTAACCATATGATTTTGTAGGGATGAAATTTCTTTGGCCATGTTATTTTGAGATGACATAATTGCTTAGTTAGTATGCTTGAAGTATTATTATTTTATGTCAATATGAACTTTTGTCTTAAATCTTTCAGATCTGAATATTCATATCACAAGTAAGAAGATTTATATTTAAATTATGCCAAATTATCACTCCGCATCAAAAAATTCTCTTTTTATCATTTACCTACTCGAGGACGAGCACGAATTAAGCTTGGGGATGCCTGATACGTCTCCAACGTATCTATAATATTTGATTGCTCCATGCTACTTTATCTACTGTTTTGGACTATATTGGGCTTTATTTTCCACTTTATATTACTTTTGGGACTAACCTATTAACCGGGGGCCCAACCCAGAATTGCTGTTTTTTTGCCTATTTCAGTGTTTTGAAGAAACGGAATATCAAACGGAGTCCAAACGGAATGAAACCTTCAGGAACGTGATCTTCTCACCGAACGTGATCCGGGAGACTTGGACCCTACTCCAAGAAGTGCCAGAGGCGGTCACTAGGGTGGAGGGCGCGCCCCCTACCTCGTGGGCCCCCTGACGCTCCACCGATGTACTCCTTCCTCCTATATATACCTATGTATCGCCAAACGATCAAAGGGGAGCCAAAAACCTAATTCCCCCGCCGTACCTTCCTGTATCCATGAGATCCCATCTTGGGGCCTCTTCCGGAGCTCCGCCGGAGGGGGCATCCACCACGGAGGGCTTCTACATCAACACCATAGCCCTCCGATGAAGTGTGAGTAGTTTACTTCAGACCTTCGGGTCCATAGCTAGTAGCTAGATGGCTTCTTCTCTCTTTTTGGATCTCAATACAATGTTCTCCCCTCTCTCGTGGAGATTTATTCGATGTAATCTTCTTTTGCGGTGTGTTTGTTGAGACCGATGAATTGTGGGTTTATGATCCAGCTTATCTATGGATAATATTTGAATCTTCTGAATTCTTTTATGTCTGATTGAGTTATCTTTGCAAGTCTCTTCGAATTATCCGTTTGGTTTGGCCAACTAGGTTGGTAGTTCTTGCAATGGGAGAAGTGCTTAGCTTTGGGTTCAATCTTGTGGTGTCCTTACCTAGTGACAGAAAGGGTTGGAAGGCACGTATTGTATTGTTGCCATCGAGGATAACAAGGTGGGGTATTTATCATATTGCATGAATTTATTCCTCTACATGCGTTACTCTGTTTTTAACTTAATACTCTAGATGCATGCTGGATAGCGGTCGATGAGTGGAGTAATAGTAGTAGATGCAGAATCGTTTCGATCTACTTGTCATGGATGTGATGCCTATATACATGATCATACCTAGATAACCTCATAACTATGCTCAATTCTGTCAATTGCTCAACAGTAATTTGTTCACCCACCATAGAATATCTATGCTCTTGAGAGAAGGCACTAGTGAAACCTATGGCCCCCGGGTCTATTCTCATCATATCAATCTCCATCACTTTATTTACTTGCTTTGCTTTTACTTTTTTACTTTGCATCTTTATACCAAAAATAACAAAAATATTATCTCTATCAGATCTCACTCGTAAGTGACCATGAAGGATTGACAACCCCTAATCGCGTTGGTTAAGTAGTAGCTATCGCCTGCGGTGCACGAGGGACTTGCGCGTGGCCTCCTACTGGATTGATACGTTGGTTCTCAAAAACTGAGGGAAATACTTACGCTACTGTGCTGCACCATCCTCTCCTCTTCGGGGAAAACCAACGCAAGCTCAAGACGTAGCAAAAACCTTCAATGTGAGGCCGAAAGTAGTGCACGGTCAACAAGCAGAATGCGAGGCGCAATGGTGGGCAAGATGCCCAACGTCACCTGGCCTGAAGGTTCATTTGCGGACATGGTAAAGGGGTGGCAATCGGGGTGGTTCTACATCACCCAGCCACGCGTCGTTGACTGGTTGGCGGCTCCCGAATTCCAATCCGGAATCCCGATGCGGCTCACCTCCTTTCAAGAGAGGTGCCTAACCTGGGTTCCCTAGGACGAGCTGACTGGGCTCTAGACGTGCATCCAAAACATGATAGAAAGGAAAATCAAGCTCGTCAACGTGGTCCAGGTCATGCTTGTTCGTCGGGTCCTTCCATGCCAACGCCAAACTTGTAATTTGTGGGAGTTCGAGCCGGCCAAGCACCAGACGCTACTGGAGCTCTTCGGCATGACGCACGAAGAAATCTGGAAGGTGCTCTTCAAGGCCGGCGAGGCGCCACCGCCACGATCAAGACCGCGGGCTTAGCTTGAAGCACCAGCCCAACCCGGTAAGCTCCTTTAAAGTTTTCAAGGAGTATCCCCTATTAGCATATATTGAGAGGAATTTTAAGCTTCCTTCCCCTATTTTCAGTCCTGGATTAAGTTGGCCGAGGAGATTAACTGTCCGGCTCCGCTGCCCGAGGACCAAGAATTTCCATTATTGGAGAAGATGTTGTTCCCTGCACCTTATGAGGTGCCAGAGAAGACGGCCAAGAAGGCGGCCCAAGGGGCCAAGAAGAGCCTTCACCGTAGACGCACTCCGGACGCGACGTCCGGAAGCGAGACTTCCTCTTCGTCCGCTGAAGACGATGATGAAGAGGAAGAGGAAAACGACTCCCCACCCGAAGCGGGGAGGAAGAAGAGAGCACCCCCACAAGCCCGGAGGCGAATGCGCCTAAGAGGGTTAAAGGCTCCCTCGCGGATAACTCCGCGTGGGATGTTGACAGCAGTCCGGAACGACCTCGCCGGACCAAGCCTCGGGCCACTTCGTAAGCACAAGAATTCACAAATGTCTGGCTTTTCAGGTTTGTAATATTGACATATTGTAAATCTTGTCCTTGCAGTCCGGCGCGCGATAACTCCCCGCGATCCTCGGCAGAGGATTCACTGGACAGAGGAGATGGCTAGCATATCTCCGCCACGTGCTCATTCCGTCTCACCCAGGGGTGATGACGAGGTGGTGTCCAAAAAGGCCTTCCCAGGCTGGGGGAGGTTCCGGAGATCATCGGGGTGACGCCCCATGATGACTCCTCGGACGCCGGACACATGGGGGAAAAAGCCCCCATGGAGACTGGTGACGGGGTCCGAGTTCCCTTCAGACCTCAGCCGGATACCATTCCGGAAATCTATACGGCTCCGGGGTCTAGAGAATGGCATTCCCCCCAAGGAGGGAGTGTGCCTGTTCCATCGGTGACCTCTGTCCAACCAGAGGCACAGGATAATCTGTTGGAGGCGCTGCGAGGCGCCTCTATCGTGGATGAACATCGTGTCCTTATGGACACGGTAATAGAGAAGGTTCAGTTCGCTAAAAGCGGATTAACCGAAGCCTGCACTAGACTTCTAACAGGCTTTGAGGTAAGTAATATGATTATAGGAAAAATATCACAGTATAGACAGTAGCCCCTGATACTCTGTATGGTGTTCGGGAAGAAAAGCCTAACAGAGGATCAAAAAATCGCAGGAGTCTAACACGAGTTGTCTATGTGAATAAGCAGGTATCGCTACAGGCTGCCACTGCTCATGCTGCGGAGGTCTCCGGACTGAAGCAGAAATTGGAGCGGGCCGAGGTGGCCGAGGAGGAGCTCGGCCGCGTGAAGAAGCAGTTGGAGGATAGCCAAGGTATGCAATAACCCGTGGGTACATTTTGAAAAAATGAATAGTCTGACTGGACTGAAAGTGTCATAAACTTTATTAGGGGCCACGACCGAGGTGGCAACCCTTAAGAAGGCGCTAGCCGAGGCCGAGGACAAAGCGGCCAAGGAACGCGCTTTGCGCAAGAAGCATGAGGCCCAGGTTGGCGAGGCACAGCAACAGCTCCAGGGCGCGATAGAGAAATTTGAGTCCTTGGACCGCGATTTTAAGGCGCAGGAGTCTGAATTTGCGAAGGCTCGCCAGAGCGCGCAGGATGCACGAGCCGAAGCCCAGAGCGCCCTCCAGGAGATTCAAGTGGCCCAGAAAATTGCGGCGGGTGAGTCTTTCACCATGCCGAGCAAGTATGTAGAGAAAACGTCGCTTGTACTTGTCCTGAATTTTGGTTTTCTAGGGGCATTTGCAGTGCGTCACGATTAAAGGTGTCGAACGCGGCCGAGCATTATAGAGCCGAAGAAGGGATGTCTACGGAGAAGATGTTCTAGTCCCAATATCTGGGATCCGAACATCCGGTGCCTTTCAGTGACCAGCTAAAGCAGTTGGTCGAGCTGCACAGGTTGGCAGAGCTGGCCATGAAGGACCTGATAGTCCGGCTGTGGCCTGCCGATCCTACACCTGGCAGCTATTTCAGACTTGTGCAGCGGCTTGTGAGTGCCTGTCCGCGGCTCGAAGCCGTGAAGCGGTCGGTCTGCATTGAAGGTGCGTCTATGGCTTTTGCCCGCGTCAAGACGCATTGGGCGAAGCTGGATGCCAAGAAACTAATGACCGAAGGACCGCCGGAGGGCAAGGAGCATCGTCGACACGAGCACTATTTTGATGGTGTCCTGGAGGGGTCCCGCCTTGTGGTGGAGCAATGTTCGAAGGATATTAAATTCCCTTAAGAGCATGTGTATTATCTTGCCCGGTAATATGGAACAAAGATGTTATGTAGTATAATGTTTATGATTTTAAATTTTACCTCCTGTGCGGCCGTTTATTAATCTGAGGGATGACCAGCCGTAGGCTTCTGCCCCCACGTAGATAGTATGGGGGTGTTCGGGATAAATCTAAACACTCTTCACTCCACATTCTGGTCCTTAAAGGAGGTGTTTGGCGCAGCGAACAGGGCAATCAGACTCTGCGGCCTTTACCGCCCCCACTTAGCCATAGGAGTTTGACAATTAATAAAGTTGGTGAAGCCCCTGGTGTTCGGAAGGCTGAATTAGGGGCGCTATACACGCCAAATCGGAAGAACCGATTCTTCGCAAGAAGCGGAAAAAATCTCCAATGATTTGGAGCCTCACGAACAGCTGACCGGCTCTCGCCGCATCATGACAGTCAGTTTTCGGCTTTCTCTACTGAGGTGCTAAGCACAGGAGCCGGGCAACCCAACTATTGACCAAAGACATGATTCAGAGTTGATGCATATAATACTATAAGTTTGGGGTGCCGAACTATACTGAAAAAGTGTTCGGACTTTTATTGCCGTGATGCGGGGTATAATGAAGCCCCTGGCGTACTAGTACGTACCATGATGTACGTGTGCAATGAGTAATAGATACTGAGGTGAGGAAACAGAAAGGATTAAGTAATGAGCTGACGCCACCATTTATTCACCGTTGTGATGTAATCAGTGCGTCGAGGCGTACTTTGTACCAGTAATGCGATAAGCAAGTAAGGCTATTTAACATGCCGTAACCAAGGGCGAGCTGCATGCGGGTATGTAAAACAAGTATATTAATCGTTTATTAGAGACCACCTGGGGGTTCCCTTGTACGCCAGAGCTCGTTACCTCCTTGGTGTGTTCTGCAAACGGGTCATCCGTATAGACCTTGAAAAAGAAAAGAAAAACCCATAAAAAGAAAAAGTAGGAGCGTGCGAATCCCAGGGTCTATCAAGCCGTACTGTGGATCACGAGCGATTTGTGCCTCCGTCCGTACCCATGGGGTTTTGAGTGCGTAGTTTAAATGCGCGTGGTACTAACACCATTGCCTCGTCAGCGCTGGGACGGAGACCAAATTGCTAGTTTGGCTTGTGACGAGCCGAGATGTCCCGCTGCAATGTAGTTCGGACCCTCTTAATGATGTCCAGGGGCTCGACAACCGGATTATAGTGCTACTTGAGAAGGCCACTCTGTATGTTTGCTGCTAGGGCGGCGGTGTGCTCCTGTGTACGGGGGGAGTGTTCCGTATTTCCGTTTACCGTAATGAGGCCACGTGGACCGGGCATCTTGAGCTTGAGATAAGCATAATGCGGCACCACGTTGAATCTAGCGAATGCAGTTCGTCCAGCAGTGCATGATAGCCACTGCGAAATGGGACGATATCGAAGATTAGTTCTGCGCTTCGGAGGTTATCCGGGGAACCGAACACTACCTCCAGCGTTATTGAGCCCGTACAACGGGCCTCTACGCTTGGTATGACTCCTTTAAAGGTAGTCTTTGTGAGCTTGACTCGCGAGGGGTCAATGCTCATTTTATGTACTGTTTCCTGATAGAGCAGGTTGAGGCTGCTACCACCGTCCATTAGGACTCGAGTCAGGTGAAAATCCGTCGATGATTGGGTCGAGGACCAATGCGGCTGAACCGCCATGCCGGAGGCTAGTCGGATGGTCTCGGTGGTCGAAGGTGATTGGGAATGATGACCACGGATTAAACTTTGGGCGACGGGCTCGACCGTGTAGATGTCCCTGAGTGCGCTCCTTTTTGGGGATATGTGTAGCGTATATCATGTTCATTGTTTTGACTTCAGGGGGAAATTTGTTTTGCCCCCCGGTGTTCGGCTGCCGGGGCTCTTCGTCATCGTCCTTGCTCTGTGATTCCCCTTCTTTGTTTCCGCTATTTACCTTGCTGGCTTGTTCAAAGACCCGGCAATCTCTGGTAGTATGGTTGGCCGGTTTGTCTGGGGTGCCATGTATTTGGCAAGGACGGTCGAGTATGCGGTCCAAGCTGGATGTTTTTCCACTGCTCCTTTTATAGGGCTTCTTTCGCTGGCCGGACTTGGAGCCACTTAATCCGGCATGAACTGTTGTGTCATCGGTGTTATCACCATTGCTTTGGCGTTTATTTCTGTTGCGCCGGAGCTTGCCGATGCTATTTTTGGCCTCGGAGGGCTTGTTTCGTTGGCCGTGTTTATACTTTGAGCCAGCCAACTATCTTCTCCCGCGCAAAAGCGGGTCATAAGTGCCGTGAGGGCTGCCATGGACCTCGGCTTTTCTTGGCCGAGGTGGCGGGTGAGCCATTCGTCCCGGATGCTATGCTTGAAGGCTGCCAAGGCCTCGACATCCGGACAGTCAATGATCTGGTTCTTTTTGGTTAGGAACCTAGTCCAGAATTTTCTGGCTGATTCTCCAGGTTGTTGAACTATGTGGCTTAAGTCATCGGCATCTGGGGGCCGGACATAGGTTCCTTGGAATTTGTCTAGGAAAGCTTCTTCCAAGTCCTCCCAGCTGCCGATAGAATTTTCAGGCAGGCTGTTAAGCCAGTGCCGAGCTGGCCCTTTGAGCTTGAGTGGGAGGTATTTAATGGCGTGGAGGTCATCTCCTCGAGCCATATGAATATGGAGAATGAAATCCTCGATCCATACTGCGGGATCGGTTGTGCTGTCGTATGATTCGATATTGACGGGCTTGAATCCCTCGGGGAATTCGTGATCCAGTACCTCGTCTGTGAAGCAGAGAGGGTGTGCGGCACCTCTGTACCGGACCGTGTCGCAGTATAGCTCTGATGGAGTCCGTCTGCGGCATTCAGACCAGACGTGGTTAGATTTGTCACGTACGAATAGGTAGCCGTCTTCGTACCTCGAGGCACATCCGCGCGATCCGTATATCGATCTTGTATGTCCTGCTCTACTGTCCAGGGTCTGCAGTAGGTCGTACATGTGACCCCGAACTCTTCTGTCTTAATTTTGGCAGCGCAGTTGGGCAGGCTGCTGTTCGGCCTGAGTTGCCGCTTTATCCCGACTGTGTGGTGGCCGGTCGGCCGCCCTGTCTCGACCACGTGGTGGTTGTTCCGCATTACGCGAGGGAGATGTGTGCTCCGGTGCCTCCTCATCGAATTGAGGTAGCAGTCTGCGTTTTGGGTGGCTCTTGGCTGGGCGCTTGAGGCCGTATTCTTCCGCTGTCAGGACGTCAGTCCATCTGTCGACTAGCAGATCTTGTTCAGCTTGAAGCTGCCGCTGTTTTTTTTCAGGCTCCTTGCAGTGTATATGAGTTTAAGCTTAAAGCGCTCCTGCTCCAGAGGGTCCTCAGGAACGATGAGAGGCTTGTCTCCTCTTTGGAGGGTTGACAGTAACTATCGTCCCCCGAGTCATCTTCTATGGCCTGCTCATCAGGGTTGTCTTGCCTGTCGTCATGTTCCTCCTGTTCGGATACAGCACCGGTCTTCATTGTTTTCAGCGTCGCCCGGAGTGCTATTTTCTCCGGTACCTGTGTTGCTATCTTTTGAGCGGCGAGGCTTAGAATGGCGTTTGGGGCACCGGCACTTGGACTGCGTCTCAGAAGGTTTATTCTTATCTTGCTCTTCTTTGTCGTTGCCAGATCCTTTGGGTGTATCAACTATGTATACGTCGTACGAAGAGGTGGCCGTCCAACATCCAGTGAATGGTGGGTCTTGGCCTTGCTCATTGTCGGCATCGTCGTCCATACCGGTGATGTCTTCAGAGCCATAGTCAAGCACGTCGGTTAAGTCGTCGACGGTGGCTATGAAGTGGGTGGCGGGTGGGAAGACAAATTCCTCATCGTCCGCCTCTAGCTCGAACCGAACATAGTTCGGCTGTGAGTCTTCCTCCAAGGACAAGTTCTTCAAAGAATTTAGTATGTCACCCAAAGGCGAATGCGGGAAGATGTCTGCGGCGCTAAATTCAAAAATCGATAACCGATCCAGCTCGGTGTCCGCAGGCGCACTTGATCCGGAACATGTAGCCGGAGACGAGTCTGGAGTTCCATTGACGCCAGCATTGCAGGATGTCGAGTCCGTGTGCGGCTTCAACGTCGCGGACTTTATGGCCTCGGAGGGGATGATCTGCTTCGGTACTGAGGCTGTTGCAGCAACAGGATCCATCTCCTGAGTGTGCTCCGATGACAGATTTAAGTCATGTTCATCGGAGAAAGGGGGAGCGATCGCCGCGGTTTCAAATCCCTTGAAGATAAAGTCTCCACGGATATCCGCGACATAGTTCAAGCTTCCGAACCTGACCTGGTGGCCAGGGGCATAACTATCGATCTTCTCCAGATGGCCAAGCGAGTTGGCCTTGATGCGGCCGCCGAACACAAAAACCTGTTCGGGGAGGAAGGTCCCACCCTGGACAGCGTCATTATTGACAATTGAAGGGGTCATCAAACCTTTCGTCAACGGCACAGTGGAACTCTCAATGAAAGCACCAATGTCGGTGTCAAAACCGGCGGATCTCGGGTAGGGGGTCCCAAACTGTGCGTCTAGGATCGATGGTAACAGGAGACAGGGACACGATGTTTACCCAGGTCCCGAACTGTGCGTCTAGGATCGATGGTAACAGGAGACAGGGACACGATGTTTATCCGGACTATGCTCTCTGGTTTATATAGACACCGGAGAGATCTAGGGTTACATGAGGTCGTTTACATAGGAGGAAATCTTCATAATAGGTCGCCTAGCTTGCCTTCCACGCCAAGTAGAGTCCAATCCGGACACGGGTATTGTCTTCGGGCTTCGTATCTTCACAGCCCATCGGTTCGGCCCATGGATAACAGGCCGGACGCCCGAGGACCCCGCAGTCTATGACTCCCTCAGAGCTGGCCAAGCTTATCGAGGCCAGATTCATTAGAGAAATCAAACATCTGGACTGGCTGACAAACCTGGTGATGGTACCAAAGAAGGACAAATCCTGGCGCCTGTGTGTCGATTTCATAGACCTCAACAAGGCTTTCCCTAAGGATCCCTTCCCCCTCCCCCGCATTGTCCGGCGTTCAAAGACCAGAACGAGGCTCGCCGCATCGTCCGGCGTTCGATGGCCTACAAGGTTCACGACGGAGAGCTCTACAAGAAAAGTAGTATCGGAGTACTTCAAAGATGTATCTCCGAGGAAGAGGGGCGGCAGCTTTTAGCGGAAATTCATGCTGGTCTCAGCGGACACCACGCCGCAGCTCGGGCCCTTGTTAGCAAGGCCTTCTGTACTAGGTTTTATTGGCTGACAGCCCGAGCAGACGCGCAGGACCTTGTCCAACGCTGCGTCGGATGCCAGCTCTTCACCAACCAAAGCCACATGCCCCCAACTGCCTTACAAACCATCCCCATTACTTGGCCTTCCGCGGTCTGGGGACTGTATATGGTTAGACCCCTTAAAGGGGAAGCCATAAGAAAAAATATCTGCTGGTTATGGTGGACAAATTCACTAAATGGATAGAGGCTAAACCGGTCAAAACGGCTGAGTCTGGCCCGGTGATAGACTTCATAGCCGGTGTTGTGCACCGTTATGGTGTCCCACATGGCATCATCACCGACAACGGCTCTAATTTCACAGTCGACGAGGTAAAAACCTAGTGTGCTAATCTGGGCATTAAACTCGATTACGCCTCCGTCTACCACCCGCAAACCAACGGTCAAGTCGAACGAGCCAATGGTCTTATTATGAGCGGCATCAAGCCCGGACTAGTGCGGACTTTGAAAGAATCAGACAAGTACTGGGTTGACGAGCTCGACTCTGTACTGTGGGGGCTGCGGACCACGCCCAACCATACTACCGGATACACGCCTTTCCTCATGGTGTATGGCGCATAGGCCGTGTTGCCCTGCGATATTATTCACGACTCACCTCGAGTACGTATGTACGAAGAGAGAGAAGCCGAGCTTGATCGGCAGGACGGCCTAGATGCCCTAGAGGAGGAACGCGATGTCACAAAAGCCCGTTACACATTTTACCAATAGCAGGCTCGAAGATATCAAAGCAGAGAAGTACGGGCCAAGACTTACAACGCTGGCGAACTCGTTCTACGCCTGCCGGAGAAGAAAAAGGGCAAACTCAAGCCCAAATGGGAGGGTCCCTTCATAATTGACGAAGTTCTCACCGGAGGAGCATACCGTCTTCGTGATGCATCAGACAATCGCCTCGAGCCGAACCCCTGGAACGCGGCCAGACTCCGATGATTTTATGCCTAGCGTCGAACTCCTTGTTTGTCTCCTTCTCTCCTGTAGTTTCCATCATTTTTTCTCTCTTTTCCGATTAATTTTTTTTTCTTCCTTGCTTTAAAGCTTTGGTACGGCTAGACCGCACACCCCTGACACATACATCTTTAAATATGTATGTCCATTATACCTAGGGGCTTCTTGTACAGAAGCTTTTTATTATCCCTCGAGCATCAAGCTCTTCACATATGGGTTTTTCCATATGCACCTTTCCTTTGCCATTATATGCATCGATATGACTTAAGTTTTGTCCAAGATGGTTTACCTGGCTCCTGTGCTTATGCCCTACATTCCCGTTAGTTCGTCTAGGACATAAAGGGAGCACCTCTGCGATTGTTACTGCCGGGTCATCCGGATGTGTACCTCAGACTGGGTGAAGCCGAAAGCTAGCGTTCTTAATGGAATATTCGGTCGGTGAATTAAAGACGTCTTTACATTTACTCCATTCCGAACCCCCAGAAGTTACATACACTGTGATTTTCCCATCACAATTCGGACATGTACATTAAAAGGATGCACACTCAGGGACAGGAACCCTTAACGGAACTATTTTCTCTGGAAGATGTTTGTTACAATCTCAATGTAATATAACATAGCTAGTCGGATACAACTTCTCTGTTCAAGCAACTATGACCCCTACGCCTAGTTTTCCATGCATACCCCAGTATATTTGGAAAAACTCCGCACCTTCGGTTCCGGAGGTTGAAGCGAAAAGGTCTGCCATGACAAATGATATACAATTCAGCTAGACTTCCACATGATGAGGAAAGTACATAGTCACTTGGACTCAAACACTTCTTCCTCTACACCGTCCAACAGGCAGTCTAACTTACAATCCTGTTGGGAATATTTGGTGGCCACCTCTACTTGGTCATATACTAAACTAACAAGAATTTCTTCCCCATTTGACCCTAGCGGTCCAACCCGGGCCATGTGATTAGGATCCAGCTTGGTATATCGCGTTTTCACCATGGCCCAGGCCTCTCGCGCACCCTCTCGGTAGGCCGATATCTTCCATAGTCGGATACGTCGCCGCGCTCCCTTGAACAACTCTACAAGCTCCTCCATACTTCCTAGAGGGGAGGCGGATGGCCATAAGGCCTTGGCAACACTCCACATGGCCAGCCGAGCATGCTTCAGATGCCTTCCTTGGTGTGCCGGACAGATATCCGGTATCGGCGATACGTCATACTTTGGCTCCGCCCACTACAAATATTGACCCCTCATGATTGCGCGGGACAAGACAGAACAACTTCCTCCACAACTCAAAATGGGCCTCAATGCCCAGAAATAATTCGCATAAGGCGACATAACCCGTGATGTGCAGAATGGAGGCAAGGGTGAAGTTGTGCAGCTGGAGGCCGTAATATTCCAGAAGCACTCGGAGGAACGGATGTATTGGAAATCTGACGCCTCTTAACAGGTAGGGGACGAAACACACCGACTCTCCCTCGAATGGATTGGGGAAGCCCTCTGCCTGAGTCTCTCCATTGAAGGAAGCTAGCCCCGCTCGAACAGGGACTAGATCCGCAGGGGGGAGGAATCCCTGCGTCTGCAGCTTTATCAATTGACTGTGGGACATAGAACACCTCTCCCACCCGCCTTTCTCTTGGCCGGAACGGGAGGAGGAGCTTGGAATGCTAGCCATGTTGGAATGGTTTCTCCTAGCAGTCTCTGGGAATTTTTCTCTGCGTGGTGTCAAATGGATCTAGGATCCAATCTCTTTAAGTAGGCGCTCTTCCTTGCCTGGACGGGGTGCTATTTGCAAAAATACCCTGATCTTTCGCATTCGCTCGACACGTGGAAGACAAAGTTATTTGACGCGCAGAAGCCGAAGGGAGCGACATTAGTCAACGGCCGAGTACATTACTTGGAGGTCATCGAAGGAGGAACCCGCCTGGCAATGCCGAAGACAATTTGTGTGCCAAACACTTTGTTATTGAAGACTGGTTCGGGGCTCTTGAGGAGTCCCGGACTAAAAGGGTCCTCGAGCGTCCGACTTTGTATCCATGGGCCCGACCGGTGGGCTGTGAAGACATGAAGGCCGAAGACTCTACTCGTTTCCGGATTGGACTCTCCTTGGCGTGGAAGGCAAGCTTGGCGATCAACTATGAAGATTCCTTCCTATGTAACCGACTCTATGTAACCCTAGATTCCCCCGGTGTCTATATAAACCGGTGGGTGTAGTTCGGAAAGGAGATACTCATTACCGTAGTCATACAGGCTAGACTTCTAGGGTTTAGCCATTACGATCTCATGGTAGATCAACTCTTGTAACACTCATATTGATCAAGATCAATCAAGCAGGAAGTAGGATATTACCTCCATAGAGAGGGCCCAAACCTGGGTAAACATCGTGTCCCCTGTCTTCTGTAACCATCGATCCTAGACGCACAGTTCGGGACCCCCTACCCGAGATCCGCCGGTTTTAACACCGACAACCATGATTTCAGATCTGAACCGTTTATGTTATTATCATCATTATATTCATGTTCTAGATATGATCTTGCAATTTATAGTCACCTACTACATGTTATGATCCGGCAACCCCAGAGTGACAACAACCGGGCCACTCCCGGTGACGACCATAGTTTGAGGAGTTCATGTATTCACTTTGTGTTAATGCTTTGTTCCGGTTCTCTATTAAAAGGAGGCCTTAATATCCCTTAGTTTCCAATATGGACCCCGCTGCCACGGGAGGGTATGACAAAAGATGTCATGCAAGTTCTTTCCATAAGCACCTATGACTATTTACGGAATACATGCCTACATTATATCGATGAACTGGAGCTACTGTCGTATTGCCCTAGGTTATAACTGTCACATGATGAATATCATCCAACAAGTCACCGATCCAATGCCTACGAATTTATCATATATTGTTCTTGCTAAGTTACTACTGCTATCATCACTGTTACACTTGCTACAAAATACTGCTATCACTGTTACTGTTACCATTGTTGCTGCTACTACTATCAAACTACTTTGCTACTGATCACTTTGCTGCAGATAATTAATCTCCGGGTGTGGTTGAATTGACAACTCAGCTACTAATACCTTCAAATATTGTTTGGCTCCCCTTGTGTCGAATCTATAAATTTGGGTTGAATACTCTACCCTTGAAAACGGTTGCGATCCCCTATACTTGTGGGTTATCAAGACCTTTTTCTGGCGCCGTTGCCGAGGAGCATAGCTATATTTGTTGAGTCACTTGGGATTATTATCAATTTATCACTATGAAGTATCTGAAGGATGCTAAGACTACTATTTTTTCCTCAAAGACGAGGGGATGTAAGGAACTGCCATCCAGTTCTGCTTTAGATTCACCTTCTATTATAAGTAAACTTGCAACACCGGCATATGCTATCAATTCTAATATGTATGTCCTTTTTTATATGATGAAGTGTCCCTACAGTTACTGCCCTTTGTAATCACACCACCTTTGCCAAAAACAGGGAAGCACAACTGGTTCCTCGCTCCATCAGACGATTGCAAAAGACTGACGATCATTCGGACACATGAGCCGGAAAAATTATATTGCAAAAACCCCACTATGTACAAGCACCATGAAAAACGTGAGTATCCGGACAGTGGCTGTTACGTCTATGAGCAGATACCAGCTTGTTGGGGCCTTCAGGATTTTTGAGTTGGAGGCGAGTAAACAGCCTTGGTTCACACTCTCTGTTTCTCGGACTCAAATATCTGATTAACCAGGAGATCACCGTTGGCAAGGACCTTGATGGCAGAGTGGCTCTGTTTGCTATGGAAAACTGTGTCTCACTACAAAAAAAATACACTTCCGTGATGATACGTGTTTGTAACAGTAGGTCAGGTTTTCTGTCATGCATGTACATCCATGACAAATTTATGACAGAATCAAGATAGTCAAACCTGTGCTGTCGTAGAAGTGTTCCATGACATTACCAAAATTATCATCACGGAAGTGTCCACTTCCATGACGATAAATCGCGCGTCACAGAAGTGCTTTCGTCAAGGGTGACCGAAACGTGGCATCCACCATAACGGAACGCCGTTAAGCTATCGGATCCGTTTTTGGATCCGATAACCCGTTAACAGCCCCGACCACTGGGGATTTTCCACGTGTAAAATCATCATTGGCTAGAGGAAACACGTGTCGGCTCACCGTTGGGACAGATGTCATCCACTCATTGGACAGGAGGCACCTATAATAGGTCGACACGTGGCACGGCCCAACAGTGGCCCATTCTGGTGAAAAGGCCGACCCGTTTGACTTGGTCAAAAGGTGGCGGGCCGGCCCATGACAAGCCTGTTAACGGCCTGTTCGCATATAGCCCATTTAAAGCCCGCTAACCCAGGGCCCGTTTATGGCCTATCTGAATTAGGCCCGGTAGCGTCATCTGTGCCGTCCAATATAATGCCAGTCCGTTTTAACTTCCGTCCCATGTATGGCCCATGACGTCTTTTGGCCCATATGAGACCCTTAGTAAACCTCGGCCCATTAATGGCCCGTGGTAAAACTGGCCCGTAATGAACAATGTATCACTTTATACCCATTAACGGCCCATTATTCTGTTGGGCCGTTTCCAGCCCATGTTATCTTTTGGCCTTCTCAGGGCCCATTTATTCTTGGGCTCATTTTCAGCATTCGTTTACTTTCGGCCCGTTACTGTCATTTTCTACTTGTGGGCTAAATACAGCCCGTGGTTACAGTCCGCCCGTTTGTGGCCCGTTAATACGTTGGGCCGTTTTAATAGAATCATCAAATACGACATATTAACGACGGCCTGTTATGGCCGGCCCATGAACGGACGATTTCAACTCTAGCCCATTTACGGCCATAATGTGGTATGTTATTGGCCCATGTTTGACCGGGTCATCTGACCCGTAAAAGGCCCATTGATGATACGGCCCGTAGAAGGCCCATTGTGTCTATGCCCCATAGAAGGCCCATTGTTTCTAAGGCCCTTAGAAGTCCCATTGTTTCTATGGCCCTTAGAAGGCCCATTGTTTCTACGGCCCTTAGAAGGCCCATTGTTTCTACGGCCCTAAGTAGGCCCATGTTAACAACAGTAAATATGTAGCCCATTGTTAATGTGGCCTAGTTTTAAAAAATAGGTTATTCCGGCCACTAGCAAACCGCAGAAAAAGAACTGCACTGAAATAAATAAACAAGACAACGGAAATAAATAAGCAAGCAACTTACGCTAGGCTATCACGGCTATTGCACATATTACATCCACTGGGCATCAAAGTTCGCCACAAGTGCAAATATAGGGAACAAAGCAGCATATAAACGCCGCAACAAAACAACTCCAGAACTGAAACCACTTCAGAAGAACTCAAGAAACAATATCCTGGGTACCCACAATACTGGCAAGATGCTTAGCAAGCTTATTAACTTTCTCTTGTTGGCGCTTAAATCCTCCAAATTTGTCATTGCACCAGAAAGTATGCATCTGAATTCTGCAGCGACTTCCTCAGTCCTTTGGCTTCCTGTCGCATAACATCCGATCGATGTCTTTCAACTTGAAGTTGAGACTCAAGAAGCCGAACTAATTCAGGCATCGAGTTTGAAGAGCTGGTGCCAGCAGTAGTAGCTAGTAACTCGAACACTACATCAAGACAGGACTTTGGGGTTGTCTCAGTGTCTTCAATATAGTTTTTATCAGCTTGCTTGGAGAACAACAGGGATTTCTCACTATCTTGAACCTGATCTGCATTACTTCCTTTACCATTGCATAACGGGGTACTCTTCTCCAATATTTTATCCGTGTTCTAAAGGAGAAACAAACAAACACATCACAGGTTTACAATGTAGTATATGAAACTCATTTTGGTAAAACCAGTTCATGTAGTAAGGTGGACAGGATATGACATGAAACAAACATATATCTATGTAGTATGGTCACTGTATGGTGTATATCATTCTAGTTTATGTTGCCAAATCAAGATAGATACAGTTTGAATCATATCTATTTAAGACAAAGCATCATAGACAGAATATAAGTGTGGGAAACTACACAGCAATAACAACACTTGTAATGTGCATGGCATGAGAACTTAACTGTTTATTCAATTGAAACTGAAATCAACATAGAGCAAGTTACAACAGCAAACACGTTAAACAAACAGGTTTAAAACATACCTGTTGCGCCATTGGAGTTTCAATTGCATCCTCAAAATTTGAAATTAGTTGGTATGAGTAAATACAGTGATGCAAGAGCAAAGTAGTATGAACCATAGCTACGGAACCTGTCCTGAGAACAATTCCTCTTCTGTTTTAAGCGTTGACTTGGGGTTCAGGGTGGTGGTCCTCGTGCTTTGGGCACTGCAATTGCCTTACTAACTTCTCGTGTTTGGGTGCTCTGTGGTGGAGACGGTGCTGTGTCAACGGGAACTGGGTTACTATCTGCTGGGGTTGGGGGTAGAAGGGGTGTAGCTGGTTCTCTGTCCAAATGGTTAGGGGTACAATCTGCATGAGTCTAGGTTATGCGTGGTAGGGCTGGTTCTTGGGCAAGTACAACCGTGGTTCTATCTCCGCCGACACGTAGCACGATTGTCGGTGTCAAAACCGGCGGATCTCGGGTAGGGGGTCCCGAACTGTGCGTCTAGGCGGATGGTAACATGAGACAAGGGACACGATGTTTTTACCCAGGTTCGGGCCCTCTCGATGGAGGTGAAACCCTACTCCTGCTTGATTAATATTGATGATATGGGTAGTACAAGAGTATATCTACCACGAGATCAGAGAGGCTAAACCCTAGAAGCTAGCCTATGGTATGATTGTTGTTCGTCCGGAGAGGGTTAGGGTTACACAGAGTCGGTTACAATGGGAGTAGATCTACATATCCGTATCGCCAAGCTTGCCTTCCACGCCAAGGAAAGTCCCATCCGGACACGGGACAAAGTCTTCAATCTTGTATCTTCATAGTCCAGGAGTCCGGCCAAAGGTTATAGTCGGCTATCCGGACACCCCTAATCCAGGACTCCCTCGGTAGCCCCTGAACCAGGCTTCAATAACGCATTTAGTCCGCGCGCAGATTGTCTTCGGCATTGCAAGGCGGGTTCCTCCTCCGAATACTTCATAGAATATTTTGAACACAAGGATAGTGTCCGGCTCTGCAAAATAAGTTCCACATACCACCATAGAGAGAATAATATTTACACGAATCCAATCTGCTGACGTATTCTGCAGCGTGACATCATACCACGGCCAAGCCTTTATTTGAATCGTTTTACTGTCCCACCTCAGCGCACTTAGCGAGGCGGTTTCCTTGGCACGTCTTGTCGAAGCAGAGATCGTGTCCCCTTATTCCGGGATTCTCATCAATACGGGTGTGGGTAACCCAACTGTGCCATTAATTACGGCGCTTGGGGAGATAAGCGAAGTTTTAGCGGTAGGCGGGACGTGCAGTCTCGTCCGCCCATATAAGGGGATAAGGATCCACCTTTTTCATCTACGCCTTTTTCCTCCTTCGCTTATCCATTTTCACAAGACTTTCGAGCTCCAGCGCCCAAGTCCGCACATCCCACCTCAACCTTCTCCAGCAATGTCCGGAGGCGGAGGCAGTGGATGGTCTCCTCCGTCACGGAGGGACACATCAAAAAAGCTGAGGGAGGCCGAATACTTGTCTAACGACATCGCACACCGGCTCCCGTGCAAGGGGCAGCTCATCCCCACCCCGGGCCCCATGAGAGGGGTGGTGTTCCTCACCCATTTCCTCCGCGGACTAGGTTTCCCACTTCACCCATTTGTCCGGGGACTCATGTTCTACTACGGCCTGGATTTCCATGATCTGGCCCCGAACTTCATCCTCCACATCTCGACGTTCATCTTCGTGTGTGAGGCCTTCCTCTGCATCCAACCCCACTTCAGCTTATGGCTGAAGACCTTCCATGTCAAGCCAAAGGTAGTGTGCGGCCGCCAGGCGGAGTGCAGAGGTGCCATGGTGGGCAAGATGCCCAACGTCCTATGGCTCGAGGGCTCCTTCGTAGAGACCATAAAGGGGTGGCAATTGGGGTGGTTCTACATCACCGAGCAGCGTGACTCGAATGGGCAGCGGTCCCAATTCGATCCGGCATCCAGACAGCTCACCTCACGGAAAGAGAAGGGACTGTCATGGGGTAATTCGAAGAGCTGACCGGACTCCAAACCTGCGTCCAAAACCTGGTGAGCAAGAAGCTCAAACTTCGTCAATGTAGTCCAGTCATGCTCATCTGCCGGATCCTCCCGTGCCAACAACGGGCTTTCAGCTTGTGGGAGTTTGATCCAGACAAAGACCGAACCCCGAAAGGTGCTCTTCGACACTACTTACGAAGACGCCTGGAAGGTGTTGTTCAAGGGCGCCGAGGCCCCCGAATCCGCTACCGAGGATCGCGGATTCAGCGCGCAGCATCAAGCCAATGTGGTAAGCTGTTTTACCCTTTACGGGATACTTGTTTTTCATACTTTGACTCTGTGCGGGATCTAAACTCCCTTACCTTTGACAGACTTGGCAGGAGACGTCCGGGCTGATCAACTGTCTGGCTCCCTTGCCCGAAGACCCAGCGGATGCCCGCTTGACGGGGCTGCTGGCTCCGGCACCTTACGTGGTGCCGGAGAAGAAGGCCAAGAAAAAGGCCACGGGAACTCGAAAGAGTTCCCGGCGCTCGGCGGTGTCGGATTCATCGTCTGATGACTCCGAGGCGCCATCCTCCCACGAAGACGAGGAGGAGGAAGAAGAGGCCTCTCCCCCTCCAGCGGGGGGAGGACAGAAAAGGAAGGCTGCGTCAACTGGGGGGGCGGAGGGTCCAAGAAGGGAAGGACCCTTCCTCCGGACTACTCCGCCAACGCCGACGACGGCGAAGAGGAGTGGCCATCCAGGGCCAAGCCCCTGGCAAAATCGTAAGTATCCGGATACCAGAATAACTCATGGCATTCCTTTATTGCACAGTATCTTCTGACGCCGAATATAATCATGCAGTCCGTCCACGGCCCAGCTCGACGCTTCGTCGAGCGGATCCCTGGATTCGTTGGATGTGAATAGTCTTTCACTCCCGACTGCTACCTCCCCTCGTCCTACGGACGATGCCGAGGTGGAGTCCCAAAAGGGTCCAAACCAAGAGGAGGTGGTCCTGGAGGCGCCGCAAGGCGACCTCCCGGACTCCAGGCGCAAAGGGGATAAAACCCCGAAGGGCTGTAAGTCCGGCCCCGGGCCAGACACTGCACCGGAACCTTTAGTTGTTCCGGAATCTGGCAGGCGACCCCCTAGTAAGAAGGGCAAGCCTACAACGCCGGTGACCTCCGTCCAAACGGAGGCACCGGATAATTTGCTGGAGGTGCTTAACGGCGCCTCCATCGACGAGGAACACCGCACTATTATGAGTGCAGTGATCCAGAAGGTTCAGTCCGCCAAGAGCAGGTTGACGGAAGCCTGTGCCAGCCTTCTAACGGGCTTTGAGGTATGTATTTAAGATATGTAAAAATATTACCGCATAGATAGTAGCACCTGATGCTCAGTTTGGTGTTCGGAAAGAAGCCGAACTGAGGATCAAAAAGATATATGGAGGAGTCTAACATAAGTATGTCAATATGGGAATGCAGGCTGTTTGCTGACCTCTGTCAGACCTTGACTCGGAGGTCGATGCATTGAAGCAGAGCCTCCAGCGGTGCGAGAACGAGCTCGGCCTTGCCAAGAAGCAGCTCGAGGACAAGGAAGGTAAGTAATACCTTATTTAAGTATATATAAAAAAGATGTGGTTGCAAAAAATGACAGGACCCACGTGAGTATTACAGGGGCCACAACCGAGGTGGCGACCCTGAAGGAAGCGCTGTCCAAGGCCGAAGACAATGCGGTCGTGGAGCGCACCGAGCGAGAAAAGCAGGAGGCACGGGTGGCGGAGGTGCAGCAAGAGCTCCAGGCTCTCATGTAAAAACACGAGAGTTTGGAGCTTGACTCAAAGACTCGAGAGTCCGAGCTCGCCTCGGCGCTTGAGAGCGCCAAATCTGCCAAGGCCGAAGCCCAAAAAGCCCTCCAGGAAATTGAGGCGATTAAGAAGATAGTGGCGGGTAAGGCATTCTTTATGCAAAGCAAGCACGTGAAAGTGAAATACTTGTTACTTACCCGAGTCCGGAGCTCTCCAGGAGCATTCGCAGATCTGCCCCGCAGTGTGTCCGACGCTGCCACCTACTACCGGGCCGAGGAGGGGAGCTCGACGGAGAAGGTGTTCTTGTCTTAGTATGCTGAGGCCGGACACCCGGTGCCCTTGAGCGACCAGCTGAAGCAACTGGTCGAGCTCCACAAGGTGGCCGAACAGGCCATGAATGGCCTTATAGTTCGGCTATGGCATGGGGAGGTCATGCCTGGGAGCTACTTTGGGCTGGTGAGGCGGCTGGCGGATGCCTGTCCACGGCTTGAACTCATCAACCGCTCTGTATGCATCGAAGGTGCCCGTAGGGCCTTTGCCCATGCTAAAGTGCACTGGGGCAAGATGGACGCTGAGAAGCTTGTGACGGACGGACCACCGCCGGGCAAGGAGCATCGCAAGCCCGAGACGTATTATGAGGGCGTCCTGAAGGGTGCCCGCCTTATAGCGGACGAATGCTCCCGAGATATAATTTTTGAGTAAACTCGCATTTGTGATCTTGTACGTTGAAAACTTGTTCATATGCGCTAAGCAACGCTTTTGAATTTAAAATATTACCTTCTGTGTGGCCGTTTATTAAATTTGAGGGATGGCGAGTCGTAAACCCGCCCCCATGCCACGAGTGCTGGGGTGTTCGGGATAAACTTGAGCGCTCTTTTTCCCATTCTTGGGTCCTTCGAGGGAGGCGCTCAACACAACGAACAAGGAAATCAGACTATAATGCTTGAACACTCTCAC
This sequence comes from Aegilops bicornis, assembly GCA_021605145.1. NCBI lineage: Eukaryota > Viridiplantae > Streptophyta > Magnoliopsida > Poales > Poaceae > Aegilops > Aegilops bicornis. The sequence goes on from CM038669.1 coordinate 575,921,827, forward strand.
CTAGCCATAGGATTCTATAATTTTAAATTTCGACGAAGCCCCTAGTATTCAGAAGACCGAGTTCGGGGCGCTATCCACGCCTAGGACGGACAAAGCCGACTCCTCGCTCTAAGCGGCATAAGTCTTTAGGGACTCGAAAACCTCTCGAACAACGACCAGCTCTCGCCCTATCATGACGGTCAGTTTTAGCTTTCTCCACTGAGGTTCTTAGCCCAGCTCAACGGGGGCACAATCGCAGTGGTTCTCCCAGTGCTACCTTAGCCGATATAACGGAACGTAAGGTACCAAAACATGGGAGCTGGGAAAACCCAACTATTGACCCAAGACATGATTCGGAGCCGATGCATATAATGCTATAAGTTCGGGACTACTTTTCGTGAGAGTGTTCGGACTTCTCACACCATATTCTGGGGTACTTAAGCCCCTGGTGTATTGGTCGTACCAAAGTGTACGGTTGCAAAATGTCATAACTGAACATATTCACAAAAAAAAGGAATGCAATAATAGACAAAAACTATGTATTCTTTATTTGAAAAGGCTGCGGTAAAAGCAGAACGATACAAATAGTGCGAAAAGCAAGAGATGGGACTATTTGACATGTCCCCCTCCAGGGGCGAGTTGCGGGATGGTATGTAAGACAGGTATTTAGCTCGTTATATAGACCACCTTGACATTCGACGTAGCTCTCTGCCTCCCTGGCTGTTGCATCGTGTGTTCGGCGATTGTACTTCCGGACAAGCCTTCCGGAGAGTGGAGTCCTGAAAGTAAGAAAAAAGAATGACAAAATTCGGAGCCCCTAGTGCGGTTGAGCCGCATTTTGGGCGTGCCGTGGTCGTGCCCCTTCCCCTATGCCCATGGTATTTCCAGAGCGTAATTATGTACGCGTAGTTCTGGTTCTGCAATTTCACGAGGGCTGGGGTTGGGGCCGCATTGCTACGCGTGCTCGGAACGTGCCAGGCGGTCTTGTTGTAGGTTACTCCGGTCGCGCTTGACGGTGTCCGGACTTTTAATAGCCGGACTCGAGAATTGCCTTGAGAGGCTGCTTTGTACTTCCGCCGCGAGGGCCGCTGTGTGCTCCTCCGTTCGGAGAAAGCGTTCGGTGTTTCCATTGACCGTAATGACTCCTCGAGGACCTGGCATCTTGAGCTTGAGGTATGCATAGTGCGGCACCGCATTGAACTTTGCAAATGCGGTTCGTCCAGCAAAGGCGCGATAGCCATCATGAACGGGACTATGTCGAAGATTAACTCCTCGCCGGAAATTATACGGGGATCCGAAGACCACCTCAAGTGTAATCGAGCTGCACAGCTTGGCCTCTACACCTGGTATGATGCCTTTAAAGGTCGTCTTTGTGGGTTTAATCCTGGAGGGATCTATGCCCATTTTTCGTGACCGTATCCTAATAAAGCAGGTTCAGTTGCTGCCGCCGTCCCATAAGGACTCTAGTGAGGTGAAATTCGTCAATGATTGGGTCTAGAACCAATGCGGCGAATCCGCCATGACGGATGCTAGTGGGGTGGTCCCTTCGATCAAAAGTGATCGGGCAGGAGGACCATGGGTTGAACTTTGGGGCGACTGGCTCCAACGCATATACGTCCCTGAGTGCACGCTTCCGCTCCCTTTTGGGTATGTGGGTTGCGTATATCATGTTCACCGTCTGCACTTGTGGGGGGAAGCCCTTCTGTCCCCTTTTGTTCAGCGGCCGGGGCTCCTCCTCGTCATCGCGATGCAGCCCCTTGTCATTGTTTTCGGAATTTAATTTGCCTGCCTGCTTGAACACCCAACAATCCCTGTTGGTGTGGTTGGCTGGTTTTTCGGGGGTGCCGTGTATCTGGCACGAGCGATCGAGTATTCGGTCCAAACTGGACAGTCCCGGAGTATTTCTTTTAAATGGCTTTTCCCGCTGACCGGGTTTAGAGCCTCTGAATCCGGCATTAACTGCCGTATCCTCAGCATTATCACCGTTAATGCGGCGCTTGTGCTTGTTGCGACGCGTCCTGTCATTGTTGTCCTTGGTATCCGAATTACCAGGACTCTTGGTCATGTTACTACTACGAGCTCGCCAGTTGTCTTCTCCCGCGCAAAAGCGGGTCATGAGTGTTGTGAGGGCTGCCATGGATTTCGGCTTTTCCTGTCCTAGTTGCGGGAAAGCCATTCGTCACGGATGTTAAGGCTGCGAGGGCCTCTGCGTCCGGACAGTCGACTATTCAATTTTTCTTAGTTAGGAACCGTGTCCAAAATTCTCTGGCCGATTCCTCTGGCTGCTGAATTATGTGGCTTAGGTCATCGGCGTCTTGTGGTCGCACATAGGTGCCCTGGAAATTGTCGAGGAATGCGACTTCCAGGTCCTCCCAACAACTAACTGACTCTGCTGGCAAGCTGTTAAGCCAATGCCGAGCTGGTCCTTTAAGCTTGAGTGGGAGGTATTTGATGGCGTGTAGATCATCGCCGCGGGCCATGTGGATATGAAGGAGATAATCCTCGATCTATACCGCAGGATCTGTTGTGCCATTGTATGATTCAATGTTTACGGGTTTGAAACCCTCGGGGATTTGATGATCCATTACTTCATCTGTAAAGCATAGTGGGTGTGCGGCGCCTCTGTATTGGGATATATCACGACGTAGCTCAAATGAGCTTTGTCTACTGTGTTCGGCCCGGCCGGATTTGCTATATCCGGCATGACGGTTATCATCACGTGTCGTGGGGCGCCCACGCGATCCATAGATCGATCTTGTTTGCCTTGCCTTGTCCTCCAATATATCTCGCAGGTCTGGCGCATTTCCCCGTGCCTTGGTATTTTTGGAGCGATGTCGGGGTGCGGCTTGAGTGGAGGGCCGAGAGGCCTCTCTGTCGCGGCCACGAGGTGGCCGGTCGGCCGCATCATACGTTGGTGATGCGGGTTTAGGTGCTTCCTCCTCTAATCGAGGTAGTAGCCTGCGCTTTGGGTAGCTCTTGGAGGGGCGTTCGAGTTTGTACTCTTCGGCCGCAAGGACTTCAGTCCATCTGTCGGCTAGCAAGTCTTGGTCAGCTCTAAGCTGTTGCTGTTTTTTCTTGAGGCTGCTCGCCGTGGCCATAAGCCTGCGTTTGAAACGCTCTTGTTCGACGGGATCCTTGTGCACGACAAATTCGTCGTGTCGAGGCTTGCCTCGTCTTCGGAAGGAGGCATGTAATTATCATCCTCTACCTCTCTGTCTGCCGCTCTCTCATGAGGGCTGGCTTCTCCATCCTCTGTCTTGAATCCTGCCGAGGGGGTTGTCTTCGACCTTTGTCCGGGGTGTTATTATCTCCCGTGCCGGAATCGCCGTTTTTGCTTTGGCGGGATTTAGAGCGGCGCCGCTGACGCCGACACTTAGGCTGCTTCTTGGAGGGGTCATCCTCCGTTGTTCCATCGCCTTTCCCTTATTTTGGGGTGTCCACCATGTATATGTCGTATGACGAGGTGGCCTTCCAGTGCCCTGTAGGCGCTGGTTCTTGGTCGTCTCCTGCATCGGCGTCCATACCGTCGATGTCTTCGGAGTCGAAGTCGAGCTTGTCGGTTAAATCATCGGCCAGTAGCTCACGAAGTGGGTGGTGGGTGGGCTTTGAATTTCTTCGCCGTCCGCATCCCAACCTTCCCGACCATAGTCCGCCAGGCTCTCCGATAAAGAGGGAGACTTGATTCGATATGTCGCCGAAGGGCGAGTGCTGAAAGATGTCCGAGGCGGCAAACTCCATGATCGGCGCCCAATCAGATTCGATTGGCAGGGGCGCAGAAGGTTCGGAGTCCGGAGAGGAGTCCGACACCTTGGAGTCACGAGCTTTGCAAAGGACAAGGCTGGTGTTCGGCTCGATCGCCGTAGAGATTGCAGCCCCCGAGGCGGTGTCCAGCCACCCGCCCTCGATTAGGCGCGATCGGCTCCGAAGCTAAAGGTCGGAGCGGAACAATCGGTCTTGACCTCTGTGGCAGCCTTTATGGGCGGCAGAGTTAGATCATGCCCATCGTGATAAAGGCGGCGCGCTTGGCGTGGCTCGAACCGTCGAAGATCAAGTCTCCACGGACGTCGGCCGTGTAGTTCAAAATTCCAAATCTGACCTCGATGGCTGTGGGGCGTAGCTGATCCGCTTCCAGATGACCAAGCGAATTGGCCTCGATGCAAAGCCGCCGAATACGAAGATCTGTCCGGAGAAAAGTCTCACCCCGGACCGTGTCGTTGTTGATGATCGGAGGAGCCATCGGGCCTAAAGATGACGGCACGCAGGAACTCTCAATGAAAGCACCAATGTCGGTGTCAAAACCGGCGGATCTCGGGTAGGGGGTCCCGAATCGTGCGTCTAGGCGGATGGTAACAGGAGACAAGGGACACGATGTTTTTACCCAGGTTTGGGCCCTCTCGATGGAAGTAAAACCCTACTCCTGCTTGATTAATATTGATGATATGGGTAGTACAAGAGTATATCTACCATGAGATCAGAGAGGCTAAACCCTAGAAGCTAGCCTATGGTATGATTGTTGTTCGTCCTACGGACTAAAACCCTCCGGTTTATATAGACACTGGAGATGGTTAGGGTTACACAGAGTCGGTTACAATGGGAGGAGATCTACATATCCATATTGCCAAGCTTGCCTTCCACGCCAAGGAAAGTCCCATCCGGACATGGGACGAAGTCTTCAATCTTGTATCTTCATAGTCCAGGAGTCCGGCCAAAGGTTATAGTCCGGCTATCTGGACACCCCCTAATCCAGGACTCCCTCAACGGTCTTTTCTGAAGACCGTGTTTTTTACTCTCACAGATACTACCATCACCCCCTCCAATTGAAATGGCTGATAAACAAGAAAAGTAATTGAATGTACAGACATTGTATGATAGACAGGTGCAATGGATAGTAGGGAAGAAAACAGGGCATGAAATAATTCACATTTATGTTGTCTAACCAAATGTAATAGCAGGACATAATTTCAAATATATGATGGCTAATTAAGCAGGATAGCATGACACAATTTCACATGTATGATGGCTAACTAAACAGGATAGAATGACATACTTCAAAATATGATGACTATGTAAACAGGATGACATGATATAACTATATGATGTGTCTATTAAAGTGGTTGGCATGCCATAAATCACAAACATGCCACGATGGAAACATTATGGCATGATATAATTCACCGGATAGAATGACATAATTCAAAATATGATGACTATGTGAATAGGATGAGATGATATAACTATATTATGTCTTTTAGAAAATGGGTTGGCATGCCATAATTCAGATACATGCTGTCTATGTAAACATCATGGCATGATATAATTCAAATATATGATTTATATACTAAGGAAGTGAGCAGAGGGCAATCACATATATGATGTGTCAACTAAGGAGATGGCATTCAATATCGTGTAAATGATGTAAAAACTAAGTATTGCAATACAACATATGCATGATATGAGTAATATAACCCTGCCAAGTTTGAGCATACACCTCAGGGGGATAATAGGACTGGTCATCTACCTCTCAAGAGCTATCTCAGAACCAAAGCAACATATCTGCTTCACCGAGTAGCATTGTTTGCTCAAGACCTTGTTTTCACTCCAGATTTCTCCATCACCAATTCAAATGGCTGATGCATGTGAAGAGCAGCTTGAATATACAAACATTGTCGACAAAAGCCACGAGAAATACAAAAAAAGGACAGCATGACATAATTCACATATATGACGCTTGCCTAAACAACATGGCATTGCATAATTCACATATATAATGTCTTGCAACAAGATAACATTGCATAATTTACATATATAAAGTCTTGCAAAAAGATGGCATTGCATAATTCACATATATGGTAATTGGACACTAAATAGGTGGCATTCACACAAATCATGTCTAAACTAAGCAAATGACATAGCAATGCAAGATACCATACACATGATATGAGCAACATAACCCTGCCAAGTTAGAGCATGCACCTGGGGGGGATAGGACTGGTCATCTGTCTCTGAATCCTCCTGTAAGGAGCTATCCGTAACCAGCAAGATATGCGCTTCGTCAGATAGCATAGTCTGCTCTAAAGACCTTGTTTTCACTCTAGAATTTTCCATCACCGTGTCAAATGGCTGATGCACACGAAGAGTAGTTGAATGTAATAACATTGTTGACAAATGTAATACGTAACGAAAAAAAGGATGGCCTAATATAATTCACATATAAGATGATTGGCTAACCAGGGTGGCATTGCAAAATTCACATATATGATGCCTGGCTAAACAAGATGGCATTGCATCATTCACATATACGTTGAATAAACTAAATAGATGGCATTCACACAAAGCATGTCTAAACTAAGGAGTTGACATATTTGATGTATAAAGTAAGCAATGCAAGGCACCATATGCATGATATAACCAACATCAGCATGCCAAGTTAGAGCGAAGACCTCATGGGGAAATAGGAGTGGTCTTCTGCTTCTGAATCCCCCTCAGAACAGTTATCTTCCTCTTGATTACAATCCAAAATGGGTGGAGGGGGGCTGCCTTTGCGCCCACCATGGAGCAACGTCTGCATGAAATTGTATTGCCACGCAAGGCTCGTCTCTTTTGCTCTACATGTTCAGTTCCATTATGTACAATAACTGACATGCATAGGAATAAAACATAGTGAGATTATGTAAGGAGTGCATGCACAAATCCAGAGTGATGGTAGCAAACTGTGGATAGACCCAAAACAAATGATAGCAGGCAGATAGTAGCTTTAGTTAAAAATACAGATAATGGCTCCTTCAATGTTTGTTTGCACCCAACGTGAAACTCATAGTAGATACCCGAGACTAACCAGATAGTAGACAGATAGTACTGATTGCTGCCCCAATATGTACCCCACAACCATTTAAAAACTCAAGTTTCAGCATAAGTTTGGACCTGAGTCGGAGTCTAATAGGTGAACACGACGATAAAGTAGCATGTCATCATATTAAGCGATGCATAACGTAAGCAGACACGAAAGAGTGCGACCTCTCTTGCAGACCCGTGTATTCCTCAAGGCCATCTGCTCAGTTGATGATGGTAATGCAATTGTCGTGGCTACCGGCGGCGGGGAAGAAGATCTGAGGCGGCTTTGGCGAACCCTTCCGTCATTGGAGCAGCTGAGCTGGGGTGGAACACAACACCGCAGGAGCAGGACAAACCACACAAGGTTTTCTTTGACAAATATCTGTAACAGAACTAATTGTGTAAGGGCTTGTTTGAATTTGAGGATTCTAACAATGCAAGGATAGGAAATAGACAGGAATAGGATAGGAATGTACGTGCAAAACAGAAAATTTAAAAACACATGATTTCTGCCAATCTGGGTGTTTGGTTCACAAGAATAGGAAGACCACAGGATGCAAAGAAGCATGTTGAGATTAAGTCAAACCACAAGAAGTGTACAACCTCTTTGGCGAAGCCATGTCAATCTCAGCGTGATTGGGTTGGCCGGTGAGGATGCTCCGGCTGACTTGGCTGTCGGAGGAGGGGAAGATCTTAGGCGTATGGAGCTGGAGCCCGAGGTACTGCTCCGCTGTGATGGAGGGTTCCGTCACTGGAGTAGCTCCGGTGAGTTGTACGACAACGAGGCTGAAGCAGGACGAGAGAGATAATGTTAACCTGAGTGGTATTCTAATAGCATCTCCAATAGATGACATAAAATAGATAACCAAAAAGTGCTAGATGTATACATCAGCCGCTCATCTCTGAACTTAACTGTCGAAACTGAATTTAACTATCAAAACTGAACTTAACTGTCAAAACAGAATTTTGCTGTCGAAACTGAATTTTACTGTCGAAACTGAACGCACTAGAGGTGAGGCTACAAGTCAGTCGACTGAGTTTTTCATCTGTGGCCAGTCAATTCTGCAGCCGTTGGATATGAAATCAAGGGCCTGCAGTTCATCTTCAACCTCCACCCCCTTGAGTCGCTAGCCACCACCGGCCAAACAGCCGCCTCACGCCCGCCGGCAGTGCGCCGCCCGCCACCAAAAACACTCCCCACCACCTGTCCGCCGCCGCCCCGGCCATCCCTGTAGGCCCCCCCGTGCCGAGCTTTTTCTCTGGCGATCCCCACGCCACTGCCGGCGACCACCGCCCCCACCCTGAACCCTAAGATAGATAGTATAGTACTTCTCCGACGAGCCCCCCTCCCCGCTGCGGCTGAATCTTCCTTAACTCCGGCGAGCCCCCCACCCCGTGAAAATCGACTGACCGAAAAGTCGATTCAGCCGACTGAAGTGTAGCTAAATCGGAGCAGCATCGCAAGCAAGAACAAGAGCGAGAGCAGCAGCGCGAGCAAGAGCAAGAGCAGACCAGGCAGGGGACTGAGAGCAAGAGAAGAGCAGCAGCGCGAGCGAGAGCTAAAGCAGCAGCAGCTCCTACTGATGTGGACGTCACCACCGAGGGAGCGACACCGTGGAGCAAGTGGCTGGCGACGCTGCGGTGGATGGAGCCGTGCCATGTCGGCTCGGGACCGAGCGCCGGCAGCAGCGTGAGATTGAATCAAGAAGGAAATGCGGTGATTAGTGTACAACCTCTTTGGTGGCGCCGATTAGGCCGCAGCTTCATCCGAGGAAACGGTGATGCTGATGCTCTTTCCGGTGGTGCAAGTGAAGACGGCAGTGTGGGAATGGAGGTGGCGCGAAAGACGAGGGGAACATCGGGGCAGCTCCTTGGAGGTGGAGGACGGGGTGGCTGAACCGGCTGAGGGAGTCCCGAATTAGGGGGTCCTCAGACAGCCGGACTGTTGGACTATGAAGATACAAGATTGAAGACTTCGTCCCGTGTACGGATGGGACTCTCCTTGGCGTAGAAGGCGAGCTTGGCAATACGGATATGTAGATCTCCTCCCTTGTAACCGACTCTGTGTAACCCTAGCCCCCTCCGCTGTCTATATAAACCGGAGGATTTAGTCCATAGGACAACAACAATCATACCATAGGCTAGCTTCTAGGGTTTAGCCTCTACGATCTCGTGGTAGATAAACTCTTGTAATACTCATATAATCAAGATCAATCAAGCAGGAAGTAGGGTATTACCTCCATCGAGAGGGCCCGAACCTACTAAACATCGTGTCCCCCGCCTCCTGTTACCATCCGCCTCAAATGCACAATTCGGGACCCCCTACCCGAGATCCGCCGGTTTTGACACTGACATTGGTGCTTTCATTGAGAGTTCCACTGTGCCGTCGCCGTAAGGCTAGATGGATCCTTCGATCATCAGCAACGATGCGATCCGGGGTGAGGTTTTCCTCCCCGACAGATCTTCGTGTTCGGCGGCTACGCACTGCGGACCAACTCGCTTGGCCATCTGGAGCAGATCGAGAGCTACGCCCCTGACCATCAGGTCAGTTTTGGAAACTTGAACTATACTGCCGATATCCACAGAGACATGAACTTTGACGGATTCAAGCACATGTCAGGTGCGCCGCACAATCACGATGAGCACGACTTAGCTCTGTCGCCGGACGGTGTTCGGGAGATCACACTTGTGCCTACTCTGGCCCTAGATCCGGAGTCGATTATGCCGTCCTCGGGTGGATGGACCCTGCCTCGGAGGTCACACACTCAGTGGCGATAGAGCCGAATACTGACTTCACCTCCTATGAGACCTGTGCCGCCGGATCCTCGGATTCATCCCCGGCCACAGGCCCCGAACCGCCTGCGTCCATGCCTATCGAATCTGATTGGGTGCCGACCATGGAGTTCACCTCCACGGATACTTTCAGCACTCGCCTTTGGGCGATGTGCTAAATTCATTAAAGTCTCCTTCTCGGGGGAACCTTGGCCGAACTATGTCCGGCTAGAATGGGATGCGGACGACGAAGAAATTCCCTCCCCACCCACCACCCACTTAGTAGCCACTATCGATGATTTAACCGACATGCTCGATTTCGGCTCCGAAGACATCGACGATATGGACGACGATGCAGGAGACGAATAAGAACCACCGCCCACAGGGCGCTTGGACTGCCAATTCATCACATGATGTATATATGGTGGATAAACCCAAAGAAAATAATGATGGGGAAGGGAAGGACGCAGCGAAGGATAGCTCCCTCGAGAAGCAACCAAAGCGACGGCGTAGGCGCCGCTCCAAATCCCGCCTCGGCAAAAATAGCGATAACAGCGCAAGGAAAAATAACACCCCGGTCGACTCCAGAGGAAGTGACGAACACATTGACCCAGCGACAGAGCAGGGCAAACCAGCGAACGGCGAACATAGTATAGAGTCGCTTTCCGAACACGTTGACGCCGACGATAAAGCTCATCAAGCTCTCTCCAGAGAGGAAAACAGTCCGGACGACGACGACGCACACACCATCCCGGAAAGGAACTTGGAACATGAGAACCTCCGTAGAAGGCTTATTGCCACCGCGAGGAGTCTGAAGAAGCAGAAGCAAAGGCTTAAGGACGCGCAAATACGCTCAACATTAAATGGAACAAAGTGCTCGACACTGAAGAAAAGTACGGTGGTAGTTGCCACACAAAGAGCTATCCAAAGCGCAAGTTGTTACTTGAATTCGATGATGAGGCCTTAGAGCACACACAGCCGAAAAATAAAATGGCTAACCCATCGGATCGACCACCTCGTGGCTGTGATAGGGCGGCTAACAAGGCCGCGCATAAGTCAGCACATGATCCACGCGAGGACTTGCATCAAAGTTCCGGCGTGACCAGATCCATCTACGGATCTAGGAAGCGCGCTCCAGCGCATAATAAAAACCGAACACTGCAACCCTCAGAACGCAATGACACATCCAAATACAGGGGTGCCGTGCACCCCCTATGTTTCACTGATGAGGTGCTGGATCACGAATTTCCAGAGGGATTCAAACCCGTAAACACGACGGAACAATGGACCCTGGGGTCTGGATCGAGTACTTCATCCTCCACATCCATATGGCTCGTGGAGACAATCTCCACGCCATCAAATACTTGCCCCTCAAGCTGAAAGGACCAGCTCGGCACTGGCTGAAGGGCCTCCCCAAAAATTCAATCGGAAGTTGGGAGGAGCTTGAGGACGCTTTTAGGGCCAACTTTCAAGGGACCTATGTCCGACCTCCGGATGCAGACGATCTAAGTCATATAATTCAACAGCCCGGAGAGTCAGCCCGAAAGCTTTGGAACAGATTTCTCACTAAGAAGAATCAAATCGTCGACTGTACGGACACCGAAGCCTTAGCAGCTTTCAAACACAGCGTCCGAGACGAATGGCTCGCCAGACACCTCGGCCAAGAAAAACCAAGGACAATGGCAGCCCTAACAAGCCTTATGACCCGCTTTTGCGCGGGCGAAGATAGCTGGCTGGCCCGTAGTAGCACCAGCGACCCAGGCACATCTGAAGTCAGGATGGTAATGGAAAACCACGACGCAGTAAAAGCAAGCGTCGAAATAACGAAGACAGCCCAGACAACACGGCGGTAAATGCCGGATTCAAGGGCTCGCGACCCGGCCAACGGAAGAAGCCCTTCAAAGGCAATAGGGATGGACCGTCCAGCCTCAACAAGATTCTAGACAAATTATGTCAGATTCACAACACCTCCGATAAACCTGCAAATCACACCCACAGAGAATGTTGGGTCTTCAAGCAGGCCGGTAAGCTAAACGTCGAACACAAGGGGAGGGAGACAGCAAGTGAAGATGAGGATGAGCCTCGTCAGCAAAACACTAGGGGCAGAAAAAGTTCCCACCAGTGGTCAAAACAGTGAACATGATTCACATAACAAAAAGAAGGAGCAAGAATGCACTCCAATACATATGCGCCATAGAGCCCGTCATCCCTAAATTCAACCCTTGGTCGGCCTGACCGATCACTTTCGATCGCAGGGATCACCTGACAGGTATCCAGCACGGAGTATTGGCTGCCTTGGTGCAATACCCAATTATTGACGGATACCACTTTACCCAAGTCCTCATGGACGGCGGCAGTAGTCTTAATCTGATATATCAGGACACAGTCCGCATAATGGGGATAGACCCGACAAGAATCAGCCAAAGTAATACTACCTTTAAAGGGATAATACCAGGCCCAGGGGCCCGCTGCACGGGCTCTCTCGTACTAGATGTTGTATTCGGTTCTCCCGACAACTTCCGAAGTGAAAAGTTAACCTTCGACATCGCTCCATTCCGAAGCGGCTACCAAGCACTACTCGGAAGAACAACTTTCGCTCGTTTCAAATGTGGTACCGCATTATGCTTCTCTTAAGCTTAAGATGCCCGGTCCACGTGGCATCATCACAGTCAGCAGAAATATCGAGCGTTCCTTACGCGTAGAAGAAAGTGTGGCGGCTTTTAACAGCCGAACAATAAACGGCCACTCCAACCAGAATAAATGATCGGTCGTCAAGACCGCGGACACGGCTAGACGAGTCCGGCGCATCACTAGCTGTAACAGCTTAGATAAACCTGAGATTGATGGATATACCCCTACAGGTGGTACCAGGGGCTTCCCACATGTAAAAAGGACCACAGCTCGACCTTACTTATCTTGAATTTTAATGGTTTATTGAGAATAACCATTTTTTCGCACGACAACTTTCACCTAAGTTCTTCTCTTTTACAGATGATAATCGTGCTCCACCCTTCCAGGATACGGCACAATGGAGACACAGGCGCAGACGTGCAGCTGGGCCCCGCTCAAAGGTTTCTCTTTAGATTAAGACCCTTGTCGGATTTAGGGTTCCGGCAGACCCTTGAGGTTCGAACACTGGGGTGCGCGCGGAGATCCAACCTTCCACCGTCTCGCACTTCGCCGAATCGCAGGGACCTAAACTACTAAACGGAACAGCACAAGAGACACAAGATTTATACTGGTTCAGGCCACCATTGTGGTGTAATACCCTACTCCAGTGTGTGGTGTGGTGGATTGCCTCTTGGGCTGATGAGGAACAATACAAGGAAGAACAACCTCGCGAGGGTCTGTTCTTGGCGGGTGTGATGAACTGCTAGGTGGTGTTCAGTTGCTCTAGCTACTGGTTTCTTGATGAGGATCGGGTCTCTGTCTTTCTCTGGATCAGATCTCTCTACCCTGTGGGTGGCTACTCCTATTTATAGGCGAAGGCCCTGGGCCTCTTCCCAAATATTGAGCGGGAAGGGCGCCAACAATTGGCCATTTTGAAGGGGAACAGCGGGTACACTTATCCTGACTAAAGTTGGTCCTCGCTTTGCCAAAGGCTCTGGTGATGACGCCTTTGCTTGGGCTCCACGATGACTCCTTCCGGCCGTTGGGCTGGTCTTGGTCTTGTTGCACCGAAATGGATGCCTTTCCTTGATGCTCTCGCCGCGCTTGCTCCCTTTGCACCAAAGAGGAAAGGAGGATTTGTCAGGTGGCACGGGCGTACCGGCACCCTTGGTCGTCATGGCTTGCGTCATGGGCACCTCGCAAAGGTACCACGCCTTGAACTCTCCGCCTCCTCATGAGCCAACTCGACGAGGCCGTGCTCGATGAAGCTCCTTGTCGTCCGCCCATGAGGCTTGGCCCCTCGCGAGGGTCTTGAGCTTGCGCTGATGAAGATGGGCCGTGCTGGGCCTCCTTCGAGCCACGCCGCAGGCCGCAGGCAGGCAAGTCTGGGGACCCTCGTTCCCAGAATGCTGACAACCATGTGTAAACCTTTTTTACTGTCTCTTGTTGCTTCACATCCTCCGGATACTCAGCATAACCGAGAAGGATGCTGACGCTATTGGCATTTCGCCACGTCAGAATGATGCACGTACCTGGACACTCAGGATTCATTATCAAGGGCGTTACTCAGCCCGTTATATGTTGTAAAGACCGAATACCTTAGGGAGAGTTCGGCGTCGCGAGTTTGGCCTTATATGCATCAGCTCCGAATCATGTCTTTGGTCAAATGTTGGGTTTGCCCGGCTCCCGCGTTTTGCTACCTTACGTTCCGCTCTATCGGCTAAGGTGGCACCGGAAGAACTACTGCGATTGTGCCCTGGTTCATCCGGATGAGCACCTCAGTAGAGAAAGCTGAAAACTGACTGTCATGATAAAGCGCGAGACTGGTCAACCACTCGATGACTCATCGGAATCTTCGGGATTCCTCCGCATTAACGAAGGGCCGGTTTCCCGGTCATGTACGTACGCGCACCGTACTCGGACGAGCGCGGAAGTACCAGGGGCTATATAGTAGCCCCACTGTCAAACTCCTATGGTTAAGTGAAAGTGTCAAAGCAATATAGTCTGATTGCCTCGTTCGCCGCGCTATCACCTCCTTAATGGACCAAGACATTGGAAAAAGTGTGAACACGCGCTTTTGCAAACACCCCCGCACTATATGCGTGGGGGCTGAAGCCGACGACTGCGAACTTTCAGGTTATATACATATATACATAAACGACTGCACATGAGGAATAATAATAATTTCAGGCAAAAGTATAAACACAGCCTTTATAATTCAAATAGCATTGTTATTAAAATCGAGATACATGCCACTCGAACATGACACTCTTCGAGCACTGAGCCTCTATCAAACGAGCTCCCTCCAGGACTTCTTCAAAATAGTGCTCGGCGAAACAGCCCTCTTGCCGGATTCTGGGTTGCAATCGCGGTGGCCTCCATCTCCGCCCAGTATGTCTTGACACGGGCTAGAGCCATCCGTGCACCCTCTATGCACGCCGACCTCTTCGCAGCGTCCATATGCGACAAAGCACCAAGGAATTGTTGCACAAGACCAAAATGACTATTCGGCCTTGGTCCTTCAGGCCAGATACGATTCATGACAGACCTCATGGCAAGCCCGGACAACCTTTGGAGCTCGGCCCACTCGGTCATTTACTCATTTAACAGCAGCGGACGCGCCGGAGCATTGAACTGCGACCAGAACAACTTTTCCACTTCGTGATCTTTTTGACCTTTGAAAAACTGGGTCGCATCAGCTACACTTGCCGCCAAATTCAGGTACGCATCCACAGAACTCCATGATTGATCCAGAGGGGCATACTTAGGATCTCCGTATTTCGTCCGCAACAAAAAGGGCTTCCCAGCCGCGATATCTCTGGCTTGACGTAGCTCCTCCTTCGCCGCACTGATTTTAGAGCGAGTTTCCTTGGCTGCTACCATGGCTTTCTCCAGCTCCGCCGTCTTCGTTTGTCTTTCTTTTTCGAGAAGCTCATAGCGGTCTGCGGCATCTTTCAGCTCCACAACCATCTTGGCTATTTTCTCTTTGCTCTAGCAATGCGTAGCCTGTTCAGCTCTTAACTCTGCAACCGCCTTTAGGGTGGCTGCATCACTCCTCCTGACTTGTTCCTTGGCTCGGGCAAGTTCCGCCTGAAGGGTCTCCACGGCTGCAGCTTCATCTACAATTACACCACATTATAGATACTAGCATCATGCCCCTCTTAATATATGATTGACCACTGGAGAATACATACCCTGTGCCTCATCAAGCCGCTTGTTTACAAGCACGATGTCGGCATTTGCCGCATCAAGTTGCCGCTTCAGTTTGTTAAACTCACCAGTCCGGCTAACCGCCGGACCCTCAGTCGCCTGCACATGAAAGTGGCATGATCATTGCCTGGGACTATGATCCTCTGTTTGCCGCCTTTTTCAACAGCAAGAAGAGTCTCAGGGGCTACTATCTGCATAGGGCACATCTAGTGTGTGTGGTACCGTCAAAAGTACACATATTACTTCGCGTACCTCAAAGCCTCTCAGCAGGATCATAAAAGCTTCATGCAACCCACTTTCGGCCGATGAAATTCTCTCAAACATCGTACCCATTAGAGTGCGTCCGGTCGTGCGCCGGATAGTCCCGGACTCTTTTGTGGCTCTCCTTAGGAGCCGAATACTCCAGACTTTGGGTGGCCGAAGGGTTACCTTCTAGCCTTGGCGGATCAGGAGAAACCCTCCGCGACGACACCTCAGGGTCGTCCGCCTCACAAGGCGGGGAGGCGCGGGGAGGCGTTTCGCTCTCCATCATCTCCGGAAGAAGATCCCCTGAAGACGAGCTCTGTCGAGAAGGGCTACGATCCGGACTGCAAGACATACGTCTCGGTTATTGTCCCCAGAAATAAAGTAAGATATATTTACTATAAAATGTCTTTGTTTACTTAGATCTTGGTGGAGGTTGGCCCCCTTGTGGGCACTGTGCAGTAAGAATGCCCTCCGGGTCAGGGCCCCCTGTCAAAGGTTTCTTCCCTCGTTTGGAAACCATTGTTTCCAAGTTGTCAGGGGCGGCCCTCTTCCTTCCTTGGGGAGAGGGAATTTTAGATTGTTCTCCCCGGTTATCCTCCTTCTCGGAGGCACTAATCCCCCCGGTCTGGATGAATAATGAGTGAGGCTTTCTTTCGGCTTCTTCGAACCTCCCTTTATCTTCCCCTGATGGCACTTGATAAGGCGCAAGCTCAAGCATCCTGGCTAGTACAGGATCCGGTGAGCCTTCAGGAAGGGGGGCCGGACACCTGATCATCTTCGAGAAGGCAGCCTGTGCGAGATTTTGGCGGTCAGCTACCTGGCTTCTCTTAGCTTCTTGATGTCCTCCTCTGAGACAGAGGAGGGCATCCACCAACCTTGAAGGTTGGATCCGGACATGACTGAAGGTCCGAAGCGCCTAGCCTGAGCCTTGGGTGTTGGAACTCGAGGTGGGGGAAGGATTCGATTGAGTGCGAAGAGAAAAGGACATGCCTTGGCCCCTTTATAAAGAGGGTGAATATAAAGCGTCCTCCGCGTGACTGTTTGGAACTTGCCTGAAATCGCGGAGCCATACCAACATGCACGATTGGGTTATCCATACCCGTATTGATGAGAATCCCGTGATAAGAGGGACATGATCTTTACTTCGATAGGACGTGCCAATAAAACCGCCTCGCGACACGTGCAGTGGCAGGCTCGGAAAAATGGTTCGTCATGACCAGACCACGGCATTATGTCACGTTATGAAAAGCTGTCAGCAGATTAGACTTGTGGAAATATTATTCTCTCTATGGTGGTATGTGGAATTTGTTTTGCAGAGCCGGACACTATCCTTGTGTTCAAAATCTTCTATGGAGTATTCGGAGGAGGAACCTGCCTTGCAATGCCGAAGACAATCTGCACGCCGGACTAATCGTCATTGATGCCTGGTTCAGGGGCTACTGAGGGAGTCCCGGATTTGGGGTACTCGGACAGCCGGACTATATCCTTTAGTTGAACTGTTGGACTATGAAGATACAAGATTGAAGACTTCGTCCCGTGTCCGGACGGGACTCTCCTTGGCGTGGAAGGCAAGCTTGGCAATACGGATATGTAGATCTCCTCCTTGTAACCGAATCTGTGTAACCCTAGCCCCCTCTGGTGTCTATATAAACCGGAGGGTTTAGTCCGTAGGACAACAACAATCATACCATAGGCTAGCTTCTAGGGTTTAGCCCCTACGATCTCGTGGTATATCAACTCTTGTAATACTCATATCATCAAGATCAATCAAGCAGGAAGTAGGGTATTACCTCCATTGAGAGGGCCCGAACCTGGGTAAACATCGTGTCCCCCGGCTCCTGTTACCATTCGCCTTAGAAACACAGTTCGGAAACACCTACCCGAGATCCGCCGGTTTTGACACCGACACCGGCGGGACGAACAGATCGACGACGGATCCTCATCCAGTACGGTGGATGAGGGACGTCGAGGTGTTGCTGTGGACGACGTCGTTGGGGAAGAGGCTCCAACTGGGTGGCGAACGAAGGAGGGTGTGGGGCTTCGCGGATTTCCCAGCCTCGGTGTACGAATGGGTGGGCCGATGGGATGGGAGTGGGGAACCATGGCTTAGGGACGCGCTTGTCTGAAATGTGGGGTAAGTTACAAAAGTACCGCCATCGATTGGAGGCGATTCTTTCGGTTCAGGGGTATCACGGGCATTTCACGTGTCGGGATTTCACAGGAGGTGGGAGTTTTCGTGAGCGTTGTAATTTTGGAATAGCAAGGAGCGGGTTGAGATGGAGGGATTTGTCGGAGCACAACGAGACAAAGATATATCTTAAATATTTCGGGCTAACAAGGCGCAGGTTGAAGAGGCGGGAGTTTCGCAGCATGATAGACAAAGACGCTAGCTTGAAATTTCGGCATAACAAGGCGCGGCTTGAAATTTCGGGAGAACAAGCTTAACGTGTACCCAAAAGAAAAAAAGACAATTTAGACTAGTATGATATACTACGTACAATGTGTTTAACAAGCACAACACACACAGAGACACCATTTAGACTAGTAAGGTACACGTGCATTGCACGCATGTGATTTGGCAACCAAATTGTGAATAAATACCACATTATAGCATGTAAGCTTTGAGTCATATATGCATGATGTAGATGTTCATTTAATTATAGTTCATTTCATTCAAAATCATCTAGTTTTTATAAGAAAGCTAATCTATTTTAAGATTCATGGAATTGTGTGTTGTAAGGCATAAAGTAAAAACAAATCATGTAGAAAAACATTTGGGCAATTCTGATATGGAAGATTCTAGAACAGAGAAGAAGTTCTTGTGTTTTGAGGTTTGTGCATTATGCTTAAGTTCAACCATAGAGTCTTCTAGATTGTACATGTGGCAAAATCTGGTGGAATCTAGATGATATCCAATGGCCAGTAGCGCTCAAATTTGCCAGCTCTGCACCATTGGATTGGCCTCATCCAACGACCATCTTTCAAAGTTAAAGTTATCCACACACTGTATAAAAAATATAAAATATAATATATATATAGGGGTATAGATATAGATATGTGATGTGAAAGCCACCCATCATCTCCAATTAGAATAGTGTGTCCATGCACGGATGCAATGTGGCCAAACGATGTCTGCCATCGGTATCTCAAATTCAAACCAGTCTGACCTTGTTCAATGTGTATATATTACAACATGCTCATTTCCAAACCACACCGCGCCGATCTCCGTTACATTCATGCATGCATGGGTTTCAAACATCATGATCTCTTATTCAAATATTTGAATTCAACTTTACATTAATTATGACCCCACCTAGTCTTTTACACCCACACATTGGTCTTCTCTTTATAATTGTACCACTAACTTTCTCTCGTGCATGCATGCACACACACTACCAGTCGGCATTATCCATGGCACACATGCAATCTTTTTCTTCAGGTCGGTCTCCCATGAAGGCACACACACACACACATCCCCCTCTCCATCATATCGGGCATTCTTTATCTCTCACGTGCATGCGCAACGATCGATGTTCTATGTGTGTGTGTATATAGCTAGGTCTTTCATTGTTTTCCACATAAACCGATCAATCTATATATCTAGTGAGGTCTCACCCTCTTTCCCACGTCCACATCGATCAATCCATACCTCTCTATATGGGATTACATATATAGCTAATACACCCACATTAATTATATATCCAATGCCCCCCTCTCATCATCCATGCCTTCTGCTTCATCTCTCAGACGCGCGCAGAATGGCGAAGACAGGGGGCAGCAAGGGCCCTGCCCCCCTAACATCACTATATATCGGCTAATATGAATGTGATCATTAGAAAATTGCTGGTAAAAATGGTTTAAGTTGATGAATTGTCCCTCCTCGTAAAGGATTAGCAATGCTTGGCCCCCTAGCTCATGGGACATTTTTCATGGCTCCGCTGCGCATAGCATTATGCGTTCTCGCCCCTCTCTCTAAATATCGATCTACATGATTGTGCACTCCTTCATAGTCTCCCTCCACTCGGCCCCTCGCACCATCTTCTAGCCCCCACCGGATTTTGCCACATGTACAATCTAGCAGACTCCATGGTTGAACTTAAGCATAATGCACAAATCTCAAAACAACAGTGGTTCTCCTTTGTTCTAGAATCTTTCGTATCATAACTGCCTAAACTTTTTTTCTAGTTGAATTGCCATTATTTGTTTTTACTTTATGCTTTACAACGCACAATTCCATGAATCATAAAATAGTTTAAGCGCTTCTTTGATTCAAAGGATTCTCGAAGGAATTTTGGAGGATTCTAATCCTTAGGAAATTTTCCTATCTTGGTTGTTTGATTCATAGGAATGTAAACCATAGGAAATTTTCCATATGATTCATTTGCACTGGATTTCATAGGAAACATCCCATCCACTCAAACCTCTTTGAAAGAATTCTGCGTTTTTTCTATGCACAATCAAACACTCGTACCATCCTGTAGGATTCAAGACGACATTCCACTCTAATCCCATGTTCTTCCTATTCCCGTGTTTTGGGAATCCTACGAATCAAAGAGGCCCTAGGTTTTTTTATAAAAACTAATTGATTTTGAATGAGATGAACTATAAGAATTAAACGAAGGTCTACATCAGACATATATGACTCAGAGCTTACATGCTACAGTGTGGTATTTATTCATAATTTGGTTGCAAAATATGATGCGTGCAATGCACGTGTACCTTACTAGTACTTCGAGTATGTGCAAAACACAATGGCACGCTACACAGTGTCTCTCTTACAGTTCATGAAGCCATGTGGCACATGTGGAGGCGTTGTCGCGACATCCTTGTGTGAACTGATCACAGTGACGTGCTGCTGGTTCCAGAAGAATGTACTCGTCCTCCCTGAGCTGCACTGGCGGTACATGCACGAAGCGAAGATGTGCACACACGCCACGCACGCACTCATTCCGTCGCACGCACACGCGGGTACATGAGCGGACGCAATTTTGTACCAAGATCCACCCCATGTGATAATTTGACGCGTGTAAAGTCCTTCACTTCATTGATGGTCAATTAATACAGCGCATGCAAATTAAGTGGACGTGAGGGCGGAAGAAAGACATTACTACTCCACTACGCGCATGCGAGTAGTTAAATCATGGGTTTCTAGTAGTACTTTCATTGGTCTTATTCGTATTTTGTGCCAATTTTTGACAGTAACATAATATTTACGCATCTGAGTAGTGTAGTCTACTTGAAATTTATGTTCCGCTAAACTCATCGCGGGGGCGTTTCGGGCCTCGAAACCAAAAACCATCAATTAATCTTTACCTTTTTCCCATCACATTCGAAAGTACTAGTGCTACAATTAAGTGCAAGCCTGCTCACACCTACCAGTACGTACCAAACCTGAACATGTTCCCACTATGAAGGTTTTAGTACTAGTGCTAGTACTTAGGTTATAAAAAGGGGAACTACATAACCGAAAATTACTCTACCTTCCTCCTCATAAGTCCTCCTTCTTCGTCCGTCCTTGCCATGGTCGTTGTGCAGAGCTCTAGGTCGATAACTACTTGTAACAAGGGAGGGGCAACCAAGACTGCGAAAAAAAAGAGGGCTCGCCGCCACGCAGAGACCTCGAAAGATCTCTCACGGGCACGCGATGGCTCCCAGGAGCGCCCTAGACGCGGAGGCGAACATGCCGAGCTGGCGGCGCTGGAGTCGTTATCCCTCGAAGGCATGCCCGACCAGCTCAATAAGCACCTCAATAAGCAGAAGGAGTTCATCCACGGCCTGCTGGAGCTGCTGAAGGAGAGCCTCGACGACATGCCCGCTGAGCTCAATGAGCAGGGGGAGTTGACCGTCGGCTTGATGATGCTGCTGAAGAAGAGCATTGCCTCGGAGAAGAAGGCGACCGGCGAAATCCTGCAGCTTTAGGAGGACAAAGCGAAGCTCTGCCACGAGCTCGACCTGCTGAAGGAGGAGAACGCCGGCTGGAAGAAGCTGCATGAGAATAGTAGTTCCTCGATGAAGATGTTGTAGGCCATCATCATGGAATAGAAGGAGGAGTTGGCGAAGCTCCGCATCGAGCACCCGGCTGCTGTGAAGGTACGTAATGCGGCCGTGGAACATATGATGAAGGCTCGCATTGAGAAATCCCGCGTCATGGACACAATGATGAAGATGGTGGAGGAGACGCGCAAGGAGATGGAGGTCATGGAGGCGATGAAGAAGCAGTTACGACTCCGCGGCCAGCAACCCTTCATGTAGCGAGAGCAGCGCCCCAGACTTGTGTGTGCGTCTTCCTTCTTGTTTTGGGGGTGATAATCCTCCTTTTTCTTTTGCTCATGTGTTTCTTATTTTGCTTCGGGTGTTTCGCCGCATGTGTCACCTTCTCTGCGAGGCATGAATAGAACGATGCTAAAAATGAGATGACTAGCAAATTAGATCATTCTTTATCGCCAATAGAACAATGCCTCTTGCTAGTAATATATAATAAGAGTAGAGAGTAGAGGATATGGCACTGGGCTGCCGTGTTTCGTGCTCCTCCGTCGTACTCCAGTGGAAAACTTGAGTATATCGCACGGTTCTTTGCTCCTCCTTAGGTCGTCGGCACATTTATACGAGCAGTCAAATGACAAGGCCCCGCCTTCCAGCAGTAATGAGCCGTCAAATCACAAAGGCCCTCGCCTCTCGTGAAAAGGACCAAGCTAGACTGCCCCTCCCTCTAGCCTTTTAAAAATGTATACATTTGTACAGTAGTAGTATCGATGGATTGCGCCATGGAGCAAAACTAACAAGATGTAATTAAAGAAAAAGGTGGTACATATAGAGAGCGCTCGTCGCCAAATTATGCATATACTATATGACACTACCCACTATGAAGGTACTAGTAACATAGACTAGTAACTAGTCTATGCTACTCTCCACTATGACCAGCCAAAGTCGAGGCGCGGATACCAACAAGGGCCTGGTTGTGTCTATACTTGGACAACTCACCAGACTGCATGCGCACCAGGCAGACGAAGCTCGTGTCGTGTTGGTGCCGTGTTCGGCCCGCACATTAACCGAAACCTCGCGCCTCCATCTTAGCCTCCGTGTTTTAAACTTATCAATCTCAAGGCCAAGGAGCAATATGAAACCTATGATAGAGCCAATCGGATGGTTGAGAACACTACATTTCGTAGCTACAGATGCGTGTGTGAGAGAGGATGAGTGCGTGCGTGCACCTCTTCTCAGAGTACAAGTGTATGTGGGTGGCATCGACCTAGGGAGCAGTGATGGTGTGTGCGAGAACTCCCGAGAGATAGGTGTAATGCGTCTGAAAAAAAGACTAGTATATAGCTCGCCACGAGGCTATTCCTGTTGAACGCCAAGCGTAAGATATGTATCCGGCGGTGCCAGTTTTTGCACGTACACAGTAGAAGAAAAAGAACTAGTACCATGGCATATGCTACACCATGGCCGAGAAAACGTGCCGACTTTACGCCATCTGGGAATAGTGCTGCACTTCGAAACTAGAACCGTCAATAAATTTTGAGCGCGTCTCGTCACATTCCAAATTACTACTACTACCACGCTATATTTAATTGCAAACATGTTCACACCGATCACAAGCTAAACGGTTTCCCACTTAGGAGTGTACTAGTAGTACTCGGTTATAAATACTACTATGCTAAGATGACTGCACATTCCTCCTCAACTCCTCATCCACAAAAAACAATCAAGTCAATCAAGCCATGGCCAGCGTGAGTTCTGGGTCGAGAGATTTCCACCAGGGAGAGGTGAGCATGGAAGAGGAAGCACGAGAGATGTCCCGCCTCGCCGCGAAAGCAGCCGACATGTCCAGCCGTGCAGCAGTAGCAGCACTGAGGTCCCGCCGCACCGTCGATGTAGCAGATTGGTCCGGCCATGCTGCGGAAGCAGCAGAGATGCCCCGCCGTGCTGCCGAAGTAGCACGGAGGTCCCGCCGCGCCGCAGCGGCCTGGGAAAATTTCTCGCGGGCAAGCGAGGACTCTTACAGGCGCATGCTTGCGATGGTCCATAGCCAGATGGATCAGATCTCCGGCTGGGAGAGGTTGCAGGATGAGGCTACCGGCGTCATCCGGCAACTAGGGGAGGGCAATGCAAAGCTCCGGGGCGAGCGTGACCTGCTGAGGGCGAAAATCACCGGAAGGGCGAAGCAGGCGGAGGAGACCGCTGCCTTGTTGCAGAGGACGGGCGTCATCGTCAAGAAACTTATGGACAAGAATGCCATGCTCCGCATCGAGCGCAATAGGCTGGTGGAGGAATCCGTGGATGCTGCCAAGCAGCCTATTAAGGACATGAAACTGATGAAAGAGATCATCGCCCGCCGCGAGAACTAGTCTCCGCGACCTGCAGCGCATAAAGAAAGTAGAGATTAGCGAGCCAGATCGTTGTATGCGTCTTCCTTCTTCTTTTGCCCTTGTGTATTTCGGGTGTAGCCGTATGTGGCTTTTTTAATTATCTTCCTAATTATGTAAGACAATTATTATCCACTCTCATCGTCCTTATATATATTCATCAGTCTTGCTATAAGTCGTAGTAGATGCTATATAGGTCCGTCGGATCTTACATCAAGATTCGTGCAAAATTTTCTTTTCATATTTTCTTTTTTCTCTCTTAAATCTCAGTCGAGTGAGACATTGCCACGCCATTAAACATAGGCTCGTGCGCCATTAATGGAGACCTTGGGAGAGAGGTGGACGACAGATGGAGGTCAAAGGGCTCTCCTCCCGATAAGCACGCGCAGGGGTCTGATCGCATGCCTCCTGTACTCAAATAGCTACCCTGCATGGCGCCTCCTAGCTAATAAAAAAAGGGGATGTATGGCGGCACGTAAATGGTAAATAGAACGACCACGGTTTCAATAATACTTGTGTTTCCGATTGTAACGTGACATCACTTGTTCCAAAAGGACTTTGTTGATTGTTAATGTGTGCGCCTTCGCAAATCGGACAGCAAATTTACCATAGCATGTTGGTGCCATGTCATGACACCAAGCCAAGTTTCATGATTTTCATGCATGTTTCAGATTTACAGGAATTAAAAAACCAAGTTCCAGCCGAGCCATGACGCCTAGATGTTTGAATTTCATTCCCATTTCTCGCATGGGACCTAGAAATTTACCCGAGGACACACATGTGATTTTTCAATCAGCTTTGGTGCACTGGAGCATGTGCTTGTATTTAAAATTGGAATTATGCACACAAAGTGACACTTTCCCTCTCAGAACCACGAGCCTCCTTGAGAGAAGCTCCGGTTTGCAAAAAGCTTATACCAAAATTTGTTCCTATTCTGCAAGTTTCTTACCACATGGTAGTACAATGACATGACACCATGCCAAGTTTCATGATTTTTAGGCGTCTTTTGGATTTACAAGAATTTTAAAATCAAGCTTCTCAATGTTCTCGGCTGAACCACGATGCCCAGATGTTTGAATTTCATTCCCATTTCTTGCATGGGACCTAGAAATTCACCCGAGGACACACATGTGATTTTTCAGTCAACTTTGGTGCTGGGAGCATGTGCTTGTAGTTCAAATTTGAATTATGCACATTAAATGACCGGAAATTCAATTAATGTATAAAAAAGGTCAAACGAACCCGGAATAATTCCAAAATTTAATAGGGCACTCATATAGTTCCATGTTGCCTCTTTAAAGAAAATCTGGGGGGAGGCAGCGTATATTGTTTCGCACACAAAGGTATAAAGAAATAAAGAAATTAGCATACCTATTTAATTCTTGGGTTCTTATTATTGATGCCACTAGTTGTGTATCACTACTCAATTTTGCCATTAGAAGTTACAACTACTCAAAAATGCCATCGATTCGTGAGATGCCTGATCAAAAATGCAATTAGATATCTAAAAAATGTCGTCGTTAAGTTAGATATTTGCTCAAAAATGCCATTAGACATTGTTATTTTCACGTCAAACCCCTTGACCATGTTACATGACAAAAATAAGCCGATTCTCACAATAAGTTAATGGTGTCCTGCACAACACACCCCTCAAATAAAACTAAGCACCCTGGAATTCTTTGACAAAACTAAGCACCCTGAAATTCTTTGACAACTAAACTGCTGGCTATATGATGTTGGCCATATATATTGTACGTATATAATGTCAAGAAACGAGTGGTAGTACTATACCAACTAAAAGATGAAATGTACGAAATATAACGAGAAGAAACATAACATAGTTCTGCTGGGGCTCAGCACAACACACCCCTCAAATAAAACTAAGCACACCATAAATTAAACTAACAACTAATCCGGTAGACTCTGCATTAGAACCACCATGAGCAACGACACTGCCACCTTACTCGGAGTCCTCGTCCACGTCCTCGACTTTGTCCTTGTCCCTCTTCCTCTTGGGCGATACTTCTTTGCTTGAACCACACACTTGGCTCTTGCTCTTCATCCAACACTTGTAGATATGGAAACAAAGGTAGCCATCATTGTAGCGTAGTGGATGTGGTCTATATCTAGTACATTCCACTTCCATGCATGACGATGAAACGTGCACGGAGGTTTCTCTAGTTTACCGTACAAAGGATGAACCATGGCTTCTGCCAGGGTCAGCATTGAAGGCTGAGAGGAGGACAGCAGGCTTGCCTTCTTGAGATCGAAGGGCTGGCCTACAACGAGGCCTATCCGACCCAGGATTTCCTTGTCGTTCCTAAAGTCTACAGTAACGAATTTGACTCGGCCGCCCTCCACGCCGGGGCTGAGTCCTTGGCCGCGGTCGTCGTCTTCAGGGCAGCACCCCATGTGGCGACCGTCTTCCCCGAACACCCTCACGTAGAGGGTGGCGTCGCCGTCGTACTTGAAGTGCAGGGAACACCGGCGGCGAAGACCACGCACGCGAGCGAACGTCTGCCAGCCGCGGGTCAGGAACAGGTTCCCTGCAGCAGAGACCTCCAGAGAACCCCACGAAGCCCGGCTGCAGCAGCCATCCGCCTGAAGCCATAGGCCACCCAGGGCGCCAGCTGGGAGCTCACCCAGGAGGAAGCGCGGGAGCTGAAGCCGGACGCCGGACGGCTCCTCCGCCCTCACCATAAACTCCGGCAGCGCTTCAGCGGCATGGAGGCGCAGCCTCGGGGGACGCGCGGCCGGGGCACGCCCTCCGACCATGGCCAGCCGCTCGTCGCCACGCTGATAACCTCCCCCACGACCGCGGGGAACCGCCGTGGAGGCCACAGGATGCTTGCGAGGGCGACCTCGACCACGCTTAGGCGGAGGAGAGGAAGACTCGACCTGACGGCCCTTCCCCTTCTCTGCGGCCGAGAACTTCCTTGGTGGAGCCATGGAGGAGAAGGAGAGCCAAGAAAGGATAGACTGGAAGGGCGCGCGCCGTTTCGTACTTATAGCCGGCGAAGGCCAACCGTCGGCCTCCACGATCACCGGTAATCATGACCGGCTCTGCAAGCAGGGACTTGTCGAATCCGGGTGGTTACCGGGGCATCGTGGGGAAGCATTGCACACGCGTCCAATCAACCGCCACGCGGCGCCCAAGGCCGCAGGCTGTTAGGGCCCGCGACGCTTCGCACTTGCCCTTTCGCCTCTCTGCTTGGCCAAGTTCGGGCGCGCCATGGGCCCGGGGGCTACTGTCGGCGTTCTGGGAATGGGGGTCCCCAGACTTGCTCGCCACGGACTGCGGGCGTGGCTCGAAGGAGGCCCAAAGCATGGCCCATCTTCATCAACAAGAAGCTCAAGACCCTCGCGAGGGGCCAAGCCTCATGGGCGGACGACAAGGAGCTTCCTCGTGCACGGCCTCGTCCGGGCTCATGAGGAGGAGGAGAGTTCAAGGCAGGGTACCTCGCGAGGTGCCCATGATGCAAGCCATGACGACCAAGGGCGCCAGGTTAGGCGCCAGCCTATGATGTCCTCCTTTCCTCTTTTGTGCAAAGGGAGCAAGCGCAGGCGAGAGCATCAAGCAAAGGCATCCATTTCGGTGCAACAAGACCAAGACCAGCCCAACGGCTGGAAGGGAGTCATCGTGGAGCCCAAGCAGACGTCATCACCAGAGCCTTTGGCAGGCGAGGACCAACTTTAGTTAGGATAAGTGTACCCGCTGTTCCCCTTCAAAATGGCCAATTGTTGGCGCCCTTCCCACTCAATATTTGGGAAGAGGCCCAGGGCTTTCGCCTATAAATAGGAGTAGCCACCCCCAGGACAGGAGGAGGGATCCGAATCCTCATCAAGAAACCAGTAGCTAGAGCGACTGAACACCTCCTAGCAGTTCATCGCACCCGCCAAGAACAGACCCTCGCGAGGCTGTTCTTCCTTGTATTGTTCCTCATCAGCCGAAGAGGCAATCCACCACACCGCACACTGGAGTAGGGTATTACACCACAATGGTGGCCTGAACCAATATAAATCTTGTGTCTCTTGCGTTGCTCCGTTTAGTAGTTTAGGTCCCAGCGATTCGGCGAAGTGCGAGACGGTGGAGGGTTGGATCTCCGCGCGCACCCCAGTGTTCGAACCTCAATGGTCTGCCGGAACCCGAAATCCGACACCAACCCTGCTCCATCTAAGCATTGGCATCCACCACCATCAGTGGGATGTGTGGCGCTCACTGTGGACGGATCTTTCTCGGCAGCAAATCCTCTAACCAAATACTAGTAACTTAGACTTAAAAAAATACTAGTAGCTTATATTGGCAGTTTTCTAGGGGTGTACTCTTTTCTGAAAGAAGCACCAATCTATTTTTCTTTATTTGTACACAGTGTCACAACTTTGACCCAAAGGTCCAGAGCTATTTTAGGGTGGTTGGCGTAGTACTCGGAGACTGATTGTAAGCATGATTTTTATTAGTTGTCACACTGATTGTAAGCATGAGCAGATAGAAGATTAGGTTAGTGCCAAGCTTACCTTAAACCCTACCGACGCTGTTGAAACGAGGCGAGCGTCGAGGGAACCGTGGAGAACGGCGGGGAAGCTACGTCGCGCCATCCGGCCCCCTCTTGCGGTGGGAGAATGAATACTCCCGTGGCTCCGGCTGGCCCTGCACCCTCACGAATGGCACACCGTACTCGATCGATTTGTTATCCTCTAGGTGCTCGACCTTCGACCTGTACGCCCACCACCTCCTCCTGACTTTCGCCTCGGGCAAATCTGTCTGCTCCATCGCCCAGAGTAGATACTCGATGAACTCGAAGGACTGCGGTGTGACTGCCGCCAAGAATTACATTGTCGCCCTCATTGTTGTCGTCTCGCTCTTTCGCATACATTGCCACATGGCCCTCACATTCCTCGAAATCTCCCACTCATTGTCAAACCAAGTAAGGATCTGCTTCAACCTGGCTAACTTTGCCTGGTCGCCGCCGATGATCTGCCTGATTCGCTGTTGCATCCCCTCCAAAGATGTCCTTCTGAATGGTCTGGTGGTGTTGGTGTCAAAACCGGCGGATCTCGGGTAGGGGGTCCCGAACTGTGCGTCTAGGCGGATGGTAACAGGAGACAAGGGACACGATGTTTTTACCTGTGCACGGGCCCTCTCGATGGAGGTAAAACCCTACTCCTTGATTAATATTGATGATATGGGTAGTACAATAGTAGATCTACCACGAGATCCAGAGGCTAAACCCTAGAAGCTAGCCTATGGTATGATTGGTGTTCGTCCTACGGACTAAAACCCTCCGGTTTATATAGACACCGGAGAGGGCTAGGATTACACAGAGTCGGTTACAATGGGAGGAGATCTACATATCCGTATCGCCAAGCTTGCCTTCCACGCCAAGGAAAGTCCCATCCGGACACGGGACAAACTCTTCAATCTTGTATCTTCATAGTCCAGGAGTCCGGCCAAAGGTCATAGTCCGCCATCCGGACACCCCTAATCCAGGACTCCCTCAAGAGCCTCTCGAACCAGGCTTCAATGACGACGAGTCCGGCGCACAGATTGTCTTCGGCATTGCAAGGGGGGTTCCTCCTCCGAATACTTCATAGAAGATTTTGAACACAAGGATAGTGTCCGGATCTGCAAAATAAGTTCCACATACCACCGTAGAGAAAATAACATTTGCACAAATTCCATCTGCTGACGTATTTCGCAGCGTGACACCACGACCAAGCCTTTATTCGAATCGTTTTTACTGTCCCACCTCAGCGCACTTAGCGAGGCGGTTTCCTTGGCACGTCTTGTTGAAGCAGAGACCGTGTCCCCTTGGGTAACCCAACCGTGCCATTAATTTATGGCGCTTGGGAGATAAGCGAGTTTTACCAGGCTGGTGGGGGCACATAGTTTCGTCCGCCCATATAAGGGGATAAGGATCCACCTTTTCCATCTACGGCTTCTTCCTCCTTTGCTTATCCATTCTCCAAGACTTTCGAGCTCCAGCGCCTAAGTCCGCACATCCCACCTCTACCTTCTCCAGCCATGTCCGGAGCGGGAGGCAAGTGAATGGTTCCTCTCATCACGGAGGGACACATCAAGAAGTCGAGGGAGGCGGATACTTGTCTAACGACATCGCCAAGACCGGCTCCCAGACAAGGGGCAGCTCATCCCCACCCCCAGGCCCCATGAGAGGGTGGTGTTCCTCACCCATTTTCTCTGCGGACTAGGTTTCCCACTTCACTCGTTTGTCCAGGGGCTCATGTTCTACTACGGCCTGGATTTCCACGATCTGGCCTCGAACTTCGTCCTCAACATCTCGGCGTTTATCGTCGTGTGCGAGGCTTTCCTCTGCATCAAGCCCCACTTCTGCTTATGGGTGAAGACCTTCAATGTCAAGCCGAAGGTAGTGGGCGGCCAGCAAGCGGAGTGCGGAGGCGCCATGGTGGGCAAGATGCCCAACGTTACATGGCTCGATGGCTCCTACGTGGAGAACATAAAGGGGTGGCAATCGGGGTGGTTCTACATCACCGAGCCGCGTGACCTGAATGGGCAGCGCCCCGAATTCGATCTAGCATCCCCACACGGATCACCTCCGGAAAGAGAAGGGCATGTCGTGGGGTAATTCGGAAGAGCGGATCGGACTCCAAACTCAAGGCCCAAGACCGGTGGACAAAGAGGTTAAACTCGTCCAACGTAGTCCAGTCATGCTCATCCGCCGGATCCTCCCGTGTCAACGACGGGCTTTTTAACTTATGGGAGTTCAACCCGCCCGCACCAAACTCTGACCAGGCTCTTTGACACAATGCACAAGGATGCCTGGAAGGTGCTATTCAAGGGCACTGAGGTTCCCCCTCCCATCATCGAGGATCGCGGATTCCGCGCAAAGCGCCAAGCCAGCGTAGTAACCTTATTTTACCTTTTACGGGATACTTGTTTTTCATAGTTTAACTCTATGTGGGATCTAAGCTCCCGTTCCTTTGACAGGAATGGCAGAAGAAGACCGGACAGATCGGCTGCCCGGCTCCTTTGCCCGAAGACCCAGCGGACGCCCGCTTGACGGGGCTGCTGGTTTCGGCACCTTACGTGGTGCCGGAGAAGAAGGCCAAGAAGAAGCCCACGGGAACTCGAAAGAGTTCCCGGCGCCAGGTGGTGCCGGATTCATCGTCCGATGACTCCGAGGCGCACTCCTCCTCCAAAGACGAGGAGGAGGAAGAAGAAGCCTCTCCCCCTCCGGCGGGGGGAGGAATGAAAAGGAAGGCCGCCCCAACTGGGGGGCCGGAGGGTCCTAGAAGGGAAGGACCCTTCCTCCGGACTACACCACCAACACCGACGACGGCGAAGAGGAGTGGCCATCCAGGGCCAAGCCCCTGGCAAAATCGTAAGTATCCGGATACCAGAATAACTCATGGCATTCCTTTACTGCACAGTATCTTTTGACGCCGAATGTAATCATGCATTCCGCCCGCGGCCCAGCTCGAGGCTTCGTCGAGCGGATCCCTGGATTCGTCGGATGTGAATAGCCTTTCACTTCCGACTGCTACCTCCCCTTGTCCTACGGACGATGCCGAGGTGGAGTCCCAAAAGGTTCCAAGCCAGGAGGGGGTGGTCCTGGAGGCGCCGCAAGGCGACCTCCCGGACTCCAGGCGCAAAGGGGATAAAACCCCGAAGGGCTCTAAGTCCGGCCCTGGGTCGGACACCGCACCGGAACCTTCAACGGTTCCGGCATCCAGCAGGCGGCCCCCTACTAAGAAGGGCAAGCCTATGACACCGGTGACCTCCGTCCAACAGGAGGCACCGGATAATCTGCTGGAGGTGATTAACAGCGCCTCCATCGACGAGGAGCACCGCACTATTATGAGTGTGGTGATCCAGAAGGTTCAGTCCGCCAAGAGTGGGATGACTGAAGCCTGTGCCAGCCTTCCAACAGGCTTTGAGGTATGTATTTAAGATATGTAAAAATATTACCGCATAGACAGTAGCCCCTGATGCTCAGTTTGAACTGAGGATCAAAAAGATATACGCAGGAGTCTAACATAAGTATGTCAATATGGGAATGCAGGCTGTGCTGCTGACCTCTGCCGCACTGACTGCAGAGGTCGATGCATTGAAGCGGAGCCTCGAGCGGTCCGAGAACAAGCTCGGCCTTGCCAAGAAGCAGCTCGAGGACAAGGAAGGTAAGTAATACCTTATGTAAGTATATAAAAAAGATGTGGTTGCAAAAAATGACAGGACCAACGTGAGTATTGCAGGGGCCACAACCGAGGTGGCGACCCTGAAGGAAGCGTTGTCCAAGGCCGAAAACAATGCGGCCGTGGAGCGCTCCGAGCGAGAGAAGCAGGAGGCGCGGGTGGCGGAGGTGCAGCGAGAGCTCCAGGCTCTCGTGGAAAAACATGAGAGGTTGGAGCTTGACTCAAAGACTCGAGAGTCCGAGCTTGCCTCGGCCCTTGAGAGCGCATTCTTTATGCAAAGCCCTCCAGGATATTGAGGCGATGAAGAAGATAGCGGCGGGTAAGGCATTCTTTATGCAAAGCAAGCACGTGAAAGTGAATTACTTGTTACTTACCCGAGTCTGGAGCTCTCCAGGAGCATTCGCAGATCTTCCCCGCAGTGTGTCCGAAGCTGTCGCATTCTACCGAGCCGAGGAGGGGAGCTCGACAGAGAAGGTGTTCTGGTCTCAGTATGTTGAGGCCGGACACCCGGTGCCCTTGAGCAACCAGCTGAAGCAGCTGGTCGAGCTCCATAAAGTGGCCGCACAGGCCATGAAGAGTCTCGTAGTCCGGCTGTGGCCTGGGGAAGCCATGCCTGGGAGCTACTTCGGGCTGGTGAGGCGGCTGGTGGACGCATGTCCATGGATTGAAGTCATCAAGCGTTACGTATGCATCGAAGGTGCTCGTAGGGCCCTTGCCCGTGCTAAAGTGCACTGGGGCAAGATGGACGCTGAGAAGCTTGTGACGGACGGACCACCGCCGGGCAAGGACCATCGCAAGCTCGAGATGTATTATGAGGGCGTCTTGAAGGGTGCCCGCCTTATAGCGGATGAGTGCTCCAAAGATGTAATTTTTGAGTAAACTCGCATTTGTGATCCTGTACGCTGAAAACTTGTTCACATGCGCTAAGCAACGCTTTTGAATTTAAAATATTACCTTCTGTGCGGCCGTTTATCAAAATTGAGAGATGGCGAGTCGTCGGCTTCTCGCCCCCATGTCATGAAAGTGCTGGGGTGTTCGGGATAAACTTGAGCGCTTTTTTTCCCATTATTGGGTCCTTCGAGGGAGGCGCTCAACACAACGAACAAGGCAATCGGACTATAATGCTTGAATACTCTCACATAGCCATAGAATTCTATAATTTTAAATTTCGACGAAGCCCCCAGTATTCGAAAGACCGAGTTCGGGGCGCTATCCACGCCTAGGCCGGACAAAGTCGACTCCTCGCTCTAAGCGGCATAAGTCTTTAGGGACTCGAAAACCTCTCGAACAGCGACCAGCTCTCGACCTATCATGACGGTCAGTTTTAGCTTTCTCCACTGAAGTGCTTAGCCCAGCTCAACCGGGGCACAATCGCAGTGGTTCTCCCAGTGCTACATTAGCCGATATAACGGAACGTAAGGTACCAAACATGGGAGCCGGGCAAACCCAACTATTGACCCAAGACATGATTCGGAGCTGATGCATATAATGCTATATGTTCGGGGTGCCGCACTCATGAGAGTGTTCGGACTTCTCACACAATATTCTGGGGTACGTAAGCCCCTTGTGTTTTTGCCGTACCAAAGTGTACGGTTGCATAATGTCATAACTGAACATATTTTTATATATAAAAAAAGGAATGCAATAATAGAAAAAAGCTATGTACTGTTTATTAGAAAATTATGCGGAAAGAGCAGAACGATACAAATAGTGCGATAAGCAAGAGATGGGACTATTTGACATGTCCCCTCCAGGGGCGAGCTGCGGGATGATATGTGAAACAAGTATACTGCTCGTTATAGAGACCACTTGGACACTCGACGTACCTTTTCAAGGCCCCTTGCTGTTGCATCGTGTGTTCGGGCGATTATATCACGGACAGGCCTTCCGGAAAGTGGAGTCCTGAAAGTAAGAAAAAATGACAAAATCGGAGCCTCAGTGCGGTTGAGCCGCATTTTGGGCATGCCGTGGTCGTGCCCTCCCCTATGCCCATGGTATTTGCAGATCGTAGTTATGTACGCGTAGTACTGGTTTTGCAATTTCGCGAGGGCTGGGGTTGGGGCCGCATTGCTACGCGTGCTCGGAACGTGCCAGGCGGTCTTGTTGTAGGTTACTCCGGGCGCGCTTGACGGTGTCCGGACGTTTAATGGCCGGACTAGAGAATTGCCTTGAGAGGCTGCTTTGTACTTCCGCCGCGAGGGCCGCCGTATGCTCCTCCGTTCGGAGAGAGCGTTCGGTGTTTCCATTAACCGTAATGACTCCTCGAGGGCCTGGCATCTTGAGCTTGAGGTATGTGTAGTGCAGCACCGCATTGAACTTTGCAAATGCGGTTCGTCCGAGCAGTGCGTGATTGCCACTATGGAACGGGACTATGTCGAAGATTAACTCCTCACTTCGGAAATTATCCGGGGATTGCCTTTAAAGGTCGTCTTTGTGGGTTTAATCCTTGAGGGATCTATGCCCATTTTTCGCACTGTATCCTGATAAAGCAGGTTCAGGCTGCTGCCGCCGTCCATAAGGACTCTAGTGAGGTGAAATCCATCAATGATTGGGTCTAGAACCAATGCGGCGAATCCTCCATGGCGGATGCTAGTGGGGTGGTCCCTTCGATCAAAAGTGGTTGGGCAGGAGGACCATGGGTTGAACTTTG
The DNA here is from genome assembly GCA_021605145.1 of Aegilops bicornis. Classification (NCBI taxonomy): domain Eukaryota; kingdom Viridiplantae; phylum Streptophyta; class Magnoliopsida; order Poales; family Poaceae; genus Aegilops; species Aegilops bicornis. The sequence goes on from CM038669.1 coordinate 575,956,660, forward strand.
GGGCGACTGGCTCCAGCGCATATACGTCCCTGAGTGCACGCTTCCGCTCCCTTTTGGGTATGTGGGCTGTGTATATCATGTTCACCGTCCGCACTTGTGGGGGGAAGCCCTTCTCTCCCCTTTTATTCGGCGGCCGGGCTCCTCCTTGTCATCGCTATGCAGCCCCTTGTCATTGTTTTCGGTGTTTAACTTGCATGCCTGCTTGAACACCCAACAATCCCTGTTGGTGTGGTTGGCTGGTTTTTCGGGGGTGCCGTGTATCTGGCACGAGCGATCGAGTATTCCGTCCAAATTGGACGGGCCCGGAGTATTTCTTTTGAATGGCTTTTTCCACTGACCGGCTTTAGAGCCTCTGAATCCGGCATTAATTGTCGTCTCCTCAGCATTGTCGCCGTTAATGCGGCGCTTTTTCTTGTTGCGACGCGACCTGCCAATGCTGTCCTTGGTATCCGAATTACCAGGGCTCTTGGTCATGTTATTACTACGAGCTAGCCAGCTGTCTTCTCCCACGCAAAAGCGGGTCATGAGTGTTGTGACGGCTGCCATGGATTTTGGCATTTCTTGTCCTAGGTGCCGGGCAAGCCACTCGTCACGGATGTTATGCTTGAAGGCTGCAAGGGCCTCTGCGTCCGGACAGTCGACTATTTGATTTTTCTTAGTTAGGAACCGTGTCTAGAATTGTGTGGCCGATTCCTCTCGCTGCTGAATTATGTGGCTTAGGTCATCGGCGTCTGGTGGTCGCACATAGGTGCCCTGGAAGTTGTCGAGGAATGCGGCTTCCAGGTCCTCCCAACAACCAATTGATTCTGCTGGCAAGCTGTTAAGCCAATGACGAGCTGGTCCTTTAAGCTTGAGTGGGAGGTATTTGATGGCGTGTAGATCATCGTCGCGGGCCATGTGGATATGAAGGAGATAATCCTCGATCCATACCGCCGGATCTGTTGTGCCATCGTACGATTCGATGTTTACGGGTTTGAAACCCTCGGGGATTTGATGATCCATTACTTCATCTGTGAAGCATAGTGGGTGTGCGGTGCCTCTGTATTGGGCTATATCATGACGTAGCTCAAATGAGCTTTGTCTACTGTGTTCGGCCAGGCCGGATTTACCATATCCGGCATGACGGTTATCGCCACGTGTCGTGGGGCGCCCACGCGATCCATAGATCGATCTTGTTTGCCTTGCCTTGTCCTCCAATATATCTCGCAGGTCTAGCGTGTTTCCCCGTGCCTTGGTATTTTTGGAGCGACGCCGGGGTGCGGCTTGAGTGGAGGGCCGAGAGGCCTCTCTGTCGCGGCCATGGGGTGGCCGGTCGTCCGCATCGTGCGCTAGTGATGTAGGTCTAGGTGCTTCCTCCTCTAATCGGGGTAGCAGCCTGTGTTTTGAGTAGCTCTTGGAGGGGCGTTCGAGTTCGTACTCTTCAGCCGCAAGGACTTTAGTCCATCTGTCGGCTAGCAAGTCTTGGTCAGCTTTAAGCTGTTGCTATTTTTTCTTGAGGCTGCTCGCCGTGGCCATAAGCCTGCGTTTGAAACGCTCTTGTTCGACGGGATCCTCAGGCACGACAAATTGGCTGTCAGCCGAGGCTTGCCTCGTCTTCGGAGGGAGGCATGTAATTATTGTCCTCTACCTCTTTGTCTGCCGCTCTCTCATGAGGGCTGGCTTCTCCATCCTCCTGTGCTGAATCCTGCTGGAGGGGGTTGTCTTCGGCACTGTCCGGGGTGTTATTATCTCCCGTGCCGGAATCACCGTTTTTGCTGTGGCGGGATTTAGAGCGGCGCCGTTGACGCCGCCGCTTAGGTTGTTTCTTGGAGGGGTCATCCTCCGTTGTTCCATCGCCGTTCCTTTCTTTTGGGGTGTCCACCATGTATATTTCATACGACGAGGTGGCCTTCCAGTGCCTTGTAGGCGCTGATTCTTGGTCGTCTCCTGCATCGGCGTCCATACTGTCGATGTCTTCGAGTCGAAGTCGAGCATGTCGGTTAAATCATCGGCGGTGGCTCTGAAGTGGGTGGTGGGTGGGCTTTGTATTTCTTCGTCGTCCGCATCCCAACCTTGCTGACCATAGTCCGGCCAGGGATCTCCTGATAAAGATAGAGACTTTAGTGAATTCAGGATGTCACCGAAAGGCGAGTGCTGAAAGATGTCCGCGGCGGTGAACTCCATGATCGGCGCCCAATCGGATTCGATTGGCAAGAGCGCGGAAGATTCGGAGTCTGGAGAGGAGTCCGGCACCTCGGAGTCACGAGCTTCGCGAAGGACAGGTATGGTGTTCGGCTCGATCGCCATAGAGATTGCAGCCCCGAGGCGGTGTCCAGCCACCCGCCCTCGACAGCCGCAATCGGCTCCGAGCTAAGGGTCGGAGCGGACATCGGTGCGACCTCCGTGGCACCGCTCGCGGCAGAGCTAGATCATGCCCATCGTGACAAAGGCGGGCGCTGCGCTTGGCGTGGCTCAACCCGTCGAAGATCAAGTCTCCGCGGACGTCGGCCGTAGTTCAAACTTCCAAATCTGACTCGGTGGCTGGGCGAAGCTTTCGATCTGCTTCCAGATGGCTGCTTAATTGCCCGCAGCATGCAAAGCCGCCGAATACGAAGATCTGTCCGGGAGAAAAGTCTCACCTGGACCGCATCATTGTTGATGATCGGAGGAGCCATCGGGCCTAAAGGTGACGCACAGCAGGAACTCTCAATGAAAGCACCAATGTCGGTGTCAAAACCAGCGGATCTCGGGTAGGGGGTCCCGAACTGTGCGTCTAGGCGGATGGTAACAGGAGACAAGGGACACTATGTTTTTACCCAGGTTCGGGCCCTCTCGATGGAGGTAAAACCCTACTCATGCTTGATTAATATTGATGATATGGGTAGTACAAGAGTAGATCTACCACGAGATCAGAGGCTAAACCCTAGAAGCTAGCCTATGGTATGATGGTTGTTCGCCCCACGGACTAAAACCCTCCGGTTTATATAGACACGGAGAGGGCTAGGGTTACACAGTAGTCGGTTACAATGGGAGGAGATCTACATATCCAGATCGCCAAGCTTGCCTTCCACGCCAAGGAAAGTCCCATCCGGACACGGGACGAAGTCTTCAATCTTGTATCTTCATAGTCCAGGAGTCCGGCCAAAGGTCATAGTCCGGCCATCCGGACACCCCCTAATCCAAGACTCCCTCAGGTGGTTTTGGAATGGAGATGATGGAGAGGAGATGTTCCCCTGTCTTTCGGTCGCTGACAGGTGGGCCCAGCGCTTGGTGGCACCTATGTGTCAGTGTCTCAATGGCAGGATGGGCTACGTGAGGGGATCCTCGTCCGAGGAGAGATGATGTGGTTTTGCAATGGAGAAGAGGGAGATGCAAGACGGTGGTTTTGGAATGGAGATGATGGAGAGGAGAGGAGGTTGTTTTGTAATGGAGAAAAGGGAGAGGAGCGTGCGGCAGTGATTTAGGATTGGACAAGAGGGCCGGCGCACTGTGACTGGATCAAAATCAAAATCAATTTACCCTTCAATTAGGAAAGCCACCCCACATTAACTAGTCTCCCTTTTATTCTGGCTCATAATTGACCATGATTTTCGCAAATAACATAATGTTATACGCTGCAAAAATAATATAATTTGAAAGTACATTCAGATACGAACAAAACGATACAATTTTTGGTGGCATGCATTCAGATTTTGCTTGTCAAATACAGTACGTGGTCAAACTTTGACCCAAAATACGCAAAACAAAAAAATAATTCCAAGACCAGCGCCGCTCTTCCGCTCTTCTCCTCTTAAACCACCGCCGCTCCTCTCCTCTTCCATTTCAAAACCACCGCCCCTCCTCTCCTGTTCCAATCCAAAACCAGCGTCGCTCCTCTCCCATTCTAAACCAAAACCAGTGCTGCTCCTCTCCTCTTCCATTAATAATCCACCGCCGGCGAGTGAAGGTGCTGTGGAGAAGTAGATCGATGGAGGAGTACAACCTTTACGTGAGGATGGCAGACGGCGACCCTATGAAGCTAGCTAGGATGTTGGAGATATAGTCTTGGTTTAACAACAAGGACCAACTAGCGGCGGCGGTGGCATCCATGCCCAAATATCTGCAACAGAGCGAAAAAGCGGCGATACTCCCGGAGGGAGTCGCGCGGGAATACATAGAGCTGCTCCTCTGGGCCATGGAGCAAACGGATTCACCGAATCCGATCGTGAGGGAGCGGTGGTGGGAGTATCGATCCCAGATGGAGCATCCACCAGAGATTGAAGGATCGAGCATCTAGAGGGTGCTGTTTGTGAGGGTGTAGTGCCAGAGCGAGCCGGTGGAGTCTACCCAACTGCAAGAGGAGAAAAATAGTTGGCAGGATGACGCTTCCTCGCCATCCTCTCCCTCGCCGTTCACATCGCCTCACGGGGCGGCTGTCTGCCGCCGAGGAATAGGAGGGATTGCCCCCCCCAGACCAACAGTCTGGCAGGTTGTGAATTGCCAGGCGAAGCTTAGGGTTGTTAGTATTTGCAGGTTGTGAATTGTGTTTTGTGTTATGTATTTATACATCTCCATCGTATCTACTTTTCCAAACACTTTTGCCCTTGTTTTGGACTCTAACTTGCATGATTTGAATGGAACTAAACCGGACTGGCGCTGTTTTCAGCAGAATTGCCATGATATTATTTATGTGCAGAAACAAAAGTTCTCGGAATGACCTGAAACTTCACGGAACAACTTTTTAGAAATAATAAAAAATCCTTGCAAAAGATAAAGGCGAGGGGGGCCACCATCTGTCCACGAGGGTGGGCGGCGCGCCTGCCCCCCTAGGGCGCACCCCCTACCTCGTGGGCCCCTTAGAGCTCCTCCGACGCCAACTCCAACTCTATATATTTGCTTTCGGGGAGAAAAAAATCAAGCAGAAGAAATCATCGCGTTTTACGATACGGAGCCGCCGCCAAGCACTAAAACCTCTCGGGGGGCTGATCTGGAGTCCGTTCGGGGCTCCGGAGAGGGGGATTCGTCACTCTCGTCATCATCAACCATCCTCCATCACCAATTTCATGATGCTCACCGTCGTGCGTGAGAAATTCCATCGTAGTCTTGCTGTACGGTGATGGGTTGGATGAGATCTATCATGTAATCGAGTTAGTTTTGTTAGAGTTTGATCCCCAGTATCCATTATGTTCTGAGATTGATGTTGCTATGACTTTCTATGTTTAATGCTTGTCACTAGGGCCCGAGTGCCATGATTTCAGATCTGAACCTATTATGTTTTCATGAATATATGTGAGTTCTTGATCCTATCTTGCAAATCTATGGTCACCTACTATGTGTTATGATCCGGCAACCCCGAAGTGACAATAATCGGGACCTCTCCCGGTGATGACGATGGTTTGAGGAGTTCATGTATTCACTAAGTGCTAATGCTTTTTTCCGGTTCTCTATTAAAAGGAGGCCTTAATATCATTTAGTTTCTGTTAGGACCCCGCTGCCACGGGAGGGTAGGACAAAAGATGTCATGCAAGTTCTTTTCCATAAGCACTTATGAAAATATTAGGAATACATGCCTACATTACATTGATGAATTGGAGCTAGTTCTGTGTCACCCTAAGTTATGACTGTTACATGATGAACCGCATCCGGCATAATTATCCATCACCGATCCAATGCCTACGAGCTTTCCATATACTGGTTTACGCTTATTTACTTTTCCGTTGTTATTGTTACAATCACTACAAAACACCAAAAATATTACTTTTGCTTTCATTACTCTTTTGTTAACAAGCATTACTACTATCATATTACTTTGCTACTAAATACTTTGTCGCAGATATTAAGTTATCCAGGTGTGGTTGAATTGACAACTCAACTGCTAATACTTGAGAATATTCTTTGGCTCCCCTTGTGTCGAATCAATAAATTTGGGTTGAATACTCTACCGTCGAAAGTTGTTGTGATCCCCTACACTTGTGGGTTATCAAGACTAATTTTTGGCACCGTTGCCGGGGAGCATAGCTCTATTCTTTGAGTTACTTGGGATTTATATCTGCTGGTCAATATGAAGAACTTGAAAGACGCTAAGACAACAATTTATCCCTCAACTACGAGGGGGTAAGGAACCGCCATCTAGCTCGCACTTGATTCACCTTACATTGTCGTAAGCTATGACACCTAAACCTGCTTCAGCTATTCGCTCGATATGTCGCATGTTATTGATGATGCCACTTCTACTATGCATGATACTTATGATGAAACTACTTTTATGCTTGATACTACTGTGCCCCTTAGTGAATTTCTTGATGAACAAATTGCTAGGGCTAGCGAGAAAGAAATTATTGAAACTGGTTATATTGATGAAAGTGATGATGATGAAGATATGCTTGTTATTCCTGAGTGTTATGTTTTTGATACGGAAGCTTTTGCAGCTATTTTTGCCTACAAAGGTAGATCTGAGCTCAAGAGGCTATTAGTTAATGGAGTAAGGAATCTCTTAGAGATAGAATGAAACCTAACCCTGCTTTTGCTACTTCACCTACTTGTGTTGCCGATAAGGATTATGAATTCTCTGTTGATCCTGATATAATTACTTTGGTTGAATCTGATCCTTTTCATGGCTATGAATCTGAAACTATTGTGGCACATCTTACTAAAGTAAATGATATAGCCACCCTATTAACTAATGATGAGAGATCTCGCTACTTTTATATTCTTAAAATATTTTCGTTCTTATTAAAGGGTGATGCTAAGATATGGTTTAATTCTCTTGATCCTGGTTGTGTGCGTAGTCCCCAGGATATGATTTATTACTTCTCTGCTAAATATTTCCCTGCTCATAAGAAACAAGCTGCTTTGAGGGAAATATACAACTTTGTGCAAATTGAAGAAGAGAGTCTCCCACAAGCTTGGGGAGGCTTCTCAAGTTACTTAATGCTTTGCTTGATCATCCTCTTAAGAAAATGAAATACTTGATATCTTTTATAATGGACTAACCGATGCTTCCAGAGATTACGGATAGTTGTGCTGGTTACATTTTCGGGGAAAGAACACCGGATGAAGCTGAGATTCTATTGAATAATATGTTGACAAATGAAAATAATTGGACTCTTCTGAGCCAGCTCCAAAGCCAATTCTGAGCCTATTCCTAAACCAACTCAAGAAGAGAGGTGTTCTATTTCTCGATCCACGAAGATATGCAAGAGGCAAAGAAATCTATGAAAGAAAAAGGTATTAAAGATGAAGATGTTAAGAATTTACCTCCTATTGAAGAAATACATGGTCTTAATTTCATCACTTTGTTGAAGAAACACATGATCTTAATCCATTACCTATTGAAGAACCTCCAGGTCTTGATATCCCGACACAGGTAGTAAAGGTAAATTCTCTCTATAGATATGATAAAGCTGAAGTCCCTCCTACTAAAATTGCTAGCCAGTGAGTGGATGAGTTTGATAACTTTATGTTTAAGCAAGAAGACTTCAATGCTTATTTTGGTAGACAATTAAAACAAAATAATTTTATGATTAAACACTTGGGTGATTATATGGCTGATGTTAGATGCGAACTTAAACTTGTTAGCAAACATGCTTCTATGGTTACTACTCAAGTAGAACAAGTACTTAAGGCTCAAAATGATTTGCTCAATGAAATGAATAGTAAGAAAAATAATTATGCTATTAGAGTGGCTACGAGAACTGGTAGAATGACTCAGGAACCTTTGTATCCTGAAGGCCACCCTAAGAGAATTGAGAAAGATTCTCAGAGAAATAATATTGATGCACCTAGTTCTTCTAAAAGGAAGAAAAAGAAAAATGATAGGAGTTTGCAAACTTCTAGTGAACCTATTGCTGAAACACCTGAGAATCCCAACGATATCTCTATTTCTGATGCTGAAACACAATCTGGTAATAAAACATGAACCTAGTGAAAATGTTAATGATGATGTTCATGATGATTCTCAACCTAGTAATGATAATGATGCAGAAATTGAACCTGCTGTTGATCTTGATAACCCACAATCAAAGAATCAACGTTATGATAAGGGAGACTTTGTTGCTAGGAAACATGGTAAAGAAAGAGAACCATGGGTTCAGAAACCCATGCCTTTTCCTCCCAAACCATCCAAGAAAAAGGATGATGAGGATTTTGAGCGCTTTGCTGAAATGATTAGACCTATCTTTTATGTATGCGATTAATCGATATGCTCAAAATGAATCCTTATGCTAAGTATATGAAAGCTATTGTTACAAATAAAAGAAAGATACCGGAAGCTGAAATTTCCACCATGCTCGCTAATTATACTTTTAAGGGTGGAATACCAAAGAAACTTGGAGATCCAGGAGTACCTACCATACCATGCTCCATTAAAAGAAATTATGTTAAAACCGCTTTATGTGATCTTGGAGCCGGTGTTAGTGTTATGCCTCTCTCTTTATATCGTAGACTTGATTTTAATAAGTTGACACCTACTGAAATATCTTTGCAAATGGCTGATAAATCAACTGCTATAATTGCCGGGTATTTGTGAGGATGTGCCTGTTAGGTTGCAAACTGCTACTATTTTAACGGACTTTGTTATTCTTGATATTCCCGAGGACGATAGTATGTCTATTATTCTTGGAAGACCTTTCTTGAATATTGTAGGTGCTGTTATTGATTGCAACAAAGGCAATGTCACTTTTCATGTTAATGGTAATGAGCATACGGTACACTTTCCGAGGAAACAACCTCAAGTTTATAGCATCAATTCTATGGAAAAATTCCATCGATTAAATTTGGAGGTTTTGGATTTCCCCTTCCTACTGTCAAGAAGAAATATGATATTCTTATTATTGGGGATGTGCATAACCCCGTTGAGGTAACATAGTGTTATTCGAAATTTCTCCGGTTCCATGTTATTCGGAATGAGTTTGTTAACAAGACTTGATCAACCTTGTTACTAGATTCCTTTTGATGAGCATGAGACGGATGAAACTAGAAGGCACAACCTTCTATACCCTCTTTATACTTTCTTTTATTTAGTTGAAATAAAGTAAAAATAGTATTTTTCTGTCTGTTTCCTGATTTATTCCTGCAATATAAAAATACCCCGAAAATAAAAGTCCTCCAAATGCCATGCCAAATTAATATGATTTTTTCTGGAATATTTGAGGATTTATGGAACTGAAAACACCGCGGGGGGAGCTGCCACCTGGCCACGAGGGTGGAGGGCGCGCCCTACCCCCAGGGCGCGCCCCCTGCCTCTTGGGCCCACGGTGGCCCTCCTCCACTTATTCCTACACCCATAAAGTTCGTCTTCCTCCCACAAACACCAATATCCAGCTCAAGCACGAGTTCTAGCTCACTTTGCTGTGATTTTCGATCTCCTTGCTCAAAGCACCTCTCAAGAAACTGCTTGGGGAGATTGTTCCTTGGTATGTGACTCCTCCATTGCTCCAATTAGTTTTTGTTATAGTGCTCTATTCATTGCAAATTTATGCTTCACGCCTAGCTGCACATTTTAACATACCTATTAGGCTCTATGAGAAAGAAGAAAAATTGCTGCCTAGTGCTTATTTAGATTATAAGAGTATGCTAGCGCATGATTTTATTGTTAAGAGTCGGGAAGGGGAGCTTAAATATAAATTGTACTTTAATAAACATCACCCTGAGACTATTACCTTGCCTGCTCCTTCCTTGTTTAATTTTGAAGGACCGTATCTCATTTCGTGGGCGGCCGTTCAAGCCTACCGGAGTCCTGCACCAGCCCCGGAACCGGAACCACAATATGAGCCTCCACGACAGTCTGTTTATTCTTGGGATTCGGAGATGGGTGCCAGCCAATGGCAGTCAGAGTCTTCTTCATCGCAGTACGACCCCAGCTACACCTACGGATATCCGCCAGGCCATCCCTGGCAATGAACCAACTTAGGCCAAAAGCCTAAGCTTGGGGAGTACGTATTTCCCACCGACATTACATTTATGTTTACACACACTCATTGCTAGATGTCGGTGCTCATACTCTTTCACTGTAATATCCATGCTAGATTATTTTACTTTTCCTGCTTTCTTGTTGTGTGTTTACTAAACCTTAAGAAAAACAAAAAAATTAAGTAGTAGTTTACCTTTCTTGCTGTAGTAGTAATAAGTAAAAAAGAAAACCTAAAAATATTTCCTGTTCTTCTTTTGCTTGTTGGGAGCTTTCCCGTGTAAATAGTTTTATTTCTTTTCTTTTCTTTGGGGGCCGATAGCAGAAGACCATGATTAAATTGTTGAAGTGGTTGTTATGTGCATTATTGTTAATTTAACCAAGAGCCCATATTGCCTTGTCCTCTCCTGTTTATTGAATGCTCGCAGATTCCAGCTTAGTCCAATGCACGTGCACTCTTATTATTATTCACATCGTTCGGTCGTGCAAGTGAAAGGCAATTATGATGATATAAGATGGACTTATCGAGAGATGAGAAAAGCTGGTATGAACTCGACCTCTCTTGTTTTTGTAAATATGATGAGTTCATCGTTCTGATTCAGCTTATTATGGATAAACATGTTTGCAATGACAATTAGAGATCATAGTTGCTTATGCCATGCTTGATTAGCTATGAGTTATAATGATTTACCTTATGTGCCAACATGCTATTAAAATGGTTGTGATGTGGTATGATGGGGTGGTATCCTCCTTTGAATGATTGAAGTGACTTGACTTGGCACATGTTCACACATGTAGTTGAAACAAATCAACATAGCCATCACGATATTTATGTTCATGGTGGATTTTATCCTACTCATGCTTGCATCCAATTTTTATTAATTTTAATGCATGTTCATGACTGTTGTCGCTCTCTAGTTGGTCGCTTTCCAGTCTTTTGCTAGCCTTCACTTGTACGAAGCGGGAATACTGCTTGTGCATCCAATTCCTCAAACCCCAAAGTTATTGAGTCCACAATACCTTCCTATATGCGGTATCTACCTGCCGTTCCAAGTAAATTTGTATGTGCCAAACTCTAAACCTTCAAATAAACATTCTGTTTTGTATGCTCGAATAGCTCATGTATCAACTAGGGCTGCCCTTATCTTCCATGTTAGGCGGGTTATTCTCAAGAGGAGTGGACTCCGCTCCTCATTCACGAGAAAATGGATGGTCACCGGGATGCCCAAATCCATGCTTTATGCAAACTAAATCAAAATAATTGCAAACAAAACTCCCCCTGGGATTGTTGCTAGTTGGAGACACTCGTTGTTTCGAGCAAGTCATGGATTGATGCTTGTTGGTGGAGGGGGAGTATAAACTTTACCATTCTGTTTGGGAACCTCCTATAATGTGTGTAGCATGGAAGATATCGCCATCTCTTAGTTTTTATGTTGACAATGAAAGTATGCCTCTCAACATATTATTTATCTCTATTTCAAAACCGAGCTCTGGCACCTCTACAAATCCCTGCTTCCCTCTGCGAATTGCCTATCTATTTACTTTTATGTTGAGTCATCACCCTCTTATTAAAAAGCACTAGCTGGAGAGCACAGCTGTCATTTGCATTCATTACTATTAAATTATATTGGGTATGACTATGATTGGATCTCTTTTACCATGAATTACAATGTCTAGTCAGTCCTTGATCTTTAAAGGTGCTCTGCATTTATGTTTTGCGGTCTCAGAAAGGGCTAGCGAGATACCATCTTGTTATATCATATTATGATTGTTTTGAGAAAGTGTTTGTCATCCTAGATTTATTATTGTTGCTCGCTAGTTGATTATGCCATCGATATGAGTAAACATGAGACCTGCGAATTATTGCAAATGTTGTTAGTTATAATCTTTGCTGAAAACTTGAATGCTGGCTTTACATATTTACAACAACAAGAGCAAACAGAGTTTGTAAAAGTTTTTATTTATCACTTTCAGTTTATCAACTGAATTGCTTGAGGACAAGCAAATGTTTAAGCTTGGGGGAGTTGATACGTCTCCGTTGTATCTACTTTTCCAAACACTTTTGCCCTTGTTTTGGACTCTAACTTGCATGATTTGAATGGAACTAACCCGGACTGACGTTGTTTGTAGCAGAATTGCCATGATGTTATTTATGTGCAGAAACAAAAGTTCTCGGAATGACCTGAAACTTCACGGAACAACTTTTCAGAAATAATAAAAAAATACTTGCAAAAGATGAAGGCTAGGGGGCCCACCACCTGTCCACGAGGGTGGGGGCGCGCCTGCCCCCCTAGGGCACGCCCCCTACCTCATGGGCCCCCTGGAGCTCCTCCGACGCCAACTCCAACTCTGTATATTTGCTTTCGGGGAGAAAAAAATCAAGGAGAAGAAATAATCGCGTTTTACGATACGGAGCCACCGCCAAGCCCTAAAACCTCTTAGGAGGGCTGATATGGAGTCCGTTCGGGGCTCCGGAGAGGGGTATTCGTCGCCATCGTCATCATCAACCATCCTCCATCACCAATTTCATGATGCTCACCGCCGTGCGTGAGTAATTCCATCGTAGGCTTGCTAGACGATGATGGGTTGGACGAGATCTAACATGTAATAGAGTTAGTTTTGTTAGGGTTTGATCCCTAGTATCCATTATGTTCCGAGATTGATGTTGCTATGACTTTGCTATGCTTAATGCTTGTCACTAGGGCCCGAGTGCCATGATTTCAGATCTGAACCTATTATGTTTTCATGAATATATGTGAGTTCTTGATCATATCTTGCAAGTCTATAGTCACCTACTATGTGTTATGATCCTGCAACCTCAAGTGACAATTATCGGGACCACTCCCGGTGATGACCATAGTTTGAGGAGTTCATGTATTCACTAAGTGCTAATGCTTTGTTTCGGTTCTCTATTAAAAGGAGGCCTTAATATCCCTTAGTTTCCGTTAGGACCCCTCTGCCACGGGAGGGAAAGGACAAAAGATGTCATGCAAGTTCTTTTCCATAAGCACGTATGACTATATTCGGAATACATGCCTACATTACATTGATGAATTGGAGCTAGTTCTTTGTCACCCTATGTTATGACTGTTACATGATGAACCGCATCCGGCATAATTATCCATCACCGATCCAATGCCTACGAGCTTTCCATATACTGGTTTACGCTTATTTACTTTTCCGTTGCTACTGTTACAATCACTACAAAACACCAAAAATATTATTTTTCTTTCATTACTCTTTTGTTACCGTTACTACTACTATCATATTACTTTGCTACTAAATACTTTGCTGCAGATATTAAGTTATCCAGGTGTGGTTGAATTGACAACTCAACTGCTAATACTAGAGAATATTCTTTGGCTCCCCTTGTGTCAAATCAATAAATTTGGGTTGAATACTCTACCCTCGAAAGCTGTTGCGATCCCCTACACTTGTGGGTTATCATGTATTTTGAGAGTACTTTCAGATATGAATGTCTTTTCAATTTCAGATTTGCAGTATTGAGATATGAAGTATTTTATGAATTCTAGAGATCTATTTTTAGCACTTAAAAAAATGTAGTTTCATAGGAGTATAAAAGTGCAAACATGTGATTCTCAGAGAAGAAACTGCAAGTTTCGGGCCAGATACGAAACTGCCAGTTCAGTTTCAGATAAGAAACTGCAACTTTCAGAGGCAGAGCATTTATATTAACACGGCCTTTTCAAACAGTGTTAACATCATGCTGGAAGTTTTATTCATGGCCGAAACTGGAACTACCGGCCAATTAACATCATTCTGATAAACATTCATGCATAGCACATCTTTATATGATGCACAGTCAAAAAGATATGCTATTTTCCATATGCCCACACAATGTTGAGTGTGCGAAAAACAGAGAAAACGAGGGACGCCGTTGTCTGCCGTTGTGAACATGCTGAACAAACGAGAGGAATCTGGAGAGGACTGTACGGGGAGAGTCGGACAGTTGGGACCCACCAGGTCTATGGCCGTACGCAAGCAAGTGCCTCATCGAAAAAATACTTCCTCGTAATGCTATACTGACATTGGGGCCCACTGGTTTGTCAACATAGTTACATTTTTTTAGGTGCTTCAACGTAGTTACTATAGGAGATAAATTCACAACGAAGCCGGGGAGCTGGCAGGTATCATTTATTATCACTGGGGCAGCAAGTATCAGCTGGGTTTTGGGCTGCCCCGTCTAGGCTTTCTTTTTTAACATGCGCAGCCCACGACCTCGGATGGGAGGTCCATAGGCCTGTTTGTATTTTCTTGAGGGCCGTCATGTATCGACCGGCCTATGGACCTCCCATCCGAGGTTTTATTTTTCCTGAAACATCGGCAGCCCAATTTATGTTTTTTTAAGAAAACGCATAGGTCTATTCTATTTTTATATATAAGAATAGGAACGTCTCGTCCAACTTATGTTTCCCTTCTAACTATATTATATATATTTAAATTATTTTATATGTTATTATATATTATTGTTATTGTCATCATATATTTAACAGATACTTACATATGTAAGAAAACAATATCCCACATCTTATTAACTTATAAAAATAATTTCTTAACAATAAAATCCTGGATTTTTTTTTGTAATGAAAATCCTGGTGATTGTGTACAGAAGCTTGGTAAGATTTAAGGACCAATGTATCTATAAATCACTTATTATATATATATATATATATATATATATATATATATATATATAAAAAAATGCTCAGCCCCTGTTTATTTTTTGATAACATTGCTGCGCCCACCCCAACATTATAATTAGAATAAGCCCAACAAAATCGTGTATTTCGAGAAAGTGCAAATGGCCTATAATTTTTTAGGAAAAACATAATTCGGCCGCATGGACACTATATTATTTGTTCACCCAGCCCAGCTACTGGACTCTAGTTCAAAAAAAAAGAGATCAAATGGACTGTAAATTCTACCACAAAAAAAGGCTGTAAATTCTGAAAAAATGGGTTGAATACGTGCCACATTTTTGGAGGCCGAAATGTGGGCCAATAGGTCAAAGCCAATGCAAGTCGTTGTCAACTTAGTCAACAAATGATTCTGACATCGTTAGCCGTTGGATTTAAATCCAACGACTGGCATCCATCTTCAATCACTCGTCTTCTTCCTCCAGAGCCGCCCGGACCACCTGCTCCCGCCTCCTGCTGCTAGCAGCTCTGCTTAGCACGCTTCGATGTGAAGCGCTACTCCACCGTTGGCCAGGCCATCCCTCCACCCCTCCACACCCCCTGTTTTTCTCCACCGACTGTCGAACCACACCGCACCAGAACTAGTTAACCCTCGTCCCTCGTACACCTCTCCGTCTGCGACTCTACTCCCGCATCTTCCCATCTCCGGCTCGTTGTTGTTTGGGGCCTCGCCGTCGTCCACCACCTTGGATGCGCTCGGCGCGGAGTGGTCAACATGGTCAACGAACGACACCATCGAAAGTAGACTGTGCATGGAGAGGTCGATACCGGGTCCACGGCCGCACGCAAGGAAATGCCTCCTTATTACGCCAAAAATAATGATTCCTCCACCGACAAATGGGACCCACCGGAAGGGCCTCAGATTTCAAAAACGTTCCCATCACCGATGTGTCGGACCCACCAGCTATAACTTCGCACGCAAGGAAGTGCCTCCTTATTACGCACAGAAAAATGAATACCCCCTGCTAGCTGGGACCCACAATAGTGGGAGGCTGACTTGTGGGCCAACTAAATTGACGGGGACGGAGGGCTTTGTCAACTTAGTCAATATGAACGATTCTAGCTCCAGTGACAGTACGATGACCATCCAACGGCCGTAGTGCTTCTTCAACCTCTAGTCTTCTTGCTCCAGTTGCCCAAAGCAGCGTCGGTCGTGCCTCGTGCTCCTGCCTCCTGTGGCTGGCTGCGATGCAGCAGAGACCTCACCGCCCCCTACTACTCCCACCACTGGCCAAGCCATCCCTCTACTCACCCACACCCCCTGTTATTCTGCGGCGACGGCAAACTCACACCGCAGAGAACCAGTGAACCATCGTACTCCTCTACACGTGGGCATCCACTGCCGCGTCTTCCCCGGCTCCACGTCGTCCCCTTCCTAGGCCTCGCCGTCGTCCACCGCCCTGGTGCTCTCGGCACGGCGTGGTCAACATGGTCAAGGAACGACTTCCATCGAACGTGGATCAGACGTGGAGAGGCCGATACCGGGTCCACGGCCGCATCAAAGAAGTGCCTCCTTATTACGCCGCAAAATAATTATTCCTCCACCGACAATGGGACCCATCGGACGGGCCACCATATTTCGCAAAAAAACGCTTTCCCATCGCTGGGACCCACCAGCTACATCTTCGCACGCAAGGAAGTGCGTCGGGCAAAAAATGATTCGCCGACATTGCTGGGACCCACCAGCTACATCTTCGCACGCAAGGAAGTGCCTGACAGTCGGGACCCACCTGGTCGAAGCGTACATAGCGTTGTCATTCCGGTCGCGAACGTGTACGTGCATACTGGTCGATGTAGAGGCGCGCACGTGTCGTACTAGAGGCGCGCACGTAGTATGTACATGTACGTACAGCGGCCAGTGTGCAAGAAAGAAAATACGGCCACATACGTACATACGGGCAGGGTCTCGAACGCCTACTCGCGCATACGTACAACCAGGGCTCGTGTACATGGCTGGGTCGGAACGGAGAAACAGTGTCGTCATCATGTTCATGGGGAGCCAACCGGCTGGGTCAGAACGAAAAGCGTCGTCGTGTTCATCGGGAGGGCTTGGATGGAACAGCCGATGGAAACGAGGCCTGGCGTACCGCAGAACGGAGGAAACGGCCTTGCGTTCGACCGGCCACGTTCGAAACGGGATCCTGTTCATCGGAAGGGTCTGGCGTACCGCAAAACGGAGGAAACGTTCCTCCTATGGTTGAAACGGGGGTCCTGTTGATCGGGAGGGGTGTGGCGTACCGCAAAACGAAGGAAACGGACTTGTGTTGGAGCGCAACGGTCGAAACGAGGGTCTTGTTCATCGGGGGGGTGTGGCGTACCGTAAAACGGGACTCCACAGGATACTGTTCATCTCCACCGTCGACCCCCTCGAGCCTCCACCTGCGACTGTTCATCCACAGGCTCCTGTTCATCCAGCCTCCACCACGCGTTACTCCACCGGCTACTTTTCAACCAGCCCTCTCCACGGGCTCCTGTTCAACCACCCCTCCACGGGCTACTGTTCATCCAGCCCTCCACCGTTACTGTTCATCCTGCCCTCCACGGGGTGGTCCTGTTCATCCTGCCCTCCACAGGGTCCTGTTCATCCAGCCCCAACCGGCTCGATCGGTCGGGTTCCTGTTCATCCAGAGGCAACACCACGGGGTCATGTTCATCCACCCCCACCGGGAGCTGTTCATCAAACCCCCCTAGCAACACTCAATCGCTCATCCAGAGGCGGCATCGATCGGCTTGATTAGCAATAGTAGTGAAGGAATCGCTCGATCGGGTTGATTAACGTACCATCGATCGATCACTCGTGTTCGATGTCGTAACTGCGGTGCAATTGCTCGGGTTCAGTTAGAGCCCAACGCCTCGCTCGGGTTCAGTTAGAGCCCAACGCCTCGCACCACGCGCGTGCGTGTACGAGAGAAACGTGCATCGCTCGGCCCTGAGCACCCACCGTAACCGGGAACACCCCTATATTTTCCTCGCCCTCGCTTCTACCACGGTTTTTTCCATCATGGACGGCCCAAAAAATGTCATGCAGCTGCGTCTCCGGCCCGCCCAGGACGAAAAGCCCATTTTCTGTCATGATTTTTTTCATAGAAGTAGGACCCCAACACATCTATGATGATACCGTATTTTGTCACAATTATCGTCATAGAAGTGTCATAAGTATGACAGAAAAGATTTTCGTTCGGCCCAAAATGTCACGGATGTGTCTTTTTTTGTAGTGTCTACACGGCGAGCCCTAGGACTTCGGGAGCAAACTCCCCTGATTGTCAACGATACAACCTACAGCCAAAAGAAAATTAGAATGACAAAGGCATCTGGATTAACTTTGATCCTTGGATGTCTCAAGTCCGACAGGCAGTGATGTGGTTCAAGCCTTCAGGATGATAGGTAATTGGGCTGTTGCATCGAAACAATGGAGTACTGGTGTCTCCGGATCACTGGTCGCTGAAGCGGGGCTGCAAATTATGATGGTGTTAGATCATCCCTCTTCGAATGACTTGTTGTCTTTGTTGCTTGTTCAATATGGGTAGTTCTCTGTTTTGTTATGCATATTCCTTGTCATTTGGTCATCCGCGTCTATGTCACTCTGACTATGTAATAGTTGCCTCTATTTAGAATGCCATTCTCGTCTGGATCACGAGAGTCTGAGCACTGCAGATGGGTGCGTTTTGGTGGTGTAGCAAGACTTCTTATGAACTATCATGTCTTGATGTTTATGTCAGTAGTAGTCACTAGTCAGTGTTTGAATGTTGTGTATATCATTGTTTCGATTTGTTTATTGTTTCAAATTGCCGGTGGGCTAAATGAGGGCAACACCATTCTCTAGTGTTCGGAGTATATCTCCTTTTTCAAGTTAAAATTTGAGCTCAGTGTCTTTTCGATGATGTACACTTGTTTGGGCTAGTGAGGTGTCGTTGAATATGGGCCGATTAGTAACGCAATGCCAAACAGGTCAATTATGACTCTCAGGCCGGGCTCTCAAAAGATCCTAAAAAAGTCGGGCTCTCAAAAAAAAAGAATAAGGACTCTTAGTCCGACATGTGGGCGCCACCGGTGTTTTCGTGCGCTTGCGCGCCGAGAGCATATTGGCGCGTGTTCAAAATTCATGCTACCTTTTCATCCCCAATCTCCCTTACCCCCACCTCTGGAATCTCGATTCCTACTCCAAATCCCCCCAAATCCCCCTCCTGTACTCCCTGTACTCAAACGCACTATCATGTCGCCGGTCAGCGCGGATCTCCGAGCCGGAGATCCTGAGGTCCGTCCTGCCTTCGGGCGCTACGTGTTGTCGCTCAACAGTGGCATGGCGGCATTGACGACCTGTTTGCCGGCAAAGTGTTGATGCTAACCATCAATAGCGACCGGCTTCCCGTCTCGCCGGACGACCTTGTCAAAGCTCTCTTGGCATTGTGCACGGCATCAAAATAATTGACTTGCTCGTCGAAGTCTTTCCGCCACCGGATGATTTCTTTGTCAGGTTCCGAACAACATTCGACTGCAGTCGTGTCTTCGAATCTTCCCAGCATTTGTTCTGCGATGGCGCGCTGGTGAGCTTTGATCGGTGGCACCCAGGATGGGGCTCGGTGCCCACTGAGCTTGAGTTTTTAACAAAGCTTACCTTCCACAGCATGCCTCGACATGCTTGGAACAACGAGTCCATGAATGAGCTTATATCAACGACCTTGGAGGTGAGCTCGTAAGTATGTTTGTTCCTCCAGACAGCTGGGCTCTGACGGTTATGGCATGGATGAAGAAGTCGTCCACCATACCGAAGGTGATTGGTGTTGAGATACCGGTGCAGGAACCGGGGTTGCACTATTCCTCGCCACCAAGGCCGCCGCGGGCCATGTTAGGGATGTGCCTGTATCGAGTATTCGTGCATGTCGAAGAAGTGGCCAATCCATCAATAGAAGTCTTGTCGCCGCTGCTGGTGCCAGGGTCCGTCGACGACGTCCATTACAGGAGTCAGCATCAGACTTTCCTCGTGTTGCTCGAAACGATGGATGGCACAGGGCCAACTCCATCGTGCAGCGGAGGCCACTGCTTCCTTGGGGGAAGAGGCAGGGTTGGCTGCCTGGATATGCTCTAATTTGAGGTAACAACTGAATCTTGTCAGATACTAGTTAAATCCGAGCTATGGGTGTGAAGCACTGATGTGCCAATACATTTGATTGTGAGCTATTCTATTTTTGTACCTGAACTTTTTTTAGAAAGGGTTGTACGTCAACTTAATGTGTTGGAAAAGGCAGTGCCTAGGAGGCGCTTAGGCACGCCTGGGCGCTTGGCAATGGCTCAACGCCTAGCCTAGGGCATAAGAAGAAGTCTAAGCAGAGCAAGTAAGAAATTGTCTACCCAAGCGAGAAATCATGCCATATTGCATTGATATGCCAAAAGGGCCATATTCAATCATAGTAGCTGGTCGTTAACATACTTATATGCCCTAAATTAACTAAATGCACATATAATAACCACATATACACCCTAATACACCCTAATAGTAAGAATTATATAATCGCCTAGGCTGCGCCTAGGGCGGTTAAGCACCGCTTAGGCGCTAGGCGAAGGCCAACCGCCTCGCTTACGCATACCGCTTTTTCCAACCTTGTGTGGTAGGAGAACTTATTGTGTTGTCTGTCTGTTTTCTTTGCACAGCATTTAAGATATTTCCCCCTCATTGATAAATACGATGAACCGTTATGTACGAGTTTGTTGGTTTCAACATAGCCCTACCCGTAGCGATCAACTGCTTCCACCCTGATTGTGCCGCCTGCATGAAATTTTTGTATGCAAGTTCAGTGTGCTATGATGTTCTATATGATTGTGTCAACTATATAAGTTTTTACTTAGCATCAGCAATGCATGGCTGAAAGATGTATTTACGAGTACCGACCGATGGGTCTCTCTCTCTCACCACACACACACGCACACACGCGCACAAGTGGGACCCGTTGAATTATTTCTTCACTGTGACATCTTTTAATTAGGTTCCACTGTACTCTAACTTTTTCTTAAATTATTAATTGAGCCCAGTGACTTCAAAAAGTTGTACATAACCCTTGTTTGGGGCTTTTCGGCGTCGCTGAATGTGGGCTGAGTAGCCATGTAAAGTTGTACTGTACTACATAGGCCTTTTTTTGAACATCAGCAATGCAATTGGGCCGATAGTTGTACACAATATCCGGGTCAACTTGTTATTCTCCGCCCCGTTGGGTTACCAATCTTTCCTAGGAGGGATGCATTAGGCTTAACAAGAAAATGAGTTTTAAGAAATAATAAATGGGATGTAATTATAAAAACTGGGCAGTAACTATAAAAAAATGCACCAAACACGTAATTAGTTTAATAAAAATATTATTTTGGGATTTTGAAAATTTTAATTTCATTACTTGTTGCGCGCGCAATATTTCGTTGGATATTTACGTAATACAAATTTATTTTTGAAATTATATTTAATCTGACTAGAAATTCCGCGATAAAAATATTTCGGATCCATCAAAATATGGAAATTTTATTGAATTCTGTTTTGAGCGGTTGGTTGAAATTATTAATCGTTGTCCTAGCTAGAAAATGGGTTGTATTTTTAACAAACTGTAAATGGGCTGTAGTAAATTCATTAGAATTCAAAAATGGGTTGTACATTCTTACAAATCACAAATGGGCTATATGTTCTCTGCCACACAATTGTGGGCCTACTAAGTTGACGCGTCCCCTAAAAAAACTAAGTTGACGCGTATGCATGGCTTTGTCAACTTATAGTCAACACATGGTTCTAGTAGCAGTGGTCGTTGAATGTCCAGCTACATCTTCGAACACAAGGAAGTGCGTCGTTATCCTCCCTGACCGCTGGGACCCACCCGAGCAAAGCGTACGTAGTGTTGTCTGTCTAATCGCGAACGTGTACGTACATACTGGTCGATCGGTCTCTCTGCAAGTATGAACCATGGCCGAGTAAGTAGCGGCACATGTCGTTGTAGAGCACCCGACATAGCAGTTCACGCAGCCCGTCTAACTCATGTACACGTACATACAGCCATAGGGCAAATAATGCGGCCATGTACGTACATACGGGCGGGGTCTCGAGCGCGTACTCACGCATATATACGGACGTCCAGGGCTTGTGTACATGGAGAGGCAACGGACGGCAGCAACGGCGTCCTGTTCATTGGCCAGCGAACCGGCTGGGTCGGAACGGAGAAATAGCGTCCTGTTCATCGGGAGGCAGCCGACTAGGTCAGAATGCATCATGTTCAACGGGAGCCAACCGGCTTGGATGGAATAGCCGAAACGGGGTCTGGCATACCGCAGAACGGAGGAAACGGCCTTCTGTTCGACCGGCCACGGTCGAAACGGGATCCTGTTCATCGGGAGGGGTCTGGCGTACCGCAAAACGGAGGAAACGGACTTCTGTTTGAGTGCCTACAGTCAAAACGGGGTCCTGTTGATCAGGAGGGGTGTGGCATACCACAAAATGGAGGAAACGGACTTGTGTTGGAGCGCCTACGGTCGAAACGGGGTCCTGTTCATCCACCGTCTACTACCTCTCTCCAGCCTCCACGGGTACTGTTCATCCACCGTCGATCTCCTCCACCCTCCATGGGCCACTGTTCATTCACGGCTACTGTTCATCCAGCCTCCACCGGCTGCTGTTCATAGAGCCTCCACGGGGTCCTGTTCATCCACCCCCAACTGGCTGGGTTGCGGCGGCCTCCTCGGGGTCCTGTTCATCCAGCAGCAACGGCCTACTACCACGGGGTCCTGTTCATCCAACCCCCACCGGGAACTGTTTATCCACAGCCAACCAACCGTCTCGACTCACCACGTTCGACTCGTTCTACGTACCGTGCGCACGGTAGCAACGGTCACTGTTCTTCGAGAGGTAACCCAACACCGGCTCGATCAGCTACGGTAAGTAGCAGCAGTGATCGATCGCGTGGGTTCAGTTAGCAGCAGCAGTGAAGGAATTGCTCGGGTTCAGTCAGTAGCGAATGAATCGCTCGGGTTCAGTTAACAGCCAAGGGATCGATCGCTCGGGTTCAGTAACATGCGATCGCTCCGGGTCCAGTTAGCCAACGCCTCGCACACACGGCGTACATGAGAGAAACGTGCAAACCACAGTGCATCGCTCGGCCCCGACCACCCACCGTAACAGGGAACTCCGTGATATTTTCCTCGCCCTCGCTTCTACCATGATTTTTTCCGTCATGGACGGCCCAAAGAATGTAATGCAGCTGCATCTCCGGCCCGCCCAGGACGAAAAGCCCGTTTTCTGTCCTGATTTTTTGTCATAAAAGTAGGAGCCCACCACATCTATGATGATACCAGGTTTTGTCACAATTATCATCATAGAAGTTTCATAAGCATGACAGGAAAAAATTCGTTCGAGCAAAAATGTAACGGATGTGTCTTTTTTTTGTAGTGTTGGTTCCGACTTATTGGCGCAAAACTTTTGTAAACACACACTCTTACGCAAGAACATGATCAGGGCTTTAGCTCCACCACAAGGGGTCTGAACTTGTATACCTCTTGTGTCATCCAATGCCTCTCGCTAGATCAAGCCTTGTTTCTCCCCCATCTTACTGTGAGCTTTCACACCATGACATCGATAATGGCAATGCCTATCAGTATCATGTCCCTGGTTCGGGGGGAAGGGCATCGTTGTGGTGCTCCTATCCGCATCAGGGCATCCGGTGAAAAACCTTGACCATATTTTGGCAGCGTCGGCCACAGCTTGTGCCGTTGTCACCCCCTTGGGGGCATCTCCATGGAGTTCAGGTTCGCTATTTTTGCTTCTCCTCGGCATCGGCGGGCGACCTCGGATCCTTTCTCGATACCCCATTGGCTCTCACAGGAGGCGGTCCCGCGGCTTCCAATCATTTACACCCGACGTTGGTAGCATCGCTCTCTCTCATCGGTTTTTGCAGGTAGAATCAACGCTCCACGGCCCAAAGCGAGAGTATACGGATCCTCTCGAGACTCCGGCGGTAGCTTAGTGTGTGTGTTCCATCGAAGTCGAGTAGTCTCTCTTCGACCCATGAGTTCTTTTCTTGTTAGAGCATCTCTAGCAGACCCCTTAAAACGCACGAAACTGTAAAGTAACCGCCAGTTTAAAATTTCAGGCGAAAAAAGCGACCAGAATAGAACCCGTAAACAACTCCGACCCGTAAATTTTTTAAGGGGCGCGGAAAACATCCCGGCCAAACCCGTGAAAATAAGGATTTTGGAGACAACCCGAGGGCGACCTGTATACGCGAAGGACAGTTGGCAGGAATCCAACTGCCATCGGAACCTTCATGTATCGCTCCGTCCGTGCCGCCCGACCGCCGCGCTCGACCGACCACCGCATCCGCCGCCTCGCCCCCGCCCGCCCGCCCCTACCATCGCCCGTCCCCCAGCCGCCGACCGCCATGCCCAACGGTCGCTTGAAGCTAGCTAGTTGGCTAGCCGTCCGCTCGAATTGCTAGCTAGCTAGCTCTTGGTCCGCGCGAATCAGCTAGCTAGCTTTTCGTCCGCTCGAATTGCTAGCTAGCTAGCTAGCTTCATGCGAGTGTTGGTCGCGAACGCCTCGGCGGCGGCTGCTGCTGCTGGCCCCGGCCCGGTCACACTCGGTCGCGAGCACAAGGAGACGGTCGCGGAGGCAGGACGCGCACACGCCGAGAGGACGGAGGTCCAGATGGGAAGGGCGTGAGGAAGAAGATTGCATACTTAGAGAATATTCTTTTTACGGGTTGATTATACGGGCTCTGTTCGGCCGCAGCTAAAATCGGCTCTTATAATGTGTTTTCCTCGGCCCGTAAAACACTTATACAGGCCGCAGTTTTAAGGGGTCTTCTAAGATGCTCTTAGCAGCCTAGGGTGCTTCTTGGTAGGGTGTGGGCACTCTTGTATTCTGGTTTTATCTTTGATCCGTTTTGTAAGAGAATTTCCACATCACCTTGTATTGGTTCGGCCGTTGTGCTTTATATATAGCGGGGCGAAAGCCTTTTTCTATACGAGTTGGTAGGATCATACGGCGTTGCTGCTCGGAGGCGAGCGGTCGGTATATCAAGGTAGCGGTGCTGGATGAGTTGGTGTGGTGGTCGTGCTCTGCGCGTGGCTTCCCTGTATAGCTTGGGGTACATGCAGTCGGGTCATGCGGCGTTGCAGTTCGAAGGCGAGCAGTGGTATGTTGGTGTGACGGTTCCGAGAGGTAGTGTTGGCGGATTATGCCTGGTGCTGCGAGGGTCGTATGGACGTCGTCATGGTCGACATGATATGTAGGGTCGGTTTGGCTTGTACGTCGGTGCGCCTTTCTCAGATGTCTGACACTAACATTTTGTGGTCCGCGGGCGGTTGTCTCGAGTAGCATGCATCGGCTACAAGCGTCCAAATCATGCGTCGTTGCAGCTCGTGCGCGAGAAGGGAAGTTGGAGCGGTGACTCTGGATTCGAGTGTTTGTTTGTTGCGATTTTGGCCTTTCGGCGTATGGGTCATGAGGGCTGGTTGCTTGTGCGGTTTTTTGGCCTGATTTTCCTTATAAGCATGGTCAATTTGTTTGGTTTTCGATTTGGTTTCCCTCTTAAATTAAAACAATTTGTTTAGGTTTTGGATTCGGTTTCCTTTATAAAATGGATCATTCCCATGGCATTCTGACCACTTTTAGTACTCCCCCCTATATACTCTATAAAGGAACTAAAAAATCCACGCTTCGTTGAAATTCAGTAGATCATTTATCGTTTATAAAAAACTAAATAAACGAACAAGACCAGATGTACGGTCGGCTACACCAATCGAGATCGGTGCCCGTTGTTTTTCAACTTGTGGATTTCTTACCCCGTACGCCAATCGGTCACCGCAATGCGTATTTCCACGAGTGTGCGACCGAATTTCCAACGAGACGCGCTCCACCGGCGGGAAGAATGCCGGCCAGACCGCGCGCGCTCCCTTTCAAACCGAACCGTCAACGGAATTCGCGAGCACCGAGCATTATTATACCGCCGGCATCCAGTCGCGCCGCAGCTTATTTTCCCGGACCCCTCGTCGCCAGCGATCACGTAGTATTGTTGGAGTTAACCTTATTGATTAGCTATTCATCATGTTTAAGTTTTTTCTCTATGCATTTAGTTGGGTCGTCCAAGCTAGTAGGGTGTTAGCTGATTCAAAATAAGTCATGCAAATTAGAGAGTAGTGTGCATGGCAAGATTTGTCGTGCCAAGTTGTGAGTGTCGCCACGGCACCATGCATGTGTAGCAATGGCACTAGTGTTGGGTGTGTGCCGTTGGGTTGATCTAATCTGCATGGATGTGATAACGGCATGAACCAGCTATGCGTGGAGTCCAAGCGGCCAAGTCGAGAGAGGATATAGACGTGGAGATATAAGCGGGTGCAGTTAGTTGCGGCATGCGCCAAGTGACCTGATCTCCAGCGACTTGGAAGTGACTCAAGCTGTGCATGCTAGTGCGGTTAGTGGAGCAGTATTAGTGGATCAGGCTGTTAGCTTGGGTGTCCGTGTGTGTGAGCTATGATATAAAGCTCTGTAATCATGTTGTTTATTTCGTCAAGAGAGAACAAGAGAAAAGCATAAGTGCGTATGCACCAGACTATGTGTGTTCTTCTCCCGTGCGTGAGTCTTCTTCCTCCTCCTGAGCATAGCCAACAAGTATGACGTCGACGCACGCATTAAGAACGAGGACAATAAACAATTGCTACTAGCAGTAGGAGAAAACAAACCAGCGAGGCGCGTAGCCGCGAGCCGCGACGAAACCGGCGGCCCGGCCACATCCATCCAGTGGCGACATGCGTGCGTGCGCGTAGCTGGCTGGACGGGCGGATCGGGCAGGCAGCAGGCGCCGCGCCGCGCGCGGGGCCCACACAGCCCGCGGGCGAGGCGAAGGCGAGGGCGAAACTGCCGCCGCGCGAATCACTGCACCCCGATGCCCGCCGCTCCCGCGCGCTGGGCCCTCCCCTGTCTGCCGCGACCACGCCAGGTCTCCCCGCCCCATCCGCTGCGCCCCCCACGCACACGCACCACCCAAACCCACCTACCCAGCGCGCAGCCCTCCACCACACCAACCTCCGCTACACGGCAACAGAACAGCGCACAGCTTCGCGTGCCGCAGCGCCGATCCGGGCGGGGCCGGCAGGGCAGGGAGTGGCCGGCAGCGGCGGCACACGTGGCCCGTGGGCGCGTCGCCCACACGCTCACGCTACTCCCAAGGTCACGAGCGGAAAAGGGCGACCAACCACCCGCCCCGCCCCACCCCGCGCACACGGTCGCGATCCCGCGCCGTACGGGGGCCACGCCCACACCCACACCCACACCGACGGAAGCGAAGAGCGAAAGATCCACCCCGGGCCCACCCGCCCCGCAGCGGGTGGGCACCGCACCGCACTGCTGGCCGCCGCGCCACCGCTTTCCTCCCTCCCTCCAATTAACAAGTAATTTATCTCACGTCCACGACGCTCCCCTACCTCGTTCGTTATCCACATGCCCCCTCAGCGCTTCGCCTACGTCCCTCCGCAGGAAACAGCCTGGAGTGGACGACACGTCGGGGTACGTACGGCGGCAGGCGCCCTGATTATTTTTCCCTCCCACGATCTGACACCGGACACTTCCGTCGTGCCGCCGCTGCGAGAAGAGGACTCGGCCAAGGCAGGCGCGGGTGGGAATAAAATACCATTTCCTCCGTCGGCAGGGCGGCTGCAGGATTTACCTTATACTCTTCTATCATATCTTGAGTAATTTGACACTTGTGCTGCCAAGCTACCAGCGGTTGGGTTAAATTTAAAACCCAAAAGGACGGACGGAGACGGCGACATTTTTTCCAAGGAGCCGTCCCCGCACATCGGCATCGCTGTTTATTATTGCGACAGATCGTGAGCGCTATTTGCAGTAGTAAATTCGACACGTAGTGGGCGGCGAGCATGGATCCATGCAGGTGCAGCAGCGCGCGCACGAGGTGACCCGACCGACCCGAGCTTTCTTCGACCGGCCAATAATGACCGTGCTGCATGGGTCGCAAGCAATCGGTCAGACGAGATGAGACGAGACGACGGGTGCAAACGCACTTACTCCTGCCGTCCATCTACCTTCCGTTTCACCAAAGATATGCTGGTTAATGTTTACTCTCATAAAAAAAAGATCTGCTAGTAAATGGAGTAGAGGATTCGCAAAAAGTAGAAGTAACTGAGTAGTGAGTAAATACGAGTGGTCTGACAAAGTAGAAGTAACTCGATTATAATTCGGTCCATGGCAACGCCGGCAGGACTTGTCTTGGGCGACAATACATCCATCCATCCATCTCTGGCTGCCTCTCCGGCGAAAAAAGAAACCGTATTTACAGATCTGCCCCTGCCGCTGTTGTGCAAGGCGGACGGCCTCTCCTAAACATCATGGTGGTACATGCAAATTTTCTTCCTTCTACTAGGGGCAAAAAAAGAAGGCGACGAAAGAAACTAGCAGTCATATCAGCTACATAAACTCCGGCGGCCCCGATCAGAGCTCCGCCGGTGGCGGGCAGTTCAGGTCGAGGTCGAAAGGGACGGGCTTCCTTGCGGGCGGAGACGGCGCCAGATCCACCACCGACGAGGAGTCGGAGTCGCTCGGGGACACGGACGCCACGGTCACCTTCGGGGCCTGGCTGTACATGTGGCAGCCGGCGGCCGCGGCGGCGGCGGCCTGTCCGAAGAAGTAGTACGGGTGCGACACGGGGTAGCCGCTGAAGGGAAACCGCATGCCGGCGCCGGCGGTGCTGGTGGCCGCGCGGTGGAACAGGTCGAGCTCGAGGGACGGAGGGAGCGGCATGGCCTGCATGGGCGCCTGCACGTCGCCGCCGAAGGACTCCACGGTGCTGCTGTTGCTGCTCGGGCTGCCGTCGCCGGTGAGGGCCGCCGCCGCCGCGGCGGGCGGCGCGCAGGCGGAGGCGAAGGGGAAGTTGGTCTTGGCCTTGTTGCCGCGGTACTCGCGGGCGGCGGCGTCGTAGGCGCGCGCGGCCTCCTCGGCCGTGTCGTACGTGCCGAGCCACACCCGGCTCTTCTTGGCCGGGTCGCGGATCTCCGCCGCGTACCGGCCCCACGGCCGCTTCCTCACGCCGCGGTAGTGCGGGCCGACGCCGCCGCCGACGCCGAGCGCGAGCCCGGTCGCGGCGGCCCCGGCAGCGGGCGGCGTCGCCGTCTTGTCGGACGTCCTGGGCGCCATGGCTGGCTTGGCTTTCTTTTTCTTGTTGACGGATGGGTGTGTGCGTATGAAGCTGATGGATGGCGTGCAGGATCTGGGGTTGGGGGTTGGGAGAGGGAGGGGGAGGAGGGACTTATTATAGGGGGTGGGGGGAGCAGCTGGTTAAAAAGGGAGGAAATGGGGAGCGAGCGAGTGGTGGAGCGGCAAGAGGAGGGAATAAAACTCGGCGCAGTCAGGGAGGGAGCGCTTTGACTGTCCGCGCCGCCGCCCCTCCCCTCGTCTTTTGCGTGGCGGCACTACAATTTGTAACGCCCGCTTTTCCGTCCGGACCCTCGGGGTCCGCGAAATTGAGCAAACCCTGGGGCGGTTACAAACTTTGTGGTTCCGTCCCTTCTCGGTCACGCGTTGGGCATGATCTTTGTGGGCACAACAAATGCACAAAAACAACTCAAAAACTGCATAAACCACAAAAGCAGCACATCAAGAAAATAAATTTTGGTATTTTTTCGTCTTCTCTGGCTCGCACATACAAACAGCACGTCGATAATAACGGCGGCTAGAGTTTCGTGGCACCGTCGAAACGATGGAGCTCTATCCACACGTGCAACCGAGAGGTCATCGAACCCTGCCATGAAACGGCGATGACGTAGATCCTAAAGGGCCAAAGGCCCAGAGAAGACGATGATGCTGGATTAGATGACGAAGGTCACCGCAAAACTCTAGGGGTTTATTCTTTAAGAGAGTACACCAGTGACGTATCATGATTTTATAGAAGAGAACGCAAAAGATGTACAAGAAACTTACGATCGTTGCAAGCAACATGTATGTACACACACTAAAAAGAAACAAAACTAACTACTCACTAGATAGTCAACATACACCGCTCCAGCTCCCCTCAAGAGGTTACTCGTCTAAAATGTAATCGGCTAGTGCTTCGCCAGATTTCTATTTGTCCCTATTATGGAATGGAACACCCCATAGGTTCCAAGCAATAAGAGTGGTCACGGTGTCGAGTTCCAAGCCACCATTCCTCTAGAGTCTAGAGAATGTTGCTGATTAGGAATTTGAACAATGACTCCCAGTTACCAAAAGCACCTATACAAATTCTCACGAGAAGCCACCCAATACATAAGGATGTGATCCATTGTATCTTCATTTCGGAGGAAGGTAAATCATGCAGAAGTTTGTGTTGGGGGACCATGTTGAGTCCTTCTATCTGAGGTCCAAAAGGCGGT
Organism: Aegilops bicornis; assembly: GCA_021605145.1. Lineage (NCBI taxonomy): Eukaryota > Viridiplantae > Streptophyta > Magnoliopsida > Poales > Poaceae > Aegilops > Aegilops bicornis. Next base: position 575,986,627 of record CM038669.1, read on the forward strand.
AGAGGAATGCTAGTCATGCGAAGATCTTGTACATGAGAGGTGCCCAACACTTCCAAATGCATGAAGCTCACACAAATCTAGTATCTAATTGGCATAATAGTTTATAAATCGAGTTTGCAAGGTAGTGCTTAGAACTTGTCCATCTCCAAATAAATGTGTCGCGCACATCAGGCTTGAGTGTGATGGCGCTAACAATAGTCTGAAGCTACGATATATCGAAAAGTTCAAGAGTGGACAAGCTATTGGATATATCGTTATCTTCTCTCTAGCCATGGTTACTGAATGCAACCTTCACTGTCCTTTTACTGGCAATCCTTGTGTAGATTTTCAAGGAAATGAGCGGCACAAGATCTCTTACAGTGTAGCCATTTATTCATCTACCCCTCCAGAACAAGGTCCTACCTCCATCACCCATAGAAATCATGACAAGGTTGTCAAAAACATGATGCACTATATCATCATTTAGGAGTTGCAAGCCTTGCCACGGTCTATCGGGGTCAGTGCGCCACAACCATTCCCATCATACCCTCGGCTCAATAGCCTGTAGTTGAAGGGTTTTGACACCCTACCCCGCAAGCTAGTTGGCTTGCAACCCGAAGCCCAGGCAACAAGGCATTGACCTCCATTAATTTGCTTTGACCCCGCCTAGAAGAAATCTTTTAACCACCTATTAATTTCCTCGAAACTTAGACCGGAAGCTTCAATGACCATGAGATGGTGGATTGGTCTTGACAAGCACCAATCTGCCGGTCCTAGCAATGAGCCCTCGCTGCCAAATTGGGAGGAAATCCTTGACTGAATCTAGCATGGGTTGCCATTGATAGTTGGTCAGATAATCCAAGCTCAATTGCAGACCGAAGTAATGACAAGGGAATGAATTGATCTTGCAGCCCAAAACCTCTGTCATGCGCATAGTGTCAGCCTCCTCTCCTTTGATAAGAATTGACAAGGATTTGTCGTAGTTAACGTGAAGGCCTGAGGACTTACTAAATATATCCAGTGCAGAATTGACAAAAGTGATATCCTAGAGCGCGAGTCTAGTGAAGCACATCATCGACAAATATGGATAGGCGCTGAATGGGGTTAATCCCAAGCAAAGTTTGCAGGACCTCCTCATTGTCGGCTTTCATAATCAATGCACGAGAATGTCCATGTCTAAAAGGAGCGGTGAAATTGGGTCTCCTTGTCTCAATCCCCGAGCATGCATAAATTTCCTCCTCATAACTTCGTTTACCACCACTTTCGGGCAAGTAGGTGCTGAGGGGGGCGTCCCCCCACCCCCACCCCCGCCCAATGCAATTCACTTAAGAAATTTTTTCTTGAGGACTTAGATGGAAGAAAATATTCTCATTTGGCCCCTCCAAACATTCATACTTTGCCTGTTGCCCCCCTGTTATGTCCGTCAAGCTCCGCCATTGACCCCAACTAAGCTAGCTAGCTTCTTGCTCTTCTCTGTCTCTTTGGCACCAGTATAAAAGAGTAAAATTTGTGTTTCATCCCGTCCAAAGTTATCAATTTTACATTGTTGCGTCCATCATATTTTTGTTTCCTACCATCACCCTGCAAATCCATACAAAAATCTGCAAGACTTTGACTGCCTGAATGAAACTCCGAAGTCGGAACTACACAACTGCACTGCCTTGTTTACTCAACACTTTCCAAAATAGTGCAAACAAAACTGAATGCATGCTTGGCTGAAAGATGGATCGATCGAAATCATGCATTCATGGATGCTCCAGTATGAGTGAGAACTGTGCTAACTGCCAGCTGCTGTTTTGGTCGGTTGAATCTATGCTTGCTTCTGTCTCATCCTCTCCCACTCTCATATCTCTCTGTATTTTCTTTCAATGCTTAGGAAATATGTGCTATAAAAATTTGGATGCTTACTTACTTTCGAAATTGTATGTCGAGAGTTGACTTAGTATGAATTTTGTAATATCAAACACTTTGTGATATTCGCAACTCGTTTAAAATTGTAATATTAAGCACTGTATGAGATTTGCATCTCGCTTTCATGTTCATATTAGGCATGAAACTATCTGAAATAACCAAGTGTTAGCAATTAGCATTCAGTTCCAATCTAGGAGCATTACAGACATTTCAGCACACAACTCATAGAACAATTACAAGCTTGAATCTGAGGTAAGAACTGGATAGCTGATTTTGTGGGCAGTCCTATAATCAGATTCTGAAGAATCATGACGCAATTATTGACTAGTTGTGATGATTTTAGTTTCAGAAAAGAAAGCTTTAAGCCCAAAGAATCAATCAAGTGTTCATAATACAATTACTGACTAGTTGTGATGATTCAACTCTTACTTGCTCAAGTGGTTATCACCCGTGCGTGAAACCTCTCATGTTCGAGGTTCGAATTCTGCGGCATGTAGTTCTATTTTTCTGCGTCCAGCTGACGAGTGGGACCTCCCATACAGATATAGAGAAGATACCGTGGGCCCACTGGCACGTCATTGAGTTAACGTCAGATGTTAGATTTAACACCAAATGTATCAAAATGTGCCTGAAATCATAGTTCAGTGACTCATCTGTGTCATTTTTCAACTTAATTTATGAATCTATACGCACCGTGCAAGTTCATGTATTATAGATGTATTCCCTCCGTAAACTAATATAAGAGCGTTTAGATCACTACTAATATAAAAGCGTTTAGATCACTAAAGTAGTGATCTAAACGTTCTTATATTAGTTTACAGAGGGAGTACTAGTAATCTCTTAATTTTTACTAACGTAGTGTGGGTCTTTCGTTTTTCCTCACGCTTGATATTTTTTTTCTTTTAATTCCACGCTTGACATTTTTTTGTTTGAAGTTCCACGCTTGACATTTTAGATCGTAAGAGAATAAAAGCATGTCACGGGGATGAGAATGTAAAACTGGCCGGGTCCTTCCATGGCATAAACAAAGGGCATCAAAGCCGCCGCGCGTGGGCCCCGCCCCGCGGCGGTGCGTCGAGCGGCACGTTGCGGCAGCACGTCACGGGCCAGCGCGGGCCCCGCGGGAAGGACGGGCGGGCGCATCACGATCCGTGCCGTGCGTCCTGCGCAGCGGTCCGGTCGGCGTACGTACGCTACTCACGCTACGCAGCCGGCGGGCGGACGGGTGGGCGGGGCCCACCATCCCGCTGCGCTAGCAAAACCCGCCGCCCGCGTGGGCGCGCGGGCACGTGGCCCCTGGCCCCGCCGCTGCCGGCCACGCCCCGCGCTCGACGACGCGGCACGGCCACGCCGCCCGCTCACTCTCGATCGCCTCGTTGTCCGGTTGGTTTGGTTGCTTGTTTGTTTATTATCTCCGCGGCCCCGTCAACCGCATCGTCGGCGCCCGCCGGGCGCGTGACGTCCCGGGGACACGAACCGGATCGCGATCCGCCAGAAAGCCGCCCCGCGCACCGCACCGCTCGGCGCGTAGCCACCACGTAAAGTGGGACGCCGACTGATGGATTAACAAATAATTTAATAAATCGAGGGAGCGGCGAGAGGGACGGGTGACGACGGCACGCTAGGCGGCAGCGGCCGGGGCAATCGAGGGCGGGGACAAGTGTCGGCATCGGCCGGGTCCAGAGCCCGCGGGCGAGCGCGTCGTCGCCTGGGCTATCGATCGATCGATCACCCACCGTTTGCTTCCTCCCGTGCCGTGACGTGGGCCCGCATTGAAAGCGGTGGAGGCGCGCGCGGCGTGGACCGACAGCATGGGGAGACCGGCACGCGCCGGTAGGTTCCGTGCGGTGCGTAGTATAGGTAGGGACAGCCGTGCCCGTGGGGCGCGTGCGTGAGTGACAGCGCCTCGACGACGCCCCACACCGCACGCTTGCGGCGCTGCCACCCTTTCTCCATCCGAGGACCACGGGATGGATCGCGCGGACGGCCGGTTCCGCGCACCCCGCATCGCGTACCCGGCACCGCCTCCCGTGCTACTAGTACACGCCTGCTATACATTAGTATTTCGCGTGAGGTGAGGTGGGAGCGGCAGCGGCGTGTCCGGAGCGGGCAGGCGAGCCACGCAATTCCAGGTGGGTGTCAGGACGGCAGCAGTAACGTTGTCCGGCGCCCGCGCTCCGTGTCCTCGGCGTCGTTTAGCCACCAAAAGTCTCGTCCCCCTTCACCGTTTTGACAGGTGCAGCGTCTTCGTGGCTCTCGATGAGGGAAACAGTGGTTGCTAAATTGGCACGGCGAGCGCTGTGGTTGTGCGCTGTACAACGATTGCGGGTCGTAGGAGGCGATCCACGAACCACCGCTAGCTTTGCTTCCTTGCCTCATCCTTCCGGCAAGGACAGGTTGCTGGTGGTTAGGCCAACTTCATCGGACGACCCCAAACGGACGTCCGGATTGACCCGAATTTGTATCTTTGGGGCGTCGACGGGTATGCCCGTGTCCGGCTGTGTCCGTTGGGTCGTGCGTGCGCCTACCGCACGACTGCACCTCAAATCTTGTCTGGGTGGACGTGAATAAAAATATATAAAAACTAGAATGAAATAACTAAAAAAGTAAATAAACGCATTTAAAAAAACATAAAACATATATAGGGGTCGGCCATAAAACGGCCTAGTTTTCACGGCCACTTAAAAGGCCCAGTTTCATAATTAACATATAAAAACGCCTCCGCAAGGCTCTCCGCCGTGGGCGGTCGCCGTTTTCATCGCGGCCGGTGTTGCTCGTCGGCCGACGAGGTCGACGTAGGCCGGCGTCCACAGTGGGGCGGTGCGTGGTAGACGGGCAGGCGACGGCCGGAGGTGCTGCACCACCTCCTCCCGCTGGCGACGCTTCACTTCCGGTGATCATGGGCGGAGTGGCACCGATTCACGCCACGCCGGCGGCCATCTCCGTAGCGATGCAGACCAGCCCACCTCGCCCAAGGCTTCTCGAACGCAGCCGTGGTCCTCCTCCATCGCCTCTCTGTGACGGCCACTACCGCGGCCCGGAAGGCGACGTCCCCGGCGGCAGAGAGGGCCATGGCCTCCTTCAGGCCATCCCACTGCCGCTCGTCGTGCGTGTTCATGGAGTCGTCCATGACACGCTATAGGAGACGGGCCTCCTCCTCCGCTGTCATGCGAGGAAGAGGAGGGGGCGACGAAGACGGGGAAGGCGACGGCGGCGTCGTGCCGCGTGCACCACAGACGTCGCTTCAAGACGTATTCCTCCGCGCCTCCGCCCGACACGGTGCCGGGCGGCAGGGACCTGCGTCCGCGACGTCGTGCTCGCCCCGGAGCCATGTGTCCCGTAACGGAGTCGGGGCATACCTGTGGTCGTAGTACAGGTCGTCGGGGAGGAGGCGGTGGCGGCGGTTGATCTCATCGCGCTATGCACGGCCGGTCGCCGGCACTGGCGGGACGGGGATCCGGTCCGCGGAGAGGTGCCACCCGTTGGGGAGGTGGGCGTCGCTCCACGGGACCGGCGTCCTCGTCTCCCAGTACCTCCGGCACACGTCGCCTTGAGATGTACTGCCGGTCGCGCTCGCCGGAGGGCCTAGGGGCAATGGTGAAGGGGACCGGCGCGGGGCCTCGATGGGAGGAGCGCGGCGGTGACGCGGGGGCTCGACGGGAGAAGCGCGGCGGTGACTCGGGCTCCTCCTTTTTCACGGATCCGCGGCGGCGGCCGGAGGAGGAGCCGGCCTCGTGGTCGTGCTTCCCCTTGCGGTTCCACAGACCCGTCGCTGTGCGGATGACAGGTGGGGCCGCCCGCCCGTGCGCATTTATATTGGCGGGTGGGAGGTAGGTGGCCGCCTGTCACGTGGCCCCGACGCGGACGTTCGAAGTGTCCGTTCGCTATCTGCCGCGACCTAAACCCGGCGCAAGTTTGCGCTTGAAATGGGTCAGCACGAACACAAAACGGACCAGATGGGTCCGGGCCGTCACGTGCTGGGCCGTCCCATTTGTCCCTTTTACCCCAAATGGACGGGGCCGGACAAGATAGGGTCGCGCGGTGGAGTTGGTCTTAGTGGCACGTAACCGAGGTCAGATCCCACCTGAACCACAACAATATTTCACTCACCAGACGACGCCTGAATTCTATTCGACCAGTAGGCAGAGTATCAAGGCTGGTAATTGTATACGTGAAATGCATGTTGTGTTGAGTTATAGATAAGATTTGTCCCGCATAAAATAATACTTACTGGTTAATCTTTAAGGTCCATATAGATGCATGACAAGTGGTGAAAAGTTTAGTGCTACACTATTAGTGAAGTAAGAATGAGACTTTTTTATAAATGATGCTCTGTAATATGCCACTGGAAGTTTGAAAAGAGGAGCTCTACTCATGCTTCTCCGCAGCCCGCCTCGATACATGTGTTGCGGATTGCGGGAATAAATCGAGCCGAGCTCAAACCTATACGCTTTATTTTTACCGGTCAAAAATTATTATTAATCATGAATTAATTAACGGGTTGCTAACAAAAGTGCCATTGTCCAAGCATTGGACCGTGGGCTGCTTGACGGCCTCATCCCAGGTTCATCCTACCCAAAGGCCTATATATTGAAGGAGTTGGCCAGTGCAAGCGACACACACTCACTCCCCCCTTGCGTAACTCTAGCTGTCATCTATTGTTCCTCTTACTGTTCTGCTTCCGGCCATCCCGTGCCGACGATCATGTGCACGGTTGGTTGGGAGAGCAGGTAACTCCGGAACCCCGTTCTTCGAGATCCTATCCGGGAAAAGGGCCATAAGGTTTTTGGGGAGTGTCTTGGTGAGACTGATCCCGATCCGTCCCCGTCTCCGTCCTCCTCTGCTTCGCCTACTTCCTCTGCATCGACTCCATGGCCGACGATGCCACCATCAAGAAGAAGGCCGTGGACAACGCCGAGGTTGCTGCCGCCGCCGCCGCATTGGCCTGACCAACAGGAGGTTACTCGTTCATGTGCTATCCGTTATGTTGTATTCATATATGTTACGGTTCTATGTATTATACGTGTTTGCATGCTTAGGTATCGATATGAGTTGCATACTGTATCGCCATGTTTATTATTTACTTGAATTAGATAATCAAGAAAATGCTAATATTTTCAGCATGCTGATATTAAGAAATATCTTAATTATATTACACATTAATATTTAGCAAAGTATAAATTGCATCTCAATAATATGGAGGATATAGTTACTTGGTAAATGATGGCGTTGATATTAGATATGCTTTCTTTGCGGGGGATATTCGACATGATATTAGTGAGTGGAGCGTGCTAAATGTGTATAATTCTAAACATGTTTAACGCGAAACACCGGAGCCACATGGACATTGGATCTTTGTAACTCTGGACTAAGTCTGGAGGCCATCACAACTAGGTGGTCGCTTGAACGGGGTTGATCGGGAACGAATGACACAAATTTACCCAGATTAGACCCCTCGCGGTGGAGGTAAAGACATACTTCCTTCTTGATTAATATTGACGATGATCTCAATTACAAGGATGCGGATTCGCTAACCTAGCTTTTGAGAGATTGCAACTTAGTCTTTTCGCCCTAGGGGCTCCCCTTTATATAATAGGTTGAGTCCCCTATGTTTACAGATGATTCTGGGTCGAACTTTCAACCTGTATCCTGCTCTAATTCCTATTCGTCATGCTTCCCAAGTTCGGGAATTCTTCATCTGGGCCTTCTCCACAAGCCGGCCCACAAGGCCTCTCCATGAGCCGGTCTTTGGCCGCGTCTTGCTACGGACCTTCAATCATTTCCTTGTCTTGTCATCGTGACCCGGAAAGTAAGGTGACCCATAACACTTATGGCGTTTTGCCGGGTCATACCTTGAGCCGGGTCTTGGTCATGGGGAATATCCCCAACATTAGCTCCCAGTTTAACTTGGATTTATCCATGTCAAACTTCGTCCTGGAAAAAAGACAAGGAAAACGGAAAGTGTGAAAGATGAAGCTCTGTGTCCAACTTTTTGAGCTGGCATCTTCTCGTCCCCTCAATCTTTGTTTTTTCTTCAAACCATCTAGCCGGGTCAATCTTTTCGCCGAGTACAAAACTCCCCCCATACTTAATTTCTTTGCCATCTCATATATGTGACATCACCCCACTGGTTTTCTCAAATCCACACATGACATCACAACGGATCTTTGAGTGGATACTACTTGTCTTGTCAGAAACCAAAATCGAGGAGCCTTTTTAGCCAAAATTGAGAGAGAGAGAAATAAATAGCATATGACATATAAAAATAAATAACAAGCCGACTTTCGAGGCACGACATAAAGACCAACTTTCGAGGCTCAAGTCTTATATGCTTCTATGAAGTAGGCCTTGTAGCCTCTTATGGTTTGTTCTAGCTGTCTGAAAGTTAGCTCTCACATGACGTAAGGCGGTGTTTTAACCTTGATAAGTTCAGGGTCAACACAGTCCATGATAGGTATCAATGTGATTGACTTAGCAAGAGTACAAATTGGAAAAATTTGTGGTGTATGCAGTGGGCACAACCAATGTTCAAATTCCAAACCATTTGGTATGAATGGTCAACATAGAAAATTTGACACAATATTGAAAACAACAAAGAAAATGAAAAAGACCTCAAAAATTAAAATCCTTGGGCATGGGCCCCTTTTGTGTCAACTAGTTTGTGGAAAAAAAAATCATAAACTTGCAATACTAAAAGTTTTGAAAACAAACCTCACAAAATGGGCTATCTAGTATGAAGTTGTATGGATTTGATCGCATATGCCTATGGCCCTGACCAGTTCCATTCGATCCGAGTAGCTAACATGCTCATATTTGGCACAACTATTGGTGTTACTACTGTGAATTATGTAGCCACAAAAAACATTTTTTTGTTGATAAAAAAATATTATTTCCATTTTTGAAGTGCTAGAAATGATTTTGTGTGTGAAGGAAGTGCCAGAAATCAGTTGTAACATTGGGTCTTCTCATTTTTTCTCTAAAGTGAATCACATTAGAAGCCCACTGACCAAGTTTCATGAATTTCGGAGTACTATTGCTATATGTCATCGATTTACTGGATTTATAGTGAATTATGACAAATTGCTTAAATTTGAACTACAAGTGTGATGTAGTTTGGTCCTGTAAATTGAATAAAATCAGTTAAACTTTTGCATTGGTGGTGTATGCAGTGGGTGATGAGGTCACCTATTACAGGTAGGGTCAAGACTCGTCATTTGGGACACACATGGGGCCCGTCACCACCATGGGTAGGACCCTGGACCATACCAGCATTCAGATGCATATTCCAAGAAGTCCACTCGGCCAGCTCAACAGGAGTCAGACGACCATCCACCACGCGACTGAGGAACCTTCACTCGGACCAAGGAGGTGAGCAAGCGGATGGGAGCTGCAACGGACGAGGAATCCTTAGTCACCCATTAAACAGAGTCAAGGCTCCCGTTACCTGTAAGTGTCGTAGTAGAGGCTCATCACACCTGTAACTGATGCATTCAGTGTCATATAATGCCCGAGCGACCTGGAGGACATGGGGCTGCGACACACTCCATATAAGCCGCACCCCCTCCATAATCGGGCACGAGCAACCTTTGTATCCATACCCAATCAAATCAAAGCAAGCCTCAAGGCACGAGACATAGGGCTATTACCTCCGCCGAGAGGGGCCTGAACTCGTTAAACAATGAGTGTTACACCTGCGTCGTAGTTAGGTCCTGCCCCTTATTCATACCCCTAGTACTCATTGTCAGGATCGTAACCTCGATAGTTGGCGCCCACCTTGGGGCTAGACGTCTAGCTATATTTCACAGTGTAGGTGGATTTCTTCATCATCATGTCACTCCACGGCGAAGTCCATTTCGAGACGCTCTCCTTCATCGTCGACGACTCAGCATGGCTTCGTGAAGCCCGCTGGACATGGAGGCACTACCCGTCCGCGGCGTGACGCATTTCTGCGCATCATCGTACAGAGTCCTACTCCGGCAGCCCTCGACTCCGTACCGAGTGGGTGCTGTCCCTCCCGTCGCGCGCCACCGTAAGCGTTCAGGGCGCTCGCGGCTGCAGCGCTGGATCAAGCACGCTGTGGCTACCCAGGCCGCCGCGGTGCATGTGGCAGCTCTTGATTTTGACGAGCCCGCCCTTGACCTCTCCGGCGGGCCACTCGGCGATTCCTCTGAGGAGTCCGAGTGCGAAAGTGTTGAGTCGACCGCCGAAATCCTCATGCCGGACAACTCTGAACATCGCGCACCCCCGGGATACATGTATGCTCGGGACGGTCGCGTTGGCGTGTCACACGGCAACACTGACGGCGGTGCTGCGGGCCACGAGCCGCACGTACCCCAAGCTCTCACCCGGGAGCAACGAGACGAGCTTCGTCGCAAGAATGAACAGCTCCTGAACACCCCTGAGGGAGTCCCGGATTAGGGGGTGTCCGGATAGCCGAACTATAACCTTTGGCCGGACTCCTGGACTATAAAGATACAAGATTGAAGACTTCCTCCCGTGTCCGGATGGGACTTTCCTTGGCATGGAAGGCAAGCTTGGCGATACGGATATGTAGATCTCCTCCCATTGTAACCGACTACTGTAACCCTAGCCCTCTCCGGTGTCTATATAAACCGGAGGGTTTTAGTCCGTGGGACTAACAACAATCATATCATAGGCTAGCTTCTAGGGTTTAGCCTCTCGATCTCGTGGTAGATCTACTCTTGTACTACCCATATCATCAATATTAATCAAGCGGGAGTAGGGTTTTACCTCCATCGAGAGGGCCCGAACACAGGTAAAAACATCGTGTCCCTTGTCTCCTGTTACCATCCGCCTAGACGCACAGATTCGGGACCCTCTACCCGAGATCCGCCGGTTTGACACCGACATTGGTGCTTTCATTGAGAGTTCCTCTGTGCCATCGCCATCAGGAAGGATGCCTCATCCCGTCTTTAAAGACGACACTGTTGCTAAAGGAGCTTTGGCTATCGACCAAACTCTCCGGCTAGGAGGTTTTCTTATGACCGCCTGTTCGGCCGCCGCGCCGACGATGGCTTCTCGGGTCATCGAAAGCAATCTTCACGTCAACTCGGAACTCGCCGAGCAGTTAGACCCGATGGAGCTCTCTTCTTTAAACGAGCTCTTGGATCGCATCTCCGCCCTGGGAGTCGCTACAGACTACGATCAGATTGGGCCTAAACCCGATTCAAGGGAGATTAACTCTCCCCAGGTCACCCATCACGTTGTAGTGGTGGAGGAACAATGCGGCAAACCTTCATCTATCTTAAGGACTAGCTATGTCCGGATTCCCGATCCCTCCAAGCCGGATACCCGCGGAGGGGAGGACGTCACTCAAGACCTGAACTTAGAGTCAGGCAACATGCTATATTCATTGGACAACATCCAAGAATCCAAGCTTCCGAGTTCGGAAACTCCTTGGCCTTTGAGTCTCAGATTGGGTGAGGTTTCGGATTTAATTCCACCCACCCACCCGAACATAGGCGATCTATCCAAAATTAGGCAAGAGCCCGAGGAAGCGATACATCATTATCGGACCAGATTCCTCCTGGTTTTGAACAGGATAAAGGATCGCCATGAGGAAGACGTAATTTCATTCTTCTGCAATAATTGCATGGACAAGGGAATCCTCAACGCCATAGGTCGCCGTGAAATCACACGCTTTGCTGACTTGGCGTCCATAGTACGAAAGTACTGTGCGATGGAAAGCGCTTGGAAAACTGAAGTAAGATTTTGGGACAATCCGGCCCTGAATACAAACCCAGTCCGATATATAAGGGTGCATTATCGCCAATCACCCGTTTAAACACCAAAAAACAAAAACCCCCTACGGGGCATGGAACCGTACTGGAGGGATGGCTCAACGGACCCTGTAAAATTCATAGTACAGAGGGCGCCACACCAACTCATAGCCTTAGAGCATGTTGGATACTCCGGCAGGTGGCCAAAAGTGGCGAAGAGCTTCTAACCCCAGCATCCACAAAGCACCAGCCCAGGGATACTAGTACGGTATTAACAGTCTTCGAGACTTTCGCATCAAATAATATGCGAAAACGAACACTCCGCAGAATTGCCGAAGTCTACCAAGTAGCAACAATAAATCCATGGAGTGACATGGCTATTACCTTTAATGCCAGTGATGAACCTAATTTCCGAACATCCTGAGCACCGGCAGCATTGGTCCTCAGTCCAATAGTGGACGACTTTCGCCTTACTAAGGTACTCATGGACGGTGGCAGCGGATTGAACCTCATTTATGAGGAAACCCTTCGAAAAATGGAAATAGACTGGAGCCGCATTGAGCGAAGCAGCACAACCTTTAGAGGAATAATACCCAGTCGGGAAGCATGCTGCACGGGAAAAATCACACCGGATGTGGTGTTCGGCACGCGGGATAATTACAGGTCCGAGGAGGTCACGTTCCAAGTGGCCCCGTTCAGCAACGGATACCACGCTCTATTAGGGCGAGAGGCATTCAAAAATTTTCAAGCTATACCCCATTACGGGTACATGAAGCTCAAAATGCCCAGGCCCAACGGAATCATCACTCTTGCTAGTGACCCGGACATAGCACTTGTCGGCGTTCTGGGAACGGGGGAACCCAGACTTGCCTGCCTGCGGCCTGCGGCGTGGCTCAAAGGAGGCCCAGGACAGCCCATCTTCATCAACACAAGCTCAAGACCCTCGCTGGGCGGACGGCCAGGAGCTTCCTCAGGCACGGCCTCGTCAGGCTAGCTCATGAGGAGGCGGAGAGTTCAAGGCAGGGTACCTCGCGAGGTGCCCATGACGCAAGCCATGATGACCAGGCGTGATCGGGCGCCAGCCAGCCAAGGCGTCCTCCTTTCCTCTTTGGTGCAAAGGGAGCAAGCGCAGCGAGAGCATCAAGCAAAGGCATCCGCTTTGGTGCAACAAGACCAAGACCAGCCCCAACGGTGGAAGGGAGTCATCGTGGAGCCCAAGCAAAGGCGTCATCACGAGCCTTTGGCGGCGAGGACCAACTTTAGTCAGGATAAGTGTACCCGCTGTTCCCATTCAAAATGGCCAATTGTTGGCGCCCTTCCCGCTCAATATTTGGGAAGAGGCCCAGGGCCTTCGCCTATAAATAGGAGTAGCCACACTCAGAGTAGGGGGATCGGAGGGACCGCAAGGATAGAGGACCTGGCATTTGGAATCCAGAGAGAGAGATAGAGACCCGTTCCTCAAGCTAGAGCGACGGAACATCACCCAACAGTTCATCACACCCACCAAGAACAGGCCCTCACGAGGCTGTTCTTCCCTGTACTGTTCCTCATCAGCCCAAGAGGCAATCCACCACACCACAAACTAGAGTAGGGTATTACACCACAACGGTGGCCCGAACTAGTATAAATCTCGTGTCTTTTGTGCTATTCTTTCTAGTAGTTTAGGTCCCTACGATTCGGCGAGGTACGAGAGGGTGGAGGGTTGGATCTCCGCGCGCACCCCAGAGTTCGAACCTTAAGGGTCTGCCGGAACCCGAAATCCGACATCACTCCGCACCGAAAATAAGACAGCCGCACTAGCCCTTGAGGCACTATCCGAAGCCCTAGCGGCTGAGGAACTGATCTTATTGCGCTCCCACGGTGGACGAGGGGCGATGTGATTCTCGATAAAAGATCCAAGTCCACCTCCTTTAAACCAGCGGACGAAATAGTCAGATTCTAAGTCCACCCAACGGACCCTACAAAAACGGCCTCTATCGGGGCATAATTAAACCCTGATGTAGATGCCGCACTACGAGAATTCCTACGCGAAAATTGGGACATTTTTGCCTGGCACCCTTCAGACATTCCAGGAATCCCACGCCGGCTGGCCGAGCACAGCCTAAACATCCTAAAAGGATTCAAGCTACCAAACAGGCTCTTCGGCGTTTCTCACGAACCTAAGAGACAAGCCATAGGAGAGGAGCTAGCCAAACTATTGGAGGCCGGATTCATCGAGAGATATAAAACATCCGTCTTGGCTAGCAAACATGGTGATGATACCAAAGAAGGACAAATCCTGGCGCCTATGCGTCGATTTCAAGGACCTCAACAAGGCTTGCCCAAAGGATCCCTTCCCCCTCCCCCGCATCGATCAAATTATCGACGCTACCGCATGACACGATTCATTGTGTTTCCTCGATGCATACTCCGGCTACCATCAAATTAAGATGGCGGAGCCTGACCAAGCCACAACAGCATTTATCACCCCATACGGCCCATTCTGCTTCAACACAATGCCCTTCGGGCTCAAAAATGCCGGCACAACATATCAGCGTATGATTCAGACATGTCTGGCAAACCAGATCGGCAAAACAGTGGAGGCATACGGATATGATGTGGTCGTCAAAACCAAGCATGTCGAAACTCTAGTAGACGACTTGAGGCTCACATTTGATAATCTCCGTACATATGACATCAAGCTTAACCCGAAAAATGCATTTTCGGCGTACCAGCCGGAAAGCTCTTGGGCTTCATTGTATCCGGTAGAGGAATTGAAGCAAACCCAGCCAAGATCCGAGCTCTGACATAATTGGAGGCTCTGCCAACGAAGTAACATCTTCAGCCCACGTAATAATGGCAGTCATTGCCCCGTGGACGGAACCATTCCTATCCTACCTAACCAGGCAGGAACTTCCTGAGGACCAAAACGAGGCACGCTGCATAGTGCGGCGATCTAAAGCCTATAAAGTCCATGAGGGAGAACTTTATAAAGAAAAGCATCACCGAAGTCCTTCAAAGGTGTATCTCCGAAGAGGAAGGGCGGAATCTTCTGGCTGAAATTCATGCCGGACTCGGCGGGCACCACGCCGCAGCCGGGCCCTTGTGAGCAAGGCCTTCCAGACAGGATTTTATTGGCCGACGGCCCGGCAGATGCTCAGGACTTAGTCCAACGATGCGACGGTTGCCGGCTCTTTGCTAATCAAAGCCACATGCCACCCACCGCCTCCAAACTATACCCATCACCGCCCTTCAGTGCAGGGGCTTGACATGGTTGGACCCTTAAAGGAGGATCCCACAAGCAAAAATACCCTCTTGGTCATGGTGGATAAATTCACCAAATGGATAGAGGCCAAGCCTGTTAAGACGGCCGAATCCGGACCGGTGATAGACTTCATATCAGGGGTCATACACCATTACAACATCCCCCATAGCATCAACACTGATAACGGCACAAACTTCACGGCCGACGAGGTCAAACTCTGGTGCAAAAACATGGGCATCAAGCTCGACTATGCTTCAGTCTATCACCCTCAAACTAACGGTCAAGTCGAGCGAGCAAATGGTCTAATCATGAGCGGCATCAAACCCGGACTAGTGCGGTCCCTCAAGGAATCTAACACGCCTTTGGGTAGAGGCTTCGACTTCTACGTACTGGGGGCTGCGGACCCACGCCCGAATCGCACCACCGGATTCACATCATTCTTTATGGTATACGACGCAGAGGCAGTTCGGCCCTGCGACATAATTCATGACTCACCTCGCGTGCGCATGTACGAAGAAAGAGAAGCCGAGCTCGATCGGTAGGACAGTTTGGACGCCTTAGAGGAGGAGCGTGACGTGACAAAAGCCCGTTCCGCACTATATCAATAGCAGGCTCGACGATATCAAAGCAGAGAAGTACGGGCCAAAACTTACAACGTTGGCGAGTTAGTTCTACGCCTGCCGGACAAGAAAAAGGACAAACTCAAGCCCAAAAGGGAAGGTCCCTTTATTATCGACCAAGTCCTGACCGGTGGAGCGTACCGTCTGCGAGATGCACCGGATAACCGAGTCGAGCCAAACCCATGGAACGCAGCCCGTCTCCGAAGATTCTACGCCTAGCGCCGGATTCTGAGTTCGTCTCCTTCCTCTGTCTATTTTTTCACACATTAGTTGTCTTATATTTCTCTCCTTCTCCCTCCTTTTCTCTTACAGCCTTTAAAGGCTCGTCCGTGCATTGTTCGCACACACTTGACGCGCTATCCGCGCTCATTATACCTGGGGGCTTCTTTAAACAGAAGCTTATTTATACGGGCTTCATGCCCAACACATGTGTCAAACTTCCGCATGTACCTTTTATTCACCATTATATGAATCGATATGACTTAAGTTTTGGCCAAGTTGGGTTGCCTGGCTCCTGTGCTTACCCCTACGTTCCCGATTGTTCGGCTAGGCGGTAAAGGGAGCACCTCTGCATTTGTTACTGCCGGGTCAGCCGGATGTGTACCTCAAACTGGGTGAAGCCGAATGCTAGCGTTCTTAAGGGAATATTTGGTCGGTGAACTAAAGATGATTTCTCACTTATTTATTTATCTGCCCCCAGATGCTTTTCTGCTTTTTTCGCAGTCCGGACATGCACTTTAAGGCATGCCTCCTAGGGAAAGGAACCCCTAACGGAACTATTCTCCCTGGAAGATGTTTCTTACTAACCATGTAATATAACATAACTAGTTGGGCACTTGTCTGTTCAAGCACTAATGACCCCTACGCCTGGTCTCCACGCATGCCCCGGTTCTTACATAACCGTGAGGGTATTCGGACACACTCAGGACTATACGGTCCCGAGGTTGAAGCGAAAAGGTCTGCCATGACAAACGATCTACAATCCGGCTAGAAGGCATTTTTACATGTCATCTTAAATTACATAGTCAATTTGATTGGGTGTATTCCTCCTCAATACCATCTAATAGGCTGTCTAGTTTACTGATCCTGTTGGAATACTTCGCGCCAATTCTACTTGGCCGTACACTAAGCTCACAGGGATCTCCTTCCCATCAGGCCCCACAGGTCCGACCTCGGCCATGTGGTTTGGGTCAGCCTTCGTGTACCGCGTCTTGACCATGGCCCGGGCCTCCCTGGCGCCTTGACGGCAGGCCGATATCTTCCATAACCGGAAGCGCCGCCGCGCTCCCTTAAGCCTCTCTGCAAGCTCTCCAAGGCCTTCGGGCAGGGAGACAGATGGCCACAAGGCCTGGGCGACGCCTTTCATCACCTGCCGAACTCGTTTGTGCAGTTGTAAGAGCTCGGGAAGAAGGTGACCCATAGAACCGGGCATTTCCTCTGCAGGACGACCTGTGAGCATACCTTCAGACATAACTCTGTTAGTCGACTTCCTCGCCGAACTCTTTTTTAAAGTTCGTTCAAGCACTTACTAAAAATGCCGCGTCCGGCCGTCGATTCTCCTTCACGAGTCCGGCAATTTGAGCACGAACATCTTTCAGTTCCTCGCCCGGTGGGTGTTGGCATCTTGGAGATTATTCTTCTCTGCCTCACCCTCGTAAGCACGCCTCGCCGGCCTTTAACCGGCGCAAGAGTTGTTGCTTATGCGGATCTACTCCGGCGCCATCTGCAATGATATTGTCAGATTTGCACACACGCCGCACTTCACAACATACTTATCTTTCGAAGCGTATATTACGAGAGGGGGTCTCCTTGGCCTCCCTTGCAGCGGCTAGTGCGGCCTCAAGTTGGGCTTTGCACTCTTCCAGCTCCTGGGACAGTTGGGTATTCTTTTTTGTAAGATCCTGCATAACAAATGATCCTTAAATCAGTTATTCTAACTATTTCAAGTCTCGGGGACTCTTTGGTATATATAACCATCAAATTTTCTCACCCTTATGTCTTTCACATACCGCTCCGTGGCTCGCTAGACCATTTTGAGCGGCACGGAGGTGCGCATCTCCCGAATTGAAGGCATCCAATGCCTCTTGGGAGAAACATGCGTCACGAAGAACTGTCCGGCGATGCATGTGATTCATGGCACTCTCCACCTCGGAATTGGTGGCAGATAGTCTGTCGGCATCCTCTGTCGGAGGAGTGTCCGACGCATGCCTCATGTTCGCCTCCGCTTCTGGACCTGGCTTTGGAGCCTAGCTGGTGGAGGCTCGATTGGCAACCTCTCCGGATATAGTCCAGCGAGCTCTCTTTTTCCTGAAGAGAGCACGAGCGTTAGTATACCTTCCGGGAATAAAACCTGGGAATAAGATGGCACGCCATACCGTTGCGCCGGCGCCTCGATACGGACTGCACTTCTTTTTAGCATGCTGGGCCTTGCTGCCCCTTGTTGGCTAGCCACCGCAGGCTCGGCCTTCCGCCTCAAGGGCTCCCCCCCTGCAAAACACCATTGATATACTGTGATAAAAAATAAGCACGGATAGAACATTTTCGAAGTATTGGGACTTCGGTCTCAGTTACCTGTGAGGCTGGAAATATTCCGGGGTAATCGGCCGTAATGGCGACCAAGGCATTGTCGATGCTCAGTTGGTAAAATACCCCATCGATCAGCTCCACGGATATGTTCGGATCCTCTTGGGAGGCCGGATCGTGGGACCGTTCCGGATCCTCGGGTTGTGGAGGAGGGTTGTTTATATCCTTTACAGCCCGGCCCAATTCCTACGCCGAAATCACAAGATAAGGTACTTAACTATGGGAATATGGAACGGATGTGCAAAAAGAAGTGTCCGCTTACCCAGCTTGGAGGATTGTACATAGAAAATCCGCCCTGTGGATTGACGCGGAGGAACTCCTCCTCTTCTCCCTTGTACAATGCGGACAAGGCCTTCGTCGAGCAAAGAACCGATCCGGGCCCCTTTCGGCCGCAGCGGGTGGCATCATCCTCCCGTTGAAATCCCACATGGGGTGGCCTCTATCTTGAAGCGGCTGCACCCCTCATAATGCATGTGGCCATGACCCGATCATGGTCATCCGGAATGAGCTAATAATCTTATCCAGCTCATCGGTAAAGGACGCCCTGCTTTCCTTACGAGGGCTCCGTGGGGGCCAGCTTAGGCGCTTCTTCAAAGGAGCATTATTGAACTCAGGAAGGCCGATCCACACAGGGTCTGGTAGGGGGACATCTTCTATATAAAACCATTCTGAAGGCCAGTCTTCGGACGCCTTCTTTGGGGTTCCGGATAGATATCCGGTCCCGGGGATGTGCCATAGTTCGGCTCCGCCCACTTGATATATCGACCCCTCCTGAGAACGGGGCACAAGGTAGAACAGCTTCTTCCATAGCGCGAAATGAGCCTCGATGCCAAAAAACAGCTCGCAAAGGGCCACGAAGCCCGCAATATGCAAAATGGAGGCAGGCGTAAGGTTGTGCAATTGGAGGCCGTAGAACTCCAGGAGCCCCCGGAGAAACAGATGAATTGGAAATCCGAGCCCTCTTATCAGATAAGGGACAAGGTACCCGCTCTCCATTGGAGGGACTGGGGATGCTCTCCGCTTGCTCTCCGCCATTATAGGTGGCAAGTCCGGCTCGAACCGGGACCATGAAGGCTGGGGGAAAGAATCCCTTGGTGTGGAGCGTCACTAGCTCATTGTATGGACGGAACATCTCTCCCAACCTCCAGGTTGAGGACTGGGAGGGCGAGAGGAGGAGCTGCGTCGACTAGCCATGATGGAATGGATCTCTGTCGGATGCGCTCCGATGAATGCTCGCGAAGGGAAGATGGTGTGATTCGGATCTAAATCCTCGTCTCTTTTACAAGGCAGCTTATTTGCGCAACTAGGGGGGTAAAAGTAAAAACACCCTGACTTTTCGCATTCGTTTGACACGTGGAAGACGACCATTATTGGGCGTGGAAGCTAAGTAGCACAATATTCACGAGAAGCCGGACACTATTCAACAGGTACACAGAATTTGGAGAAGAACCCATACGCAATGTCAAGACAAATCTGCACGCTGGACTCATCGTCATTGAAGCCTGGTTCGGGGGCTACTGAGGGAGTCCCGGATTAGGGGGTGTCCGGATAGCCGAACTATAACCTTTGGCCGGACTCCTGGACTATGAAGATACAAGATTGAAGACTTCGTCCCATGTCCGGATGGGACTTTCCTTGGCGTGGAAGGCAAGCTTGGCGATCTGAGATATGTAGATCTCCTCCCATTGTAACCCGACTACGTGTAACCCTATCCCTCTCCGGTGTCTATATAAACCGGAGGGTTTTAGTCTCAGAGGACTAACAACAATCATACCATAGGCTAGCTTCTAGGGTTTAGCCTCTCGATCTCGTGGTAGATCTACTCTTGTACTACCCATATAATCAATATTAATCAAGCAGGAGTAGGGTTTTACCTCCATCGAGAGGGCCCGAACCTGGGTAAAAACATCGTGTCCATTGTCTCATGTTACCATCCACCTAGACGCACAGTTCGGGACCCCCCTACCCCAGATCCGCCGGTTTTGACACCGACAACCCCCATTACAGGGACGACCCCCGAGGCGTTGGCCATGAAGTCTACTCGCCTGGCCACCTTGGCCGAGCGTGATCGCCTCAAATGGGTTTAGAGGGAGCTGGACGATCATGAACGCCGTCAAGCCAGCTCCAGTCGGCATAAGCGCCGGCTCTTCTCGAGGGATCAGCCTCATAAGTATCAAGTCCTCAGTACTCAGCTACAAAATCGGGCAGCCGCCACTCGGATCGCGGATTCCATCCAGCCCTCCGGTTTTGCAGCCAGAGAGGAGATTCGGCAGATCCAGGCGCTCCTGAAGACGCCACTGTCGCAAAACGTGGCAGTGTCCCAGTCTAGAGATCGTATCCATAGCGCATCAGTGCGCGCAGAGATCGTCCAGTCGGCTCATAGCCCACTCGGCTACGGCAGGCGCCAAGCCACATCCTCCTCAAGAGATCACTACGAACATCAGAGGCACGATCGGGTTGCATCGCCCCGGCGTCACGACGACTATGATCGTAACCTGATGCCACCACTGCGAGATGGTGCGTACGGGCGCCAGCCCTATGATGACAGACGGACACACGACAACGATCGTAGGCCGAGTCCCACTCATCACATGAGGAACACCCGAGACCTGCAATTCAACGCGAGATCCGTTCTATCTCAGAACCTAGTCGACTGGGGCTGGGCCTTGTGAGAAGGTCAAGATCGCGACGTTCCAGGTGGTTCCGTACCATCGGGTCCCGAGTGCTTCAGCCGGTATATACGAGCAGCAGAGATTCCAGCCAACTTCAGGTTGGTTACAGGGATCAGCAAGTTCACTGGCGAGTCCAACCCAGAGATTTGGCTGGAAGATTACTGAGTGGCGGTCCAGATCGGCGGCGTCAATGACAATTTGGCCATGAAACATCTGTAGCTCATGCTCATGGGCTCCGCTCGGGCTTGGCTGACACAACTCCCGCCGGGTAGCATATTCTGTTGGGATGATGTGGTGAGAGTGTTCATCAAAACCTTTGAAGGCACTTACAAGAGACCAGGTTTGTCGGCGTTCTGAGAACGGGGGTACCCAGACTTGCCTGCCTGCGGCCTGCGGCATGGCTCAAGGGGTGGCCCAGCACGGCCCATCTTCATCAGCACAAGCTCAAGACCCTCGCGAGGCCAAGCCTCATGAGGCGGACTGACCAGAAGCTTCCTCGGTAGCGGCCTCGTCGGGCTGGCTCACGAGGAGGCGGAGAGATCAAGGCGGGTACCTCACGAGGTGCCCATGATTTAAAGCCATGACGACCAAGGGCGCCAGGCGGGCGCCAGCCAGCAGAAGGTCCTCATTTCCTCATTGGTGCAAAGGAGGAAAGCGAGGCGAGAGCATCAAGCAAAGGCAACCTGCTTTCGTGCAACAAGACCAAGACCAACATAGCGGCAGGAAGGAGGTCATCGTGGATCCCAAGCCCGGCGTCACCGCCAGAGCCTTTCGAGCGAGGACCAACTTTAGTCAGGATAAGTGTACTAGATGTTCCCCTTCAAAATGGCCAATTGTTGGCGCCCTTCCCGCTCAATATTTGGGAAGAGGCCCAGGGCCTCTGCCTATAAATAGGACTAGCCACCCACAAGGGAGAGAGAGGATCCAGAGAACCGAGAACAGAGCTAGAGAGAGAGAGAGAGAGACCGAACTCCCCCTAGCAGTTCATCGCACCGGCCAAGAACAGACCCTCGCGAGGCTGTTCTTCCTTGTATTGTTCATCATCAGCCCCTGAGGCAATCCACCACACCACACACTGGAGTAGGCTATTACACCACAATGGTGGCCCGAACCAGTATAAACCTTGTGTCTCTTGTGTTGCTCTTTGCGTAGTTTAGATCTTTGCGAGGCGATGAGGTGCAGGTAGGTAGGGGGTGAGATCTCCGCGTGCACCCCAGAGTTCGAACCTAGAGGCTCTGTCGGAACCCAAAATCAGACATTTGGCGCGCCAGGTAGTGGTGCGCCGGAATCCACCTTCCGTTGCCCTGTTCTTCGCCGCCCACCGCATCCATGTCGACGACGACGTCGCTCAAGGCTGAAGCGCTGGGTCGCGCTCCGCCACCAGCGTCGCCTTAGACGACCCGTCTGCGTCGCTTCGCCGCCCGTTCCCCGTCGCCGCCGTCAACGCCGCCACCGACGACCGGGGAACGAGCAACAGCATCGTCTCCCAAAGCATCCATCCATGAGGCGAGACGGCCGCACCGCTACTCCTTCGCTCGCCCCAGCTGGTTCTTCATCTCGCATGCGCCGCGCGCCCATGGAGGCTCGAGCCGCGCTCATCGCGGCAAACGACCTCCTACGCTACCGCCCGCCGGCAGCGTCTACGGCGAAGAGTGGCTTGACAGCGTCGCCGAGCTCGTCCGCGCCGCAGGAGGCTCCCCCGCGCCATCCTTCTCACTGCACCGCGCCCTGCCTTGCGTGGGCGATGAAGCTCCGGGGGCGCCTCAGTCACCTCCCCCTCAAGAAGGCGCCTTGGCCCCAAGGCGCGTGGCCCCTGGGCGGAACCCACTCCGTCCGACACCAGCGCAGCAAGAGCAGAGCTGCCAAGACGTCCCTCGCCCCCAAGAAGCTGCCCGAGTGCTCCCTGCACCGGCCCGTCACGATCGCGCTCCCGCTCCAGCACACCAAGACCCCGCGCTGCTCCCAGCGGCAGTGTATGGGGACCCGCAAGACCAGGCCCTTCGTCACCAAAGGCCTCCCGTGGCCACTGCAGGCTGTCGCGCCTTCACCGCCGAGCTATGCAACGTCGCGTGGCCCGGCAAGTTCAAGCCAGACCTGCCTCCTCGCTACGAAGGCACGCCCGACCCTGCGGAGTTCCTCCAGCTCTATGAGCTAGGCATCGAAGCCGCCAGCGGGGACAAGAAGGTCATGTTGAACTGGTTTCCCATGGCGCTCAAAGACGGTGCTCAAGACTGGCTCCTCGCACGATCTCCTCACGACGAGAGATGCGCACTCCGCTTCATCGCCAACTTCCAAGGCACTTCGCGACCGGCCTCCTGCCGTGGCGACATGCGCGCCGCATCAAGCAGCAACCGGAGAAACCCTGCAGAAGTACATCCAACGCTTCAACAACGCACGCCTCAAGATTCCCAAGGTGACCGAGAGGCCATCATCTCGGCCTTCTCCGACGGGTGCGTGACGCCAAGATGAAGGAGGAGCTGGCGATGCATAAAGACTGTGCACATCCTCGAGCTGTTCAACTTGGGGACCAAGTGCGCCAGGCTGAGGAAGGACGCCTTTCCCTCCTCGAGCTGCCATTTCTTGACCCGGAAGAGAAGAAGCCCAAGGTCAAGGACGTGAAGCGCAAAGGGGCTGCCGTGCTCATGCGTAACCAGATACCAAGCGAGGCAGGGATCAGCCCGAGTCTTCCGAGGGCAGCCGGTACTGTGTGTACCACGACCTCCACATCCACAACACCAATGAATGTCAAGAACTCCGAGCCGTGCGAGAAGGGCGAATGGGACGACGCCCCGACCGCAGCGATCGAGGCTACGACCGAGGAGGAGGAAGAAACGCAGGACAATGGGAAGACCGCAGCCCTCGCCAAGGATGGCGCGACCGACCTCGCGAGGACCGCTGGCAGGATCAGCCTCGCGAGGGAGGTTGGAGGGACCCTCCTCGCGAGGGAGGCTGGAGGGATCAGCCTCGCGAAGACCGCCCGCAAGGCAACGCATGCCTCCCTCCTCTGCCACTGCAGCCAGGGAGAAATGAGGACCACCATCAGGACGAGGGGGCTGGGGGCTTCCAGGAGTAGTGCGCAATCGCTTGCATCCTGGGCGGAGCTCAAGCCCCAGCCCGTCAGTGCATCTTCAAGTAGTTCGCCCGCGAAGTGAATGCAGTCCTCCCCAAGCTCGAAGCCACGCGCCCTCTCAGGTGGTCAGCGTGCGCCATCACGCTCATTCGGCCGGATCGGCTCAAGTGCGCGGCCAAGGCCGGAGTCCTCCCGATGCTTTGCTCCCCAATCATCGACAGCGTGCAAGTTACGGGACCCTCGGCGATGGCGGAGCAGGGCTCAATGTCATGTCCACGAGACGCTCAACAATCTCCAAGTGCCTTACAATCAGCTACAGCCAACCAAGCCTTTCTCCGGAGTCACCGATGGCTCCACAGTTCCGATTGGGCAGGTCCGCCTCCCCTGTCACCTTCGGTAGCGCGACAACTACCAAGACCGAGCTCATCGACTTGACGTCTCCCACATTAGCCTGCCATACAATGCCATCCTCGGGTACCCAGCTCGGCCAAGTTCATGGCCGTGACTCATCACGGCTACAACGTCCTCAAGATGGGAAGCGGAGAGTCATCAGTGCCTTGTGAAGAGAGGGACGCGGTGTGCTCCCTAGAGCGTGCTTTTTCAAGCAGCAAGCATTGAAGACCCAGATCGTAGAGGAGCGGGAGGCTCCCGAGGCTGCTCCCAAGAAGAAGAAGCGATCGCTGGCCCGACCCCTCGGGAGGCAGCCCCTCAGTGGTCCGCTGGCTTGTTAGGGGGCACCTCCTTACATCGCATAGGAAGGCGCGCCCGGCGCCCTCCTCGAGCAAGGCTCGGGGGCTCTCCCCTGGAGGGCCACCGACTTTGCTAAGATCACGAGGGAGGCGCTTGGGAACCACTTGGAGGCGTGTTTCAAAGCACGTTTCCCTCAGGAAGGAGCGAGGCAAGGAGGGCCAAACCCTCAGGAGTTCATCAGCCAGATCATTCAGGAGCTGCAGGAGTCAAGAGTCATGAGTGGCAGCCGCCGCTTACCCGCCGTAGCTCCCCATCCAGGCGAGGATGGTGGGATGCGCGTCTGCATCGACATACCAGGGCTCAACCGAGCCGCCCCTCGGGAGCGCCTGCCTCGCCACAGAGGGCGCCAGGAAGGTCCACCCCACAGCTACGTTCGCATGCCTTACGGTTTGCTGAACGCGGCTACCGCACGCCAACGCCTCATAGGAAGCATCCTGGAGGCTCAAGAGGCCAGGCGTTCCGTAGTCCTGGCGGAGATGGAGATGGTCCGCGAGGAGCCACCAGCACCTCCGGAGCCTCCCGAGGCTCCTGGGCCTGGGGGCTCGTGAAGATCGGCTTCCGCAGCCCACGGCGTCCGCTACTTCGGCATCCCTTCGTCTTCAACGTTATCAGGTGACATCCTTCAAGTTTCATTTTCAGCTGGGAGCGCCCCCCAGGGCTGCATCATTCCCAGGCCGCGTGGGTCCGTCCCTGCAGCATGTATCCCCTTTTTGCTTCATGTTCCTAGCTTACCTTATTGGGAGCGCCCCTCAGGCCGCATCATCCCCAAGTCGCTCGGGCCAGACCCAGCGATGCCAGCCTTCCCTGCACCTATCTCAATGAACTTGCTCCTTCGTGATTAACGTGTTTGACTTAGTCGCCCGCTCGATTGACACCAACTGATGAAGCTTCTCCCTAACGGAACGACGCTTGCGCATGGGTCCGTCCCAGCAACGCCGACAAACCTGAATGGCCGAGCTCTGGCTGCGGCAGCCCTGCATGGCGCCACCTCGTCAAGCCTTCAGTGCCTCGTCATCCCTCCAGAGCAACCAACGGCTGACCTTCGCTTGTCATGGCGAACTCTTGTTCTTCTTGTGATGAGCCTGCAGGATCTCTTCAAGGAACAGCGCCAGGCGAGGCCCTCACGGTGTCTTCTTCACTCTCGTCCGCGCGAACCGCTTGCACGTTAAAGGAGGGGGGGTACCTGAGCATCGTGACTCATGGGCTCCTACTGGCTCTCCAGCCCTCACCCTCTGGCCTTGACCACGGCATCGCGACCTGGCATACCAGCGACGGCTGAGACCCGCTCGAGGGCCGGGACCCGAGGATGTAGAGCAGAAAGGGGAGCAAAGGCGAGAGGGAAGAGGCATGCGGGGACCTCGCCAGGCAACTCCTCGTCTGCCGATGCGCGGGCCCAACACCGCACCAAAAAGCGGTTCCTGACTCCCGAGATAAGTCATCCTTCGGAAACACTAGCTATCGCAGCACCGACCTCGCACCTAAGGCAATCACGTGTTAGCAACGTCGCGCTCCTTTCTCACCGAATGATGGCTGCTTGAGCGCTAAAGGGGACCTCCTAAGCATCGCGACTCAGGGGCTCTTACTGGACCCCGGGCCGCTCACCTCCTGGCCTTGACCACGGCATCACGACCTGGCATACCAGCGACGGCTGAAGCCTGCCTTGGGACCGGGACCTGTCGGCGCAGAGCATCAAGCCTTCGTGAGGTTCGAAAGGAGGAACTGAGCTAAGACGGGATGAGCATCTCACACTACTTCACGACAAGGATCATATTAACAAACAGAACCACAGACGCCTTACAAGCACCGGGCGCGTGTTTCGATTCCTCGCAGGGAACAGAGGGAGCAGATCCTAAAGAACGCTAACTACGGCGCCTCCGCAAGAGACGCCATCATCAACAGTGGGCTGTCCGGCACCGGTGCCAACCCCATCCAGATTAGAGGCGACGGCGGCCTGACGAGCCCACCCTGCTCCGAGAGCGACGCAAGCTCGGTGGCTCGTAGCTGTCGTCGCTCGTCTCCGGACTCGCGAAGAGTTCGGCGGAGTCGCTGGATCCTCGACCGCCTCCGCCGCCTGAGGAGCTGCTGAGGGAGCGATCGGCGTGCCTGGTCCTCGCCACGGCAGGGCCCCGACCACCTCTCCCAGGGCAGCACTCCAGCCGGCGTCCTTCCGCGTCGAAGACCTTGAAGAACATCACGGAAGCGCCGTCGTACCTGTGTGGATCGCGAGGGCGCCTCGCCCCGCAGACTCGGGCGATCTCGCCCCACCTCGTGTCATGAAGACCTTGCTCGAGCGACGACCGCGACCTCCGCTTTGGTCGCAAGGGTGCTGCAGCCGGGCGTCTTTGCAACCAGAGCTCAGAGATCCCTTCGGCATCGCGAAGGCGAAGGAGGGAGGAAGGTGAATCCAAGATCGAGGAGGCATGGCGGCGTGGAGCACAAACTCGGGAGGAGCCCTCGGCATGGACTCGGGGAGGAACAATGCGCACTGCCGTGACTCCACCGGCGCTTGCCGGGCGGGCGCTGCCCATGGCGCTGGCGACAACTCCTTCAGTGGCCCTCAACGCGGGCGTACAAGGGCAGCGGGAACCTGGCGGCGGCCGCCGTGCTGTGGGCCTCGACACCTCCTGCCGGGCGCCCTCATCTCGACGGCAGAGGGCTAGCCGTTTCTTCGGCGGAAACGGGCCGGGACCCTCTCGGGGAGCCTTTCCTTTCTCTTCCGCGGAGAACCGGCGGATCGGATCCATTGCCGCAAAGTGGAGCAAGGGATGGAGAAGAAGGAGGGGCAAGAAGAGATGGACTGGAAGGGCACGCGTTGTTCCGTACTTATAGCCGGGGAAGGCCAACCGTCGACCTCCACGATCACAGGTAATCATGACCCACCTAGCATGCAGGGACTTGTCAATTCGTGCAGTCGCCGAGGCATCGTGGGAGAGCAGAGACGCCCACGTCCAATCAACCGGCCCGCGGCGCCCATGGCCGCAGGCTGTTAGGGCCCGCGGCGCTTCGCACTTGCCCCTTCGCTTCTCTGCTCAGCCAAGTCCAGGCGCGCCTTGGGCCCGGGGGCTACTGTCGGGCGTTCGGGAACGGGGTACCAGACTTGCTCGCACTGCGGCCTGCGGGCGTGGCTCAAGGGTGGCCCAAAGACGCCCATCTTCATCAAGACAAGCTCAAGACCTCGCGAGGGGCTAAGAATCGCGGGGCGGATGACAGGAAGCTTCCTCAGGCGCGGCCTCGTCAGGCTGGCTCACAAGGAGGCGGAGAGATCAAGGCGGGGTACCTCATGAGGTGCCCATGACGCAAGCCATGACGACCAAGGGCGCTAGGCGGGCGCCAGCCCGCGCAGTGTCCTCATTTCCTCTTTGGTGCAAAGGAGGCAAGCGCAGGCGAGAGCATCAAGCAAAGGCAACCGTTTCGGTGCAACAAGACCAAGAGCAACGCAATGGCAGGAAGGAGGTCATCGTGGAGCCCAAGCCAGCGTCACCGCCAGAGCCTTTGACAGGCGAGGACCAATTTTAGTCAGGATAAGTGTACTAGATGTTCCCCTTCAAAATGGCCAATTGTTGGCGCCCTTCCCGCTCAATATTTGGGAAGAGGCCTGGGGCCTTCGCCTATAAATAGGACTAGCCACCCACAAGGGAGAGAGAGAGGATCTAGAGAACCGAGAATGAGCTAGAGAGAGAGAGAGAGAGAGATCGAACTCCCCTAGCAGTTCGTCACCGACCAAGAATGCATTCTCGCGAGGCTGTTCTTCCTTGTATTGTTCATCATCAGCCCCTGAGGAAATCCACCACACCACACACTGGAGTAGGGTATTACACCACAATGGTGGCCCGGACCAGTATAAACCTTGTATCTCTTGTGTTGCTCTTTGCGTAGTTTAGATCTTTGCGAGGCGACAAGGTGCAGGTAGGTAGGGGGTGAGATCTCCGCGTGCACCCCAGAGTTCGAACCTAGAGGGTCTGCCAGAACCCAAAATCCGACGTCGAAAGCAAGAGTCGCCTCAAAGTTATCAACCGAGAGGTCAACATGGTGGTTCCGACTGCCACCAAGTACCTTGAATGGGCCAAAATGCCAGTGACCTTCGATCAATCAGACCAACCAGCCCACATAACGAGCCCTGGGCGGCAGGCTTTGGTGGTTGACCCGGCCGTTGG
Organism: Aegilops bicornis; assembly: GCA_021605145.1. Lineage (NCBI taxonomy): Eukaryota > Viridiplantae > Streptophyta > Magnoliopsida > Poales > Poaceae > Aegilops > Aegilops bicornis. Next base: position 576,015,350 of record CM038669.1, read on the forward strand.
AGGGGTCTGATTGCGCAAAGTCCTAATGGACGGCAGCAGCGGGCTTAGCATCATTTATGCCGACACCCTGGAGGCAATGGGCATTCCGATGTCCCGGCTCAACAAGAGCAACATGAAGTTTCATGAACTTCCAAAAGGAACGACTGATTTTCGAAGTGGTAGTCTTCCGTAGTGCTTACGACGCTATCTTGGGTAGGCGCGCCTACGCACGTTTCATGGCCCGTCCATGTTACATGTATCTTAAGCTTAAGATGCCAGGGCCGAAGGGTGTGATCACTATCACAGGCAATCAGAAGTTGGTAGAAGAATGTCTCCAGAAGAGCCCCCAGATCGCTGGCAAACAGATGGCGATGGCTGAGGGAGTTCGGGATTAGGGGGTCCTCGGACAGCCGGACTATATACTTTGGCCGGACTGTTGGACTATGAAGATACAAGATTGAAGACTTCGTCCCGTGTCTGGATGGGACTCTCCTTTGCATGGAAGGAAAGCTTGGCAATTCGGATATGTAGATCTCCTCCCTTGTAACCGACTCTGTGTAACCCTAGCCCCTTCCGGTGTCTATATAAACCGGAGGGTTTAGTCCGTAGGACAAGAACAATCATAATCATAGGCTAGCTTCTAGGGTTTAGCCTCTATGATTTCGTGATAGATCAACTCTTTTAATAATCATATCATCAAGATCAATCAAGCAGGAAGTAGGGTATTACCTCCATCGAGAGGGCCCGAACCTGGGTAAACATTGTGCCCCCCGCCTCCTATTACCATTAGCCTTAGACGCACAGTTCGGGACCCCCTACTCGAGATCCATCGGTTTTGAAACTGACATTGGTGCTTTCATTGAGAATTCCACTGTGCCATCACAATAAAGGCCTGATGGCTCCTTCGTTCATTGGCAACGATGCGATCCAGGGTGAGGTTTTTCTCCCCGAACAGATCTTTGTATTCGGCGGCTTCGTACTGCGGGCCAACTCGCTTGGCCATCTAGTGCAGATCGAGAGCTACGCTCCTGGCCGTCAGGTCAGGTTTGGAAACTTAAACTATACCGCCGACCTCCGCGGAGACTTGATCTTCGACGGATTCGAGCCCATGTCAGGTGCGCCGCATAGTCACGACGAGCATGACTTAGCTCTGCCGTCGGAAGATGTTCGGGAGATCACACCTGTGGCTACTCTGGCCCTCAATCTGGAGCAGATTGCGCCGTTCGAGGACGGGTGGATGGACCCCGCCACGGAGGCCGCACACTCAGCTATGATAGACCCTAATACTGACTTGACCTCCAACGAGACCTGTGTTGTCGGACCCTTGGATTCGTCCCCGGCCACCGGCTCCGAACCGCCTGCGTCCGTGCCTATCGAATCTGATTGGGCGCCGATCATGGAATTTTCCCTGGCGGATATCTTCGGCACTTCGCCCGGGCGACGCGTGCTGAATTCATTAAGGTCTCTCGAGGGAGTCCCGGACTAGGGGTGTCCGGATAGCGGACTATCGCCACGGCCGGACTCCAAGACTATGAAGATACAAGATTGAAGACTTCGTCCCGTGTCCGGATGGGACTTTCCTTGGCGTGGAAGGCAAGCTTGGCGACACGGATATGTAGATCTCCTACCATTGTAACCCGACTCTGTGTAACCCTAACCTATCTCGGTGTCTATATAAACCGGAGGGTTTTAGTCTCAGAGGGCGAACAACAATCATACCATAGGCTAGCTTCTAGGGTTTAGCCTCCTTGATCTCGTGTGGTAGATCTACTCTTGTACTACCCATATCATCAATATTAATCAAGCAGAGTAGGGTATTACCTCCATCGAGAGGGCCCGAACCTGGGTAAAACATCGTGGTCCCTTGTCTCCTGTTACCATCCGCCTAGACGCACAGATTCGGGACCCCCTACCCGAGATCCGCCGGTTTTGACACCGACATTGGTGCTTTAATCGGGAGTTCCTCTCGTCGTCACCGATAGGCCCGATGGCTCCTTCGATCATCAACAACGACGCGGTCCAGGGTGAGACTTTTCTCCCCGGACAGATCTTCGTGTTCGGCGGCCGCTGCGGCCAATTAAGCTTTGGCCATCTAGAGCAGATCAAAAGCTACGCCCTGGCCATCAGTCAGATTTGGAAGTTTGAACTATCCGCCGATATCCGCGGAGACTTGATCTTCGACGGATTCGAGCCGCAGCCAAGCGTGCACAGACTGTCTGCAGGTGGGCATGATCTAGCTTCGGCAATTAACAAGCGGTGCCCTCGAGGCCGCACCAAAGATCCGCTCCGACCCTTAACTGGAGCCGGATTCCCGATCGAGGACGAGTGGTTGTACACCGCCTCGGGGCTACAATCTTTACAAAGGATCGAGCGAACTCCATCCCTGCCCTTTATGGCGAAGACCTCGACTCTAGGGTGCCGGACTCCTCTCGGACTCGAACCTCCGCGCCCGCTGCCAATCCGATTAGGCGCCAGATTATCGAAGTTCACTACCGCGGACATCTTTCAGCACTCGCCCTTTGGCGACATTCTGAATTCGCTAAAGTCTCTCTCTTTATCCGGAGAGCCCTGGCCGGACTGTGGACAGGAAGGTTGGGATACGGACGACGAAATTCAACGCCCACCCACCACTCACTTTGTAGCCACTGTCGATAATTTAACCGACATGTTCGACTTCGACTCCGAAGACGTCCACGGTATGGACGAAGACGCCGAGATTTACCAAGACACTGGCGCCTACGAGGGCGGCTTTGGGAAGGCCACCTCACATATGACATATACATGGTGGACATCCCAAAAGATGGGAACGGCGATGGAACAACGGAGGATGACCCCTCCAAGAAACAGCGAAGCACCGTCGCCGTGGCGCCGCTCTAAATCCCGCCACAATAAAAACGGTGATTCTCGCACGGAGATAATAACACCACGGACAAGGTTGAAGAGAACCCCTCCGGCAGGACTCGCGCAGAGGAGGAGAGAAGCAAGTCTCGCACGACAATGCGGCAGTAAAGAGAGGTCGAGGACGATAATTATGCGCCTCCTCCGAAGATGAGGCAAGCCTCGACGACTTAATTTGTCATGCCCGAGGATCCGCCGAACAGCAGCGCTTTCAAACGCAGGCTTATGGCCACGGCAAGCAGCCTCAAGAAAAAGCAGCAACAACTTAGAGCTGATCAAGACACTCAAGAATGACAGATGGACTGAAGTCCTTGCAACCAAAGAGTATGAACTCGAACGCCCCTCCAAAAGCTACCCCAAACGCAGGCCGTTGCCTTGATCAGAGGAGGAAGCACCCAAGTCACCAACGCACGACATGGCAGAACGCCACCCGTGCGGCCGCGACAAAGAAGCCTCTCGGCCCTCCGCTCAAGCCACACCCCGACGCCGCTCAAAAGTACCAAGGCACGGAAAACGCTACGGACTTAAGTAGATATATTGGAGGATATGGCAAAACATACAAGATCGATTCACGGATCGGCGTGGGCGCCAACGACGCGGATGATTACCATCGCTACGGATACAGAAACCTGGCCGGGCCGAACACGATGAGACAAAGCTCATATGAGCTACGTCGCGATATAGCCCAATACAGAGGCGCCGCATACCCACTATGCTTCACAGACGAAGTAATGGATCATCAAATCCCCGAGGGCTTCAAACTCGTAAACATCGAATCATACGATGGTACTACAGATCCTGCGGTCTGGATCGAGGACTATCTCCTCCATATCCACATGGCCCGCGGTGATGATCTACATGCCATCAAATACCTCCCACTCAAGCTTAAAGGACCAGCTCGACATTGGCTCAACAGCTTGCTAGCAAAATCAATTGGTTGTTGAGAGGACACGGAAGCCGCATTCCTTGATAACTTCCAGGTCACATATGTGCGACCTAGAGTCGCAGATGACCTTAGCCACATATTACAGCCGCCAGAAGAATCGGCCTGACAATTCTGGACACGGTTCCTAACAAAGACAAATCAAATCGTTGATCGTCCGGGATGTAGAGGCCCTTGCAGCCTTCAAACATAACATCCGCGACGAGTGGCTTGCCCGGCACCTAGGACAGGAAAAGCCAAAATCCATGGCAGCCCTCATAACACTCATGACCCGCTTTTGTGCAGGAGAGGACAGCTGGCTAGCTCGAAGCAACAACTTGGCCAAACATCCTGATAGTTTGGATACCAAGGACAGCAATGGCAGGTCGCGTTGCAACAAGAACAAGCGCCGAATTAACGGCGATAATACTGAAGATACGGCCGTCAATGCCGGACTCAGAGGCTCTAAACCCGGTCAACGGAAGAAGCCATTCAAAAGAAATACCCAGGGCCTGTCCAACTTGGACCAAATACTCGATTGCTTGTGCCAGATACATGGCACCCCCAAAAAACCAGCCAATCACACCAACAGGGATTGTTGGGTGTTCAAGCAAGCAGGCAAGTTAAGTGCCGAACTCAATGACAAGGGGCTGCATAGCGATGACGAGGAAGAGCCCCGGCCGCCGAACCATAGAGGACATAAGGGTTTTCCTACACAAGTGCGGACGGTGAACATGATATACGCAACCCACGTACCCAAAAGGGAGCGGAAGCGTGCACTAAGGGACGTATATGCGATGGAGCCGCCGCCTGAAGTTCAACCCATGGTCTTCCTGCCCGATCACCTTCGATCGAAGGGACCACCGCTAGCATCCGGCCACGGTGGCTTCGCCGCATTGGTTCTTGACCCAATTATCGACGGATTTCACCTCACCGAGTCCTCGATGGACGGCGGCAGCAGCCTGAACCTGCTTTATCAGGATACAATGCGCAAAATGGGCATTGACCCCTCAAGGATTAAACCTACAAAGACGACCTTTAAAGGCGTCATACCGGGTGTAGAGGCCAGTTGTACGAGCTCAGTTACACTCGAAGTGGTCTTCGGATCCCCGGATAACTTCCGAAGTGAAGAGTTAATCTTCGACGTCGTCCCATTCCGCAGCGGCTATCATGCACTGCTCGGACGAACCGCATTTGCAAAGTTCAATGCGGTGCCGCACTATGCATACCTCAAGCTCAAGATGCCAGGCCCTCGAGGAGTAATCACGGTCAATGGAAACACCAAACGCTCTCTCCGAACGGAGGAGCAGACGGCGGCCCTCGTAGCGGAGGTACAAAGCAGCCTCTCACAGCAATTCTCGAGTCCGGCCACTAAGCGTCCGGACAACATCCAAGCGTGCGGGAGTAACCTACAACAAGACCGCTGGGCGCGATTCAAGCATCGCCAGTAGCAATCCGGCCCCAACCCCCGCCCTCGCGAAATTGCGAAGCTAGTCTTACACGTACATAATTACGCTCTGGAGATACCATGGGCATATGGGGAGGGGCAAGACCACGGCGCGCCAAGAATGCGGCTCGACCGCACCAGGGGCTCCCGATTGTGTCATTCTTTTTCTTTTTTTCCTTTTTTTCCTCTTTCTTACTTTCAGGACTCCGTCTTTCAGAAGTCCTGTCTGGCACTAGAATCGCCGAACTCACGATGCAACAACCAGGGAAGAAGCCACGTCGAAGTGTTCACGTGGTCTCTATTACGAGCATTATACCTGTTTTACATACCATCCCGCAGCTTACCCCTGGAGGGGGACATGTTAGATAGTCCATCCCTTGCTTATCGCACTATTTGTATCTTCGCTTTCATTGCGGTACCTTCTTTGAATAAACAATACATAGATTTTGCTTATTATTGCTCTACTTCCTTTATTTATACATATGTTCATTTCACGACATGTTGCAACCGTTACACTTTTGGTACGGCCAATACACCAGGGGCTTAAGTATCCCAAAATTATGGTGTGATAAGTCCGAACACTTTCACAAGTGCGGCACCCCGAACTTATAGCATTATATGAATCGGCCCAATCATGTCTTGGGTCAATAGTTGGTTTGCGGCTCCTGTGTTTTGGTACCTTACGTTCCGTTATGTCGGCTAAGGTAGCACCGGGAGAACCACTGCGATTGTGCCCCAGTTGAGCTGGGTCGAGCACCTCAATGGAGAAAGCTAAAACTGACCGTCATGATAGGGCGAGAGCCGGTCGCTGTTCGAGAAATTTTTTCGGGTCCCTAAAGACTTATGCTGCTTAGAGCGAGGAACCGGAATTGTCCGGCCAAGGCGTGGATAGCGCCCCGAACTCGGTCTTCCGAATACTAGGGGCTTTGCCGAAATTTAAAATTATAGAATTCTATGGCTAAGTGAGAGTGTTCAAGCATTATAAGTCCGGTTGCCTTGTTCGCTGCGTGTTGAGCGCCTCCCTAGATGGACCCAAGAATGGGAACAAGAGTGCTCAAGTTTATCCCAACACCCACACTTTCGTGGCATGGGGGCTGAAGCCAACAACTTGCCATCTCTCAAATTTGATAAACGGCCGCCTGTAAGGTAATATTTTAAATTAACAAGCGTTGCTTAGCGCATATGAACAAGTTTTCAACGTACAGTGATAACAAATGCGAGCCTATTCAAAAATTACATCTTTGGAGCACTCATCCGCTATTCGGGCGGCACCCTTCAGAGGCCCTCATAGTACATTTCGGGCGCGATGCTCATGGTTCTTTCGTGGCCCGTCTGTCACAAGCTTCTCTGCATCCAGCTAGCCCTAGTGCACTTTAGCACGGGCAAGGGCCCGACGGACACCTTCAATGCAGACGGAGCGCTTGATGACTTCAATCCGTGGACATGCGTCCACCAGCCGCTGCACCAAGCCGAAGTAGCTCCCAGGCATGGCCTCCAATGGCCATACCGCCGCCATAAGGCCCTTCATGGCCTGTTCGGCGACCTTGTGGAGCTCGACCAGCTTCACTTGGTCGTCAGGCACTGGCTGTCCGGCCTCAGATACCGAGACCGTAACACCTTTTCCGCCGAGCTCCCATCCTTGGCGCGGTAGAATGCGGCAAAGCATCGGACACACTACGGGCAAATCTGCGAATGCTCTGGAGAGCTCGAATCCGGGTAAGTAATAGGTAATTCACTTTCACATGCTTGCTTTGCATAAAGAATGCCTTACCCGCCGCTATCTTCTTTAACGACTCAATTTCTTGGAGGGCTTTTTGGGCCTCGGCCTTAGCAGCTTTGGCACTCTCAATAGCCGAGGCAAGCTCGGACTCTCGAGTCTTCGAGTCACGCTCCAAACTATCGTGTTTTTCCAGGAGAGCTTGGAGCTCTTGCCATACCTTGGCCAGCTGCGCCTCCCCCTTCTCTCGCTCGGTGCGTTCATGGCCGCTTTGTTTTCGCCACGGACACCACTTCCTCGTGGTCGCCACCTCTTTCGTGGGCCCCTCAGAGTACCCAAGTTATTCCTGTTATTTTTGCAACCAAAACCTTTTCTATAAGGTATCTCTTTAATAAGGTATTACTTACCCTCCTTGTCCTCGAGCTGCTTCTTGGCTTGTCCGAAGCTCGTTCTCGGACCGCTTCGAGGTTCGCTTCAACGCATCGACCTCCGCAACAAGATGCAGAGGTCAAGTCAGCCGCAGCCTGCATTCCCATATTCGCATACTTATGTTAGACTCCTGCAGATATCTTTTAGATCCTTAGTCCGGCTTTTCTTTCCGAACACCGAACTAAACATCGAGGGCTACTTGTCTATGCGGTAATATGTTTACATATTCTAAACTTACCTCAAAGCCTGTTAGAAGGCTGGTACAGGCTGGCCACCCGCTCTTGGCGGATTGAGCTGTCTGGATCACCGCACTCATAGCAGTGTGGTGCTCCTCCTGATGGAAGGCGCCATTAAGCGCCCAAGAGCTATCCGGTGCCTCCGGTTGGACGGAGGACACCGGCGTCTTACCCTTCTTATGAAGGATCCGCTGGCCGGACTTCGAACCATTGATGGTTCCGCATGGAGTCCGGACGAGGGTCGGGCTTAGAGCCCCCGGGGTCTTGCCTCAAGGCTCGAGTCTCGGGAGGTTGCCTTGTGGCACCTCCTGCGCTACCTCCTCTTGACCAAGCCTCCCTTGGGGCCCCACCGTGGCGTTGTCCGCAGCGTGAGGCGAGGAGGTGGTCGGAAGCGAAGTACTCTCCATTTCCGACGAGCCCAGGGACCCGCTCGATGAATCGGCAAACTCGCCCTTGGGCGGGCTGCACGATTGTTCGACATTAGAGAACACTCTGGAATAATAAAAAGCCATGGGTATCCGGACACTTACGATCTCGCCAGGGCTTGGCCCTTGTAGGCCAATCCTCCTCGTCGCTGCCGACGCAGGAGAGAAGTCCGGAGGAAGGGTTCTTCCCTTCTTGGACCCTCCGGCCTCCCCCACTTGGGGCGGCTCTTCCTTTTCTTCTCCTCTCACCGGGGAGGAGCTTCTTCTTCCTCCTCATCCTCGGAGAAGATTCTGCAGATCGGACCGACAAAGACTGGCGTCGGGAGCTCCTTCGAGTTCCCGTGGCCTCCTTCTTAGCCTTCTTCTCCGGCACCACATGGGGCACCGGAGCCAGCAGCCCCATCAATCGAGGCGTCCTCCCGGGTCTTCCTGCAAAGGAGCCGGACAGTTAATCTGTCTCGGGACGTCTTCCGCCATCCTGTCAAAGATTAGGGAGTTTTAGATCCCACATAGAGTCAATCTATGAAAAAGAGTCCCGTAAAGGGTAAATAACTTACCTCGCCGCTGGACGCCGCGAGCTGCACCAGCGATCCTTGTTAGCGGATGTTGGGGCTTCAGCCGCCTCTTTGAACAGCACCTTCCAGGCATCTTTGTACGTAGTGTCGAAGAGCCGGCTCAAGGTTCGGTGCTGTGCCGGATCGAACTCCCACAAGTTAAAGGCCCGTTGTTGACATGGGAAAATCCGGCGGATGAGCATCACCTAGATTACGTCGACAAGCCTGAGGTTCTTGCCCACCAGGTTTCAGACGCATGTTTGGAGTCCGGATAGCTCTTCCGAATTCCCCCACGTCAGGCCCGTCTCCTTCCATGATGAGAGCCGTGTGGGGAAGCCAGATCTGAATTCGGGGGCCGCCGCCCATTCGGGGTCGCCTGGCTCGGTGATGTAGAACCACCCTGATTGCCACCCCTTTATGGTCTCCACAAAGGCGCCCTCGAGCCATAGGACCTTGGCCGTCTTGCCAACCATGGCGCCTCCGCACTCCGCTTGACGGCCGCCCACTACCTTCGACAGGACGTTGAAGATCTTCAGCCATAAGCCGAAGTGGGGCTGGATGCAGAGGAAAGCCTCAAGACACGCATTTATAAACACCGAGATGTTGAGGATGAAATTGGGGCCAGTCGTGGAAGTCCAGCCGTAGTAGAACATGAGCCCCGGACAAATGGGTGAAGTGGAAAACCTAGTCCGTGGAGGAAGTGGGCGAGAAACACTACCTCCTCTCATGGGGCCCGGGGTTGGAATAAGCTGCCCGCATCGGCAGCTCAGGCGCCGATATCGCCGGACAAGTATCCGGCCTCCCGCAGTCTTGTGATGTGCCCTCCGTGACGGAGGAGGCCATCCACCGCCTCCCGCCTCTGACATGGTTGGAGAAGGTTGAGGTGGGATTTGCGGACTTGGGCGCTGGAGCTCGAAAAGCGGAAATGGATAAAGCAAAGGCGGAAGAAGGCGAGGGTGAAAGGGTGGATCCTTATCCCTTATATGGACGAATGACGGCTATGCGCCCCCACCACCTGGGTAAAACTCGCTATTTCCCAAGCGCCGTAATCAATGGCGCCGGATGGGTTACCCACGTCCGTATTGATGAGAATCCCGAATAAGGGGCACGATCTATGCTTTGATAAGACGTGCCAAGGAAACCGCCTCGCTAAACGCTACCGAGGTGGAACAGGTAAAAAACGATTCATATAAAGGCCTTGCCGTGGTGTGATGTCACGACGCCGAATACGCTGCCAGATCTGCGTACAAAGTTATTCTCTCTACGGTGGTATGTGGAACTTGTTTTGCAGAGCCGGACACTATCCTAGTGTTCAAAACCTTCCATGAAGTATTGGAGGAGGAACCCGCCTTGCAATGCCGAAGACAATATGCGCGCCGGACTCGTCGTCATTGAAGCCTGGTTCAGGGGCTACTGAGGGAGTCCCGGACTAGGGGGTGTCCGGATAGCCGGACTATCATCACGGCCGGACTCCAAGACTATGAAGATACAAGATTGAAGACTTTGTCCCGTGTCCGGATGGGACTTTCCTTGGCGTGGAAGGCAAGCTTGGCGATACGGATTTGTAGATCTCCTACCATTGTAACCGACTCTGTGTAACCCTAACCTATCCGGTGTCTATATAAACCGGAGGGTTTTAGTCCGTAGGACGAACAACAATCATACCATAGGCTAGCTTCTAGGGTTTAGCCTCCTTGATCTCGTGGTAGATCTACTCTTGTACTACCCATATCATCAATATTAATCAAGCAGAGTAGGGTATTACCTCCATCGAGAGGGCCCGAACCTGGGTAAAAACATCGTGTCCCTTGTCTCCTGTTACCATCCGCCTAGACGCACAGTTCGGGACCCCCTACCCGAGATCCGCCGGTTTTGACACCGACGCTCTCCTTGTCAGGAGGCCCTTGGCCGAACTATGTCCGGCTCGAGTGGCAAGCGGACGACGAAGAAATTCGTTCCCCACCCACCACCCACTTATGAGCCACTGTCGACGACTCAACCGACATGCTCGATTTCGGCTCCGAAGACATCGACGGTATGGACGACGATGCAGGAGAAGAACAGGAACCACCACCCACAGGGCGCCGGACTGCCACCTCATCATATGATATATACATGGTGGACACCCCCAAAGAAAGCGATGGCAATAAGGCAATGGAGGATAATCCCCTCGAGAAGCAATCTAAGCACCGGCGTCAACGGCGCCGCTCTAAGCCCCACCATAGCAAAAGCGGCGATTGAGGGAGTCCTGGATTAGGGGCTATCCGGACAGCCGGACTATATACATCATCCAGACTATTGAAGCATGAAGATACAAGATTCAAGACTCCGTCCCGTGTCCGGATGGGACTCTCCTTTGCGTGGAAAACAAGCTTGGCAATCCAGATATTGTGTTTCCTTCCTTGTAACTGACTCCATGTAAACCCTAGCCCTCTCCGGTGTCTATATAAACCAGAGAGGTTGGTCCTTAGAAGCCCGGTCACAATTACAATCATAATCATCATAGGCTAGCTCCTAGTTTTTAGCCTCTACGATCTCGTGGTAGATCTACTCTTGTACTACTCATATCTTCAATATTAATCAAGCAGGAAGTAGGGTTTTACCTCCATCGAGAGGGCCTGAACCTGGGTAAACATTGTGTCCCTTGCTCCTTGTTACCATCAGCCTAAGACGCACAGATCGGGACCCCCTACCCGAGATCCGCCGGTTTTAACACCGACATTGGTGCTTTCATTGAGAGTTCCTCTGTGTCGTCGCTGCAAGGCTTGATGGCGCCTTCAGTCTTCAACAACACGGTCCAGGGGGAGACTTTTCTCCCCGGACGGATCTTCGTGTTCGGCAGCTTCGCACTACGGGCCAATTCGCTTGGCCATCTGGAGCAGATCGACAGCTACGCCCCTGGCTACCAGGTCAGGTTCGGAAACTTGAACTACACGGTGAACATTCGCGGAGACTTGATCTTCGACGAATTTGGGCCTGTGCCAGGAGCACCGAACAGTCACGATGAGCACGGCTTAGACCTGCTGTCGGACGATGCTCGGGATATCACCCCTGCAGTAGCCCCGGACCTAAATCCGGAGCAAGCTGCGTTGCCTAAGGACGGAGGGATGGACCCCGCCCCGCAGGCCGCACACTCATAGGTGGTGGAGCCGAACACAGGTCTCACCTCGGTGGAAGCATGTGATTCCGGACCCCCGGACTCGTATCCAGTTGTTGGTTCCAGTCCGCAGACTCCCGAGCCAGCCGAGCCAGGTTGGGCTCCGGTAATGGAGTTTACCGCTGCGATATCTTCCAGCACTCGCCCTTTGGCGACATGCTGAACTCATTAAATTCTCTCTCTTTGTCAGGAGGGTCTCGGCCGAACTATGTGTGGCTCGAGTGGGAAGCAGGCGACGGAGGAATTCATTGCCCACCACCACCCACTTCATTGCCACGGTTGATGATTTAACCGACGTGCTTGACTTCGACTCCGAAGGCATCGACGGTATGGACGACGACGCATGAGAAGATTCAGAATCTCTGGGGCGCTGGACTTCTACCTCGTCACACGATATATACATGGTGGATACACCCAAGGAGGACGACGGCGGCAATCCGGAAGATAAAACCCCCGGGCAAAAGCCAAAATGAACGCGCAGACGCCGCTCAAAGTCCAGCAACAGTAAAAATAGCGACAAGAGCGCAAGAAGGATCGACATACCAGTAAACTCCGAAGGCAATAACGACTACATGGACCCAGCGATGGAGCAGGACGAGCCAGGTCACGCCGGACCGAGTTCGGAGCAGACGCCTGATCACAATGATCCCGAGGGACGAGTTCATCAAACCGCCCCAGTACAAGAGCACAATCCAGACGATGATGCAATCATCATTCCGGAAGAATGCATGGAACGAGATAACCTTCACAGGAAGCTTATGGCCACAGCGAGAAGTCTAAAGAAGCAGAAGCAACGGCTCAAAGCCGCACAGGAAATGCTCAATCGCAGATGGAATAAAGTGCTAGACACTGAAGAAAGATACGGCGATGATCGCCATACAAAGAGCTATCCAAAATGCAAGCTATCGCTGTAATTCGGACGACGAGTGTCGCGGTCAAAACCGCGGATCTCGGGTAGGGGTCCCGAACTGTGCGTCTAGGCGGATGGTAACAGGGAGACAAGGGACACGATGTTTTTACCTGTGTTCGGGCGCCTCGATGGAGGTAAAACCCTACTCCTGCTTGATTAATATTGATGATATGGGTAGTACAAGACTAGATCTACCACGAGATCAAAGAGGCTAAACCCTAGAAGCTAGCCTATGGTATGATTGTTGTTCGTCCTACGGACTAAAACCCTCCGGTTTATATAGACACCGGAGAGGGCTAGGGTTACACAGAGTCGGTTACAATGGGAGGAGATCTACATATCCGTATTGCCAAGCTTGCCTTCCATGCCAAGGAAAGTCTCATCCGGACACGGGACGAAGTCTTCAATCTTGTATCTTCATAGTCCAGGAGTCCGGGCGAAGGTTATAGTTCGGCTATCCGGACACCCCCTAATCCGGGACTCCTCAAGAGCCCCGAACCAGGCTTCAATGACGAGGAGTCCGGCGCGCAGATTTGTCTTCGCCATTGCAAGGCGGGTTCTTCTCCAAATTCTGTGTACCTGTTGAATAGTGTCCGGCTTCTCGCGAACATTGTGCTCCTTGGCTTCCACGCCCAATAATGGCCGTCTTCCACGTGTCAAACGAATGCGAAAAGCCAGGGAGTTTTGACTTTTACCCCCCTAGCTGCGCAAATAAGCTGCAATATAAAAGAGATGAGGATTTAGATCCGAATCACACCTTCTTCCTTTCGCGAGCATTTACCGGAGCGCATCCGACAAAAATCCATTCCATCATGGCCAGTCGACGCAGCTCCTCCTCGCCCTCCCAGCCCTCAGCCTGGAGATTGGGATAGATGTTCCGTCCCACACAGCGAGCTAGTGACGCTCCAAACCAAGGGATTTCTTCCCCCGGCCTTTATGGTCCCGGTTCGAGCCGGACTCGCCACCTATAATGGCGGAGAGCAGGCGGAGAGCGTCCCCAATCCCTCCAAAGGAGAGTGGCCATGCCTTGTCCCTTACTTAATAAGAGGGCTCGGATTTCCAATTCATCCGTTTCTCCGGGGGCTCCTGGAGTTCTACGGCCTCCAGCTGCACAACCTTACGCATGCCTCCATCTTACATATTGCGGGCTTCAGAGTCTCTTTGCGAGCTGTTCTTGGGCGCCGAGGCTCATTTCGCTACCGTGGAAGAAGCTGTTACGCCTTGTGCCCCGTTCTCGGGAGGGGTCGATATATCAAGTGGGCGGAGCCGAACTATGGCGCATCGCCGGGACCGGATATCTATCCGGAACCCCAAAGAAGGCGTCAGAAGACTGGCCTTCAGAATGGTTTTATATAGAAGATGTCCCCCTGCCGGACCCTGTGAGGATCGGCCTTCTTGAGTTCAATAATGCTCCCTTGAAGAAGCGCCTAAGCTGGCGCCCACGGAGCCCTTAGAAGGAAAATGACAGGGACGTCCTTTACCTGATGAGCCGGATAAGATTATTAGCTCATTCCGGACTGACCATGATCGGGGTCATGGCCACATGCATAATGCGGGGGGTGCAGCCGTTCAAAGATAGAGGCCACCCCATGTGGGATTTCAACGGGAGGATGATGCCACCCGCCGCGGCCGTAAGGGGCCGGATCGGTTGTCGCTCGACGAAGGCCTTGTCCGCATTGTACAAGGGAGAAGAGGAGGAGTTCCTCCGCGTCAATCCACTGGGCAGATTTTCTATGTACGATCCTCCAAGCTGGGTAAGCGGACACTTCTTTATGCCCATCCGTTCCATATTCCCATAGTTAAGTACCTTATCTTGTGATTTCGACGCAGGAATGGCACCGGGACGTAAAGGATATAAACAGCCCACCTCCACAACCCGAGGACCCGGAACGGTCCCTCGTTCCGGCCTCCCAAGAGGATCCGGACATATCCGTGGAGCTGATCGATGGGGTATTTTACCAACTGAGCATCGACAATGCCTTGGTTGCCATTACGGCTGATTACCCCGGAATATTTCCAGCCTCACAGTAATCGACAATCAAGTCCCAATACTTTAAAAATGATCCTCTCAGGCTTATCTTTGATCACCAGATATCAATGGTGTTTTGCAGGGGGAGCCCTTGAGGCGGAAGGCCGAGCTCATGGCTAGCCAACAAGGGGCAAGGCCAAGCACGCCGAAAAGAAGTGCAGTCCGATTGAGACGCCGGGCGCCACGGTATGGCATGCCGCCTTATTCCTGTGTTTTATTCCCGAAGGTATACTAACGCTGCGTTTCTCTTCAGAAAAAGAGCGCTCGCCAGACTATATCCGGAGAGGCTGCCAATCGAGCCTCCACCAGCCAGGCTCCAAAGCCAGGTCCAGAAGCGGAGGCGAACACGAGGCATGCGTCGGACACTCCTCCGATAGAGGATGCCGACGGACTATCTTCCACCAATTCGGAGGCGGAGAGTGCCATGAATCACAAAGGCCGCCAGACTGTTCTTCGTGGACGATGTTTCTCCCAAGAGGCATTGGATGCCTTCAATTCGGGAGATGCGCACCTCCATGCCGCTCAAAATGGTCTATCCAGAGCCACGGAGCAGTATGTGAAAGACATACGGGTGAGAAAAATTTGATGGTTATATATACCAGTAGCCCCCGAGACTTGGAAATAGTTAGAATAACTAATTTAAGGATCATTTGTTATGCAGATCTTACAAAAAGAATACCCAACTGTCCCCAGAGCTGGAAGAGTGCAAAGCCCAACTTGAGGTCAGACTAGCCGCAGTAGGGAGGCCAAGGAGACCCCTCCGTAATATACGCTTCAAAGATAAGTATGTTGTGAAGTGCGGCGTGTGTAAATCGACAATATGATTGCAGATGGCGCCGAGCAGATCCGGACAAGCAACAACTCTTGCGCCGTTAAAGGCCGGGAGAGCGTGCTTACGAGGGTGAGGCAGAGAAGAATAATCTCCAAGATGCCAACACCCAGCTGGGCGAGGAACTAAAGGATGTTCGTGCTCAAATTGCCGGAATCCATGAAGGAGAATCGACGGCTTCGACGCCGCATTTTTAGTAAGTGCTTGAACGAACTTCAAAAAGAGTTCGGGCGAGGAAGTCGACTATCGGAGTTATGTCTCAGAGGTATGCTCTGTGTCGCCCCGCAGAGGAAATGCCCGGGTTCCCACGGGTGACCGCCTTCCCGAAGCTCTTGCAATCGCATCTAACGAAGTTCGGCAGGTGATGAAGGGCGCCGCCTGTGCCTTGTGGCGATCTGCCTCCCCGCTCAAGGCCTTGGAGAGCTTGCGAGAGAGAGGCTTAAGGAGCGCGGTGGCGCTCCGATTATGGAAGATATCAGCCTGCGTCAAGGCGCCAGGAGGCTCGGGCCATGGTGAAGACGCTGCACACGGTTATTGACTCCAAACCACATGGCCGAGGTCGAACCTGTGGGGCCTGATGGGAAGGAGATCCTTGTGAGCTTAGTGTATGGCCAAGTAGAATTGGCCGCGAAGTATTCCCAACAGGACTGTAAACTAGACAACCTATTAGATGGCATTGAGGAGGAATATACCCAGTCAAATTGACTATGTAATTGAACATGACATGTAAAAATGCCTTCTAGCCGGATTGTAGATCGTTTGTCATGGCGGACCTTTTCGCTTCAACCTCGGGACCCTATAGTCCGGAGTGTGTCCGAATACCCTCATGGTTATGTAAGAACCGGGGCATGCATGGAGACCAAGCGTAGGGGTCATTAGTGCTTGAAATGCATAAGTGCCCAACTAGTTATGTTATATTACATGGTTAGTAAGAAATATCTTCCAGGAGAATAGTTCCGTTAGGGGTTCCTTTCTCGGGAGGCATGCCTTAAAGTGCATGTCCGGATCATGTAAAAAGCGTAAAAGCATCTAGGGTCGATAAATAAATAAGTGAGAAATCATCTTTAGTTCACCGACCGAATATTCCTTAAGAATGCTAGCTTTCGCTTCACCCAGTCCGAGGTACACATCCGGCCGACCCGGCAAGAATAATCGCAGAGGTGCTCCCTTTACCACCTAGCCGAACAATCGGGAACGTAGGGGTAAGCACAGGAGCCAGGCAACCCAGCTTGGCCAAAACTTAAGTCATATCGATACATATAATGGTGAACAAAAGGTACATGCGGAAGCGTTACACATGTGTTAGGCATAAAGCCCGTACAAATAAGCTTTTGTTAAAGAAGCCCCCAGGTATAATGAGTGCGGATAGCGCGTCAAGTGTGTGCGAACAATGCGCGAACGAGCCTTTAAAGCCTATAAGAGAAAAAGCGGGAGAAGGAGAGAAATATAAGATAGCTAATGTGTAAAAAATAGACAGAGGAAGGAGACGAACTCAGAATCCGGCGCCAGGCGTAGAATCTTCGGAGACGGGATGCGTTTCATGGGTTCGGCTTGAGTCGGTTATCCGATGCATCTCGCAGACGGTACGCTCCACCGGTCAGGACTTGGTCGATAATAAAGGGACCTTCCCATTTGGGCTTGAGTTTGTCCTTTTTCTTGTCCGGCAGGCGTAGAACTAACTCGCCAACATTGTATGTTTTCGCCCATACTTCTCTACTTTGATACCTTCGAGTCTGCTGTTGATAGAATGCGGAACGGGCTTTGGCCACGTCACGCTCCTCCTCCAAGGCGTCCAAACTGTCCTGCCGATCGAGCTCGGCTTCTCTTTCTTCGTACGTGCGCACGCGAGGTGAGTCATGAATTATGTCGCAGGGAAGAACTGCCTCTGCGCCGTATACCATAAAGAATGGTGTGAATCCGGTGGTGCGATTTGGCGTGGTTCGCAGCCCCCAGAGTACGGAGTCGAGCTCCTCTACCCAGTGCGTGTTAGATTCCTTGAGGCTCCTCTGCCATCTTGATTTGATGGTAGCCAGAGTATGCGTCGAGGAAACACAATGAATCATGTCCTGCGGTAGCGTCGATAAATTGATCAATGCGGGGGAGGGGGAAGGGATCCTTTGGGCAAGCCTTGTTGAGGTCCTTGAAATCGACGCATAGGCGCCTGTGGATTTGTCCTTCTTGGTACCATCACCAGTGTTTGCTAGCCAATCCGGATGTTTTATATCTCGATGAATCCGACCTCCAATATTTTGGCTAGCTCCTCTCCCATGGTTTGTCTCTTAGGTTCGGAGAAACAATCGAAGAGCCTGTTTGATCGGGCTTGAATCCTTTTAGGATGTTTAGGATGTGCTCGCCAGCCGGGCGTGGGATTCTGGCATGTCTGAAGGGTGCGAGCAAAATGTCCCAATTTTCACAGAGGAATTCTCGTAGAGGCGTCTACATCGAGGTTTAATTGTGCCCCAATGGAGGCCGCTTTTGTAGGGTCCGCTGGGTGGACTTGGAATTTGACTATTTCGTCCGCTGGTTTGAAAGAGGTGGACTTGGACCTTTTATCTAGTATCACATCATCCCTGTTCACCGTGGAGCGCAGCACAGTCAGTTCCTCGGCCGCTAGGGCTTCGGATAGTGCCTCAAGGGCTAGTGCGGCTGTCTTATTTTCGCCGCGGAGTGCTATGTCCGGGTCGCTAGCGAGAGTGATGATTCCGTTGGGCCCGGGCATTTTGAGCTTCATGTATCCGTAATGGGTTATAGCTTGAAAAATTGTGAATGCCTCTCGCCCTAATAGAGCGTGGTATCCACTGCTGAACAGGGCCACTTGGAACGTGACCTCCTCGGACCTATAATTATCCGGGCGCTTAACACCACATCCATTGTGATTTTTCCCGCAGCACGCTTCTCGACCGGGATTATTCCTCTAAACGTTGTGCCGCTTCGCCCATGCGGCTCCAGTCTATTTCCATTTTTCAAGGGTTTCATAAATGAGGTTCAATCCGCTGCCACCGGCCCATGAGTACCTTGGTAAGGCGAAAGTCGCCCACTATTGGACTAAGGACCATTGCTGCCGGTGCTCGGGCTGTTCGAATTTAGGTTAAATCACCGGCATTAAAGGTAATGGCCGTGGTCACTCCATGGGTTTATTGTTGCTACTTGGTAGACTTCGGCAAGGCTAGGAGTGTTCGCTGTGATATTGTTTGATGCGAAAGTCTCGAAGACTGTTAATACCGTACTGGTATCCTTGGGCTCTTGCCTAATTTTGGAGAGATCGCCTATGTTCAGGTGGGTGGGTGGAATTAGATCCGAGACCCCACCCAATCTGAGGCTCAAGGGCCAAGGAGTTTCCGAACTCGGCAGCTGTGATTCTTGCATGTTGTCCAATGAATCTAGCCCGTTGCCTGATTCTAAGTTCAGGACTTGAGTGTCGTCCTTCCCTCCGCGGGTATCCGGCTTGGAGAGATCGGGAATCCGGACATAGCTAGTCCTTAAGATAGATGAAGGGTCGCCGCATTGTTCCCCCACCACGGCATCGTGATGGGTGACCTGGGAGAGTTAATCTCTTTTAGATCGGGTTTAGGCCCAATCTGTTCGTAGTCTGTAGCGACTCCCAGGGCGGCGATGCGATCCAGGAGCTCATTTAAGGAAGAGAGCTCCATCGGATCTAACTGCTCGGCGAGTTCCGGAAATGACGTGAAGATTGCTTCCGGCGACCCGAGAAGTCATCGTCGGCGCTGGCTACTGAACAGCGGTCATAAGAAAACCACCTAGCCGGAGAGTTTGGCCGATAGCCAAAGCTCCTTTAGCAACAAAGGTCGCCTTTAAAGACGGGATGAGGCATCCTTCCGGCGGCGACGCACAACAGAAATCTCAATGAAAGCACCAACGCCGGTGTCAAAACCGGCGGATCTCGGTAGGGGGTCCCGAATCAATGCGTCTAGGCGGATGGTAACAGGAGACAAGGGACACGATGTTTTTACCTGTGTTCGCCCTCTCGATGGAGGTAAAACCCTACTCCTGCTTGATTAATATTGATGATATGGGTAGTACAAGAGTAGATCTACCACGAGATTAGAGAGGCTAAACCCTAGAAGCTAGCCTATGGTATATTGTTGTTCGTCCTACTGACTAAAACCCACCGGTTTATATAGACACCGGAGAGGGCTAGGGTTACACAGAGTCGGTTACAATGGGAGGAGATCTATGTATCCGTATTGCCAAGGTTGCCTTCCACGCCAAGGAAAGTCCCATCCGGACACGGGACGAAGTCTTCAATCTTGTATCTTCATAGTCCAGGAGTCCGGCCGAAGGTTATAGTTCGGCTATCCGGACACCCCCTAATCTGGGACTCCCTCAATGAGGCCATTCCACCAAAGAATAACACGACCAGGAGGCCAGACTTACCACTTCATAACCGCAACAGAGCGGCTACCGACGACTTGCAAGATCTACGAGAGCACCTGGATAAGAAAGCCGGCGCGGCCAGGTCCATATACGGATATTAAGGGACATACCCTGGCGAGGGACTATGGTCACCAAAACGATCATACCAACCAAATACCAGTTCGGAATAAGCACCGGACACAACAACAGCTGACGGCATGCCACAACACGTCCAGATACAGAGGGGCTGCTCACCCCTTGTGCTTCACCGAAGAAGTACTGGACCATGAATTTCCACAGGGTTTTAAACCCGTGAATATAGAGGCATACGACGGAATGACAGACCCAGGGGTCTGGATCGAGGATTTTATCCTGCATATTCACATGGCTCGTGGGGATGACCTCCACGCCATCAAATACCTTCCCCTCAAGTTGAAGGGACCAGCTCGACACTGGTTTAAAAGCCTTCCCGAAAATTCAATTGGGAGTTGGGAGGAACTCGAGGAAGCTTTCAGGGCCAATTTTCAAGGGACTTATGTCCGGCCTCCGGATGCGGACGATCTAAGTCACATAATCCAACAGCCCGGAGAGTCCGCCCGCAAGCTTTGGAACAGATTCCTCACTAAGAAGAATCAGATTGTCGATTGTCCGGACGCCGAGGCCTTAGCGGCATTCAAACACAGCATCCGCGACGAGTGGCTCGCCAGACACCTCGTCCAAGAAAAGCTAAGAACAATGGCAGCCTTAACAAGCCTTATGACCCGCTTCCTGGGGTGAAGATAGTCAAGCTAGCCCAGAAGGAACCAGCGACCCCAGCACATTCGAAATAATGGATGGCAACGGGAAGCCACGGCGTAATAAACACAAACGCCAAAACAAGGAAGAGAGTCCGGACAACACAACGGTCAATGGCGGATTCAGGGGCTCTTGACCTGATCAGCAAAAGAAGCCATCTAAAGGCAGTAAAGAGGGACCGTCCATTCGAACAGAAGTCTCGACAGACCGTGCCAAATTCATGGCACCCCCGAGAAACCTGCGAACCACACGCATAGAGAATGCTGGGTCTTCAAGCAGACCGGCAAATTAAATGCCGAACACAAGGGGAGGAAAACACCAAGTGAAGACGAGGATGAACCTTGCCAGCCGAACACTTGGGGACAGAAAAAATTCCCACCAGAGGCTAAAACGGTAGATATGATCCACGCGACGCACACATCCATAATAAGGCACAAACGCGCGCTCAGAGAAACGTACGATACAGAGCCCATCGTACCCACACCTAACCACTGGACGGCTTGTCCGATCACATTCGATCACATGGACTTCCCAACTAGTATTCGGCGCGGAGGATGAGAGGCCTTGGTGCTTAACCCAATAATTGACGGATACCACCTCATCCACGTCCTCATGGCCGGCGGCAGCAGTCTCAATTTAATATACGAGGACACTGTCTGCAGGATGGGGATAGACCCATCCAGAATTAGCCAAAGTAACACCACCTTTGAAGGGGTGATACCAGGCGTTGAAGCCTACAGCAGGGGCTCCGTCGTACTGGAGGTAACATTCGGCTCCCCAGGAAACTACAGAAGCGAAGAACTACCCTTCACCGACGCACCCTTCCAAAGCGGCTATCATGCATTGCTTGGAAGAACTGTCGGATTTCGGGTTCCGGCAGACCCTCGAGGTTCGAACACTGGGGTGCGCGCGGAGATCTCGCCCTCTAGCTACCTGCACCCCGCCGCCTCGCTAGGATCTAAACTATTTAAAGGAACAAAGACAAGAGACACAAGGTTTATACTAGTTCGGGCCACCATTGTGGTGTAATACCCTACGCTAGTTTGTGGTGTGTGGTGGATTGCCTCTTGGGCCGATGGTGATGAACAATACAAGGAAGAACAGCCTCGCGAGGGTCTGTTCTTGGCCGGGGCGATGAACTGCTAGGGGGAGTTCAGCCGCCTTCTCTCTCTCTCTATTCAAGGTGCCTCTAGCTACCGATTGGATCTCAGCTCAAGCTGCCCCTACCCTGTGGGAGGCTAGCTCTATTTATAGACAGAGGCCCTGGGCCTCTTCCCAAATATTGAGCGGGAAGGGCGCCAACAATTGGCCATTTTGAAGGGGAACATCTGGTACACTTATCCTGACTAAAGTCGGTCCTCGCCTGTCAAAGGCTCTCGTGGTGATGCCGGCTTGGGCTCCACAATTACTTCCTTCCTGCCGTTGGGCTGGTCTTGGTCTTGTTGCACCAAAATGGACGCCTTTGCTTGATGCTCTCGCCCGCGCTTGCTCCCTTTGCACCAAAGAGGAAGGGAGGACACTGCGCGGGCTGGCACCCGCCTGGCGCCCTTGGTCGTCATGGCTTGCGTCATGGGCACCTCGTGAGGTACCCCGCCTTGATCTCTCCGCCTCCTCGCGAGCCAACCTGATGAGGCCGTGCCTTAGGAAGCTCCCTGTGGTCCGCCCCGTGAGGCTTGGCCCCTCGCGAGGGTCTCGAGCTTGTGTTGATGAAGATGGGCCGTGATGGGGCCCCCTTTGAGCCACGCCGCAGCAGCCGCAGTGCAAGTCTGGGACCCCTGTTCCCTGTAACGCCGACAAGAGCCCCGGCCCAAGGTGCGCTTGGACTTGGCTGAGCAGAGGAGAAGGGGCAAGTGCTAAGCGTCATACCCTCATAGCCTCATGCCTTGGGCGCCAAGGTGGCGGTTGATTGGACGGGCGGCCCCGCTTCCCCAGACGCCGGGCGATCGCATTTAATTGACAAGTCCCTGCATGCAAAGCGGGTCATGATTACCTGCGATCGTGGAGGTCGGTGGTTGGCCTTCCCCGGCTATAAGTACGGGTAAGCGCCTGCCTTTCTAGTTCATCTCCTCTTGCCTCTTCTTCTTCTCCATTGGCTCCGCCGAAGAGGTTCTCGGCCGTGGAGAAGGGGAAGGCTCGCCAGGGTGAGCCTGACTCTCCCCCGCCCAAGCGCGGTCGAGGCCGCCCTCGCAAACACCCTGTGGCTCCCATGGTGGCTCATCGAGGTCGAGGAGGTGATCTCCCGTGCGGTGGCAGGCGGAAGGCCGCTGCTGGGGGGTGCGCTACGGCCGTGCGACCCCCTAGGCCGCGCTTCTACTCGGCAGAGGTGCTGCCGGAGTTCATTGTGTGGTCAGTGGAGCCGACCGACACCCGGCTCCAGCTTCCTCGCTTCCTCCTAGGTGAGCTTCCGGCTGGTGCCCCGAGCGGCCTTTGGCTTCAGGCGGATAGTTGCTGCAGGCGGGCCTCCTGGGCTTCGCTGGAGGTCTCTGCAGCCGGGAGCCTGGCCCTGGCCCGCGGTTGGCAAACGTTTGCCCGCGCGCGCGGTCTGAGCCGGCAATGCACCCTGCACTTCAACTTCAACGGTGATGCCACCCTCTACGTGAGGGTGTTCAGGGAAGATGGTAGCCGTGCTGGGTGCTGCCCTGAGAAAGACGACCGTGGCCGCGGGTCCAGCTCCAGCGACAATGAAGACAACAGCGCGCGCGTGGTCGGCGACGCTCGAGGCTCGTCGAGCTTTGACGGCTCTTCTCCGGGTTGCGGCTCCTCCAGCGATGGCCGCGACCAGCCTCCGCGCTGCCGCGCCCGCCTGGAGGGAGGTAGCGAGTCCGCCCGCCGTCTTGCCCCGGTGAAGCCCGAGAGGGAGTCCGCCTGAGCTCCGGAGGCAGTTCGAGTCTCCCCCGCGAGTTGGAGTCAGGCGAGCCGCGCCTATTTTGTTCTTTTTCCTTTTCCTGCGTAAAGAGACAAGAGGTGTAGGGCCCAGTGGGCGTGCTTGGACTATTGCTGTTAATTATCGCATCTGCTTCAAGTTATCTCGGTATTATGCCTTTGTGCTACACGCTTGCACGTGAGAAATTACTTAGCTCGGGCGCCTGGCCGAGGCCCTCGCTTCCTCGAGGTCGAGGCCTCTGAACGCTTCATGTCCCGCGAAGGTTAGTCCGAGAGGCAGCTCCTGCCTCACCTGTGGAGGCGGCCGACCCAGGTCCTGTGTCGTGGTCGCGGTGCCCGTGGGGGCGGATCGGAGGGTGCTCTCAGAGGTGGACCCGGTAGGGAAACCTCGAACAATAAGGGCAGAAAACACTCAAGGGCGCCAGGCTGCCCTCATGAGACCTGCGCGAGAGAAATCGAGGTAGGAGGGCGAAAGGTCAAGAGCCACAAATTAAAACGACAACAGCTTCGATAAAACTTCAAATGAGAATGAACAAGCCAACCGCAGAAAGCAAATGAAAAAGCCGCGTCCGCACCTAATCTAGTCTTCGGCGCTTCTCACCAACAAGGAGCTAAGTGCTGCCACTGGGCGTGGGAGGGAGCCCCAGGCCTCGAGGCCGGGCGCCTCGAGACTCCGGGCGTGTACAGCCCCAACTCGATTATTACGTGAGAGTGTCACGGCGGCGAAGCCACAGCGTTGGCCTTCTTCACAGTTCGGGCCTTTCTTGGGGAAGTAAGCTTCACGGGCATTGGCCCTCTTCATGTGCTCGGGCCTTTTCCAAAAACGCGACAGCCTTCATGTGCTCGGGCCTTTTCCAAAAGATAGCTTCACGTGCATTCGCCTTCTTCATGTGCTCGGGCCTTTTCCAAAAGATAGCTTCACAGGCATTCGCCTTCTTCATGTGCTCTGGGCCTTTTCCAAAAGATAGCTTCACAGCATTCGCCTTCTTCATGTGCTCGGGCCTTTTCAGGGTAAAACCTCCGGAGGTGCCGGATGTTCCACGGCGTTACCGGTGGCACCCCTCCTGAGCCTCCAAGCGCGCGGAGCCGGGCCTAGAAACATGAACAACCTTGAACGGGCCCTCCCACATGGGAGAGAGCTTATGCAGCCCCTCCCTGGAGAGAACCCGCCTGAGCACGAGGTCCCCTACCTCAAGGGTTCTGGGGTGGATGTTGCGGCAGTGGTACCGCCGCAGTTGCTTGTTGGTACCTTGCCGCCGCAACGCAGCTTCTCGATGATGCTCCTCCCCAAAGACGAGATTCGCCCCCGCATGGCGCCCCGGCCGCGCTTCGTCGAACGCCAGACCTGCAGGCGGAACGACGTCGACCTCGTGAGGAAGGACCGCTTCGGCTCCATAGACCAGAAGAACGGGGTCTCTCCGGTTGGCTTGGTTGTGGTCAAGTGCGGATGGACCACAAAGATGCATCAAGCTCGTCAGACCAACCTTCCGCCACAGCCTCCAGCTTTCTTCTTGAATGTTCTGGTTTTGAGGCCCTCAGACCTCCGCGCTGGCCCGCTTCGGCCTGGCCGTTGCTTCAGGGTGCGCCACCGCGTGAAAGTATATCTGCATTCCTGTGTTAGCACAAGATGTTTTGAAGAGGTTATCGTGAACCGCGAACCGTTGTCGATGATGATGCGG
Source organism: Aegilops bicornis (assembly GCA_021605145.1). Classification (NCBI taxonomy): domain Eukaryota; kingdom Viridiplantae; phylum Streptophyta; class Magnoliopsida; order Poales; family Poaceae; genus Aegilops; species Aegilops bicornis. The sequence continues at coordinate 576,040,613 of CM038669.1, forward strand.
TTCGCACTCAACCGCTCACGATGCCCTTGACGAACTTGACCGCAGAACTCGCAGGGATGGTGCGGACGGCTTCCACTTCAGCCCACTTGGTGAACTTGTCCACGGCGACGAGAGGTAGCGATAGCTTCGGCGCGCCCGAGGAAACGGGCCCAGTGATATCCAGCCCCAGCATCGCGAATGGCCACGAGGGGTATAGTTTGCAGACCTCCTGGCCGGGCCGATGGATCTGCTTGGCATGGAATTGGCAGGCTTCGCAAGCCTTCACTAGTTCTACAAATCGTTGAGCACAGAGGCCAATAGAAACCGCCTCCGCAATGCCTTGCCCACGAGGGTTCGTGGATGACGCAGTGATGCCCACAGCCTCCACCGTGTATATCCACCAGCCAGCTTCTTTCCCTTGCTCCACGGAGATGCAGCCAGAGTGCCACATCATTCGGTCGCTTCCGATAGAGCTCTCCATCCCTGATGCAGTACGCTGTGGCTTGCCGCGCCACACGCTACGCTTCCTCCTCCTTCTCCAGCAGGGTCCCTCGCGTTAGGTAGCTCCGGAGCTCTGTGATCCAGCACCCCTCCTGAGGCTCCATCGTCAGGAGCAGGCGCGGTCCTGAGGCCGGGCCACGCATCGGGGCTCTGGGCAGTGGCTGGGGAGCTCCTCCCGAGGCTGCGCCGTGTTCGATAGTGATGGCATGGCTGAGGGCTTGAAAAGCCGCTCCTCGAACACGCCAGGCTCCTGAGGTAACCGCCTGGATGCTCGTTTGGCGATGTCGTCAGCCTCCTGATTGGTGCCGCGGGCCACATGCTGCAACTCCAACCCCCAAAACTGTTTCTCCATCCTGCGGACCTCCGCAAGGTAGGCTTCCATGTGCTCATCTTTTGGCTCGTACACCTTGTTGGAGAAATTGACGAGGAGTTGCGAATCGCCCTTGATGATAAGGCGCTTCACCCCCAGGGCAGCTGCGGCCTTCAAGCCCGCTATTAGACCTTCATACTCCGCTATGTTGTTGAAGACCTTTTCACCTTGCTGGAAACAGAGCTGCACATCGTAGTAGAGCTTGTCCTGAGTGGGAGATATGAGCACCGCCCCAACCCCAGCCGCCATGCCCGGAGAACGCCCCATCAAGTACATGACCCAGCCTTCCGGCGCTTCGCTTCCGGAGAGAGGGACCGATCCTCGTCGGCCTTGAGGCCCGGTGCCTCCGGCCCATTCTGCCATGAAATCCGCTAATGTGGCCCCTATGATGACTCGGTCAGGCCGACCGAGCTGAAACGCTTGCGCTTTAATGTTCCACTCAGCGACCCTTCCGGCTGAGTTAGGGCTCCCGAGCACCCTTTCCAAGGGGTATCTTTGAGACGACCTTGATGGGGTGACCACGAAAATAGTGCCGCAGCTATGCGTGAGGCCACCAATAGCGTGAGGAGGAGTTTCGAGGCATGGGATACCGCGCCTGCGCCCCGCAACACCGTCTTGAAGTACACTTTGGGTGCTCAACGAGGTTTGAGCGCCAAGATACTGGCGCCCTCTGGGGACTGTGGCGCCTCTTGAGGCGATGGAGCCTCTAGAGGCTGGTAGTCTGGGGGAGGGATCTCTTCCGTCCCCAGTGCGCTCCCCTGCGGCGGCTGACCCTTCTCAGTCGCGGTAGTGGTTTCTGTGGGTCTTCCTTGTTCCTGCTTTGCCTTGACCTGGGTTGCTGCTGTGGTTTTGGTTTGACGCTCTTCCCTAACCGCCACCAGAGCTGCGCTGGCGGAGTAGGGAGTGGCGGCGTGGTAGAGCACCAGGGGTTCCTGCGGGCGTGGGGCCACCATGACCGGAGGGCTGGTCAGGTATCTCTTGAGATCTTGGAACGCCTTGTCCGCCTCTTCAGTCCATTCAAAGGGTCCCTTTTTCTTCATTAGCTGGAAGAAAGGCAGCTTGCCCTCTAACTTGGAGATGAAGCGCCTAGCGCACCACGCCTAGTGAGCTTCTGCATTTCCCTAAGGGTCTTTGGCGGGCTCATGTCCTCGACCGCCTTGACCTTTTCTGGGTTAGCCTCGATGCCTCGGTTGGATACGAGGAAGCCCAAGAGCTTGCCCGAGGGGACTCCAAACACACACTTTTCCGGGTTGAGCCAGAGGTTCACCGCTGCCGAGGCTCGCGAAGGTTTCCTCCAGGTCTTGTATCTGGGTTCTGGCCTCCCGAGGCTTCACCACAATGTCATCGACGTAAGCCTCAACATTCTTCCCGAGCTGCGGACCCAAGGTGATGTGCATCAGTCACTGGAAGGTCGCCCCTGCGTTGCGCAGCCCAAATGGCATGCACGTGTAGCAGTACACCCCACACGGGGTCACGAAGGCCGTCTTCTCCACGTCTTCTACCGCCATCTTGATCTGGTGATACCCGGAGAAGGCAGCCAATAAGCATAACAGGTCGCACTCAGCGGTGGAATCGACGATCTGGTCGATGCGAGGGAGCGGGAACGAATCTTGCGGGCATGCCCTGTTGAGGTTGGTGAAGTCGACACATATGCGCTCATTCCCTCCCTTCTTTGGTACAACGAGAGGGTTGGCCAACCAATCCGGATACCGGACCTCGCGAATGACCCCAGCGGCTTCTAGTTTGCGGGTCTCCTGGATGATGAAGGCTTGCTTTTTCGCTGGATCGCCTCGCTTTACGCTTACGGGCGTACGTTGGGGCACACGTGGAGGTGATGCTCGATTACGCCCCTAGGGATCCCCGCCAACTGATCAGGCTCCCAGGCGAATACCTTCTTGTTTGCGCACAGGAACTTGACCAGGGCCTCTTCCTGCCGGGGCTCGAGGCTGGCGCCTATGGTGAAAGTGGCGTCAATGGACCCGTCCTCGTTGACGGGTATTTGCTTGGTCTCTGCCTTGTCTTGGGTGAACAACTGTTTCTTTTTGGTTGGTGCAGCCCCCTTGGGCTCAGGGGTCTCTGCGTCGGCGGGCTCTTGGCGCCGCCGCCTTGAAGGCGAAGCTTGAGCACTTTCATGGCGCATCTCCGGTGTCCCGGCACGGTGAGGACACCGTTGCTCCGAGCATCTTTCATGAGGTTGTATGTCGGGTGAGTCGCGACCATGAACTGGGCTGGCTTTGGGTAGCCGAGGATGGCATTGTAGGGGAGGCCGATGGAGGCGATGTCGAAATCGACACGCCTGCAAGGCGGAAGTTGTCAGAGGTGCCGAAAGTTACCGGGAGCCGGATCTGTCCCAAGGAGCTGGATGACCCGCCCGACGCCCGAGAAAGGCCGGTGGGCTGCGGCCGCTCCCGGGTATGCAGAGAGGTCAAGGCCTCAACCGAGAGCATGTTGAGGCCAGCGCCGCCGTCGATGAGAGTCTGGTGACGGCCACTGGCAGATGGTGGGGGTGCACAGCATGGGGAGCGCACCAGCAGGCTGAGTTGGAGGGTGGTCCTCCGAGCTGAAGGTCGAGGCGGCCTTGGGCGCCGCCGGTCTGGGGGCTCCACAGGCTGCGTGGGCGGCGCCGACCCGACGGACGAACGGCTTGACGTGGTGACTTGAGGGCGGCGCCCGCGAAAGCCGCCCAGGGAGGGCAGCGACGACGAAGCGCAGCGCAGCGTGGTGGGTGAGGAAGAGGCCGCGGAGCTCTTCCCAAGAGGCCACGAAGGCTGCCGGAAGGTGGAGCAGCCACGCGCGCGGAGCGCCGGTGAGGGCCATGGGAAGCCAGTTGGCCATGACAATGTCGTCACCTCCAGCTTCGAGGACGGCCTCCTCGTACGCCAGCAGGAAGGCCATCGAACCTGTCGCGCCCTTGTAGCGCGGGCGGCGCCGGGCTTGAACTTGTCCGCCACCGCACTGTTGCAAGGCCGGGCTGTGGCTCGAGCCCCTCGCCTCGCTGGTGCCGGGCGGCCGAGAGCGGCGCGGCTGCTCATCGCGAGGCGGGTCGCGGCGGTGGCGGAAGGAAACTCCGCGCACCCTACCGGGCGCGCCAAATGTCGCATTCGGCTTCCGGCAGACCCTCGAGGTTCAAACACTGGGTGCGCGCGGAGATCTCGCCTCTACCTACCTGCACCCCGCCGCCTCGCTAGGATCTAAACTACGAAAGGAACAGCACAAGATACACAAGGTTTATACTAGTTCGGGCCACCATTGTGGTGTAATACCCTACTCTAGTTTGTGGTGTGGTGGATTGCCTCTTGGGCCGATGGTGATGAACAATACAAGGAAGAACAGCCTCATGAGGGTCTCTGTTCTTGGCCGGGGCGATGAACTGCTAGGGGGAGTTCAGCCGCCTTCTCTCTCTCTCTCTCTCTCTCTCTCTCTCTCTCTCTCTCTATTCAAGGTGCCTCTAGCTACCGATTGGATCTCAGCTCAAGCTGCCCCTACCCTGTGGTAGGCTAGCTCTATTTATAGACAGAGGCCCTGGGCCTCTTCCCAAATATTGAGCGGGAAGGGCGCCAACAATTGGCCATTTTGAAGGGGAACATCTGGTACACTTATCCTGACTAAAGTCGGTCCTCGCCTTTGTCAAAGGCTCTGGTGATGACGCCCGGCTTGGGCTCCACAATGACTTCCTTCCTGCCATTGGGCTGGTCTTGGTCTTGTTGCAATCAAATCGACGCCTTTGCTTGATGCTCGCCGCGCTTGCTCCCTTTGCACCAAAGAGGAAGGGAGGACAACTGCTGGCTGGCGCCCGCCTGGCGCCCTTGGTCGTCATGGCTTGCGTCATGGGCACCTCGTGAGGTACCCCACCTTGATCTCTCCGCCTCCTCGCGAGCCAGCCTGATGAGGCCGTGCCTGAGGAAGCTCTGTGTTGTCTGCCTCGCGAGGCTTGGCCCCTCGCGAGGGTCTCGAGCTTGTGTTGATGAAGATGGGCCGTGATGGGCCCCCCTCTGAGCCACGCCGCAGGCCGCCCGCAGGCAAGTCTGGGGACCCCCGTTCCCAGAACGCCGACAAGAACGGCCTTCGTCCGCTTAAACGCAGTACCGCACTAGGCCTACCTTACACTCAAGATGCCCGATCCACGTGGCGTCATAACCATTAACGGAAACACAGAGCGCTCTTCACGCCGCAGAGAGGAACACGCTGACGGCTTGCGGCCGGACTATAAGCGACCTCCAATATTAGAAAACATGACCGGTCATTAAGACCACGTATACAGTTAGACGAGTCCGGTAGCCCGGATAAAACTGAACCAGGGCACCGTATATGTAATCCCATAGAGGACACAAGGGGCTATAAATATTTAATACAGCCCCACACTTGGCTCAACCTTATTGGCAGGCCAACATCTTACACTCTTTATTATCCATTGCATACTTATGTTGTACTCTCCTACGAGTTTTCCTCTCATACAGACAACGTTCGCGTGATACCCTTCCAGGATACGGCACAACGGAGACAGAGGCGCAGACGTGCAGCAGGGCCCCGCTCAACAGGTTCCTTTTTAGATTAAGCCCCTGTGTAAACCTTTTCTATTGCCTCTTGTTGTTTAACCATCCCATGGGTTCCATACCCACAGAGGATACTGCTGTTATTGGCATTTCGCCACGACATATTAAAGCACGTACCTGGAAATATAAGGTTTATAATGAAAAGGCATTCTTCAGCCTATTTTCTTCTACAAAGACCGAATACCTTCAGGACTGTTCGGCGTCACGAGTTTGGCCTTATATGCATCAGCTCCGAATCATGTCTTTTGTCAAATGTTGGGTTTGCCCGGCTCCTGAGTTTTTCGCCTTACGTTCCGTTCTTATGGGCTAAGGAGGCCAAAGGAGAACTACTGCGATTGTGCCCTGGTTATTCCGGATGAGCACCTTAGTAGAGAAAGCCGAAATCGACCGTCATGATAAAGCGAGAGACCTGTTCAACCACTCGAAGACTCACCGGAATCTTTAGGATTCCTCTGCAAGATAACGAAGGGGCCGCTTTCCGCCATGTACATACGCACCCGTATTCGGATGCACGCGAAGGTACCAGGGGCTACATAATAGCCCCACCGTTAGACTCCCATGGCTAAGCGAAAGTGTTACAGCTGTATAGTCCGGTTGCCTAGTTCGACGTGCGATCACCTCCTTAATGGACCAAGACGTTGGATCAAGTGTGATTACGCATATTTTTCGCGAACACCCCCGCATTGTATGCGTGGGGGCTGAAGCCGATGACTGCTAACTTTTGGATTACTTATATATATATATATTATATATATATATATATATATATATATATATATATATATAACCCGCAGGAGGGACACAATAATATTTTCAGGCAAAAAGTATAAATATAGCCTCATAATCAAAATAACATTGTTTTTACAATGATTCAATGTTTCACTCGAACAATATACTCTTCGAGCACTGCGCCTCTATTAAGCGGGCACCTTCTGTTACCTACTCCAAGTAGTGCTCGGCCGAATACTGGCCTCCCACCGGATTCTGGGTCGCTATAATGGTGGCATCCATATCTGTCCAATAGGCTTTAACACGGGTGAGGGAGTCCTGGATCAGGGGGTGTCCGGATGGCCGGACTATGACCTTTGGCCGGACTCCTGGACTATGAAGATACAAGATTGAATACTTTGTCCCGTGTCCGGATGGGACTTTCTTTGGCGTGGAAGGCAAGCTTGGCAATACGGATATGTAGATCTCCTCCCATTGTAACCGACTCTTTGTAACCCTAGCCCTCTCCGGTGTCTATATAAACCGGAGGGTTTTAGTCCGTAGGACGAACAACAATCATACCATAGGCTAGCTTCTAGGGTTTAGCCTCTACGGTCTCGTGGTAGATCTACTCTTGTACTACGCATATCATCAATATTAATCAAGCAGAGTAGGGTTTTACCTCCATCGAGAGGGCCCGAACCTGGGTAAAAACATCGTGTCCCTTGTCTCTGTTACCATCCGCCTAGACGCACGATTCGGAACCCCCTACCCGAGATCCGCGGTTTTGACACCGACATTGGTGCTTTCATTGAGAGTTCCTCCGTATGCGTCATCTTTAGGCCCGATGGCTCCTCCGATCATCAACAACCATGCGGTCCAGGTGAGAATTTTCTCCCGGACAGATCTTCGTGATTCGGGCGGCTTTGCTGCTGCGGGCAATTAAGCTTGGCCATCTGGAGCAGATCGAAAGCTACGCCCCTGGCTATCATGTCAGATTTGGAAGTTTAAACTACACGGCCAACGTCCGCGGAGACTTGATCTTCGACGGATTCGAGCCACAGCCAAGCGTGCCGCACTGTCACGATGCGCATGATCTAGCTCTGCCGCCGAACAGTGTCCTGGAGGCCGCACCTGTGTCCGCTCCGACTCTTAGCGCGGAGCCGACTGCGCTATCGAGGACGGATGGCTGGACACCGCCTCGGTGGCTGCAATCTCTACGACGATCGAGCCGAACACCATACCTGTCCTTTGCGAAGCTCGTAACTCCAAGGTGCCGGACTCCTTTCCGCACTCCGAACCTTCCACGCCCCTGCCAATCGAATCCGATTGGGCGCCGATCATGGAGTGAACAAGATCATAATAAGTTCTGCACTCACAATGAAGCAAGGTCATAATAAGTTCAGATCGACTGACTGCAAGTGAACAAGATGCATCTGTTCCGAGGAGACTGAAATTGTACCTTCATCGTCCCCGACTACGGTCTCAGATTATACGCTCCGGGAAGATGACCTAGTGCATCCGAGGCTTCAAAGATGCATTTGTTCAGCTCACCGACTGCAACGGCATAAGTCTACCACGTTGACGAATAAAATATTTTAAATACGACCGTCGGTTCAAACGTACCACTCTGTTGATGAGGGTGCAAACTCCCTAAATCCACTTGTGCATGTCTCGATGCGATGCGGTATGCACATTCGCTCATCGGGTCAGCCCACTCCAGCTCCGCTGATGTCTTCCGCCGTCCATCGAGGCACGAGACGAAGACGGTGCTTCGCCATCATCGTACCACCTCATGTGTCGGCCCGGTAATCATCGATTAGTCACTCTTCTCTCCACGTCTTTACGCCACCTCCGTCGGTTCCACTCCGTCACATGAGTCTTATGCTCCTCTCCCCAGTCTGTGATCGACTGATTCTTCTGCCGGCTCATCTTGCAAGGCATAAGCAACAAGAATCATCATAAGCGCAATGAGATCATCATAAGCAACAAGAAACATGATAATCTCACGGAGAACAAAGAGCTCAAAGGTGGAGCGGCGTGGTCACGGCATCGGTGGGCTGGCCCGGTGGGGTATGCTGATAAATCCCAAACTGCATGGCCACGCGTTGTGGCAAATGCCACTCGACGGCGTACACACAGATCATGGGCACGATGCACCGCCAGAGACCACGGTCCGCATCGCACATCATGTTCAGATCAAAGTCCCACTCTCGTTCTTGTCGATACGGCCACCAGATTACCTATTACATATACCTTGGTAAGTTCGCACTCTCGGTCAATAAGCGGAATCAAAGAGAAAGGTGTTGGGCGAGTTCATATACTCTAACGTGTCGTCAAAGCGTCCAACTTCGTTGGTGTAGGTCTTGTCTGAAGTCTTGTTTAGGCCCGTTTAGAGTTTGACAACGTCCCACTCGTAAGCTACGGTGGGTTTCGAGTCTCGCCGCCTTTCTTCGCCATAGTCTTCCCATGGGCGTCTTGGCAACTTCTCCGGACGCCCCACCGGCAGCCGCTCCCACATCCAAATGGAGAAGGCCTGCACAAAGCCACCCATATTGGACTTGTCTCCTGTCCCTCTGCATTCGTCGTCAAGCTGCAAAACATCAAATGAGGATCGATATAAGAAAATGTCATGGACACACTTTACGTGAGGTAGGTACGCAATTAGACACTATCTTACCGAACGGTATAGGTAGGCGAGAGATGTCGCCCCCAACTGTACCCTGCATCCCAGTCCGCTTAGGAAGAACAGATACGCCAGGTTGGCAGAGTTCCTGAGCTGTGCGGAAACACGACCTCCGAGAGAATATACCACAGATAGGCCTCGCAGACAACTCCACGATCGCCTCATCTGCGCCTTGGGGGCATGTCCTCCGGTGCTCGAGAGCCAGTGGCAACGGCACCGGATGTACGGTTACTCTTGGCACCGGGCGATCGCCCGATGAGGGTGGTGACCCTCTCTGCCAGTTGGCCCTCTCCACTCGACCGGTGAGTGCATGACCCTCGATCGGCATTGCAGTAATCATCCCCACCCTCTAGGGTCACCGTCATCTCCCGCATGGCAGATGGAAAGAATGGGTCTCCGGTCTCCAACGGTCAATCGAGCTGTGAGAGCCGCGTGGACAAGCGTTGGCGGCCGACGCTTGAACTGCAAAGACGAAACCCAACAGACGGGCTCTCTTGAAGAATGGCTCGTGGCGCCGTCAGAGTCCATATGCCCATGAACCCGTGATCCCTCATGCGCGATGGGCTGGAGCGTCTGTTAAAAGTGAACGCCAAAAAGTTAGGAAATCATTTTCATCAATCCGAGAACTTTGATCAAAATTTCTTTCATATCACTTACCTCTCCGTTCTCTATGAAACGGGCACGATGACCCTTGTCGAATGCCCGATCCAAAGATGCATGCAGTAATGGGCGATGTTGTCCGCAAGAGGTGGCCGCCTTTAATAGAGTTTCATAAACAAAAGCACCATAAGCATAAGCATACATAAACAAACAATGAACTCAAATCATATCAAGATCAAATTTTAAGCATATTCCTCCAACAACATCTACTACACATGATGGATCAAATCATATCAACATGCATCATATAAAAAAACCCTCCAACATACATCATAGATTCATATTTTTAAACAAAATTTTCCAAACAATATCTTCATATCATCATATTAACATGCATCATCAAACTAGGATTCATCTTCACACTAGAGCATATCATCATATCAACATGCATCATCAAACTAGGGTTCATCCCTTTATCAACAATACATCATAATTTTTTTAACAAAAAAATTATGAACTAGGGTTCATCTTCACACTAACATATGAACTATTGATTAGAGTACATATCCAATACCACTACTTACTAAAGAACTAAGAACTACAACTACAATCAATCTTAGGTGAAAAAAAATCAATCTAAGTTCAAAAACATGAAGGATTTCAAGCAAATAATGCGTCGAAACGGTAGCAAGTTCGCAAAAACTAATTAGAGGGATCGGACGAGCTTACGGTTCTCTCCTCGGGGCCATCTCGATCCGCCAAAACGGTGAAGAATCGATGAAGATCCAAGGAGGGGAGCGAAGGAGATGAGAGAGGGAGAGGGCGACTTGGGGAGAAAGAAAGGAGAAACCGCCGACTTGGGGAGGAGGGGTGGGGAGAAGGGAAGGGCGCGGTCTCGGTGAAATAATCGCCTCGCACCCTACCGCGGAGCCTGGCAGTAGAGTTAGACAGCCTACCGCCAGGGCCCATGCAGTAGGATGCGACGGAGACGGCGCAGTCTCGCGTCTTGGCGTGGATAAGTTTCCTACCGCCATGGGACTGGCGGTAAGCTATCTAACCCTACTGGCCAGGATCTCTCAGCGGTAGGCAAAAGGGTCAAATCTTGAAAAAAATTCAAACCGGAACCAGATCCTGAAATACTTTTTAAAAAGGGTCAAAACACGAAATTCGGCCCCTTGCGGTGAAGTTGCTCCAACCTCGGCCGACACATTTGCTTAAAAAAGAATACTCCTACCACCAAATCACACTGCCGGCAGCACACACAAGCTAGTACTAGTACAGCTACGTCCGTCTCGCACGCACTCGAAGCACGCACATGGGCCCCGGCCGGCGGCTCGGTGGCATAGTGGGCGGATCACGCAGCCGCGGATCTGGTCGCCGGCGCGGCGCGGCGCGGAATAAGAGGGTGTTTGGATACTTTCTCTGGTCGTATGGTAGTAGTAGTCGGTAAAAAGTTTTTAATCGGTACTTGTTTGGAAGGTATTCTACTAATCGGCGATTAAATGTCTTAGTATTAAATGTCCCTTGTGCAACACCAATTTGAGAAGAGAGGAGGACTTTAGTCGATGAAAAGTCGGGGGTGTTTGGAGGTTATCTTGACTAAAGGTGACTACTACTAGTCACTAGTCAGTAAAAGTTGAGGGTGGGGTGACTAGGGACTAAACTAGTTTTAGTCACCCACTAGTCAGGGGTGTTTGGAGGTTTACTGACTAAAGGTGACTACTACTAGTCTCTAGTCTCTAGTGATTCAAACACCCTCTAATTCGCGTGAGCCGTGGCCGGTGGGGACGCGGCGGAAAGGACGACCGGCCCGGTGATCGGCCGCCGCCTCCCTGCGATCACGATTCACAGCGACGACGTCACGTCTGACGACTACGTGCCCGCCTCCCGTCCGTGGTCGCATTGTCGCATTTCCGCTGGCCCGGGCCCGACGCACTGTGAGAGCGGCTTCTAAAGCGCCCGGCGCCTTGTAGCGCCCGTGGTTTAGGGCCGGTTTGTTCTATTCCCTCCGCTCCACCTTCCCGGCGGGTCAGTGGCACGTCGCCGTATGCCCGCCCTCCGGGTCGCCGTCGCCTTTCCGTCGGCGGCGCCGAGCTCCAGCGAAGTCACCCGGTCCCTCTCCCCACGCTGTGTGGTGAGGTGCACCGATCGGTTTGGTTCGTTTCACTTTCCCTTCCATTTTTCCTGCCACGCGCTGCCGTCCGTGGATCGCATGACCCCGGATTCGCCGGATCGTCTACGCTACGCACGCAGCCGTGAGGCCAACACCATCGCGCGACTCTATCCTGTCCGGTCCCGTTCGTTTGGAGTAAAACGGACAAACAAGGCGGCCCAGCGCGCGACGGTCCGGACCCATCTTATCCGTTTTGTGTCCGGGCCGACCCATTTCGAGCGCGAACTTGCGCCTGGTTGGGGTCGCGACGGACACCAACGGACGCGCGCCTCGTCCGCGTGGCAGGCGGCCACCTACCTCCCACCCGCTCACATCAATACGCACGCGCGGGCTGCCCCGCCTGTCATCCGCCCTGGCGAGGGGTCGCGGTCCTTCTTAAATGGGAATCGTGGACCGGTCGTCGTCCACACAGCCCCACGCCACCCCACGGCCTCCTCGAAACCCCACAACCCCGCGGTCGCCGGAGCGGGAGGCCTCGCCTTGGGAGGAGGTGGTGCAGGCACCGGCCACCTTCCAGCCGCTGCCCCCGTGCACCACGGACCGCCGGCCCACCTGTGGACGCCGCCGGACTACGTCGACCTCGTCAGCGACGACGACGACACCGGCGGCCAGTGAAGACGGCGACGGCCACGACATCAATGGGCGCGGCAGGAGCGCGCGGGAGGCATTTTTTTATTTTGGTTTAAGTTAATTATGAAACTGGGCCGTTTAAGTGGACTGAGAAACTGGGCCGTTTTGTGGCCGTAACCCCTGTATATGTTTTATGTTTTTTAACTATGTTTATTTATTTATTTAGTCATTTTATTTAAGTTTTTATAATTTTTATTCACGTCCATCCGGACAGGTTTTGGGTTGCGGCCGTGCGTTGGACACACCCACAACCCAACGGACAAACGCGGACATGGACAAATTCATTACCGCCCTAAAAAGATAAAATCCGGTCAAACCGGACGTACATTTAGGGTCGTGCGGTGGAGTTGGCCTGACAGCGCCCGGAATTTCTCGTGGGTTGGGTAGTACTCCTACTTTGGTTGCATGTTCGTGCGCATCCAGATTCCTTTTGGGGAGGCTGGTTGGTCAGCGACACCGTGTGCTCTCGATGTCAGTTTTATCTTTGTTTAATCCATCCATCAATCACGATTAGCCCGCCGTACGCACGCGTCGTCTCGGTCCAGGAGATGGAGAACGATCCAGGAATCACACATGTCAGCGACTGGTGGTCTACTGACTTTCGTTGACCGGCCGTGGGCACGATGCCTCGCTCCTCTGCGGTCTGGCCCGCGTAGTGGTACTCTTGGTGGAATCTGCGTCAGTCATCGTGTGGAGGCGGCCATGCAGGTGCCGCGCCCAAGCTTTATCGTTGTTTATTACGGGTACAGTAGAGCAACTCCAAAGCGACCACCAAACGGACGCGGTTTTTTCCTTTTTGTTTGTTTGGATCGACCGCACGCTTGTCGTCCGTATTTTTTGTGTTTATATTGACAGTGCATCCAATGCGCGAACGCATTTTCGTCCTGGCGGTTGGCCTGCCCTGTTTTTCAAACAAAATACAAAAAACTTACATGATTTCACAACCAAATAAATATATCATAATTTACAAGCAAAATAAATATATCACAGTTTACAACCCAAATAACAACTAAATTGTTTCAAAAACATTAAAAAAGATACATCTATTGATTGCCGGAGTGTGCCCCGGAATCAAGCTCCGGAACAGTGACCGCTGCCTACTAAGATGGTCATGGACGACCAACACAACAACCTAGGACGGCGCCACCGTAAGGGAGGTATGGGCGGCTGCCCTAGGTAGCCATAATCTGAAGGAACAGTATTTTTTTTAGGCAAGCGAGAGAAGAAAGAGTAAAACCATTAATGTTGGACGTGGACCTGTACTTAGCAGAAAACGGCCTAGTTGCAGCCCAAATCAAATAGGTTACGACATTTTCAACGTGAACTCTCAAATCGACCGCAAGCATCTGAACCAAGTTATCCGGACATGCTTTACCATCCAACATGATAAAGTGCCCGGCCGACTCCCATAAATTGGACACATAACAAGGGAGCTTTGCGGGCGTCCGGATCGCCGCTGGCACGTCCAACCCAAAACTCTCTCTGCCAAAAAACCCATCTCCACGCAAAGCTGTCGCCGCTCATTCATGTCGGTCAGGCTGCTCTAGAGCGGACGCGACTACGCATGTTATTGATACCAGTGAGAGCGACATGACTGGATGAGCGGCAACGGCGCTTTAATGCCCGGCGACCGACAAGCCTATTCCGGCGCCGCATTGAAGTCGGCTTCTCATTTGATCGCCTGACCGTGGCCTTTTAAGCACGACTCTGACACCGCCCAACCACACCGCACCACTTCTCTCTGCTCACAGCCTCTCCGATCTTCTCCGCTCTGACGCTGACCTCACCACCCTTGCTCCGCTCTCCATGCTGCAATCATGCCAGTAAGAGCGGACTTGACCGGACTAGACGATGAGACGGATTCTTACAAGTATTCATGTTTGCTAACCGGCCAGCCGCCTGCCCGACATTCACATCAGTGCGTCGACCCAGAAGACTACTCCGGCCGCTACCCACATTGAAGCAGAGCCGGTCCGGCAGACGAAGGCGGCCAAGCGTTTGCGCCTGTTATGTTTTTTTTAAAAAAAATTGGTTGTTATATCATCTAGTTATCGAGAATCTTGTACTATTTTTAAACCATCAATTATGTTGATTTTTAGTGCACCTAGGTCTGTATTTGAATTTTATGAGTTTTAATTGAACGAACTTGTATTGTACATTAATTTTTTTAGAAATCAAATGTTTCACCCCGGGTAAGTTCAATTCCTAGATTTGCCATTGACAGCAGCCACGAACTCCTCATTGTCGTAGTCCATTTGTACCTTGCGGATAAACTGTCGAACAGTTTGCGGGGGTCTTTGAAGAAGCTGGCCGGTGAGGAGCCACGCGCCTCCACTGGACCAAGTAGCTGGCCTTGGCGACGTCCGGTGGGCGTGGCGGCGTCAGACGAGCGAGGTCATCGCGCTATTGCCCGCTTCAGGCAGGGCCCGGGGCACGGGGGCCGAAGTGGTGCCGGCGGCGACGTCGGGGAAGCTGCGGCGAGGCGGTGGTGGCAGCGACGTTGGAAGGTGGCGTGCTGCGGGGGAGGTATGTGGGCACGGATGACTGGCCTGACCGGAACAACGCGGCGGCGACGGGGTGGGGCGGCCCGGTGTCCTGGCTGTCGATGGGAGGAAGATAATGGCGTATGTGCCACCGACTGACGGACTAGGGAAGAAGTAGGCGGGCGTCGTGCGCGTACGTCTCGTGTCCACGCCGACGCAAACGAGGCCTAAATATGGGTCTTGGAATGGATCACCCGGCGGACTAAAAACGGAGGCACGTATGTTTAGGTTTGCGCATTGGACGGGTTTTTGTGTCTGCAAACGGACACGCGCGAATAAAATGGCTCGGCGTATTGGAGTTGCTCTTAATAATATTACATGGACGAGCCACTACTGTCGACCGAGGGCGACGGCGAGCGAGCGGCGTGATGGGCCGTGGGGGACGGGCGGACGTACTACTGCTCCACGCACGATCGCGGCAGGTGAGGTGGATTTGGATGTGTCCCCTCCGCCTGTGACGTTTCAGATTTCGGCGGATACGATGCGGTGCTCTCGCCCTCTACGTGCGCACGGGCGGCGCCTCGGCGAGTCGGCGGTCGATCGTCCGCGCCTTCGGCGATCGGAGGAGCGCGCCGTGTGGCTTCTTTTTCTTTCCTTTCCGGCGCTGGGAGGGAGGATTGGATATCGCCTCGTTCTCCGTTGGTGGTTGGTTGTAGCGTATCGTGAGAGCGTATTGCACTACTGGTTTTTGCTACCTGGCTGTTTGCTGTCCTGCGAGATGTGTGCTCATAAGCAAGCTACCCTGCGCATGAGGAAACTGGGCTCTGATGGCTGGCCTGGGTGGGTGGGATTGTGCATATGGTGCCGGTGCTTGGTGAGCTCTGGAGCCGAAAGTGGCTCTGATCTCCTGATTTGTTGTCTGCCAGTGTTATGTTACCTTGCTCAATGCTCTGCATTGACCAGACCGGTGATGACCGCGTGAGCAAGCAACATCCTGCCTGCCTCCTCCGGAAAAGCACACACGCTCCACGCTCAATTTTCAGCAAGACGAGCATAGATAACCGGGAAAACGAAATAAGGACCGACAGTGCCATATCGGCCGGCGGAGCAACGGAATCAAGCCCCTACTGGTGTAAGCACACTACTAGTACTAGCTAGGATTAACATGGAGCGTGCTCCTTTTCTTCTCGCTCACTGTTTTTTTTCTTGTTCGAGACACACTACTAGTACTGCTGCCACTGATGGAGGGGGACCGCTCCTCTGGTCTTGGAGAGAAGCCGAGTTCAGCAAATTCAGAGCGGCAACGAGGCTGCATCCATTGCACAGGAAAAAAAAGTGAAGCAAAATCCTTGCCCGAACTGGAATATTCCGTCATGTGTAGCTAGTAATAGTATGCATGTCATCTCATGCATACTCACTCTATTTTTCTTTTCTTTTCTATTTTTGTTTTCTTTTGCCAGAATGGCTGCATTCACGGAACAAAAAAAAAGAACGGGTGACAGGTGAAGTCTTCACTGCAGCTCGCGGACGGAGACCGCAACAGCATAAGGATGGCCGGCGCCCATGACATGATTACGAGGTTACTGGACAGTTTCTGCTGCTGTTCATGCCCCCGGTGTGGCTTTTGCGCGGTTGAACATGTGCCGCAGCTGTGGTTTAGTTTGGCTGCTAGGCGCGTTTGGCTCTTTGATGTCTGTTTTTTTTTCTCAACCAAAAACCGTAGAACAATCTTCATGTAAGATCCCATGCATATGGCATCGACTAAAATTTGGTTAAGTCTTAGTCGATTAAGATTTAGCAATCCCATAATTATATATTAATAATAAAAATATACAAATGTACAACTGCTACAGAACAGCCCACAAACAACTCTAGCCAATACCAGTTTATGGAAACAGTTGGAAACCATTAGAAATCAATTGAGGTTCTGTTCAACCCAGGTAGAGTAATTCTCCTAATGCTTGACCTTGTTTGATCATGAGAAGATCAAACCTTAACTGCCTTTTCCATGCATTGATTGACTGTGGCTGGGCTTTAGCTTGATCCGGCATTTGATCATGAGAAGATCAACCCAACGTCAGCCCCCGCTTGACTCCGCCCCGACCCTCTGTCTGACACGTCGTCCTCCGCCACGGCGAGCGCGTGGTGGCGCTCCCTCAACGGTGCCCTAGTGTGTGGCTCGCTGTGGCGCACCTCCGCTGGTGCCGGTGTCCAGCAGGCCAACGACACGGCCTCCTTCACCACATCGTTCCTCTGGAACTACCATGGACGCCGGCACGGTGCTCATGCATCTGTATGGCGCTGGCAGCTCCATCCATCCTCTATTTGTCAATTTTACCCTGTATTTTTGTATTGGATGAGTATTTATTGTAGATTTGATAATTGTGAGAATATAAGAATGATTATTTGAGAAATCCTTTTGTGAGCCCGGGCTCATCTGCAACCCTGTTGAATGAAAAAATAAAAATAAATACTAGAAAAATTCAAAAAATTCCATTTTTTTTACCCATGGTAGAAAATTTGTTGCGTGAGGTCTTCCCTAATTTTCAAATAATTTGGACAACTGAGCAACTCTCGGCAAAAAATACAAATTAAGGGTCTGTAAAACAGTTTACTGTTCATGTACTGTTTTGACCCAATTTTTTTTTTGCTGAAAGCTACTCAAATGTCCAAATGCGCTAAAATTTGGAGCGAACCTCACGCAATAGATTGTCTACCATGAGAATTTTTCTTGGATTTTTTAAAATGTTCTAGTATTTGTTTTGAATTTTTTCTAACCGAGTGTAGATGAGCCTGGGCACCTAATCGCTGCACTCCATTCGATGACTAACTGTCACATGATTTTTCTAGTGCATGTTCAAGTTTATTCACACGTGTAAAGATTTTGCTTGAGAGATGTTTGTAATAATGCTTTGGGGGGTGGGGGGTGGGGGAGGCGGCAAATGTTTACAAATTGTAGTTTGAATTTTCTCATTCATATGTGCGTGTGGTTGGAACGGCGGATGAGTTAAAATTTGTTCATATTTGACGCGAAACTATTTGAAATAACCAACTGCTAACGGTCCAGCATTCAGTTTCAATCTAGAGGTGTTACAGACATTTAAACACACAACTTATACAATAATCGCAGGCTGAAATCACAGAAAAGAACTGCGCAACTAAATCTGTGGGTATACGATTCAGTGGGCAGTTTCTCAGAATCAGATTGCGGAGAATTATGAGGGAAAAAGTACTAACCCTTAGTTTATGATGGTCGTACTAAGAGCATCTATAGCTGTGATGGGCAAATCCGCCCCTCAAACGCCCGCGGACGCGCCCGTGCGCGTCTGCGGGCACGCCTTATATCTGTCATTCTGCATCTGTGTATCTCATATCCGGCGCCTTATATCCATATTACACATGCAATGTTGATCTACTCTACGTGATCAAACGACGGAGAATAAAAATTGACTGCAAAACGGACATTAACAAACTTCGCCACATCCAAAAGATCATAGTTTGACATCGGACAAGTTCGTAAACTTCTACAGCTCAAAACGATATAAACATTGAGGATTGGAGGGGGGTCTTGGGGAACGTAGTAATTTCAAAAAAATTCCTACGCACACGCAAGATCATGGTGATGCATAGCAACGAGAGAGGAGAGTGTGGTCCACGTACCCTCGTAGACCGAAAGCGGAAGCGTTATGACAACGCGGTTGATGTAGTCGTACGTCTTCACGATCGACCGATCCTAGTACCGAACGTACGGCAACTCCGCCATCTGCACACGTTCAGCTCGGTGACGTCCCACGAACTCACGATCCAGTAGAGCTCCGAGGGAGAGTTTCATCAGCACGACGGCGTGATGACGGTGATGATGAAGCTACCGGCGCAGGGCTTCGCCTAAGCACTACGACGATATGACCGAGGTGGACTATAATGGAGGGGAGCACCGCACACGGCTAAGAGATCAATGATCAACTTGTGTGTCTATGGGGTGCCCCCCTCCCCCGTATATAAAGGAGTGGAGGAGGGGGCGGGCCGGCACTCTACTATGGCGCGCCCTGGGGAGTCCTACTCCCACCGGGAGTAGGATTCCCGCCTTTCCAAGTAGTAGGAGTAGGAGAGAAGGAAGGGGAAGAGAGAAGAGAAGGAAGGAGGGGGCGCCGCCCCTCCCCCTAGTCCAATTCGGACTAGGCCTTGGGGTCGAGCGGCCTGCCCTAGGAAGCCCTCTCTCTCTCCCCGTAAAGCCCAATAAGGCCCATATACTCCCCGGCGAATTCCCCTAACTCTTTGGTACTCCAATAAATACCCGAACCACTCAGAACCTTTCCGATGTCCGAATATAGCCTTCCAATATATCGATCTTTATGTCTCGAACATTTCGAGACTCCTCGTCATGTCCCTGATCTCAACCAGGACTCCGAACAACGTTCGGTACATCAAAACACATAAACTCATAATACCGATCATCAACGAACGTTAAGCGTGCGGACCCTACGGGTTCGAGAACTATGTGGACATGACCGAGACTCATATCCAGTCAATAACCAACAGCAGAACCTGGATGCTCATATTGGCTCCTACATATTCTACAAAGATCTTTATCGGTCAAACCGCATAACAACATACGTTGTTCCCTTTGTCATCGGTATATTACTTGACCGAGATTCGATCGTCGGTATCTCAATACCTAGTTCAATCTCGTTACCAGCAAGTCTCTTTACTCTTTTCGTAATGCATCATCCCGCAACTAACTCATTAGTTACATTGCATGCAAGGCTTATAGTGATGTGCATTACCGAGAGGGCCCAGAGATACCTCACCGACAATCGGAGTGACAAATCCTAATCTTGATCTATGCCAACTCAACAAGTACCATCAGAGACACCTGTAGAGCACCTTTATAATCACCCGATTACGTTGTGATGTTTGGTAGCACACAAAGTGTTCCTCCGGTATTCGGGAGTTGCATAATCTCATAGTCATAGGAACATGTATAAGTCATGAAGAAAGCAATAGCAATATACTAAACGATCAAATGCTAAGCTAACAGAATGGGTGAAGTCAATCACATCATCCTCTAATGATGTGATTCCGTTAATCAAATAACAACTCATGTCTATGGCTAGGAAACTTAAGCATCTTTGATTCAACGAGCTAGTCAAGTAGAGGCATACTAGTGACACTCTGTTTGTCTATGTATCCACACATGCACTAAGTTTCCGGTTAATAAAATTCTAGCATGAATAATAAACATTTATCATGATATAAGGAAATATATATAACAACTTTATATACACATGCACTAGAGTCAATAATCTAGTTCACGTCGCCATGTGATTTAACACGAATAGTTCACATCACCATGTGATTAACACCCATAGTTCACATCGCCATGTGACCAACACTCAAAGGGTTTACTAGAGTCAGTAATCTAGTTCACATCGCCATGTGATTAACACTCAAAGAGTACTAAGGTGTGATTATGTTTTGCTTGTGAGAGAAGTTTAGTCTACGGGTCTGTCAAATTCAGATTCATATGTATTTTGCAAATTTGTATGTCTACAATGCTCTGCATGGAGCTACTTTAGCTAATTGCTCCCACTTTTAATATGTATCTGGATTGTGACTTAGAGTCATCCAGATCGGTGTCAAAGCTTGCATCGACGTAACTCTTTACGACGAACTCCTTATCACCTCCATAACCGAGAAATATTTCCTTAGTCCTCTAAGGATTAAACCTATAGGATCTTTTTGGATGATAGTTATTTGATCTTGCAGAAAATTCCAGAAACTTTCTGTTCACGAAAACAATTGTTAAAAATCACCAGAACGTGATAAAATACTGATTCTAATTGCTGCTGATCAATAAACAAATTTTCTAGGTCGTCCTATTTTGGCTGATTTTTTGGAGTTCCAGAAGTTTGCGTTAGTTACAGATTACTACAGACTGTTCTGTTTTTGACAGATTCTGTTTTTCGTGTGTTGTTTGCTTATTTTGATGAATCTATGGCTAGTAAACTAGTTTATAAACCATCGAGGAGTTGGAATACAGTAGGTTTAACACCAATATAATTAAAGAATAAGTTCATTACAGTACCTTGAAGTGGTCTTTTGTTTTCTTTCGCTAACGGAGCTCACGAGATTTTCTGTTGAGTTTTGTGTTGTGAAGGTTTCAAGTTTTGGGTGAAAGATTAGATGGATTATGGAACAAGGAGTGGCAAGAGGCTAAGCTTGGGGATGCCCATGGCACCCCCAAGATAATTTAAGGATACCAAAAAGCCAAAGCTTGGGGATGCCCCGGAAGGCATCCCCTCTTTCGTCTATTTCCATCGGTAACTTTACTTGGAGCTATATTTTTATTCACCACATGATATGTGGTTTGCTTGGAGCGTCTTGTATGATTTGAGTCTTTGCTTTTTAGTTTACCACAATCATCCTTGCTGTACCCACCTTTTGAGAGAGCCATACATGATTTGGAATTGTTAGAATTCTCTATGTGCTTCGCTTATATCTTTTGAGTTATATAGTTTTGCTCTAGTACTTCACTTATATCTTTTAGAGCACGGTGGTGGATTTGTTTTATAGAAACTATTGATCTCTCATGCTTCACTTAGATTATTTTGAGAGTCTTAAATAGCATGGTAATTTGCTTAAACAATCGTAATATGCTAGGTATTCGAGATTAGTAAAAAATTCTTATGAGTGTGTTGAATACTATGAGAAGTTTGATGCTTGATAATTGTTTTGAGATATAAAGATGGTGATATTAGAGTCATGCTAGTTGAGTAGTTGTGAATTTGAGAGATACTTGTGTTAAAGTTTGTGATTCCCGTAGCATGCACGTATGGTGAACCGTTATGTGATGAAGTCGGAGCATGATTTATTTATTGATTGTCTTCCTTATGAGTGGCGGTCGGGGACGAGCGATGGTCTTTTCCTACCAATCTATCCCCCTAGGAGCATGCGCGTAATACTTTGCTTTGATAAGTTGTAGATTTTTGCAATAAGTATATGAGTTCTTTATGACTAATGTTGAGTCCATGGATTATACGCACTCTTCTTCCTTCCACCATGGCTAGCCTCTCTAATACCGCGCACTCTTCGCCGGTATCATACACCCGCCATAAACCTTCCTCAAAACAGCCACCATACCTACCTATCATGGCATTTTCATAGCCATTCCGAGATATATTGCCATGCAACTTTCCACCGTTCCATTTATTATGACACGCTCCATCATTGTCATATTGCTTTGCATGATCATGTAGTTGATATCGTATTTGTGGCAAAGCCACCGTTCATAATTCTTTCATACATGTCACTCTTGATTCATTGCATATCCCGATTACACACGCGGAGGCATTCATATAGAGTCATATTTTGTTCTAAGTATCGAGTTGTAATTGTTGAGTTGTAAGAAAATAAAAGTGTGATGATCATCATTTTAGAGCATTGACCCAAGTGAGGAAAGGTTGATGGAGACTATGATTCCGCCACAAGTCGGGATGAGACTCCGGACGAAAAAAAGAGAAAAGAGGCCATAAAAAAATATAAAAAAGGCCCAAATAAAAAAATGAGAGAAAAGGAGAGAAGGGACAATGTTACTATCCTTTTACCACACTTGTGATTCAAAGTAGCACCATGATCTTCATAATAGAGAGTCTCTCATTTTGTCACATTCATATACTAGTGGGAATTTTTCATTATAGAACTTGGCTCGTATATTCCAATGATGGGCTTCCTCAAAATGCCCTAAGTCTTCATGAGCAAGCGATTTGGATGCACACCCACTTAGTTTATTTTGTTGAGCTTTCATATACTTATACTTATAGCACTATATTTTGTTGAGCTTTCATATACGTGGTTGTTGAGTTTTCATATACTTATAGCTTTCATATACTTATAGCTCCCGTTGCATGGCAATCCCTACTCAATCACATTGATATCTATTGATGGGCATCTCCATAGCCCGTTGATACGCCTAGTTGATGTGAGACTATCTTCTCCCTTTTTGTCTTCTCCACAACCACCATTCTATTCCACATATAGTGCTATGTCCATGGCTCACGCTCATTTACTGTGTGAAGATTGAATAAGTTTGAGAATGTCAAAAGTATGAAACAATTGCTTGGCTTGTCATCGGGGTTGTGCATGATTTAAATACTTTGTGTGGTGAAGATAGAGCATAGCCAGACTATATGATTTTGTAGGGATAACTTTCTTTGGCCATGTTATTTTGAGAAGACATAATTACTTTGTTAGTATGCTTGAAGTATTATTATTTTTATGTCAATATTAAACTTTTGTCTTGAATATTTCGGATCTGAATATTCATACCACAATTAAGAAGAATTACATTTAAATTATCCAAGTAGCACTCCGCATAAAAAATTCTGTTTTTATCATTTACCAACTCGAGGACGAGCAGGAATTAAGCTTGGGGATGCTTGATATGTCTCCAACGTATCTATGATTTTTGATTGCTCCATGCTATATTATCTACTTTTTGGACATTATTGGGCTTTATTATTCACTTTTATATTTTTTTTGGGACTAACCTATTAACGGTGGCCCAGCCCGTAATTGTTGTTTTTGCCTATTTGAGTTAGTAGAAAAGGAATATCAAACGGAGTCCAAACGGAATGAAACCTTCGAACGTGATTTTGAGCAAATATGATCCAGGAGACTTGGACCTCTACGTCAAGAAACAAAAGAGGAAGCCACGAGGTAGGGGCGTGCCTACCCCTGTAGGCGCCCTCCACCCTCGTGGGCCCCCTGTTGCTCCACCGATGTACTCCTTCCTCCTATATATACCTACGTACCCCCAAACGATCAGATACGGAGCCAAAAACCTAATTCCACCGCCGCTACCTTCTGTACCCACGAGATTCCATCTTGGGGCCTGTTCTGGAGCTCCGCCGGAAGGGGAATCGATCATGGAGGGCTTCTACATCAACACCATAGCCCCTCCGATGAAGTGTGAGTAGTTTACTTTAGACCTTCGGGTCCATAGTTATTAGCTAGTTGGCTTCTTCTCTCTTTTTGGATCTCAATACAATGTTCTCCCCCTCTCTCGTGGAGATCTATTCGATGTAATCTTGTTTTGCGGTGTGTTTGTTGAGACCGATGAATTGTGAGTTTATGATCAAGTTTATCTATGAACAATATTTGAATCTTCTCTGAATTCTTTTATGTATGATTGGTTATCTTTGCAAGTCTCTTCGAATTATCGGTTTGGTTTGGCCTACTAGATTGATCTTTCTTGCAATGGGAGAAGTGCTTAGCTTTGGGTTCAATATTGCGGTGTCCTTTCCCAGTGATGAGGGGGCAGCAAGGCACGTATTGTATTGTTGCCATCGAGGATAACAAGATGGGGTTTTTATCATATTGCATGAATTATTCCTCTACATCATGTCATCTTGCTTAAGGCGTTACTTCGTTTTTATGAACTTAATACTCTAGATGCATGCTGGATAGCGGTCGATGAGTGGAGTAATAGTAGTAGATGCAGGCAGGAGTCGGTCTACTTATCTCGGACATGATGCCTATATACATGATCATACCTAGATATTCTCATAACTATGCTCAATTCTGTCAATTGCTCAACAGTAATTTGTTCACCCACCGTAGAATACTTATGCTCTTGAGAGAAGCCACCAGTGAAACCTATGGACCCCGGGTCTATCTTCATCATATTAATCTTCCAACACTTAGTTATCTCCTTTGCTTTTTTACTTTGCTTTTATTTTAATTTTCATCTTTATCACAAAAATACCAAAAATATTATCCTATCATATCTATCAGATCTCACTCTCCTAAGTGGCCGTGTAGGATTGACAACCCCTTACCACGTTGGTTGCGAGGATTTATTTGTTTTGTGTAGGTGCGACGGACTCGCGCGTAGCCTCCTACTGGATTGATACCTTGGTTCTCAAAAACTGAGGGAAATACTTACGCTACTTTGCTGCATCACCCTTTCCTCTTCAAGGGAAACCAAGGCAGTGCTCAAGAGGTAGCAAGTCTGCCCAATGTGACCGAGATGAGGTGGTTCGTCGTTGCACCGACGAGCATGGTACCGGGATGGAAAACATGGTGCAATACTTGGATGATGCTCGGGATTTTGATGAGGAGATGGAGGAATCTGCAAAGGCCTTCAATGAAATGTTGGAGTCCTCAAAACGTCCGCTCCACGATCACCCTGAGCTTTGTCAGTTGGATGCCATCTCACAAGTAATGGCTCAAGGCTCGATTCAACTTGGGCAGAGAATGCTACGACGCAATTATGACAGTATTTGGACGCTTTCTACCCAAAGGCCATGTAATGCCTGCAAACCTGTACCAGTCGGATAAAATCCTCCGTGCACTGAAGATGCCCTATGAGAAGATACATGCCTGTGAGAAAGGATGAGCCTTATTTAGGCTTGAATATGCGGACTTGAACTATTGTCCCATTTGCAAGTCTTCTAGGTATGTTGTGGTAGACAACAGTATGGGTGAGAAGACGCAGACCAAAATCCCCGTTAGTGTTCTTCCGTATATGCCAATCGTACCAAGACGTCAACGTCTTTTCATGGTTGAAGAGACAGCCAAACAGATGACATGGCACAAAACGGGCAAAAGAACCGAACTAGATGCAAATGGGAATCTGATGATGGTACACACATCGGATGGTGTTGCGTGGAACAAGTTTGATGAATTACATGATGACAAAGCAGCAGATCCGAGGCATCCTCGAGTCGGCGTCAGCACGGATGGGTTCAGTGTGTTTGGTCTGACGGCAACCCAATACAGTTGTTGGCCCATATTTGTCTACATTTTCCTGACGTTGATAATTCCAGGGCCCAACTATCCGGGGAAAAATATGAATGTGTACATGCAGCCGCTTAAGGACGAATTGCAAGAAGCCTGGGATAATGGGTTCAAGACATACGACGCCTATAGCAAACGGAACTTCATAATACGTGTCTGGTACATGTACTCGACGCATGACTTGCCGGCATATGCGCTATTCATTGGCTGGTGTGTGCATGGAAGGTTCCCGTGCCTGACATGCAAGGGAGCTCTTGAGTTTCGTTGGCTTCAGGCCGGTCGCAAGTTTTCTTGCTTCGACATGCATAGACAGTTCCTCGATCCTCGCCATAAGTTCAAGAAAGACAAGAAGAACTTCATCAGAGGTAGAGTTTTCAAAAACTCTGCACCACCTGCGTTGACAGAGCCAATGCACTGGATCGATTAAACGCTCTCGAGCCAGATCCAGAGCGTCTAGGGTACTTCAAGGGGTATAATTCTAAACACGCATGGACTCACAAGACATGCTTATGGGATCGGCCTTACTTCAAAGACCTCCTTTGCCCACACAACATCGAAGTGATGCACATTGAGAAGAATATCGCCGAGGCACTTTTTGGTACATTGTTCGGCACAAATGGGAAGTCAAAGGATAATACTAAGGCTAGAGTCGATCTGGAGGCGCTATGTGATAGGCCGTTACAAAACATGAAAGAACCGAAAGGAAAGCAGAACTGGACGAAGCCAAAGGCATGGTTCAACCTTGGAAGGCCAGTTATGAGGGAAATTATCTTGTGGGTGCAGCAGCAGTTGATGTTCCCTGATGGGTATGCAGCGAATCTAAAGAGGGGAGCGAATGTTGATAAATTGAAGATATTTGGTCTCAAGAGTCATGATTGGCACATATGGATTGAGCGGGTAATGCCGGTGATGTTGCGTGGCTTCATACCTGAGGATGAATGGCTAATCTTGGCGAACTCAGCTATTTCTTCCGTGGTCTTTGTGCGAAAGAACTATCGCCTGGCGTGCTAGAAGAAATGGAAGAGTTGGCGCCGGAGTTGATCTGCAAGTTAGAGAAGATGTTTCCACCGGGCTTCTTTAATCCAATGCAGCATTTGATTTTGCATGTCCCGACCGAGGCAAGATTGGGGGGGGGGGGGGCGTGCAAAATCGTTGGTGCTACCCAACTGAGAGGATGCAGAAGACGCTTCGGCAAAAATGTAAAAATAAACATAGAATTGAAGCATCGATGGCTGAGTCATTCATCACTGAGGAGGCGGCAAACTTCGTGACAGCACACTACGAAGCCAAAAATCGTTATTTGCATAATCCGAAGCCTCGGTACAATGCTGACGAACCTCAAAAGGG
This sequence comes from Aegilops bicornis, assembly GCA_021605145.1. Lineage (NCBI taxonomy): Eukaryota > Viridiplantae > Streptophyta > Magnoliopsida > Poales > Poaceae > Aegilops > Aegilops bicornis. The sequence continues at coordinate 576,067,440 of CM038669.1, forward strand.
TGGATTCAACCTCAGCCTATTCAAAGGGAATCTCGCACCAGCCAGTGGTTCGAAACTAGTATCTTTGGATAACGAAGAATGGCGGACCATTACCTTGTATATCTTCAACAACCTGACAGAAGTGCGGTCGTACATCGAGTAAGTTCTCGGTACATTGTTTCGCATCTTCTATTTCCTTTGAACTGCTCTTATTCCTGGATATTTCATACAGTCGATACATCGCCATATTCTCGTATGGAGCGGGGATCCAAAAGGATTCCGTCGAAGAGTATGAGCTTCTCGTAAATCAAGGAGGCGGCTATCCCGGTTTCATCTCTTGGTTCAAACAAACGGTAATTTCTATTAGACCATTTCATTTCATTCACTAATTTGTGCCTAATGCAACAATCCTTTCGTATTAAACTTGTAGGCTAATTCAGAGTCTATGGACGCCGAATTGAGACAAGTCGCTAATGGTTTTGACTATAAGGTGCATTAATTTGACAACACGACATCAATGGGTATCGCTCGTACCTATGGCAAAGAGCTATCTATGGCCAATCGAAAGTCTACAAATTGTTGTGTATCCGCTATCGTGAAGGAGGTACCGAGTATTATGGGAGAGTTGAAGCAATTTATGAACTTCTATTCTATGTTGAAAACCCACTGAATGTCGTACTCTTCAAATGTTATTGGTTTCAGCCGAAGGAGACTAGAAGGACTCATGAACATATAGGGCTAGTTGAAATCAAACAAAGCACCCACTTAGATGTTCCTGATGTCTATATTACGGCTCAACAGGCGACCCAAGTATTCTATCTACCGTGGGCCTGCCAAACTAATCCAAATCTGAAAGGTCGGGATGTCATTTATGAAGTGCCGCCACGTGCTAGACTATCTCCCCCAAAGGTAGAGGATTATGAACCTCACATTAACCCAGACACATATGAAGGAGAATTCTTCCAAGAGACACGTCTTTCCAAAAAATGTTTCAAGAACCGCTATACTTCACCCCAAAACATTGAAGTAGATAGCGACAGTGAATCCGGCATCACCCCAGAGGAGGAACAAGAAGAGCCGGAACAAGAAGAGGTTACTACTGCGGATGACCTGTCAATGCTTGACCGATTACGTCAAGGTGGCCTTCCACATGTTGATCTTCTTTGAACCCTATGAGCACGTCATTGATGATAGTGATGATGATGATTATGCATTTATTGATTATAGTGATCGAGATTATTAGTAGCCCGCTCCTACACCTCCATGATCACGGTAAGTTTCTCTAGTGTTTTGATTAACAAATGCATAAAGACCTAGACTTAGCTTTATTTCCTCCAAAATGACTTAATAGGCTTACTGACCTCCTAAACCATCCATTTTACCTAAGTTAGCTCTAAAACGATCTATACTTAGCTTTGTTTCCTCCAAAATGACCTAAGTTAGCTCTAGTTAACTATGTTTGCTCAATAATGACATGTACTTAGCTTACTTATGTCAAAAATGGCATAATTAGCTCATAAACGATCCATTTTACCTAAGTTAGCTCTAAAATGATCCATTTTACCTTAGTTAGCTCATAAACAATTCATTTTACCTAACTTAGCTCTAAAATGACCCATTTTACCTTAATTAGCTCATAAATGATCCATTTTACCCAAGTTAGCTCTAAAATGACCCATTTTACCTAGGTTAGCTCCAAAATGACCCATCTTACCTAGGTTAGCTCTAAAATGATGCATTTTACCTAAGTTAGCTCATAAACGATCCATTTCACCTAGATTAGCTCTAAAATGATGCATTTTACCTAAGTTAGCTCATAAACGATCCATTTCATCTAGGTTAGCTCACAAACGATCCATTTCACCTAGGTTAGCTCATAAACGATCTATTTCAACTAAGTTAGCTCATAAATGATCCATTTCACCTTAGTTAGCTCATAAACAATCTATTTCACCTTAGTTAGCTCATAAACGATCCATTTCACCTTAGTTAGCTCATAACGATCCATTTCACCTAAGTTAGCTCATAAATGATCCATTTCACCTAATTTAGCTCATAAACAATCCATTTCACCTAGGTTAGTTCTAAAATGATGCATTTTACCTAAGTTAGCTCATAAACGATCCATTTCACCTGGGTTAGCTCATAAACGATCCATTTCACCTAGGTTAGCTCATAAACGATCCATTTCAACTACGTTAGCTCATAAATGATCCATTTCACCTTAGTTAGCTCATAAACGATCCATTTCACCTTATTTAGCTCATAAACGATCCATTTCACCTTAGTTAGCTCATAAACGATCCATTTCACCTAAGTTAGCTCATAAATGATCCATTTCACCTAAGTTAGCTCATAAATGACATATACTTCTTCTTCTAGTCTTCTTCTTCTAGTCACCTTTTTTCTAACTTTCTTATTTGCCATTTTGCAGATCTCATTCACTTCACGGAAGCTAGCTTGCTATGATGGAGTGCTTGTTTTTTCTTTCATTCTCTTCTAGTATTCTTAGCTTGCTATGATGGAACAATGTGTATGTGCAACTTGCTATGTATGAATGGATGGAACTATATATGTATGTACGATGAAACTTATTGCTGGATATGTCATATGTTTGCTGTGAAATAACCCTGTGAAATATATCTATATATGTCATATATATTTGCTGTGAAAATTGTTGGACTTACAAAACCAGAAAAAAGAGCCAATGCAGGCTCTTTGCCGTCAGCCACCGACGGCAATGGGCTCTTTGCCGTCCGCCGCGGATGGCAAAGAAGCCACGTGGCAGCCAACTGTGCTTCCTGGGAACTGACCAATTTGGTCAGTTTGCCTACAGTGGCGTGATAACCCACAAGTGTAGGGGATCGCAACAGCTTTCGAGGGTAGAGTATTCAACCCAAATTTATTGATTCGACACAAGGGGAGCCAAAGAATATTCTCAAGTATTAGCAACTGAGTTGTCAATTCAGCCACACCTGGATAACTTAATATCTGCAGCAAAGTATTTAGTAGCAAAGTAGTGTGATAGTAGTGGTAACGGTAACAAAAGAGTAATGAAAGCAACATTTTTGGTGTTTTGTAATGATTGTAACAGTAGCAACGGGAAAGTAAATTAGCATAAACCAGTATATGGAAAGCTCGTAGGCATTGGATCAGTGATGGATAATTATGCCGGATGCGGTTCATCATGTAACAGTCATAACATAGGGTGACACAGAACTATCTCCAATTTATCAGTGTAATGTAGGCATGTATTCCGAATATAGTCATACGTGCTTATGGAAAAGAACTTGCATGACATCTTTTGTCCTACCCTCCCGTGGCAGCGGGGTCCTAATGGAAACTAAGGGATATTAAGGCCTCCTTTTAATAGAGAACCGGAACAAAGCATTAGCACATAGTGAATACATGAACTCCTTAAACTATGGTCATCACCGAGAAGTATCCCGATTATTGTCACTTCGGGGTTGTCGGATCATAACACATAATAGGTGACTATAGACTTGCAAGATAGGATCAAGAACACACACATATATTCATGAAAACATAATAGGTTCAGATCTGAAATCATGGCACTTTTCGGGCCCTAGTGACAAGCATTAAGCATAGCAAAATCATAGCAACATCAATCTCGTAACATAGTGGATTCTAGGGATCTTACTCTAATAAAACTAACTCGTTTACATGATAGATCTCATCCAACCCATCACCGTCCAGCAAGCCTACGATGGAATTACTCACGCACGGCGGTGAGCATCATGAAATTGGTGATGGAGGATGGTTGATGATGACGACGGCGACGAATCCCCCTCTCAGGAGCCCCGAACAGACTCCAGATCAGCCCTCCTGAGAGGTTTTAGGGCTTGGCGGCCGCTCCGTATCGTAAAACGGGATGACTTCTTCTCTCTGATTTTGTTCTCTCCGAAAGCAAATATATAGAGTTGGAGTTGGCGTCGGAGGGTCTCCAGGGGGCACACGAGGTAGGGGGGACCTGAAACTCCATGGAACATCTTAGAAAAAATAATAAAAAATCCTCATAAGATGTTCCGTGGATTTTCAGGTCATTCCGACAATTTTTGTTTTCTGCACATAAAACAACATCATGGCAATTCTGCTGAAAACAGCGTCAGTCCGGGTTAGTTCCATTCAAATCATACAAGTTAGAGTCCAAAACAAGGGCAAAAGTGTTTGGACAAGTAGATATGACGGAGACGTATCAACTCCCCCAAGCTTAAACCCTTGCTTGTCCTCAAGCAATTCAGTTGACAAACTGAAAGAGAAAAAGAAAAAAATTTACAAACTCTGTTTGCTCTTGTTGTTGTAAATATGTAAAGCCAGCATTCAGGTTTTCAGCAAAGATTATAACTAACCACATTTGTAATAATTCTCGGGTCTCATGTTTACTCATATCAATGGCATAATCAACTAGCGAGTCATAATAATAAATCTCGGATGACAACACTTTCTCAAAACAATCATAATATGATATAACAAGATGGTATCTCGCTAGCCCTTTCTGAGACCGCAAAACATAAATGCAGAGCACCTTTAAAGATCAAGGACTGACTAGACATTGTAATTCATGGTAAAAGAGATCCAATCATAGTCATACCCAATATAAATTAATAGTGATGGATGCAAATGACAACTGCGCTCTCTAGCTAGTGCTTTTAATAAGAGGGTGATGACTCAACATAAAAGTAAATAGATAGGCCCTTCACAGAGGGAAGCAGGGATTTGTAGAGGTGCCAGAGCTCGGTTTTGAAATAGAGATAAATAATATTTTGAGCGGTATACTTTCATTGTCAACATAACAACTAAGAGATGGCGATATCTTCCATGCCACACACATTATAGGCGGTTTCCAAACAGCATGGTAAAGTTTATACTCCCCCTCCACCAACAAGCATCAATCCACGGCTTGCTCGAAACAACGAGTGCCTCCAACATACATCAGGTCCCAGGGGGAGTTTTGTTTGCAATTAATTTTGATTTAGTTTTCATAAAGCATGGGACTGGGCATCCGGTGACCAGCCATGTTCTCGTGAGTGAGGAGGAGTCCACTCCTCTTGAGAATAACCCGCCTAGAATGGAAGATCTGAGACAACCCTAGTTGATACATGAGCTATTCAAGCATACAAAACATAATTTCATTTGAAGATTTAGAGTTTGGCACATACAAATTTACTTGGAACGGCAGGTAGATACCACATATAGGAAGGTATGGTGGACTCATATGGCATAACTTTGGGGTTTAAGGGATTGGATGCACAAGCAGTATTCCCGCTTAGTACAAGTGAAGGCTAGCAAAAGACTGGGAAGCGACCAACTAGAGAGCGACAACAGTCATGAACATGCACTAAAATTAATAAACATTAGATGCAAGCATGAGTAGGATATAATCCACCATGAACATAAATATCGTGAAGGCTATGTTGATTTGTTTCAACTACATGTGTGAACATGTGCCAAGTCAAGTCACTTAAATCATTCAAAGGAGGATACCACCCCATCATACCACATCACAACCATTTTAATAACATGTTGGCACGCAAGGTAAACCATTATAACTCATAGCTAATCAAGCATGGCATAAGCAACTATGACCTCTAATTGTCATTGCAAACATGTTTATTCATAATAGGCTGAATCAAGAACGATGAACTCATCATATTTACAAAAACAAGAGAGGTCGAGTTCATACCAGCTTTTCCCATCTCAGTCAGTCCATCATATATCATCATAATTGCCTTTCATTTGCACGACCGAACGATGTGAGTAATAATAAGAGTGCACGTGCATTGGACTAAGCTAGAATCTGCGAGCATCCAATAAACACGAGAAGACAAGGCAATATGGGCTCTTGGTTAAATCAACAATAATGCATATAAGAGCCACTTCAACAATTTAATTATGGTCTTCTCCTATCGACCCCCAAAGAAAATAAAAGAAATAAAACTATTTACACGGGAAAGCTCCCAACAAGCAAAAGAAGAACGGGAAATATTTTTGGGTTTTCTTTTTAATTATTACTACTCCAGCAAGAAAGTAAACTAACTAGAAGTTACTACTATTTTTTTTGTTTTTCTTAAAGTTTATTAAACACACAAGAAGAAAGCAGGAAAAAGGAAATAAACTAGCATGCATATTATAGTGAAAGAGTATGAGCACCGACATCTAGCAATGAGTGTGTGTGAACATAAATGTAATGTCGGTGGGAAATACGTACTCCCCCAAGCTTAGGCTTTTGGCCTAAGTTGGTTCATTGCCGAGGATAGCCCGGCCGATACCCGTAGGTGTAGATGGGGTCAGTATGGCGATGAAGAGGACTCGGCGCCCTTGGCTGGCAACCGCCTCCGGATCCCAAGAATAAGCTGACTGGCGTGGAGGCTCGTATTGTGGTTCCGGCTCCGGGCCTGGTGCAGGATTTCGATAGGCTTGAACGGCCGCCCACGGAACGAGGTGAGGACCTGCAGACAAGTTAAACAAAGAAGGAGCAGGCAAAGTAATAGTCTCAGGGCAATGTTTATCAAAGTACAATTTATATTTAAGCTCCCCTTCCTTGCCCTTAATAATAAAGTCATGCGCTAGCATACTCTTATAATCTAAATAAGCACTAGGCAGAAATTTTTCTTCTTTCTCATAAAGCCTAATGGGTAAGTTAAAATGTGCAGCTAGGCGCGAAGCATAAATACCTCCAAAGATGGGGCCTTTAGTACGGTTCAAACTTAATCGTTTAGCAATAATTCCGCCCATACTAACGGAGTTATTGTGGTATAAACCATGGAACAAAATGATAATATTAGGAACACTATGGTTTCCACAGTTTCCACGACCAATCAAGCAACGACTAGCAAATAAGGCAAAGTAGCGTAAAACAAGAAAATGTATGCTAGTGATTCTTGCATCAGAAACCTTCCTGGTTTCTCCCACAGTGATGGTGTTAATAAATGCTTCCACTTCATTACGGTGTGGTTCATCTAAGGTACCCTCTGAGGGTATTTTGCAAACCTCGCAAAATTCAGCTAATGGCATCTTCTTAACAACGTCATACAAATGAAATTCTACTGAAGGAGGTGATTCCTTAGGAAAATAGTAGAAGTTTTGCACGAAAGTATTAGTGAGTAAGAGATAATGATGACGTTGGTCGCGGAGGAAGTTGGTGAGGCTAGCATTCTCAATCAATAAGTAAAATCCTCATAAATTCCGGCTGTCCTCAAGAAGTCATTGGAAGGCCATTCACACGGCCGGACCTCCGCGGTACGAGACAAATTATATTTGGGCCTCTGTGCTTCTTCATTTTGTTTTTCTTTCGAGCTTCGGCTCGACGAGCCCCTCAAAAGTCTCTTCATTATTTTCTGAAATAATCTGAATTTTTAGTAACTTCAAACAAAAGTGAACCAACTTCAATAAAATTGATAGCAACTACTGCTACAAGTACCTAGAGCCTATATCAAGCATTAGAACTACTTGGAACCATATAAAATTGACATGAAAGCTCAAGAACATGGTCACCTATGCAGCACAAATTTGCAATGAATAAAGCACTAGAACAAAAACTAATTGGACCAATGGAGGAGTCACATACCAAGGAACAATCTCCCCAAGCAGTTTTGTGAGAGGTGCTTTGAGCAAGGAGATCGAAAATCACCGCAACGGGGGCTGGAACTCGTGTTTGAGCTAGATATTTGTGTTTGTGGGAGGAAGAAGAAGAGGATGGGTGCAGGAATAAGTGGAGGAGGGCCACCGTGGGCCCACGAGGCAGGGGGGCGCGCTCAGGGGGGTAGGGCGCGCCCTCCACCCTCATGGCTAGGTGGCAGCTCCCCCCGTGGTATTTTTGCACCATAAATCCTAAAATATTCTCGAAAAAATCATATTAAATTGGCATGGCATTCTGAGGACTTTTATTTTCGGGGCATTTTTATATTGCACGGATAAATCAGGAAACAGACAGAAAAATACTATTTTTACTTTATTTAAACTAAATAACAGAAAGTATAAAGAGGGTACAGAAGGTTGTGCCTTCTAGTTTCATCCGTCTCATGCTCATCAAAAGGAATCCACTAACAAGGTTGATCAAGTCCTGTTAACAAACACATTCCGAATAACATGAACCGGAGAAATTTCGAATAACACTATGTTACCTCAACGGGGATATGCACATCCCCTATAATAAGAATATCATATTTCTTCTTGACAGTAGGAAGAGGAAATTCAAAACCTCCAAATATAATCGATGGAATTTTTCCAATAGAGTTGATGCTATAAACTTGAGGTTGTTTCCTCACAAAGTGTACCGTATGCTCATTACCATTAATATGAAAAGTGACATTGCCTTTGTTGAAATCAATAACAGCCCCTGTAGTATTCAGAAAAGGTCTTCCAAGAATAATAGACATACTATCGTCCTCGGGAATATCAAGAATAACAAAGTCCGTTAAAATAGTAACGTTTGCAACCACAACAGGCACATCCACACAAATACCGACAGGTATAGCAGTTGATTTATCAACCATTTGCAAAGATATTTCAGTAGGTGTCAACTTATTCAAATCAAGTCTATGGTATAAAGAGAGAGGCATAACACTAACACCGGCTCCAAGGTCACATAAAGCAGTTTTAACATAATTTCTTTTAATGGAGCATGGTATAGTGGGTACTCCTGGATCTCCAAGTTTCTTTGGTATTCCACCCTTAAAAGTATAATTAGCAAGCATGGTGGAAATTTCAGCTTCCTAGATCTTTCTCTTATTGGTAATGTTATCCTTCATATACTTAGCATAAGGATTTGTTTTGAGCACATCGCTTAATCGTGACACGCAAAAAAATAGGTCTAATCATTTCAGCAAAGCGCTCAAAATCCTCATCATCCTTTTGTTGGACGGTTTGGGAGGAAAAGACATGGGTTTCTGAACCCATGGTTCTCTTTCTTTACCATGTTTCCTAGCAACAAAGTCTCTCTTATCATAACGTTGATTCTTTGATTGTGGGTTATCAAGATCAACAGCAGGTTCAACTTCTACATCATTATCATTACTAGGTTGAGCATCATCATGAACATCATCATTATTTTCGCTAGGTTCATGTTCATTACCAGATTGTGTTTCAGCATCAGAAATAGATATATCATTTGGATTCTCAGGTGGTTCAGCAATAGGTTCACTAGATGTTTGCAAAGTCCTATCATTTTTTGTAATATCCCAAATTTTCAATTTGGAATGTTATACATTAGATCATCATGCATATCATATTTTTCTCGCATTTTTCCGATCCTAGAAATTTCACGCAACTCAAGGACCCTCGGAGAGAGTTGGAAGTTTCATTATTTTCATATTTGGGATTTTCCAAATCTTGAAAATAGGATCATTGGATTTATTTAAATTATCTTCATAACATTTTTCCTATAAAAATATTTGAGAGGGAATAATATGACTTTCCCAAGCATTTAGGAAAAATGAAGATATTATAAATAAACCAAATTTGGTTTTGGAAGATTTATTTTGCTTAGGCGAAAATGAGCATTTTAAAAATTTTATGCAAGTATATTGTTTTTAAAGTTCATTTTGTTCGACTCATTTTTAGGAGTCGGGAAAATTTGTTTTAATTAATTTGGAGTTCGTTTGATATTTTATTTAATTCGTTTTGTTTTAATTTAAAAAAACGCTTCGGGATCGAGGCCCACTGGCCCAGCCAGCTGTGCCCTGTGCCCAGGCGCCTGCCCACCTCCTCCTCCTCGCGCGCGCCTTGGGCGGACTCCGCCGCCGCCAGACGCCATCGCCGCCGCCCGAGTCCCGCCGACCCGCCTCATGCCCTCCCCAAGCCACCGGCGCCCGCACTTTATAACCCGCCGCCCCTCTCCCTCACCTCGATCCGCCGCCCGCCCTCACCAGCCAAGCCGAGCCGCCTTGCCGCCGGAACGCCGCCGCCGTCCCTCGCCGACGCTTGGTAGCCCCGCCGCCCCTCGCCGACCACGGGACCCCGCCACCCGGGAGCCGGGACCTCACAAGTAGAGAGCCACCGGAGGTAGCCCCGCCGATCCGGTTTTCCCGTGAACTGATCCGGTTTATTTTAAAAAATATGTTCGGTTTTTTTAAAAACCTAGATTGGTTTTATTTTTTTCGGTTTCTTATTTAACGAACGCCCACCGAACCGTTCGCTTCAATGAACATGTTCGTTAGATTCGTTCGTTAATCTAACGCTCACTGTTTAACTCGATCGTCATGATTCTGTTTAATCGGAATTAATCCTTATTATCTGATGTGATTTCAGATCTGAATTTCAAAACTGTTTTATTTCTTGCTCGTTTATCGGAATCAGGTTATTCAAGCGCTGAGTTTCAGAACGAAACCGCCGTTCCGACTAACCTACTTTCACAGAGTTTTGCTACTGTGAAATTTTGACCTAGTTTTAGATTGCTAAACCGAGTCGTTCTCTCTCGAGTTCCGACATTCCATGCGTTATTGATTTGATTATTTTTCAACCAGGGTTCTTAATTTTAACAATCATGTTATATATTTTATTAGAGATTTACCCCTGCATTAGATGAGTGCTTATTGTATGCGTGGTGTTTGTCTGCGTTAGATCACCCGGAGTGCGCCGCTTGTTATTTGAATCTCTAGGACTCATGGATCATCGGCAAGGCAAGTAACACTTTGATCATACCTTTTCTACTACCCAGCTTTTTATGCATTAGATCAAACCCTCAAACACTTGCATGTTTAGGATCTAATTAAATTGTGGGATTGGGAAGTAGATTGAGGTAGTACCTATTACTGCTTTACTTATGAAACCTTGGGAGTTACTTCACGTTTGCTTGATTATGCCATGCTATGCTAGTAGACGTGGATTGGGTGAGTGAATATCCATGACAGATGTGAGATTGTTAATTAATGGTTTATTTAAGGTGGCAACCTAAACACACATCTGGGTGGATTGAGGCACTGGTTACTATCGAGATTTGCCAGTATTTCTTCGGACCGCCACCCGTGCTCTAAGGGATCATGAGATTATTCAAACTAGAAACTTCCGTGTGCAGCCACAAGCCAATTATGGGCTCTGGCGTAGTTGACTAAGTTGTGCGAACTCTTACGGGCGGACTAGCGGATGTAGGGGATGTAGGTTGGTACGGTCTACCCACATGTAAGGTGCTAAGCGCTTCGAAAGACTATGTCTCGGTCATCCGCTTCTCAAACACCATGTAGTCACGAGAACCAAGCGGAGGCGATCGAGTCTTGTGGGGAAAAGTGCATAAACCTCTGCAGAGTGTATAAACTAATCATGATTAGCCGTGTCCCGGTTATGGACATCTTGAGTATCTAGTACTTGATTATCATGTGAATCTCAACATGTTACTTCTAAAATAAATGTATTGGGTTTTAATGAGTACTTTTTAATTGGGATTGAGGATGCTGTCAACCATCTTCAATGTTTAACAACCACCATGATAGTTAAATAAAATTATTCCTTTGATGTAGGGAAAAATTGGCTTTTCGCAAAAATGTAACCGTAGAGCCTTACCACCAGCCATATATGCATGTAGTATAGGCTTATTGCATCATTGCTCTTTACGTGTTACATTGCCGCATATTCCATGTCTTGACCCGTTTCGGCTGCAACTTTTCATGTTGAGACTTTTGAACGACGAGTAAGATGTTAGGTTGTGGTTCTATACTCGGTGATGTCATTTGGAGTTGATGGACTCACTCGTTTTCCAAGCCTTCCATTGTTATTATTAGATGGCCTTAAGCCATATTATTGTATTAAGTTCCCTTGTGGACAACGATGTAATAAGTGTGTGATTGCTACTCGCTATAAATCCTTGAAGCATCAGGTCTTTGGTCAAGACATCGATCCAGGATGACATCGAGTACAGAGCGCTAGATCCATTCGGTCTGGTCGCGACAGAGAATGGTATCGAGCACACCGACTATAGGACACGACCACTAAGATAAAGCCATAGATCACTACTCTCTTCTCATTTTCTAACTCCTCATCTTTTCTACTCTCTTTAGGATGACGGACGCGAAGATCAAGTACACCCAACCAGATGAAGGCACACCATTTGGATTTCACTTGAAGGAAGTTACCAAGTACACGAACATTGGATTACCAAGCTTCACCGGAACTTTCAACGCCACTCTGCACGAAGAGGAGCTATTTGGAAGATTCACGCTCACGTTCGGGAAGGACATTCGCCCCAATCACCAAGCCTATAGATAGTGTTTTCGATTGCACCAACTTGGAGTCCGGGAAAGAGCATGGCAGCTCACATCACCATGGGACGCATTGGAGAAGTTTACCAAGAAGACCTCAAGGACACAATCTACCAGATTTGCGGACGCCGAGACGACAAATGGGAAATCGTCAACACTAAGAAGGATAGATCCATTGCAGCATTTATCCAGAGTTAAACCAGCACATTCGACGCCAGGAGAACCAGATGTGCAATGATATGTTGGAGTTGCAAAATGCAAAAGGAAGGATCATCGAGCTTGAAGAAGAACTCAAGACAACTTGCAAGGACTATATGGACGAGATCGTAGCTCTAGCAAGACACAATAACGATCTTAAGTACGAGATTGAAGAACTCAAGAAGAAGTTGGCGCTCTGGAAGGAAGACCAGTATGTCAATCACCCAAGCGACTACATCAACATCGACGACACCGATTCGGATCCAAGCGAACCCGACTTTGAAGACGGTCGAGCGTACATTATGGAGTCTTCCACGGTTCAAATTAGTAGAACTCCCCCACCTATTAGTAGTATTTCCCTCCATGTAAACATTATAGTACACGCACTTTTGCGATAGTTAGATCGTTGTAAGCCCTTGTTTGATTTAATGAAGTGATTTTGTGTGCATTTGCTCATGTGCATTTGGGTAGTGATTTCCCCTTAGACCTCATTCTATTCTAAATTCTCATCTTTTCTAAACCCATCGGATGCCTCCTAGACGCGACCCGGATTTGTTTTCCGCCAGAGATCACCCAATTGATTCAAAGCAGAATACCTGATTCAAACATTGGTGCGTAACTGTGGCAACAACAACAACAACAACCCACCGCCACCACCACCACTGCGGATCATCCGACTCGTTTCCTTAGACTAAATCCGCGGTGTATTCCAAAGAGCACCGAGCCAATTGTAGCAGATGACCGGCTCCGCAAGATAGGAAGGGAGCTGACCACTGCAGGATGCACGGATGGAGAAAGAGTGAAGTTTGCAGCGCATCGGCTTGAAGGACCCGCAGAAGCATGGTGGGAGAATTTCACAGCCACTTACCTCAGAGACACCGGCCACATGGGATCTGGCCAAGAAAGCTTTTCAGACAGCTCATGTTTCGGCAGGAGCTATGGCCATGAAGAAGCGTGAGTTTCGCAACTTACGCCAAGGAGGAAGGACTGTTGGCACAAGACGTGGATGACTTTAGTAAACTAGCACGTTATGCCCCAGATGACGTTATACGGATGCAGCTAAGGTGAGAAGTTTCTAGAAGGACTGAATGATGAGTTCAAGATGCCGTTGATGGTAGCGGTTTCAATAACTACCAGGAATTAGTAGACCGAGCCCTCATGATTGAAGGAAAGCAAGAAGAATTGAGAACTGCAAGCGGAAGTATGGACAAGGGAAGTATAACTCGAGCTCAGCAGAAACCTCGTTATACCCCTAAATCAGGAATTCAGTTTGAGCATACCCATGGAGGAGGAAATTCATAACCATAACGGCACCAAAAATGGGAACGGGAATGGAGGAAGCAGCAGACAGAATCGCACCAACCCGTCAACACCATCCAGAGTAGACCTAAGTCATGTTACTTGCTTTAAGTGCCGCAAGACTGGGCACTATGCAAATGACCGCCTGTGACGGCCGTAATGGAAATGGCAATGGAAGCTCGAAAGAAGCCCAACCCTTTCAATAGAGGACAGGTGAACCACATTGAAGTGGAGGAGGTTGAAGATCAGCCCGATGCAAGAATTGGTAAGTTTTGGTTAAGTCATTTACTGCAGCTTGTTCTTTTCGATACTGGTGCATCGCATTCATACATATCAAGGGGATTTGTGGATAAGTACAAGCTACCAACCCAAGCCCTTAGGTCACCCATGCTAGTAACCTCACCCGGAGCAGAGTACATGGCTAGTAAATGGTGTGATCGACTGCCATTAAGGATTGGACCCTATGTTTTCCCCTCGGACCTAATAGTTACGGGATCCCAAGGATTGGATGTGATATTAGGAATGGATTGGTTATCAAGTATGGAGGAAACATTGATTGCTCCACTAGATCAATTTTGCTCACCACACGAAGGAAGAAGGATTAAGTATGTATCACGGCATGAGCCGAGGAGAGCACAAGTTAATTGCTTATCGAGTGGTACAGGAAGAAGTACCGATGGTGAAGGATTTTCCTGATGTATTTCCTAAGAGTTGCTGTGGAATGCCACCGGATAGAGACATTGAGTTTTGATCGAGTTGCCGTGAACAGTGCCCTATATCGAAGCGATCAGTATAGGATGCCAAAGACAGGATTTGGCGGAAATCAAGAAGCGATTAAGGAACTTTTGGATAAAGGTTTTATACGCCCAAGCTCTTCACCTTGGGGATCACCCGCTTTGCTAGTAGAGAAGAAGGATGGATCTTTGAGAATGGTTGTTGATTACCGTGGATTAAATGAAGTAACAATCAAAAACAAGTACCCACTACCTATGATAAATGACCTGTTTGATCGCTTGCAAGGAGCCAAAGTGTTTTCCAAGATCGACTTGCGATCAGGGTACCATCAGTTGAAGATTCGGGAGCAGGACATACCCAAGACAGCATTTACCACGAAATATGGACTATACGAGTATACCGTTATGTCATTTGGATCGACTAACGCACCAGCCTATTTCATGAACCTCGATGAACAAAGTGTTTATGGAGTTTTTGGATAAGTTCGCCGTGGTGTTCATTGATGACATTTTGATTTTCTCGAAGAATGAAGAGGAACACAAGGAACATTTGCGATTGGTTTTGGAGAAACTGAGGGAACACCAGTTGTATGCCAAATTCAGCAAATGTGAGTTTTGGTTAAAGGAAGTTGGATTTCTCGGACATGTTATTTCCGGAGAAGGGATAGCGATTGACCCCACGAAGGTTGAGACCGTAACCAAATGGGAAGCACCAACGACCATTGGAGAGATTCGAGTTTTCTTGGACTCGCAGGATACTACCAAGATTCATTGAGAATTTCTCAAGGATTGCTAAGCCTATGACAGAATTGTTGAAGAAGGAAAATAAATTCATATGGACTGGGACCGTGAGGCAAGTTTTCAGGAGTTGAAGAAAAGATTGGTTACCTCACCAGGTTTGATAATTGCCAGATCAAACTAAGGATTATGAGGTATATTATGACGCTTCACGCCGAGGACTTGGAGCAGTGCTTATGCAGGAAGGAAGAGTTGTTTCGTATGCTTCACGACAACTTAAGCCTCATGAGTTGAACTATGCCACTCATGATTTGGAGCTAGCAGCCGTTGTGCATGCCTTGAAGACGTGGAGACATTTTCTCATTGGAAATCATTGTGAAGTATATACGGATCACAAGAGTTTGAAGTACATCTTCACACAGAAGGAATTGAATCTCAGACAAAGGAGATGGTTAGAGCTTATCAAGGATTATGACATGAGATTGCAATATCACCCCGGAAAGGCTAATGTCGTAGCAGACGCATTGAGCCGTAAGAGCCACGTCAATACCCTAATGATGGGAGGAATACCCAATGAGTTAGCCGAGGACCTTCGAGAGCTATGTTTGGAAATAGTTCCGGGAGGCTATGTAGCAGCATTGGAGATTCAGTCGACACTAATGGACAAAATCGAGAGGCCTGGAAAGGCAGATAAGGAAGTTGCCTCTATAAAGGAGAAAATGAGCAAAGGAAAAGCTAAAGGATTTCGTGGAGGACGAGCACGATACCTTATGGTTTGAAGACCGTGTTTATGTGCCCAATGACCCGTAGATCGTGAAGTTGATTTTACAAGAAGCCCATGATTCACCCTATTCGATTCACCCAGGAAATACTAAGATGTATTTGGACTTGAAGAATACTTTCTGGTGGACCGGAATGAAGAAGGATATTGCGGAGTATGTAGCAGTTTGTGACGTATGTCAAAAAGTAAAGGCAGAACATCAGAAGCCAGCAGGATTGTTACAACCATTGCCGATACCGAATGGAAGTGGGATAAACTAGGCATGGCTTTTTATCACAGGATTGCCAAAGACTCGTTCAGGATATGACTCGATTTGGGTCATAGTCGACCGCTTGACAAAGGTAGCCCATTTCATTCGGTCAAGACTACCTATAGCAGTGCTAAGTTGGCAAAGATATACATGACTAGAATTGTATGCTTACACGGAGTTCCGAGAAGCATTGTATCGTATAGAGGAACCCAATTTACTTGAAATTTTGGAACCAGGTTACACGAAACATTGGGAACTAGATTGGAATTCAAGACAACTTTCCACCCATGCACCGATGGATGCACCGAGAGAGTCAATCAGATTTTGGAGGACATGCTAAGAGCTTGTGCACTAGATTATGGATCTAGTTGGGATGATAATTTGCCGTATGCAGAATTTTCCTACAACAACAGTTACCAAACCAGTTTGAAGATGGCACCTTTCGAAGCTTTGTATGGAAGAAGGTGCAGGACACCATTGTTATGGGACTAAACCGAGACCGTCGATTGTTCGGACCAGATTTGATTAAGGAGTCTCAACAGAAAGTTAAGTTGATTCGAGATGTGCTCAAGGTAGCCCAGTCCGGACAAAAGAGCTATGCCGATTCAAAGCGCAGCGATTGAGTATGAAGTTGGAGACAGTATATCTCGAGTATCCCCGCTTCGAGGAGTTAAGCGTTTTGGAGTTAAAGGAAAGTTAGCACCCGCTTCGTTGGACCGTATAAGATTTTGCAACGCATGGGAGAAGTTGCGTATAAGTTGGAATTACGGAAGGACTGTCAGGAGTTCATGATGTATTCCATGTTTCTCGATTGAAGAAATGTCACCCGAGATAGCAGAGGTACCGTTAAGAGACACAAGTACCATTGGAAGCAATTCGGTTGAAGGATGACTTGACATATGAGGAAAAACCAGTTAAGATTCTCGATTATGCCAAAGCAGAGTTACCCGCAGCAAGGTTATCAAGTTTTGCAAAGTTCGGTGGAGCCACCACACCGAGGATGAAGCCACACAGGAAAGAGAGGAAGTTTTGCTCAAGGACCACCCTCACCTATTTTCTAGCCAACCCGAATCTCGAGGGCTTAGATTCATCTTAAGGGTAGGTTTGTAACATCCCAAATTTTCAATTTGGAATGTTATACATTAGATCATCATGCATATCATATTTTTCTCGCATTTTTCCGATCCTAGAAATTTCACGCAACTCAAGGACCCTCGGAGAGAGTTGGAAGTTTCATTATTTTCATATTTGGGATTTTCCAAATCTTGAAAATAGGATCATTGGATTTATTTAAATTATCTTCATAACATTTTTCCTATAAAAATATTTCGAGAGGGAATAATATGACTTTCCCAAGCATTTAGGAAAAATGAAGATATTATAAATAAACCAAATTTGGTTTTGGAAGATTTATTTTGCTTAGGCGAAAATGAGCATTTTAAAAATTTTATGCAAGTATATTGTTTTTTAAAGTTCATTTTGTTCGACTCATTTTTAGGAGTCGGGGAAAATTTGTTTTAATTAATTTGGAGTTCGTTTGATATTTTATTTAATTCGTTTTGTTTTAATTTAAAAAAACGCCCCCCCTGGGCCGAGGCCCGGCCATGACCACGGGCCAGGCCCTGTGCCCCAGCCCACCTCCTCCTCCTCCTCGCGCGCCCTTGAGCGGACTCCCGCCGCCGCCGCCGCCATCGCCCGCCCGCCCGAGTCCCGCCCGGCCTCCTTGCCCCCTCCCCAAGCCACCGGCGCCCGCTTATAACCCGCCGCCTCTCCCTCACCTCGATCCGCGCCCGCCCTCACCGCGCCAAGCCGAGCCGCCTTGCCGCCGCCGCCGCCGCCGCCGTCCCTCGCCAGCCGGTAGCCCGCCGCCTCGCCGCCTTCCAGGCCAGCGGACCCGCCACCTCGCCGGACCCATGGCGAGAGATACCGGAGGTAGCCCGCCCGATCCGGTTTTCCCGTGAACCGATCCGGTTTATTTTAAAAAATATGTTCGGTTTTTTAAAAACCTAGATTGGTTTTATTTTTTCGGTTTTCTTATTTAACGAACGCCCACCGAACCGTTCGCTTCAATGAACATGTTCGTTAGATTCGTTTCATAATCTAACGCTCACTTTTTAACTCGTTCGTCGTTTTTCTTTTTAATCGGAATTAATCCGTTATTTTCGATTTGATTTAAGATCTGATTTTCAAAACTGTTTTATTTCTTGCTCGTTTATCGGAATCAGGTGATTCAAGCGCCTGGAGTTTCGTAACGAAACCGCCGTTCCGACTAACCTATTTTCACAGAGTTTTGCTACTGTGAAATTAGATGAGTACTTATTGTATGCTTGTTGTTTGTCTGCGTTAGATCACCCGGAGTGCGCCGCTTGTTACTTCGAATCTCTAGGACTCGCGGATCATCAACAAGGCAAGTAACACTTTGATCATGCCTTTTCTACTACCCAGTTTTTATGCATTAGATCAAACCCTCAAACACTTGCATGATTAGGATCTAATTAAATTGTGGGATTGGGAAGTAGATTGAGGTAGTACCTATTACTGTTTTACTTATGAAACCTTGGGAGTTACTTCTATGTTTGCTTGATTATGCCATGCTATGCTAGTAGACGTGGATTGGGTGAGTGAATATCCATGACAGATGTGAGATTGTTAATTAATGGTTTATTTAAGGTGGCAACCTAAACACACATCTGGGTGGATTGAGGCACTGGTTTCTATCAGATTTGCTGTATTTCTTGGACCGCCACCTGTGCTCTAAGGGATCATGAGATTATTCAAACTAGAAACTTCCGTGTGCAGCCACAAGCCAATTATGGGCTCTGGCGTAGTTGACTAAGTTGTGCGAACTCTTACGGGCAGACTAGCGGATGTAGGGGATGTAGGTTGGTACGGTCTACCCACATGTAAGGTGCTAGCGCTTACGAAAGACTATGTCTCGGTCATCCGCTTCTCAAACACCATGTAGTGCGAGAACCAAGCGGAGGCGATCGAGTCTTGTGGGGAAAAGTCATAAACCTCTGCAGAGTGTATAAACTAATCATGATTAGCCGTGTCCCGGTTATGGACATCTTGAGTATCTATTACTTGATTATCATGTGAATATAATCATGTTACTTCTAAAATATATTTATTGGGTTTTTAATTAGTACTTTTTTATTGGGATTGAGGATGATGTCAACCATCTTCTATGTTTAACAACCACCATGATAGTTAAATAAAATTATTCCTTTGATGTAGGGAAAAATTGGCTTTTCGCAAAAACTGTAACCATAGAGCCTTACCACCAGCCATATATGCATGTAGTATAGGCTTATTGCATCATTGCTCTTACGTGTTACATTGCCAAAGATATTCCATGTCTCGACCCGTTTCGGCTGCAACTTTTCATGTTGCAGACTTTTCGACGACAGTAAGATGTTAGGTTGTGGTTCTATACTCGGTGATGTCATTTGGAGTTGATGGACTCACTCGTTTTCCAAGCCTTCCATTGTTATTATTAGATGGCCTTAAGCCATATTATTGTATTAAGTTCCCTTGTGGACAACGATGTAATAAGTGTGTGATTGCTACTCGCTATAAATCCTTGATCTTGTCTTTGTGTCAGCATTACTGATCCAGGGATGACACTGAGTACAGAGCGCTAGATCCATTCGGGTCTGGTCGCGACATTTTTCTTTTTATTCCTTTTAGAAGAACTAGGCACATCAGTATTATTTCTCTGAGAATCTTGCTCAATTCTCTTAGGGTGGCCTTCAGGATACAAAGGTTCCTGAGTCATTCTACCAGTTCTAGTAGCCACTCTAACAAAGATAATCATTTTTCTTACTATTCATTTCATTGACCAAATCATTTTGAGCCTTAAGTACTTGTTCTACTTGAGTGGTAACCATAGAAGCATGCTTGCTAACAAGTTTAAGTTCACCTCTAATATTAGCCATATAATCACCCAATTGTTTAATCATATCGGAATCATATTTCAATTGTCTACCAAAATAAGCATTAAAATTTTCTTGTTTGGCAATAAAATTATCAAACTCATCCAAGCATTGCCTAGCAGACTTATAGTGAGGAATATCACCTTCATAAAATCTATAGAGAGAATTTACCTTTACTACCTGTGTCGGGTTATCAGGATCATGAGGTTCTTCAATAGGTAATGGATTAAGATCATATTCTTCTTCAACAGGCTGTAAATTAAGACCATGTATTTCTTTAATAGGAGGTAAATTCTTAACATCTTCAGATTTAATACCTTTCTCTTTCATAGATTTCTTTGCCTCTTGCATATCTTCAGGACTGAGAAATAGAACACCTCTCTTCTTCGGAGTTGGTTTTAGAATAGGCTCAGTAATTGGCTCAGGAGCTGGCTCAGGAGCTGGCTCAAGAAGTGCCCAATTATTTTCATTTTTCAACATATTATTCAATAGAATTTCAGCTTCATCCGGTGTTCTTTCCCTGAAAAGAGAACCAGCACAACTATCCAGGTAATCTCTGGAAGCATCGGTTAGTCCATTATAGAAGATATCAAGTATTTCATTTTTCTTAAGAGGATGATCAGGCAAAGCATTAAGTAACTTGAGAAGCCTCCCCCAAGCTTGTGGGACACTCTCTTCTTCAATTTGCACAAAGTTGTATATTTCCTTTAAAGCAGCTTGTTTCTTATGAGCAGGGAAATATTTAGCAGAGAAGTAATAAATCATATCCTGGGGACTACGCCCACAACCAGGATCTAGAGAATTAAACCATATATTAGCATCACCCTTTAATGAGAACGGAAATATTTTAAGGATGTAAAATTAGCGAGATCTCTCATCATTAGTGAACAGTATGCTATATCATTTAATTTAGTAAGATGTGCCACAACAGTTTCAGATTCATAACCATGAAAAGGATCAGATTCAACCAAAGTAATTATATCAGGATCAACAGAGAATTCATAATCCTTATCGGGAACAAAAATAGGTGAAGTAGCAAAAGCAGGGTCAGGTTTCATTCTATCACTAAGAGATTCTTTACTCCATTTAACTAACAGCCTCTTAAATTTGTTTCTATCTTTGGAGGCAAAAATAGCTGCAGAAAATTTCATATCAAAAACATAACCCGCATGAATAACAGGCATATCTTCATCATCACTTTCATCAACATTATCAGTTTCAATAGTTTCTTTCTCTCTAGCCCTAGAAATTTGTTCATCAAGAAATTCACCAAGGGGCACAGTAGTATCAAGCATAGAAGTAGTTTCATCAAAAGTATCATGCATAGTAGAAGTGGCATCATCAATAACATGCAACATATAAGAACGAATAGCAGAAGCAGGTTTAGGTGTCGCAAGCGTACTCATAACAGAAGGTGAATCAAGTGCAGAGCTAGATAGCAGTTCCTTACCTCCCCTCGTAGTTGAGGGATAAATTTTTGTCTTAGTGTCTTTCAAATTCTTCATAGTGTCCAGCAGATATAAATCCCAAGTGACTCAAAGAATAGAGCTATGCTCCCCAGCAATGGCGCCAGAAATTGGTCTTGATAACCCACATGTGTAGGGGATCGCAACAGCTTTCGAGGGTAGAGTATTCAACCCAAATTTATTGATTCGACACAAGTGGAGCCAAAGAATATTCTCAAGTATTAGCAACTGAGTTGTCAATTCAACCACACCTGGATAACTTAATATCTGCAGCAAAGTATTTAGTAGCAAAGTAGTGTGATAGTAGTGGTAACGGTAACAAAAGAGTAATGAAAGCAATATTTTTGGTGTTTTGTAATGATTGTAAAGAGTAACGGGAAAGTAAATAAGCGTAAACTAGTATATGGAAAGCTCGTAGGCATTGGATCGGTGATGGATAATTATGCGGATGCGGTTCATCATGTAACGATCATAACATAGGGTGACACGGAACTAGCTCCAATTCATCAATGTAATGTAGGCATGTATTCGAATATAGTCATACGTGCTTATGGAAAAGAACTTGCATGACATCTTTTGTCCTACCCTCCCGTGGCAGCGAGGTCCTAATGGAAACTAAGGGATATTAAGGCCTCCTTTTAATAGAGAACCGGAACAAAGCATTAGCACATAGTGAATACATGAACTCCTCAAACTATGGTCATCACCGAGAAGTATCCCGATTATTGTCACTTCGGGGTTGTCGGATCATAACACATAATAAGTGACTATAGACTTGCAAGATAGGATCAAGAACACACACATATATTCATGAAAACATAATAGGTTCAGATCTGAAATCATGGCGCTCGGGCCCTAGTGACAAGCATTAAGCATAGCAAAGTCATGGCAACAGCAATCTCAGAACATAGTGGATACTAGGGATCAAACCCTAACAAAACTAACTCGATTACATGATAGATCTCATCCAACCCATCACCGTCCACCAAGCCTATGATGGAATTACTCACGCATGGCGGTGAGCATCATGAAATTGGTTATGGAGGATGGTTGATGATGACGACGGCAACGAATCCTCTCTCCGAGCCCCGAACGGACTCGAGATCAGCCTCCCGAGAGGTTTTAGGGCTTGGCGGCGGCTCCGTATCGTAAAACGCGATGATTCCTTCTCTCTGATTTTTTCTCTCCGAAAGCAAATATATAGAGTTGGAGTTGGCGTCGGAGGGTCTCCAGGGGGCCCACGAGGTAGGGGGCGCGCCATGGAGGGGGGGCACCCTCGTGGACAGGGTGTGGGCCCCCTGGTCTTCATCTTTGGCAAGGATTTTTTATTATTTTTTCAAAGATGTTCCGTGGAGTTTCAGGTCATTCCGAGAACTTTTGTTTTCTGCATAAAACAACATCATGGCAATTCTGCTGAAAACAACGTCAGTCCGGGTTAGTTCCATTCAAATCATACAAGTTAGAGTCCAAAACAAGGGCAAAAGTGTTTGGAAAAGTAGATACGAAAGAGACGTATCAACTCCCCCAAGCTTAAACCTTGCTTGATATCAAGCAATTCATTTGACAAACTGAAAGAGAAAAATAAAAACTTTTACAAACTCTGTTTGCTCCTGTTGTTGTAAATATGTAAAGCCAGCATTCAGGTTTTCAGCAAAGATTATAACTAACCACATTTGCAATAATCCTGGGTCTCATGTTTACTCATATCAATGGCATAATCAACTAGCGAGTCATAATAATAAATCTTGGATGACATCACTTTCTCAAAACAATCATAATATGATATAACAAGATGGTATCTCGCTAGCCCTTTCTGAGACCGCAAAACATAAATGCAGAGCACCTTTAAAGATCAAGGACTGACTAGACATTGTAATTCATGGTAAAAGAGATCTAACCATAGTCATACCCAATATAAAGGTGCATTTTGCCGTCTGCTGATGGCAAAGGCCCCTTTGCCGTCCGCTTCAGAAAGCAGACGGCAAAGAAGGTCTTTACCGATCCTTTCTTTGCCGGTGCATTTTGCCGTCCGCCGTTCATGCCTTTGCCGCCCGCCTTGGTTGGCGGCAAATTAGCTGATTCCTGTAGTGCTTGCGGCAGCGGAACTTCCGATCTAGGTTAATTTCTGGAGGTTTCTGTATATAAGAGCTTTTGGCGTCGAGAACAAGTCAGGGGGTCTCCGGGTTGTCCACGAGGTAGGGGGCGCGCCCAGGGGGTGGGCGCGCCTCCTACCCTCCTGGGAAGCCCGGGACTCTTCTGGCCCAACTCTCTTACTCCATGGCCTTCTTATGGTCCAAAAATAAGCTCCATCAAGTTTCAGGTCAATTGGACTCCGTTTGGTTTTCCTTTTCTGCAATATTCTAAAACAAGAAAAAAAAAACAAGCGGCACTTTGGGCTCTAGGTTAATAGGTTAGTCCCAAAAACCATATAAAATAGCATATAAATGCATATAAAACATCCAAGGTTGATAATCTAATAGCATGAATACTTCATAAATTATAGATACGTTGGAGATGTATCAGCATCCCCAAGCTTAATTCCTGCTCGTCCTCGAGTAGGTAAATGATAAAAGAAATAATTTATGAAGTGTGAATGCTAGCAAGTGCACAAGTTAGACAATAATAGTTCAATCACTTTTTCTAGCATCATTATATGTCATATCAGTAGCTCATCTTCATGAAACTTTTCATGATCAAGTAACAAGTTATTCACGTGTTAAAGTATAGATCATAAACTTTCTTGAAACTAACAAACTATATTCTCAGTCATCAAACAATTGCAATTCATCTTATTTTTAGGAAGGGTCTATGTCAGACCTTTGATTTAGCAAACTCCACATACTCAACTATCATTTAATCTTTTACAATTGCTAACACTCACGTGATATTTATGGGTTCAAAGTTTTAATCGGACACAGAGAAAGATAGGGGCTTATAGATTTGCCTCCCAACATTTTACCTCAAGGGTAATGTCAACATTAATAGTTCATGATAACTTACATCCAATT
Source organism: Aegilops bicornis (assembly GCA_021605145.1). Taxonomy (NCBI): domain Eukaryota; kingdom Viridiplantae; phylum Streptophyta; class Magnoliopsida; order Poales; family Poaceae; genus Aegilops; species Aegilops bicornis. The sequence continues at coordinate 576,092,040 of CM038669.1, forward strand.
GGATATATATATCGGGATCTTTCCAACACAATGTGCTTGCCAAAGGATAAAATATAAAAAGGGAAGGTGAAGATCACCACGACTCTTGCATAAGGTAGAAGATAAAAGTAAAAGATAGGCCCTTCGCAGAGGGAAGCAGAGGTTGTCATGCGCTTTTATGGTTGGATGCACAAATTCTTAATGCAAAAGAACGTCACTTTATATTGCCACTTGTGATATGGACCTTTATTATGCAGTCTGTCGCTTTTATTTCTTCCACATCACAAGATCGTATAAAGCTTATTTTCTATACATTAATAGATCATACATATTTAGAGGGCAATTTTTATTGCATGCATCTATGACAACTTACTTGAAGGATCTTACTCAATCCATAGGTAGGTTTGGTGGACTCTCATGGCAAAACTCGTTTTAAGGGATGTTTGGAAGAACAAGTAGTATTTCTACTTGGTGCTAAGAATTTGGCTAGCATGAGAGGGAAAGGCAAGCTCAACATGTTGGATGATCCAGGACAATATACTTTATTTCAGATATAAGAAAACATAACCCATTACGTTGTCTTCCTTGTCCGACATCAACCTTTAGCATGTCATATTTTAATGAGTTCTCACAATTACAAAAGATGTCCAATATAGTATATTTATATGTGAAATCTCTCTTCCTTCAATATTCTTTCATGAATTGTTCAAGTGACCAATTCTACGTTTGCTAACTTTCAATGAGTTTACTACCTATACTTATTATGTGTGCAGTCATTACTCCCCATTTTATAAGCATATGAAACATATATAAATTCAAATTTATGACATTCTATTCATTCAACAATTTACTCATAGGATATACGTGAAGCACATGAGCAAATGACAAACTACTCCAAAAGATATAGGTGAAGAACACCGAGTAGTCAAATAATTAACTAGCCATGGGAGGATTCTTTTTCATTCAATAATTCAGATCCAATGATTTTATTCAAACAACAAGTAAAATGAAAATATGCTCGAAGAAAAACACATATCATGTGATGAATAAAAATATAGCTCCGAGTAAGGTATACCGATAGTTCTGAAGACAAAAAAAAGGGGATGCCTTCCGGGGCATCCCCAAGCTTAGGTGCTTGAGTCTTCCTTGAGTATTACCTTGGGGTGCCTTTGGCATACCAAGCTTAGGGTCTTGCCACTTCTTATTCTCCTCATATTGATATCTCACCCAAAGCTTGAAAACTTCAATCACACAGAACTTAACAAAACTTCCTGAGATACGTTAGTATGATAAAGAGTAAACCATTCACTTTGGTACTGTCTAAGACAAGGTTCATAATTTTTCCCACACGATTTCTACTGTACCATATCATTTCTACAATTTATATTGAGAAATATAAGCCATAGAAACTAGAAAACAGGGAAACTATGCAATGAAAACAGAATCTGTCAGAAACAGAACAGTCTGTAATGATCTGAACAGCAACAATACTTCCGCTACTCCAATAATTATGAAATAAATTTGTGGACGTGAGGAATTTGTCTATTAATCTTCTTCAAAAAGAATCAACTCTAAATCTCTCTTCTGTAAAAAAATGGTAGCTAATCTCATGAGCGCAAAGTTTCTGTTTTTTACAGCAAGATCACATTAACTTTCACCCAAGTCTTCCCAAAGGTCTTACTTGGCACGTTTATTGAAACAAAAGCTATAAAACATGATTACTGCAGTATATTAATCATGTAAACACACAAAAACAATAAGGTTAAATATTGGGTTGTCTCCCAACAAGCGCTTTTCTTTAATGCCTTTTAGCTAGGCATGATGATTTCAATGATGCTCACATAAAAGATAAGAATTGAAACATAAAGAGAGTGTCATGAAGAATATGACTAGCACATTTGAATCTAACCACCTTCCTATGCCTAGGGATTTTTTGAACACATAATTTAAAGGAACAAGAATCAACTAGCATAGCAAGGCAAAACAAGTATAACTTCAAAACTTTAAGCACATAGAGAGGAAACTTGATATTATTGCAACTCCTACAAGCTTATATTCCTCCCTCATAATAATTTTCAGTAGCATCATGAATGAATTCAACAATATAAACATCACATAAAGCATTCTTTTCATGATCTACAAGCTTAGAAATTTTTCTACTCTCCACATAAGCAAAATTCTTCTCATTCGGAATGGCGGGATCACTAGTTCCTAAAGTTGACACTCTTCCAAACCCGTTTATATGATAGTATTATTCATACTACAAAATATATAAGTGAAGTTCATGGAGAATTCTACAATTAATATAGACTAACCAATATCCAAGCTGACAATATATAAATGAAGCACACGAAGCATTCTATAAAACCATACTAAAAAGATTTAAGCGAAGCGCAAAGAGCATTCTATAAGGTCATACTCAAAAGATATAAGTGAAGCACATGAAGTATTCTATAAACCAATGAAGTTATATCTCATACTAGCATGGTTCTTAAAGGAAAAACAAAAACACAAATGACATAAATCATGTGAACAGAACAAAAACCGAGGTATACCGATAATTGTTGAAGAAGAAAGATGGGATGCCAACCGGGGCATCCCCAAGCTTAGATGCTTGAGTATCCGTGAAATATTTACTTGGGGTGCCTTGGTCATCCCAAAGCTTCAACTCTTTTCTCTCTTTGTTCTTCTCACATCGGTAACTCCTCGTTCTTCGAACACTTCATCCAAAAAAACTTAACAAAAACATTGTGAGATCCGTTAGTATAATAAAGCAAATCACTACCTTTAGGTACTGTTTCAAACTCATTCCAATTTCATATTAGAACTATATCTACTGTATTCCAACTTCAACATGGTTCATACCCCCCGATACTACCCATAGATTCATCAAAATAAGCGATCAACACATAGAGAATAGAATCTGTCTAAAACAGGACATTCTGTAGTAATCTGGAGGTTTAGTAAACTTCTTTAACTCCAAGAAATTATGAAATAAATTTGAAAATTTTAAAAATTTGTACAGAAGTAATTTGCAAAAAGTTTCAGACCCATTTGACTTTCCAGTTAAAAATGTAAATTCACGCACTACAGCCAAAGTTTCTGTTTTTGTTCTGCACATGGCAAACAAGCAATCTAATCATCCTAAAACCAAAGCTTGACACATTATTTTTATAATACAATGGAAATATACAAGGGGATAATTATTTACAGAGAAACTTCTGTGAAAAATTCTACATTGTTTCCGTGAGCATGAACACAAGTGCTCAAGGTCGACCCTCACTTCTTCAATGCTTAACTTTCCAATCACTTCTCTTTTTGAAAAACTTTTTAGGCATGAGAGGCAAGTAATTTTTTTTGTATTTTTATTCTTTTAAAATTTTTGTATGTTTCACCCACAACTAAATAGAAACAAAAAGGAAAAACAAAATCTACCTAGTGAAGAAAGCAAACAAGCATACACGAGAATATCAACCCCACGCTATTGCTCCCCGGCAACGGCGCCAGAAAAGAGCTTGATAATCCCCAAGTGAAGGGAATCATCGTAGAAATTTCCAAAGGTGGAAGTGATAAGTATGGAGTGTCGAACCCACAAGGAGCTAAAGGTAAGATCAATATTCTCTCAAGCCCTATCGCCATCGACATTAATTTCACGACAATCAATGTTTGCTTCCAACTAGAAACGAGAAATAAAACTACGTTGTGGGTATGAAGAGGATAACTTTGCATGGTGTCGGAGAGCTAAAACATAAAAGTAGGTGTTGTTATCATAAAGTTAGAATATATTACTAAATATTATAAATAGCGAGTGTGGAATAATGATGGATTAGTGTGCGGAATTGTCCTAGGCAATTGTTAACAAGACCGGTAGTCGTCATTGCAATTTAATATGAGGGAGAGGCATAAGCTAACATACTTTCTCTTCTTGGATCATATGCACTTATGATTGGAACTCTAGCAAGCATCCGCAACTACTAAAGATCATTAAGGTAAAACCCAACCATAGCATTAAAGCATAAAGTCCTCTTTATTCCCATACGTAACAACCTCCTTACTCGGGTTTGTGTTTCAGACAATCACCAACCCACTATAAGCGAATCATGAACGTATTGCAACACCCTACAGCGGAAATCCCTCACGCTTGCGCGACACGGAGGGCACCACAGGACAACACCAAAAAAACATACAACTCGTACCAATCTAGATCATCAATCAACCCAAAGACAAAGGATATCTACTAAAAACATCATAGGATGGCAACACATCATTGGATCATAATATGTGGCATAAAGCACCATGTTCAAGAAGGGATTACAACGGGGTGCGGGAGAGTGGACCGCGTAAAAGAGATGAGGATGGTGATGTTGATGAAGATGATCACCGCAGCGATGATTCACCTCCCGATGGCACTCCGGCGCCACCAAGAGAGAGGAGGAGAGGTTCTCCCCCTTGTGCTTCCACCTCCATGGCCTCCCCCCTAGATGGGGAGAGGTTCTCCCTCTGGTCCTTGGCCTTCATGGCGATGATGGGCCCTCCGGGATCCTCGTCCATGGCCTCCGGTGATGATGACCCCCTCCGGCAGGGTGCCGGAGAGGGCTTAGATTGATTTCTTGTGGCTACAGAGGCTTGCGGCGGCGAAACTTCTGATCTAGGTTAATTTTTGGAGGTTTCTATATATATAAGAGGTTTTGGCGTCGAGAACAAGTCAGTGGGGTCTCCGGGCTGTCCACGAGGTAGGGGTCGCGCCCAGGCCTCCCACCCTCGTGGACATCCCGGGACTCTTCTGGCCCAACTCTTTTACTCCATGGCCTTCTTATGGTCCAAAAATAAGCTCCGTCAAGTTTCAGATCAATTGGACTCCGTGTGGTTTCCCTTTTCTGCGATATTCTAAAACAAAAAAAAACAGAAACTGGCACTGGGCTCTAGGTTAATAGGTTAGTCCCAAAAACCATATAAAATAGCATATAAATGCATATAAAACATCCAAGGTTGATAATCTAATAGCATGAATACTTCATAAATTATAGATACGTTGGAGACGTATCATAGTCGTACGTCTTCATGATCGACCGATCCTAGTACCGAACATACATCACCTCCGCGATGTGCACACATTCAGCTCGTTGACGTCCCACGAACTCACGATCTATTAGAGCTTCGTGGGAGAGTTTCATCAGCACGACGGCGTGATGATGGTGATGATGAAGCTACTGGCGCAGGGCTTCGCCTAGGCACTACGACGATATGACCGAGGTGGATTATGGTGGAGGGGGGCACCGCACACGGCTAAGAGATCAATGATCAACTTGTGTGTCTATGGGGTGCCCCCTCCCCCAGATATAAAGTAGTGGAGGAGGGGAGGCCGGCCCTCTACTATGGCGGCATGGGGAGTCCTACTCCCACCGGGAGTAGGATTCCCTTCCAAGTAGTAGGAGTAGGAGAGAAGGAAGGGAAGAGAGAAGAGAAGGAAGGAGGGGCACCGCCTCCCCTAGTCCAAAGCTGCCTGCCCTAGGCAGCCCTCTCTCCCTAAAGCCCAATAAAGCCCATATACTCCCGGCGAATTCCCGTAACTCTCGGTGCTTCGATAAATACCAACCACTCGTAACCTTTTCGATGTCCGAATATAGCCTTCCAATATATCGATATTTACATCTCGAACATTTCGAGACTCCTCGTCATGTCCCTGATCTCATCCGGGACTCCGAACAACCTTCGGTACATCAAAACACATAAACTCATAATACCGATCGTCATTAAACGTTAAGCGTGCGGACCCTACGGGTTCGAGAACTATGTAGACATGACCGAGACTCATCTCCGTCAACAACCAACAATGAACACGGATGCTCATACTGGCTCCTACATATTCTACGAAGATCTTTATCGGTCAAACCGCATAACAACATACGTTGTTCCCTTTGTCATCGGTGTGTTACTTTCCCGAGATTCGATCGTCGGTATCTCAATACCTAGTTCAATCTCGTTACCGGCAAGTCTATTTACTCGTTCTGTAATGCATCATCCCGCAACTAACTCATTAGTTACATTGCTTGCAAGGCTAATAGCGATGTGCATTACCGAGAGGGCCCAGAGATACCTCTCCGACAATCGGAGTGACAAATCCTAATCGCCAACTCAACAAGTACCATCAGAGACACCTGTAGAGCACCTTTATAATCACCCAGTTATGTTGTGACATTTGGTAGCACACAAAGTGTTCCTCCGGTATTCGAGAGTTGCATAATCTCATAGTTATAGGAACATGTATAAGTCATGAGAAAGCAATAGCAATATAGTAAACAATCAAATGCTAAGCTAACGGAATGGGTCAAGTCAATCACATCATTCTCTAATGATGTGATCCCGTTAATCAAATGACAACTCATGTCTATGGCTAGGAAACTTAACCATCTTTGATTCAACGAGCTACCAAGTAGAGGCATACTAGTGACACTGCTTTGTCTATGTATCCACACATGTACTAAGTTTCCGGTTAATACAATTCTAGCATGAATAATAAACATTTATCATGATATAAGGAAATGTAAATAACAACTTTGTTATTGCCTCTAGGGCATATTTCCTTCAGGGGGGGGGGGTCACCACTTCCTCAGCGGGCCTTCGCCCTTCCGAGCAGCTATAGGCTTCAGCGGCTGGTGGAGTGTCTTGGTCGTCTGACGAGTAGGTGCAGTTGTCGCCATCGTCGGTGTCGGAGTCGGAGAGGACGATGAACCCTTCATCAGGCGGACCACCTTGTCCTTGTCCTGTTCCAACTTGGCGACCCAAGCCTTCTCGGCCGCTGCCTCCTTCGCTTCGCGCTCTGGTACGTCTCCAATGTATCTATAATTTTTGATTGCTCCATGCTATATTATCTACTGTTTTGGACCATATTGGGCTTTATTTTCCGCTTTTATATTACTTTTGGGACTAACCTATTAACCGGAGGCCTAGCCGAGATTTGCTGTCTTTTGCCTATTTCAGTGTTTCGAAGAAACGGAATATCAAACGGAGTCCAAACGGAATGAAACCTTCGGGAACGTGATTTTCTCACCGAACATGATCCAGGCGACTTGGACCCTACGTCAAGCAACCAACAGGGAAGGCACGAGGTAGGGGGCACGCCCTCCCCCCAGGCGCGCCCTCCACCCTCGTGGGCCCCCTGTTGCTCCACCGGCGTACTTCTTCCTCCTATATATACCTACGTATCCTCGAAAGATCAGATACGGAGCCAAAAACCTAATTCCACCGCCGCAACTTTCTGTATCCACAAGATCCCATCATGGGGCCTGTTCCGAAGCTCCGCCTGAAGGGGAATCCACCATGGAGGGCTTCTACATCATCATAGCCTCTCCGATGAAGTGTGAGTAGTTTACCTCAGACCTTCGGGTCCATAGTTAGTAGCTAGATGGCTTCTTTTCTCTTTTGGGATCTCAATACAATGTTCTCCCCCTCTGTCGTGGAGATCTATTCGATGTAATCTTCTTTTTTGCGATGTTTTTGTTGAGATCGATGAATTGTGGGTTTATGATCAAGATTATCTATGAGCAATATTTGAATCTTCTCTGAATTCTTTTATGTATGATTGGTTATCTTTGCAAGTCTCTTCGAATTACCTGTTTGGTTTGGCCAACTAGATTGGTAGTTCTTGCAATGGGAGAAGTGCTTAGCTTTGGGTTCAATCTTGCGGTGTCCTTTCCCAAAGGATGTGAAGGGGCAACAAGGCATGTATTGTATTGTTGCCATCGAGGATAACAAGATGGTTTTTTTATCATATTGCATGAATTTATCCCTCTACATCATGTCATCTTGCTTAAGGCGTTACTCAGTTTTCATTAACTTAATACTCTAGATGCAAGGATAGCGGTCGATGAGTGGAGTAATAGTAGTAGATGCAGGCAGGAGTCGGTCTACTTGTCTCGGGCATGATGCCTATATACATGATCATACCTAGATACTCTCATAACTATGCGCAATTCTGTCAATTGCTCAATAGTAATTCGTTCACCCACCGTAAAATACTTATGCTCTTGAGATAAGTCACTAGTGAAATCTATGGCCCTCGGGTCTATTCTCTATCATATCAATCTTCCATCACTTTATTATTGCTTTGCTATTTTACTTTGCATCTTTATACCAAAAATACCAAAAATATTATCTATAATCTCTATCAGATCTCACTCTCGTAAGTGACCGTGAAGGGATTGACAACCCCTAATCGCGTTGGTTGCGTTGAGCTATTTGTTTTGTGTAGGTACGAGGGACTTGCGCATGACCTCCTACTGGATTGATACCTTGGTTCTCAAAAACTGAGGGAAATACTTACGCTACTCTGCTGCATTATCCTCTCCTCTTTGGGGAAATCCAACGCAAGCTCAAGAGGTAGCAAGAAGAATTTCCGCGCCGCTGTCGGGAGTCTATGCAAAAGTCAACATACCAAGTACCCATCACAATCCCTTATCTCTCGCATTACATTATTTGTCATTTGCCTCTCGTTTTCCTCTCCCCCATCACCCTTGCCGTTTTATTCGCCCTCTCTTTTCCGTTTACCTCTTTTCGCTCGCTTTTCCCTCGCCATGTCGGAATTAAAAAGATTTGGGGGTCCTCTACCGAGTTCTAGTGCTTTAGACAATCCTGCTATCTTATCTAAACTCATAAATAAAAATGCTATGGAAAAACCTGCCGGAATTATCAATGAAAACCTTAGCAATTTTGATGAAGAAGATTCTGGAATATTTCGTTATTTACTTGATGAATCTTTGAAAGATGCTTGTATAGGCTATTAAGAATGGTATAGCTATGTACCCCAATACCGCATTGAGGTTTACTTAAAAGCTTTTATGTTGGGTTACCCGCTTGCTCAAACAAGTCTTGGATTCTATTTTTGAAGAGGGTTTTCTTGAAGGGGACCCCATAGATACCTATGAAAAGATGAAAACTATATTTTGGCACCCTGTTAACGAGAAAGTTGAAATTAGATCTCTTTTGCTTTCTTGCCAAAACGAATCTATCAAAGAGATAAAAGCTAGCCTAGATGCCAACTTCCGCAGCATAATTAATCTTTCTTCTACCATTAATAGCCATGTACTTTGTCAAAATAGAAGGATTAATTCCATAGATAGCAAGATTGCTCCCTTCTTCCCTAAAACCAAAGATGGCAACACCTAGATCTATCCTTGCTTTTATGCATAGCTAAGGGCGTTAAACGATAGCGCTTGTTTGGGGGCAACCCAATTTTATTTTTAGTTTTTTGTTTTTGTTTCTGTTTAGGAATAAATAATCCATCTACCTTCTGTTTAGATGTGGTTTTATGTTTTAATTAGTGTTTGTGCCAAGTTAAACCTATAGGATCTTCTTGGATGATAGTTATTTTATCTTGCTGTAATTTTCAGAAACATTCGGTTCACGAAAACTATTGTTACAAATCACAAGAACGTGATAAAATAGTGATTATAATTGCTGATGATCAATAAACAAATTGCCTAGGCCTTCCTATTTTGGCTGAATTTTTGGAGTTCCAGAAGTTTGCGTTAGTTACAGATTACTACAGAATGTTCTGTTTTTGACAGATTCTGTTTTTCGTGTGTTGTTTGCTTATTTTGATGAATCTATGGCTAGTAAAATAGTTTATAATCCATAGAGAAGTTGTAATACAGTAGGTTTAACACCAATATAAATAAAGAATGAGTTCATTACAGTACCTTGAAGTGGTCTTTTGTTTTCTTTCGCTAACGGAGCTCACGAGATTTCTGTTGAGTTTTGTGTTGTGAAGTTTTCAAGTTTTGGGTGAATTTTTTTGATGGATTATGGAACAAGGAGTGGCAAGAGCCTAAGATTGGGGATGCCCATGGAACCCCAAAGATAATCTAAGGACACCAAAAATTCGAAGCTTGGGGATGCCCCCGGAAGGCATCCCCTCTTTCATCCACTTCCATCGGTAACTTTACTTGGAGCAATATTTTTATTCACCACATAATATGTGTTTTGCTTGGAGCGTCTTGTATGATTTCAGTCTTTGCTTATTAGTTTACCACAATCATCCTTGTTGTACACACCTTTTGAGAGAGCCATACATGAATTGGAATTTGATAGAATACTCTATGTGCTTCACTTATATCTTTTGAGCTATATAGTTTTGCTCTAGTGCTTCACTTATATCTTTTAGAGCACGGTGGTGGATTTGTTTTAAAGAAACTATTGATCTCTCATGCTTCACTTAGATTATTTTGAGAGTCTTAAATATCATGGTAATTTTCTTAATAATAATAATATGCTTGGTATTCAAGATTTGTAAAACTTTCTTTTGAGTGCGTTGAATACTAAGAAAAGTTTGATGCTTGATAATTGTTTTGAGATATGGAGGTAGTAATATTAGAGTCATGCTAGTTGAGTAGTTGTGAATTTGAGAAATACTTGTGTTAAAGTTTGTGATTCCCGTAGCATGCACGTATGGTGAACCGTTATGTGATGAAGTCGGAGCATGATTTATTTATTGATTGTCTTCCTTATGAGTGGCGGTCGGGGACGAGCGATGGTCTTTTCCTACCAATCTATCCCCCTAGGAGCATGCGCGTAATACTTTGCTTTGATAACTTGTAGATTTTTGCAATAAGTATATGATTTCTTTATGACTAATGTTGAGTCCATGGATTATACGCACTTTTCTCACCCTTCCACCATTGCTAGCCTTTCTAATACCGCTCACTTTTCGCCGGTATCATGCACCCACCATATACCTTCCTCAAAACAGCCACCATACCTACCTATTATGGCATTTCCATAGCCATTCCGAGATATATTGCCATGCAACTTTCCACCGTTCCGTTTATTATGACACGCTCCATCATTGTCATATTGCTTAGCATGATCATGTAGTTGACATCGTATTTGTGGCAAAGCCACCATTCATAACTCTTTCATACATGTCACTCATGAATCATTGCATATCCCGGTACACCGCCGGAGGCATACACATAGAGTCATATTTTTTTCTAAGTATCGAGTTGTAATTGTTGAGTTGTAAGTAAATAAAAGTGTGATGATCATCATTTTTAGAGCATTGTCCCAAGTGAGGAAAGGATGATGGAGACTATGATTCCCCCACAAGTCGGGATGAGACTCCGGACAAAAAATAAATAAAATAAATAGAAAAGAAAAAAGGCCATAAAAAAAGAGAAAAGGCCCAAATAAAAAAAAGAAAAAAATGAGAGGAAAAGAGAGAAGGGACAATGTTACTATCCTTTTACCACACTTGTGCTTCAAAGTAGCACCATGATCTTCATGATAGAGAGTCTCTCATTTTGTCACCTTCATATACTAGTGGGAATTTTTCATTATAGAACTTGGCTTGTATATTCCAATGATGGGCTTCCTCAAATTGCCGTAGGTCTTCGTGAGCAAGCGAGTTGGATGCACACCCACTTAGTTTCTTTTTGAGCTTTCATATACTTATAGCTCTAGTGCATCCGTAGCATGGCAATCCCTACTCACTCAAATTGATATCTATTGATGGGCATCTCCATAGCCCATTGATACGGCTAGTTGATGTGAGACTATCTTCTCCCTATTTGTCTTCTCCACAACCACCATTCTATTCCACATATAGTGCTATATCCATGGCTCACACTCATGTATTGCGTGAAGATTGAAAAAGTTTTGAGAATGTCAAAAGTATGAAACAATTGCTTGGCTTGTCATCGGGGTTGTGCATGATTTAAATACTTTATGTGGTGAAGATAGATCATAGCCAGACTATATGATTTTGTAGGGATAACTTTCTTTGGCCATTTTATTTTGAGAAGACAAGATTGCTTTGTTAGTATGCTTGAAGTATTATTATTTTTATGTCAATGTTAAACTTTTGTCTAGAATCTTTCGAATCTGAATATTCATACCACAATTAAGAAGAATTACATTGAAATTATGCCAAGTAGAACTCCGCATCAAAAATTATCTTTTTATCATTTACCTACTCGAGGACGAGCAGGAATTAAGCTTGGGGATGCCTGATACGTCTCCAACGTATCTATAATTTTTGATTGCTCCATGCTATATTATCTACTGTTTTGGACCATATTGGGCTTTATTTTCCTCTTTTATATTACTTTTGGAACTAACCTATTAACCAGAGGCCCAACCCAGATTTGTTGTTTTTTGTGTGCCTATTTCAGTGTTTCGAAGAAACGGAATATCAAACGGAGTCCAAACGGAATGAAACCTTCGGAAACGTGATTTTCTCACCGAACATGATCCAGGAGTCTTGGACCCTACATCAAGCAGCCAACAGGGAAGGCACGAGGTTGGGGGGCGCACCCTTCCCCCCAGGCACGCCCTCCACCCTCGTGGGCCCCTTGTTGCTCCACCGACGTACTTCTTCCTCCTATATATACCTACGTACCCCCGAACGATCAGATACGGAGCCAAAACCTAATTCCACCGTTGCAACTTTCTGTATCCACGAGATCCCATCTTGGGGCCTGTTCCGGAGCTCTGCCTGAAGGGGAATCCACCACGGAGGGTTTCTACATCATCATAGCCTCTCCGATGAAGTGTGAGTAGTTTACCTCAGACCTTCGGGTCCATAGTTAGTAGCTAGATGGCTTCTTCTCTCTTTTTGGATCTCAATACAACGTTCTCCCCCTCTCTCGTGGAGATCTATTCGATGTAATCTTCTTTTTTGCGGTGTGTTTGTTGAGACTGATGAATTGTGGGTTTATGATCAAGAGTATCTATGAGCAATATTTGAATCTTCTCTGAATTCTTTTATGTATGATTGGTTATCTTTGCAAGTCTCTTCGAATTATCCGTTTGGTTTGGCTAACTAGATTGGTAGTTCTTGCAATGGGAGAAGTGCTTAGCTTTGGGTTCAATCTTGCAGTGTCCTTTCCCAAAGGATGTGAAGGGCAGCAAGGCATGTATTATATTGTTGCCATCGAGGATAACAAGATGGGGTTTTATCATATTGCATGAATTTATCCCTCTACATCATGTCATCTTGCTTAAGGCGTTACTTTGTTTTCATTAACTTAATACTCTAGATGCATGCTGGATAGCGGTCGATGAGTGGAGTAATAGTAGTAGACGCAGTGTGAGTCGATCTACTTGTCTCGGACGTGATGCCTATATACATGATCATACCTAGATACTCTCATAACTATGCTCAATTCATCAATTGCTCAACAATGAATTCGTTCACCCACCGTAAAATACTTATGCTCTTGAGATAAGTCACTAGTGAAATCTATGGCCCTCGGGTCTATTCTCTATCATATCAATCTTTCATCACTTTATTATTGCTTTGCTTTTTTACTTTGCTTTTTATTTTACTTTGCATCTTTATACCAAAAATTCCAAAAATATTATCTATCATCTCTATCAGATCTCACTCTCGTAAGTGACCGTGAAAGGATTGACAACCCCTAATCGCGTTGGTTGCGTTGAGCTCCTTGTTTTGTGTAGGTACGAGGGACTTGCGCGTGGCCTCCTACTGGATTGATACCTTGGTTCTCAAAAACTGAGGGAAATACTTACGCTACTCTGCTGCATTATCCTCTCCTCTTCGGGGAAATCCAACGCAAGCTCAATAGGTAGCACGCTCCGACTGCTCAATAGCAAGCAGGAGCGCCTTGGCGTCTTCCGTCGAAGACGTCGAGCATCCATCTCCGTCGTCGTGAGCGGTCGGCGATAGACCCATGTGAGGAGACGCGCGTCTCATCAGGGTCCGCCTCTGTCCCGCGGCGGCGGCGCGCAGGCTGCTCCACTGCGTCCCTCTCCCGTGCACGCTGCCTCTCGCAGCGCGCGTCTCCGTTTTCGGAGGGCGCGTGCTGGCCAGCGGCACGGGAGCTAGCTGATGGTGTCCTGGACTAGGGGGTACTCACCACGTCGTCTCCTGATCAGTTAGATTGGGCCGAGGACCCCCATGGCCGTATACTCATGGGCCAGTTCGGACAGCCGATGACATGCACGAGGAAGATTCCACAAGACTTGGTGATCAAGACAAGGACTCCTCTCCACCGGCGTATTTGTAACATCCCAAATTTTCAATTTGGCATGTTATACACAGGTCATCCATGCATATCATATTTTATTGCATTTTCATTTGCTATCCTCGAAATCCTAAGCAACTCAAGGACCCTCGGAGAGAGTTGGGGATTTTCCGATTTTCCTATTTGAATTTATCAAATAAAGAAAGACGAGGATTTTGGATTTTATAATTTTTCACTGCGGAAAATATTTCGCGTTTAAAAATAAACGAGAGGAGATAATATGACTTCTCCAAAAATAATTGAAATACCGGAGGAAAAATGTTAAAATCATTTTTGGGATTTTATTTTACTTATTTGGAATTTTAATTGCCTAGGGAAAAACTTGCATATATTTAAAATTTCATTTTTGGGGCCAAGAAAAGTTCATCTTGTTCTAAATATTTTATTTAGGCAAAGAAAACTTGTTTCGGCATTTTTAGATTTTTATTTATTTTTCTAGGATTTTTACAATTTTCGGCGGAATGTTTCTTAAAAAAAGGAATCAGGCTCGATCGGGCTAACGGCCCACTGAGCAAAGCCGCCCAAGCCGCCGCCACCTCACACACACGCCGCTGGGCCGGACTGGAGTCCGAGCCGGACTCTCCCCGCCTTGCCCCTCCTCCAAGCCACCTCCCTCCCTCTTTAAATAGCCCCTCTCCCTTAGCCACCACCACCACCACCACTTGGGACCCGGAGGAGCCGAGCCCGAGCCGCCGCCCGCCCGCCAGCCGCCGCCGCCTCGCCGCCTCCAGCCGTCGCCATCGCCCCCCGCCCTCGCCGAGCCGCCGCCCTCACCGCCCCTTCGCCCCTTGGGACCCAGCCGCCGCCTTGCCGGACGATCGCCGGAGGTAGCCCCGTCGCCGTTTTTTTGGAAAACCCTAGCCGTTTTTTATTATTAGATCGGTTTATTTTCCCGGTTTATTTATTTTGAGAACGTTCACCCTTTCGTTCGTTTTTACGAACATGTTCGTCGTTTAGTTTCTGCTAACGAACGTTCGTTCGTTTAGCCGTTCGTCATTTTCTTTTATCGGATTTATTCCGCGGTTATTCCGAATTCGATTTCTGAACCAATGTTCAAATTAGTATAACTTTTCGCTCGTTTATCGGAATCAGGCGATTCAAGCGCCTGGAGTTTCATCTCGAAACCCTCTTTCCGAATAGTCAACTTAAACCAGTTTTTATCTTTGTAAAATTTGACTCTAGTTCAGATTAGTAAACGGACCTTGTTTCTCTCGCCGTTTGAGTTTCGTTGTTCCGTTTGGTTTGATTCTTTTGCAAACCGGAGTTCTTAAGTTGAACTCTCCGTCAACCTCTTTCAGTTGAAGTTTGGTTTGTGCATCTTTGTTTGTTACTTATGTATGTATTGTTTGCTTGCGATAGAATTCCCGGAGTGCGAAGCGTGTTACTACGAGTCTCTAGGATTCACGGACCGTCAGCAAGGCAAGTAACACTTGATCATACCTTTTCATACCCAGTTTTATGCATTAGCTCAATCCTCACACATTGCATGATTAGGATATCATTAATTTGTGGGTTGGGAAGTAGATGATGAGGTAGGAACCTATTGCCCTGTTACTATCAAACCCTTGGGAGTTACTTCTACGTGTTGCTTATATTGCCATGCTATGCTCGTAGACGTGGTTCGGGTTTGAGAGATATTCACGACAGATGTGAGATTGTTAATTAATGGTTTACTTTAAGGTGGCAACTTAAATACACATCTGGGTGGATTGAGGCACTGGGGAACCCAAAGGTTGTCTCTGCTTTTAATTTTTTGGAAATCCGGGGTACCCGTGTGATCTTCCTATGGACCGCCACCCAGGCTCAAAGGGAACTGAGATTATTCATGCTAGAAACTTCCGTGTGCAGCCACAAGCTATTATGGGCTCTAGCATAGTTGAGTAAGTTACGTGAAGCTCTCAAGAGGTAGATCAGCAGGTAGTGGGTTTTTATAGGTTTGGTATGATCTATCCGGAGTAGAGAGTTAATGTTTCGAAAGATCGTGTCTCGGTCATCCGTTTCTCAAACACCATGCGGTCACGAGAAATCAACGGAGGCGATCGAGTCTTGTGGGGAAAAGTGCGCAAACCTCTGTAGAGTGTACAATCTAATCATGGTTAGCCGTGTCCACGGTTATGGACAATTCTGAATATCTAGTACTTGAGTATTCACATGTATCTCATCACTCTAAATTAATACTGCTGGGTTGTTAATCACTTTAATTGGGATTGAGTTGGGGTTATACCTTCTCAATGATGTTTCAACCACCATGATAGTTAATATAAAATTTATTCCTTTGACATAGGGAAAAATTGGCTTTATGCAAAACTGTAACCATAGAGCTTTCCACCAGCCATATATGCATGTAGTATAGCTTATTCTTTCATTACTCTCTATGTGTTACATTGCGGCATATTCCATGTCTTGACCCATTCTCGGGCTGCAACGTGTTATGTTGCAGACTTTTCGAACGAGGAGTAAGGATTGTAGGTCGTTGCCGTGCAGCTCAGTTATGCCGTTGGAGTTGATGGACTCACTTTACCTTCCAAGTCTTCCGCTGTTATCGCATTAGATGGCCTTAAGCCATATTCTTGTAATAAGTTCTCTTTTGAGACATTTGATGTAATAAGTGTGTGATTGCTACTCTGTTATAAATCCTTCGAGTACTGTGTGTGTCAGCATTACCGATCCAGGGATGACACAGAAGCACATAGACTTGACCATCTGAGGTCGGGTCGCTACAGTATTCGACTAGGACTCTTATTATCCTAGGACTCTGGTGCACTATATAAACCGAGGCCAGGCTAGTTGATAGATCATCATGACATTACTCATAGGCTAGACTTCTAGGGTTTAGCCATTACGATCTCGTGGTAGATCAACTCTTGTAATACTCATATCATCAAGATCAATCAAGCAGGAAGTAGGGTATTACCTCCATCAAGAGGGCCCGAACCTGGGTAAACATTGTGTCCCCCGTCTCCTGTTACCATCGACCCTAGATGCATAGTTCGGGACCCCCTACCCGAGATCCACCGGTTTTGACACCGACATTGGTGCTTTCATTGAGAGTTCTACTGTGTGTTCGACAAAGGATCGATGGCTCGCCCGCAGATCAACTGCGACGCCGGCATCTTCGTCGCCAGCTCGAACTGGTCACCTTGGCTCGACCGAGGACCGTGCACCATCTTCAATCTTCATGTTCGGACGGGGGTCTTCATCAACATCAACTCCGATGTCTATCATGATCATAGAGCAATCATCCATGGAGCTCGGGGGCTCAACGTCAACATTGCCCTCGGGTGGCTGTGCTGTTTTTCTGGACAGTGAACTTGTATCCGCCGTCACCGCCTCCACGAGCGTCGGTTTGACGATTACTTCGGTGGAATAGTGCAGAATTAAGTCTACAACAGCCGTGCAAAATTTCACCAAGTTCCGATGGAGGAATCTCCGGCAATCTACGATATACCGGAGCCCTGTCAAATCTGGACGGGAATCCGGACGAGTTTAGGGCGTGGCCTCCAAAGCCCGGCTCGGAGGTCATTTGGAAGATCCAACCGTTCATCTGCAGCTGAATTCCGATATCTACCACCCCTCCAAATTTCAGCTCGATACGACAGTTCAAACTCCGGGAACCTTCTGATGAGTGGACCAATTTTTTGATCTGTTTTCTGCGCGAATACGGATCCGCCCCGAATGTATGTTTCTTTATGAACGTGATATTGGACAACCTTATTAAAGGAATTTTCTCCTAGGGTATTGTGCGTTGTTTTTAAACAAGTTCCCATACAATTTTACGCCTTCTCTGAGGTAATCTTCACCATCACACTGGTGTCAAACTAGTCCGGCAATATTGCCCCACGGCTGCCGACCTGTGATAGACACGTCGTCGCTTTGTTGAACCGAGCTCAACTTCTTCGGATCTTCAGCTCGGCAAGCCGAACAAGAGTTCGGAATCGTCAAGTATAAATCATCACCAACATCGCCGCCCCACGGATTACACGGAGCGGGCACACCGGCATCACAGCATGGTCACTTCATCAAACCGGCATTGACCGCGTCAGAAATTATGACCTGCGCCGGCATGGCCGTCTCCTTACCGACATGCTCCGTCACCTCGTCTGGACCGGGGGCTTCACCATATCTTCATCAACATACTCCGGTGACTTCGACGTCACCAGCCGACCAGCTTCGTCACGTTAGCTGGACCGGGGGCCTTGCCTCGGCGAGCCAAGCTTTGCTAGCATCGCCATGCCGTCGCTTTATCGCCCATCAGGCAATGGGTGTGCGGATCGAGTCCCAATTTTGGAAGTAACCTCTATTCAGATTGCTACAACAGATAAACCAGGTGCTATTAATCCTAGTATTTTTTTCTTACTTGAGTTTATTTTTCCCAAGGAATGATTACTCTAGTTTGTTTCATTATCTGTACACATGTCTATCAAATGGTGGCCGCATTAACGACGGCCGCCTAGTGGTTCGGTCAGTTTCCGTATACAGTTCGGCGAATGCCGCATCCGGAACTTGGACCGGCCTGTGAATTCAGGCTTTGCCACGCCTTCACCGCATCATGCCGACGCCCTACATCGACATTGACTTCGGCGCCAGGCCACATCTCTTTAAATAAATTATTTATGTAAAAAGCAATTATGCAAGGATTTTATATATATTTATATTATCCTTTTTTGGACCGAACTATTTTATGTGTGTAGGTAATCAACTTCGACTACGTCACGCGGTCACTTCGGCAAGCCGACATCGTCATCCCAATCGGCATAAATTGGCTCGCATGATCACCTTGTTGGTCGAATTTCCATACCGACATGTTCAGTTGCCTCGGTGACTTCAGCGTCATCGAGAGGGTTCTACCTTTAATTATTCACTTTGCATAAATTATTAATTATGCAACACTTTTTAATTTACTATACTATTATCTCCGGCTTGCACTATCTTCTGTGCACAGAAGCGCCGTCACCTCGGTGTACCGACCTACCACGTCACCTCAGCTAGACCGGGGCTTCGTCATCACTTCATTAACCCATGCCGGAGACTTCGGTGTCACACTGCCAGCCTGCTCCGTTGCCTCGGTCGGACTGGTGTTCCACCTCGCCACATTGGTTGTACTATGTCGCCACTTCGGAGTGCCGAGCTCTTCGCTCCGCCACCTCGGGACCGGATTGAGGGCTGGGACCTCGTCCCGCCGTAAGCTCGGACCGCTTACCAAGCACATTAACCAGCTAAGTCGCTTTCATGCTCAAAGTCTTAAATTTTTAAATTTTGTTCGGTTCGACCAAGCATTATACTTTTTTGCAAAAAGTTGTTTGTGAAAAACTTCATTGTCATAACTTTGTTTGTGACTCACAAATTCAAATACCCCATTTATTTGGCGGCTTCCTTTATGAAGCCTTTCCTCTTGCAAATGATTATACTTGTACGGCTTCATTCCTTGTTCGTGTATTACGCCACAATATGCACCATGTTGACTTAAGCGATTTGCAAGCTGGGTTGCCTTGCTCCTGTGTTTACCGCCACGTTCCCGATTGTTCGTCTAGGGAGTAAAGGGAGCACCTCTACGATTGTCACGACAGGGTCATTCGAGCTCTGACCTCAGACAGGGTGAAGCCGAAAGCTAGCGCTCTTATTGTTTTCAATCATGGTCGGCACACAACGGAACTCATGAGTACAAAAAATCTATTGCACAAGTCTCATAGTAACAATGAGTACCGAAGAAATGCATCGGTGGAGGTACTATTTTCTTCGAAGATGCTTCTTACACTTTGTCAGTAATATAGCATAAGCTCCCTAAGCGCGCTTTATCTGTTACAGCCTTATATCCTGATTGCCTGGTTATCGGAAACATCATCGATATTCTCAACTGGTGGAGTACATAACACTCTTCGACCCTTGACTGAAGAGGGAGAAGCCGACGGTCGGTTAAGATGCGTTTAAAGTTCGGGTGAACACAGATATGATATAAGTACTTCGGTACATACAATCATTATACATAAAATAAACATATATCACCTGTATTTGTATTCTGTATATAAGCGCTGCCTTCTGTAATTATCGTTATAAAGCCATAAATATGCATCGATTTGACTTAAGATTTTGGCCAAGTTGGGTTGCCTGGCTCCTGTGCTAACCCCTATGTTCCTGATTGTTCGGCTAGGTGGTAAAGGGAGCACCTCGGTGATAGTTACTACCGGGTCATTCGAGTAAGTACCTCAGACTGGGTTAAGCCGAAAGCTAGCAATCTTAAAGAATCACATTGGTCGGCAACGACGGAAGTGAAATTTTTTGGTTCATTAATACCATAGAGTTCGGGAACTTTCCCCGAACTAAATCCTCAATATTTTCCTCCCACATTGATTGGAGGTGAGGTTTCATGATCATGATAAGCATGATGACCCAAAGAAAGGAAACGATAGCAGGACTATTTTCTTCGGAAGATGTTTCTTATGTTAAAACGTAATATAACATAGCTCTCCGTGTACCTTTGTTTATAAAACCGTATGGCCGGATTGCCTTGTTTTCCACAAATCTTTGCCCTTATAACGGCTTTATAAAGTAGGAAACACTCCTCGGCTACTGGCCGAAGAGGTTGAAGCCGATGGTCGGTCATCAAAGTTTTGTACAATGCGGATCCGAGCATTAATGATGCAAAGTACTTGGACACATAGAGTCATTACACATAATTTGTGATTTTACTATGGAGATCGATCCTGAATTCGGCCACCCATGCCCGCATTAAGGCTCGGGGGCTACTAGGCTTCGGGCTTATTATTTACAAACATTAAAGGGGCACATCGATCCCCTGATCTGGTATTGCCACCCTACCAGTGTCTTGGGGGCTACTGCATCGCTTATTCAATGCAGAGAATTCAAAGTGCTCAGTGTTCGGCATGACCGAACTATGGGCAAACGCGTCTTCGGACAACAATAGGTACGATCTGGACCTATCTGGCATCAAGCTAATATGTTGCGGCAACTTCTCAAGACCCTCTCTCAAGGGCCCGTTCGCCGATCACTATTATCTCTAATATATTACACTGCGTTTCTATTCCAACGTATGCTGCCGATCTAGGAATTGATCCTCAGGCCGATTTCGCGCATCGACCTGATGCTCAGGGGCTACTAGGATCAGCGGTTTCATGTTTTCCTTTAGGTGCATCTCGGGTTTTAAACTGACACACACCTTGAGGGCTACTGGTCATACATATTGATAGCAAATAAATTTACGCGCATTCAAAATCAGCCCAAGCCCGAGGTGGTGCACTACCTCGGAAGTAGTCCGGCATAAAGCTCGGGCGCCAGTGGCTGGCTCCATAGAGGGCATTCCCGGCATTAAGCTCGGCTAAACTCCTTCAACTTTTTTGAACCAAGGTGATCTATGACACCTCGAATATAGTCCGGCATTGGAGCTCGGATACATTCCGGCGTTGGAGCTTGGAAGCGGTCTGGCGTTGGTGCTCGGCTGCAAAAGATACCTCGTATACGGTCCGGTGTTGGAGCTCGGACGCGAGAGGACACCGCCACACGGGAAACACTTCAAACCCAAGGTGGGCGTAAAAATAACGAGGCATTGATAAAGGCCGATAACTTAAAAGGGGCTCCTTGGATATCCGACGTATAAATGCTTCGGATTTACTTCGGCGATCCTCAAGATCGAAGATGAGAAGATTTGTTGAACCAGTTTTCAAGACCGACGCAATCAAGATGAAGAACAGTTCGGAAGAATCGAGGAGCGTCCCCAACTTGAAGACCGGTTCAGGGGCTATCGACGGTGTCTGGACTAGGGGTACTCACCACGTCGCCTCTCGATCAGTTAGATTGGGCCGAGGACCCCCATGGCCGTATACTCATGGGCCAGTTCGGACAGCCGATGACATGCACGAGGAAGATTCCACAAGACTTGGTGATCAAGACAATGACTCCTCTCCACCGGCGTATTCGGCTAGGACTCTTGTTATCCTAGGCCTCTGGTGCACTATATAAAACCGAGGCCAGGCTAGTCCATAGATCTTCATGACATTACTCATAGGCTAGACTTCTATTGTTTAGCCATTACGATCTCGTGGTAGATCAACTCTTGTAATTTGATTAACGGGATCACATCATTAGGAGAATGATGTGATTGACTTGACCCATTCCGTTAGCTTAGCACTCGATCGTTTAGTATGTTGCTATTGCTTTCTTCATGACTTATACATGTTCCTATGACTATGAGATTATGCAACTCCCGTTTACCGGAGGAACACTTTGTGTGCTACCAAATTTCACAATGTAGCTGGGTGATTATAAAGGTGCTCTACAGGTGTCTTCGAAGGTACATGTTGGGTTTGCGTATTTCGAGATTAGGATTTGTCACTCCGATTGTCGGAGATGTATCTCTGGGCCCTCTCGGTATTACACATCACTTAAGCCTTGCAAGCATTGTAACTAATGAGTTAGTTGCGGGATGATGTATTACGGAACGAGTAAAGAGACTTGCGGTAACGAGATTGAACTAGGTATTGAGATACCGACGATAGAATCTCGGGCAAGTAACATACCGATGACAAAGGGAACAACGTATGTTGTTATGCGGTCTGACCGATAAAGATCTTCGTAGAATATGTGGGAGCCAATATGAGCATCCAGGTTCCGCTATTGGTTATTGACCGGAGACATGTCTCGGTTATGTCTACATAGTTCTCGAACCCGTAGGGTCCGCACGCTTAACGTTTTGATGGCAGTTTTATTATGAGTTTATATGTTTTGATGTGCCGAAGGTTGTTCGGAGTCCCAGATGTGATCACGGACATGACGAGGAGTCTCGAAATGGTCAAGACATGAAGATTGATATATTGGAAGCCTATGTTTGGATATCGGAAGTGTTCCGGGTGAAATTTACCGGAGTACCGGGAGGTTACCGGAACCCCCTGACAACTTAATGGGCCTTAGTGGGCCTTGGTGGAAGAGAGGATAGGCGGCTAGGGCCGGGCCGCGCGCCCCTCCCCCCAATCTGTATAGGACAAGGAGAGGGGGTCGGCGCCCCCCTTCCTTCTTCTCCTCCACTCTTCCCCCCTCCCAAGTCCTAGTCCAACTAGGAAAGGGGGGAGTCCTACTCCCGGTGGGAGTAGGACTCCTCCCGGCGCGCCCTCTCCCTGGCCGACCGCACCCCCCTTGCTCCTTTATATACGGGGGCAGGGGGGCACCCTAGAGAAACAACAATTGATCGTTTGTTCTTTTAGCCGTGTGCGGTGCCCCCCTCCACCATAGTCCACCTCGATAATACTCTAGCAGTGCTTAGGCGAAGCCCTGCGTCGGTAGAACATCAACATCGTCACCATGCCGTCATGCTGACGAAACTCTCCCTCAACACTGGGCTGGATCGGAGTTCGAGGGACGTCATCGGGCTGAACGTGTGCTGAACTTGGAGGTGCCGTACGTTCGGTACTTGATCGGTCGGATCATGAAGACGTACGACTACATCAACCGTGTTGTGCTAATGCTTCCGCTTTCGGTCTACGAGGGTACGTGGACAACACTCTCCCCTCTCGTTTCTATGCATCACCATGATCTTGCGTGTGCATAGGTATTTTTTTGAAATTACTACGTTACCCAACAGTGGCATCCGAGCCTGGTTTTATGCGTAGATGTCATATGCACGAGTAGAACACAAGTGAGATGTGGGCGATATAAGTCATACTTCTTACCAGCATGTCACACTTTGGTTCGGCGGTATTGTTGGATGAAGCGGCCCGGACCGACATTACGCAGACGCTTACGCTGAGACTGGTTCTACCAATGTGCTTTGCACAATTGGTGGCGGGTGTCAGTTTCTCCAACTTTAGTTGAACCGAGTGTGGCTATGCCCGGTCCTTGCGAAGGTTAAAACAACACCAACTTGACAAACTATCATTGTGGTTTTGATGCGTAGGTAAGAACGGTTCTTGCTAAGCCCGTAGCAGCCACGTAAAACTTGCAACAACAAAGTAGAGGACGTCTAACTTGTTTTTGCAGGGCATGTTGTGATGCGATATGGTCAAGACATGATGCTAAATTTTATTGTATGAGATGATCATGTTTTGTAACCGAGTTATCGACAACTGGCGAGAGCCATATGGTTGTCGCTTTATTGTATGCAATGCAATGCATACGTAATGCTTTACTTTATCACTAAGCGGTAGCGATAGTCGTAGAAGCATAATATTAGCAAGACGACAACGATGCTACGATGAAGATCAAGGTGTCGCGCCGGTGACGATGGTGATCATGACGGTGCTTCGGAGATGGAGATCACAAGCACAAGATGATGATGGACATATCATATCACTTATATTGAATGCATGTGATGTTTATCTTTTTACGCGTCTTATCTTGCTTTGATTGACGGTAGCATTATAAGATGATCCCTCACTAAATTATCAAAGTATAAGTGTTCTCCCTGAGTATGCACCATTGTGAAAGTTCTTCATGCTGAGACACCATGTGATGATCGGGTGTGATAGGCTCTACGTTCAAATACAACGGGTGCAAAACAGTTGCACACGCGGATTACTCAGGTTAAACTTGACGAGCCTAGCATATACAGATATGGCCTCGGAACACGGAGACCGAAAGGTAGAGCATGAATCATATAGTAGATATGATCAACATAGTGATGTTCACCGTTGAAACTACTCCATCTCACGTGATGATCGGACATGGTTTAGTTGATTTGGATCACGTGATCACTTAGAGGATTAGAGGGATGTCTATCTAAGTGGGAGTTCTTAAGTAATATGATTAATTGAACTTCAATTTATCATGAACTTAGTACCTGATAGTGTCTTGCTTGTCTATGTTGATTGTGGATAGATGGCCCGTGCTGTTGTTCCGTTGAATTTTAATGAGTTCCTTGAGAAAGCAAAGTTGAAAGATGATGGTAGCAATTACACGGACATGGTCCGTAACTTGAGGATTATCCTCATTGCTGCATAGAAGAATTACGTCCTGGAAGCACCGCTAGGTGCCGTGCTCTTGCAGGAGCAACACCAGATGTTATGAACGTCTGGCAAAGCAAAGCTGATGACTACTCGATAGTTCAGTGTGCCATGCTTTACGGCTTAGAACCAGGACTTCAACGACGTTTTGAACGTCATGGAGCATATGAGATGTTCCAGGAGTTGACATTAATATTTCAAGCAAATGCCCGGATTGAGAGATATGAAGTTTCCAATAAGTTCTACAGCTGCAAGATGGAGGAGAATAGTTCTGTCAGTGAGCATATACTCAAGATGTCTGGGTATAATAATCACTTGATTCAACGGGGAGCTAATCTTCCGGATGATAACGTCATTGACAGAATTCTCCAATCACTGCCACCAAGCTACAAGAGCTTCGTGATGAACTATAATATGCAAGCGATGGATAAGACGATTCCCGAGCTCTTCTCAATGCCAACGGCTGCGGAGGTAGAAATCAAGAAGGAGCATCAAGTGTTGATGGTCAATAAAACCACCGATTTCAAGAAAAAGGGAAAAGGGAAGAAGAAGGGGAACTTCAAGAAGAACAGCAAGCAAGTTGCTGCTCAGGAGAAGAAACCCAAGTCTGGACCTAAGCACGAGATCGAGTGCTTCTCCGCAAGCAGACTGGTCACTGGAAGCGGAACAACCCCAATTATTTGGCGGATAAAAAGGATGGCAAGTTGAACAAAGGTATATGTGATATACATGTTATTGATGTGTACCTTACTAATGCTCGCAGTAGCACCTGTGTATTTGATCTCGGTTACATTGCTAATATTTGCAACTTGAAACAGGGGCTACAGATTAAGCGAAGATTGGCTAAGGACGAGGTGACGATGCGCGTGGGAAATGGTTCCAAAGACGATGTGATCGCGGTTGGCACGCTACCTCTACATCTACCTTCGGGATTAGTATTATACCTAAATAATTGTTATTTGGTGCTAGCGTTGAGCATGAACATTATATCTGTATCTTGTTTGATGAGAGACAGTTATTCATTTAAATCAGATAATAATGGTTGTTCTATTTATATGAGTAATACTATCTTTTATGGTCATGCACCCTTGAAGAGTGGTCTATTTTTATTGAATCTCCATAGTAGTGATACACATATTCATAATGTTGAAGCCAACAGATGCAGAGTTGATAATGATAGTGCAACTTATTTGTGGCACTGCCGTTTAGGTCATATCGGTGTAAAGCGCATGAAGAAACTCCATGCTGATGGACTTTTGGATCCACTTGATTATGAATCACTTGGTACTTGCGAACCGTGCCTCATGGGCAAGATGACTAAAACGCCGTTCTCCGGAACTATGGAGAGAGCAATAGATTTGTTGGAAATCGTACATGCAGATGTATGTGGTCCGATGAATGTTGAGGCTCATGGCGGATATCGTTATTTTCTCACCTTCACAGATGATTTAAGCAGATATGGGTATATCTACTTAATGAAACATAAGTCTGAAACTTTTGAAAAGTTCAAAGAATTTCAGAGTGAAGTTGAAAATCGTCGTAACAAGAAAATAAAGTTTCTACGATCTGATCGTGGAGGAGAATATTTGAGTTACGAGTTTGGTCTACATTTGAAACAATGCAGAATAGTTTCGCAACTCACGCCACCCGGAACACCACAGCGTAATGGTGTGTCCGAACATCGTAATTGTACTTGACTTGATATGGTGCGATCTATGATGTCTCTTACTGATTTACCGCTATCGTTTTGGGGTTATGCTTTAGAGACGGCTGCATTCACGTTAAATAGGACAACATCAAAATCCGTTGAGACGACGCCTTATGAACTATGGTTTGGCAAGAAACCAAAGTTGCCATTTCTTAAAGTTCGGGGATGCGATGCTTATGTGAAAAAGCTTCAACCTGATAAGCTCGAACCCAAATCGGAGAAATGTGTCTTCATAGGATACCCAAAGGAGACTGTTGGGTACACCTTCTATCACAAATCCGAAGGCACTACTTTTGTTGTTAAATTCGGAGTTTTTCTAGAGAAGGAGTTTCTCTCGAAAGAAGTAAGTGGGAGGAAAGTAGAACTTTATGAGGTAACTGTACCTACTCCCTTATTGGAAAGTAGTTCATCGCAAAAACCGGTTTCTGCGACACCTACACCAATTAGTGAGGAAGCTAATGATGATGATCATGAAACTTCAGATCAAGTTGCTGCTGAACCTCGTAGGTCAACCGGAGTAAGATCCGCACCAGAGTGGTACGGTAATCCTGTTCTGGAAGTCATGTTACTAGACCATGACGAACCTGCGAACTATGAAGAAGCGATGATGAGCCCAGATTCAGCGAAATGGTTTGAGGCCATGAAATCTGAGATGGGATCCATGTATCAGAACAAAGTGTGGACTTTGGTTGACTTGCCCGATGATCGGCAAGCAATTGAGAATAAATGGATCCTCAAGAAGAAGACTGACGCTGACGGTAATGTTACTGTCTACAAAGCTCGACTTGTCGCGAAAGGTTTTCGACAAGTTCAAGGGATTGACTACGATGAGACCTTCTCATCCGTAGCAATGCTTAAGTCTGTCCGAATCATGTTAGCAATTGCCACATTTTATGATTATGAAATTTGGCAAATGGATGTCAAAACTGCATTCCTGAATGGATTTCTGGAAGAAGAGTTGTATATGATGCAATCGGAAGGTTTTATCGATCCAAAGGGAGTTAACAAAGTGTGCAAGCTCCAGCGATCCATTTATGGACTGGTGCAAGCCTCTCGGAGTTGGAATAAACACTTTGATAGTGTGATCAAAGCATTTGGTTTTGTACAGACATTTGGAGAAGCTTGTATTTACAAGAAAGTGAGTGGGAGCTCTGTAGCATTTCTGATATTATATGTGGATGACATATTGCTGACTGGAAATGATATAGAATTTCTGGATAGCATTAAGGGATACTTGAATAAGAGTTTTTCAATGAAAGACCTCGGTGAAGCTGCTTACATATTGGGCATCAGGATCTATAGAGATAGATCAAGACGCTTAATTGGACTTTCACAAAGCACATACCTTGACAAAGTTTTGAAGAAGTTCAAAATGGATCAAGCAAAGAAAGGGTTCTTGCACGTGTTACAAGGTGTGAAGTTCAAGAAGACTCAATGCCCGACCATTGGAGAAGATAGAGAGAAGATGAAATATGTTCCTATGCTTCAGCCATAGGCTCTATCATGTATGCAATGTTGTGTACTGACCTCATGTGTGCCTTGCTATAAGTCTAGCAGGAGGTACCAAAGTAATCCAGAGTGGATCATCGGACAGCGGTCAAGAACATCCTGAAATACCTGAAAAGGACTAAGGATATGTTTCTCGTTTATGGAGGTGACAAAGAGCTCATCATAAATGGTGACGTTGATGCAAGCTTTGACACTGATCCGGATGATTCTAAATCGCAAACCGGATACGTGTTTACATTGAATGATGGAGCTGTTAGTTGGTGCAGTTCTAAACAGAGCGTCATGGCGGGATCTACGTGTGAAGCGGAGTACATAGCTGCTTCGGAAGTAGCAAATGAAGGAGTCTGGATGAAGGAGTTCATATCCGATGTAGGTGTCATACCTAGTGTATCAGGTCCAATGAAAATCTTTTGTGACAATACTGGTGCAATTGCCTTGGCGAAGGAATCCAGATTTCACAAGAGAACCAAGCACATCAAGAGACGCTTCAATTCCATCCGGGATCTAGTCCAGGTGGGAGACATAGAAATTTGCAAGATACATACGAATCTGAATGTTGCAGACCCGTTGACTAAGCCTCTTCCACGAGCAAAACATGATCAGCACCAAGGCTCCATGGGTGTTAGAATCATTACTGTGTAATCTAGATTATTGACTCTAGTGCAAGTGGGAGATCAAGGAAATATGCCCTAGAGGCAATAATAAAGTTATTATTTATTTCCTTATATCATGATAAATGTTTATTATTCATGCTAGAATTGTATTAACCGGAAACATAATACATGTGAGGATACATAGACAAACAGAGTGTCACTAGTATGCCTCTACTTCACTAGCTCGTTAATCAAAGATGGTTATGTTTCCTAACCATTGACATGAGTTGTCATTTGATTAACGTGATCACATCATTAGGAGAATGATGTGATTGACTTGACCCATTCCGTTAGCTTAGCACTCGATCGTTTAGTATGTTGCTATTGCTTTCTTCATGACTTATGCATGTTCCTATGACTATGAGATTATGCAACTCCCGTTTACCGAAGGAACACTTTATGTGCTACCAAACGTCACAACGTAACTGGGTGATTATAAAGGTGCTCTACAGGTGTCTCCGAAGGTACATTTTGGGTTGGCGTATTTCGAGATTAGGATTTGTCACTACAATTGTCGGAGAGGTATCTCTGGGCCCTCTCGGTAATACACATCACTTAAGCCATGGAAGCATTATAACTAATGAGTTAGTTGCGGGATGATGTATTACGGAACGAGTAAAGAGACTTGCCGGTAACGAGATTGAACTAGGTATTGAGATACCGACGATTGAATCTCGGGCAAGTAACGTACCGATGACAAAGGGAACAACGTATGTTGTTATGCGGTCTGACCGATAAAGATCTTCGTAGAATATGTGGGAGCCAATATGAGCATCCAGGTTCCGCTTATTGGTTATTGATCAAGAAATGTCTCGGTTATGTCTACATAGTTCTCGAACCCGTAGGGTCCGCACGCTTAACGTTTCGATGACAGTTTTATTATTAGTTTATATGTTTTGATGTACCGAAGGTTGTTCCGGAGTCCCAGATGTGATCACAGACATGACGAGGAGTCTCGAAATGGTCAAGACATGAAGACTGATATATTGGAAGCCTATGTTTGGATATCGGAAGTGTTCCGGGTGAAATCGGGATTTTACCGGAGTACGAGGAGGTTGCCGGAACCCCCCGGCAACTTAAAGGGCCTTAGTGGGCCGAGGTGGAAGAGAGGAGAGGCGGCTAGGGCTGGGCCGCGCGCCCCTCCCTTCCCCCCTCCCCCAGTCCGAATAGGACAAGGAGAGGGGGGCGGCGCTGAGGGAGTCCTGGATTAGGGGGTATCCAGACAGCCGGACTATGTACAACGTTCGGACTATTGAAGCGTGAAGATACAAGACTCAAGACTTTGGCCCGTGTCCGGATGGGACTTTCCTTGGCGTGGAAGGCAAGCTTGGCGATCCGGATAATATATATCCTTCCTTGCAACCGACTCCGTGTAAACCCTAGCCCTCTCTGTTGTCTATATAAACCGGAGAGGTTGGTCCTTAGAAGACCGATCACAATTACAATCATACCATCATAGGCTAGCTCTTAGGGTTTAGCCTCTACGATCTCGTGGTAGATCTACTCTTGTACTACCCATATCATCAATATTAATCAAGCAGGAAGTAGGGTCTTACCTCCATCGAGAGGGCCCGAACCTGGGTAAACATCTGTGTCCCTTACTTCTTGTTACAATCAGCCTTGACGCACAGATCGGGACCCCCTACCCGAGATCCGCCGGTTTTGACACCGACATTGGTGCTTTCATTGAGAGTTCCTCTGTGTCGTTGCTGTTAGGCTCGATGGCTCCTTTAATCATCAACAACGACACTGTCCAGGGCGAGACCTTCCTCCCCGGACAGATCTTCGTGTTCGGCGGCTTCGCACTGCGGGCCAACTCGCTTGGCCATCTGGAGCAGATCGATAGCTACGCCCCTGGCCACCAGGTCAGGTTTGGAAACCTGAACTACACGGCGGACATCCGCGGAGACTTGATCTTCGATGGATTTGGAACTATGCCAGGAGCACCGGAGAGTCGCGACGAGCTTGGCTTAGACCTGCCGTCGGACGAAGCTCAGGGCATCATCCCCGTACTGTCCCCGGACCTAGATCCGGAGCAGACTGCGTTGCCTAAGGACGGAGGGATGGACCCTGCCCCCCAGGTCGCACACTCATCGGCGGTGGAGCCGAACACGGGTCTCACCCATGCGGTGGCCTGTAACTCCGAACCCCCGGATTCGTATCCGGACATTGATTCCAGTCCGCACACTCCCTTGCCCGTCGGGCAAGGATGTGCTCCGATAATGGAGTTCACCACCGCGGATATCTTCCAGCACTCGCCCTTTGGCGACATGTTGGACTCATTAAAGTCTCTCTCTTTGTCAGGAGGCTCTCCGCCGAACTATGTCCGGCTCGAGTGGGAGGCAGGCGACGAGGAAATTCGTTGCCCACCCACCACCCACTTTATTGCCACGGTTGACGATTTAACCGAGGTACTAAACTTCGACTCCGAAGACATCGACGGTATGGACGAAGATGCAGGAGAAGAACATGAACCACCGCTCACTGGGCGGTGGAAAGCCACCTCTTCCTATGACATATATATGGTGGACACCCCGAAGGAAACAATGGCGATGAGGCAACGGAGGATAAAACCTCAAGGAAAAAAAGCAAAGAATGGGCGTCGTCGGCGCCACTCCAAGCCCCGCCACACCAACACCGGCCTAGGAGACGAAAACAATCCGAATGGTGCCGAAGAAGAATACAATCCCGATCAGCCCGTCTTCGAGCACGCCGAACAGGGGGATGAGAAGGTCAGCCCAGATGAACAGGCGACGGACGAATACCCGGAGGAGGACGGCTACATGCCCCCCCTCCAAAGACGAGATTAGCCTCGGCGACGACGAGTTCGGCGTGCCTGAGGATCCCGTAGAGCAGGAACGCTTCAAGCGTCGGCTTATAGCCACTGCAAGGAGCCTGAAAAAGAAGCAGCAGCAACTCCAAGCTGATCAAGACCTGCTCACAGACAGATGGACTGAAGTCCTGGCAGCCGAGGAATATGGACTCGAGCACCAAAAATATTATCCTATGCATCTTGTTCATCGTGATCGCAATTATATATATAATTTTTGGCCTCGCGAAGGAGAAAGCATCGCTCAAGCTTGGGGGAGGCTTAAATAAATGTTATATTCATGCCCCAATCATGAGCTCCCAAGAGAAATAATTATTCAAAGTTTTTATGCTCGGCTTTCTCATAATAATCAAACCATGCTCGATACTTCTTGTGTCGGCTCTTTTATGATGAAGACTATTGAATTCAGATGGAATTTATTGGATAGAATTAAACGTAACTCTGGTTGGGACCTCGACGAAGGTAAGGAGTCAGGTATGACACCTAAGTTTGATTGTGTTAAATCTTTTATGGATACCGATATTTTCCGTAAGTTTAGCACTAAATATGGACTTGACTTTGAGATAGTAGCTTCTTTCTGTGAATCTTTTGCTAGTTATGTTGATCTCCCCAAGGAGGAGTGGTTTAAATATCATCCTCCCATAGAAGTAAAAGTAGCTGCACCTATTAAAGTTGAAGAAGACTGTCACTTATAATGATCCTATTGTTCCTACCTCTTATGTTGAGAAACCACCTTTCCCTGTTAGAATAAAGGATCATGCTAAAGCTTCCACTATGGTTCGTAAAAGCAATATTAGAACTTATACACCTCCTGAGCAAATCAAAGTAGAACCTAATATTGCTATTGTTAAAGATCTCTTGTCTGATAATATTGATGGGCATGTTATTCAATTCTGCGGTGAATCTGCTAGAATTGCTAAACCTGGCGCTAAAGATAAACATAGACATGTGGTGGGCGTGCCTGTTATTTCTGTTAAAATAGGAGATCATTGTTATCATTGCTTATGTGATATGGGTGCTAGCTTTAGTGTTATACCTTATGACTTATATAAAGAAATTAAGCATGAAATTGCACCTGCTGAGTTAGAAGATATTGATGTCACAATTAAACTTGCCAATAGAGATACCATATCGCCAGTGGGAATTGTTAGAGATGTTGAAGTCTTGTGTGGGAAAATCAAATATCCTGCTAATTTTCTTGTTCTTAGCTCCCCACAAGATAGCTTTTGTCCCATTGTATTTGGTAGACCCTTCTTGAATACTGTTAATGCTAAGATAGACTGCGAAAAGAATGTTGTTACTATTGGCTTGGATGATATGATTCATGAGTTTAATTTCTCTAAGTTTAGTAAACAACACCGTGAAGAAGAATTGCCTAGTAAGGATGATATTATTGGTCTTGCTTCTATTGCCGTACCTCCTAGTGATCCTCTAGAACATTATTTGCTAGACCATGAAAATGATATGTTTATGAATGAAAGAAGGTAAATAGATGAAGTAGTCTTTAAAAAGGAACCTATTCTGAAACATAATTTGCCTGTTGAAATCCTAGGGGATCCTCCTCCACCCAAGGGTGATCCCGTGTTTGAGCTTAATCCGCTGCCTGATAATCTTAAATATGCTTATCTTGATGAAAAGAAAATATATCCTGTTATTATTAGTGCTAACCTTTCAGAGCATGAAGAAGAGAGATTATTGAAAACTACGAAGAAGCACCGTCTTTGCTATTGGATATACTCTTGATGATCTTAAGGGCATTAGTCCCACTCTATGTCAACATAAAATAAATTTGGAAGAAGATGCCAAACCAGTTCGTGATCATCAACGAAGGCTTAATCCTAAGATGAAAGAAGTGGTAAGAAAAGAAATACTAAAGCTTCTGGAGGCAGGTATAATTTATCCCGTTGCTAATAGTCAGTGTTTAAGTCATGTTGACTGTGTTCCTAAGAAGGGAGGTATTACTGTTGTTCCTAATGATAAAGATGAATTGATTCCACAAAGAATTATTATAGGTTATAGGATGGTAATTGATTTCTGCAAATTAAATAAAGCTACTAAGAAAGATCATTACCCCTTACCTTTTATTGATCAAATGCTAGAAATATTATGCAAACATACACATTATTGCTTTCTAGATGGTTATTCTGGTTTCTCTCAAATACCTGTGTCGGCTAAAGATCAATCAAAGACTACTTTTACATGCCCTTTTGGTACTTTTGCTTATAGACGCATGCCTTTTGGTTTATATAATGCACCTGCTACCTTTCAAAGATGCATGATGGCTATATTCTCTGACTTTTGTGAAAAGATTTGTGAGGTTTTCATGGACGACTTTTTCCGTCTATGGATCCTCTTTGACGATTGCTTGAGCAATCTTGATCGAGTTTTGCGTAGATGTGTAGAAACTAATCTTGTCTTGAATTGGGAAAAGTGCCACTTTATGGTTAATGAAGTTATTGTCTTGGGGCATAAAGTTTCTGAAAGAGGTATTGAAGTTGATAAAGCCAAAGTTGATGCTATTGAAAAGATGACATGTCCCAAGGACATCAAAGGTATAAGAAGTTTCCTTGGTCACGCCGGATTTTATAGGAGGTTCATTAAGGACTTCTAAAAAATTTCTCGGCCTCTGACTAATTTATTACAAAAAGATATACCATTTGTCTTTGATGATGATTGTGTAGAAGCATTTGAAATACTTAAGAAAGCATTGATCTCTGCACCCATTGTTCAGCCACCTGATTGGAATTTACCCTTCGAAATTATGTGTGATGCTAGTGATTATGCTGTAGGTGCTGTTCTAGGGCAAAGAGTTGATAAGAAATTAAATGTTATTCATTATGCTAGTAAAACTCTAGACAATGCTCAAAGAAACTATGATACTACTAAAAAAGAATTCTTAGCAGTTGTATTTGCTTGTGATAAGTTCAGACCTTATATTGTTGATTCTAAAGTAATATTCACACTGATCATGCTGCTATTAAATATTTAATGGAAAAGAAAGATGCTAAACCTAGACTTATTAGATGGGTTCTCTTGCTACAAGAATTTGATTTGCATATTGTTGATAGAAAGGGAGTTGAGAACCCCGTTGCAGACAACTTGTCTAGGTTAGAAAATGTTCTTGATGACCCACTACCTATTGATGATAGCTTTCGTGATGAGCAATTAAATGTCATAAGTACTTCTCGTAGTACTCCATGGTATGCTGATTATGCTAATTACATTGTTGCTAAATTTATACCCCCTAGTTTCACATACCAGCAAAATAAAAAGTTTTTCTATGATTTAAGGCATTACTTTTGGGATGACCCACATCTTTATAAAGAAGGAGTAGATGGTGTTATTAGACGTTGTGTACCTGAGCATGAACAGGAACAGATCCTACGCAAGTGTCACTCCGAAGCTTATGGAGGACACCATTTGGAGATAGAACCGCACATAAGGTATTGCAATCTGGTTTTTATTGGCCTACTCTCTTCAAGGATGCCCGTAAGTTTGTCTTGTCTTGTGATGAATGTCAAAGAATTGGTAATGTTAGTAGACGTCAAGAAATGCCTATGAATTATTCACTTGTTATTGAACCATTTGATGTTTGGGGCTTTGATTATATGGGACCTTTTCCTGCCTCTAATGGATATACACATATTTTAGTTGCTGTTTATTATGTTACTAAGTGGGTAGAAGCTATTCCAACTAGTAGTGCTGATCATAACACTTCTATTAAAATGCTTAAAGAAGTTATTTTTCCGAGGTTTGGAGTCCCTAGATATTTAATGATTGGTGGTGGTTCACATTTTATTCATGCTGCTTTCCGTAAAATGCTTGCTAAATATGATGTTAATCATAGAATTGCATCTCCATATCACCCGGAGTCTAGTGGTCAAGTAGAATTGAGTAATAGAGAGCTCAAATTAATTTTGCAAAAGACTGTCAATAGGTCTAGAAAGAATTGGTCCAAGAAACTTGATGATGCATTATGGGCTTATAGAACTGCATATAAAAATCCTATGGGCATGTCTCCATTTAAAATGGTTTATGGAAAAGCATGTCACTTACCTCTCGAACTAGAACATAAGGCATATTGGGCTATTAAAGAGCTCAACTGTGATTTCAAACTTGCCGGTGAGAAGAGGTTATTTGATATTAGCTCACTTGATGACTGGAGAACCCAAGCTTATGAAAATGCCAAGTTGTTCAAAGAAAAGGTTAAAAGATGGCATGAGAAAAGGATACAAAAGCGTGAGTTTAATGTAGGTGATTATGTATTTCTATACAACTCTCGTTTAAGATTTTTTGCAGGAAAGCTTCTCTTTAAATGGGAAGGACCCTACGTTATCGAGGACGTCTATCGTTCTGGTGCCATAAAAATCAACAACTTCAAAGGCACAAATCCGAAGGTGGTAAACGGTCAAAGAATTAAACACTATATCTTAGGTAATCCTATAAATGTTGAAACCAATGTTATTGAAACCGTAACCCCGGAGGAATACATAAGGGACACTTTCCGGAACGTTTCAGACTCCGAAAAGGAGTAGGTATGTGGTACGGTAAGTAAACCGACTCCAAAACAATTTTTAAGGAAATATTTCTCCATTTTGGAATATTTAGAAAAATAGAAAAATAAGTAGCAGTCCGGGAAGTACACGAGGGCCCCACGAGGGTGGAGGGCGCGCCCCCTACCTCGTGGGCACCTTGTGTGCCTTCCGGACTCCGTTTTCTTGCACCATACGTATTTTGGTTGATAAAAATTCATTATATATTCTCCCGAAGGTTTTGACTCCCGTATCACGCAATTATCCTCTGTTATTGTTTCGAGTTGTTTTCTGTCAAGGTTGTCAAGCACAGGCATCATGTCGTCCCCCTCCTCCAACAATGGTGACAAAGATGCTTGGCTAATGAAGATAGAGCTGAAGAGGGAAGAACCCATGGAGATCAACAAGGATGAAAGGGTCAAGAAGGCCACGGAGGACCAAGCTCCGCAGCAGAAGACACCCTTCAACTTGATCACAACTTTCTTACCCCAACTGAAATAGAAGCTTTCAAGATGATTGAGTTAGCTCGTATTCAAAACAAGTATCTCACAAGTGAAAATATTTTGTTGAAGGAGCATATCGTTGCACTCAAGGGCATTATTCGCAAGTTGGAGGACCTCTTACGCTCGATGTGTGATTATCCAACACCTCCACCTTCTTCACCAACAAAGGAGACATAATCACATGGGTATGGGCACTCCCCTTGGCAACTGCCAAGCTTGGGGGAGGTGCCCCGGTTTCGTATCACAACCACATCTCCTATCTTTACCGTTTTCTTAGTTCGATCCTATTAGTAGTATCTTGATCTAGTAGAATAAAGTTTATGGCATGATCTAGTTTTGAGTTTTGCTTTATGATCTCTCTATGTAATCGAGTCCGTGAGCTATATAATAAAGATTAGTGTTGAGTAAAGGGCTTGATTATTTTGCCATGATCTTGAGTGAATAAAAGAAAAGAAAGAAAAAGAACAAAAAGAATAAAGAGTTCATATTGATCTTATTGAGAGTAATGACTTCACATAGAAAGGGTATGATGATTGAAGGTTGTTGGGAGTTGACAAACATAGCTTTGGTCATCGTTGCAATTAATAGGAAATAATAAGGAAAGAGAGGTTTCACATATAGATATACTATTATTGACATCTTTTATGATTGTGAGCACTCATTAAAATATGACATGCTAAAGAGTTGATGTTGGACAAGGAAGACAACGTAATGAGTTATGTTTTCTTATATCTGAGATAAAGTACGTTGTCATGGATCTTCCAACATGTTGAGCTTACCTTTCCCCCTCATGCTAGCCAAATTCTCAGCACCAAGTAGAGATACTACCTGTGCTTCCAAAAACCCTTAAACTAGTTTTGCCATGAGAGTCCACCATATCTACCTCTGGATTGAGTAAGATCCTTCAAGTAAGTTGTCATCGGTGCAAAGCAATAAAAATTTCTCTTTTAATATGTATGATTGATTGGTCTGGGGAAATAAGCTTTTATACGATCTTGTGATATGGAAGAAATAAAAGCGACGGACTGCATAATAAAGGTTCATATCACAAGGGGCAATATAAAGTGACGTTCTTTCGCATTAAGATTTTGTGCATCCAACCATAAAAGCGCATGGCAACCTCTTCTTCCCTCTGTGAAGGGCCTATCTTTTACTATTATCCTCTACCTTATGCAAGAGTCATGGTGATCCTCACCTTTCCTTTTTACATTTTATCCTTTGGCAAGCACAGTGTGTTGGAAAGATCCTGATTGATATATCTAATTGGATGTAGGGGGCATGAGTTATTATTGTTGACATTACCCTTGAGGTAAAAGGTTGGGAGGCGAAACTATAAGCCCCTATCTTTCTCGGTGTCCAATTAAAACTCCGTAACCACAAGTATCGCGTGAGTGTTAGCAATTATGAAGGACTAAATGATAGTTGAGTATGTGGACTTGCTATTAAGCTCTGACATAGACTCTTTCCGATGTTATGATAAATTGCAATTGCTTCAATGACTGAGGTTATAGTTTGTTGGTTCTCAATACAGTTTATGATTCGTACTCTGCATTGTGAATGGATTATTACTTGAACATAAGAAATCATATGAAAATACCTATTTATGTTGCTGTTATAAGAATAATCATGATGCCTTCATGTCCGTATTTTATTTTTATCGACACCTCTACCTCTAAACATGGGGACATATTTATCGTTATCGGCTTTCGCTTGAGGACAAGCGAGGTCTAAGCTTGGGGGAGTTGATACGTCCATTTTGCATCATGCTTTTATATCGATATTTATTGTATTATGGGCTGTTATTACACATTATGTCACAATACTTATGCATATTATCTCTTATTTTACAAGGTTTACATAAGGAGGGAGAATGCCGGCAGCTGGAATTCTGGGCTGGAAAAGGAGCAAATATTATAGACCTATTCTGCACAACTCCAAAAGTCCTGAAAATCCACGAAATATATTAAAATAAATAATAAAAATCCTCACAAAAGATGAAGGACAGGGGCCCACACCTGTCCACGGGGTGGGGTGCG
Source organism: Aegilops bicornis (assembly GCA_021605145.1). Lineage (NCBI taxonomy): Eukaryota > Viridiplantae > Streptophyta > Magnoliopsida > Poales > Poaceae > Aegilops > Aegilops bicornis. The sequence goes on from CM038669.1 coordinate 576,130,778, forward strand.
CCTCCTAGGCGCGCGCCCCCTACCTCGTGGGCCCCTGGTGGCCCTCCGATGCCCATCTTACGCTATATGAGGTCTTTCGTCGAGAAAAAAATCGAAGCAACCTTTCGGACGAAACTCCGCCGCCACGAAGCGGAACCTTGGCGGAACCAATCTAGGGCTCCGCAGGAGCTGTTCTGCCGGGGACACTTCCCTCGGGAGGGAGAAATCATCGCCATCATCATCACCAACGCCTCCTCTCATCGGGAGAGGGCAATCTCCATCAACATCTTCACCAAAGACCATCTCCTCTCAAAACCCTAGTTCATCTCTTGTATCCAATTCTTGTCTCCAAGTCCGGGATTGGTACTAGTAGGTTGCTAGTAGTGTTGATTACTCGTTGTAGTTGATGCTAGTTGGTTTATTTGGTGGAAGATCATATGTTCAGATCATATATGCATATTAATACCCCTCTGATTATGAACATGAATATGCTTTGTGAGTAGTTACGTTTGTTCCTGAGGACATGGGAGAAGTCTTGCTATTAGTAGTCATGTGAATTTGGTATTCGTTCGATATTTTGATGAGATGTATGTTGTCTAGCCTCTAGTAGTGTTATGTGAACGTCGACTACATAACACTTCACCATTATTTGGGCCTAGAGGAAGGCATTGGGAAGTAATAAGTAGATGATGGGTTGCTAGAGTGATGAAGCTTAAACCCTAGTTTATGCGTTGCTTCGTAAGGGCTGATTTGGATCCATATGTTTCATGCTATGGTTAGGTTTACCTTAATACTTTTGTTGTAGTTGCGGATGCTTGCAATAGAGGTTAATCATAAGTGGGATGCTTGTTCAAGTAAGAACAGCACCCAAGCACCGGTCCACCAACATACCAAATTATCAAAGTACCGAACGCGAATCATATGAACGTGATGAAAACTAGCTTGACAATATTCCCATGTGTCCTCATGAGTGCTTTTCCTTATATAAGAGTTTGTCCAGGCTTGTCCTTTGCTACAAAAAGGGTTGGGCCACCTTGCTGCACTTTATTTACTTTTGTTACTTGTTGCTCGTTACAAATTATCCTGTCACAAAACTATCTGTTACCACTTGTTTCAGTACTTCCATAGAATACCTTGCTGAAAACCGCTTATCATTTCCTTCTGCTCCTCGTTGGGTTCGACACTCTTACTTATCGAAAGGACTACGATAGTCATACTTCTTACCAGCATGTCATACTTTGGTTCGGCGGTATTGTTGGATGAAACGGCCCAGACCGACATTACGCGTACGCTTACGCGAGACTGTTTCTACCGACGTGCTTTGCACACAGGTGGCTGGCGGGTGTCAGTTTCTCAAACTTTAGTTGAACCGAGTGTGGCTAGCCCGGTCCTTGCGAAGGTTAAAACAACACCAACTTGACAAACTATCATTGTGGTATTGATGTGTAGGTAAGAACGGTTCTTGCTAAGCCCGTAGCAGCCACGTAAAACTTGCAACAACAAAGTAGAGGACGTCTAACTAGTTTTTGCAGGGCATGTTGTGATGTGATATGGTCAAGAAATGATGCTAAATTTTATTGTATGAGATGATCATGTTTTGTAACCGAGTTATCGGCAACTGGCAGGAGCCATATGGTTGTCGCTTTATTGTATGCAATACAATCGCCCTGTAATGTTTTACTTTATCACTAAGCGTTAGCGATAGTCGTAGAAGCATAAGATTGACGAGACGACAACGATGCTACGATGAAGATCAAGGTGTCGCGCCGGTGACGATGGTGATCATGACGGTGCTTCGGAGATGGAGATCACAAGCACAACATGATGATGGCCATATCATATCACTTATATTGATTGCATGTGATGTTTATCTTTTTGAGCATCTTATCTTGCTTTGATTGACGGTAGCATTATAAGATGATCCCTCACTAAATTATCAAAGTATAAGTGTTCTCCCTGAGTATGCACCGTTGCGAAAGTTCTTCGTGCTAAGACACCACGTGATGATCGGGTGTGATAGGCTCTACGTTCAAATACAACGGGTGCAAAACAGTTGCACACGCGAAATACTCAGGTTAAACTTCACGAGCCTAGCATATAACAGATATGGCCTCGGAACACGGAGACCGAAAGGTCGAGCGTGAATCATATAGTAGATATGATCAACATAGTGATGTTCACCATTGAAACTACTCCATCTCACGTGATGATTGGACATGGTTTAGTTGATTTGGATCACATGATCACTTAGAGGATTAGAGGGATGTCTATCTAAGTGGGAGTTCTTAAGTAATATGATTAATTGAACTTAAATTTATCATGAACTTAGTACTGATAGTATCTTGCTTGTCTATGTTGATTGTAGATAGATGGCCCGTGCTGTTGTTCCGTTGAATTTTAATGCGTTCCTTGAGAAAGCAAAGTTGAAAGATGATGGTAGCAATTACACAGACAGGGTCCGTAACTTGAGGATTATCCACATTGTTGCACAGAACAAGCACCGCTAGGTGCCAGGCCTGCTGCAGGAGCAACACCGGATGTTATGAACGTCTGGCAAAGCAAAGCTGATGACTACTCGATAGTTCAGTGTGCCATGCTTTTCGGCTTAGAACCGGGACTTCAGTGACGTTTTGAACGTCATGGAGCATATGAGATGTTCAAGGAGTTGAAGTTAATATTTCAAGCAAATGCCCGGATTGAGAGATATGAAGTTTCCAATAAGTTCTACAAATTGCAAGATGGAGGAGAATAGTTCTGTCGGTGAGCATATACTCAAAATATGCGGGTATAATAATCACTTGATTCAACCGGGAGTTAATCTTCCGGATGATAGCGTCATTGACAGAATTCTCCAATCACTGCCACCAAGCTACAAGAGCTTCGTGATGAACTATAATATGCAAGGGATGGATAAGACGATTCCCGAGCTCTTCGCAATGCTAAAGGTTGCGGAGGTAGAAATCAAGAAGGAGCATCAAGTGTTGATGGTCAATAAAACCACCAGTTACAAGAAAAAGGGCAAAGGGAAGAAGAAGGGGAACTTCAAGAAGAACAACAAGCAAGTTGCTACTTAGGAGAAGAAACCCAAGTCTGGACCTAAGCCTGAGACTGAGTGCTTCTACTGCAAGCAGACTGCTCACGGGAAGCGGAACTGCCCCATGTATTTGGCGGATAAAAAGGATAATTTTTTTGAAATTACTATGTTACCCAACACATATCATCAAGATCAATCAAGAAGGAAGTAGGGTATTACCTCCATCAAGAGGACCCGAACCTGGGTAAACATTGTGTCCCCCGTCTCCTGTTACCATCGATCCTAGATGCATAGTTCGGGACCCCCTACCCGAGATCCACCGGTTTTGACACCGACATTGGTGCTTTCATTGACAGTTCCACTGTGTGTTTGGCAAAGGATCGATGGCTCGCCTGCAGATCAACTGCGACGCCGGCATCTTCATCATCGGCTCGAAGTGGTCACCTTGGCTCGACCGAGGACCGCGCTCCGTCTTCGATCGTCATGTTCGGACGTGGGTCTTCATCAACATCAACTCCGATCTCTATCATGATCATATAGCAATCATCCATGGAGCTCGGGGGCTCAACGTCAACATTGCCCTCGGGTGGCTGTGCTGTTTTTCTGGACAACAAACTTGTATCCGCCGCCACCGCCTCCTCGAGCGTCGGTTTGACGATTACTTTGGTGGAATAGTGCATAATTAAGTCTACAACAACCATGCAAAATTTCACCGAGTTCCGATGGAGGAATCTCCGGCAATCTATGATATACCGGAGCCCTGTCAAATCTGGACGGGAATCCGGACGAGTTTACGACGTGGCCTCCAGAGCCCGGCTCGGAGGTCTTTTGGAAGATCCAACCGTTCATCTGCAGCAGAATTCCCATATCTACCACCCCTCCAAATTTCAGCTCGATCCGACGGTTCAAACTCCGGGAACCTTCCGATGAGTGGACCAATTTTTCGATATGTTTTCTGCGTGAATACGGATCCGCCCCGAATGCATGTTTCTTTATGAACGTCATATTGGACAACCTTATTAAAGGAATTTTCTCCTAGGATATTGTGCGTTGTTTTTAAACACGTGCCCATACAATTTTAAGCCTTCTCTGAGGTAATCTTCACCATCACGCTGGTGTCAAACCAGTCCGGCAATATTGCCCCACGGCTGCCGACCTGCGCTAGACACGTCGTCACTTTGTTGAGCCGAGCTCAACTTCTTCGGATCTTCAGCTCGGCGAGCCGAACAAGAGTTCGGAATCGTCAAGTATAAATCATCACCAACATCGCCGCCCCACGGATTACACGGAGCGGGCACACCGGCATCACCGCATGGTCACTTCATCAAACCGGCATTGACCGCGTCACAAATTATGACCTGCGTCGGCATGGCCGTCTCCTTACCGACATGCTCCGACACCTCGACTGGACCGGGGGCTTCACCATATCTTTATCAACATACTCCGGTGACTTCGGCGTCACTAGCCGACCAACTTCATCACGTTAGCTGGACCGGGGGGCTTGCCTCGATGAGCCAACCTTTGCCAACATCGCCATGCCATCGCTTTATCGTCCATCAGGCAATGGGTGTGCGGATCGAGTCCCAATTTTGGGAGTAACCTCTATTCAGATTGCTACAACAGATAAACCAGGTGCTATTAATCCTAGTATTTTTTCTTGCTTGAGTTTATTTTTCCCAAGGAATGATTACTCTAGTTTGTTTCATCATCTGTACACAGGTCTATCAAATGGTGGCCGCATTAACGACGGCCGCCTAGTGGTTCGGTCAGTTTCCGTGTCTGATTCGGCGAATGCCGCATCCGGAACTCGGACCGGCCTGTGAATTCAGGCTTTGCCACGCCTTCACCGCGTCACGCCGACGCCCTCCATCGACATTGACTTCGGCGCCAGGCCACATCTCTTTAAATAAATTATTTTTGCAAAAAGCAATTACGCAAGGATTTTATATATATTTATATTATCCTTTTTTGGACCGAACTATTTTATGTGTGTAGGTAATCAACTTCGATTGCATCACGCGGTCACTTCGGCAAGCCGACATCGTCATCCCAATCGGCATAAATTGGCTCGCATGATCACCCTGTTGGTCGAATTGCCATACCGACATGTTCGGTTGCCTGGGTGACTTTGGCGTCATCGAGAGGGTTCTACCTCGTTGGGTGTTCGGCACACCGGCCATATTCCTTTAATTATTCACTTTGCATAAATTATTAATTATGCAACACTTTTTAATTTACTATACTATTATCTCCGGCTTGCACTATTTTCTGTGCACAGAAGCGCTGTCACCTCGGCGTACCGACCTACCACGTCACCTCGGCTGGACTGGGGCTTCGTCATCACTTCATTAACCCACACTCTAGACTTCGGCGTCACATTGCCGGCCTGCTCTGTCGCCTCGGTCAGACTGGTGTTCCACCTCGCCACATTGGTCGTACTATGTCGCCACTTCGGAGTGCCGAGCTCTTCGCTCCGCCACCTCGGGACCGGCTTGAGGGCTGGGACCTCGTCCCGCAGTAAGCTCAGACCGCTTACCAAGCACATTAACTAGCTAAGTCGCTTTCATGCTCAAAGTCTTAAATTTTTAAATTTTGTTCGGTTCGACCAAGCATTATACTTTTTTGACAAAAAGTTGTTTGTGAATAACTTCCTTGTCCTAACTTTGTTTGTGACACACAAATTCAAATACCCCGTTTATTTGGCGGCTTCCTTTATGAAGCCTTTCCTCTTGCAAATGATTATACTTGTACGACTTCATTCTTTGTCTGTGTATTACGCCACAATATACACCATGTTGACTTAAGCGATTTGCAAGCTGGGTTGCCTTGCTCCTGTGTTTACCCCTACGTTCCCGATTGTTCGGCTAGGGAGTAAAGGGAGCACCTCTGCGATTGTCACGACCGGATCATCCGAGCTCTGACCTCAGACTGGGTGAAGCCGAAAGCTAGAGCTCTTATTGTTTTCAATCATGGTCGGCACACAACGGAACTCATGAGTACAAAAAATCTATTGCACAAGTCTCATGGTAACAATGAGCACCGAAGAAAGGCATCGGTGGAGGTACTATTTTCTTCGAAGATGCTTCTTACACTTTGTCAGTAATATAGCATAAGCTCCCGAAGCGCGCTTTGTCTGTTACAACCTTATAGCCTGATTGCCTGGTTATTGGAAACACCGTCGATATTCCAACAGGTGGAGTACATAACACTCTTCGGCCCTTGACCGAAGAGGGAGAAGCCGACGGTCGGTTAAGACGCGTTTAAAGTTCGGGTGAACACAGATATGATATAAGTACTTCGGTACATACAATCATTATACATAAAATAAACATATATCACCAGTATTCGTATTCAGTATACAAGCGCTGCCTTCTGTAATTATCATTATAAAGCCATAAATATGCATCGATTTGACTTAAGATTTTGGCCAAGCTGGGTTGCCTGGCTCCTGTGCTAACCCCTACGTTCCTGATTGTTCGGCTAGGTGGTAAAGGGAGCACCTCTGTGATTGTTACTACCGTGTCATTCGAGTAAGTACCTCAGACTGGGTGAAGCCGAAAGCTAGCAATCTTAAAGGATCACATTGGTCGGCAACGACGGAAGTGAAATTTTTTGGTTCATTAATACCATAGAGTTCGGGAACTTTCCCCGAACTAAATCCTCAATATTTTCCTCCCACATTGATCGGATGTGAGGTTTCATGATCATGATAAGCCTACGACCCAAAGAAAGGAACCGATAGCGGGACTATTTTCTTTGGAAGATCTTTCTTACGTTAAAACGTAATATAACATATCTCTCCGTGTACCTTTGTTTATAAAACCGTATGGCCGGATCACCTTGTTTTCCACAAATCTTTGCCCTTATAACGGCTTTATAAAGTAGGAAACACTCCTCGGCTACTGGCCGAAGAGGTTGAAGCCGATGGTCGGTCAACAAAATTTTGTACAATGCGGATCCGAGCATTAATGACGCAAACTACTTGGATACATAGAGTCATTACACATAATTTATGATTTTACAATGGCGATCGATCCTTAATTTAGCCACCCGTGCCCGCATTAAGGCCCGGGGGCTACTAGGCTTCGGGCTTATTATTTACAAACATTAAAGGGGCACATCGATCCCCTGATCTGGTATTGCCACCCGACCAGTGTCTCGGGGGCTACTGCATCGCTTATTCAATGCAGAGAATTCAAAGTGCTCAGTGTTCGGCATGACCGAACTATGGGCAAACACGTCTTCGGACAACAATAGGGACCATCTGGACCTATCTGGCATCAAGCTAATATGTTGCGGCAACTTCTCAAGACCCTCTCTCAAGGGCTCGTTCGCCGATCACTATTATCTCTAATATATTACACTGCGTTTCTTTTCCAACGTATGCTGCCGAGCTAGGAATTGATACTCAGGCCGATTTTGCGCATCGACCTGATGCTCAGGGGCTACTAGGATCAATGGTTTCATGTTTTCCTTTAGGTGCATCTCAGATTTTAGACTGACACACACCTTGAGGGCTACTGGGCATACATATTGATAGCAAATAAATTTACATGCATCCAAAATCAGCCCAAGCCCGAGGTGGTGCACCACCTCGGAAGTAGTCCGGCATAAAGCTCGGGCGCCAGTGGCTGGCTCCATAGAGGGCATTCCCGGCATTAAGCTCGGCTAAACTCCTTCAACTTTTTTGAACCAAGGTGATCTATGACACCTCGGATATAGTCCGGCGTTGGAGCTCGGATATATTCCGGCGTTGGAGCTTGGAAGCGGTCTGGCATTGGTGCTCGGCTGCAAAAGATACCTCGAATACGATCCGGCGTTGGAGCTCGGACGCGAGAGGACACCGCCGCACGGGAAACACTTCAAACCCAAGGTGGGCGTAAAAATAACGAGGCATTGATAAAGGCCGATAACTTAAAAGGGGCTCCTTGGATATCCGACATATAAACCCTTCGGATTTACTTCGGGGATCCTCAAGATCAAAGATAAGAAGATCTGTTGAACCAGTTTTCAAGACCGACGACCGAAGATGAAGAACAGTTCGGAAGAATCGAGGAGCGTCCCCAACTTGAAGACCGGTTCAGGGGGCTACTGACGGTGTCCTGGACTAGGGGGTACTCACCACGTCGTCTCCTGATCAGTTAGATTGGGCCGAGGACCCCCATGGCCGTATACTCATGGGCCAGTTCGGACAGCCGATGACATGCACGAGGAAGATTCCACAAGACTTGGTGATCAATACAAGGACTCCTCTCCACCGGCGTATTCGGCTAGGACTCTTGTTATCCTAGGCCTCTGGTGCACTATATAAACCGAGGCCAGGCTAGTCGATAGATCATCATGACATTACTCATAGGCTAGACTTCTAGGGTTTAGCCATTATGATCTCGTGGTAGATCAACTCTTGTAATACTCATATCATCAAGATCAATCAAGCAGGAAGTAGGGTATTACCTCCATCAAGAGGGCCTGAACCTGGGTAAACATTGTGTCCCCCGTCTCCTGTTACCATCGATCCTAGACGCACAGTTCGGGACCCCCTACCCGAGATCCGCCGGTTTTGACACCGACACTAGCACCCACCGCTGATCGTGTGGTGGAGCGGCCGGCGGGGGAAGGAGAAGGTGCGAGGGCGGTGCGGACTGCGCTGTTCTGGCGTCGTTGCGCGCGTGTTGGGAGGGTCCAGCTCTGGCGTTCGCGCTGCGTCGAGGGAGCAGCGGAGACGCTCCAGATCCGGAGATGTCGCCGGTCTCCCCCTTGGAGCGCTCCAGCGCAATGCGGAGGGCCATCTCATCCTCGTAATCGAGCTCGGAGTCGGAGTCGCTGCCGGAGCTGGTCATCGTCGTGGATGGGACCGAAATCGGAGAGGGAGAGGAGAGGATGGAGCGAGAGAGTGAGTTAGGGTTTGGAGCGAGGCGTCCGGATTGGGGTTTTTTTGTGGGACAACTGTGGGTCGGTGGTGGACCGAGCCAGTCAGGCGGACGAGCCCGGGCGTGGCCAGGCCACCCCATATCCGCCCTATATTTGGACTGAATATGAGGGATGCCGGTCAGCCCGAGCATTTGTCCGCGGTTTCAGATGTTCGGTTGAATTGATTTTTTTTTGACCGACCAATAACCTGACGACTTGCCCGGACGAGTTTGAGACAGGCATGAGAGATGCTCTAAGAGCCCGGGCACATGTGCAGCGCGTTTCATCAGCGTAACTTCCCGCACCGTCGCATACATGGATGGGTCTATCTAGGACATATCTAGATGTTACATAGTTATGTCACATCTATCCTGATGTCTACTATGTTTATGGTCTGATTTGTTTTGTCTCAGTTTTTTTCCTTGTTGCTGCATCATTTGTGGGAGCTTAGATGTAACGTCCTTAGAAAATATTTAGATGTGAATTAGACAAATTGTACATGATGCCATAGCGTGTCCGGTCAACTTTAGAATTGCAATCCTTGAACCGCACAGCGATGGTTCTACCTGATCATGTGCTCCATCAGATGCATGACTTTCAGCAGTGTGATTTCTTAGTGGCGGATGCCAACCGTTGCTGTTGGATCGCATCAGATCGAGATTAAAGGGTCAATAAAGGGTCAATAAAGGAGTAGTTTAAACCTTCTCAAGGTGAGATGTTCGTCAGACCCCACAAGTAACGAACTAGATTAGCCCAGCCGAGAGCGCCAATAATTAGAGTGTGATGCACGTATGGGGAAGAATAATGGAGGGTATCCAGTATCCAATATCCAGTGAAGAAAGGTCACATTTCGGTAAAGCCACGGAGACGCGGACCGCCGGCTCAGGCATCTGAATTCTTTCCTGAACAACATGTAGACGAAGAAACCCTAAAAAAAACATGTAGACGAAGCATACTACTATCCGTCCCGAGCTTGTACTAAGATTAAGACATTTACTTTGAGAGAGAGAGAGTAATATACCGCAGTACGGGTTCACTCGGTCGTTGATATTCTCAAGATGAAGAGCAGACAAGTTGGCATCCACTTTCGTACTGTAATACTGTACTCAATCAACGGAAACGAGAGCGTACTGCCGCCAGAGTATTTTTTTTTTCCACCGGCTGGTAACTGAGAGGGCCTCTCCTGGCAGCGAGGGGGGAGGAAGCTGCCGGCCTGCCGCTCATGCACCACGCATCAGCTCGCCGCCTCCTAAATAATCCATGTAGGATCAGATTAGATTAGGCGCCAAATAACCTCAGCCGACACATTGGCTAAAAAAGAATACTCCTGCCCCAACGGCCGGAGATCACACTGCCGGCAGCACACACAAGCAAGTAATACTACGTCCGTCTAGCACGCACATGGGCCCCGGCCGGCGGCTCGGTGGCATCATAGCTGGCGGATGACGGATCACGCAGCCGCGGATCTGGTCGCTGGCGCGGGGCGGCGCGGAATAATTCGCGTGAGCCGTGGCCGGTGGGGACTTGGAGAGGGACAGCCAGCGGTCGACCGGCCGCCTCTGCGATCACGATTCACAGGCGCGCACGTACGTAGTACTCCACGTACGACGACTACGTGCCGGCCTCCCGTCCCGTGGTCGCTGTCCGCATTTCCGCCCGCCGCCGGGCCCCCACGCGGAGAGCGACTTTTGAGGCGCCGGCGCCGCGCGCGCCCGTGCTTTGGTTTATTCCATCCACCTTCCCGGCGAGTCGGTGGCACGTCGCCGTATGCCCGCCCGCCGGGTCGCCGTCGCCTTTCCGTCGGAGGCGCTGAGCTCCGGCAAAGTCACACGGCCCCTCTCTCCACGTCGTGTGCTGAGGCGCACCAATCGGTTTGATTCGTTTTACTTTCCCTTTCATTTCCCTGCCACGCGCTGCCGCTGCCGCATGACTCCGGATTAGCCGGATCGTCTACGCTACGCGCGCAGCTGAAATTTATGCAGGGTTTGGGTTGCATGTTCGTGCTCGTGCGCACCCAGATTCCGTCTGGGAGGTCTGGTTGGTCAGCGACACCGTGTGCTCTCAAGGTCAGCTTTATCTTTGTTTAATCGATCACTATTAGCCCGCCGTACGCACGCGTCGTGTCAGTCCAGTCCAGGGGGTGGACAACGATCCAAGAATCACACATGTCAGCGAGCGGTGCCGGTGGTGGTAGTCTCGTGACTTTCGTTGACCGACCGCGGGCACGGTGCTTCACCGATCTGCTGTCTGCACGCAGTAGCAGTGGTAGCTAGGAAGAGTCTGTGTCAGTCATGGTGTGGACGCAGCCATGCAGGTACGGCGCCCAAGCTTTATCGTTGTTTACACGAGTACAGTTGGTATTACTTGGACGAGCCACGGCCTGATGGCCAACTACTGTCGACCGACGGCGACGGCGAGCGAGCGGCGTGATGGGCCGTGGGGACGGGCGGACGTACTGCCACTCCACGCACGATCGCGGCAGGTGAGGTATGAGGTGAGGTGGATTTGGATGTGTCCCCTCTGGCGGTAACGCCTCAGTGCTCGTGGGGCTCCCGCGCCCGACGCGGTCCTCCTATGACGTTTCAGATTTCGGCGGATACGGTGCAATGCTCTCGCCCTCTACGGGCAAAATTTCGTCCCTTTTTGAAAAGAAAATCGGGATATGACCCCAGTTCGGAAAAATTTCGGGATCTCGACTTTTCTTTCTGCACGGAGGCGCGGTAGGATGCGTGCCTACCGCCATAGCTTCTGATGAGGCCATTAATGACGGCGATCGTTGGCGGCCACGTGACGTGGAAAAAAGGGCCTCATCGCCATCCCCTACGGATGAGTTCTTTGGAGCCTACCGCCATACCCTCTGGCGGTAGGGTCCTGTGTTCTGGATAAGGTGGGAAGGGGCTGGTTTGTGGGCCCCACCACCACTCTTCTTCCCTGTGCTCAGCTCCTCTTCCCCCTCTCTCCCCCTCACAACCCCCCCCCCCCTAGATCCACTCCATTTGCTTGGGATTTCATCGGTGGATCCGGAGCATTTTCATCACCCAAGGTACCTCCCCATTCCCTTCTTTTGATTGGTTGAGACCTTTGTTTTGTGTTGATTTGGTCAATTTATTGCAAACCCTAGGTGTTGATGTTGTTGTGTGCATTTATGATGCATTTATGGCTAGGGTTGTGGCTATGTTAGGGGTTGGTGTTAGGGTTAGGGTTAGGGATGTTGGGTAATTATGTTGGTGGTTATATTGGTGGTTATGTTGGGGGTTAGGGTTATAGTGGTTATGTTAGGGGTTATGGTTAGGGTTAGTGGTTAATTGTTAGGTTAACTTTAGTATGAATAGTAGTTATGCAAAATTTCGTTCATTTGTCCATTTGTGTTGGTTGGATGACATATATGGATTGATTATATTCTTCCCATTTTCTTAGATGCATAAGCTCGTAGCGTTCATTATTTGGACAAGTCGACATTTATGCTTGGAAATGACGATGAAGGGGAAGAGGCTATGGTTTTTGACACAAGTCCAAGCTTTGATGATCTTGTAGTTCAAGTGAGAAGCGTCTTACATTGGAATGACCCAAATGCCTCGGTTAAGCTTATTGGGAGGTATGACGTTGGATTGGGAGTAAAGTCCCGATTAAAGAGTATGCCCATCACCTCCCAATTGCATTGGAATATGTACAAGGAAAAAGTAGACGCATCACAAGACAAGTCTCTTGAGATCTTTGCCACAAAGGTTGATCCTCCTCCTCCTTTGCAAATTGATCTCAACCGCAATGCATCCTCCCCCATGCATGATGACAGTGCCGAGGTGTATGTCCCCAATTCTTCTAGCCAACCATCAAGTAGCCAACCCAACGAAGATCATATCAACCCTAGCGCCATAGTACTCCGTCATGATGCTATTCCTCATGTTGAAGAAGATGCTATTCCTCATGTTGATGATGATGCTATTGTTGCTCTAGAGGAGGATGTTTACTCGGAGAATGAAGAGATCCATTACAATCCAATTGGTAACTTGGATGTCATTGTGTGACAACAAGACATGGACCGTACCCTCCCTTATAACCGTATGTGTGGGTATAACTTCGGACGACGAGGGTCCGAAGGAAGAGTTGGATGAGGATGGGTTGATTGCAAGAAAAGCGAAATCTACAAGAAGGTGACGAGCAAGGAGAGAGGGCCGTCTTTGTTTAGAGATGTGAGTCTTGCGGACAATGCAGTCGTTGATGGTGGGATGAGATTATGGTTGTCCGAGCCAACGCCGTGCCCCAAATTTAGTGATCCTCGACAAGAAAATGAGGATGAGAATGCTCATTTGAAGAAAGGCATCAAGTTTGGTTCTTTGATAGAGTTCAAGATATGGTTGTGTGACTATGCCATTAGGAACCATAGGCCGTTTGTTGTTGGTCATTCAAATCAAAAACTTCGCACACGGTCAAATGTGACAAAGAAGGTTGCAAATGGATGGTCCGCGGTAGAAAAATCAAAGAAACCGGGCAATGGGTCTTGAAGAGTCATGTTGGCACTCACTCGTGCGTACCCCCGGACAAGGCCGGCCAAAGCAAAGGACACCGTCAACTCACGTCGGAGTATCTAGGATATAAATTGTTGCATCAAATAGCACATGATCCAACCGTGAAGGTCAAGTTTCTCATGTCTTCGATTGAGGAACAATTCGCACACCGGTCAAGTACGGGAAGGCATGGATGGCGAAGGCAAACGCTATTAGGATGCTGCATGGTGATTATGAGGCCGCATATAACATTCTCCCCAAGATGTTGGCGGCAATTGCTCATCGAAACCCGGGAATGCGCCATCGGGTGGAGTCAATTGCCGGAGTGTTTCGTCGTGCCTTCTCGAGCTTTGGATAATGCATTGAGGCATTCACGTATTGTCGCCCGGTGTTGTCTATAGATGGTACATTCTTGACCGGCAAATACAAGGGAACATTGATGGTGGCGATGGACCACTCTTCAAATGATAACGTGTTGCCGGTGGCATTTTCCTTGGTGCCTTCGGAGCACGATGATAATTGGGAGTGGTTCATGGAGCATGTGAGAACCAAGGTGATAGGCAACAGAGAGGTATGCATTATATCGGATCGCCATCATGGGATTCTCAAAGCAATAGACGTTGATATTCCCGGTCTTCCAAAGCTTCAACACCGTTGGTGCATGAGAAACTTTGTTGCAAACTTTTACCGGGCATGCAAGAGCAAGGAGTTTTGCAAAGACCTTACCCTTGTTTGCGTTGCTTTCAACACCGCCACATGCAAGACCCGACATGATAAACTCCTCGAGGCTTTGGAGAAGAACAAAAGGGGGAAAGAATTCTTGGTTAGGCACTTTCCGGAGAAGGAAAAGGGTCACGCGCTTACGATGAAGGAGGTATGCGATATGGGGACATGACAAGCAACATGGTGGAATGCTACAATGTGTTGAAGGGTGTCCGTTCCTTGCCGGTGGCCGCAATACTCAAGTACACTTTCATCAAGCTCAATGAGTACTTCCTAAAGCATTCTGCAAGCACGGCCAAGTGGATTGGGGAAAAGATGGACTATCCATTAAAGGTTCATGATTGGTTGTTGCATCAAGCGCGCAAGTCTGCCAAACAACAAGTGATCACATATAATGAAAAAGAAATGATCTATCAAATCGATGAACCGGGTGGGACAACAAGGGACGGTAGGTCTTATGGTGGAGTTGCTTACGAGGTGCGCCTTAAAAACCGTTGGTGCCAGTGTGAGAGGCCACACAAGTATCATTGGCCTTGCTCGCATTTGATGACCGCAACACGGGTGAGAAACATGAACGTATCCGATGGCACAACGGTGCGGTTGCACGAGTTTACATTGAAAGAACAAGGTTGACGTGGGCGCCTCGGTTCAATCCTTTCCTTGATGCCTCACGATGGCCTCGAGTATGTTGGGCGGACATTGTGCCGGATCCCGCACTCATGGTGCCTATGAGGGAAGAAGAAGAAAGAAGAGATTCCGGAGTGACATGGATGATCTAGTGGATACACTGGAATGAAGCAATTTGGTAGTGGTCATTTCATGGAGCCACGAGAAAACAACAATTGTGGAGAATGCAATGACACAGGACACAACGTTAGGACATGCAAGAAGCGAAGAACCAACACGGGCACTAGTCAAACACGTGGGCCGGAGCGGTAGCCTTGGAGGGGCCGTGGCCGTGGAGGAAGGGCTAACATTGGAGGGGGCGGCCGTGGAGGAAGGACAAGCCTTGGAGGGAGCCGTGGCCGTGGAGGAAGGACTAGCCTTGTAGGGGCCCGTGGCCGTGTATCCGGTGGTTCTAGGACACGTCGGGTTGATAGGGAAGGCCTATCGACGTGTTGCTCAATCCGGATGGTTAAATAATGTGAATGGTACTACTTTTAATATGTTCATGCATGTGTTGATATATTTGCCTCTTTACATGTCAATGTGTTCATATTTAGACTTAACATCTTTATTTGTTGTAGGGCATGGCTTCATCCGGTTCCATGACAAGGCCACCGTGTGCTCACCATGAAGACATGCCACACAAGTGGAAGGACGCATCTTTGGACAAGGTGAAGGAGAAGGATGTGAAGATTCCGCCATGTTGGTGTGAAGATGTTTGCAAGGTGAAGGAGTCCACCGACCGAAAGAAGTCATGGACCGAAGGAAGGAGATATTTTGTTTGCCCCAATTATGCTTACGATCGTGCGCTTCCAACTAACGCCTATGACCTTCCACGGTATGCTAGAGAAGTAACATGTTACTCTCAATCGTGTGCCATCACTAACATCCGTTTTATATGCATCCACCGCCTCCTCTATGCAAGTACTTCAAATTTGGATAGATCATGAAGTGCCAAAAGATATCCAAAATGACCAATTAGAAGATTGTTTTAGGCGCCAACGGCTGTTCAAGAAAGGTTTCAAAGAGGCTTGGAGGAAGAGCGTCGTCAAAAGAGAGGATGGAGCGGAAGCAACGCGAGGAGGAGAGGGCACGCCAAGCTTAAGCTTGCTCGTGAGGAGGAGAGGGCAAGAAAGCTTGCAAGAGCTCGCAAGACACAAGAGGAGGATGAGGCACGTGTGGGGAAAGGGAAATGGCCTGTATGACTCAAGAAAAGCCGCCGCCTTGTGGACTCGTCATGTAACCGGATGAAGCCATGTCAAATTTATCATGAACTATGTAGTACTAAGGCAAAAAAGCCATGTGTCATCAACTTGTCGTGAATGAGTTTGCCATTTGTATTGAATTTGGTGTGAAGATGTTTGCAATGTGTTGTGAATGAATTTAGTTTGTTAGTGTATTCTGGGATTTGTCATGATTTTTATTGAAAAACTGGTGTGTTGTCTCTGTTTTCGGAGTTAGAAACCTACCGCCAAAGGCCATGGCGGTAGGTTGCTGGACCCTACCGCCAGGTTGCATGGCGGTAGGGGGGGCAACGGTTCTGTGACGAAGAACCCAAGACCGTGGTGGTAGGACGGACCCTACCGCCACAGGCCATGGCGGTAGGGGCAATGGTTACGTGATTTAAGAACCCAAGATCATTGGCGGTAGGACGGACCCTACCGCCACAGTGCCATGGCGGTAGGGTTCTGGACACTACCGCCATGGACTGTGGCGGTAGGGTCAGTCCCTCCTCTCCCTGCTTTTGCCCCATATGTGTCGAATGTTAGCATAATATACCCAATTCTATCTCGCAAGCACATACATAATTCAACTCAACATAGTTCATTACATCCACGAATAGCACATGTTCAAACTAATTAAAACATGACCCGGTTCGAATGACATCAGTTCAAACTAATAGCTCAAGCTCGACGACACATGTTCTAAATAGGTAACATAAGCCTCATACTTATCAGACGTTCAATTTGATCGTCACGCCCTTGATTACGCTTCAGTTGAAAGTCTGTGGATCCTGCCCAATGACCCAACACACCATTCGTTTCACGGAACCAAGCCCATGCAGCATGGCGCGCGGGATTCTCTGACATGCCCTGTTTGATTGCCCATCCTATGACATGCCCGGGTTTCCTCAAGTCTATCTCACGGAATTCTTCTTTGCTTGCAGTGAACGCAATCTCAATCAAGAAAGCGTGTCCGCAAGCATATTCCCGGTCTTGCAGCTGATCAAGCATCCTCTCTTTCTCCTTCACAAGCTTTGAATGCTTTTTTCTCCTTAGCATCGAAGGTTCCTCGATAAAGTGATACTTGCTGAAATCCTTCATGGCCGCATTTGCCTCATCACAACTCTTCAACCATGCTTCACATTCCTTCTTCAAGCAACGGTGTCGCTCCGCCATGATCTTCTCACACGCTATGTTCATAGTCATGGATCGACTGTCCATCCTACATGAACATACGGGTTCAAGATGACATAAACAAAAACATAAAATAAATTAAATAGAGTACAACACTTGGTAACTTGATATGACATACAACACCAGGTTCTTAATGAGTTCAAATGTTAAGGGTACAAGTTATAGTAGTTCAAACGACGACCAAGCATAGGGTACATGTCATTATAGTTCAAATGACAAAGATTACATAGCCTCATGCAATACTATCACGGCGACGGTCCCGGTTGCAACAAATAACATCATTTCTTTCTTTGACCCATGCCCAACGAGATGCACGGTTCTCATCCGACGAGAATGGTTGGCGAACTAACCAATCAATGACCTGACCATGATTGCCCATGTCTCTCTCAAAGCATATTCTGCCGTTGTCGCACACAATGTAATTTGCATTGCAAGATCACGCCTACAATTTTTTTCCGCCGTCTTGAGCTTCTTCATCAGCCTCTCCTTTTTGTTATAAAATTTTCGAACGGTCTTTATTGAAATAATTATATGAAAAGGCCCTACACTCCGCATTCAACGCATCAATGGCTTCGATCCACAAGTTCATCTTTTCCTCAATCAATTCGCGTTCACGGTTCGCCGCCGCCTCGTGAAGTTTCAAAGAAAAGCGAACGGTGCCATCCTACAATTCAAAAAGTTGCTATTAAAGTAACTTAGCTTTAATTGCTTTCTTAAGCATAACCTAACCCCCATTATGTACATTAAGACTAGCACTAGATCTAGGCACACAAACTTTTCTACAAGCAATTCTAAGCACATCATACATAAGGAAACCACAAACATAAACCTAAATGGATCATAGTAATTGATTTGACCACACGAAAATGATGAGCTAGGGTTTGCAATCAAATGAGAAAATGCAAAGTAAACAAAGATATCAACCAATCAAAATGAGGGGAAATGAGAGAGCCACCTTGAGTGATGAAAATGGTAAGAATCCACCGGATAAATCTCAAACAAATGAGAGAGATTAGGGAGGCTCTTGTGCTTCAAAGAAAGAGGGGGGGATAGTTGAGCTCGGTGGAGAGGTGATGTGGGCTGAATGAGTGGTTGAGGAGGGGGGGGGGATATCCAGCCCCTCCCCACATTATCCAGAACACATGACCCTACCGCCAGAGGGTATGGCGGTAGGCTCCAGTAACCTACCGCCATAGGGGATGGCGGTAGGCCCTTTTCCACGTCAGCGGCTGCCAACGGCCGTCAGTCGCCGTCAAATGGCCTACCGCCGTAGAATGCAGCGGTAGACGCATAATCCTACCGCCAGGCCCTCTGGCGGTAGGCAAAAGGGTCAGATCCTGAACTTTTTCCGAACTGGGGTCAGATCCCGATTTTCTTTCCAAAAAGGGTCAAAACACGAAATTCGGCCCCCTCTACGTGCACGCGGGCGGCGCCTCGGGGTAAAATTTCGTGTTTTGACCCTTTTTGAATAGTATTTCAGGATCAGACCCCTGTTTGATTTTTTTTTGAGATTTGACCCTTTTGCCTACTGCCAGGGCCTCTGGCGGTAGGGTTAGATAGCCTACCGCCACGGCCCATGGCGGTAGGAACCTTATCCACGTCAGCGCGCGGAGACGGCGCCGTCCCCCTCCGTCGCACCCTACCACCAGGGGACCTTGCGGTAGACTGTCTAACCATACCGCCAGGGGCCCTGGCGGTAGGGTCCGAGCAGTTATTTGCCCCGGAGCCCCGGCGCCCCGTCCCTTCTCCCCCCCCCTCCCCCTCCCCCCCGTCGGCAGTTCTTGTTTTTCTCCCCCAAGTCGCCCCTCTCTCCCTCTCTCATCTCCTCCACTCCCCCCTTGGATCTTCACCGATTCTTCACCGTTTTGGCAGATCGAGATGGCCCACAGGAGAGAACCGTAAGCTCCTCCGATCCCTCCAATTAGTTTTTGCAAACTTGCTACCGATTCGACGCATTATTTGCTTGAAATTCCTCATGTTTTTGAACTAAGATTGATTTTTTTCACCTAAGATTGATTGTAGTTGTAGTTCTTAGTTCTTTAGTAAGTAGTGGTATTGGATATGTACTCTAATCAATAGTTCATATGTTAGTGTGAAGATGAACCCTAGTTCATAATTTTTTGTTAAAAAATTATGATGTAATGTTGATAAAGGGATGAACCCTAGTTTGATGATGCATGTGATATGATGATATGATCTAGTGTGAAGATGAACCCTGGTTTGATGATGCATGTTGATATGATGATATGAAGATGTTGTTTGGAAAATTTTGTTTAAAAATATGAAGCTATGATGTATGTTGGAGGTTTTTTGATATGATGCATGTTGATATGATTTGATCCATCATGTGTAGTAGATGTTGTTGGAGGAATATGCTTAAAATTTTATCTTCATATGATTTGAGTTCATTGTTTGTTTATGTATGCTTATGCTTATGGTGCTTTTGTTTATGAAACTCTATTAAGGCGGCCACCTCTTGCGGACAACATCGCCCATGATCGCATGCTGGACTGGGCATTCGACAAGGAGCCATCGTGCCCGTTTCATAGAGAACGGAGAGGTAAGTGATATGAAAGAAATTTTGATCAAAGTTCTCGGATTGATGAAAATGATTTCCTAACTTTTGGCATTCACTTTTTGTGACGCTCCGACCACTTTGCGCATGAGGGGTCACGGGGTTCATGGGCATATGGACTATAATGGCGCTACACGCCGTTCTTCAAGAGAGCTCGTCTGTTGGGTTTCGTCTTTGCAGTTCAAGCGTCAGCCGTCGACGCTTGTCCACGCGGCTCTCACAGCTCTGATTGACCGTTGGAGACCGGAGACCCATTCTTTCCATCTGCCATGCGGGAAGATGACGGTGACCCTAGAGGACTGGGGGATGATTACTGCAATGCCGATCGAGGGTCATGCACTCACCGATCGAGTGGAGAGGGCCAACTGGCAGGAGAGGGTCACCACCCTCATCGGTGACTGCCCCGGTGCCAAGAGTAACCGTACATCCGGTGTGCCGTTGATCTGGCTCTCGGAGCACCGGAGGACATGCCCCCAAGGCGCAGATGAGGCGACTGTGGAGTTGTACGCGAGGGCCTATCTATGGTATATTCTCTCGGAGGTCGTGTTTCCAGACAGCTCCGGGAACTCTGCCAACTGGGCGTATTTGTTCTTCCTAGCGGAGGCCACACATGAAGAAGAGGAGGGGGAGGAGGATGAGAGCAACGGGGAGGAGGAGTACGATGAAGATTATGGACCTCCACCAACTCAAACATCTCAGGCATCTCGGTGCCAAGAGGAATCCGAAGAAGAAGGATTTGCTGAGTCCGGACCCTTTCGAGACCGGTTCTCGCCGGCCCAAGAAGAAGACCGAAGAGAATCGTTCAAAGAGTAACGAGGACCGTACCTCCAAGAGGGAAGGAGCAACTGATTATGCTCTTGATACTTGGCTCTTTTAGTTTGGTTGAACTTGTCTAGTGGTTGTGAAACTATGAGGAACTATGTGTTTGCTATTTGTGGATCTATGTGTTTGAAATGTTCTATGCACTTCAAGTTATCTTAATATGGATCTACGTGATGCCAAAATTTAATCATTTAAATTCTATGATATTGTTGTTATATTTGTGAAACTTGCTGTGATATTGAATTTGAAAACAAGCAACCAAATGAACTTGAAAAAACAAAACAGAGGACCATGGCGGTAGGGTGAACCTACCGCCAGGGCCCTTGCATACTTCGTTACAGAATGCATGTACGGCAAAACCCTGCCACACCTTACCGCCAGAGCACCTGGCGGTAGGGTTAGACATCTTACCGCCAAGTTATGCAGCGGTAAGGTACTTATCCACGTCGCCAGCGGTGACGGCTGCCGCCCCTCCGTCACACCCTACCGCCATGGTGCTGGCGGTAGGCTGTCTAACCCTACCGCCAGGAGCTCTGGCGGTAGCAAAAGGGTCAAATCCCGAAAATATTTCAAAGTGGGGTCAGATTCTGAATTTGTTTAGGAAAAGGGTCAAAACACGAAATTTAGCCACGCCTCAGCGGATCGGCGGTCGATCGTCCGCGGCTTCGGTGACCGCAACACGTCGTGTGCCTTCTTCTTTCCATTCCGGTGCTGGGAGAGAGGATTGGATATCGCATTGTTCTCCGTTGGTGGTTGGTTGTGAATGTATAGCGTATCGTGAGTGCGTACTTTGCTACCTGGCCGTTCTACGAGATGTGTGCGCAGAAGAAGCAAGCTACCCTGCGCATGAGGAAACCGGGCTCACGATGGATGGCCCGTGTCGGTGGGATTGTGCGTATGGTGCGGTGCGTGGAGAGCTATGGAGAGGAAAGTGGCTTGATCTCTGATCTGTTGTCTGCCAGTGGTGTGTTAGCTTGCTCTGCATTGACAAGACCGGAGATGGCCGCGTGAGCAAGCAACATCTGGCTGCCTCCTCCGGAAAGGCATGCACACGCTCCACGCTCAATTTTCTTGGGGCGAACATAGATGCGGGAAAAGCGAAATAAGGACCGACCGTGCCGTGTCGATCGGCCAGACAATGGAATAAAGCCCCTACTGGTGTAAGCACACTCTTGCTCTACTAGTACGAGTACTAGCTAGGATTAACCTCGGAAACCTCTCGTATGGTTGTCCTAATGACGTTCTGGAGAACATGGCATGTTCGGAACGAAATTGTTCATCACAAAGCTCCACCTCCAACTGAAGTATCCCGCAGGTTCTTGCATGGCTACATCTCGTCGCTCCTTTGCATTAAACAACACGCAGGCGGACGTAGTAAAGGGAAAGATGGTGCTCCAGGATCCATCATACCCCGCTGCACACTTCGCTAGTCCAGGCAAAGCGCCTGTACGGGCGCGTGCGACGGAGACATGGAAGCCACCACCGGCCGAATTTCGTGTCTTGACCCTTTTTGGATAGTATTTCAGGATCTGACCCCTGTTTGAATTTTTTTCGAGATTTGACCCTTTTGCTACTGCCAGGGCCTATGGCGGTAGGGTTAGATGTCCTACCGCCACGGCTCATGGCGGTAGGGGTGCGACGGAGTGGGACGGCGGCCAGGAGCCCTGGCGGTAGGCTGTGCGACCCTACCGCCAGAGCCCATGGCGGTAGGGTCCTGTTTCAGTGTAATGTTTCTGTAACGAAGAATTGAAGGGCCCTGGCGGTAGGCTGTGCGACCCTACCGCCAGAGCCCATGGCGGTAGGGTCTTGTTTTTTCGGTGTAATGATTACATGTAACGAAGAATTGAAGTGCCACAGCGGTAGAGTTGTCGACCCTACCGCCAGGTCCTTGTGATAGGGTCTGTGTTTTATGAATTTAAGTTCAATTGCTTGATTCTTTTCAAATTCAATATGACAATAATATTATAGCAAGTTTCACAAATATGACAACAATATCACAGATCTCAAACAATTAAACTTGGGCATCACATACACATTAACAAATTTGAAGTGCATAGAACATTTCAAACGAACTTCAACTAATTAGTAAGCGGAGTTCCACATAGTTTCACAAATAGCAAACACATAGATCCACAAATAGCAAACACATAGTTCCACGTAGCTTCATAACCACTAGAAAAGTTCAATCAAACGAAGTTCAACCAAATTAAAAGAGCCAACTATCGAAGAGCATAATCAGTTGCTCCTTCCCCTCTTGGAGGTACGGTCCTCGTTACTCTTTGAACGATTCTCTTTGGTCTTCTTCTTGGGCCGTCGAGGAACCGGTCTCTGGAAAGGTTCCGGACTCAGCAAATCCTTCGTCTTGGATTCCTCTTCTTGGCGGTGAGATGCTTGAGACGCGTTTGAGTTGCTGGAGGTCTATAATCTTCATCGTACTCCTCCTCCCCGTTGTTCTCATCCTCCTCCTCCCCTTCTTCATATGTGGCCTCCTCCTCCTCCTCCTCCTCCGCCTCCTCATCCTCCTCCTCCCCAACCAACCAAGACGACGAGGGAGCATGGCTCGATGAGCCGATGATACCTGTGTGGCTACTGGTGATGAGCTTCAATCGACCCAGCTCCGGCACACCCAAGCAGCCCTACCAGCTTGCGATAACGCTGCCACGAACTTACGCACTCACAATGAAGCAAAGTCATAATAAGTATCAGATCGATTGTTGCAAGTGAACAAGATGCATCTGTTCCGAGGAGGCTGAAATTGTACCTTCATCGTCCCCCTGACTCTGGTCTCAGATTATACGCTCCCGGGAAGATGACCTAGTGCATCTGAGGCTTCAAAGATGCATCTGTTCAGCTCACCGAACTGCAACGGCATAAGTCGCCACGTTAGCGAATACAATATTTTAAATCGACCGTCGGTTCAAACGTACCACTCTGTTGATGAGGGTGCAAACTCCCTAAATCCATCGTGCATGTCTACGATGCGATGCGGTATGCCTGTTCATCGAGGTCAGCCCACTCCAGCTCGCGATGTCTTCCGCCGTCCATCGAGGCCTGAGCCGAAGACGGTGCTTCTGGCCATCATCGTACCACCTCATGTGTCGGCCCAGGTAATCATCCCAGTTAGTCACTCTCCTCTCCACGTCTTTACGCCACCTCCGTCGGTTCACTCTGTCACATGAGTCTTATGCTCCTCTCCCCAGTCTGTGATCGACTGATTCTTCTGCCGGCTCATGCTGCAAGGCATAAGCAACAAGAATCATCATAAGCGCAATGAGATCATCATAAGCAACAAGAAACATGATAATCTCACGGAAAACAAAGAGCTCACAGGTGGAGCGAGTGGCCGCCGGTATCGGTGGGCTGGCCCGGTGGGGTATGCTGATAAATCCCAAACTGCGTGGCCACGCGTTGTGGCAAATGCCACTCGACGGCGTACACACAGATCATGGGCACGATGCACCGCCAGAGACCACGGTCCGCTATGCACATCACGTTCAGATCAAAGTCCCACTCTCGTTCTTGTCGATACGGCCACCAGACTACCTATTACATATACCTTGGTAAGTTCGCACTCTCGGTCAATAAGCGGAATCAAAGAGAAAGGTGTTGGGCGAGTTCATATACCCTAACGTGTCGTCAAACCGTCCAACTCGTTGGTGTAGGTCTTGTACAAAGTCTTGTTTAGGCCCGTGTAGATTTTGACAACGTCCCACTCGTAAGCTACCGTGGGGTGTCGAGTCTCGTCGCCTTCTTCGCCATAGTCTTCCCATGGGCGTCTTCGCAACTTCTCCGGACGCCCCACCGGCAGCCGCTCCCACATCCAAATGGAGAAGGCCCAGACAAAGCCACCCATATTGGACTTGTCTCCCATCCTCTGTGTTGCGTCGTCAAGCTGCAAAATATCAAATGAGGATCAGATATAAGAAAATGTCATGGACACACTTTCGTAGGTAGGTATGCAATTAGACACTCTCTTACCGAACGGTATAGGTAGGCGAGAGATGCTGTCCCCCAACTGTACCCTGCATCCCAGTCCGCTAGGAAGAACAGAATCGCCCGATTGGCGAGTTCCGGAGCTATCTAGAAACACGACCTCCGAGAGAATATACCACAGATAGGCCCTCGCGTACAACTCCACGATCGCCTCATCTGCGCCTTGGGGGCATGTCCTCCGGTGCTCGAGAGCGGATCAACGGCACACCAGATGTAAGGTTACTCTTGGCACTGTAAGCGATCGCCCGATGAGGGTGGTGACCCTCTCTGCCAGATTGGCCCTCTCCACTCGACCGGTGAGTGCATGACCCTCGATCGGCATTGAAGTAATCATCCCCCAGTCCTCTAGGGTCACCGTCATCTCCCCGCATGGAAGATGGAAAGAATGGGTCTCCGGTCTCCAACGGTCAATCAGAGCTGTGAGAGCCGTGTGGACAAGCGTCGGCGGCTGACGCTTGAACTGCAGCACGAAACCCAACAGACGAGCTCTCTTGAAGAACGGCGTGTAGCGCTCGTCATAGTACATATGCCCATGAACCCCGTGAACCCTCATGCGCAGTGGCTGGAGCGTCTGTCAAAAAGTGAACGCCAAAAAGTTAGGAAATCATTTTCATCAATCCGAGAACTTTGATCAAAATTTCTTTCATATCACTTACCTCTCCGTTTTCTATGAAACGGGCACGATGACCCTTGTCGAATGCCCAGTCCAGCATGCAGTACCGTGGGCCGATGTTGTCCGCAAGAGGTGGCCGCCTTAATAGAGTTTCATAAACAAAAGCACCATAAGCATAAGCATACATAAACAAACAATGAACTCAAATCATATGAAGATAAAATTTTAAGCATTTCCTCCAACAACATCTATTACACATGATGGATCAAATCATATCAACATGCATCATATCAAAAAAAAACCTCCAACATACATCATACCTTCATATTTTTAAACAAAAATTTCCAAACAACATCTTCATATCATCATATCAACATGCATCATCAAACTAGGGTTCATCTTCACACTAGATCATATCATCATATCACATGCATCATCAAACTAGGGTTCATCCCTTTATCAACATTACATCATAATCTTTTTAACAAAAAAAATTATGAACTAGGGTTCATCTTCACACTAACATATGAACTATTGATTAGAGTACATATCCAATACCACTACTTACTAAAGAACTAAAAACTACAACTACAATCAATCTTAGGTGAAAAAAAATCAATCTTAGTTCAAAAACATGAGGAATTTCAAGCAAATAATGCGTCGAATCGGTAGCAAGTTTGCAAAAACTAATTGGAGGTTTGCAAAAACTAATTGGAGGGATCGGAGGAGCTTACGGTTCTCTCCTCGGGGCCATCTCGACCCGCCAAAACGGTGAAGAATTGGTGAAGATCCAAGGGGGGAGTGGAGGAGATGGGAGAGGGAGAGAGGGGCGACTTGGGGGAGAAAAACAAGAACTGCCGACGGGGGGGAGGGGGAGGGTGGCGAGAAGGGAAGGGGCGCGGGGGCTCCGGGGCAAATAACTGCCCGGACCCTCTACCGCCAGGGCCCCTGGCGGTAGGATGTGACGGAGGGGGACGGCGCCGTCTCCGTGCGCTGACGTGGATAAGTTTTCTACCGCCATGGGTCGTGGCGGTAGGCTATCTAACCCTACCGCCAGAGGCCCTGGCGGTAGGCAAAAGGGTCAAATCTCAAAAAAAATTCAAACAGAGTTCAGATCCTGAAATACTTTCCAGAAAGGGTCAAAACACGAAATTTTGCCGCCACCACCAGCGGGCTGGCTTAAACTGAACGTAGACGGTGCGTTTTCAGAACGTCCAGGCAATGTTGGCACTGGGATGGTGCTGCGGGACTGCAACGGCAAGATCATCTTCAGCTCCTGCAGGCACTTGTTTACATGTGATAACGCCTTAACGGCTGAACTGGAGGCATGCCGTGAAGGAATTCAGTTAGCTCTTGACTGGAGTTCGCAGCCTTCGTGGTAGAGATGGATTGCGAGGTTGCCGTAACAATGATATGCGACACTTCAATCAACAGGTCCCGTGATGCTTCTTTAGTCCAGGAGATAAAACATTTACTGAATAGTGAACGGAAGATTGAGATGGGAGCTATTAGGCGTGAGGCCAATAGAGTTAGTCATGAACTAGCTGCAGTAGGGCGTACAGAAGTAAAAACTGCAGTCTGGCTGCGTTCTGGACTGGATGGGGTTGTAAAACTATGTGAGTTGGATCTCTCTGATCCGGGTTGATTAATAGATAAACCCTTTTTTTCCCGCAAAAAAAAATGCTAGGATTAACATGGAGCGTGCTTATTTTCTTCTCGCTCACTGTTCTTTTTTTGTTTGAGACACACTGCTAGTACTGCTGCCACTGATGGAGGGGGACTGCTCCTCTGGTCTTGAAGAGAAGTCGAGTTCCGCTAATTCAGAGCGGCAACGAGGCTGCATCCATTACACAGGAAGAAAAAAAGAGAGTGAAGGAAAATCCTTGGCCGAACTGGAATATTCTGTCATGTGCAGCTAGTATGCATGTCATCTCATCACTGATCCAAGGATTGCAGTCCACGCGGAATTGACTTGAAGCAAGCTCACTCTATTTTTCTTTTCTTTTCTATTTTTGTTTTCTTTTGCCAGAACGGCTGCATTCACGGAAAAAAGAAAAGAGGAAGAACGTGTGACAGGTGAAGTCCTCACTGCAACAGCGTAAGGATGGCCCGGTGCCCATGACATGATTACGAAGTTTCTCCACAGTTTCTGCTGCTGTTCATGTCCCCGGTGTGCCTTTTGCGTGGTTGTAGATGTGTCGCAGCTGTGGTTTAGTTTGGCTGCTAGCCACGTTTGGATTATTACTAGGGAGCGATGCTGCTAGCGTCTGGGCTCTTAGTTGTCAGGTATCTTTTTTCAACCAAGAACCGTAGAACAATCATAATTATATGTGTGTGGTATTAGATCTCCGACCGGTACTTAATCAATCGTTTCAAGTCAAGTGATATAGCACGAATATTCATTTAATCAAGTCTAAACCAAGTCTCAATCGACTGAGATTTAGCAATCTAATTATTATATATTAATAACAAAAATGTACAAATGTACGAGTGTCATAGAACAGCCCACAAACAACTCTAGCAAATACCAGTTTTTGAAAAACCGTTGAAAATCATTAGAAATCAATTGAGGTTCTGTCCAATTCAGGTAGAGCTATTCTCCTCATGCTTGAGCTTGATCCGGCATTTGATCATGAGAAGATCAACCCTTAACTGTCTTTTCCATACATTGATTGACTGTGGCAGTGCTTTAGTTTGATCCGGCATTTGATCATGAGAAGATCAACCCAAGGTCACCGCCGCTCGACTCCGCCCCGACCCTCTGCCTGACATGTCGTCCTTCGCCATGGCAAGCGCGTGGTGGCGCTCCCTCAACGGTGCCCTAGTGTGTGGCTCCCTGTGGTGCACCTCCGATGGTGCCGGTGTCCGGCAGGCCAACGACACGACCTCCTCCACCGCATCGTTCCTCTAGAATGACCATGGACGCCGGCACGGTGCTCGTGCATCTGTATGGCGCCAGCAGCTCCATCCATCCTCTATTTGTCAATTTTACCCTGTTTTTTTTGGTATTGGATGAGTAGTTGTAGATTTGATAATTGTGATGATATAAGTGACTATTTCTTGATGAGTAATTGTCACATGATTTTTATAGTGCACGTTCAAGTTTATTCATATGTTTAAGGATTTTGCTTGATAGATGTTTTGTAATGGTGCTCGTGGGGGCAAATGTTTACAAATTGTAGTTTGAATTTTCTCATTCATATGTGTGTGTGGTTGGAACGACAGATGAGTTGCAAGCTGTTCATATTAGACGCGAAACTAGTCGAAATAACCAATTGCTACGAGCAATCCCACCCGGGCGACCCATTTCGTGAAGGAAGTATGCCCTAGAGGCAATAATAAAGTTGTTATTTATATTTCCTTATATCATGATAAATGTCTATTATTCATGCTAGAATTGTATTAACCGGAAACTTAGTACATGTGTGAATACATAGACAAACAAAGTGTCACTAGTATGCCTCTACTTGACTAGCTCGTTGAATCAAAGATGGTTTAGTTTCCTAGCTATAGACATGAGTTGTCATTTGATTAACGGGATCACATCATTAGACAATGATGTGATTGACTTGTCCCATTCCATTAGCCTAGCACTTCATCATTTAGGATGTTGCTATTGCTTTCTTCATGACTTATACATGTTTCTACGACTATGAGATTATGCAACTCCCGAATATCGGAGGAACACTTTGTGTGCTACCAAACGTCACAACGTAACTGGGTGATTATAAAGATGCTCTACAGGTGTCTTCGATGGTACTTGTGGAGTTTGCATAGATCAAGATTAGGATTTGACACTCCGATTGTCGGAGAGGTATCTCTGGGCCCTCTCGGTAATGCACATCACTATAAGCCTTGCAAGAAATGTGACTAATGAGTTAGTTGCGGGATGATGCATTACGGAATGAGTAAAGAGACTTGCTAGTAACGAGATTGAACTAGGTATTGAGATACCGACGATCGAATCTCGGGCAAGTAACATACCGATGTCAAAGGGTGCAACGTATGTTGTTATGCGGTTTGACCGATAAAGATCTTCGTAGAATATGTAGGAGCCAGTATGAGCATCCAGGTTCCGCTGTTGGTTATTGACCGGAGATGAGTCTCAGTCATGTCTACATAGTTCTCGAACCCGTAGGGTCCGCACGCTTAACGTTCATGACGATCGGTATTATGAGTTTATGTGTTTTGATGTACCGAAGGTTGTTCGGAGTCCCAGATGAGATCAGAGACATGACGAGGAGTCTCGAAATGTTCAAGACGTAAAGATCGATATATTGGAAGGCTATATTCGGACATCGGAAAGGTTCTGAGTGGTTCGGGTATTTATCGGAGTACTGGAGAGTTATGGGAATTCGCCGGGGAGTATATGGGCCTTACTGGGCTTTAGGGGAGAGAGGGGGGGCTGCCTGGGGCAGGCCGCACCCCCCCCCCCCCCTCCCAAGGCCTATTCCAAATTGGACTAGGGGGAGGGGCGGCGCCCCCTCCTTCCTTCTCTTCTCTCTTCCCCTTCCTTCTCTCCTACTCCTACTACTTGGAAGGGGGGAATCCTACTCCCGGTGGGAGTAGGACTCGCCTGACAGCGCGCCATAGTAGAGGGCGGACCTCCCTCCTCCACTCCTCTATATACGGGGAGGGGCACCCCGAGACACACCAGTTGATCATTGATCTCTTAGCCGTGTGCGGTGCCCCCCTCCACCATAATCCACCTCGGTCATATCGTCGTAGTGCTTAGGCGAAGCCCTGCGCCGGTAGCTTCATCATCACCGTCATCACGCCGTCGTGCTGACGAAGCTCTCCCTCGAAGCTCTAATGGATCGTGAGTTTGTGGGACGTCACCGAGTTGAACGTGTGCAGATCGCGGAGGTGCCGTACGTTCGATACTAGGATCGGTCGATCGTGAAGACGTACGACTATATCAACCGCGTTGTCATAACGCTTGCGCTTTCGATCTACGAGGTACGTGGATAACACTCTCCCCTCTCGTTGCTATGCATCACCACGATCTTGCGTGCGCGTAGGATTTTTTTTTCAAATTACTACGTTCTCTCTTCCCCTTCCTTCTCTCCTACTCCTACTACTTGGAAGGGGGGAATCCTACTCCCGGTGGGAGTAGGACTCCCCAGGGCGCGCCATAGTAGAGGGCCGGCCCTCCCCCTCCTCCACTCCTTTATATACGAGGGAGGGGGCACCCCATAGACACACAAGTTGATCATTGATCTCTTAGCCGTGTGCAGTGCTCCCCTGCACCATAATCCACCTCGGTCATATCGTTGTAGTGCTTAGGCGAAGCCCTGCGCCGGTAGCTTCATCATCACCGTCATCACACCGTCGTGCTGACGAAGCTCTCCCTCGAAGCCCTACTGGATCGTGAGTCCGTGGGACATCACCGAGCTGAACGTGTGCAGATCACGGAGGTGCCATACGTTTGGTACTAGGATCGGTCGGTCGTGAAGACGTACGACTACATCAACCACATTGTCATAACGCTTCCACTTTCGGTCTACGAGGGTACGTGGACAACACTCTCCCCTCTCGTTGCTATGCATCACCATGATCTTGCGTGTGCGTAGGAATTTTTTGAAATTACTACGTTACCCAACCTTTCGTTCGTCCACGTCCGTTTGGATCGCCACGGACCAAAACGTCGGTCCAACGCGTGGATCCAAACCCAAAATGCATCCGCTTTGTGTCCATGATACATTTCAGGCTCAAATTTGGGCCTGAAATGCGTCGGCGAGGACGCACCGCGCGTGCCCTTGGTGTCTGCCGCGGTCCCACATGGCGGCCGACCAACGACCGAACGCGGTCATATTAATAGCGGCCATCGACACCGGGCCCACGCGTCAGTCAGTGGAAGCGTCAGGAGGCCGTCCATTTTTAATCCACGCATGGGGAGTGTCATCCACTTCCACCGCCGTCCACATCTAGCCGCCCCCGCGTTCTTCCTCGCCGGCGACAACCAAACCCTAGCCATGGGTTTATTCAGCGGCTCCGGCAAGAGCAAGGGGAAGTTCGCCCCCGACGCTTCCTCCTCCCGCTCTCTTCCTTCTCTGCCGCCGCCGGAGCCTGCCCGCCCCGCGAGGCAGCGGCTGCACATCCATGTGTACCAAGCATGGTGGCACTGGGAGTTCATGCAGCCGCTGCCGTACCCCGACATGACGTTGTTGCACGACTAGCACCTTAATCTGCAACGGATCCCGGTGCCGGCGGAGCCGCGGTCATAGCGGGCGCACACCAACGAAGTGCGCAGGCGCCGGGCGCAGCTCACGACTAGGGTAGTGTGCAGGCGGGTTTTTATTTTTTATGTTTATTTACTGTTTAAGTGGACTTTGGCCGGCGTTGACCGGCCACTTATATTTAATTAAGTTTTTCTAAATTTATTTCTGCCACACGGGTCAAAAATGAGTATCCTTTTCGTTCAACACACTGTCGATCCATATCGCAAAGCGGACACGCACGCCCGCCTGAGCGGCCCAAACGAATGAAAAGTGGACAAAACGCGTATATGTTTGGGTCGGCGCGATGAAGTTGGTCTAACAGTTCAGCACTTGGTTCCAATCTAAAGGCGTTATAGACATTTTAGCACACAACTCATACAACAATCACGGCTGAAATCACACAAAAGAACTGGACAGGTGAATCTGTAGGTAGAACTCTGTGGGCAGTTTGCCAAAAAATCAGATTTTGAAGAATCATGAGGCGAAAATAACTGGCCATAATTGATGGTCGTACAAAGAGCAAGGGCACACGTGCGGCGCGTTTCATCAGCGGAACTTTTCCGCGTCGTGGTATACATGGATGCCATGCCGTGTCCTGTCAACTTTAGAATTGCAATCCTTGGACCGCACAGCGATGGTTCTACCTGATCATGTGCGTCGATCGGATGCATGACTTGCGGCAGTGCCATTTTAAAATGGCGGATGCCAACTGTTGCTGTTGGATTGCATCAGAACGAGATCATAGGGTCAATAAAGGCGTGCTTGATCACAATTAGTGCATACCACTACTACGTGCTAGATTAAACTTTTGTCAAGGTGAGATGCTGGTCAGACCCCACTGGTAACGAGCTAAATTAGACGGGAGCGCCAACAATTGGAGTGTGATGCACGTGTGGGGAAGAATAATGGAGGAGGGTATCCAATATCCAGTGAAGAAAGGTCACATCTCGGTAAAAGCCACGGAGACGCGGACCGCCGGCTCAGGCATCTGAATTCTTTCCTGAACATGTAGACGAAGCATACTAATATACCGCAGTACCGGTTCACTCGGTCGTTGATCTATACTACTATTAAACAAGTAAACATATTCCCTGACGAACGAAAACTCTGCCATCCCAATCCCACGTACGCACAGCTACAAAAAGAAAAAAGTAACGACAAATCAGAAAGGTCCGCAATCACGCCCGTGCCCTTCGTCCAACCTTCCCCGAACCTCGCGTTCTTCCGCTCCCCATCGAGCGCCGCCGCCGCCGCGTCTATGATCTCTCCCACAGGCACGACTCGCTGCCCTCCCCTGGTCGCTGCAACTCGCACATCACCTCAATCGCCGGCAACCTCCCCCTCCACTACATCGCCTCGACCTCCAACGCCCGATGCTCGCCCTCTGCTAGATCGGCGCTGCCCGATGTGTGGGATGCGAGAGTCCGGCTGCAGCTGTGTGGCCATGACACGGCTTGCACGGCGCATATACATCTATACTTCTATACTTCTATACTACTATTAAACAAGCAAACATGTTCCCTGGCGAACGAAACTCTGCCATCCCAATCCCACGTACGCACAGCTACAAGAATAAAAAAAAGTAATGACAAACCGGAAAGGTCCGCAATCACGCCAGTGCCCTTCGTCCAACCTTCCCCAAACCTCGCGTCCTTCCGCTCCCCATCGAGCGCCGCCGCCGCCGCCGCCGCGTCTACGATCTCTCCCACAGGCACGACTCGCTGCCCTTCCCTGGTCGCTGCAACTCGCACATCACCTCAATCGGCACCAGCCGCCCCCTCCACTATATCGCCTCGACCTCCAACGCCCGATGCTCGCCCTCCGCTAGATCGGCGCTGCCCGATGTGGGATGCGAGAGTCCGGCTGCAGCTGCGTGGCCACGACGGCTCGCCGCAGCGGCGTATGCAGCTTCATAAGCAATGCGGCGGCTCGACACGAGCAGCGATGGCTGCAGGGCTGCGGCGATGGCGGTCGTGCGGCATATGGAGCGGCTCTAACAGGCAGGCTGCTGAGCATGAGTAGGGCCCGGCAGAGCGCATAAGTCCAGCGCATCATGGCCGGGCCAGCGGGGCAACGATGTACGATGTATGCGGAGGTGGTGGTTCATCGATGTGCGTACGTATCCTTACAAGATCAACGGGATAAGATGTTGTGGTAACTTCATTGATGCAAATCTAAGTCTATACTACTATTAAACAAGCAAACATGTTCCCTGACGAACGAAAACTCTGTCATCCCAATCCCACATACGCACAGCTACAAGAAAAAAAAAGTAACGACAAACCGGAAAGGTCCGCCATCACGCCCGTGCCCTTCGTCCAACCTTCCCCAAACCTCGCGTTCTTCCGCTCCCCATCGAGCGCCGCTGTCGCCGCCGCCGCCGCGTCAACGATCTTTCCCACAGGCACGACTCGCTGCCCTCCCCTGGTCGCTGCAACTCGCACATCACCTCAATCGGCACCAGCCGCCCCCTCCACTATATCGCCTCGACCTCCAACGCCCGATGCTCGCCCTCCGCTAGATCGGCGCTGCCCGATGTGTGGGATGCGAGAGTCCGGCTGCAGCTGCGTGGCCACGACACGGCTCGCCTGGCAGCGTATGCAGCAGCTTCATAAGCAACAGCGGCTCGACACGGCAGCGATGGGCTGCGAGGGCTGCGGCGATGGCGGTCGTCGCGGCATATGGAGCGGCTCTAACGAACTGCACGCTGCTGGCGTGTGTAGGGCTCG
Source organism: Aegilops bicornis (assembly GCA_021605145.1). NCBI lineage: Eukaryota > Viridiplantae > Streptophyta > Magnoliopsida > Poales > Poaceae > Aegilops > Aegilops bicornis. The sequence goes on from CM038669.1 coordinate 576,164,965, forward strand.
GCAGAGCGCATAAGTGCATCTCATCATGGACGGGCCAGCGGGGCAACGATGTACGATGTACGCGGAGGTGGTGGTTCATCGATGTGCGTACGTATCCTTACAAGATCAACGGGATAAGATGCTGTGGTAACTTCATTGATGCAAATCTAAATCTGTACTACTATTAAACAAGCAAACATGTTCCCTGGCGAACGAAAACTCTGCCATCCCAATCCCACGTACGCACAGCTACAAGAAAAAAAAAGTAACGACAAACCGGAAAGGTCCGCGATCACGCCCGTGCCCTTCGTCCAACCTTCCCCAAACCTCGCGTTCTTCCGCTCCCCATCGAGCGCCGCCGCCGCCGCTGCCGCCGCGTCTACGATCTCTCCCACAGGCACGGCTCGCTGCCCTCCCCTGGTCGCTGCAACTCACACATCACCTCAATCGGCACCAGCCTCCCCCTCCACTATATCGCCTCGACCTCCAACGCCCGATGCTCGCCCTCCGCTAGATCGGCGCTGCCCGATGTGTGGGATGCGAGAGTCCGGCTGCAGCTGCGTGGCCACGACATGGCTCGCACGGCGCGTATGCAGCAGCTCACAAACAGCAGCGGCTCGACACGAGCAGCGATGGGCTGCAGGGCTGCGGCGATGGCAGTCGTGCGGCATATGGAGCGGCTCTAACAGGCAGACTGCTGAGCGTGAGTAGGGCCCGGCAGGGCGCATAAGTCCAGCGCATCATGGCCGGGCCAGCGGGGCAACGATGTACGATGTACGCGGAGGTGGTGGTTCATCAATGTGCGTACGTATCCTTACAAGATCAATGGGATAAGATGTTGTGGTAACTTCATTGATGCAAATCTAAATTTTCAAAACACGTCAACAAAAATTGTGTGATACAGCATGATGTTCTTCCTGTCCTACGGGTTCATTCTAATGATTCTTATTTGTGTTCGGTAACAGGATTGTTCTCTCCAGCTGTTCGATTTGCACATGCGACAATCGAAGTGTGCCTATGTCTGGCCGGCCCTGGCTGCCCGGTTCACAGATATATAGGTCGAATTCTCCATTCTTTATTATAGACCGCTTCATGTGCTTTGACTCGTGATCTGGGTCGGCGCATCTATTATTTTCGGTCGCAAATGTGCGCTAGCTCATGCCTCTCTTGGGTGATATAATTTTGTTGGGGTTTCTCATAAACTGCAGTGTATGTGTTATGCAGATGAACAAAAACCATTCAGGTTCTGCATCCACCCATCAGGTTCTCTATTATACTGCAGGAGGAAATCATTTCTTAATTCTTATTGACCCTTCAAGCGGGAGGCTTTTAGAGGCAGCTTTTGTGCTTTTCCCTTCCGCTGGAACTGCATGCAGAGTCTGAGTTCACGGAGTGCCTTTGGCCTTTAGAAAGAAGAAGAATAAATGTTTCGTCGTTGATCTTTCTTATGTTCCTAGGTGCATTGTTTTAGGTTATGCGCTCATATGCAGAGATGGAAAATCACACATTTTGCATCCAGCTTTCAATGGGAATAAATTGAATTTTGTAAGGATAGCTTGCCGATGAATCAAGAATATATCTTCGAAAGCTGCTTGTTTGTTGCAAGAAAAAAGAGAGCTGATTTAAGCATCATTGTACTTCAAAACCTACACAGTATTTATTTCTGCATTCATTTGAAGATGAGAATATACTGAGTTCAATTTCGAGTGTCGATCCATTGTTTTTCTGCAGGTAAGTATTATTTTTTTATTTCCTAAAAAGGATTTGAATATCATTTGATCTGTTATTGATTGAGGATCAGCATCTTGTACAGTATGATTTTATGGTTTCTCCTTTTTTTTTAGCTCAGTCCTAAAATGTACAGTATGATTTTATGGAGTGCATTATGCCAATGGATTACTGCATTTTTATGTTAGTTTTTAGACTATTTGAATGTAAGGACTACACAAAATCTCTTTGACAATCTACTGCAAATCATTTTCTGCACAGAAAATTCAGTACATGCTTCTATGAATATCTGCAATACAAGAAGCATAATTTGTTCTTATATCTTGGCCTGCCGATGGGTATTGGCAGCCTTGCATGCATGTTTTTAAAATACTTAATCCGAGCGCCACTTCCGTAGTAAATAAGCTGAACTTTTATTTAAATAACTAAATGTTGGTTTGCCGAAGTTTTCTTGTGACTGAATTATGGAACTTCCATTGTGCAGTTTTTACATATGGTCATGCAGTCATTTTGGCTATTTATGTAACAATACATTGTCCAGTTTGCAAGATGTTCTGTCTATAGGTTCTTCTGTACTTATCTTGTGTTTAACAGGTTTGACTGTTGTTCCTCTACTATACAACTTCATCTTTTAGTATCGACCAATACTTCATAGTCAGTACATGGTTCTTCAATATTGTGGTAACAATTGAGGGGAATATTATGATTCTCTAGGCTTTATGTTATCTTACCATACTATCCAATAAAAATGATTCTTCTCTTCAATATTTTTCCGTCCCAAAATTCTTGTCTTAGATTCGCTACAGATACGGATGTATCTAATACTAAAACATGACTTGATACATCTGTATTTAGACAAATCTATAAGACAAGAATTTTGGGACGGAGGGAGTACCTGTCTAACCACCTTGGCTTAGCCTGTACTCTTTTCACAGAGAGGTGTCGAGTTGTGATGCAAGGTTTTGCCATGTTGATTAAAAGATGTCGACATCGAAGACTATATACTCGGATCGCATGGCATGTTTAGGAACCATGGCTCTACTACTACTACACATCCACTTGCCATTGTAGTCATCAACTGAAATTTAGTCAAAATCGATATTTGTAAGTTGAAAATTTCTTTTTGGCGGGCTAAAAGGACAGAAGTTTTGAGTGGGAAGAGATTGTTGGTATTTAAGGCCAATTATTGTTGTTGAGTCACTTCCTCTTTCTCTTGCTGGTATGCGGTTATCCATATGATAGCTGGTATTGAAAATGCAACTACCTAACCCAAGCTCAGCAAGCATTAACTAATTTTTGTCTTCATAGTTCACTTTTAATCTTCATATTGCAGTATTTATTCAATTATTTAATTTAATGGTCACATTGCAGTATTCCTTGGAACTCTAGCCTGAGTTGTAGGTGAGTTAGGAATCTATTTCTAATTTCTGGGATGTCCGCTAAGCAACCAAACTTATGCTCGGAGTGACATTCTTGTTGGCCTTTTATTTGAAGAAGCTCACCATGTACACCACAAGTTAGAGTGGTTGTTCCCGTGCTCCATAGAGATGTGATACTCAGTTGCGTTGGTTGAGACGATGACAACGGCAAAATAGAAAGATGATTATGAGAAGTTCGACTTGTAAGAGAATAATCATATTACTAACAATAGATGTAGATCTTGAGTAGATTGAAACATTAAATAGTGATTGTAACTGAGTACTTGAACATGTTATTCAAGATTCATAGAATAAAAAGGGTACTAATGGTTTGAAACATGAATGCAATACCTTTTCTTTGGTGAAAAATCAACTTTTTGTATACAACAATTCATTTTAAATATTTCTTGCTGCTACCAGGTTATCCTTTTACATACAAATTTTAACATATAATTATTATATTAGTCTAGACGTGCGTTGCACGTGCACAGTTACTAGTATTCTCAAGAGTCAAGATGAAGAGCAGACAAGTTGGCATCCACTTCCGTGTACTGTAATAGTAATACGTACTACTGTACTCAATCAACCGAAACGAGAGTGTACTGCTGTCAGAGTATTTCCTTTTCCCCACCGGCTGCTAACGGAGAGGGCCTCTCCTGGTAGGGAGTAATAAGGGAGGAGGAAGCTGCCGGCCTGCCGCTCATGCACCACGCATCAGCTCGCCGCCTCCTTAAAAATATCCATGTAGCCACCCTAATTCGCTCCCGGATAGATTAGGCGCCAAATAACCTCGGCCGACACATTCGCTTAAAAAAGAATACTCCCACCACCAACGGCCGGAGATCACACCGCCCGCGGCTAAATTTCGTGGTTTGACCCTTTTCCTAAACAAATTCAGGATCTGACCCCACTTTAAAATATTTTCGGAATTTGACCATTTTGCTACCGCCAGAGCTCCTGGCGGTAGGGTTAGACAGCCTACCGCCAGGCACCATGGCGGTAGGGTGTGACGGAGGGGGACAGCAGCCGTCACCGCGCGCTGACGTGGATAAGTACCTTACCGCCAGACAACTTGGCGGTAAGATGTCTAACCCTACCGCCAGGTGCTCTGGCGGTAAAGTGTGGCAGGGTTTTGCCGTACATGCATTCTGTAACGAAATATGCAAGGGCCCTGGCGGTAGGTTCACCCTACCGCCATGGTGTCTGGCGGTAGGTTGTGTAACCCTACCGCCAGGTTTCCTGGCGGTAGGGTGTTCTGTTTTGTTTTTTCAAGTTCATTTGGTTGCTTGTTTTCAAATTCAATATCATAGCAAGTTTCACAAATATAATAACAATATCATGGATTTTAAACAATTAAATTTGGGCATCACGCAGATCCATATTAAGATAACTTGAAGTGCATAGAACATTTCAAACACATAGATTCACAAATAGCAAACACATAGTTCCACATAGTTTCACAACCACTAGACAAGTTCAACCAAATTAAAAGAACCAAGTATCCAAGAGCATAATCAGTTGCTCCTTCCCCTCTTGGAGGTACGGTCCTCGTTACTCTTTGAACGAGTCTCTTCGGTCTTCTTCTTGGGCCGGCGAGGAACCGGTCTCTGGAAAGGGTCCGGACTCAAGAAATCCTTCTTCTTGATTCCTCTTGGCACCGAGATGCTCGAGATATTTGAGTTGGTGGAGGTCCATAATCTTCATCGTACTCCTCCTCCCGTTGCTCTCATCCTCCTCCCCTTCTCTTCTTCATGTGTGGCCTCCTCATCCTCATCCTCTTCCTCCTCCTCCTCCCCAACCAACACGACGACGAGGGAGCATGGCTCGATGAGCCGATGAGACCGTGGTGGCTCTGGTGATAAGCTTCAATCGACCCAGCTCCAAAGACACCCAAGCAGCCCTACCACTTGCGACAACGCCGCACGAACTTCTACTCACAATGAAGCAAGGTGATAATAAGTATCGGATCGACCGACCGCAAGTGAACAAGATGCATCTGTTCGAGGAGGCTGAAATTGTACCTTCATCGCCCCCGACTCGGTCTCAGATTGTACGCTCCGGGAAGATGACCTAGTGCATCCGAGGCTTCAAAGATGCATCTGCTCGACTCACCGGACCGCAACGGCATAAGTCGATCACGTTGACGAATAAAATATTTTAAATCGATCACGGTTCAAACGTACCACTCTGTTGATGAGGGGTGCAAACTCCCTAAATCAACTGTGCATGTCTCGATGCGATGCGGTATGCCTGTTCATCGGTCATTGACCCACTCCGGCTCGCGATGTCTTCCGTCATTCAACGAGGCACGAGACGAAGACGGTGCTTGGCCATCATCGTACCACCTCATGTGTCGGCCCGGTAATCATCCCAGTTAGTCACTCTCCTCTCCACGTCTTTACACCACCTCCGTCGGTTCCACTCCGTCACATGAGTCTTATGCTCCTCTCCCCAGTCTGTGATCGACTGATTCTTCTGTCGGCTCATCCTGCAAGGCATAAGCAACAAGAATCATCATAAGCGCAATGAGATCATCATAAGCAACAAGAAACATGATAATCTCACGGAGAACAAAGAGCTCACAGTGCGTGGCGTGGCGCCCGTGTCGGTGGGGCTGGCCCGGTGGGGTATCTTGATAAATCCCAAACTGTAGCCCGCAGCGTTGTGGCAAATGCCACTCGACGGCGTACACACAGATCATGGGCGCGATGCACCGCCAGATACCACGGTCCGCATCGCACATCACGTTCAGATCAAAGGCCCACTCTCGTTCTTGTCGATACGGGCACCAGATTACTTATTACATATACCTTTGTAAGTTCGCACTCTGGATCAATAGCGGAATCAAAGAGAAAGGTGTTGTGCGAGTTCATATACCTGCGTGTCGTCCAAAGCGTCCAACTTCGTTGGTGTAGGTCTTATCACGAAGTCTTGTTTAGGCCCGTGTAGAGTTTGACAACGTCCCACTCGCCCCTCTGCGTTGCATCGTCAAGCCGCAAAACATCAAATGAGGATCGATATAAGAAAATGTCATGGACACACTTTCGTAGGTAGGTACACAATTAGACACTCTCTTACCGAACGGTATAGGTAGGCGAGAGATGCCGCCCCCAACTGCACTTCGCATCCCGGTCCGCTAGGAAGAACAACACGCTTGATTGGCGAGAGTTCCTGAGCTGTCTCGGAAACACGACCTCCGAGAGAATATACCATAGATAGGCCCTCGCGTACAACTCCACAATCGCCTCATCTGCGCCTTTGGGGCATGTCCTCCGGTGCTCGAGAGCGATCAACGGCACACCGGATGTACGGTTACTCTTGGCACCGGGCGATCGCCGATGAGGGTGGTGACCCTCTCCGCCTTGATTGGCCCTCTCCACTCGACCGGTGAGTGCATGACCCTCGATCGACATTGAAGTAATCATCCCCCAGTCCTCTAGGGTCACCGTCATCTCCCCGCATGGCAGATGGAAAGAATGGGTCTCCGGTCTCCAACGGTCAATCAGAGCTGTGAGAGCCGCGTGGACAAGCGTCGGCGGCTGATGCTTGAACTGCAAAGACGAAACCCAACAGACAGGCTCTCTTGAAGAACGGGCGCAGAAGCGCCGTCGTAGTCCATATGCCCATGAACCCCGTGACCCCTCATGCAAAGTGGCTGGAGCGTCCCAAAAAGTGAACGCCAAAAAGTTAGGAAATCATTTTCATCAATCCGAGAACTTTGATCAAAATTTCTTTCATATCACTTACCTCTCCGTTCTCTATGAAACGGGCACGATGACCCTTGTCGAATGCCCAGTCCGCATGCGATGCAAGTGGGCGATGTTGTCCGCAAGAGGTGGCCGCCTTAATAGAGTTTCATAAACAAAAGCACCATAAGCATAAGCATACATAAACAAACAATGAACTCAAATCATATGAATATAAAATTTTAAGCATATTCCTCCAACAACATCTACTACACATGATGAATCAAATCATATCAACATGCATCATATCAAAAAAAACCTCCAACATACATCATAGCTTCATATTTTTAAACAAAATTTTCCAAACAACATCTTCATATCATCATATCAACATACATCATCAAACTAGGGTTCATCTTCACACTAGATCATATCATCATTTCACATGCATCATCAAACTAGGGTTCATCCCTTTATCAACATTACATCATAATTTTTTTAACAAAAAAAATTATGAACTAGGGTTCATCTTCACACTAACATATGAACTATTGATTAGAGTACATATCCAATTCCACTACTTACTAAAGAACTAAGAACTACAACTACAATCAATCTTAGGTGGAAAAAAATCAATCTTAGTTCAAAAACATGAGGAATTTCAAGCAAATAATGCGTCGAATCGGTAGCAAGTTTGCAAAAACTAATTGGAGGGATCGGAGGAGCTTACGGTTCTCTCCTCGGGCCATCTCGATCCGCCAAAACGGTGAAGAATCGGTGAAGATCCAAGGGAGTGGAGGAGATGAGAGAGGAGAGAGAGGCGACTTGGGGAGAAAACAAGAACCGCCGACGGAGGGAGGGGAGGGATGGGGAGAAGGGAAGAGTGCGTGGGCTCCGGGCAAATAACTACCGGACCCTACTGGCAGGCCCTGGCGGTATGGTTAGATCTGCTGGGGGCCTGGCGGTAGGGTCTGACGGAGGAGGCGGCGTCGTCTCCGGCTACCTACCGCCATGGCCGTGGCGGTAGTTATCTAACTGTCATAGGAGGGCGATAGGCAAAAGGGTCAAATCTTGAAAAAAATTCGAACAAGGGTCAGATCCTGAAATACTTTCAAAAAAGGGTCAAAACACGAAATTTTGCCACCGCCGGCAGCGCACAAGCAAGTAGTACAGCTACGTACGTCTCGCACGCACAGCAGGCATATCGCACATGGGCCCCGGCCGGCGGCTCGGTGTCATCACGCAGCGGCGGATCTGGTCGCGGGCGCGGCGCGGCGCGGAATAATTCGCGTGAGCCGTGGCCGGTGGGGACCTGGAGAGAGACAGCCAGCGGTCGACCGGCCGCCCCTGCGATCACGATTCGCCGGCGCACATACGTACTACTCCACGTACGACGACTACGTGCCCGCCTCCCGTCCCGTGGTCGCTGTCCGCGTTTCCGCCCGCCGCCGGGCCCGTGCCGCCCCCACGCGGAGAGGGACCTTTGCGGCGCCGGCGCCGCGCCCGTGGTTTGGTCTATTCCCTCCGCTCCACCTTCCCGGCGGGTGAGTGGCACGTCGACGTATGCGCGCCCGCCGGGTCGCCGTCGCCTTTCCGTCGGCGGCGGTGAGATCCAGCAAAGTCACCCGGCCTCTGTCTCCACGCCGTGCGGTGAGGCGCACCGATCGGTCTGATTCGTTTTACTTTCTCTTTCATTTTCCTGCCGCGCGCTGCCGCCCGTGGATCGCATGACCCCAGATTCGCCGGATCGTCTACGCTAGGCGTGCAGCCGTGGCAGCGGCAGCGGCAGCTGGAGTTTCTGCTGGGCTGGGTTGGGTTGCATGTTCGTGCGCATCCAGATTCCGTTGGAGGGCGTGTCTGGTCAGCGACACCGTGTGCTCTCAAAATCAGTCTTATCTTTGTTTAATGTATCTATCAATCACGATTAGCCGTACCTGCGCGTCGTCTCACTCGTCAGGGAGATGGATCCTGGAATCACACATGTCAGCGAGCGGTGCTGGTGGTAGTGGTAGTCTCGTGACTTTCGTTGACCGACCGCGGGCACGATGCTTCACCGGTCTGCTGCTGACTCCACGCAGTAGCAGTGGTAGGTGGAATCCGCGTCAGTCATGGTGTGGACGCAGCCATGCATGTGCGGCGCCCAAGCTTTATCGTTGTTTATTACGAGTACAGTTAAAATTACATGGACGAGCCATGGCCTGATGGCCAACTACTGCCGACCGACTGCGACGGCGAGCGAGCGGCGCCATGGGCCGTTGGGACGCACGATCGCGGCAGGTGAGGTGAGATGGATTTGGATGTGTCCCCTCCGGCGGTGACGCCTCGTGCTCGTGGGGCTCCCGCGCCCGACGCGGTTCTGTGACGTTTCAGATTTCGACGGATACGATGCGACGCCCTTTCTCTTTACGTGCACACGGGCGGCGTCTCGGTGAACCGGCGGTCGATCGTCCGCGGCTTCGGCGATCGGAGCACGCGGTGCGGCTCCGTTGGTGGTTGGCTGTGAAGGTATAGCGTATCGTGAGTTCGTACTGTACTAGTGGTTTCTGCTGCCGGGCCGTTCCACGAGATGTGTGCGAAGAAGAAGCCACCCTGCGCATCAGGGAACTGGGCTCTGATGGTGGGATTGTGCGTACGGTGCCGGTGCGTGGCGAGCTCTGGAGAGGAAAGTGGCTCCATCTCCTGATCTCTTGTCTCCCAGTGTTATGTTAGCTTGCTCTGCATTGACCAGACCGGAAATGGCCGCGTGAGGAAGCAACATCTTGCCTGCCTCCTCCGGAAAGGCAGGCAGGCAAGCACACGCTCCATGCTCAATTTTCTGCAAAGACGAAAATTAGATGACCGGGAAACCAAAATAAGGACCGACCGTGCCCCTACTGGAGTAGCTAGGATTAACATGGAGCGTGCTCCTTTTCTTCTCGCTCATTGCTTTTTTTTAGACACGCTACTTGTACTGCTGCCACTGATGGAGGGGGGCTGCTCCTCTGGTCTTGGACAGAAGGCAGTGAGAAGCAGAGTTCAGCAAATTCAGAGCGGCAACAGGCTGCATCCATTACACAGGAAAAAAAAAAGAGTGAAGGAAAATCTTTTGCCAGAATGGCTGCATTCACAGAATAAAGAAAAAAGAAGAATGGGTGACAGGTGAAGTCTTCACTTCAGCTCGCGGATGGAGACCGCAACAGCGTAAGGATGGCCCGGTGCCCATGACATGATTACAAGGTTTCTGGACAATTTCTGCTGCTGTTCATGTCCCCGGTGTGCCTTTTGCGCAGTTGTAGTACATGTGCCACACCTGTGGTTTTACTTCGGCTGCTAGGCGCGTTTGGGTTATTAGGCCAACTCCAGCGCGTGACCCTATCGCGTCCGATGCGTTCGTTTGAGGTAGAACAGACGAATAGCGCGGCCGCGCGGGTCCAAACAGACAAATTTCGGATTTCGTTCGTTTTTTATCCATTCCCGGCCCAAACTTGCGCGGAGTTTGATGAAAGGGACATCGCGCGGGCGGGCTGTACGCACGCCCTTTATCGGAGCAAATGACCACGGGTAGCCTCATCAGCCCCCATGGTATTTCAAGATATTGGGGCTAGCTGCGCCCCTCACACCTCCTGGATGAACGGCCGGCTTCACGGGCCGGTTGGTCCAGGAGGCCGGATGCTAGAAGGCGGCAAGACACCAGAAGACGGCGACTAGGGGTCCGACTCCTAGCAGACGGCCCCTCGTCCCCTCAAAGTTTGCACCCACATCATCACGACGAGACGGGGCGTGGCTAGTGCAACCTACCACCCCTGAATCCAGGACGGAGCGTGGCCATGGTGCGGCGTACCAGGCGGACACCCCCCGCGCGGCGCGACACTGTAGCCATGTGATCCGTGACATCACTTACGTCAGGAGGAGCCATGCTCCCACGATGGCCGGTCGGTACGGCCCGCAGGCGGCGGGCCCTACTTGTTGGCGAGCCCCAGAAGGCGGCAAACCCCAAGCAGGTGACAAGATGGGTAGGCCGGCTCCTAGCAGGCGGCCCTTCTCCCCCTTGAAGTTTGTGCGCCATTAACCAGATAAGACGGGGTGTGTGGCTACAGTGAACGCCCGCCAGGCAGCGGGACTGTAGCCACGCTCCCCGAGGAGCAAGGCAATAGTATAAAGCGGTCGGCATGGCCCGCAGGCGGCTGGCCCTACCTGTCGGCCGAGATCACGGCAGTCGGCGAGGCCCACCAGGCGGCGGGCCCCACTGCCGTGAGAAGCCGACACCCCAAGACACCGACAGCCGGGTCCTACACCCAGCCGGATTACCATTGTACCCCTGGGGGGTAGGCCTATATAAACCCCCCAGGCCACCCCATGCAAGGGGTTCAGAACCTTAGGAGTCACACACACACATAGAGAGAGTGGAGCAGAGCTAGCCTTGCCCTTCTTTCTCCTTTAGCCGAAACAGCTCAAGGAGCAAGCTTGCAGCTACCTTGTTGATCATAGTCATTATGCGGAGACCCCACAGAGCAGGACTAGAGGTGTTATCTCCACGGAGAGCCCCGAACCTGGGTAAGATTTGCAGGCGTATGCGGTCTCGCTCACTCCCGCTTCTAGAGCCCGACGACGTACTCTTGTCCCCATCGATGATAAGCCACCCTCTGGCATATGTCGCACGACATCCCCGACATTTGGCGCCCACCGTGGGGAAAGGTGCACCGTCGTCCGGAAACACGTTCTGGATGGGAACCCTCTTCCTTCTTGGCGAGCGCAGCTAGCCCGGCACGCCCGACGGCATTAGCACCGACACGCTGCGTGACGTGGAAGCTGCCTACGCCGCGAGATGCCTCGCTGATCTCGTCGGCGGGATCCGCTTATCCGACGAGCCCGCACCCGACGCGAGCGCAGCCAGCTCCGAGAGCTGCCTTGTCGACCTCCTCGGCAAGCTTCACATCGCCACCGAGCCGGCCTCCGACCTGGAGTCCGTTGGCTCCACCGACCCGCTCGTCGACATGGTCATCGACACCGACGCCGAGCCCTTTGATGCCTTCCCCGGTGACGTGGTGGTCTTCGACGACCCGCTCCCTGCTACTGACAGCAGCGCCAGCGCCAACACCGTCACCGAGGTGCTGGTCATCAGCCACGATGGAGCCTCCGACGAGGCCGCCCGAGACCCGTTGCATACGGCGATGCGGGACTGCTCGCACCAGAAGCGCCCGGCGAACGGGCGACGCTACCGAAGCGTGCCATGTTGCTCTCCTCGACAGTGCCAACAAGTTGGCAGCCATGAGACGCCTCACCGAGGCCTACGAGCGCGAGATCGACCGCGCCGTCGGCGGCACGCCGGCTGCTGGCAAACCCAGCCGTGCGGGCACGATCCGGCAGCGCGGCGCAGCCATCGCCAACATGCTGGGGGCTGACCGCCCAGTCTACGCCACGCCGATGGAGAACTTACGTGCCGCCTAGGCGGCGGCAGATGAGATGGATCACCTGGATGGCGACGAGCGTCGCTGCATGACGGAGCGCGTCCAGCAGCTCATCGACGCGATCGCCGTGCAGCAAGACACCGGCCGCCGCGTGGTGGAACCTGGCTTGCAGGCCGAGAACCCTCCCCCTCGTCGAGAGCACGGCGCGACCTCCCGGACGCCGACAGGCGGCGCCGGCGACCGAAGAGACCAAGAGCCGGCTGCTAGCCGCACCCGCACACGCATCACCATCGAGCGCGACCAAGACGGCTGCCCACGAGCAGTGGAACGGCGGGGCGATCGTCCGCCTCCCCCGCGCAGGGAGAGGCGCGTCCCCCGCCGCCTGTTGAGCACCCGACTCTCGGAGGCCGGCTGGGCCCCCATGAAGGAGTCGGAGAGAACGACGCCTGCCACTGGATCGACCGCTTGGCTCGATCCCTGGCGCTAGAAGAAGAATACGCGATAAGCCCGCCTTGTTTTGGCCCCCGCATTCGCGATGAGCCCTTCCCCAAAGGGTTCTTGCTTCCTCGAGACACTCCCAAGTACAACAGCTCCGTGAAGCCGGAGGATTGGCTGGTTGACTACTCCACCGCCGTCAACATAGCAAATGGCAACAAGCGCGTTGCCGTGAAGTACGTGCCTCTCATGCTCCAGGGCACGGCCCGGACATGTCTGAACAGCCTCAAGCCCTACAGCGTCAACAGCTGGCTAGACTTTACCGAAGTCTTCATTGGCAACTTCACCAGCACCTACAAGCGGCCGCCCAAGCCCCGCTAGCTCTCCCTGTGCGTCCAAGGCACAATCGAGTCCACCCGCGAGTACTTGATGAGGTGGGCTGCTGCGCAACTCCTGCGAAGGGGTGCATCAGGTGCAAGCCATAGAGTACTTCACTACTGGGTGCCGAGAGGGCACTCTACTCAAGCACCGACTCCTCTGCGAGGCCACACTCGACGAGATGCTGATCATAGCAGACAAGTACGCCACTGACGACTCTTCCATGAAGTTGGAGCTCCGAGTGGACGCATCCGGAAAGGTGCCCCCGCGGCTCCTCAAGCGCCGGCTGGCGACTCAAGTCGGCGCCAGCAGCCGAACGACAACAAGCGCAAGGCCCAGCAGCCGGCTTCCACCAACTGGCAGGTGGCAACAGTTGAAGACCAGCAGCCGGAAGGGCAGCCCGACCCCAAGCGTCAAAAAGGCGGCAAGCCTGCTTGGTTGCCCGCATTCTCCTTCGAGGAAACCCTTGATGCCCCCTCCAAGTTCCACAGCGACGCGAAGCCGTCCAACCACACCACCCGGAAGTGCCACTGGCTCACCTGCATTGCCAAGGGCGAAGGACTGCCCCCTCTGCCTGCTGGCTCCGCCTCCTCAACAGCCGGCGGCCCGCCAGGTCGGCGCGATCCAAGATAAGTTCCCCGAAGAGCACGCAACCTACATCGTCTTCACCAGCACACCGGACAACAGGCACAACCGATGTCAGCAGCACCGGGAGGTGAATGCTGTCGTCTCTGAAGTCCCAGAGTTTATGCATTGGTCCAAGAGGCCCATTAGCTGGAGCCGGGCAGACCACCCGGAAGTGATGCCTTCCCCGGGTTCATACGCCCTGGTGCTGGATGCTACCTTTTCAACAGAGAGGCGAGCCTGTCGCTTCTCCCGAGTTCTGATAGACGGCGGTAGCAGGATCAACATCCTCTACCGCGACACCTTGAAGAAGCTGTGCATCAAAGAGAGGCAACTCCAACCCAGTCGGACTATTTTCCATGGCATTGTACCCGGCCTTTCCTGCTCTCCAACCGGCAAGGTCAAGATAGATGTCCTCTTCAGAGACAAAGATCACTTCCGCTGCGAGCCAATCTGGTTCGAGGTGGTGGACCTGGAGAGCCCCTACCACGCACCCTTTGGCCGGCCAGCGCTGGCCAGGTTCATGGCAGTGCCACACTATGCTTACCTCAAGATGAAGATGCCGGGTACCAAGGGCATCATGACCATATCCGGTGACTACAAGAAGTCAGCCGCATGTGCTACCACCAGCAGCCGGCTGGCCGAGTCCCTTGTGATTGCTGCCGAGAAGAAGCTCCTTGACCAGGTTGTGGCCATGGCCAGCAAGCAGCCGGACCTGTCGCCAGACCCCAAGGAGTCGCAGACCCAGGGCTCCTTCCAGCCGGCCAAAGAAACCAAGAAGATACCCTTGGACCCGGAACACCCAGAGAGGCACGCTATCGTAGGGACCAACCTCGATAGCAAATAGGAAAGCGAGCTCATCGATTTCCTCCGTGAGAATCGGGACATCTTTGCATGGCCTCCCAACGACATGTCAGGTGTTTCGATGGATTTCGCCGAGCACAAGCTAAATGTCTGATCGGATGCAAAACCAGTCAAGCAACCCCTCCGCCGCCTGTCAGAAGAAAAGAGAAGAATTGTTGGTGAAGAGATTTCCCGCCTTCTGGCAGCCGGCTTCATCATGGAAGTGTTCTTTTCCAGAATGGCTTGCCAACCTAGTACTTGTACTGAAGAAGAACAACAAGTGGCTCATGTGCATTGATTACACCAGCCTCAACAAAGCCTGCCCCAAAGATCTGTTTGCTCTGCCTCGGATAGACCAACTGATTGACTCCATAGCCGGGTGCGAGCTGCTGAGTTTTTTGGATGCCTACTCTGGTTACCACCAGATCAAACTAAACCCGGCCAATCGGCTGAAGGCCGCCTTCATCATAACATTCGTAGCCTTCTGCTACCTGACAATGACATTCGGCTTGAGAATTGCCGGTGCCACTTTCCAGCGTTGCATGCAGAAGTGCCTCCTCAAGCAAATCGGCAGAAACGCCCACGTCTATGTAGACGATATTGTGGTGAAGACGGAGAAGCGTGGCACCCTCCTGGAGGATCTCAAGGAGACCTTCGACAATCTGCGCTGTTTTCAAATCAAGCTCAACCCAGAAAAGTGTGTCTTCGGAGTCCCAGCTGGCCAGCTAAAGCTCCTTGGTTTCCTTGTCTCAGAACGCGACATCGAATGCAACACTGTGAAGATCAAGGCCATTGCGCGAATGGAGAGGCCCACCCGGCTACGAGACGTCCATAAGTTCATCGGATGCTTGGCATCCCTCAGCGGTTTCATCAGTTGGCTGGGTGAGAAGGCTCTCCCCCTGTACCAGCTAATGAAGAAAACTACTCACTTTGAGTGGAAAGACAAGGCGGACGAGGCCTTCCTCCAGCTCAAAAAATGCTGACTACACCGACTGTCCTAGCGGCTCCGGATGCTAAGGAGCCCATGTTCCTCTATATTGCCGCCACTAGCCGGGTGGTCAGCACTGTCATCATGGTCGAGCATCCGGAAGACGACAAGGCACATCCAGTCCAGAGGCCCGTCTACTACCTAAGTGAAGTGCTGTCAGCCTCCAAGCAGAATTACCCCCATGCCAGAAGGTGTGCTATGGCGTGTACTTTGCCGCCAAGAAGCTCAAGCAGTACTTTCAAGAGCACTCCATCACGGTCGTCTGCACCGCCCCGCTTGCTGAGATCATGGGCAATAGAGATGCTTCAGGCCGAGTGGCCAAGTGAGCCATCGAGCTGGCTCCCCACACCATCCTCTACCAGCCCGAACCGCCATCAAGTCCCAAGCGCTGGCCGACTTCCTCATCGACTGGGCCGAGACCCAGTACATACCGCCGGCGCCGGATTCTACCCATTGGAAGATGCACTTTGACGGCTCGAAGATGCGCACCGGTCTGGGAGCCGGCATCTTCCTCACCTCTCCCAAAGGCGACATTCTCAGATACACGCTGCAAATTCACTTTGCCGCCTCCAACAACGTGGCCGAGTACGAGGCGCTTGTACACGGACTCCGACTGGCCAAGGAGATTGGCATCCGCCGGATTCTGTGCTACGGTGACTTGGACTTGGTAGTATAGTAGTCGTCTGGCGACTGGGACGCCAAGGATGCAAACATGGCGAGCTACCGCTTCCTCGTCCATCAGATCAGTGGATACTTTGATGGGTGCGAGTTCCTTCACGTGCCACGAGCCGGCAACGAGCAAGCTGACGCACTGGCACGGATTGCCTGCACCCGCCAAGCGATACCAGCCAGCGTCTCCCTCCAGTGCCTCCGCAAGCTGTCTATCAAGCCTTTGCCGAAATCAGAGTCCATCTTCGTGCCGGCTGCTCCTGGAACAGTCAGATCTGACTCGGGGGCTGCAACAGCCAGCCTGGGGACTTCGGTAGGCGGCTCGGGGACTGCCACAGTCGCACCCGGCCCGGGGACTTCAGAACCCGGCCAGGGGGCTGCGACAACCGGCCCGGGTGTCGGTGTCAAAACCGGCGGATCTCTGGTAGGGGGTCCCGAACTGTGAGTCTAGGATCGATGGTAACAGGAGACGGGGGACATGATGTTTACCCAGGTTCGGACCCTCTCTATGGAGGTAATACCCTACTGCCTGCTTGATTGATCTTGATGAATATGAGTGTTACAAAAGTTGATCTACCACGAGATCGTAATGGCTAAACCCTAGAAGTCTAGCCTATGTGAATATGGTAATGAGTATCCGCCTATCCGGACTACGCTCTCCGGTTTATATAGACACCGAAGAGATGTAGGGTTACATGGGGTCAGTTACATAAGAAGGAATCTTCATAGTTGGTCGCCTAGCTTGCCTTCCACGCCAAGGAGAGTCCAATCTGGACACGGGTATAGTCTTCGGCCTTCATGTCTTCACAGCCCATCAGTCCGGCCCAATGGACAACGGGCCGGACGCCCGAGGACCCCTTAGTCCAGGACTCCCTCAGTACCCCCTGAATCTGGCTTCAATGACGAGGAGTCCGGTGCGCAGATTGTCTTCGGCATTGCAAGGAGGGTTCCCTTTTTTCCGAACTCCACGATAGTCTTCGGATGCGATGATTGTATCCGGACCTATAACGCATACCACACAGAACCGCAGAGAGTATATAATATTTGCACAAATCTAATCTGTTGACAACTTTTTTACAACACGGCGTTACGTTTTTCCGGTCATAATTTTGAACTGTTTTTCATCTGCCATCCCACGTTTCGAGACGCGATTGTAATTGTCACGTCGTGTCGAAGCAGAGATCGTGTCCCCTTATTGCGTAATCCTCATCAATGCGGGCGTGGGTAACCCGACCGTGCCATTTGCACGACCCTTGGGAACATGCGAGTTTAAGGTGAGTGGGGAGGCGTTTGATATTCGTGGCATCTATAAAGGGGGTAAGGATTCCCTTTTCTCACCCACGCCCTTTCTTTCCCTTAGCCCTTCCGTCCTTGAGCTCCAGCGCCCAAGCTTTAGCTTTTCTTGGTCCAAGAAAGCACTCCAAACATGTCCGGATCCGGAGCTGGAGGGAAGTGGATGGCCTCCTCCGTTAAGAAGAAGGACATCAAGGAGCTCCGGGAGGCCGGATACCTAGCCAAGGAGATCGTTCACCGACTCCCGGCCAAGGGGCAGATTGTCCCCACTCCAAAGCCCCATGAGAGGGTTGTGTTTCTCACACATTTTGTCCGCGGACTGATTTGTCCGTGGACTGATGTTTTACTATGGGCTGGATTTTCATGACCTAGCCCTCAACTTTATCCTCAACATTTTGGCATTTATCGTCGTTTGTGAGGCTTTTCTCCGCATCCCACCTCACTTCGGCCTGTGGCTGAAGACCTTCAATGTGAGGTCGAAAGTAGTGATCGGTCAACAAGCAGAGTGTGGAGGCGCTATGGTGGGCAAGATGCCCAACGTCACCTGGCCCGAAGCCTCATTCGCAGAGACGGTGAAGGGGTGGCAATCGGGGTGGTTCTACATCACCGAGCTGCGCGACGCCAACTGGGCGGCGGCCCCCGAATTCCGATCCGGAATCCCGATGCGGCTCACCTCCTGGCAAGAGAGGGGCCTAACCTGGGGTCCTTCGGATAAGCTGACTGGGCTCCATACGTGCGTCCAGAACATGATAGATAGGAAAATCAAGCTTGTCAACGTGGACCAGGTCATGCTCATTCGTCGGGTCCTTCCGTGCCAATGCCGAACTTGCTATCTGTGGGAGTATGATCCGGCCAAGCACCAGACGCTGCAAGAGCTCTTCGGCATGACGCACGAATACATCTGGAGAGTGCTTTTCAAGGTCGGCGAGACGCCGCCGCCTATGACTGACGATCGCGGGCTTAGCTTAAAGCGCCAAGCCATTTCGGTAAGTTATTTCATATTTTCAAGGCATACTTTTACTGGCATATTTTGAGGTAAAGCCTAAGCTTTCTCATCCATGTTTTCAGGCCTGGATCGAGGTAGCAGAGGGGATTAACTGTCCGGCTCCGCTACCCGAAGACCAAGAATTCCCATTACTGACGAAAATGCTTTTTCCCGCACCTTATGAGGTGCTAGAGAAGATGGTCAGGAAAGCGGCCAAAGGGCCCTCGCTGAAAGGCGCTCTGGACGTGACGTCCGAAGATGAAACTTCTTCTTCGTCCACCGACGACGACGATGAACAGGAGGAAGAAGACGACTTCCCACCTGAGGTGGGGCAGAAGAAGAGAGCGGCCCCCACGAGTCTGGAAGCAAAAGCGCCTAAGAGGCTCCCTCGCGGATAACTCCGCGTGGGATGTTGACAGCAGTCCGGAGTGACCTCGCCGGACCAAGCCTCAGGCCACTTCGTAAGTACCAGAATCCGCGAACGTCTGGCCTTCCTGGTTTGTAATATTGACATATTGTAAACTTTGTCACTGCAGTCCGGCACGCGATGGCTCCCCGTGATCCTCGACAGAGGATTCACTGGACTTGAAGGAGATGGCTAGCATGTCTCCGCCGCCTGCTCATTCCGTCTCACCCAAGGGTTATGACGAGGTGGTGTCCAAAAAGACTTTTTCGGGCTGGGGGAGATTTCGGAGATCATCGGGGTGATGCCCCAGGATGACTCCTTGGCCGCCGGGCATACAGGGGAAAAAGTCCCCACGGGGACTGGTGACGGGGCCCGAGTTCCCTTCGGACCCGGCCGGATACCATTCCGGAGATCTACACGGCTCTGGGTTCCAGCGAACGGCATTCCCCACAAGGAGGGAATGTGCCTGTTCCACCGGTGACCTCTGTCCAACCAGAGGCACCGGATAATCTGGCCGAGGCGCCACTGAGGCGCCTCTA
Organism: Aegilops bicornis; assembly: GCA_021605145.1. Classification (NCBI taxonomy): domain Eukaryota; kingdom Viridiplantae; phylum Streptophyta; class Magnoliopsida; order Poales; family Poaceae; genus Aegilops; species Aegilops bicornis. Next base: position 576,184,323 of record CM038669.1, read on the forward strand.
TCGTGTATGAACATCATGTCCTTTTGGACACGGTAATAGAGAAGGTTCGGTTCGTCAAAAGCGGACTGACCGAAGCCTGCACTAGCCTTCTAACGGGCTTTGAGGTAACTAATGTGATTGTTGGAAAAATATCACAGTATAGACAGTAGCCCCTGATGCTCTGGTTGGTGTTCGCGAAGAAAAGCCAAACAGAGGATCAAGAATAAATATCGCAGGAGTCTAACATGAGTTGTCTATGTGAATAAGCAGGTATCGTTGCAGGCTGTGACTGCTCATGCTGCGGAGATCTCCAGACTGAAGCAGAGACTAGAGCGGGCCGAGGAGGAGCTCGGCCTTGTGAAGAAGCAGCTGGAGGATAGCCAAGGTATGAAGTAACCTGTGGGTACATTTCAAAAAAAATGAATAGTCCGACCAGACTAAAGTGTCATAAACTTTATTAGGGGCCACGACCGAGGTGGCAGCCCTTAAGAAGGCGCTAGCCGAGGCCGAGGACAAAGCGGCCAAGGAACGCGCCTCGTGTGAGAAGCACGAGGCCTGGGTTGGCGAGGCGCAGCTACAGCTCCAGGGCGCGATAGAGAGATTTGAGTCCTTGGAGCACGATTGTAAGGCGCAAGAGTCCGAATTGGCGAAGGCCCGCCAGAGCGCGCAGGATGCATGAGCCGAAGCCCAGAGCGCCCTCCAGGAAATTCAGGCGGCCAAGAAGATTACGGCGGGTAAGTCTTTCACCATGCATAGCAGGTATGTAGAAGAAACGTTCCTTGTACTTATCCTGAATTTGGATTTTCCAGGCGTTCTGATCTGCCAAGACAAAGGTCGAGATCTTTGCCGAGCATTATAGAGCCGAAGAAGGGATGTTTATGGAGAAGCTATTCTGGTCCCAATATCTGGGATCCGAACATCCGATGCCCTTCAGCGACCAGCTAAAGCAGTTGGTCGAGCTGCACAGGTTGGCAGAACTGGCCATGAAGGACCTGATAGTCCGCCGTGGCCTGCCGATCCTATACCTAGCAGCTACCGGACTTGTGCAGCGGCTTGTGAGTGCTCGTCTGCTGCTCGAAGCCGTGAAGCGGTCGGTCTGTATTGAAGGTGCACAGATGGCCTTTGCCCGCGTCAAGACGCATTGGGCAAAGCTGGATGCCAAGAAGCTAATGCCCGAGGGGCCGCCGGAGGGCAAGGAGCATCGTCGGCCCGAGCTCTATTTTGATGGTGTCCTGGAGGGGTCCCACCTTGTGGGGGAGCAATGTTCTAAGGATATCATACTCCCATGAGAACATGTGTTTTACCTTGCCCTATAATATGGAACAATGATGTTATGTAGTATAATGCATATGATTTAAATTTTACCTCTTGTACGGCCGTTAATTAAATCTGAGGGTTGACCAGTCGTCGGCTTCTGCCCCCATGTAGATAGTACGGGGGTGTTCGGGATAAATCTAAACACTCTTTGCTCCACATTCTGGTCCTTAAAGGAGGTGTTTAGCGCAACGAACAAGGCAATCAGACTATGCGGCCTTTACCGCCCTCACTTAGCCATGGGAGTTTGACAATTAAGAAAGTTGGCAAAGCCCCTGGTATTTGGAAGACCGAACTAGGGGCGCTATACACGCCTAATCGGAGGAACCGATTCTTCGCAAGAAGCGGAAAAAATCTCTAACGATTTGGAACCTCTCGAACAGCTGACTGGCTCTCGGCGCATCATGACAGTCAGTTTTCGGCTTTCTCTACTGAGATGTTCGTCCGGAAGAACTGGGACACAATCGCAGTAGTTCTCCCTTTACTACCCTAGACGATATAGCGGAATGTAAGGTAGTAAGCACAGGAGCCGGACAACCCAACTATTGACCAAAGACATGATTCGGAGCCGATGCATATAATGCTATAAGTTCGGGGTGCCGAACTATACTATTAAAGTGTTCGGACTTTTTATTGCCGTAGTGTTGGGTGTAATGAAGCCCCTGCCATAGTAATACATGCCATGGTGTACGTGTGCAATGAGTAATTAATACCGAGGTGAGAAAACGGGAAAATGAAATAATAAGCTAACGCTACAGTGTATTCACCATTGTGATGTAACTAGTACGTCGAGGCGTACTTTGTACAAGTAATGCGATAAGCAAGTAAGGCTATTTAACATGCCGCAACCAAGGGCGAGCTACGTGCGGGTACGAAAAGCAAGTATGGAAATCGTTTATTAGAGACCACCTGGGGATTCCCTTGTAAGCCAGAGCTCCTTGCCTCCTTGGTGTGTTCTACAAGTGGGTTGTCCGTATAGACCTCGAAAAGAGAAGAAAACCCGTAAAAAAGAAAAAGTAAAAGCGTGCGAATCCCAAGGTCGGTCAAGCCATACTGTGGATCGCGAACGAATTATGCCTACGTCAGTATCCATGGGGTTTTGAGTGCATAGTTTATGTATGCACGGTATTAATGCCATTGCCTCATCGGGGCTGGGACGGAGGCCAAATTGCTAAATCGGCTCGTGACGAGCCGAGCTGTCCTATTGCAGCGTGGTCCGAACCCTCTTAATGATGTCCAGGGGCTCGGCAGCCGAATGATAATGCTGCTTGAGAAGGCCGCTCTGTACTTCTGCCGCTAGCGTTCCATGTTTCCATTTAATGTAATGACGCCATGTGGACCGGGCATCTTGAGCTTGAGATAAGCGTAATGTGGCACTGTGTTGAACCTAGTGAATGCGGTTCATCCGAGCAGGGCGTGATAGCCGCTGCGAAATCGGACGATATCAAAGATTAGTTCTTCGCTTCGGAAGTTATCCGGGGAACTGAATACTACCTCCAGCGTTATTGAGCCCGTACAACGGGCCTCTACGCCTGGTATGACTCCTTTAAAGGTAGTCTTCGTGGACTTGACTCGTGAGGGTTCGATGCTCATTTTACGTACTGTATCCTGATAGAGCAGGTTGAGGCTGCTACCACCGTCCATTAGGACTCGTGTCAGGTGAAATCCGTTGATGATTGGGTCGAGGACCAGTGCGGCTGAACCGCCATGGCGGATGCTGGTTGGATGATCTCGGTGGTCAAAGGTGATCGGGAATGACGACCACGAATTGAATTTCGGGGCGACTGGCTCTAACACATAGACGTCCCTAAGTGCGCGCTTGCGCTCCCTTTTGGGGATGTTTATAGCATATATCATGTTCACCGTTTGACTTGAGGTGGAAATTTCTTTTACCCCCCAGTGTTCGGCTGCCAGGGCTCCTCGTCATCGTCCTCGCTCTGTGATTCCCTTTCCTTGTTTCTGTTGTTTACCTTGCTGGTTTGTTTAAAGACCCGGCAATCTCTGTTAGTATGGTTGGCCGGTTTTTCTGGGGTGCCATGTATGGTCCTCCGCTGCTCCTTTTATAGGGCTTCTTTCGCTGGCCGGACTTGGAGCCACTGAATCCGGCGTGAACTGTAGTGTCATCGGTGTTATCGCCATTGCTTCAGCGTTTGTGTCGGTTGCGCCGGAGCTTGCCGGTGCTGTTTTTTTGCCTCGGAGGGGCCTGTTTCGTTGGCTGTGTTTGTAATGTGAGCCAGCCAACTATCCTCTCCCGCGCAGAAGTGGGTCATAAGTGCCATGAGGGCTGCCATGGACCTCGGATTTTCCTGGCCGAGGTGGCGGGTGAGCCATTCGTCCCGGATGCTATGCTGAAAGGCCGCCAGGGCTTCGGCATCCGGACAATCGACGATATGGTTCTTTTTGGTTAGGAACCTAGTCCAGAATTTTCCGGCTGATTCTCCGGGTTGTTGAACTATGTGGCTTAAGTCATCGGCATTTAGTGGCCGGACATAAATTCCTTGGAAGTTATCAAGGAAAGCCTCTTCCAAGTCCCCCTAGCTACCGATGGAGTTCTCAGGCAGACTATTTAGCCAGTGTCGAGCTGGTCCTTTGAGCTTTAATGGGAGGTATTTGATAGCATGGAGGTCATCTCCTCGGGCCATGTGAATGTGGAGAATAAAATCTTCGATCCATACTGCGGGATCGGTTGTTCCGTCGTAGGATTCAATATTGACGGGCTTGAACCCCTCGGGGAATTCGTGATCCAGCACCTCGTCTATGGAGCAGAGAGGGTGTGCGGCGCCTCTATGGCGGGCCGCGTCCTGGCGCACCTCCGATAAAGTCCGCCTGAGGTGGCCGTCCAATGTTCAGTGAATGGCGGGTCTTGGCCTTGCTCCTTGTCGACATCGTCATCCATACCGTCGATGTCTTCGGAGCCATAATCAAGCACGTCGGTTAAGTCATTGACAGTGGCTATGAAGTGGGTGGCGGGTTGTCACGCCCAAGATGCGACCCTATCCAAAAGGAAGTCGATGGTCCTACCAAGGATAGACCCGCATATTGAAACGCTTTTGCAAGGTGGATATCATTACATCAACATTACATTATAGATGGGGATACATACATAAGGCATACAAAGCCACACGAATACAACATCATCATACAAGAGATCAACATCCGCCTATGGATGAAACATAAACAGAAACTCAACAATATCCACCCTGCTAGCCCAGGCTGCCGACCTGGAACCTATCCCCTGATCGAAGAAGCAGAAGACGAACTCCAAAACAAGCAAACATCGCTCTCGTGTCATGATCATCGCATAACCTGTACCTGCAACTGTTGTTGTAGTAATCTGTGAGCCACGAGGACTCAGCAATCCCATTACCATGGGTATCAAGACTAGCAAAGCTTAATGGGAAAGGAAGGGGTAAAGTGGTGAGGTTGCAACAGCGACTAAGCATATATGGTGGCTAACCAACGCAAATAAGAGCGAGAAGAGAGCAAGCGGAACGGTCGACAACTAGTAATGATCAAGAAGTGATCATGAACTCCTACTTACGCCGAGACATAACCCGAAACCGTGTTCTCCTCTCGATCAACCCGAAAAGAGACGCTCACAGTTACGCACATCGTTGGTGTATTTTAGAAGAGTTTTACTTCAAGTTTACTACAACCGGATATCAAAAAATTCCCATCTGCCACATAACCGCGGGCACGGCTTTCGAAAGTTCAAACCCTGCAGGGGTGTCCCAACTTAGCCCATGATAAGCTCTCTCGATCAACGAAGGATATTCCTTCTCCCCGGGAAGACCCGATCAGTCTCGGAATCCCGGCTACAAGACATTTCGACAGCAATAAAACAAGACCAGCAAGACCTCCCAGCGTGCCGACATCCTGATAGTAGCCGCGCGTATCTCGTCTCAGGCCACGACCGGATGAGCAGTACGTACAACTAGAACCAGCCCTCAAGTTTCCCCGAGGTGGCGCTGCAAGTGGCTCTAGTTTGGACCAACACTTAGACAAGCATTGGCCCAGGGGGGCTAAAATGAAGATGACCCTTGAGAGCGCGACTCCCAAGGGAAAAAGGGCTAGGTGAGGCAAATGATAAAACCAATGTTGGGCCTTGCTGGAATAGTTTTATTCAAAGCGAACTGTCAAGGGGGTCCCATAAATCACCCAACCGCGTTAGGGACGCAAAATCTGGGAACATAATACCGATATGACGGAAACTAGGGAGGCAAGAGTGGAACGAAACACCAGGCATAAGGCCGAGCCTTCCACCCTTTACCAAGTATATAGATGCATTAATAATATAAGAGATATTGTGATATCCCAACATAAACATAATCCAACATGGATCAATCTTCATCTTCACCTGCAACTAGCACGCTATAAGAGGGGCTGAGCAAAAGCGGTAACATAGCCAAACAACGGTTTGCTAGGAAGGGTAACAAAGGTTAGAGGCTGACATGGCAATTAGTGAGGCTTGAGCAACAAGAGATAGGTAGCGCGGCAAAGCGATAGAACGAAGCAACTAGCATAGCAATGATAGTAGTGAGATCCAGGGTAGAGGTCATCTTGCCTGGAATCCCGCAAGGAAGAAGAACGAGTCCATGAAGAAGATGAAGCCACGAAGACGAACCAAGCGTAGACGAGCGAATCCTCACGATCGCAACGAAACGGGAACTATCGAAAAGAAGCACACAACAAAGTAAACACACCACACATGAGCATGACACGATGCACAACAAACATGATGCATGACAAATCTAGATGAGGCTACTCATGGCAAGAGATGATGCAAACAAGAGCAACACATCAAGGCAAGTTTAAATGAGGCCGGGAACAACATATAACAATTCCGGTAAGTCCTCATATGCAAATTTCAAAATTGGTCCAGATCTGAATAACTTTGTGTTCAAGTTGTTAAACAGCAATTTAAAATGCATCAAGTTGATCTACACGAAATTCTAGTCAAGTTACATATAAAGTTCGTTTGATTCAGAGCTACGGCCTAGAAGATATGAGCAAAAGAAGTTAAACATGGCATTGATGCAAAATGCATACAAACATCAAGCAAACACTCTCAAAACAAGAATGCAACATGATCATATTAAACTACATGCAATTCTAAGCAAGTTTCATATAAAGCACACTCAAAACGGAGCAACGGTTCAACACATACACTCTACAAGTTTAAAGGACAAGCTGTCCAAAACAGCAACTACGCATATTGCAAGCATCAAAACAATATGCTACAGCATCTCAATGTGAAAAAAAGGAATGGGCATGATGTACAGGTAAAGCATAACAAAATATGAACACTGAGCTATCTCCATAAATCACTAGAACATGCTCAAAAAGACATGGCAAGATTGCAAATAATAACAGTTTCAGTCATTAGCAGAAATAACATCAGGTTGCAATGTTTAGAGCTATCAAACAACATGCTACGGGAACTTATCATGGCAAACAAAGGCATGGCATGATATTACTAAATGCATAGAACAAAAGTCCTTTACTGACCATGAGCCAAAAGGGCACAGAAAATATGATGGCACCCATGTAAAGATAGCAAGTTATATTACAGATTCATACATGGCAGGAACAACAATAAGTAGGCATGTTGGTTAGCTTGAACCACTCACCACAGAGCAATAAATGGCATGGAAAGGTGACCAACAGTAAGAACACATATTTATGAATCTAATAATGGCAAGAGGAAATTCATAGGGTGCATGTATCACTAACAACAATCATGGCAACAACTGAACTTAATGTTAACAGGCTGACAAGAACATTATTTAGCAACTTTGAGAGTAAGATTACAACAAGTTACGGCAGGCTAAAAATTCAACAAGGGGCATGAATGGATATAGCATGACATGGAAAATAAAACATCCTTAGTGAACATCTCTATATTATGCATAGAATGACTTGTAGAAGCAGGTTAACATAGCATCATGATATAGCAGATTCAGACATGCAAAACAGCAACAGCAAGTACCCTACTTAACAAGCTTGATGCACTCACTACAGGAATCAAAAAAATACAAGGATGGCACCACTGTAAATATGGCATGGCATAGTTCGAAATTCATGTACGACTCATACTCATAGAATGCACACATCAAATGCAACAAAAATGACAAATCATCAAGTTCTGATAACAGGCAGCAGTTAACATCATATAGCACTCTTGCAACGAAGATTCAGGCATTAAGATGAGCTCAAATGAACATGGTGCAGTGGAATGAAATGTAGAGCATCTCACGGAGAACATGTTGACATATTACACGCACGAAACGGATTAGTATGCAGCAAGTTATTGCTTCTCAAACATGCACACATAATAACAGAAAACTGAGACTTGGACGAAAATATACCCTCCGAAAAGTCAACGCGGGACGGGACGGAGCGGGGCGGAGGGATCCGGGGACGCGGGACGCCATTTGGATCGGGGGAGTTGTGGATCTCATCCCACTTCCCGGATCCGGTGCCGGCGAGAGCTCCGGCGAGCTCTCCGGCGAGGAGGACGCGGAGGAGGTCGGGGGCGACTCCGGGGAGGACGCGGGCGGCGCCGGTGAGGACAGAGGCGGCGATGGCGGCGGCCCGGCGAGGGAGACGGGAGGCGGGCGGCGGCGCCTGCACCGGGCGGAGCTGGCAGTGCCGGGCGGGAGGCGAGCGCCGGTCAGTGGGAGGCGCTGCTGGTCGCGCGGGCGCGGGCGACCCCGTGGCGGCGGCGGGCGGATCCGGCCACGCTGGCCTGGCGCGACCTCATGGGCCGGGCGGAGGCGGGCGGCGGCGGCGGACAGGTGGCGGCGCGCGATTCGCCGAGGGGCGGCGGCTGGACGGAGGCGGCGGACATGTCCGTCGGTGGAATTTTTGTCCGGCGGCGCGGGGAGGAAGAGGGCTAGGTTTGGACTGTGCGAAAATCCGGGAGGGGCACATATTTATAGGTAGAGGGAGTTAGGAGACTCCAAATGGAGTGCGGTTTTCACCCATACGATCGTGATCGAACGACCGAGAGCATGGAGGGGTTTTGGATGGGTTATTGGGCCACTTCAAAGGGGTGTTGGGCTGCAAAGAGAAAGGGGTTTCGGGCTACACGGTTAACTGTTGGAGTATCAAACGACCTCCAAATGGCACGAAACTTGACAGGTGGTCTACCGGTGTTATACCAAGGCCGCTTGGCAAACCTCGGGCCATTCCGAGAAAGTTTAATCACCCGCTCACAACGAGAGACAAAAGGGGAACGCCGGAGGGCATATGAGTGCCGGATTGCAAAACGGACAACGTGAAAAATGCTCGGATGCATGAGACGAACACGTATGCAATGCAATGCACATGATGACATGATATGAAATACAGATGATGACATGGAAAAGTGCAACACGCAAGCACATGACATGGCAACGACGGCGAATAACTGGCAAACACCTGGCGCATCGAATCCGGGGCGTTACACGGGTGGGAAGCAAAATTCCTCGTCATCCGCCTCTAACTCGAACCGAACATAGTTCGGCTGTGAGTCCCCCTCCAAGGACAAGTTCTTTAAAGAGTTTAGCATGTCACCCAAAGGTGAATGCTGGAAGACATCTGCGGCGCTAAATTCGAAAATCGATAACCGATCCAGCTCGGTGTCTGCAGGCGTACCTGGTCCGGAACGTATAGTCAGAGACGAGTCCGGAGTTCCATTGACGCAAACATTGCAGGATGTCGAGTCCGTGTGTGTCTCCAACGCCGCGGACTTTGTGGCCTCGGAGGGCACGGTCTGCTTTGGTTCTGAGGCCGTTGCAGCAATAGGATCCATCTCCTGGATGTAATTCGATAACAGATATAAGTCATGTCCATCGGGACGAGGGGGAGCAATCACTGCGGTCTCCAACCCGTTGAAGATCGAGTCTCCACGGGTATCCGCAACGTATTTCAAGCTTCCAAATCTGACCTGGTGGCCAGGGGCGTAGCTTTCGATCTGCTCCAGACGGCCAAGCGAGTTGGCCCGCAGTACGATGCCACCGAACACAAAAAATTGTCCCGGGAGGAAAGTTCTTCCTTGGACAACGTCATTATCGATGATTGAAGGGGCCATCAAACCTTTTGTCGACGACACAGTGGAACTTTGAATGAAAGTACCAATGTCAGTGTCAAAACCGGCGGATCTCGGGTAGGGGGTCCTGAATTGTGCGTCAAGGATCAATGGTAACAGGAGACGTGGGACACGATGTTTACCCAGGTTCGGGCCCTCTCTATGGAGGTAATACCCTACTTCCTGCTTGATTGATCTTGATGAATATGAGTGTTACAAGAGTTGATCTACCACGAGATCGTAATGGCTAAACCCTAGGAGTCTAGCCTATGTGAATATGGTAATGAGTATCCGCCTATCCGGACTACGCTCTCCGGTTTATATAGACACCGGAGAGATCTAGGGTTACATGGGGTCGGTTACATAAGAAGGAATCTTCATAGTTGGTCGCCTAGCTTGCCTTCCATGCCAAGGAGAGTCCAATCCGGACACGGGTATAGTCTTCGGCCTTCATGTCTTCATAGCCCATCAGTCCGGCCCAATGAACGACGGGCCAGACGCCCGAGGACCACTTAGTCCAAGACTCCCTCACCGAGGACTTCGGCAGGCGGCTCGGGGACTGCAGCAGTCGCACCCAGCCAAGGGACTTCGGAATCCGGCCCGGGGACTGCAACAGTCGGCCCAGGGACTTCAACGACACGACAAGCGGCGACCGACTCCAACCTGCCTCCTCCCAACCCAACCACCCTGGTTCCAGTGGCCGTGATGGCAGTGGTCGAAGCACCATCATGGGCGCAACCCATCCTCAACTTCCTGGTAAGCGGAGAGCTACCAGCCGACGAGATCTTGGCCCGGCAAGTGCAACACTGGGCAGCATCATACACGATAGTGAACAGAGAGCTTGTCAGATGCAGTGTGACCGACGTCTTCCAACACTATTTTGAGCCAGAAAAGGCAAGGCAATCCTCAAAGGCATCCATCAAGGCGAATGCAGCCACCACGCGGCCTCCAGATCCCTTGTCGCCAAAGCTTTCGGCCATGGATTCTTTTGGCCAACTGCTTTCGATAACGCCAAGGACTTGGTCAAGAAGTGCAAAGGGTGCCAGAAATTTGGCTCCAAGCAACACCTGCCGGCCTCTGCACTCAAAACCACCCCCCTCACTTGGCCCTTTGACGTTTGGGGGCTGGACATGGTGGTCCCATTCAAGACAGCACGCGGCGGCATGACCCATCCGCTGGTCGCCCTGGACAAATTCACCAAGTGGATTGAAGCAAAACCAATCAAGAAGCTGAATGGTCCGACTACTGTGACCTTCATCGCAGATATCAGCATGCAATGCACGGTGTACCGCATAACATCATCACCGATAATGGCACAAACTTTGCCGAAGCGGAGAGCTACCAGCCGACGAGATCTTGGCCCGTATCTGCGCAACGCAGGGCATCCAACTGGACTTAGCGTCCGTTGCCCATCCGCAGTCAAACGGCCAAGTCGAGCGAGCAAACAGCCTCATCTTGTCCGGCATCAAGCCCTGACTGGTCGAGCCGCTGCAGCGCTCGGCTGGCTGCTGGATCGAGGAGCTGCCGGCCGTCCTCTGTAGTCTCCGGACCACGTCGAACAAATCAACCGGCTTCACTCCCTTCTTCCTCGTGTATGGGGCCGAGGCCGTGATCCCAACTAACATCGAGTTTGACTCACCTCGCGTCACCATGTACACGGAAGCAGGGGCGAAGGAGGCACGAGAAGACGACATCGACCTACTGGAAGAGAGCTGGCTGCTGGCACTCAGCCGGTCCGCAATCTACCAGCAGGGCCTACGCCGCTACCACAGCCGGAAGGTCAAGCCTCGATCCTTCCAAGAGGGGGCCCTTGTGCTCCGCCTGATCCAACGAACAGCCGCCTAGCACAAGCTCTTGGACCCTTGGGAAGGGCCCTTCATCATTAGCAAAGCCTTGGGCAACGACTCCTACTACCTCATCGGCGGGCAGAAGCCTAGGGCGCGCAAGAGGGACGATTCCGGCAAGGAAACATAGCGCCCATGGACTCCTCCGAAGATTTTACAGTTAATGCAGTATGTACCAGGCTACCTTTTGTATTAAGAAGCTGAGACATCGGACCCCTCGAGGAGCACTCGGGGGCTACCCTTCTTTATCTATATGATAAGTTTATGCCTGTGAATGTGTTACTTCATTACTTTTGCCCGACATGGGGTCCGACCAGTCGCCCCGGGGGCTCGCCGCCTCGTCCTATGTTGATATTACTTGCAGTCGGACAAGTAGTGTGCCGACATCTAAGCCCTCTCTTTCCTTAAGCCATAGCTCGCAGAGCGACTGTCCGACTGACAAGAGCTAAAGGCAGGAAACAATGTCCACACGAAAAATGATTAAGGAAAAACTTCAACATAAGCCAAGCCGTCTCCTCGCCTCACCATCCAGCTACTGAGCAGCCGGCCGGCCGGCTTCTCACTTGACTTGCTACATTCTAGACGGCCAAAGTACTTGCCTATCCTAAAACGGCCAAGTCCTTGACCCAGCCATAGTCCGCGGAGCGGCTGTCCGACTAGCAGGGCGGCAGTCAAAGGAAGGCGGCAAAGGTAAAAGCCAAAACAGAACAGAATAGCAAGACAGAACTAGAACCAGCAAAGCACAGGCCTGTGCGAGCAAATTAATTTACATAGAAAAGGCTCGTAGCCAGAATAACAAAGTTTGAATACACCCCGAGCGGGTGGAATTGTGCGAATTTAACATACTTGTTCAAAAGACTACAAGAACAGTAAAGACAAGATAAAGTGGCCGTCTAGGCCAGGGGAGCAGCAAGGGGGTCCGATAGGTTGGCGCAGGCAGCGGCGCCAGATGGTGGAGCGGCCGAATGAGGGGTCTCGGCCCGATCACCCATAGCAGCAGTCCGCGCAGCAGCGCGCGGCTCATTGGTCGAAGCTCGGTCGGGCTGAGGCCAGCTGTCCGCTCCGTCGCCCGGTGCATCATCTTCTCCGTCCTCGGCCTCTTTGTCCTCGCCCTCGTTGCTGGATGTGATCTCTTCCGCCGAGTCCTCCTCATCCGTCGGGTTCAGGCCGAACCAGTTGGGCGGCACCTCAGCGCCCTCCTCGTCCAGCTCGGGGATGAAAACAGTGGTGTTGGCGTACTCAGCGATCGCCGCCGCGCGTTGAGTAAGCGCAGGGCCCACCGCCGCCAGCTCCGGTTCGGCCTCCTGCTGGAAGGTGGCCAACTGGGCCAGGTCCAGCCCAGGATACCACGCCTTGGCTAACTCCAAGGCCGTCCACGCACCCGCCCGAGCCGCAGCGCCCATCCAAGCCTCGAAGCAGCCGACCACTAGCTCCAGCCAGTCGGCAGTCCAACTGGGGGTGCGCGGAATTTGAGCATCGGGCCAGAGGGCGGCCAACACTTGGGCCCCGGCGTGTTGCAGGCCGTAGAGCATCCCGTGAGCCGGCTGCAGGCGCGTCTTGACGGCCAGGAGCTGCTCGCCGAGATTCCGGGGTGCGTTGGGTGCGATGTCCGCGCCCAACCTCCTCCACACGCCGCGACGTGCCTCGATGGCCTCGCTGACGGCGACGGAGTGACCGGGAAAGTATTCTGCACAAGAAGAAGATCAAAGATTAGAAGCCGGAAGCCGACTCCCGCAGCAGTCGGCAGCTGCTCAAAAGAAGAAATAACTTACCATCGATCATGTCCTCAATCTCGCCATAGCCGTCGGCCATGAATCTCTACTTCTTGGCCCATTTCGAGCGTTGAGTCTCGAACTCGGCCTTGAAGGAGTCTTCCCTCTCCTTCGGCTTCTGGAGCTCCGCCTTCTGCCGGTCCTCCTGGTCCGCCAACTCCTTGGCCATGCGGTCACACTCCTTGACCGTCTGGCTGCGCTCTGGCTCCTTGGTGTGGAGCGCGGATTCGGCCTCGCCCAGGCGCTGTCGCATATCTGCGGCTGCCTCTGCCAATATGAAGAAAAAAGAAAAACATCAACACGAAAGGAAAGGAGTTGCCAGGAGATCCGGCTCGACTACTTAGCGCGCCGGAATCTCAGAAAGAGTCAAATGGGGCCCACGCGCCTCACGAGGAAGTAAGATCAAATACTCACTTCTTCTCTCCACCAGATCGGCGGTCCGCTTGGTCAGCTCCCAGAGCTGAGAGTTGTAGGCCGCCGCGCGGATGTTGTGGTAATCCTGCAACAAGGACAACAGAAGAGGGTAACGAGTCCGTACTCAGAGCTCAACCTGAAGTTCCGAGCCACCTGCTCAGCAGCCGGCCCGGAACTCGGGGGCTACACCCAGTGGGTGCGCTGGCGCGCCCCCCACGGAAGATTACAAGGAACGAAAATAAGAAACGTACCCAGACGGCCGCTCGTGTCGCCAGGAACTCCTGCGTGTATTGCTATAGAGTGGCGCCTTGGGCGTTGAGCCGGGCCATGACTTCCTGCGAGGCCTCATTCAAAACACCCGTACCGCCCCCAGACATCCAATCTGGTGGGGCGGCGCTGGTAGCCTCAGCGTCGGGGGCCGACGAGCTAGCGGCCCCGATCTCCAACGGCCGCGGTGTTGAAGCCGCTCTCTCCGCACGCTGGCGCACCGGGGTAAGGACCGCAAGAGTCGGACCCACCGCCAAGTCGCCATCGGCTGGTGGCACCAGCGGCGTGCCAGGCCGACTGCCTTGGGCGTCAGCAGCCGGCGTGTGCGGGTGCACCTCCATCCCCAAGAGAACGGGGTCGCTCCCTCCCCTCTCCAAGGCCGGCTGTTCAATGTCGGCTTCTCCTGTCAGTGCTTGGCCCTCCGGCAGCGGCGGATCCGTGTGCTGCGAGCCGGTGGGCTCCGAAGCCCGGTTGCGGGACGCCTCCTCCGCCTGCGCCTTGGCGGCTGCGTCCTCGTCCGCCTGCTCCTTGTCCACCACGTCGACTTGGGCCTTGGCCGCAGCCTCAGCCTCCGCTTGTGCCGCCTCCGCCTTCTCCTGGGCTGCAGCCTCCTGTTCTTCGCGCCCCTCCCGCGCGTTCCTCTCCATCGCCTCCCGGACGTCGGCTATTGGATCCACGCGGTGGGGGCCCGCGGAGCCATTTTCCGCCCTGATCACCGAGCCGGACGGGGCTCACGAAAAGAAAAGTGGGGCGCTACACACCAAAAGAACGAAGGAAACAAAGAAGGCTGCAAGATAGAAGAAAAGCAAAGGCGAAACAAACGCAAGAAAAATCAAAGCGCTTACGCGGACACTAGCGGGAGCCGCTTTGGGGGCTTCTGGAAGAGGGCCACCCTCGCAGTAGCCTCTTGCCGCTTGGTCGTGGTGGCTGAGGCCCTGACCTTCTTGGGCCGGCTGCCGAACAACCCGGCATCGGCCCGGCGCTTCGACGCACCGGCTGCTGCAGTCGGCGTGGCTGAGGAGTTGGCGCCCGCCCTGTCAGCGCCAAGGGTGCGGCGCGACTCGTCGTCCTCCTCGTCGTTGTCCTGCCACTCCCTGAGGCAGCCTCCTGTGGAGCCGCCTGCTCCCTCACCGCCGCCACCAGTGGCGTCGTCCTCCTCCATCGCGGCCGCCCCCAAATCAGGGTCGCCCGCGTCACTCTCCGCCTGGTCCGCCAGGTATTGATGGCCCGGGGCCGGCGCGCCGTCTGCCGTCTAGACCAGGAGGCACTGCTTCACAGCGGAGTGGTCAGCCGGCAGGAAGAAATTTGAATTTGTGAAGACAAGAGATCCAGAAGACTCACCACAGGTGGCGGGTTCGCATGGCTGTACGGCTGCTTGCCGATCCGTCACTCCGTCTCCGACAGCTTGCAGTTGGAGAAGAAGTTCACCAGCCAGACTACCTCCATGTTCGGCAGCTCCTTGGTGCACAACCGACATGGGTCCCGGCTGAAAGTACATGTAGTCCCCATGTGTGGTTTTGGTAATTAAATAACAATCCTATAGGACTAATGTTTGCATTGAGATATACATTTGAAGGTTAGTCCCATTCAAAAATGATTGAAGAATAATGGAAGACAACTCCTTTGAAGCAACAATTACATCGAGATGATCAAAATGGAGTTCATTGGAGTATCTTAAGGGTTGCCATGCTTAGAGCTATGGTTTGAGCCATAATGGATCAAGATCTTAGAAGGATGATTTGTATGATGAATTCTAGGATTGTGTCAAAGATATGATCATAAAGGACTCATGTTTTGATGTTGGGGAACGCAGTAATTTCAAAAAATTTCCTACGCACACACAGGACCATGGTGATGGCATAGCAACGAGAGGGGAGAGTGTTGTCTACGTACCCTCGTAGACCGTAAGCGGAAGCGATCACAACGTAGAGGAAGTAGTCGTACTTTCTCCTCGCGATCCTGCCGATCCAGTGCTGTTACTCCGGCACCTCCCAGTCGATGATGACGTAGAGGAAGTAGTCGACGTTCTCCTCACGATCCAGCCGATCACAGCACCGTTACTCCGGCGCCTCCGAGTTCTTGGCACACGTTCAGCTCGATGGCGCTCCACGGGCTTCGATCCAGCAAAGCTCCGGGGAGGGAGTTCCGTCAACCTGACGGCGTGGTGGACGATCTTGATGTTTCACCGTCGCGGGGCTTCGCCTAAGCACCGCTACAATATGACCGAGGTGGAATATGGTGGAGGGGCACCGACACGGCTAAGGAACGATCTCAAGGATCAACTTGTGTGTCCTAGGGTGCCCCCCTGCCCCCGTATATAAAGGAGCAAGGGGGAGGGCCGGCCAGCCTTGGGGGCGCACCAAGGGAGGGGGGAGTCCTCCTCCTAGTAGGAGTAGGACTCCCCTTTCCTAGTCCCACTAGGAAGAGGGAAGGGGAAAGGAAAGAGAGGGAGAGGGAGAGGGAAAGGGGGGCTGCGCCCCCCCTCCTAGTCCAATTCGGACTCCCCATGGAGGGGGGGGCGCACCACCTCCTGGTGCAGCCCTCTCTCTCCCCTCTTGGCCCAATAAGGCCCATAACTTTCCCGGGGGGTTCCGGTAACCCTTCCGGCACTCCGGTTTTCTCCGGAAACTTCCGGAACCTTTCCGGTGTCCGAATATAACCATCCAATATATCAATCTTTATGTCTCGACTATTTCGAGACTCCTCGTCATGTCCGTGATCACATCCGGGACTACGAACTCCTTCGGTACATCAAAATACATAAACTCATAATAACCGTCATTGAAACCATAAGCGTGCGGACCCTACGGTTCGAGAACTATGTAGACATGACCTAGAACTATTCTCGGTCAATAACCAATAGCGGGACCTGGATGCCCATATTGGTTCCTACATATTCTCCGAAGATCTTTATCGGTCAGACCGCATAACAACATACGTTGTTCCTTTTTGTCATCGGTATGTTACTTGCCCGAGATTCGATCGTCGGTATCCAATACCTAGTTCAATCTCGTTACCGCAAGTCTCTTTACTCGTTCCGTAATACATCATCTCACAACTAACTCATTAGTTGTGATGCTTGCAAGAGCTTATGTGATGTGTATTACCGAGAAGGCCCAGAGATACCTCTCCGACAATCGGAGTGACAAAACCTAATCTCGAAATACGCCAACCCAACAAGTACCTTTGGAGACACTTGTAGTACTCCTTTATAATCACCCGATTACGTTGTGACGTTTGGTAGTACCAAAGTGTTCCTCCGGTAAACGGGAGTTGCATAATCTCATAGTTATAGGAACATGTATAAGTCATGAAGAAAGCAATAGCAACATACTAAGCGATCAAGTGCTAGGCTAACGGAATGGGTCATGTCAATCGAGATCATTCTCCTAATGATGTGATCCCGTTAATCAAATGACAACTCATGTCTATGGTTAGGAAACATAACCATCTTTGATTAACGAGCTAGTCAAGTAGAGGCATACTAGTGACACTCTGTTTGTCTATGTATTCACACATGTATTATGTTTCCGGTTAATACAATTCTAGCATGAATAATAAACATTTATCATGATATAAGGAAATAAATAATAACTTTATTATTGCCTCTAGGGCATATTTCCTTCAGTCTCCCACTTGCACTAGAGTCAATAATCTAGTTTACTCAAGAATGATTCTAACACCCATGGAGTCTTGGTGCTGATCATGTTTTGCTCGTGGAAGAGGCTTAGTCAACGGGTCTGCAATGTTCAGATCCGTATGTACTTTGCAAATCTCTATGTCTCCCACTTGGACTTGGTCCCGAATGGAATTGAAGCGTCTCTTGATATGCTTGGTCCTCTTGTGAAATCTGGATTCATTTGCAAATGCAATAGCACGATATTGTCACGAGAAGATCTTCATTGGTCCCGATGCACTAGGTATAACACCTAGATCGGAAATGAACTCTTTCATCCAGACTCCTTCATTTGCTGCTTCGAAGCAGCTATGTACTCCGCTTCACATGTAGATCCCGCTTCTGACGCTTTGTTTAGAACTGCACCAACCGACGGCTCCACCATTTAACAAAAACACGTATCCGGTTTGCGATTTAGAATCGTCCGGATCAGTGTCAAAGCTTACATCGGCGTAACCATTTACGACTAGCTCTTTGTCACCTCCATATCTGAGAAACATATCCTTAGTCCTTTTCAGGTATTTCAGGATGTTCTTGACCGCTGTCGATGATCCACTCTGGATTACTTTGGTACCTTCCTGCCAAGCTTCTTTGCTAAGCATACGTCGGTCTGGTACACAGCATTGCATACATGATAGAGCCTATGGCTGAAGCATAGGAACATCTTTCATTTTCTCTCTATCTTCTGCGTGGTGGGGCATTGAGTGCGACTCAATTTCACACCTTATGTCTGGTAAAAAACCTTTCTTTGCACGATCCATTTTGAACTTCTTCAAAACTTTATCAAGGTATGTGCTTTGTGAAAGTCCAATTAAGCGTCTTGATCTATCTCTATAGATCTTGATGCCCAATATGTAAGTAGCTTCACCAAGGTCTTTCATCGAAAAACTCTTGTTCAAGTATCCCTTTATGCTCTCCGAAATTCTATATCATTTCCGATCAATAATATGTCATCTACATATAAGATCAGAAATGCTATAGAGCTCCCACTCACTTTCTTGTAAATACAGGCTTCTCCATAAGTCTCAGTATAAACCCAAATGCTTTGATCACACTATCAAAGCGTTTATTCTAACTCCGAGATGCTTGCACCAGTCCATAAATGGATCGCTGGAGCTTGCACACTTTGTTAGCTCCCTTTGGATCGATAAAACCTTCCGGTTGCATCATATACAACTCTTCTTCCGAAACCCATTCAGGAATGCGGTCTTTACATCCATTTGCCATATTTCATAATCATAAAATGCGGCAATTGCTAACATGATTCGGACAGACTTAAGCATCGCTACGGGTGAGAAGGTCTCATCGTAGTCAATCCCTTGAACTTGTCGAAAACCCTGCGACAAGTCGAGCTTTGTAGACAGCAATATTACCGTCAGCGTCAGTCTTCTTCTTGAAGATCCACTTGTTTTCTATTGCTTGTCGACCCTCGGGCAAGTCAACCAAAGTCCATACTTTGTTTTCATACATGGATCCTATCTCGGATTTCATGGCCTCAAGCCATTTTGCGGAATCTGGGCTCACCATCGCTTCTTCATAGTTCGTAGGTTCATCATGATCTAGTAGCATGACTTCAAGAACAGGATTGCCGTACCACTGCGGTGCGGATTTTATTCTGGTTGATCTACGAGGTTACGTAGTAACTTGATCTGAAGTTTCATGATCAACATCATCAACTTCCTCACTATTTGGTGTAGATGTCGCGTAAACTGGTTTACGTGATAAACTACTTTCCAATAAGGGAGAAGGTATAATTACCTCATCAAGTTCTACTTTCCTCCCACTCACTTCTTTCGAGAGAAACTCCTTCTCTAGAAAGGATCCATTCTTAGCAACAAATGTTTTGCCTTCGGATCTGTGATAGAAGGTGTACCCAACTGTCTCCTTTGGGTATCCTATGAAGACACATTTCTCCGATTTAGGTTCGAGCTTATCAGGTTGAAGTTTTTTCACATAAGCATCGCATCCCCAAACTTTAAGAAACGACAACTTTGGTTTCTTGCTAAACCACAGTTCATAAGGTGTCGTCTCAACGGATTTTGACGGTGTTCTATTTAAGCGTGAATGCGGACGTCTCATGAGCATAACCCCAATTCGTGTGCGGTAAATCTGTAAGAGACATCATAGATCGCACCATATCTAGTAAAGTGCGATTACGACGTTCGGACACACCATTGCGCTGTGGTGTTCCGGGTGGCGTGAGTTGCGAAACTATTCCGCATTGTTTCAAATGTAGACCAAACTTCGTAACTCAAATATTCGCCTCCACGATTAGATCGAAGAAACTTTATTTTCTTATTACGATGATTTTCAACTTCATTCTGAAATTCTTTGAACTTTTCAAATGTCTCAGACTTATGTTTCATTAAGAAGATATACCCATATCTGCTTAAATCATCTGTGAAGGTGAGAAAATAACGATATCCGCCATACGAGCCTCAATATTCATTGGACCACATACATCCGTATGTATGATTTCCAACAAATCGATGCTCTCTCCATAGTACCGGGAGAGCGGTGTTTTAGTCATCTTGCCCATGAGGCACGGTTACATAAGTGCCAAGTGATTCATAATCAAGTGACTCCAAAAGTCCATCGGTATGGAGTTTCTTCATGCGCTTTACATCGATATGACCTAAACGGCAATGCCACAAATAAGTCGCACTATCATTATCAACTCTGCATCTTTTGGTTTCAACATTATGAATATGTGTATCACTACTATTGAGATCCATTAAAAATAGACCACTCTTCAAGGGTGCATGACCATAAAAGATATTATTCATATAAATAGAACAACCTTTATTCTCTGATTTAAATGAATAACCGTCTCGCATCAAACAAGATCCAGATATAATGTTCATGCTTAACGCTGGCACCAAATAACAATTATTTAGGTCTAAAACTAATCCCGAAGGTAGATGTAGAGGTAGCGTGCCGACCGCGATCACATCGACTTTGGAACCATTTCCCACGCGCATCGTCACCTCGTCCTTTGCCGGTGTTAAGCAATCTGTAGTCCTGTTTCGAGTTGCAAATATTAGCAGAGTAACCAGTATCAAATACCCAGGTACTACTGCGAGCTCTAGTAAGGTACACATCAATAACATGTATATCACATATACCTTTGTTCACCTTGCCATCCTTCTTATCCGCCAAATACTTGGGGCAGTTCTGCTTCCAGTGACCAGTCACCGCTTGATGAGAAGCACTTTCGATTTCAGGTTTAGGTCCAGACTTGGGTTTCTTCACTTGAGCAGCAACTTGTTTGCTGTTCTTCTTGAAGTTCCTTCTTCTTCCCTTTGCCTTTCTTCTTGAAACTAGTGGTCTTATTGACCATCAACACTTGATGCTCCTTCTTGATTTCTACCTCCATGACTTTCGGCATTGCGAAGAGCTCAGGTATAGTCTTTACTAACCCTTGCATATTATAGTTCATCACGAAGCCTTTGTAGCTTGGTGGCGGTGATTGAAGAATTACATCAATGACACAATCATCCGGAAGATCAACTCCGGTTGAGTCAAGTGATTGTAATACCCGGACATTACGAGTATGTGTTCACCGATGCACCCATTCTCCTCCATCTTGCAGCTATAGAACTTATTGGAGACTTCATATCTCTCAATCCGGCATTCTGTTGAAATATCAACTTCAACTCTTGGAACATCTCATATGCTCCACGACTTTCAAAACGTCGTTGAAGACCCGGTTCTAAGCCGTAAAGCATGGCACACCTTTGAACTATAGAGTAGTCATCGACTTTGCTCGCCAGACGTTCTTAACGCCGTCGGTTACATCAAGAAGAACTTCGGCACCTAGCGGTGCATCCAGACGTAACTCTTACGTGCAGCAATGAGGATAATCCTCAGGTTACGGACCCGATCCGTGTAATTGCTACCATCATCTTTCAACTTTGCTTTCTCAAGGAACGCATTAAAATTCAATGGAACAATAGCACGAGCCATCTATCTACAAACAGACATAGACAAGCAAGATACTATCAGGTACTAAGTTCATGATAAATTTAAGTTCAATTAATCGTATTACTTAAGAACTCCCACTTAGATAGACATCTCTCTAGTCATCTAAGTGATCACGTAATCCAAATCAACTAAACCATAACCGATCATCACGTGAGATGGAGTAGTTTTCAATGGTGAACATCTTATGTTGATCATATCTACTATATGATTCACGCCGACCTTTCGGTCTCCGTGTTCCGAGGCCATATCTGCATATGCTAGGCTCGTCAAGTATAACCTGAGTATTCTGCGTGCAAAACTGGCTTGCACCCGTTGTAGATGGACGTAGAGCTTATCACACCCGATCATCACGTGGTGTCTCAAGACGATTTAACTTTGGCAACGGTGCATACTGTGGAGAACACTACTTGATAATTTTAGTGAGAGATCATCTTAAAATGCTACCGTCAATCAAGCAAAATAAGATGCATAAAGGATAAACATCACATGCAATCAATATAAGTGATATGATATGGCCATCATCATCTTGCGCCAGTGATCTCCATCTCCGAAGCACCGTCATGATCACCATCGTCACCGGGCGCGACACCTTGATCTCCATCGTAGCATCGTTGTCGTTTACGCCATCTATTGCTTCTACGACTATCGCTACCGCTTAGTGATAAAGTAAAAGCAATTACTGAGCGTTTGCATTTCATACAATAAAGCGACAACCATATGGCTTTCGCCATTGCCGATAACTCGGTTACAAAACATGATCATCTCATACAATAAAATATAGCATCACGTCTTGACCATATCACATCACAACATGCCCTGCAAAAACAAGTTAGACGTCCTCTACTTTGTTGTTGCAAGTTTTACGTGGCTGCTACGGGCTGAGCAAGAACCGTTCTTACCTACGCATCAAAACCACAACGATACTTCACAAATAGACTCCGTTTTAACCTTCTCAAGGACCGGGCGTAGCCACACTCGGTTCAACTAAAGTGAGAGAGACAGACACCCGCCAGCCACCTTTAAGCACGAATGCTCGTAATGGTGAAACCAGTCTCGCGTAAGCGTACGCGTAATGTCGGTCCGGGCCGGTTCATCTCACAATACCGCTGAACCAAAGTATGACATGCTGGTAGGTAGTATGACTTGTATCGCCCACAACTCACTTGTGTTCTACTCGTGCATATGACATCAACGCATAAAACCAGGCTCAGATGCCACTTTGTTGGGGAACGCAGTAATTTCAAAAATTTTCCCACGCACACAGGACCATGGTGATGGCATAGCAACGAGAGGAGAGTGTTGTCTACGCATTCGTGAGACCGTGGCGGAAGCGATCACAACGTAGAGGAAGTAGTCGTACTTTCTCCTCGCGATCCTGCCGATCCCAGCGCCGTTACTCCGGCGCCTCCGAGTAGATGAAGACCTAGCGGAAGTAGTCAGACGTTCTCCTCACGATCCAGCCGATCACGGCACCCGTTACTCCGGCGCCTCCGAGTTCTTGGCACACGCTCAGCTCGATGACGCTCCACGGGCTTCGATCCAGCAAAGCTCCGGGAGGGGAGTTCCATCAGCTCGACAGCGTGGTGACGATCTTGATGTTTCACCGTCGCAGGGCTTCGCCTAAGCACCGCTACAATATGACCGAGGTGGAATATGGTGGGGGGCACCGCACACGGCTAAGGAACTATCTCAAGG
Organism: Aegilops bicornis; assembly: GCA_021605145.1. NCBI lineage: Eukaryota > Viridiplantae > Streptophyta > Magnoliopsida > Poales > Poaceae > Aegilops > Aegilops bicornis. Next base: position 576,207,339 of record CM038669.1, read on the forward strand.
ATAAACTTGTGTGTCCTAGGGTGCCCCCCGGCCCCCGTATATAACGGAGCACGGGGGAGGGCCGGCCAGCCTTGGGGCGCACCCCGGGAGGGGGGGAGTCCTCCTCCTAGTAGGAGTAGGACTCCCCTTTCCTAGTCCCACTAGGAAGAGGGAAGGGAAAGGAAAGAGAGGAGAGGGAGAGGGAAAGGGGGCTGCGCCCCCTCCTAGTCCAATTCGGACTCCCCATGGAGGGGGGCGCACCACCTCTGGTGCAGCCCTCTCTCTCCCCTCTTGGCCCAATAAGGCCCATAACTTTCCCGGGGTTCGGTAACCCTTCGGCACTCCGGTTTTCTCCGAAACTTCCGGAACCTTTCCGGTGTCCGAATATAACCATCCAATATATCAATCTTTATGTCTCGACTATTTCGAGACTCCTCGTCATGTCCGTGATCACATCCGGGACTCCGAACTCCTTCGGTACATCAAAATACATAAACTCATAATAACCGTCATTGAAACCTTAAGCGTGCAGACCCTACGGTTCGAGAACTATGTAGACATGACCTAGAACTATTCTCGGTCAATAACCAATAGCGGGACCTGGATGCCCATATTGGTTCCTACATATTCTACGAAGATCTTTATCGGTCGAGACCGCATAACAACATACGTTGTTCCTTTTTGTCATCGGTATGTTACTTGCCGAGATTCGATCGTCGGTATCCAATACCTAGTTCAATCTCGCATCGGCAAGTCTCTTTACTCGTTCCGTAATACATCATCTCACAACTAACTCATTAGTTGTGATGCTTTGCAAGGCTTATGTGATGTGTATTACCGAGAAGGCCCAGAGATACCTCTCCGACAATCGGAGTGACAAAACCTAATCTCAAATACGCCAACCCAACAAGTACCTTTGGAGACACTTGTAGTACTCCTTTATAATCACCCGATTACGTTGTGACGTTTGGTAGTACCCAAAGTGTTCCTCCGTAAACGGAGTTGCATAATCTCATAGTTATAGGAACATGTATAAGTCATGAAGAAAGCAATAGCAACATACTAAACGATCAAGTGCTAGGCTAACGGAATGGGTCATGTCAATCAGATCATTCTCCTAATGATGTGATCCCGTTAATCAAATGACAACTCATGTCTATGGTTAGGAAACATAACCATCTTTGATTAACGAGCTAGTCAAGTAGAGGCATACTAGTGACACTCTGTTTGTCTATGTATTCACACATGTATTATGTTTCCGGTTAATACAATTCTAGCATGAATAATAAACATTTATCATGATATAAGGAAATAAATAATAACTTTATTATTGCCTCTAGGGCATATTTCCTTCATTTGAGTCATTATTGAGCAAGCTATTCAAGTGAAGAATTCAATATACCCTTCATGACATCAAAATTAAACATGGAGTAGAGATATCCGTTCACCAAGATGAAGATCGGAGGTCAAACTCTACATGGTCAACGCACGAGCGCAACCGATGCACAACATAGGATCTTGTCGTATGATAAGAAATTATCAATTGCACTCTGTGTACTAACCCATACTATGTGTTGTCTTTGTTTTTGAGGGTTAGGTGGTTCTCATGGGCTCGCGTCGAGAGAGAGAGAGAGAGAGAGAGAGAGAGAGATCTCAAGTGTCCATGAGAGGATGACATTAAGTGTTGATGATCATGGTTGATGAGGGCAAGTTCAAGATAGCCATCCTGAAGGATTACATGCTTGAATCTTGTGGATGATCACATGATGAACGTATGAAGATGAATACAATGCAATGCTCCCCGCATGGCGGGGAGCTATTTGAAGCTTCACCAAGTGTCATGATCAAGATCATCGTTCTGACTTGAGCCAAGCATAAATGTCAACATCAAGCTCAATTGGAATGCTTTAGTCAAAGGTATTAGTTCCTTTGGCTTTAGTTGTGAGGATCGATGGCCATCTAAAAGGATATATGCTCAATAATGAGTTACCGGAAGCAATCTAGTATAGTTCTTTTATGATTCTTGAGTTATAGGGATCCCGCACTATTAAGAGGGGATCAAATGGGTTAGTGATAGATTTGCTCAAGTCAACATATTCTATTTCTACTTCCTCACATCATATTCCAACATAGGCATATTTCACTCCTATCCAATACAAATACAATATGCCTATACATCTACCAAAGTAAATCCATAGCCAAATAGGTTCCCCAAAGTATATGATCTTACCTTTCAATACTTTGCACCCTCCATTTCGGTTTATCTTGGGTGGTTCTCTATGTGAGGACCTGGAGCTTTTCCATAGCTTCAAAACGAGCCCAAGATCATCAAAACCGGAGTCCGGATGTGAAAGTTATGCATGTTTTACTTTTGGGGCGGCTGCAGTTTTTGTGTTGGCCGAATGTCCGGGATTTTCCCTGGATGTCCTCCAGAGGGCATCTGATTTGTGTGAAATCACCGGATGTCCAGCCCATGGCCCGGATGTCCGGCCGTAGATGTCCAGAAACCTTACCGAAATGCTGTTTGTATACGCCGGATGTCCGGCACTTGTCCGGATGTCAGGGTCCCCAAGTTTGGCCAGATGTCCGGGCTTCGGCCAGATGTCTGGGCCCTGTAACCTGTTTTTCTGTGCACGTGTGTGCACACTTCACAGTGGCCGGATGTCCGGTACCAGGCCCGGAAGTCCGGCCTGGCACAACCATTTACACTCCAACGGCCATATTTGCACTACCACTATATATATCCCGCCACCCATCTGGTAGAGGGTTGACCACTTCATCCCAAATCGCCCCAAGAACACAAGTGGCTCCCTCTCACTCTTCCACACTAAATCCTAGATCCCGGAAGCATTCGTGAGAGTTCTCGAGAGTTGTTCCAATCAAAAGATAGATCCACTCCCTCTCCCTCTTGTGACCAAAGGAAATCGTGATTTGAGAAAGTATTTAGCATTCCCCCTTTGTTCTTGTTACTCTTGGAGGTTGGAGACTCCTTGGTGGTAGGAGTGCTCCAGTGAGGAATCAACTTGTGATTTGTCCCCCAGAAAGTTTGTGAAGGTTTGGAGGCCGCCTCAAGGTCTACCACTAGTGGTTGGGAATCGTCTTCGTGGTGATATCTCAAGGGGCGAATAGGGTGAGCCTTCGTGGCGTTGGTGTGCCTTTGTGGTAACATCCATCCCTCCGACGGTGACTAGCTTCCCTCCAAGAAAGTGAACATCAGGATACATCCTCGTCTCCGTGTCTTCGATTATTTTTAGCCCTAGCCACTACTTGTGGTTTACTTTGGTCTCTTGACCTTGCATTCACTATATCTTGTTGTCCTCATTATATTGTGTTGGTCACCATATCGTAGAGACCATTTAGGCCAACACTTTATAGTCTGCAATTCATACTTGCTACTATTGATCTATCTTGTGCTTAGTGTGAATTTCTAGCTTGTAACATTCATTTCCATATCTTGTGACATAATTTGTGTAAGCTTGTATTGCTTACTTGTGGTTGTGTGTATTATTCATTTACATATCTTGTGATATACATTGAATAAGTTTGTGTAACTTACTTGTGCTTACTCATATCCTCGTTTTTCTCATCTTGTTTATCCTAAGTTATTTGTGCACTTAGTGAGCCTAGTATATTTAGGATTTGTTCTTGAAAAGTATCCTCTTAGTTTATTTCTGCATTAGGATATAGCCAAATCCCTAAAAGATTTCAAAACACCTATTCACCCCCTTAGGCGATATCGTGGTCCTTTCAATTGGTATCAGAGCCCGGTCTCTCTTTATTAGGCTGCACCGCCTAGAGAGTAATGATGTCGACTAGTGAACTAGTGCATGATGACACATTTTGTTTTAATGGCACAAATTACTTTATGTGGAGATTACACATGCTTTGTCACTTTCAGGCCATCGGTCCAAATGCTTTGTGGATTGTTGTTGTAGGGGATTCAAATCTAAAGGATGGACAATCTCCATCACTTGAGGATATGCATCTTGATAGCCAAGTTTTGAGTGCTATTCACCAAGCTATATCCTTCGAAGTGTTTAAGGAAATCTCGACTTGCAAGTCGGCTCATGAGGCTTGGACCAAACTTGAAGATATATATGGTGGGTCCATTCTTGATGAAGACAATATTCTTTTCAGGGAGTTAATGGAGGAGTTATCCACATTTTTAAATCATGAAGAACTCTCTATTGTTGCCACCTCCAATTACCTGGACACTTCAATATCTTCCACTTCACCAACATGTGGCGTGCCACAAGGTAATGACATGGTGAGTGAAGAAATATCTTGCGATGATGGTGTTAAGCTCATTTGTGATGATATGTTTGATCTCCCATGTTGCCATGATAGAAATGCCTTGGTTTCCTCTAGTTGGTCTATGACTAACCATGTAGAGGAAATCAAGAAAGATGAGGCAGGCTTGATTGATGAAGAACCCTCTTCTCCAAAAGAATCATCATCAACCCCCTTTGTTCACATGTTCCTCATGGCAAGAGGTAATGACGAGGTATCATCTTCTCTTAGTGATAATGATGATAGTTGTAATGAGGAGGATGATGATGACTTGACTCAAAATCTCTATGAGATTGGGAAAACTCATCATAGAGCTAAAAATAACACTTGTAAAAGGTTCCAATATGTTCTTGCTTTCTTTGAAAAACGTAATAACTTATTTCTTAACGAGCAAGCGAAAAGTGAACATCCTGAACATGAACTTGCTAAGGCTCATCAATGTCTTAGTGACATGAGGTCTTTAAAAGAAAAGTTACCCATTGTAAACTTAAAGAGGATTTTTATCACCTTGACCTTGACTACAAGAATGTCAAAGGAATGCTCACCAAACTCCATAAGTCTCATGAAGAACTTCAAGCTACTCATGAGGGGTCTGTAGTTTCAACATGCTCCTCTCATATTGATAATGATGCTTGTGCTACTAACTCTATCTTGTGTGAAGCATCGATATTGAAAGAAAATGTTGAGCTAAGGACTCAACTTGATTTGCTAACTAGCAATTATGGGAAATTGGAAGAAAGTCATAAAAAGCTCTCAGGCACTAATGAGGATCTTTAATCTCTCATGATGGTTTAAAGTTAGCTCATAAGGCTATGGTCACCAAGCTAAAATTATGTGAGTCCTATGTGGATATTAGCACATCTTCTACTCGAAATGCCCTATTGCCATGTGCTAGTCCTTGCAATTCCTATCTACATGATATTGGTACATCTTGTGATGAATTGCTCACCATGCCTTGTTGCTCTAACAATGAAGCGTCTACTTCCTCTAGCTCTTTTGTTAATACTAACCTTATAGAGGAAACTAAAGAGCTCAAGGCCCAAGTCACTAGTTTGAAGAAAGAATTGGAAAAATCACTACAAAAAAGACACATCCGTGACATTTTGGATCGAACGAATTTTTGTTTTGTCATGCTTATGACACTTCTATGACGATAATTGTGACAAAACTCGGTATCATCATAGATGTGGTGGGCTCCTACTTCTATGACAAAAAATCAGGACAGAAAATGGGCTTTTCGTCCTGGGCGGGACGGAGACGCAGCTGCATGACATTCTTTGGGCCATCCATGACAGAAAAAACTATGGTAGAAGCGAGGGCGAGGAAATATCGGGGAGTTCCCGGTTATGGTGGGTTGTCGGGGGCCGAGCGATGTGCGTTTCTCTCGTACACGTACGCGTGTGGGTGCGAGGCGTTGGGCTCTAACTAAACCTGAGCGAGGCGTTCGCCTAACTGAACCCGAGCGATTACACTGTAGGTTACGCGTTACTGCACCCGAGCGATTGATCGATGGCTGTTAACTGAACCCGATCAAGCGATTCCTTCATTCGCTACTGCTGCTAACTGAAGCCGATCGAACCTGCTGCCTCCTTCCCTTGATGAATAGTGAGCGTTGTTGGGGGGTTGGATGAACAGTTCCCGGTGGGGGGTTGGATGAACAGGACCCCGTGGTGTTGCCGCTGGATGAACAGGACCCCGATCGATCGAGCCGGTTGGTGGATGGATGAACATGACCCCGTGGAGGGCTGGATGAATAGGACCCCATGGAGGGAAGGTTGAACAGTAGCCGGTGGTGGGCTGGATGAACAGTAGCCCATGGAGGGGTGGTTGAACAGGACCCCGTGGAGAGGGCTGGTTGAACAGTAGCCGGTGGAGGAGCGGTGGAGGCTGGATGAACAGGAGCGCGTGGATGAACAAATCGCGGTGGAGGCCGGAGGAGGTCGACGGTGGATGAACAAGAGTCTGTGGAGGCTGGAGGAGGTCGATGGTGGAGATGAACAGTATCCCGTGGAGTCCTGCTTTTGCGGTACGCCACACCCCTCCCGATGAACATGACCCCCGTTTCGACCGTAGCGTTCCAACACAAGTCCGTTTCCTCCGTTTTGCGGTACGCCACACCCCTCCCGATCAACAGGACCCCGTTTCGACCATAGGAGGTCTAAGAGAAGTTTGTTTCCTCTGTTTTATGGTATGCCAGACCGCTCCCGATGAACATGATCCCGTTTCGACTGTGGCCGGTCGAACACAAGGCCGTTTCCTCCGTTCCGCGGTACGCCAGGCCTCGTTTCTATCGGCTGTTCCATCCAAGTCGGTTGGCTCCCGATGTACAACACGTGTTCCGTTGCCTCCCGATGAACATGACACATTCCATTGCCTCACCATGAACACGATGACGATGCAGTTTCTCCGTTTCGACCCAGCCATGTACACGAGCCCTGGCTGTACGTATGCGTCAGTAGGCGATCGAGACCCTGCCCGTATGTACGTACATGGCTGTATTTACTTTCTTGCACCCTGGCCGTTGTACATACGTGTACATGCTACGTGCGCACCTCTACTACGACACATGCCCTTCCTTACTCGGCCACGGTTCATCGCCGCTGCCCGCATGCACCGATCAGATTTACGCATACACGTTCGCGACCAGAGTGACAACACTACGTACGCTTCGACCAGGTGGGTCCCGATTGTCAGGCACTTCCTTGCGTGCGAAGATGTAGCTGGTGGCTCCCAGCAGTCAGGGGGTGAATCATTTTTTTGCCCGTAATATGGACGCACTTCCTTGCGTGCAAAGATGTAGCTGGTGGGTCCCAGCAGTCAGGGGGAAACATTTTTTATGCGAAATACGGTGGCCCGTCCGGTGGGTCCCTGCTGTCAGGTGGAGGAATCATTATTTTCCATGTAATAAGGAGGCACTTCCTTGGTGCGGCCGTGGACCCAGCTATCAGCCTCTCCTCGTACAGTACTCTTCCGATGGAAGTCGGTCGTTGACCACAATGACCACGCCGCGCCGAGAGCACCAAGGCGGTGGATGACGACGAGGCCTAGGAAGGGGACGACGCGGAGCCGAGGAAGACGCGGCAGTGGATGCCCACGCGGAGAGGAGTACGAGGGTTCACTGGTTGGGCTGTGGTGTTAGGCTGCCGTCGCCCAGGGCCTGGCCAGCGGTAGGAGTAGTAGGGGCGGTGAGGCCTCTGTGGCATCACAGCCAGCCACGGGAGGCAGGAGCAGGCGACATGACCGGCGCTGCTTTAGGTGGCTGGAGCAAGAAGACCAGAGGTTGAAGAAGCACTACGGTCGTTGGATGGACATCGTACAGTCACTGGAGCTAGAATCGTTCATATTGACTAAGTTTACAAAGCCCTCCGTCCCTGTCAACTTAGTAGGCCCACAAGTCAGCCTCCCACTATGCTGGGTCCCAGCTAGGAGGAGGAGTATTCATTTTTTTGTGCGTAATAAGGAGGCACTTCCTTGCGTGCGAAGATATAGCTGGTGGGTCTGAGCTGTCAGCGGTGGGAACGTTTTTTTTTCGCGAAATACAGAGGCCCTTTCGGTGGGTCCTAGATGTCAGGTGGAGGAATCATTATTTTGCGCGTAATAAGGAGGCATTTCCTTGCATGCGGCCGTGGACCCAGCTGTCAGCCTCTCCACGTACAGTCCACTTCAGATGCATGTTGGTCGTTGACCACGTTGACCAGGCCGCGCCGAGAGCACCAGGGCGGTGGACGACGGTGAGGCCTAGGAAGGGAACGACACGGAGCCAGGGAAGGCTCGGTAGTTGTTTTCCACGCGAAGGGGAGAAGGAGGGTTTACTGGTTCGTCTTCCATTGCCGAAGAATAACAGCAGGTGTGGGTGAGTAGAGGGATGGCTAGGCCAGCGATGGAGTATGGTGGAGCGGTGAGGCCTGCACGGTAGCACAGCTGGCCATGGGAGGAGGGAGTAGGCAGTCCCGCTGGCGCTTGTTTGAGCGGCAAGAGCAGGAAGAGCAGAGATTGAAGAAGCATGACGGTCGTTGGATGGACATCCAACGATCCTTGCTGTCGTCAACCTTTTTAGGAAAGCCTCAAATCTGTGGAAAACAACATACATCCCATCTGCCATTATTTCTAAAAATTTATAGCCCATTCGTTAATTCTTAATGTTTTTTTGGAGCCCATATTCCTTTTCTTAGCATTACATCCCATATTGTGGCGACGGTTAAAAAATTATATGAAATTTTGCATATTTCGTTGCGGTCCGAACTGTTTTTAATCATGAAATTTCGAGTCACATTAAAACTGATTTTAAAAATAAATGTATATCAATATAAAATCCAACAAATTGTCCACGCATAAAAATCAATGCAATTTAAATCTCGAAATGAAAAATAAATAAATTTGAAACTAATTGCTGGTTTGATGTGTTTTAAAAATGTACAACCCATTTCTCATTGCTGATATGCCATTTTCTCGGCCAATCGAATGAAGCTCTCCTCGTCTTGAAAAATTTGCAGCCCAACGAAACTGACAAAGCGACTTATTTGACAAATCACAAAAAAACTGGGCTAGCCATTTTCAGAAAGAAAAAAACTACTGGGCTGGTCTGTGGTAAACATAAAAGAAAAGGCTGTCTAGACAGGCCAGAGTGCCCCGCACAGCCCAGTTGACACACTGCCTGGCCTCAAAAACAAATTAGATAAATGCCACTCCAATTATGGCAATTCATAAAATGCCACTGTAATTTCCAAACTTTGAAAAATGCCACCGCAATTTTGCGAACTTCAAAAACGCCACTCAGACTTGAGAAAATGCCACCGAAATGGCATTTTCAAAGTTTGGAAATTGCGATGGCATTTCTCGAATCACCAGATTTGGAGTGGCATTTATCAAATTAACCCAAAACAAAAATAACTGGGCGAGCTGCTGGGTCCCTAGTGTCAGCCGCTCGTTGTGCAATTCTCTCGTTTATTGACTACGTTGACAATGGCATGGGACCACTAGTAGAAAAGGGGCCATTTGTCCCGGTTCATACGGGCCTTTTGTCCCGGTTGTTGAACCGGGACTAAAGGGTCGTTACTAATGCCCTGGCCCTTTAGTCCCGGTTCTTACACGAACCAGATGAGATGGGCCTCCACGTGGTCTGCGGGCGAGCCCAGGAGGGCCTTTGGTCCCGGTTGGTGGCACCAACCGGGACCAATAGGCGCCCACGCCACAAAGATTTCGTGGGCTGGGTTTTTGTTATTTTTGAAAGGCGGGGGGTTGGGGGTTTTGGGGGGTTAATTTAGGTGTTTCATATATTGTGTTAGCTAGCTAATTAATAGAGAGATGTCCTCTCTTATGTCCGTTCTTGGTCGACGCTACGTACTATATACGTATAGAGAGGACTAGACTTGCTAGCTATCTAGTAAGCAAACGAAGGAAACATAAGATTGTCATGAACATATGCATACAGAGAGAAGTGATATCGACCACCTCTCCTTCTCCGAGAGATTGGTCGAACAACAAGTTCTCGTATATCTATCCGACACTACTGGCTACATATATACAATAATTATATCTTACAATATAATCTCCTAATTATATATGAACATAGGATCCACACAGTATTCTCCGTCTTCAGCGCTCACGTGGTCAAGGAAGAATGCCACCAATTCCCTTGAATTACTCGCATACGATCTGGTGCTAGGAGTTCATCCCGCATCCGAAAGATCTAATTTGAAGAAGGGGGTAAATACATACATATATATATATATATATATATATGAATAAATGAAACTCAACACAAATGATGGTAATAAAATAAAATTGTGAATATTATTGCTTACGCACTTCATATTGTTCGTCAGAGTACCCCCGTTCACAGATCGTGGCGGATGGACTCGCAAACGTAGTATCCACAGAAACCATTCCCTTGATCCCGCCACAAGCACTTTACAAGAAATAGAGGTCAATCAAACTGATAAGCAAGTCTGCCAAATGGTATTGATGAAACTAGCGCTTGAATCACTAGGAGACGCGCGGAACATTCTACTATAGTACTTACTTTCGGGTGTCTAAATTGCAGCTTCTTCGGCAGTCCCGGAGCTTTTTTGGTGAATTTTCTCAAAACCCTGCCAGACAAAGAAAAAAATTACTTGATATCAGGAAATGAACAAAGTTGCTGATATGGTGGATAATGATCGATTTAACTTACTTCTCGAGCATTTGAGTCATGTCCGCATACTCCTGGGGATCTTTTCGTCTCGAGTCTAAGATGGTTACTAGTCCCTGCTCAAGCTTAATCTCTAGGAGAATATAGTGGAAACTGCGCACGCATGCGTAACTCATCAATTACATTACTATAACCTGGACTAATATATAAGGGAAACCGAATATGCACAAGACAGTAACACTCACTTGAAGTTGTAAGGAAAGAGTATTGTATCTTTGTTTTCATTTATTGTGAACGATCGTAGCAAGTTGGCCTCTGTATCTTTGGCATGATATTTAACCTCAGTTGCATCTATGAGATTTGTGTTAATGAACCCAATATCACCGACTTGTCTTTTCTTCAATTCGGCGATCTTCAATCTGCATAATATAGAGGATAATTATAAATACATGCAATGAAAGAGCTGACCTATATAGAGAGACTTAATGATGTAAGTAGTACTACTTACAGATAGTAGCAAGTGACCGTTGCTTTATCGAGGGCCCTTTGATTGAAAAACTGGAAGAACTCCTCAAATGGAACATGCAACAGTTCAATTCCAACGAGGTCATGCTCCTCTCTAACTCTCAGCATCAAAGTATTCCGCCCCCCAGACTCTCTGCAGGTTTTCATGTACCAATCATGCAATCTTCGCATCATCGTTGTTAGAGATCTTTCATCTTTGACGAGAGGCTTCCCATACTCGTATCTGTGTACCACCTCCAAGAAATCATAATGTACATCGTCGGGCAGGTAATCTCCAAGATTGCTATAACCGGGCACCATCCTCGGATCATTAGCGACGATGTCGCTAGACACCTTGAGCGGGGGCACGATTGGTTCGCTTGTTCGCCGAGCTGGGCAATATTTTTCCCAGCTCGTCGTTCTTTTATCCTTTGATCACTGACAAGATTTCCGACCGCTCTGCTTCGACAAATGTCTTTCCAATAATGCGCTCATAGTTGCCTTTCGGCGGAGACATTGGTGGTTTTCTCAGGGCAGCCAGAGTGCGCTTCGCTTTCACCGGATCTACCTTCTCCTCCGGAGGTGGATGTTTCTTTGCTTTCACCCCTTGAAAGAAGTTCGCCACTTCGGCACGCACGATCTTCGCATTCTCCTCCGGGGTCCTCTCGTATGGTAACTTCTCTGGAGTCTTCAGAGAAGGACCGAATCTGTATTGCCTCCCGCCTCTGGCTGTACTTCTAGACGCCGGGAGAGCAGACAGAGCGGCTGCGGCTGTATTCTTTCCTTGCTTACGAGGCGGAGGAGAAGGACTACGACGCGCCGGATCAGCCGGAGCAGCGGCGGGTCTCTTCCGCCCTTGCTGACGAGGCGGAGAAGGAGGAGGCTGGCTGCTCGGGCGCGCCGGTGCAGGCGGAGAAGGAGGCGGAGTGCCGCCACGCGCCAGAGAAGGACGCCGAGTGCCCTGATCGTCACTTGTCGGAGGAGGAGGCGGTGGAGGAGGCGGAGTGCCCTAACTCGCCGGAGGAGGAGGAGGCGGAGGCGTCCAGTTCGGAAGGTTGATGAGCTCCTTCCGCTATAGGCATGGAGTCTTCAGAGCAGAACCCAGCCGAGTCTCCCCTTCACCGGTAGGGTGGTCAAGCTGGAGGTCCTCAAATCCCTCCGTTATTCTGTCCACCGTCACCCTAGCATATCCTTCTGGAATGGGACGACAGTGAAAAGTTGCGCTGGGTTCAGGAGGTCGAACAGAGCCGACAGCCGCCTTGACTTTTAAGTTCTGCCATTGCGTCATAAGGTGGCAATTTTGAGACTTCGTGATAGCATCCATGGGGTAGCTAGCAGGAGCCGTCAAGACATGCTCCGATTGAAGCAGCTCGGTGGAAGCCACACTGCTTCTCCGCTGAGATGGCGGGGTAGCTTCAGGGGAAGCTTCGGCAGTTCGTTTGCTGCGATTTGCTTCTCGTTCCTCTATCGCTTGTAACCTTGCATGCAGCGCCTGCAGTTGGGTCTGCTGCACTTTCTTCCTCCTCTCTTGGAATTTGTAACCGCCTGCGTTCAGAAACCCAGCCTTCCACGGAACGGAGCCTGGCGTGCCTCGTGTCCGTCCAGGGTGCTCAGGATTCCCGAGGGCCATTGTGAGCTCGTCGTTCTCTCTGTCTGGAATGAACGTCCCTTCCTGCGCTGCATCGATATAGTGCTGAAGCCTCTTGACTGGTATTTTCATTTGCTCGCCTGTCCAAAGGCACTTCCCTGATACAGGGTTCAAGATTCCGCCAGCCCCGAAGAACCAAGTCCGGCAACAGTCTGGCCAGTTCATTGTCTCTGGTTCGATCCCTTTATCAAGCAGATCATTCTCAGCCTTGGCCCACTTAGGCCGGGCTTTGAGGTAGCCACCTGACCCCGTGCGATGGTGAAGCTTCTTCTTCGTAGCATTTTGCTTGTTTGTCACCGACATCTTCTTACTCTTTTCCGATGTCTTGTGGGCCACAAATGCGGGCCAGTGATCTCTGACCTTCTCATATTTGCCGATGAATTCTGGTGTCTCTTCTTTGTCGACAAACCTTTTCAGCTCATTCTTCCACCCCCCTCCTGAATAGGCCTGCCATCTTCTTAAGAGCACGAGACTTGATTAATTGCTCTTTAACTGGCTTCTCCGGATCCTCCTCTGGCGGTAGGGTGAAATTTGCCTTCAGCTCAGTCCAAAGATCATCTTTCTGCATATCATTGACATAAGACACCTCAAGGTCTTCGTTCTTAGGCTTATACCATTGGTGGATGCTGATCGGGATCTTTTCCCTAACAAGAACCCCGTGACCGAAAGCAACAAATGCTTCCTTTGTCCGGATGGGTTCAATCGGTTGGCCGTCGCGCGCGATTGCTGTGATCTCAAACTTTCATCCGAGCGCAACTTTTTCTTCGGGCCTCGTCTCTTTACCGAAGTTGTGTTTGATCCGGAGGGCTAGAAAAAAGAAGAAAGACGAGAGATAATTAATATGTGTACATACCAAAACAATGAATGCATCAATTAGCTACTCAGCATAGGCTTAACTAATATATATACCTGGCCGGACTCGGTTCGGTCAACGGAGCCGTCATCACGATCTCCTTCTTGCACCGTCATTGGGTCACCGGAGCCGTCATCACGGTCTCCTTCTTCCATCGGCATTGGGTCAAAGGAGCCATCATAATAATAGCATGCTTCTTCACCCTGTCCTTCCAGACCATCAGTGTCGTTGAGAAACGAGAAGACGACATCACTTCCTTATGCGATTATGTCCCCCAACACCGCTTCTGTTGCTTCGTCTCGGGGGGTGTCCATAGTTTCTACAAATATTTACAACATGGTAATTATTATTCAAACATGACAGATGGATATATTAGGCCCCTCCCAGTGCTCCACCTTGTACGGGTGCTAAGCATGCCATGTAGACGAAAATTCTGATGTGGCAAGGCAATTAAGAGGAGAGAGATGGGTTTGGTGACCCCAGGAAGAACCAATGCCAAGCACGTGAACCTAGGCAAAACATTTAAATGAAGCAAAATCACCAATGCATGAGAGAGTTTAGTAGCTAAATCATTAAATGAAGGGAGCTTAGCTACAAGAAGCTAAGCACCTATGCATTGGGGAGTTTGGTTGCTAAGTTATTTAATATGTTTAGCACCCCATCTAAGCACCGGTCCATTGGGAGCAGCCTTAGTGGCAAACGTAAAACTAGCTAGCTAATCACAATAAGGAATCATATTAGTGGCCTCGACGCTGCTTTTCTAGGGTTTGGGGTGGCCTCGACAACGCTTCAAGGGTTTGGGGTGGCCTCGAGAGAGTTTGTCCGGTAGGGGCGTGGCGGGAGGGGGTAGGAGACCGACATCGTTTATTTCTAGGGTTCGGGTGTCCTCGAGAGTTTTGGTCGAGCGAGAGGGTCGGGGGGGTGCTCCCGCGGTATAAGTTATCACAGTCGAGAGGGGGTATATATATCGACCGCCCCTCATGTCGAAGTTAGCCGGGAGGGGGTAATGTCGACAACGACGACATACATACACGGGGAAATAATGTTATCGGGGAGGGGGTATATATCGACCCCCCCCCCCCACGTGTTGAAGTTATCGGGAGGGGGTTATATCGACAACGACGACATACGTACATGGGAAAATAATATTATTGGGGAGGGGGTATATCGACTGCCCCCTCCCCCCGTGTTGAAGTTATCGGGAGGGGTATATCAACGATGACAGACCCGATAAAACATAAGAAAACGAAGAAGAAGTAAAAAGAGGAGAAGAAGAAAGGAATAGAGGAGAAGATCGAAGAAAAAAAAGAAGAAAAAAAAGAGGAGAAGAAGGAAGGAATAGAGGAGAAGAAGAAAAAATAGAATATTTTCTATTTTTTCATCTTCTCCTCTAATCCTTTCTTCTTCTCCTCTTCTTTTTCTTCTTTTTTCCTCTTCTTATTTATTTCTCCTCTTCTTCCTCTCCTCTTCTTGTCCTTTCTTCCTCTTCTTATTTTCGTTTTTCCTCTCCTTCTTTTTATTCTTCTTCCTTCTTTCTAGCTAGATATATAATTTTTTTCTAAAAATGTAACTTTTGCATATATAAAACTTTTTCTTCTTCTTCCTTCTTCCTTCTCTTCCTTCTTCCTAAATATATAAAACTTTTCTAAAAATGAAACTAACCTAAAATTAATTTACTAAATCAGAGAATATTAATGTACTAAAATTAATGTATTTTTAAAACACCACGCATATTACAATTGAAAAAATACATACATACAAAAAACATGTAAAAAATACATACATACATATATGAACATACATAAGAAATACATATATCTAAAAAATTACATACATACATATATGAAAATCGAAAAACATCTAAAAACATGTAAAAAAATAGCATATAACTAAAATTAGAGCACGGCGGCGGCGGCGGGGCCGCCAGGGGCGCGCGGTGCTCACAGAGGGCGGCGCTGTGGCAGGGGCGGCGACGGGCGGCGCCAGCAGGGCGCTGGGAGCGACGGCGACGCCGGGTAGAGGGGGCATGGCGACGGTGAGGATGCGGGCGACAATGACATGAAGCGACGGCGAAATGAAGCGACGATGATGATGCGACAACATGACGACGATCAAGGCGTGACGGCGTTGGGCAGCTCGACGGCGACGGGGCGGCACCTGGGCGATGAAAATTGATATTTTCACAAGTGTTTGTTATATAGTCCAAGCATTAGTCCCGGTTGGTGGCGCAAATCGGGACCAATACTGCCATTTTAGTCGGTTGGTGCCTCCAACCGGGACCAAAGGTCAGTTTTCGGCAGCCCAAAGGGCGGGAAACAGAGACCTTTGGCCCTGGTTGGTGGCACCAACCGGGACTAAAGGAGGGCATTGGTACCGGTTGGTGCCACGAACCGGGACCAGTGACCCCCTTTAGTCCCGGTTGGTGCCACCAACCGGGACCAAAGGCCTTGCGCTGCCCGCCGCCAAAAGTTTAATCCCACCTCGCTAGTTGAGAGGGGCTCAGAGTGGTTTATAAGCCCCACTGCGGGTGCCCTCTCGAGCTCCTCTCAAATGCAGGCTTACGGGCCTAATGTCACACTATGCTGTCTGTGGGCCTATATGGCCTTCTTCGGGCCTGAATCCTGGCCCAGGTTGGGTTTCTAGTCGTATTCAGGCCGTGGTGGCCCAATAGGTGGCAGTTTTTTTATTTTTTTCCAGTTTTTTGTTTTGTTTTTTTGCATTACTTATTTTCTTTTGTTTTTTGCTTTATTTTTAATTCTTTTTGCTTTTAGGTCAGAAAAATTATAAACTTTCTGTTAGTGCCATTAGTTTTCAAATTTGAATAGTTAAAATTTGAATTCTTTGAAATTTGTGTGAATCACAAGTTTGTGATTAACTTTACTATAAAAATAGTTTTTTTCTTTTTTGTTTTGTTTTTTTCATTATTTATTTTCTTTTGTTTTTTGCTTTATTTTTTAATTATTTTTGGTTTTAGGTCAGAAAAATTATAAACTTTCTATTAGTGCCATTAGTTTTAGAAAAATTATAAACTTTTTGTTATTGCCATTAGTTTTCAAATTTGAATTCTTTGAAATTTGTGTGAATCACAAGTTTGTGATTAACTTTACTATAATTTTTTTTCTAGTTTTTTGTTTTATTTTTTGCTTTATTTTTTAATTCTTTTTGCTTTTAGGTCGGCAAAATTATAAACTTTCTGTTAGTGCCATTAGTTTTAGAAAAGTTATAAACTTTCTGTTAGTGCCATTAGTTTTCAAATTTGAATAGTTAAAATTTGAATTCTTTGAATTTGTGTGAATCACAAGTTTGTGATTAACTTTACTAAAAAATGAGCATAGATGCTTATAAAGAGAATTCAACCTAAATTCATAATAAATTTCTATGAATTTCAGAGAAATTCAGTATGAATTTAGGTCAAATTCTCAGATAAGGGCATCTATTTTCACTTTGAGAGGAGCTCAACAAGGCAGAGAGGGAGGGGCTTATAAACCGGTGTGAGCGCCCTTCGGTTGGCGAGGTGGGACTAAACTCTGGCCGCAACGAGGACCAACCCTTTAGTGCCGATTTGTGGCACAAACCATGATTAACGGTCATGGGCCAGGGGCGAGGCGCATTGGTCCCGGTTCGTGCGTGGAACCGGGACCAAAAGGTCCAGACGAACCGGGACCAATGGCTCACATAGTTGACAAGGAGCGAACCGGGATTAATGGTATTACGAGGGCCGAACCATAAGGCATTAAAGCATTTCAAATGAACTCTGAAAAAGTTGAAAGTTGGCATGGTATCATAATTTCACCCACATAGCATGTGCATGTACAAAACGGACAATGGTATCATACTCGCCTGCATTACAAAGTTGGCATGGTATCATCATAATAGTTGCGGAGAAAGTCTTCACTTTTTCTTCGCTTGTGTCATTTGCTTATTGCGCTGTAACCATGGATAATCTTCATCGTTTATCAGGATGCTTGGGTCAGCCTTGACTTTGAAGGGAGGAATTTCATGGAACTTTTCATAATCTTTAGACATGTCCATCTTGCCCTCCACTCCCACGATGTCCCTTTTCCTGAAAGAACTATGTGGCGCTTTGGCTCATCGTATGATGTATTCGCTTCCTTATCTTTTCCTTTTCTCAGTTTGGTAGACATGTCCTTCACATAGATAACCTGTGCCACATCATTGGCTAGGATGAACGGTTCGTCAGTGTACCCAAGATTTTTCAGATCCACTGTTGTCATTCCGTACTGTGGGTCTACTTGTACCCCGCCTCCTGACAGATTGACCCATTTGCACTTAAACAAAGGGACCTTAAAATCTTGTCCGTAGTCAAGTTCCCATATGTCCACTATGTAACCATAATATGTGTCCTTTCCTCTCGCTTGCTGCATCAAAGCGGACACCGCTGTTTTGGTTGGTGCTCTTTGATCTTGTTCAATCGCCAGAAAATGTATTCCCATTTATCTCGTTAACTTTTGTAAGTCAATACAGTCAAAGATGGTCCTCGGACAACAAGTACAGCTCATCACAAACAGTGTTGTCACCTCTCGAGACGTGTTTCCAACCAATCAACTGAAAGTCCCGATGCGTTCACATGTAATCCATGCCGTGACCGCCTCCCGGGTGTTTGAGCGCAGATCGTTCTTGTGTTCATCGACATACGGGTCACCAAGGTAGAGTTCTCAGAGAATCGTAGTGTGCTTGAGACCAAGAATATCCGTCCCTCGCATATTATTGAGTCCCCGCAAGCGTGCCTTTTCGGTCAGTCTCCCCTCATACCGCGATTTAGGGAGACCTATCTTCTTAAGGCCAGGAATGAAGTCAACACAAAACCCAATGACACCCTCTGTTTTATGGCCCATGGAGATGCTTCCTTCTGGCCTAGCGCGGTTACAGACATATTTCTTTAGGACTCCCATGAACCTCTCAAAGGGGAACATATTTTGTAGAAATACGGGTCCCAGAATGACAATCTCGTCGACTAGATGAACTAGGACGTGCGTCATGATATTGAAGAAGGATGGTGGGAACACCAGCTCGGCCCGACAAGACATTGCGCCACATCACTCCTTAGCCTTGGTATGATTTCGGATCGATCACCTTACGAGATATTGCATTGAGGAATGCACATAGCTTCACAATGGCTAATCGGACGCTTTTCGGTAGAAGCCCCTCAATGCAACCGGAAGCAGCTTGCGTCATAATCATGTGGCAGTCATGAGACTTTAGGTTCGGAACTTTTTCTCCGGCATATTTATTATTCCCTTTATATTCGACGAGAAGCCAGTCGGGACATTCATACTGAGCAGGCATTCAAAGAAGTTCTTTCTCTTCTTTCGTAAGAGCATAGCTGGCAGGACCTTCATACTACTTCAGAGGCATGCCGTCTTTTTAGTGCAAACGTTGCAGATCCTCCCATGCCTCAGGTGTATCTTTTGTCTTCCCATACACGCCCAAGAAGGCTAGTAGGTTCACGCAAAGGTTCTTCGTCACGTGCATCACGTTGATTGAAGAGCGGACCTCTAGGTCTTTCTAGTAGGGCAGGTCCCAAAATATAGATTTCTTCTTCCACATGGGTGTGTGTCCCTCAGCATCATTCAGAACAGCTAGTCCGCCGGGACCCTTTCCAAAGATTACGTGTAAATCATCGACCATAGCAAGGACGTGATCACCGGTACGCATGGCGGACTTCCTCCGGTGATCTGCCTCACCTTTGAAATGCTTGCCTTTCTTTCGACATTGATGGTTGGTCGGAAGAAATCAACGATGGCCCAGGTACACATTTTTCCTGCATTTATCCAGGTATATACTTTCAGTGTCATCTAAACAGTGCGTGCATGCGTGGTATCCCTTGTTTGTCCGTCACGAAGGTTACTGAGAGCGGGCCAATCGTTGATGGTCACGAACAACAACGCCTTTAGGTCAAATTCCTCCTGTTTGAGCTCATCCCACGTACGTACACCGTTTCCATTCCACAGCTGTAAAAGTTCTTCAAATAATGGCCTTAGGTACACATCAATGTCGTTGTCGGGTTGCTTAGGGCCTTGGATGAGAACTGGCATCATAATGAACTTCCGCTTCATGCACATCCAAGGAGGAAGGTTATACATATATAAGTCACGGGCCAGGTGCTGTGATTGCTGCTCTGCTCCCCGAAAGGATTAATGCCATCCGCGCTTAAAGCAAACCATACGTTCCTTGGGTCACTTGCAAACTCATCCCAAAGATTTCTCTTGATTTTTCTCCACTGCGACCCGTCGTGGTGCTCTCAACTTCCCGCCTTTCTTCACGGTCCTCATTGTGCCATCGCATCAACTTGGCATGCTCTCCGCTTACGAACAGACGCTTTCAACCATGGTATTATAGGAGCATACCACATCACCTTCGCAGTAACGCTCTTCCCGGGGGCTCGCCGTCAACATCACTGTGGTCATCTCGTCTCGATCCTATACCGTAATGCACCGCATATCGGGCATGCGTTCAGATCCTTGTACGCACCATGTAGAGGATGCAGTCATTAGGGCATGCATGTATCTTCTGCACCTCCAATTCTAGAGGGCATACGACCTTCTTTGCTGTGTATGTACTGTCGGGCTATTCGTTATCCTTTGGAAGCTTCTTCTTCAATATTTTCAGTAGCTTCTCAAATCCTTTGTCAGGCACATCATTCTCTACCTTGCACTGCAGCAATTCCAGTATGGTACCGAGCTTTGTGTTGCCATCTTCACAATTGGGGTACAACCCTTTTTTGTGATACTCTAATATGCGATCGAACTTCAGCTTCTCCTTTTAACTTTCACATTGCGTCCTTGCATCGACAATGACTCGGCGGAGATCATCATCATCGGGCACATCGTCTGGTTCCTCTTGATCTTCAGCAGCTTCCCCCGTTGCAACATCATTGGGCACATCATCTGGTTCCTCTTGATCTTCAGTTGCTTCCCCCGTTGCTGCATCACCGTATTCAGGGGGCACATAGTTGTCATCGTCCTCTTCTTCTTCGCCGTCTTCCATCATAACCCCTATTTCTCCATGCCTCGTCCAAACATTATAGTGTGGCATGGAACCATTGTAAAGCAGGTGGGTGTGAAGGATTTTCCGGTCAGAGTAAGACTTCAGATTCCCACATTTAGGGCATGGACAACACATAAAACCATTCTCGCTTGTTTGCCTCGGCCACTTCAAGAAAATCATGCACGCACTTAATGTACTTGGAGGTGTGTCTGCCATCGTACATCCATTGCGGTTCATCTCAAGGCATTATATATAATTGTGTGTCAAAAACCATTACAGAACATCATGAATAGATAATTAAGTGACCAAATTAATAGAAGTTCATCATCACATTAAAACCAAAGTACATACATAGTTCTCATCTAACAACATATAGCTCTCCAGAGCATCTAAATTAATTAAACCATACATTGAAACTATGTAAAACATTTCAATGCGAAAACAAATGCGATCATAATCGCAACCAAGGTAACAATTGATCCAACGGCATAATGATACCAAGCCTCGGTATGAATGGCATATTTTCTAATCTTTCTAATCTTCAAGCGCATTGCATCCATCTTGATCTTGTGATCATCGACGACATCCACAACATGCAACTCCAATATCATCTTCTCCTCCTCAATTTTTTTTTATTTTTTCCTTGAAGAAATTGTTTTCTTCTTCAACTAAATTTAACCTCTCGACAATAGGGTCGGTTGGAATTTCCGGTTCACATACCTCCTAGATAAATAAAATCTATGTCACGTTGGTCGGCATAATTTTCATAAACAATAAATGAACCAATAGTTATAAAGATAATATAAACCACATCCGAATCATAGACAGGACGAGGGCCGACGGGGGCGGATACCAAAACCATCGCACTATATAATAACAAGCAATAAAATAGTAAGAAAATTAGATAAGTATCTATCTAAAGCAAGAATTTTTTCTTTCAGAAAGAAGATAAGAACAAGAGGCTCACCACGGTGGTGCCGGCGACGAGATCGGCGCGGGCGATCGACGACAGTGAAGATGGGGACGGGGCGTGACGGGCCGCTAACCTAGACAAATCTCGGGAAAAATAGAGTTCGGAGGTCGTACTTCAAGAGGAGAAAGCTTAACTAGTGTGGCTCGGGCATTTCATCGAACACCTCATGTGCATAGGAGGTGAGCTAGAGCACCACAAAGCCCTCCCCTCCCCGGCCAGAGAAAAACAGAGAAGTGGAGTGCTCGCTTTCATGGGCGAGGGGTATATATAGGCACCTCAATGGTCCCGGTTTGTGGCACGAACCGGGACTAAAGGGCAGCCTGTTGTCCCGGTTCAAGCCACCAACCGGGACCAATGGTGGTGGGCCAGGAGCCAGGCCCATTGGTCCCGGTTCGTCCCACCAACCGGGACTAATGGTCCAGGTGGCCCGGCCACCCCCCTGGGCTCACGAACCGGGCCAATGCCCCCATGGGTCCCGGTTCTGGACTAAGCCGGGACTAATGGGCTGACTCGGCCTGAACCAAAGCCCTCTTTTCTACTAGTGACCCATATGTCAAAAATCCATTAGGAGGAGCCATTTTTTATTGGCTTGAAATAAGGAGGCACTTGCTTGCATACTGCCATGACCTTGGTGGGTCCCTACTGTCATCCTCTCCACGTACAATTATCTCCTGATTGTGTACGCGCCAACCTGGTAGGCCCACAAGTCAGCTTCTAAACCCGTGGCAGACAAATACAACCCATTTAAAAAAATAACAGCCCGTTCCATACGTTCAAATGGAAAGTTCAACATTTAGAGAAAAGTAACAGGTCTGATCCAGATATAGAGTACAGAACTTCCACGTTGATAACCATCATAGCCAAGTTAACTATCTACTCCCACTAATACTCTAGTAGTGTATAAGTACTAACTTACTCTTAGCTAACTAGACGATGCCGACCGCCATCTGCTGTACACGCTAAACACCGGCACCGGCGTCCTCTGCCTCCCCTCGGACTTGCCAGAGGTGCGATAGGGCGCGTTGCTCATGCGCGTTGGCCCTTTCCATGTCGGCGTGGTCCACCGAAACTTCAGCTTCTAAGCGGGAACCCCACTTGACGAGCTTGTAGTAAAATTCGGTGTCAAGAACGTGTGCGTGACTGACAGCCTCCAGGACTATTTGCCGGGCGCCGGCCTCCATGTAGTCGGCCTGTTGTGGGCGCTCTGCTCGTGACTCAAAGCGTTGGTGCGCTGCTGCTCCATGTCCCGCTTGCGGTGCAAATCGGCGATACGCTCCTCCTCCGCCAGGCGGTCGCGCTCCAACAACTCCTCATACTTTGCATTGCCATCTAAAGACCGATAGAATGCCTCCTCCCTCCATCTGCCTTCTGGTGAAAAACCGAACACTAATTCCGGCGGTGACCGCCTCCGGCGTCACCTATCGTGGACGGGCGGGGGCATGGCGGACGTGGCGAGAGCGAGGATAAGTGGTGAGCGACATTGGGCCAGTGGGGGCTTATGAGGATAGGGCGAGTTGGGTGATGGTGCTACCGGAGAAGGCCGGGAAACAGTAATTATAGGCGGAACGTAGGCGAACCGGCGTGTCGCGGGAAACATGATGGTCATCGCGGTCACCAGAATTCAATGCATTAGAAGACATGGCTTAGCGCGCCAGCTTGCCGTGGAAAACTAGAAAAACTGAAACTATGACTGTGACGCCCTGGCTGCCAGGCCCCGTCTGCGGCCGGGTCGCACGCCGGCATGACGGTCAAACGAGTGCACTCGAATCATCCTGATGAGGTACTCCCTCCTTATCAAAAATGATTCCACCACTCATCATCTACCTTGGTTGGTGAGATTTTTGAATTAAGCCCTCCAAACCGGAAAGGAGGTAGTACATGCGTGATCCGCTATTTATTCGTGTAGGATCGAGTATGTCGTTTTTTGAATTGAGCCCTGCAAACTGGAAAGTAGGTAGTACGTGCGTGATCCACTATTTATCCGTGTAGGATCGAGTAGGTCAGATAGTGTACATGTAGGATCCAGTAGGTCGGATGGTGTACGTGTACGATCGCATTAGCTGACAAACGTTCGGTGGGAGATAAGGCATTTGCGATCGTTTTTCTGGCAGTTTCTTCAGATTCGCGTGGCATTTTCTTGAGAGCAGCTTGTCAGTTTCTTCAGAGGTAGGCATTTTTATTCAAAAAACTGCCACTTCGGATCTTGCGTCGCAACTAAAACTGCCGGGAGCGCATTAGTAGGCTAGCTAGTGATTGATCAGTAACTTGTAAACACTGAGCGAATAGAAATAAGGAACTGTTAGTAACTTGTAAACACTGAGAACACAGAAATAAGGATCAACAGTAAGAGCCGATCCGTTCGAAATGTTCACACGAGACTCACAGCCTGGCATTGTAATATGTTCACATTAGTAGCGCAAATTCAAAACCAACTAGTATGATTCCATACATAAGAGCAACATGTTAATGCATCTCAATGATTCACATATCATATACAAATATGTAGCTCCAAAAGCAAAGATCTAGAAAAAACATCTGTTCTTCCTACTAACATGGATGCTTCTCTTGGCCAACATTCAGTACAGAGTGAAAGAAAAATTTGAATGTGAAGTCTACAATTCCTCTTGCAAACGTAAGTGGTTTCACCAACAGTTGGAACCATGAGAATGAACCACACATGATGGAGGAACATCCACTGCAATATGATTTGATCTTCTCTCGATCACACAGCGAGACTATTTTCGGAATACAAACTTTAACTTAGGCAAAATGATGCCCAATGTACAATCAAACCAAAGCAATGAAGCACCTACTGTTGGCCAATAAATAGTACAGTACTAGTTTTCTGCAATCCATGAGGTGACTATCCAATCTTTCTGTGTCTATTTTCAAATGGCACTGCATGCAGTGACTATACTATTCTCTTGTGCAGTTCAACCAAAATTGCGGTCACTTTGTTTGTTTGCCAAATAGCAATGGGCAGACATCTCTCTTTGCACAAATATCAAGCAGCTAGTAAACATGTACCCCACCTTGTATTTTTGGTTTAAACACGTCTCTTCTGCTTAGCATCTGTCATGTTTTGCACTGGACAATTTCATACTAAATTGCTGGTTCAGAGCAGAAATATAGTGCCTATTCTTCATCAGACCAAGGATATCCATGTTCGCAGTGACATAGGCCACTTCAGCCTGGATGATCAGTCCCGCGTTGGTCTCGAGATTGACAGCTGTCTGGCCCTTCGGAGAATCACTTCGGTTCACCAAGCGCTTTCCAACGCCGACGAGTGGTTGAGCTGAAGTTCATTTCATTGCTTGTTATTTGTTGTGTGATGAAAACTTTAGTATTTATAATGTATCCTCGTTGTCGTTGCGGGTTGATGACCTATTGTATGTAATAAAATAAGATGCCAGTGATAAACTTGTTAAATTTATGAATGTCTTTCGAGTCGCTTCTCTGAGTGGGTGATGCGACGAGGCAAAAAAATATTTCGAATACATAATTGTACGTCCATTGCAACAGGTTATTGCATGAGTCCAATCAACAATAGTACTACTACTATTTGTACTAGCTTCATATGCTTCGCGCGTCGGGCAGGTGTTTTTACTGTAGCTGTGATTCCCATCATCCTAGGTCCTCGGATGAGTCCAGTAGAAATTTCATTCTGATGTTTGGGTTCAAACTTTCAAAACTGCTGCACTATCTCTACGTCTACGTATACGTAATACAACAAGTTTTAAACTTGAGACCAGCCACCCACCCACCCTCACAAAGAACACTTTTTAACCTAGCTCAGACTCCAGGAAATTTGGCCACAGTGTGAGGTGGGCCATATGTTAATGTGTTCGCTGTACGTAACCAGCACCTCGAATCCTTGATATATAGTAGGGTGGGATGGGCCAGAACAAGCATTCACGCCCGTGAGTACGCAAGACACGCCACCAAAGACGACTTCCATCTGACACCATATTTCTTGGAGTCCGTGCTACCACTATCTCTTCAACCTCGTCGTTTCTCTAACTCAGCCATCACGCGGCGGGCGAGGTGGGGGTTTGCCGATATTCGATGAGGGAGTCCCGGATAAGGGGGTGTCTGGATAGCCGAACTATAACCTTTGGCCGGACTCCTGGACTATGAAGATACAAGATCTAAGACTTTGTCCCGTGCCCGGATGGGACTTTCCTTGGCGTGGAAGGCAAGCTTGGCGATACAGATATGTAGATCTCCTCCCATTGTAACCGACTCTGTGTAACCCTAGCCCTCTTCGGTGTCTATATAAACCGGAGGGTTTTAGTCCGTAGGACGAACAACAATCATACCATAGGCTAGCTTCTAGGGTTTAGCCTCTACGATCTCGTGGTAGATCTACTCTTGTACTACCCATATCATCAATATTAATCAAGCAGGAGTAGGGTTTTACCTCCATTGAGAGGGCCCAAACCTGGGTAAAAAAATCGTGTCCCTTGTCTCCTGTTACCATCCGCCTAGACGCACAGTTCGGGACCCCCTACCCGAGATCCGCCGGTTTTGACACCAACATTGGTGCTTTCATTGAGAGTTCCTCTGTGTCGTCACCTTTAGGCCCGATGGCTCCTTCGAAAATCAACAATGATGCGGTCCAGGGCGAGACTTTTCTCCGCGACAAATCTTTGTATTCGGCGGCTTTACCTTTGCGGGCCAATTAAGCAGCCATTTGGAGCAGATCGAAAGCTACGCTCGGACATCAGGTCAGATTTGGAAGTTTGAACTACGGCCGACGTTCATGGAGACTTGATCTTCGACGGGTTCGAGCCACAGCCGAGCACGCCAGACCGCTACGATGGGCATAATCTAGCTCGCCTTGAGCGATTGGCCCTAGAGGCCGCACCCGTGTCCGCTCCGACCCTTAACTCGGAGCCGACTGCGCCAATGGAGGACGGGTGGTTGGACACCGCCTCGGGGACTGCAATCTCTACGGTGATTGAGCCGAACACCATCCTTGTCCTTTGCGAAGCTTGTGACTCCAAGGCGTCGGACTCCCCTCCGGACTCCGAACCTTCCGCGCCCCTGCCAATCGAATCCGATTGGGCGCCGATCATGGAGTTCACCGCCGCGGACATCTTTCAGCTCTCGCCCTTCGGCGACATTCTGAATTCTCTAAAGTCTCTCTCTTTATCAAGAGAGCCCTGACCAGACTATGGTCAGCAAGGTTGGGATGCGGACGACGAAGAAATTCAAAGCCCACCCACCACCCACTTCGTAGTCACTGTCGATGATTTAACCGACATGCTTGACCTCGACTCTGATGACATCGACGGTATGGACGCCGATGCAGGAGACGACCAAGAACCAAAGGCTCACGGGCAATCGGAAGGCCACCTCGTCAGATGACATATACATGGTGGACACCCCAAAAGAAGGGAACGGCGATGGAACAACGGAGGATGACCCCTCCAAGAAGAAGCCTAAGCGCCGGCGTCAGCGGCGCCGCTCTAAATCCCGCCAAAGCAAAAACGACGATTCCGGCACGGGAGATAATAACACCCCAGACAGTGCCGAAGACAACCCCCTCCAGCAGGATTTAGCACGGGAGGATAGAGAAGCCAGCCCTCATGAGAAAGCGGCAGACAGAGAGGTAGAGGACGATAATTACATGCCTCCCTACGAAGACGAGGCAAGCCTCGACGACGACGAATTTGTCGTGCCTGAGGATCCCGTCGAAAAAGAGCGTTTCAAACGCAGGCTTATGGCCACGGCGAGCAGCCTCAAGAAAAAACAACAACAACTTAGGGCTGACCAAGACTTGCTGGCCGACAGATGGACTGAAGTCCTCGCGGCCGAAGAGTACGAACTCGAACGCCCCTCCAAGAGCTAACCAAAACGCAGGCTGCTACCCCAATTAGAGGAGGAAGCACCTAGACCTACATCACCAGCGCATGATGCGGCCGACCGGCCACCTCGTGGCCGCGACAGAGAGGCCTCTCGGCCCTCCACTCAAGCCGCACCCCAACGTCGCTCAAAGAATACCAAGGCACGGGGAAATGCGCTAGACCTGCGAGATATATTGAAGGACAGGGCAAGGCAAACAAGATCGATCTATGGATCGCGTGGGCATACGACCGCGTGGCGGTAACCGTCATGCCGGATATGGTAAATCCGGCTGGGCCGAACAAAGTAGACAAAGATCGTTTGAGCTACGTCGTGATATAGCCCAGTACAGAGGCGCCGCACACCCACTATGCTTCATAGTTGAAGTAATGGATCATCAAATCCCCGAGGGTTTCGAACCCGTAAACATCGAATCATACGATGGCACAACAGATCCTGCGGTATGGATCGAGGATTATCTCCTTCATATCCACATGGCCCGGTGATGATCTACACGCCATCAAATACCTCCCACTCAAGCTTAAAGGACCAGCTCGACATTGGCTTAACAGCTTGCCGCCAGAATCAATTGGTTGTTGGGAGGACACGGAAGCCGCATTCTCGACAATTTCTGTGGCACCTATGTGTGACCACCAGACGCCGATGACCTAAGCCACATAATTCAGCAGCCAGAGGAATCGGCCAGACAATTCTGGACACGGTTCCTAACCAAGAAAAATCAAATAGTCGACTGTCCGCATGCAGAGGCCCTTGCAGCCTTCAATCATAACATCCGCGACGAGTGGCTTGGCCGGCACCTAGGACAAGAAAAGCCGAAATCCATGGCAGCCCTCACAACACTCATGACCCGCTTTTGCGCGGGAGAAGACAGCTGGTTAGCTCGTAGTAATAACATGACCAAGAGCCTTGGTAATTCAAATACCAAGGACAGCAATGGCAGGTCGCATCACAACAAGCACAAGCGCCGCATTAACGGCGACAATGCTGAGGATACGGCAGTTAATGCCGAATTCAGAGGCTCTAAACCCGGTCAGCGGAAAAAGCCATTTAAAAGAAATACTCCGGGCCCGTCCAGTTTGGACCGAATACTCGATCGCTCGTGCCAGATACACGGCACCCCGAAAAACCAATAATCACCAACAGGGATTGTTGGGTGTTCAAGCGAACAGCAAGTTAAGTGCCGAAAACAGAGACAAGGGGCTGCATAGCGATGACGAGGAGGAGCCCCGGCCGCCGAACAATAGGGGACAGAAGGGCTTCCCCCTACAAGTGCGGACGGTGAACATGATAAACGCAACCCACATCCCCAAAAGGGAGCGGAAGCGTGCACTCAGGGACGGATATGCGTTGGAGCCAGTCGCCCCAAAGTTCAACCCATGGTCCTCCTGCCCGATCACTTTTGATCGAAGGGACCACCCCACTAGCATCCGCCATGGCGGATTCGCCGCATTGGTTCTAGACCCAATGATTGACGGATTTCTCCTCACTAGAGTCCTTATGGACGGCGCGGCAAAGAACCCGCTTTATCGGGATACAAGGCAAAAAATGGGCATAGATCCCTCAAGGATTAAACCCACAAAGACGACCTTTAAAGGCGCCATACCAGGTGTAGAGGCCAACTATACAGGCTCGATTACACTTGAGGTGGTCTTCGGATCCCGGATAATTTCAAGCGAGGAGTTAATCCTCGACATAGTCCCGTTCATGATGGCTATCACGCCTTTGCCGGACGAACCGCATTTGCAAAGTTCAATGCGGTGCCGCACTATGCATACCTCAAGCTCAAGATGCCAGGCCCTCGAGGAGTCATTACGGTCAATGGAAACACTGAACGCTCTTTCCGAATGAAGGAGCATACGGCGGCCCTCGCGGCGGAAGTACAAGCAGCCTTTCAAGGAAATTCTCCAGTCCGGCAATTAAACGTCCGGACACCGTCAAGCGCGCCCGGAGTAACCTACAACAAGACCGCCTGGCACGTTCCGAGCAAGCGTAGCAATGCGGCCCCAACCCCAGCCCTCTCGAAATTGCGAAACCAGTACTACGCGTACATAACTACGCTCTGGAAATACCATGGGCATAGGGGGAGGGGCACGACCACGTTATGCCCAAAATGCGGCTCAACCGCACCAGGGGCTGCCGATTTTGTCATTCTTTTTTCTTCTTACTTTCAGGACTCCACTCTACGGAAGGCCTGTCCGGCAGTACAATCGCTGAACACACGATGCAACAGCCAAGGAGGCAGAAAGCTACGTCGAGTGTCCAGGTGGTCTCTATAACGAGCAGTATACTTGTTTCACATATCATCCCGCAGCTCGCCCCTGGGGGGGACATGTCAAATAGTCCCATCTCTTGCTTATCGCACTATTTGTATCGTCCGGATTTTACCGCAGCCTTTTCAAATAAACAATACATAGCTTTTGTCTATTATTGCATTCCCTTTTTTATCTATATATGTTCATTAATGACATTATGCAACCGTACACTTTGGTACGACCAATACACCGTGGTCTTACGCATTCTGCAATATGGTGTGAGAAGTCGAACACTCTCATGAGTGCGGCACCTCGAACTTATAGCATTATATGCATCGGCTCCGAATCATGTCTTGGGTCAATAGTTGGGTTTGCCCAGCTCCCATGTTTTGGTACCTTACGTTCCGTTATATCGGCTAAGGTAGCGCTGGGAGAACAACTGCGATTGTGCCCCGGTTGAGCTGGGCTAAGCACCTCGGTGGAGAAACCTAAAACTGGCCGTCATGATAGGGTGAGAGCTGGTCGCTGTTCGAGAGGTTTTCGAGTCCCTAAAGACTTATGCCGCTTAGAGTGAGGAGTCGGCTTTGTCCGCCCTAGGCGTGGATAGCGCCCCGAACTCGGTCTTCCGAATACAAGGGGCTTCGCCGAAATTTAAAATTATAGAATTCTATGGCTAAGTGAGAGTGTTCAAGCATTATAGTCTGATTGCCTTGTTCGTTGTGTTGAGCGCCTCCCTCGATGGACCCAAGATTGGTAAAATGTGCGCTCAAGTTTATCCCGAACACCCCAGCACTCGTGGCATGGGGGCAGAAGCCAATGACTCACCATCTCTCAAATTTAATAAACGGCCGCACAGAAGGTAATATTTTAAATTCAAAAGCGTTGCTTAGCGCATATGAACAAGTTTTCAGCGTACAGGATCACAAATCCGAGTTTACTCAAAAATTACATCTTTGGAGCATTCATCCGCTATAAGGCGGGTACCCTTCAGGACGCCCTCATAATACATCTCGGGCTTGCGATGCTCCTTGTCCGGCGGTGGTCCATCCGTCACAAGCTTCTCAGCGTCCATCTTGCCCCAGTGCACTTTAGCACGGGCAAGGGCCCTACGGGCACCTTCGATGCATACAGAGCGCTTGATGACTTCAAGCCTTGGACATGCATCCACCAGCGGCCTTACCAGCCAAGTAGCTCCTGTGCATGGCTTCCCGTGCCACAGCCGGACTATGAGACCCTTCATGGCCTGTTCGGCCACCTTATGGAGCTCGACCGGCTGCTTCATTTGGTCGCTCAAGGGCACTGGTGTCCGGCCTCAAAGATATCGAGACCAGAACACCTTGTCCATCGAGCTCCCATCTTCTACTAGGTAGAATGCGGCGGCGTCGGACACACTCCGGGGAAGATCTGCGAATGCTCCTGGTGAGCTCCGGACTCGGGTAAGTAACAAGTAATTCACTTTAACGTGCTTGCTTTGCGTAAAGAATGCCTTAGCCGCTGCTATCTTCTTCATCGCCTCAATTTCTTGAAGGGCTTTTTGGGCTTCGGCCTTGGTAGATTTGGCGCTCTCAAGCGCCGAGGCGAGCTCGGACTCTCGAGTCTTTGAGTCAAGCTCCAAGCTCTCGTGTTTTTTCACGAGATCCTGGAGCTCTTGCTGCACCTCCGCCACCCGCGCCTCCTGCTTTTCTCGCTCGACGCGTTCCACGGCTGCATTGTCTTCGGCCTTGGACATCGCTTACTTCAGGGTCGCCACCTCGGTTGTGGCCCCTGTAATACTCACGTTGGTCCTATCATTTTTTGCAACCACAACTTTTTTATATACTTACATAAGGTACTACTTACCTTCCTTATCCTCGAGCTGCTTCTTGGCAAGGCGGAACTCGTTCTCGCACCGCTCAAGGCTCTGCTTCAATGCATCGACCTCCGCAGTCAGTGCGAGAGAGGTCAGCAGCGCAGCCTGCATTCCCATATTGACATACTTATGTTAGACTCCTGCGTATATGTTTCTGATCCTCAATTCGGCTTTTCTTTCCGAACACCAAACTGGGCATCAGGGGCTACTGTCTATGCGGTAATATTTTTACATATCTTAAATACATACCTCAAAGCCTGTTAGAAGGTTGGCACAGGGTTCAGTCAGCCCGCTCTTGGCGGACAGAACCTTCTGGATCACCGCACTCATAATAGTGCGGTGCTCCTCGTCGATTGAGGCGCCGTTAAGCACCTCCAGCAGATTATCTGGTGCCTCCGGTTGGACGGAGGTCACCGGTGTCGTAGGCTTGCCCTTCTTATTAGGGGGCCGCCTGCCGGATGCCGGAACCGTTGAAGGTTCCAGTGCGGTGTCCGGCCCAGTGCCGGACTTAGAGCCCTTCGGGGTTTTATCCCCTTTGTGCCTGGAGTCCAGGAGGTCGCCTTGCGGCACCTCCAGGACCACCCCCTCCTGGCTTGGACCCTTTTGGGACTCCACCTCGGCATCGTCCGTAGGACGAGGGGAGGTAGCAGTCGGAAGTGAAAGGCTATTCACATCCGATTTAATCCAGGATCCGCTTCGATGAAGCGCCGAGATGGGCCATGGCGAACTGCATGATTATATTCGGCCCCAAGATACTGTGCAATAAAGGAACGCCATGAGTTATTCTGGTATCCGGATACTTACGATTTTGCCAGGGGCTTGGCCCTGGATGGCCACTCCTCTTCGCCGTCGTCGGCATTGGTGGAGTAGTCCGGAGGAAGGGTCCTTCCCTTCTTGGACCCTCCGGCCCCTCCAGTTGGGGCGGCCTTCCTTTTCTGTCCTCCCCCCGCTGGAGGGGGAGAGGCCTCTTCTTCCTCCTCCTCGTCTTTCGAGTTCCCGCGGCCTTTTTCTTGGCCTTCTTCTCCGACACCACGTAAGGTGCCGGAACCAGCAGCCCCGTCAAGCGGGCGTCCGCTGGATCTTCGGGCAAAGGAGCCGGACAGTCGATATGTCTGGTCTTCTTCTGCCATTCCTGTCAAAGGAACAGGAGCTTAGATCCCGCATAGAGTCAAACTATGAAAAACAAGTATCCCGTAAAGGGTAAAATAATCTTACTACGCTGGCTTGGCGCTTCGCGCGGAATCCTTGATCCTCGGTGATGGGAGGGGGAACCTCGGCGCCCTTGAATAGCACCTTCCAGGCATCCTCGCGTGTTGTGTCAAAGAGCCTGGTCAGAGTTTGGTGCTGGGCCGGGTTGAACTCCCATAAGTTAAAAGCCCGTCGTTGACACGGGAGGATCCAGCGGATGAGCATGACCTGGACTACGTTGACGAGTTTAACCTTTTTGTCCACCAGGTCTTGGACGCAGGTTTGGAGTCCGGTCCGCTCTTCCGAATTACCCCACGACAGGCCCTTCTCTTTGCAGGAGGTGAGCCGTGTGGGGATGCTAGATTGGAATTCGGGGGCCGCTGCCCATTCAGGGTCACGCGGCTCGGAGATGTAGAACCACCCCGATTGCCACCCCTTTATGGTCTCCACGATGGAGCCCTCGAGCCATGTAACGATGGGCATCTTGACCACCATGGCGCCTCCAAGACTCCGCTTGCTGGCCGCCCACTACCTTCGGCTTGACATTGAAGGTCTTCAGCCATAAGCCGAGGTGGGGCTTGATGCGGAGGAAGGCCTCGCACACGATGACAAACGACGAGATGTTGAGGACGAAGTTCGGGGCCAGATCGTGGAAATCCAGGCCGTAGTAGAGCATGAGCCCCCGGACAAATGAGTGAAGTGGGAAACCTAGTCCGCGGAGGAAATGGGTGAGGAACACCACCCTCTCATGGGGCCTGGGGGTGGGGATGAGCTGCCCCTTGTCTGGGAGCCGGTGCGCAATGTCGTTAGACAAGTATCCGGCCTCCCTCAGCTTCTTGATGTGTCCCTCCGTGACGGAGGAGACCATCCACTTGCCTCCCGCTCCGGACATGGCTGGAGAAGGTTGAGGTGGGATGTGCGGACTTGGTCACCGGAGCTCGAAAAGTCGGAAATGGATAAGCAAAGGAGGAAGAAGGCGTAGATGAGAAAGGTGGATCCTTATCCCCTTATGTGGGCGGACGAAACTATGTGCCCCCCACCAGCCTGGTAAAACTCGCTTATCTCCCAAGCGTCGTAATTAATGGCACCGTTGGGTTACCCACGCCCGTATTGATGAGAATCCCGAAATAAGGGGACACGATCTCTGCTTCGACAAGACATGCCAAGGAAATCGCCTCGCTAAGCGCGCTGAGGTGGGACAGTAAAAACGATTTGAATAAAGGCTTGGCCGTGGTGTGATGTCACCCTGCGGAATACGTCAGCAGATTGGATTTGTGTAAATATTATTCTCTCTATGGTGGTATGTGGAACTTATTTTGCAGAGCCGGACACTATCCTTGTGTTCAAAATCTTCTATGAAGTATTCGGAGGAGGAACCCGCCTTGCAATGCCGAAGATAATATGCTCGCCGGACTCGTCGTCATTGAAGCCTGGTTCAGGGGCTACTGAGGGAGTCCCGGATTAGGGGGTGTCCGGATAGCCGAACTATAACCTTTGGCCGGACTCCTGGACTATGAAGATACAAGATTGAAGACTTCGTCCTGTGTCCGGATGGGACTTTCCTTGGCCTGGAAGGCAAGCTTGGCGATACGGATATGTAGATCTCCTCCCATTGTAACCGACTCTGTGTAACCTTAGCCCTCTTCGATGTCTATATAAACCGGAGGGTTTTAGTCCGTAGGACGAACAACAATAATACCATAGGCTAGCTCCTAGGGTTTAGCCTCTCTGATCTCGTGGTAGATCTACTCTTGTACTACCCATATCATCAATATTAATCAAGCAGGAGTAGGGTTTTACCTCCATCGAGAGGGCCCGAACCTGGGTAAAAACATCGTGTCCCTTGTCTCCTGTTACCATCCGCCTAGTCGAACAGTTCAGGACCCCCTACCCGAGATCCGCCGGTTTTGACACCGACAGTCGGTTTCCTCAGCCGCGGTCCCGCTTGTAAGGCCAACTCCAACGCACGACCCTAAACGGACCTCGATTTTGCCTGGAT
The DNA here is from genome assembly GCA_021605145.1 of Aegilops bicornis. Lineage (NCBI taxonomy): Eukaryota > Viridiplantae > Streptophyta > Magnoliopsida > Poales > Poaceae > Aegilops > Aegilops bicornis. Next base: position 576,241,880 of record CM038669.1, read on the forward strand.
TGTATCCGTTTGGGTAGGGCAATGGGGTCGTATCCGGGCCATTTCTCGAATGCGGTGGACGTGCGTCCAACGCGCGGACGCATCCCGGCCGCGTACATTTTTCTTTGCAAACACATATATTTTTCATTATTGATTTTTGGTCCATGGAAATACATCACCAAAATTTGACTAGAAAATCAAGACCAAAGAAAACAAGAACCACAAGAATACATTTTAGAAGATATCCAACTTCCATAACTGCTCCTGTAAGTTGAATTAGTGCCTTCTCGATGCATTCATTGTTGATCTGCGGAGGCTCGATCTTGCGTGCTTCTTTCTTCTTCGAGTGTAAAGAAGTAGACATTGCTTCCTCGCATCTAGTCTCATGTCTAGCCTCTATTCTATCAACAAGTGCACTAGTCTCATCTCTAGCCTCTATGCTAGCTAAAAGTGCTAGAACATCTACTAAATTGCACCCTATCAATATATCGATGTACTCTTCTTCCCAATACCAAAACTTGCATCCATTCCACACAATAAAATTTTAAGATAGCACAACTAGTCTAATCCGAGAGCACAACCGAAGTTAAAGTAGCACATACCCCAGCGGTTGAGCACTTGATGAACACCCATCCGGGATGTTCCGGCATTGTAGACACGGTGCAAGTCCTTCTTTGGGCAGTCGTCGCACGTAATGAGTGGCAACGGTGCACCGACGAGCTTTTGGGCCAGCACCGAGCCCGGCCGACCGCCATTCATGTATCTGCCGGCGGACCACCGACAGTGTAGATCCGAGCGGCTAGTGGAGGAGTCAGTACCTGCATGCGGCCTTGCGGCCTTTGCGGGGCCTTCTGGCCCGGTGCGTTCGCCAGTCCATGAGCGGGCGCTGCCTCAAGACACGGCGAAGCTCAAGCCCGACCGGATCCACTCCAAATTCGGGCACCGGGTGCGCAAAACACGTAGCCGTGGTTGGGTAGCTCCAATGCATCGAGGGAAAGGGGGCTGAGCGAGCGCGCGTCCGAGCTGCACGCGCTGGTGTTGGCCTAGCGGCGTGGAGGACCAACCGTGTGGGGGTGCAAAGTGGCTTCGCTCGTATGGGGGACGGAAGCCATCCCGCGCGGGCGCTAGGTCTGACGGGACGGCCTTGTCGTCAGTGTGTGACCTATGTGGCAACCGTCGGCTCCCCACTAGCCTCTTCGTTGACATGTGGTCCCGTTCCAACATGTCAGTGAGACGACGGCGAGTCCTTTTGTACAATTTCCGAACGGACGTCAATGTAGGACGGGGCACCTCTTCGTGTACCGTGGCAACCGTCCACCGACTCTTCGCCTTTCCCTCTCGATTTGGAACTGCTGTCGCACGCTCTTCCTCCCTCCTCCATTTGCCTTCACCCTTCCTTCTACCATAGTTCGATCGTCTTCTCCATGGAGGGAACAGGCCGGAAACGACCCCGTTATTCTTGCCCCGATCTGATTGATGACGTGGTGGAGGAACTCATTGATCGGTGCGACGTCGTCACCTCGGCTAGCATGGCAGGTTCGTTCAAGACCATTCTCGACTCAACTAATAACATCATTACAAAGAACCCAAGGGCCCAGGAGCGGTTTGATCTCCCCTATCACCATGACCCTGCTGACTGGCGCGCGGACGACAGAGGCCTCGCCTTGTGCAAGTTGGTGCCACTTGATAATGATACATGTGATGTTAAGATGCCATCGTTTGAGGGTAAGGCTTGGGCATGCGCAAATGGAGATTGGGTTGTTTATATTGGGTACAACTGCGAGTGGGAACTTGTGAATGTGTACACTCGTCACCGGATTCCACTTCCAAAAATCTCAGACTGCCCAGAGGTTGAGCACACCGGTTTTCTACATACGTTCAACTACGATCATGGTGACTGTCGTCTACGGAAGATAGCAATGTGTCAAGTTCCCGACCGCTCTTGGGATTTAATGGACTATGGAGTTGTTGCTATCTTCGACAAGCTTGTTGCCTTCCTTCATAGTTCGACTGGATGGATATTGCTCAAAAATCAGTTTCTATACATGGATGTGTACTATGATGCAATGCCATACGAGGGTCTTGTGTTTGCTGCCACCACTCGTGGCACTGTTTTTTCATGGAATCCTTATGCTTTCGGTACGTTTATCTTCCACCGTAATTATAATTGTTTCATCCACATGCATGCGGGTTAGCTAGTTTCCCTTTACTAATTAACCTTCTTGTGTTTCCAAGGTCCTATGAACATTCCACCTCCTATACTTGAAAATATTTATAACCAAGGGGGAGATGACGATGATGATGATTGCGAGTATGTTTTGTTGGAACTAATCTATAATCCAACATGTATCCTCGTTGTCGTTGTGTGTTGATGACTTGTTGTATGTAATGAATGGTACATTTGCATATGCATGTCACAAACTTAATTTATAAATGGTTTTCGACTCACTTCTTGGAGTGTTAGTGCCAATAGTATAGCCAGCATCCGTAGTAGTATGAAGTTGCCACATCAGATAGAGCCAACCAATAGTTAGTTCAAGTTAGATCAACTAGAGCTAGGTGTCGCATGGAGGCCGAGAAATATGGTGATAGCATGACTGCGTGAGGTGGGCTTGTACGTAGTATGATGTAGGCACAGGGCTTGCCGTGTTTCCTACTCCTCCGGTCTAAATGTGGAGAAGATTTGGTTGAGTTCTTCCTCCTTCTGCCGACACGTGGGACATCCAACATCCAGGTCGTGTCATGCAAGAAAATGGAGTGGTAGTTGAAGCCACATGATGTGCATCTTGGGTTAAACTGTAAATAGAATCTTACTACTCTTGAGTAACTCCAAAAGCAGCCACCGAAGATCTTTATTGGATTTGTTTCCCATCACCAGCACGTCGAGGTGAAAGATGTGCAGGTTCAGTGGGTCCTCTTGTGTTTTCTCTGACATGTGGGACCGCATGTGAGCAAACAGACGATGGGCTCCGCGCGTCTGCTGGCTGGCTGGGAAGAGAGATAGAGGAGGGCTGAGCACGGACTCCAGGAATTTGTTTTACGTAACCAACACCTCGATATAGGCTCGATATAGTGGGGTGGCATGGGGCATAACTAGCATTCATGTCTAGCAGTACGTCACACGGCACCCACACGAGTCCCATCCGACACCAATTTTCTTGGAGTCTATGCTACAGCCATCTCTTCTCCCTCCTGTTTTCTCAGAGCAAGTACAATAGAGCTGAGTCAGCTGGCTATAAGAAATAAACTAGTATATTCTTGCTTAGTTGGAGGAAAGAAAAGAGGTGAGAGAAGGTAAGCGGGCTCTTGGTGAAGAGCCAGCTCTAGCACGTGCTCCTAGACACTTTGTGAGAGTGAAAGCTGGGCCAAATAATAAAAAATAGTACATTCTTCTAATTAACTATTGTATACATCGGCTATAAGATGGGCTATAGATGACATGGCAATGGCATATAGGCAGCAGTTGGCTATACTATTAACCATGCCCTCAGCCGTCGCGCGGTGGGCGGGGTGGGGGTTTGCCGATAGTCGGTTTGCTCAACTGCAGTCCCACTTGTAAGTGAAAATGCAACACATCACGCATTCCCCCTTGAGCGGCATGCCAGACCAACCGTGTGGGGGTGCGACAGGAACATGGCAGGCTTTTCCTTTTGAACTTGTAACTTGTAAAATTTGGTTCTGCTCCATGGCGCGACCAATAGATAGAAATTATGATTTTCCCTAGAGTAATGAGAAGTTTGGTTCTGGCGCGGTTCATGCATGGAGTACGTACGAAAATTATGAAGTTGATGCGAAAGGTAATATAATTACTAGTAGTACCATATACTACTACATGAATTTGACGGAAAGAAAAAGATACATACGGATCCATCAACGACATCCTCACGCCCTACTGCGTCGGGTCACCAACCGACGTGTGAGGAGCAGCGACGTTGGCGGCGAGCTCAACATGCTTCTGAACAATGCTGTCCAGGGTTGCCCTGCGGTCCAAGAAGGCCAGCGTCCTATCGTCCTCCTCTTGCATGAAGTAGTCCTTGTGGACGATTTGCGTGTAGATGTGGGTGATTAAGTCGATGGTATCTTGCTGTGCCAGGCGCTGCGCGGCGAGCGCGACCTCGAGGTGGACATTCTCCGGCGCGACGGCGGGTAGTCGCAGGGCCACCAGTGTGTCGAAGAGGTTGTCACCATAAAGGTCGTTGAGGGTGGCGGGCATCGGAGAGCCTGGGCGCGTGGCATGGAGGCGCACGTTAAGGTCGTCCGCGAGCTTCTTGACAATGGGGAACTTGTCGAGGAAGCCAACGAGGACCTCGTGGAACAAGGAGATGGAGCTGTCGTCCAAGCGGCCCCTCACCCTAGTGGCCTCAAGCACGACCTGGAGATGTTCCTCGGTGCCGGGCCGCAGGCCGACGTCGTGGACCATCTGGCACAGTCGGCTGATGCTCGCGCTCATCGCCTCCATGGGTCTAGCTTCTAGTCAACTGATCTTGCGATTGGAGTGATCACTCTCGCCCTTGGTTAGGGTGTGTAGGTGCATAGGATTTCGTAGATTGGACTGGCGGGGAGCCTTTATATGAGAAGTGCAGACTACATTGAATTCACGTGTGTGTTGGCCATCTACTCCTCGGCCCTCTACTGCACCTGCCTTAGGCTGTGTGACAGGTTGGCCAACCACCTGTTGGGCTGACGTGTCATACACCCAAAGGCAAGTGCAGTAAGTCAACGAAGCTGCGTCCCCCTCCGTGCCGGTGCAGTATAGTCATCTCACCGGACCTCTAGTTGGGGCCAAACGAGAGAACTTTGATGTTTACTGGTTTATTGGTCCCCTTTGCATTTTGCGCCAAGTTTTGACCTTTAATTTAACTAATAAAATGTTAATGCATGTAACCAAATTTTTGTGTAAGTCACCTTACGAAAACCAAATAATCTCAAAACACTTAGGCACGGTACATTAACTCCCTCCTCGTTTCTTATTTCGTGACATACTATCAACCAATGAGAGATGTGGGTCGTGCATGCTTCCAATGACTTGAGACTACCAAACATGACATGCCGTGGTTAGTTTATTGCATGTAATCCTATTAATTGGCAAAAAGACATTAAGTTCTCTCGCTAATAGGAATAAAACAATACACCATGTATTTATTTACAGAGGGAGTAGTACATTTTTTGTGACATGCATTACTAGATATTGCTAGTCAAATACTAAATCCAGATGGACATGGTAGTACTACTAAATCCAGACGGTGGTGCTAGTACTAGTAGTAGTACTACCAATGTAGTAGCACTGTACTACCCGTTGGTCAAATTATTACGTGCTGCTCCTCACAGTGAAGTGACAAGACCCTACGCCGGAGATGACACCTGAGTACAGGCGCTGTGTTCGGCATAAACTAGCCTCACCGTCTGCAGTCACTATCATCATGGCTGTAGAGCTAGCCTGCTTAAACTAGCCGTGTTTGACATAATTTCCCGTGCGTAGATGCCCGTGCATTGCACGGAACACCAAGATTGGGGGTGGACGGCGCCGGCAGTGGCCATCACGCCAGATATTTCCATGGCCTTATAGATGTGGTGGGGAGGAGATAAGCCTGATTGTGAGAGACAAGGAGTTGTTTGTAAATAGGGAATAAGTGCGGGCATCTTTTTGCAAAACTAGAGAAGTTTGGTTTGTATGCGTCAGATCTAGATCCGACGACTATTGGTGAAAGATTGTAGGCACAACTTCATCACCAACACATGACCTCTTTGATTCACAGGATTTTGAAAACGCAGGAATAGGACACGACAATATTACAAGTTTCAAACTGATATTACAAATGTTAGGAGTAATGTTGCACCTACGAAGAGGGAATCTAGGAAGTTTACGTAAGAATTTTTGTTACTTTAGGTGGATGCAGCATTATCGTACAAACTAAAATCCACCACCCTGACAAGTCACTAACGGGCAAATGATTTTTTGAGTCTCTTGCCACTTGATGTTTCAAAAACAAATTCAGCTTCTGCGGAGACTTTGTCATTTAGGCTCAGACGCTTGCGGTGATCAGCACGCCATTCATTGTTGCGCCAAGGAACACCAAACCTCATTACCTTGAGCGCACTTGCCTCCAGAACAAAGAACCTGGCCAATTTAATCTCAGATGTGCTGCCTCGGTAGTCGATCAAATCAATTTATGTAAGATGGAGATCAAGGCATTCGATGAGATCGTTATAGTGCAGCACATTTTTCACTTTCGGGACTTTTTTTATCTGCAAAAGAAGAGAACATATTAGAGCAGCTGGCTGTACAAGATTGCCGTGTCATCAAGAGGTACCAATATCATTCGCTACTACGATAGGGTTGGCTGGCTAGTGATATTTTTTCACTCACTCTCTCTCTCTCTCTTTCTCTTTCCTCTCATTTACCTAGGAGCACGTGAAGAGCTTGGGCACTTGTTGCCTTCCACTATGTGGTGATGCCATATTTCTCAAAAGTATGCCACATAATACGCATCAATGTCAAATCAAAATATTTTGGCACCGCTCTCGCGATGTGAGAGAGTTGGTGCTGCTATGCACACAGACCCACGTGTATAAACAAATCAATCAAACCAACTACACCAGCCTCTCACTCTCCTAAAGAAGTGTTTTTATTGCCTCAGTCCTCTCTCTCTCTCTCCCATGCAAGTGTTTTTTCATTGCGTGAGTTAATTTGGTACCGGAGCAAAGTAGGTGATCCACATTGGGGCACCAGGTGAGCAATGGTGGGGCATCGATGCCAAATGCATCATAAGTGAATTTGGCACGTGATGTCTACTACGCAACTTTATTCTTGTAGACGCGTGTTGGGCCTCCAAGCGCAGAGTTTCATAGGACAGTAGCAATTTCCCCTCAAGTGGACGACCTAAGGTTCATCAATCCGTGAGAGGTGTTGGATGAAGATGGTCTCCCTCAAATGACCCTGCAACCAAATACAAGAAATCTCTTGTGTCCCCAACACATCAATTACAATGGAAAATTTTATAGGTGCACTAGTTCGGCAAAGAGATGGTGATAAAAGTGTAATATGGATGGTAGAAGTATATTTTTATAATCTTAATAAATAAAAACAGCAAGATACAAATAGTAAACAGGCACAAAAATGGTATTGCAATGCTTAAAAATGAGGCCTAGGGTCCGTACTTCCGCTAGTGCAACCTCTCAACAATGCTAACATAGTTGGATCATATAATTATCCCTCAAAGTCTAATAAAGAATCACTCCCGAGTTCCTATTAGCGGAGAACAAAAGGTAGGAAATGTTTATAGGGCACAAAACTACCTCAAAGCTATTCTTTCCGTTTGATCTATTCAAGAGTTTGTACTAGAATAACACAAAGCTGTTTTTTTCCGTTCGATCTATCCTAGAGTTCCTACTAGAATAACACCAAAGAAAATTCATATGCATAATACTCAATCCACACAAAGAACTATAAAGAGACACCAAAGTTTCCGTCGGAGAAAACTGTGCAGCAACCCCTATGCATAGATTACCCCAATATCACCGCTGGAATCCATGAGTTGAATGCCATAACACATATCAAATGAATAAATAGGACACCTCATTGTCACCTCAAGTATTCATATTGCAAGACACATATCATGTGTTTTCATCTCTGAATATTCAATCCGACAGGACAAAACTTTGAAGTGTAAAGATTCAATTCATCATAACAAGAGTATAGAGGGGAGAAACATCATACGATCCGACTATATTAACAAAGCCAATCATAAAGATCACGAGAGAGAGAGAGAGAGAGAGAGATCAAACACATAGCTACTGGTACAAACCCTTAATCTCAAGGGTGGACTACTCCCTCCTCATCGTGGTGGCCGCCGGGATGATGAAGATGGCCACCGGAGATGATTCCCCCCTCTGGCAGGGTGCCGGAATGGGTCTAGATTGGTTTTCGGTGGCTACAGAGCCTTGCGGCGACGGAACTTCCGATCTAGGTTAACCCGATCTAGATTAACCCGAAGGGGTGCGAGAGGCCACCGAGGTGGGCACAACCCACCTGGGCACACCAGGGGGGCTTGGCGCGCCCTGGTGGGTTGTGCCCCCATCGGGGCACCCCCTAGGTGCAGCTCTGCCCCATTGGGTTCCTTCTGGTCCATAAAAAATCTCCGTGGAGTTTCATTTCGTTTAGACTCCGTTTGGTATTGATTTCCTGTGATGTAAAAAACAAGCAAAAAACAGCAACTGGCACTGGGCACTGGGTCAGTAGGATAGTCCCAAAAAATGATATCAAGTTGCTATAAAATGATTGTAAAACACCCAAGAATGATAATATATTGGCATGAATACTTCATAAATTATAGATACGTTGGAGACGTATCAGCATCCCCAAGCTTAATTCCTGCTCGTCCTCGAGTAGGTAAATGACAAAAGAAATAATTTATGAAGTGTGAATGCTAGCAAAGTGCATAAGTTTGATCAATGACAATTTCAATCACTTTTTCTAGCATCATAACAGCAATTCTTTCTCATAAAATTTCTCATGTTGTAGTGGCAACCAATTCACATGTTAAGGTTTAAACAATGAACTCTCTTGAAACCCAACAACCTATGTTCTTAGTCACCAAGCAATTGCAATTCAACATATTCAACGGAGTTTAAGTAAGAGCTCCACATACTCAACCATCTTATAGTCTTCTACGGTTGCTAACACTCACCGCATACACATGAGCAAAACGTTTCAACCGGACACATAGAAAGATAGGGGCTTATTGTTTTGCCTCCCAATGTATTCACCTCAAGGGTGATGTCAACAATAATAACTCATGCTACCCATATTCAACCAGACATATGTGCCTAGATCTTACCTCACCACATGATGCTTGCCAAAAGAGACAAATAAAAGGAATAGAGAGAATAACTTTGACTCTTACATGAAAGTAAATACATAAAAGTAAAAGATAGGCCCTTCGCAGAGGGTAGTAGGGATTTGTAGAGGTGCCAGAGCTCAAAGTGAAAATTGAGAGATAAAAAGATTTTGAGAGCTATACTTTTCCCACCAACGAAAATGATTTAGAGCCCCCAACACTTTCCATGTTAGATATATCATAGGCGGTTCCCAAACAAAAAATAAAGTTTATTCCTTTTTCCACCATACTTTCACTTTCCATGGCTAGCCGTATCCACGGGTTCCCTCCATACTAACACTTTCCAAGGAATTTATTATTTGAAAACATAAATTAAATTCATTTTTCATTTCGGGACTGGGCATCCCCAAAACCTTTGCCTTACTCTCGTGCAATGACAAGTGAATAAACACTCATGGTGAGAATAACACATCTAGCATGGACAATATTGGCCACCCCTCACCGCCTCGTGAGCGGTACGAGCACACAAAAGAGAAAGTTATTTTGAAAAATAGAGATGGCACATAAAATTTGGTTAGAACGGCACAGGAATACCGCATGTAGGTAGGTATGGTGGACTCTTGAAAATAAGCTTTGGGTTTAAGGGTTTTTGGATGCACAAGTAGTATCTATACTTGGTGCGGAATTTTTGGCTAGCAAAGATAGGGGGCAAGCACCACATGTTGAAGGATCTATGACAATATGACTTCTATGTGAATATGAATAGACATAAATCATTACGTTGTCTTCCTTGTCCAACGTCAGCAATTTTGGCATATAATATTTTGATGGGGGCTCACAATCACAAAAGATTTCCATGATAGTGTGTTTGCATGTGAAATTTCTCTTCCTTATACTAATTATTCGTGAATTGCTCGTATGACCAATATTGTGATTGTCAAGCCTCAAAAGATTTCACTTTCTAAACCCAAATGTGAAGCTACCACTACGCATGATATGATTTCAACTTCATGATATTCAATTTATTCAACAATTTACTCATAGGATATAAGTGAAGCACAAGAGTAAATGACAAGCTACTCCAAAAAGATATTACTGAAGATCAAATGAGTAGCCAAGTAAATAGATAGCTATGTGAGGACCCTCTCTTATTTAAAACTTTCAGATCTAAGTAATTTATTGAAACAACAAGCAAAACAAAACAAAATGACATTTCAAAGAAAGCACACATCATGTGAAGAAGCAAAAACTTAGGCTCAACCGATACTAGCCGATAAATGTTGAAGAAGAAAGGTGGGATGCCTACCGGGGAATCCCCAAGCTTAGATGATTGAGACTTATTGAAATATTATCTTGGGGTGCCTTGGGAATCCCCAAGCTTGAGCTTTTGTGTCTCCTTAATTCCTCTCATATCACGGTTTCCTAAATCTCAAAAGCTTCATCCACACAAAACTCAACAAGAACTCGTGAGATAAGTTAGTATAAACCAATGCAAAAACTTTATCATTCTCTACTGTAGCAAATCACTAAAATTATTATTCAACAGTTCCAACTAAATGCCTCTGCATATTTAATACTCCTATTCTCAAATAGAATCATTAAACAAGCAAACATATGCAAACATTACACCAATCTGCCAAAACAGTACAGTCTGTAAAGAATGCAAGAGTATCAATACTTATTCAACTCCAAACATTATGAAATTATACCACACTGTAGAAAATTTATCAGAGCTTAATTTGCAAAAAGTTTCAACATTTTATCATACCATGACTTTTCTAGGGAATTTTTGCAACATCGATAAACTTCCTATTTTCAAAGAGCAACAAGTAGACTTGTAAAATAAGCATAGTAAAGGCTATCAAAGCCACTTTTATTGAAATAGAAGATGCAAAACATTATTCTAAATAGCACCAAGAAAAACCTAACAAAATAAAATGACGCTCCAGGCAAAACACATATCATGTGACGAATGAAAACATAGCTCCAAGTGGGGTTACCGATAATGTTGGAGACGAAAGAGGGGATGCCATCCAGGGCATCCCCAAGCTTAATTGTTTGGATATTCCTTGAATATTTCCTTGGGGGTGCCTTGGGCATCCCCAAGCTTAGGGTCTTTTCACTCCTTATTCTCCTCATATCGACATCTCACCCAAAACTCGAAAACTTCAATCACACAAAACTTAACGGAACTTCGTGGGATAGGTTACTATGATAAAGAGCAAAAAATTTCACTTTGGTACTGTCAAAGACAAGATTCATAATTGTTTCCACATAATGCCTACTGTACCATATCATTTCCACAATTTATATTGAGCAATATAAGCCATAGAAACTAGGAAACAAGCAAACTATGCATTGAAAACAGAATCTGTGAAAAACAGAACAGTCTGTAGTATTCTGGACTCAAACCATACTTATGCTACTCCAAAAATTATGAAACAAATTGGAACACGTGAGATATTTGTATATTAAACTCCTTCAAAAAGAATCAACTCAAAAGCACTCTTCTGTTAAAAATGGGACTTATTTTCGTGAGCGCAAAGTTTCTGTTTTTCAGCAGGGTCAAATCAACTATCACCCAACATGATCCCAAAGGCTTTACTTGGCACTTTATTGAAACAAAAGCAATAAAACATGATCAATTATGTAGCGTAATCATGTTAACACACAAAAACAGTAGGTAAAAGTGTTGAATTGTCTCCCAACAAGCGCTTTTCTTTAATGCCTTTTAGCTAGGCATGATGATTTCAATGATGCTCGCATAAAAGATAAGAATTGAAACATAAAGGGAAGCATCATGAAGCATAAGTTACTCTCTCGTAATAATTTTCAGTAGCATCATGAATAGATTCATCAATATAACCATTACATAAAGCATTCTTTTCATGGTCCACAAGCATAGAAAATTTATTACTCTCCACATAAGCAATTCTATTCTCATTCATAATAGTGGGAGTAACATAGGAAGCTCGAATACTGTAAATTCTTCACATAGTAAGAGATTAATGTTCAGTAAAAGGATATTCAAAATTATGCCAATAATTATCACTACTTTTTATAACATAAGTGTCATCACAATAATCATCATAAGTAGGAGGCATGCAATCATCATAGCAAATTTGATCATTCAAAGTAGGGGGGCTAAAAAGATCATCTTCATTAAACATAGCCTCCCCTAGCTTGGGACAAACATTAATTGCAGCAAATAAATTCTCAAACATTGCATACTCATCAAACATATCATCCCCAAGCTTGTGGTTTTGCATATCATCACAATCATTCTTATCAATAGCATGAATGGCACCAATAGTATAGCAAACATTATTATCATATTCTTCCAAGCAAGTGCTAAAAAGATTTCCAAGATTATAAGAAGTAGCATTATCTTCCCAATCATAATCATCACAACAAGCAATAGGCATAACAAAATCATCATCAATAGTGCTCTCGGACATTGTGCCATAAGACATAGAAGTAATATCATCATCAAGTGCATCATCCTCCATAATTATTTTTGATTCATTTTCATGGGGAACAACAATAATAGGAGCCACATTATTTGGGGAGATACCTTTTACCTCTCTTCCTCCTTCTTTTCTTCTTCTTCACCACATCATGTGTGGGTTTAATTAATTTTTCGAGCTCCTTGTTGAAGAGATTGATTGGATAGGAAGCTCCTCCTTGTTACCTGATTCATCATAATAAACACTAGGAGGGCATTTTCCCTTTCATTAGTACTTTATTCATATTCCATATGTTTTCTTGTGTCTAGGTTGTTGGCAATATAATGATTCTCAATGCAATTTATCACACAAAACATAAAAATTTCCTCTAGATCAAAATCAAGAAATCTCTTGAGATTAAATTTTGGAATACCCTTAGTTATCGTTTCAATTCTTCCTACCCCAAAATAAGACTAAGATGTTTATGATGCTCCAGGGTAATAAAGTTATCACAATGTTTGGACACGATTTGATCATGAAAGAATTTGCATTGGAGACTTAAATGACCATGTTCATTGCAAAGTTCACAAGGATGGCAGAAAAAATTAAATCTTTCAGCACAATCATCTAGCCTCTCTTGCAACATTTTTGTTTCTAAATATTTATTCTTCTTGCAAAATCTATCTTCCCTTTTTGGTGTGCAAAAGGCACTCCCAATTCACTCCGCAAAAAGTGACATGCTTATAAGAAACATTTTTGTCATGACTTGTGCAATCATCATTAGCATTTAGGATATTTAAAGAATTCATACTAACAACATTGCGATCATTCTCATCATTCAAATATTTCGTGGCAAACATTTTATTGACTTCTTCTTCTTCTAACAATTGAGCACAATTTTCCGAACCATCATTTTCAAGAAAGATATTATAAAGATGATCAATAATGTGATGCAACCTCAATTCCATTTTTATGTAGTTTTCTTCAATAAACCAATCTAGTGATAAAACAAGAAACTAAAAGATTTAATTGCAAGATCTAAAGATATACCTTCAATCACACACCTCCCCAGAAAAGACGCTAGAAAAGAGCTTGATGTCTACTACGCAACTTTATTCTTGTCGACACGTGTTGGGCCTCCAAGCGCAGAGATTTGTAGGACAGTAGCAATTTTCCCTCAAGTGGATGACCTAAGGTTTATCAATCCGTGAGAGGTTTAGGTTGAAGATGGTCTCCCTCGAACGACCCTGCAACCAAATACAAGAAATCTCTTGTGTCCCCAACATACCCAATACAATGGCAAATTGTATAGGTGCACTAGTTCGGTGAAGAGATGGTGATAAAAGTGTAATATGGATGGTAGAAATATATTTTTATAATCTGAATAAATAAAAACAGCAAGGTAGCAAATAGTAAAAGGGCACAAAAACGGTATTGCAATGCTTAAAAATGAGGCCTAGGGTCCGTACTTTCGCTAGTGCAACCTCTCAACAATGCTAACATAGTTGGATCATATGATTATCCCTCAAAGTGTAATAACGAATCACTCCCGAGTTCCTATTAGTGGAGAACAAAAGATAGGAATTGTTTATAGGGCACGAAACTACCTCAAAGCTATTCTTTCCGTTCGATCTATTCAGGAGTTCGTACTAGAATGACACAAAGCTATTTTTACCATTTGATCTATCCTAGAGTTCGTACTAGAATAACACCAAAGCATATTCATATTCATAATACTCAATCCACACAAAGAACTATAAAGAGACCCCATAGTTTCCGTCAGAGAATAACGTGCATCAAGCCCTATGCATAGATTACCCCAATATTACCGCGGGAGTCCGCGAGTTGAATGCCATAACACATATCAAGTGAATCAATAGGATACCTCATTGTCACCTCAAGTATTCATATTGCAAGAAATATATCATGTGTTTTCATCTCTGAATATTCAATCCGACAAGACAAAACTTTGAAGGGTAAAGATTCAATTCATCATAACAAGAGTATAGAGGGGAGAAACATCATATGATCCGACTATATTAACAAAGCCCATGATATAGATCACGAGAGAGAGAGAGAGAGAGAGAGATCAAACACATAGCTACTGGTACAAACCTTCAACCTCGAGGGTGGACTACTCCCTCCTCATCGTGGTGGCTGCCGGGATGATGAAGATGGCCACCGGAGATGATTCCCCCCTCTGGTAGGGTGCCGGAACGGGTCTAGATTGGTTTTCCGTGGCTACAAAGCCTTGCGGCGGCGGAACTTATGATCTAGGTTAACCCCGAAGGGTTTCGGAATATTTGGGAATTTATAGTGCAAAGAAGGGGTGCGGGAGGCCACCGAGGTGGGCACAACCCACCTGGGCGCGCCAGGGGGGCCTGGAGCGCCCTGGTGGGTTGTGCCCCCCTTGGGGCACCCCCCAGGTGCAGCTCTGGCCCACTGGGTTCCTTCTGGTCCATAAGAAATCTCCATGGAGTTTCATTGCGTTTGGACTCCGTTTGGTATTGATTTCCTGTGATGTAAAAAACAAGCAAAAAACAGCAACTGGCACTGGGCACTGGGTCAATAGGTTAGTCCCAAAAAGTGATATAAAGTTGCTATAAAATGATTGTAAAACACCCAAGAATGATAATATATTGGCATGAATACTTCATAAATTATAAATACGTTGGAGACGTATCAGCACGTGTTTTGGCCTACGTAGTGGATGGCCGTTATAGCCCACTTTTGTACTACCTCGTATTTAGTATAAAATTTTAACCATAGATTTACCTAAGAAAATGCCAATGCATGTCACCAAAAATTATACCATTTGAAATTATGTTCAAATACGAATCCAACGATATAATTTTTAGTGACATGCATTAACATTTTGTCAGTTAAATCTATGGTCAAATTTTGATACTACAAAATAGGAGGTAGTACTTGCTCTTAGGGTAACCCTAAATTTACTAGTCTAAGTTACTTTCCACTATGACTAGCTTATGCTACTATAGTAGTACAACAAAAAAACGATGCAGGTGATCACGTGAGAAAAAATACTAAAAACATTTCTTTCGGTGCAGTGTGTAGATGCAGTTTTGAACACTACACTTGTCATCGTAATTTGGGAAAATTACGAAAAAATTGAGCTACGTTGTGATTACCGTTTACTAATAGGAAAGAAGTTTCACCTCGATGAGTAGCTTCTCCATGCACAGAAAGCATGTAAGGAATCCAACAACTTGATCAGTTGGGGCCGATAGATTTTATTGCCAAGACCTTCACTGTGCGCATAGACTGTGTCAAGCTTGTGCGAATCATTTTTTGGAAGACGGTCGTAAATACATCAAGAAGAAATTTAAAAATGTGAATTTCAAGAAGACGGAGAAGAAGATAAGTGTTGTACCTGAACGATTAAGGATCCAATAAAGAGTTCGAAGAATTTGGCAGACGAGTACACCAACGCTGTCAATTTCAAAAGGCCAATGACCCTGATTTTTGTTGGACCTTCTAGATCAGATACAAGCAATCTCTCAAGGAAGGCGCATGCTCAATGACCATAACGTGGAACAGCTGGAGTGATCTCTTCCCAATTGATGTCTTGTTGCGGGGCCAACAAGACACTAAATCCGTCGGAGATTCGTCGAGGCGATGTGGAGGCTAATGAACCCGTGGATCTAATCAAGACAAAGGTACTCGAACGCAGTATAGCTGCGGAGCAGGTGCTCCATAGCCTTCTTCGAGATGACAACGTCTAAGAGGTCGAGATGCTTGAATTGAGGGAGAAGAAGGGCGGTCGCGGCATTAATCTAGGGAAGATAGCAGGAGCCGAAGCTGGCACAGCGAAGCGTTGGCGTGAGGCGGAGCGCGGATGGCGGCAGAGAGCGACATCGTCCAGCTTCAAAGCTGATCTTCTCGAGCTGATCTAGGGCGGGGGATAAGAACCACTCGTCGAACTTGGCTTGGACCTTGCAGTTGGTACTGAACATGCGGATGTCAAGGCGTCTGGCTGGCCCAGGTTGCGATGAAAGGATCCTGGAGACTGCACCCATGCATTTGCAATCCCCGTCGCAGAGGCAGCTATCGATGGTGAGGTTGAGGGGGACGTGGCGCCAGAGGGGAGGCAGCAGGGCGGTCCGCACGGCAGATTTGGTGGGGAGGAGGCCGATGATGACGAGCGGCATGTCATCAGGGAGGCTGCTGATGAAGTCCAGGCTCGCAGATGCGGTTTTGGCTCGAGCCGTGTCGGCGTTCTGGGAACGGGGGTCCCCAGACTTGCCTGCCTGCGGCCTGCGGCGTGGCTCAAAGGATGCCCAGGACGACCCATCTTCATCAACGCAAGGTCAAGACCCTTGCGAGGGGCCAAGCCTCGCGGGGCGGACGACCAGGAGCTTCCTCAGGCACGGCCTCGTCAGACTGGCTCATGAGGAGGCGGAGAGTTCAAGGCAGGGTACCTCGCGAGGTGCCCATGACGCAAGCCATGACGACCAAGGGCGCCAGTCGGGCGCCAGCCCGCGCAGCGTCCTCCTTTCCTCTTTGGTGCAAAGGGAGCAAGCGCAGGCGAGAGCATCAAGCAAAGGCATCCGTTTCGGTGCAACAAGACCAAGACCAGCCCCAACGGCTGGAAGGGAGTCACCGTGGAGCCCAAGCAGGCGTCATCACCAAAGCCTTTGGTAGGCGAGGACCAACTTTAGTCAGGATAAGTGTACCCGCTATTCCCCTTCAAAATGGCCAATTGTTGGCGCCCTTCCCGCTCAATATTTGGGAAGAGGCCCAGGGCCTTCGCCTTTAAATAGGGGTAGCCACACTTAGAGTTGGGGATGATCCATCAAGACGATCGGCATCCAGAGAGAGAGAGAGAGAGATAGAGACCCGATCCTCAAGCTAGAGCGACGGGATACCACCTAGCAGTTCATCACACCCACCAAGAACAGACCCTCGCGAGGCTGTTCTTCCCTGTACTGTTCCTCAATATCCCTAGAGGCAATCCACCACACCACAAACTAGAGTAGGGTATTACACCACAACGGTGGCCCGAACTAGTATAAATCTTGCGTCTCTTGTGCTGTTCTGTTTAGTAGTTTAGGTTCCTGCGATTCGGCGAGGTGCGAGACGGTGAGAGGTTGGATCTCCGCGTGCACCCCAGTGTTCGAACCTCAAGGGTCTGCCGGAACCCGAAATCCGACATTTGGCGCGCCAGGTAGGGGTGCACCGGAATCTGCCTTTCGTCGCCTCGTTCTTCCCCGACCACTTCAATCATGTTCGACGCCTGCCGGGCTCGCGCTGAAGCGCCGAGCCGCTTCGCCTCCCATGTCGCCCAGACGGCTCCGGGCGGGCGCCCTTCGTCGTTCCCGTCACCTGCCGTCAATGCCGCCACTGCCCGGCGGGAACGAGCAGCAAGCGCCGCCCCAAAGACCGGCCCATGAGGCGGACGGCCGCACCGCCACGCTTTCGCTCACCCAGCTGGTTCTTCGTCACGCCGCGCCCCACGCAGCCATGGAGGCCCGAGCTGCACTCATCGCGCAAACGAGCTCCTGCGCTACCGCCTGCCGACGATGTTCACGAAGAATGGCTCGACCGAAGTCGCCGAAGCTCGTCCGCTGCAGGAGGCGACCTCGCGCCGTCTCTGGCCTTCACTGCACCGCACCCGCCCAGCGGCGAAGCTCCCGGGCTTCTCAGCCGCCTCCTCCTCAAGACGGCGCCTGGGATTTAGGCAAGGCCCTCGGGCGGAACCCGTTCCGCCAGCGCCGCGCGCGACAAGAGCAGAGCTGCCAAGAAGTTCCTCGACCGCAGAAGTTGCCCGAGCGCCCCGCCCAAAGATGTCAAGACCTCGCGCTGCCCCACCATGGCGCAGGGAGACCCACAAGACCAAGCTCTGCCGTCCGAGGCCCCAGCTGCCACGGGCGGGCTGCCGCGCTTTCACCCCGAAGGCGCAGCGTCAGTGCGGTTCGCCAAGTTCAAGCCGGACCTGCGTCCTCGCTACGACGGCACCGCCGACCCTACGGAGTTCCTCCAGCTCTATGAGCTGGGCATCGAGGCTACCAACGGGGATGAAAAGGTCATGGCGAATTCGTTTCCCATGGCGCTCAAGGACGGAGCCCGCACCTGGCTCTCGACCGCCCTGTGCACGATCTCTTCCTCGACCGAGATGCGCACTCCGCTTCATCGCCAACTTCCAAGGTACTTGCGATCGCCACCTGCCGTAGTTTACATGCACCGTATCAAGCAGCCTGTGGGAAACCCCGCAAAAGTACATCTAGCGCTTCAACAACGCTGCGGCCTCAAGATCCCTGTGGTAACGGAGGAGGCCATCATCTCCGCTTTCTCCGACGGGCGGCGCGACGTTAAGATGAAGGAGGAGGCTGGCGATGCATGAAGATCTGTGGCACCTCCCTGGAGCTGTTCAACTTGGCGACCAAGTGCGCCAGGGCTGAGGAGGGGCGCCTCTCCCTCCTCGAGCTGCCTGTCGTGGATCCCGAAGAGAAGAAGTCCAAGGCCAAGGACGTGAAACGTAAGGGGGCTGCCATACTCACGGCCGAACCAGACACCAAGCGCGGTAGAGATCAGCCCGAGTCCTCCAAGGGCAGCCGGTACTGCGTGTACCACGACCTCCACACCCACAACACCAATGAATGTCAAGAGCTCCGGGCCGTACGCGAAGGAAGGGTCGGCAGGCACCCCGAGCGCAGCGACCGGGGCTACGGCCGAGGAGGAGGAACGAATGCAGGACGCTGGGAAGACCGCGGCCCGCGCCAAGGGTGGCGCGACAAACCTCGCGAGGACCGCTGGCAAGACCCACCTCGCGAGGGAGGCTGGAGGGATCAGCCTCGCGAGGATCGCCCGCAGGGGACCGCAGTCATCCCTCCACCCGCCGCCGCCAAGGAGAATCAAGACCGTCATCGACGAGGGGCTGGGGCTTTCAGAAGCGCTGCAGGCGATCGCTTGCATCTGGGCGGAGCACAAGCCCCAGCCTCCCAAAGCATCTTCAAGCAGTTCGCCCGTGAAGAGAAAGCAGTCCTCCCCAAGCTCGAGTCCACGCGCCCTCTCGTGGTTGGCATGCGCCATCACGCTCAGCTCGTGAGGATGAGCTCAAGCGCGCAGCCACAGCCGGAGTTCTCCCGATGCTTTGCTCCCCAATCATCAAGAATGTGCTAGTCACCAAGACCCTCATCGACGGGCGCGGAGCAGGGCTCAACGTCCTGTCCGTGGAAACATTCAACAATCTTTAAGTGCCTTACAGTCAGCTTCAGCCAACCAAGCCTTTCTCCGGAGTCACCGACGGCTCCATGATCCCGATCGGGCAGGTCCGCCTTCCCGTCACCTTCGGGGCTCGCGACAACTACCACACCGAGCTCATCGACTTCGACGTCGCCCACATTCGCCTGCCGTACAACGCCATCCTCGGGTACCCAGATCTGGCCAAATTCATGGCCGTAACCCACCATGGCTACAACATCCTCAAGATGCCAGGAAGCGGCGGAGTCATCACGGTGCCCTGTGAGGAGAGAGATGCAGTGTGCTCCCTGGAGCGAGCTTTTCAGGTCGCATCGCTGGAAGACCCAGACCACAGCAGCAGGAAGCCTCCCGAAGTCGCACCCAAGAAGAAGAAGACATTGACCGGCCCGGCTCTTCAAGAGACATGCCCCTCAGGGTCCACATCGGGCCAGGGGGAGCCTCCTTCCATCGCATAGGAAAGCGCGCCCGGCGCCATCCTCAGGCAGGGCTCGGGGGCTCTCCCCTGGAGGGCCGCCGACCTCGCCAAGGTCTCGAGGAGGCGCTTGGGCACCACGTGAGGCGTGTTTCAAGCACGCTTCCTGCAAGGTGAGCAAGACCAGGAGGGCGTAACCCTCGAGAGTTCGCTGCCAAGGCCATTCAGGAGCTACAGGAGTCAAGGGTCATGAGGGGCAGCCGCCGCCTGCCCGTTGTGGCCCTCCATCCAGGCGAGGATGGTGGGCTGCGCGCCTGCATCGACGTACCAGGGCTCAACCGAGCCACATCTCAAGAGTGCCTCTGGCCCTCACGAGTGGGATGTTGCGAGGGTCCGCCCCCAGCCCACGCACGCATGCCTTATGGTTCGCCAAACGCGGCTGCCGCGCACTGGCCGCCTCATGAGGACCGGCCCCGAGGCTCAAGAGGTCAGCACGCCTGCAGCCTCAAGGAGATGGAGATGGCCCGCGAGGAGCCACCAGCGCCTACGGAGCCTCCCGAGGCCCCTGGGCCTGGGGGCTCGTGAGGATCGGCTCCCGCAGCTCACCGAGTCTGCTACACCAACACCCCTTCATCCCCAACATCACCAGGTGACATCTTTAAGTTTTATTTCCGGCTGGGAGCGCCTTCAGGTCCTCATTATTACCTTGCAGCGTGGGTCCGTCACTGCGGCATGTTTCGCTTTTATTTCATGTCATTAGCTTATCCTGTTGGGGCGCCTGGCTGCATCATCCCCAAGCCGCCGGGCCAGTCCAGCGGCATGTATCCTTCCTACTTTTTCCTTAGGATTATGCTCTCGCTCCACCATGCTTGTTATTTGGTGCCTTTTCCTGGGTGGCGGAATCTTGCACGTTAAAGGGGGTGCTCGAGCATCGCGACTGTGGCTCCTACCGCTCTCCGCCCTCACCCTCTAGTCTTGTCCATGGCATCGTGACCTGGCTTGCCAGCCGACGGCCGAGACCAGCCCAAGAGCCGGGACCCGAGGACGTAGAGTTTCGTCATCTAACCCAGCTTGCGCGTTAAGGGGGGGGGGGGGTGCCTGAGCATCGCGACTCAGGGGCTCTCCGGCCCTCACCCTCTGGTCTTGTCCATGGCATCGCGACATGGCTTGCCAGTGACGGCTGAGACCAGCCCGAGAGCCGGGACCCGAGGACGCAGAGTTGCTGCATCTGACCCAGCTTGCGCGTTAAAGGGGGGGGGGGGGTGCCTGAGCATCGCGACTCAGGGCTCCAACCGGCACTCCGGCCCTCACCCTCTGGTCTTGTCCAAGGCATCGCGACCGGGCTTGTCACCGACGGCCGAGACCAGCCCGAGCCGGGACCCGAGGACGAGTTGTGTCACCTAACCTGGCTTGCAGCGTTAAAGAAGGGTGCCTCGAGCATCGCGACTCATGGCTCCTACCGCTCTCCGGCCCTCACCCTCTGGTCTTGTCCATGGCATCGCTACAGCTTGCTGCCGACGACTGAGACCAGCCCGAGAGCCGGGACCCGAAGACGTAGAGCACCGGCATCTGGCCAAATTTACAGGAACACACTCGAAGATAAGGCCCAGAGCCAGGCGCAACCCGCCTTGAGGTAGGGCCCCGTGAGTTCCGCGCTGGCTCACGGGTGCCTAGATACACCTCATCCAGCCCTACCGTGCCAGCCACGTGTCAGGGTGGGTCAGATACGCCTGGCTCCTCCCGGAGGGGAGCCCCTCCCACGTTCTGTGGAAGCACCATGCCCGCTACCGGGCCGACGACACTGCCGAGGAGCGGTTATGCCCGTATGCATACGGAAGCGCTATGCTCCGCGCTGGTGATAAACAACTGAGGGTGGCCTCCGGGTCGCACCGACCTCAGGGAGCCCAGAGCTCAGTGTCTGGCCTCATCGCAACGCCTCCCCTCGGGAGCGCCGCGCAAGGGGGCTGGGCACGGGCTGCGCTGGGTCACGCCCAAAGACGCCACTCCAGCCAGCCCTCAGCCTGGTTCGTCAGACGTCACTCCCGAAAGGAGCCAAGGTACGAATGCCGTTTGAGCGTCAAGGGGGACTCCTGAGCATCGCGACTCAGGAGCCTAACTGGTCACGTAGCCCCTCACCCCTTAGTTCCGAAAGGCTAACGGCGGTTGAGGTATGTGCGGGGCTGGGCTCCGCAGACGTAGAACGGCGGATCCGCCCGCGTGTCACCTCCCTACTTGCTGTTCGTGCGCCAAGGGGGACTCCTGAGCATCGCGACTCAGGAGCCTAACTTGTCACGTAGCCCGTCACTCCTTGGTCCCGTCCTGGTTTCCGGTCTGGGCTAACGACGGCTGAGGTATCTGTGAGGCCAGCTCTGCCGCGAGAACATAAGCAAGTAGGAAGCACAAATTTCAAGGAATTCAAAAGCAAATATTACAGTCCACACTGTTATCACAATACCAAACGCAAGTTTAAACGCCTCCTCGAGGCATGATACATGTGCAGGAATTAAAAGCAGGGCAGGAACCAACGGAGTCACTTGTCGGTGGTGGAGCAGCGCGGAGTGGGCTCTCCTCGTGAAGCAGCAGGGCCGGCAGCGCCTCGCTTCGGCTTGGTGCTGAAGGCCCGAAACTTCCCCAACAGAGCCTCCGCGCGACCCTTCACAACCTCGGCGGCGGCAGCTGCATGCTCGCCGCTTGCTGGCTCTAGCAGGCTGTCCATGTCGACGCTAGGATCGCGAAGATAGATGTGGGTGAGGATCCGCGTCAGTGCCGCGGAAGACAAGACACGCGCCTCGGCCTCAGCCGTGGGGCCAAGGCCAAGGGAGACATCTTCAAGAGCGTGAACCAGGAAGAGGAGAAGCAGGCGGATAGACTGGAAGGGCGCGCGCCGTTCCGTACTTATAGCCGGCGAAGGCCAACCGTCGGCCTCCACGATCACCAGTCATCATGCCCAACTCTGCATGCAGGGACCTGTCGAATCCGGGCGGTTACCGAGGCATCATGGGGAAGCAGCGCGCACGCGTCCCATCAACCGCCACGCGGCGCCCAAGGCCGCAGGCTATTAGGGCCCGCGACGCTTCGCACTTGCCCTTTCTCCTCTCTGCACGGCCAAGTCCGGGCGCGCCGTGGGCCCGGGGGCTACTGTCGGCGTTCTGGGAACGGGGGTCTCCAGACTTGCCTGCCTGCGGCCTGCGGCGTGGCTCAAAGGAAGCCCAGGACGGCCCATCTTCATCAACGCATGCTCAAGACCCTCGCGAGGGGCCAAGCCTCGCGGGGCGGACGACCAGGAGCTTCCTCAGGCACGGCCTCGTCAGGCTGGCTCATGAGGAGGCGGAGAGTTCAAGGCAGGGTACCTCGCGAGGTGCCCATGACGCAAGCCATGACGACCAAAGGTGCCACTCGGGCGCCAGCCAGCAGCGGCCCTCCTTTCCTCTTTGGTGCAAAGGGAGCAAGCGCAGCGAGAGCATCAAGCAAAGGCATCCGCTTCGGTGCAACAAGACCAAGACCAGCCCCAACGGCTGGAAGGGAGTCACCGAGCCCAAGCAAAGGCGTCATCACCAGAGCCTTTAGCGCGAGGACCAACTTTAGTCAGGATAAGTGTACCCGCTGTTCCCCTTCAAAATGGCCAATTGTTGGCGCCCTTCCCGCTCAATATTTGGGAAGAGGCCCAGGGCCTTCGCCTATAAATAGGGGTAGCCACACTCAGACATGAGGACGATCCATCAAGACGATCGGCATCCAGAGAGAGAGATACAGACCCGATCCTCAAGCTAGAGCGACGAGACACCACCTAGCAGTTCATCACACCCACCAAGAACAGACCCTCGCGAGGCTGTTCTTCCCTGTACTGTTCCTCAATAGCCCCAGAGGCAATGCACCACACCACAAACTGGAGTAGGGTATTACACCACAACGGTGGCCCGAACTAGTATAAATCTTGCGTCTCTTGTGTTGTTCTGTTTAGTAGTTTAGGTTCCTGCGATTCGGCGAGGTGCGAGATGGTGAGAGGTTGGATCTCCGCGTGCACCCCATTGTTCGAACCTCAAGGGTCTGCCGGAACCCCAAATCTGACAAGCCGCCTCCGCTTGTTCGCTGCCTCGCCATCCATCTCAACCGGCGGCGACGCCGATGTACACGTGTGCTGGTGTGTGTTGTGTGTTGGCCTGCTGGGTGTGCGCGAGTGCGTCCTTCTGTGCATGCCGCCGCGCAGTGGTGAATTGTGCGTGAGTGCGTCCTTCACACGGAAGAAGCATGTCCTCAATGCGCCCTCAGTTTACTAGCATGCGGGGTGCTACCCCAAGTGGTTTCAACTTTGTTTACTTCACCTCGTGTCAGATGGGCCTCTAGTTTACTTATTTTCACCCACTGCCACATGAGCCAGCACACGAAGATAGAGAACACAAGCTGACAAGGCAGCATGTGGACTGGTTGACCGGGCAACTAAACAATATACGGAGCTATACGCAGACACAGGGAGCGTATAATCCGTCGGTATAGAGAGTTCGACTGAGAGGGGAGGCCCGTGATAGATAGCAGAGAGAGAAAGAGCTACTCCCTCTGTTCGATAATGTAGTGCCAACATTTTTTTTAAAGTCAAACTTTTGAAACTTTGACCAAGTTTTTCAAGAAATTACTTATATCTACAATACCAATGATAAATGATAGTATGAAGTAAGCACATGTTGTGATGAATCTAATGATCGTTCTAGATGTAAATGTTTTTCTGCACATATACCTGGTCAAACTTTTCTGAGGTTTGACTTTTCAAAACATCCATATGCTTATGGACGTGAGAGAGTCCCTAACTAGAGAGAGAGTGTGTGTAAGATAGAAAGAGTGAGTGAAAAAAGTGTGTGTGCGTGTGTGAAAGAGACATGGACAACACATAATAAAAGTAGAGAAAAGGCGTGTGTGTCTTATGCAAACATATCACACATGCATCTTCGACAACGGAAGCAAGGTGAGGAGATAGTGTGTGGTTGTTTGCAACCGAGAGAGAAAGACCCTTAGCACGTGGCCAAGAGGGGCCTGACAAACAAGGGAGAGAGGTCGAGAGAGACGTATGGAGAAAATGCAGACATGGGGAGGAGAGAGTGTATGTTTGTCATAGAGAGATCCCCTGGAGATCGTGATGGGACTACATGGGTGGGAGATCGAATGACAAGCTGTGTGCGCGATAGAAGATACCCCGGGAGATATCGAGATAGACGTATGGATGGAAGGAGATAATACGTGTATTCCTGATGGCTAGTGAGAGATAATCATACTTAGGGGGGGAGTGCGTGCACCTATGATGGAGTGAGGGATTATGGTACTTAGTGGGGTGCGTGTCACACAGAGAGAGAACAAGGGCGGAGAGTGTTGGATGGGTCTATATGTAGCGCGAGCGAGACATGTGTATGTGTGAACCAGGGAGATATAAACTTTGAGAGAGATAGAGGAGCCTCGATAAGGCTGAGTGGTGCATCAGATAGCTGAGAGGGGGAAAGAGATATTACATCCGCTCGATAATGCAGTGCATGTAAATTTTTTAGAAGTTGAACTTTGGAAACTTTGATCAGGTTTACGCAAATGTTATTTATATCTACAATACCAAAGATACATCATACGAAACTACATCTCATGATGAATCTAATGGTATATGTTTGTCGTTCTAGATATATATGTTTTTCTCCACGTACATGGTCAAACTTTGTGATGTTTGATTTTTCAATAAATCTATATGCTACGGATCGAAGAGAGTGCCTAAGTCGAGAGAGATCAAGTGCGTGTGAAGGAGAATGAGTGAGTGTGAAAAAAGAGTATGTGTGTGAAAGATAAAGGGGCAACAAATGATAAATTAGAGAGAGTGTGTGTTTTTCCGTTTCTTATGCAAACATATCACGCATGCATCTCCGAGATAGAAAAGTGAGGTGAGGAGATACACGAAGATAGCTAGTGCGTGATTGTTTGCAACGGAGAGAGACACCCCTATAGCACATGTCCAATAGAGGTGTGGCCAACAAGGAACAAAGGTCGAGAGGGACACATGGAGAACATGGACGCATGGGGACGGAGAGAGGGTGTGTTTGTGATAGAGAGATCCCCTCAAGATCGTGAGGCGACTATATGGGTGGGAGATCGAGGGAGGTGCGTGCGTGATAGAAAGATGCCCCGAGAGAAATCAAGATAGACCATGCACATGTTTGTGATGCAGACTAAGATTAGCTAGTCATATACATATAGGGGGGACTGCGTGTGCCTACAATTGAGTGAGAGACCATCATACTTGGCTAGGCATGAGAGTGTGTGTGTGTGCATGTGAGATGGAGAGAGAATGAGGGAGAGAGATAGTGTTTTAGATGGGTCTATTGAGTGCGAGTGAGATATGCATGTGTATGTGTGACCCAGGTAGATGGAGAGTTTGAGAGAGAGACAAAAGAGCTCTGTGACGACAGAGTGGTGTGTGAGAGAGTTACGGGCGACGAGCCAAGGAATTTGTGTGCGTACGATGAGTGCACCCAAGATATTTAGCTTGGACTAGAGAATCATACATAGTGTAAAAGTAGAGAGACCTATAGATGGAGTATATATGCATGCGAACTAGAAAGACCCCCCCCCCACACACACACACAAAGAGAGAGAGAGAGAGAGATGGAGAGAGAGGGAGAGGGACCAACAAGGTTTGTGTGTTGCGTGCGGCAGAATTGAAGATTGTCGGAGAGAGAGAGAGAGAGAGAGAGAGAGAGAGCAGGAGTCCGGGAGAAGGGGAGGTCATGTTTTATGCATCAAAGAATGATATAAACAATGTTTTGATATAAACTTGCATTCAAATGTTTAAATTGGAGAACATGTTGTCTGCAATCCACACATGAACGGAGATATGCGTATATCAAACAAGTGATCATTAATTTGACTTTCAACATGTTAATGGAGTACTATAATATTGTACAACATGCTACTCGATTGAGGTGTTCAATTTTGCATTTAGTTCACTATTTTGACCTGGTGAACGAGCTATTTCATTGAATCAAGATATTTCATTTCGGGTTTGATTCCCGTTTTGTGTGGGTCAAGTATTTGTCATATAGTAATTCGCTAGCAACGAGCATGTAAAAACACATTACTCCCGAGCATCATCTCTCCATCTAAAAATGAAGTGGCAAGCTAATATTTCAAAATTTGATTCGAATCGACTTGGTAAGGTAGATGTGGATGCTCGTTCTCCCAAAATTTGAACGAACCGTTAAACACCCTCTACTCGGTGGAATTCGCCCGAGCAAATAAATGGGAGACGCAAAATTACCGGCCTATGTGGGACACACATCAATTGTCCCGTTGTACATCGAGGGTAGGTTCATAACTTCATCCAAGCGCGCCTTCTCCTTGGTCGAAATGACATGTGCCGAATAATTCATAAACCATGGTCGGCAAAACATCCTCTCCTCGCCCGAAATAGCTCGCGCCTACTATTTCAAAACACGCTTTCTTCGCCCAATATCGCTCGCGGACACTATATTTCAAAACACGCCCTCCTTGCCCGAAATCGCTCACGCCCACTATTTGGGGAGAAGCAAAGTTACTCTAAAGGCAGGGGTAGAACTGTAACCCCCCCCCCCCACACACACACACATACACATTTCAGAAAAATGTGTCTGTAAGACATGGTTTCACTCCCCTTCCAATTCCCCATTCATACCTCGTGGGCGCCAAATCACCTTCTCCCCGGAAGCTCCCTTCTCCCGAGCCACGAAACTTCTGCCCCTCCTCCATGGCGCCCCCACCGCACCAAATTCACAGCCGCCCTCCTCCCTAATGCTGGAGACACTGTCCATTTGCCGTTGTGCACTCGGCCGTGTGCCTCTTACTCCGTGCTGCTGGAGCTGCCTCGACGACAGCCGCGTCAACCGCACCGGGGCCGATTTTCCCTCGCCATTGTTCACGGCGCCGGAGCGGCTCCAACTTCGGATCCGTCCAGAGCCCCGACGCTACTTCACCGCAGCCGTCGACCATCGCGACATCTCTGCTTCCCTTCCGCCGGTAGCCACCGCAGTCGCGCCGGCCACACCGACTCGGCAGCTGGAGCTGCCTACTTCACCGTGCCGCCAGATAGGCCGCACCCTCATCTAAAATCACTTTATTTAGGCGTCAGTTGTCTGAATTTTTATTCCGGGGCCAATCTTCCCAATGGGAAGCAACACCCCTCGAGGCGGCGGAGCTCCTAGGCTGCCGGTTTGCTGGTGTCGAACGTAAGGGCGCAGGGGCGCAAGTTCACCACGGAAGCAGCGCTTAGATGGCTATCTTAGAGTTGCGTGGGTTGAAGGTACTACCACCGCCGGATCTGGAAGACGGCGAGTCTTTGTGGATTGGCCCGGGGGCGGCGCAACCACGGCAGTGCGGTGGGGCAGGGAGCGGGGTTTTGGTCGGGGCCACGGACGGCAGAGGCAGGCTGCTCTGCCGATGGTCGCTGGCTCTTCGAGGAAGATTCTGAATAGTGTCAGCCGGGAGGCACAAGACGGCCATCAAGCCATCCGGCGTAGATCGGACAGTACCAAAATAAAATAAAATCGTGTGACCCCAATTTAGTCTTCAGTCAACAGACGTGTCACCACTCTCGTACCTTGCTGTTGATCTCTTAGGGTATTTCTTCAGATCAAAGAGATGTGTCATTCTTAACATTATGCGTTTTCTGCATCTTGAGCCACACCGTCTTCCGACTCACCGCAGCTGCTCCAACAAGGGAAGCATACACCAGAAGGTAGCTATAGTCCCCACTCAACAGTTCCCTACATCGAATGCACATGCCCGACATGGATAGCCACAACAACTGCAGGGCCATCGACAAGTCAGCACATGATGCTCACTACTATGGATGGCGGCCAGATAGGGTGTACCCTCATCTTACTTGTGTGCAACATTTATGGCTTTGCTATTCATCTAAGCATGGAAAATAGATTATCACATTTCACTATATATTCATGCTGATCTCTTACGGGTCTTGTTCAAGAGTTAACGTTGTTCCATAGTTCAGCTAAGAGACTTGTTCTTTAGGTAACACTATTCCATAGTTATCATCCATCAGCCAATGTTATCCCACGGGCTAGTGATTATAGTATTATACCAGTTCTAGTATTACCTATGTTGTTCTTTTATACTTTTGTGTGCCATCTAGTTAATCTCGAGTACAAACGATACATATTCTGTAGCTTTCATATGTGTTCTTCCTTTAGTTTTTGAGGCCTGTTGCTGCTAGTTAACCCCAGCCCTACTATTTATGTCGTCTCCTACAGACACTCATTACATAAATCTAACTACTAGTTATCTTCCATGCATGTCAGATATAATTGCACACACTGATTTATCCACAAGAACCTCACGGAGCAATGTAACGGCCAACAAACTTGACATCAATGACACCCAATATGATGGAACCTCACGGAGAAATGAATACTTTTGTGTGCCATCTAGATACATCCAGTTTTACCCCTAGCTATTACATCATACTCCCTCCGCCCGGATTACATGTCGCAGAAATGGATAAAGTTGGATGTATATAGAACTGAAATAAGCCTAGACCCGTCCATTTATTTCTGGATGGAGGGAATACATGTCAACATGTTATGACTTTCTATTCTTCAGTACCTATTCCAT
Source organism: Aegilops bicornis (assembly GCA_021605145.1). Lineage (NCBI taxonomy): Eukaryota > Viridiplantae > Streptophyta > Magnoliopsida > Poales > Poaceae > Aegilops > Aegilops bicornis. The sequence goes on from CM038669.1 coordinate 576,271,402, forward strand.
CTCTATTGTTGCATGTTTTATAATTGAAGCACCATTCTTCTATATAAGGCATGCAGGGGGAAGACGGCTATGTTAGAATCTGAAGGGTTACAAACCAAGTCTTTGTAAAAGATCCAAACGCCAGGAGATAATAAACCAACTCCAATTTTCATAGATACTGCTCCAACACAGAGAAACCCAACTCCCACAAATAATAAGCAGATTCCAGTGGCCAAAGAACTAGTCCGCTACAGTGCAGCAAAAATATGTCAACTCCATTCTAAGAAGCGTGTGCGTATCCTCGCATCATGAAATTTTATAGCATTCTGGTCATACTTTCTACATGTTTCTTACCCATCTCTCTTTTAGAAAATAAGGTTAAACGATAGAATACTTCTTCCATTGGGATCGTATTCGAGGAAAATATCTTGCGGGAATTCTCTGTGCTCCAATGCTGATGTAAGTACCTATTGTATATCACTATATTTTTACATCAACATGTATTTTATTAATTAGCGTCAATCCAACCTTTACCTGATCTAAAATTAGTTGTAGAAAAATGTTAAAGGCGCCAATGTTGATTTTTGTAAGGAAAACTGGCTGGTAGTTTTGCATACTGAGCTGCATGAGTGTACTATCTCATATCATGCACATTACTGAATTGTAGTGCTGCTCTGGTTGCCATTCATTCATTTTGTCAATGTTGCTTTCGTATTACCTTACCTGGCTGATGATACTGTCCATATTGTGTTAATTTGGTGTAGGCTAGTTGCCCAAACGTTCGTCGTGTCAATGTTGCTTTCCTATTATCTGACCTGGCCAGTGATAGCAATGCTAGTGTGTTAATTTGGTGCAGGCTGCTGAAGATAAGAATACGAACTCTGAAAACAGCAAGGCAACCCCATTGTTTCTTTCCAATAAATCTAGGCCAGGTAATATGGCAATAACTCATGATTAATCTGTTCGGTTCCCCTCCTAATTTATGTTATGATGCAGTGGTCTAGACACTCTCCACTATCAATAATACAAGCCTGCCAAAATCGCTATCTGAATCTGCTCGGTTTCCTCATCCGCCTTAAATGCAACGGAAAAATGTATGTTTGTGAACCAATTAATGGCTGAAGCAATGATGGAAATGGTGGAGGAATCAGAGGTGCACATTCGCGCGCAACAATAACTGATTAATGTTTTCGAGACAAGTAGCAAAGCAGCAAGAACTTGGCCACATGCTTATGGGCATCATCCGCGCTGAGGTTGCAGATTGTGACGTTGTAGATCGTTAGGTTCTGTTCATTTATTTGCACTGGCATCAATCTTTGATTGCCTAGTGGATGTAATTTCCTGTAATATATGCTGGATGTGCAACGTTTTTCCCTGTATGCCGTACCTTTGCTTGATCGGTTTTGGTCCTGTGCATAATTGCTTGTCGTAATGGGCTCAAATTATCCAATTGGGCCTAAATACATGTACGAACTTTAGCGGGCCCATTAAGTTAATGGGCCGTTACCAGGCCGAAAGTTAATGGTCGGCCCTCTTACCTCTCGGGTCGTTAACAGGCCGACATCGAAGCGCGCAACAGGTGGGCCCATTTGATTTCACGGGCCGTTACTAAGGTCGGGCTACATATGGCCCAACTATACTGTGGGCCTGTAGCAGGCCGAAAGAGACAGCGAGCTCGTACTGGACCATGAAGAGCATGGGCCACTAAGAGGCCGAAAGTCAGGTCATACTGTAAATGGCCTAACTGTGTTGTGGGCCTTTAGCAGGCCGAAAGAGAAACCGGGCTGGTATTGGACCATGAAGAGCATGGGCCGTTAAAAGGCCAAAACTCAGGTCCGACTACAAATGGACCAACTCATTTATGGGCCATCAACAGGCTGAAACACACACCAGGCCGGGAATTGGCCCAACACTTAAATGGGCCGCTAAAAGGCCAAAACTCAGGTCCGACTACAAATGGCCCAACTCATTTATGGGTCTACAACAGGCTGAAAGACACACAGGGCCGGAAATTGGCCCAACACTTAAATGGGTTGCTAAAAGGCCGAAAGATCCCTCGAATGGGCCATTAACAGGCCGAAATCACATCGGGCCGATATTGAGCCCAAATATAGCGGGCTGTTAACGGGCTTGAACTGACGATGGACTGCAATGGTGCCAAATCTTTAATGGGCCGTTGACGGGCCGAATTGGCACATCTCGTATGGGTCGTGGGCTTAAATGGACCTGACACAAGTAGGCCTTATATGGGCCGGCCTGTAATTTTTACTAGGCCAGACTTTTTCACCAGAACGGGCCATTGTTGGGCCGTGCCACGTGTTGACCTACCATATGTACCTCCTGTCCAATGAGTGGATGACATCTGTCCCAACGGTGAGCCAACACGTGTTTCCTCCGGCCAGTGAGAATTTTACACATGGAAAATCCTCATTGGTCTGGGCTGTTAACGTGTTATCGGATCCAAAACCGGACCCGATAGTTTAACGGTGACCCATTGCGATGGATGCCACGTGTCGGTCATCCTTAACAAAAGCACTTTCATAACGCATCATTTATCGTCATGGAAGTGGACACTTCCGTGATGATAATTTTGGTAATGTCATGGAACACTTCTACGACAGCACATGTATGACTATCTTGATTTTGTCATAAAATCGTCATGGATGTACATGCATGACAGAAAACGTGACCTACTGTGACAAACATGTATCATCACAGAAGTGTATTCTTTGTAGTGAATGTTGTGGTAATATCTTGAGTGTGCAAAAGGACCCTCAAGACAAAATAGGACTTGATTTCATCTCCAATAAGAAGAAGTCCAAGAACAGGAAGAAGGGACAAGATAAAGTCAAGAATTCGGCCTACATTACTTGCTTCAAGTGCAAAAATGTTAGACGCCATGTGAGATCTTGTCCATTGAAGAAGAAGGCTTCAAGTGTGAAGCATCAAGGGAAGTGGCCTCAAGTTCAATCTCATGATAATGAAGGGCCTCTTCCCATGCCTAACCAAGATAATGTTCTCCAAGTTGAAAAGGTAAAGAAGAAGAGAAAGGGGAGCACATGTTGCTATATTTGTCGTAAGAAGGGACACATAGCTTCATCATGTCCCAACAGTAATATCTCTAAGCCTCCAATTGTCAATGATCATTATTCACTAGGAAGGATATTGATGGCAATATGTTTGCCAAGTATGTTGGTGCCCAAAGTGGTTTGAAAGTGGATAAGAACATTTGGGTTGCCAAGCCTATTGTTACTAACTTCTTAGGACCCAACGTGGTTGGGGACCATCGAGCTCAAACTTGATCAATAGGTATCTGGAAGGCATTACTAAAACTTGATGTTTAACGACCAGCCATGAACAATACCCGATCGTTGTGAGTACCGCGGGCCAATCCTGCATCAAACTTTGGCACGAGACCGGGACGAGTACGACTGGTGGTGGTCATTAATTGTCTACAGTACTACTAGCGACTATTTATCGCTTTTATCTCGAGAAAGAAGGATAAGGCATCAAGTTTAGGTATCATGACCTAATTGAGATCCACTTATACGATCTATAGAGCGGCGGAACCCCCGATCGAAGGCAGCCATCGGAGGGTGGTCACGATTTGTTGAAAGGCGCTGATGCGCCGAACCTGTCGTTGGATGACGTCCGCCCCAACCTTGAATTCCCCGTCGCCTCCAGCGCCACCAAGATCCGCCGCTTGGTAACGCAGCTCGACTCACTCCCCATTCTCTCCTTCTCGATTTGCTAAGCGGTGGCGGTCTTTGTGTTCGATCTCCGGTGTGCGCTGGATGCGAATGTGTGCATCTCGTGGCGGCGTAAATCTGCCGTCGCTGCCATCGGGGACACAGCAGTGGCGACCTTCGACCGGTGGAGGACACACCGATGTGCGAGGGACGCTGCGTGTGCGGTGGACTGGCACCGGCGGCTACCAAAGCAAGGAGAGGGCAGTCATCTTGTATAGGACCGAGGCTGAGCACAATCTCCTACTCGGCCCGCTCGGCTGAGTATCCCTCTCCGCGTCGGCGTCGGCCCGATCGATTGGCTCAATGGTACGCAGCGAGATGTGCTTCCGATGTTACGCATACCTCCACAATCACTTGACAGATTCCTGCGTAAGGAGATTTTTTCACATCGGGTTTGATTCATGTCAATTGTTGCTGCAGACATCCCAGGGCAGAATCTGAGCCTGGCCGCCTCGCCGATCCGTTGTCGCCGGGCTTCAGAACGATTCGGGACTTCACCAAGGTCGTCAATTCTTGAGAGCTCACTCCTCTCATCATGGTAAAGAATTTCTACTTAATCCTAACCAGAATGAATCCAGCTCTTTTCCGTGTCATCTACCTTTTTTTTGCGGGATGTGTCACTCTACCTTGATGAAAGTATAGTCACACGGAGGTCACAAATTAAGTTGCACTGCCTCTGTAGAGGATTCCTTCCTCTGATCTGAGTACAACAATGTTGGATGCTATTCAGATTCCAATACATCATTGAGTAGCGATTCGCAGGTCGCATGGAGGTTTTTGGCTGAAGTGGAGAATGCTTGGCCCGATCTCAACATGCCCTTTTTCATAAGCCAAGTGTATTATTTTATTAATTAGTCAAACAAGAGTACAATTATCAGCACCACTTGCTTAAGAAACACGAAATTAGGGATAAAGGGTTTGATTTCTGTACACCACAAAGTACGAGTTCACTTATTTGACACACACCGTAATTTCTATGCCCTATAAATATATGTAGACATATATCAAATACATATCAGCCAAGTATGTGTTCACTAGCATTTTAGAGAAAAGGCGTTAGCCCGACTTTATAGATGAAGCCACCAGGCAGAGTTATACCACCAGTACCACACAACACACAAGTTTAACGGCCAAATAACATAAGTAACATTACAAGGCCTCCAGGCTATCATGGCACGCAGGCCAGCAAACCATTAGAACGCCAGCATGGGAATTAGGAAGCCGTCCTCGAAGAGCGCCGGAAGGTGGAAGATGCCGAGATTTCATTTTGGATAGCATGACGTCAACGCCTCGACGGTCCCTTCCTTAGTCAATGATCTCCATTGCTGCAGAAAGACATTGGCTTTAAATAAGCAACTGACAGGGTTAGCCGGTAAAATGTGTTCAATCGAGAACTTGTTCCTAGTAGTCCACAGCGACCAACCGATCGTAGCCCAGCCCACTAAGAAGACCCTCTTGGACTGCCAGTTAAGGAGTTAGTATATTGCCTCAGGTCCTCAAAGGAGGAGTTAGTCCAATTAACATGAAGCCAAAGTCTGATGCAACTCCACATGAATTTAGCTAAGGAGCAATGGAAGAAAATATGCTCAGTGTTCTCAAGAGCCCCACATAGCACGCACCTATCAGTGCCCGGCCCGTTCCTCTTATTAATTTGATCAGCCGCCGGAAGCTTACAGTGGACAGCTTGCCATAGAAAGATTTTAATCTTAGGGGGGATTCGGGCTGACCAGATATCCTTAAACTTCATAGAGCGACCACCGGAAATAAGCTTAGAGTAAGCCGATTTAACAGAGAAGCGCCCCGAAGAGGAAAGGGGCCACACCACGGAATCCTCTTCCTCCGAGAGCATGGGGAATCAAGCAGTAAGGCGCTGCCAGTCTTCCAACTCTACAGGGGAAAGAGAGCGCCGGAAATCTAAAACCCAACCCTGAATCGAGAGCTCAAAGATAGAGATCTCGGGATCAGAACAATAAGAGAACAGGGACGGAAAGGCAACCGCAAGCGTGGTGTCCCCGACCCAACTAGTCTAACCAGAACCGAGTGGACTTACCATTCCTGACAACAAATTTGACAAGGGACTGGAAAATCGGCCGCACTTTAACCAGTTGACGCCAAAATTGAGAGCCACCAGAAGCTGAGGCGAACATAGGGCTCGAGGCGGGGAAATATTTAGATTTGAGAATCGATAGCAAGAGTGGGCGCTCCTCAAGAGACATTATCTTCCACCACCATTTTATCAGAAGGCAATTGTTCATTACTGTCGTATTAATAATGCCAAGACCACCCTTGTCCTTAGGACGGCAAATGATGTTCCATCTTACCAATCTATATTTGTATTTATTGTCGGCGGAGTTCCAGTAAAAGGCACCACTATGCTTGTCGAAACCCGAATGAATTCCACCGGACAGAAGGTAGAAACTCATAAGGAACATCGGGAGAGAAGAGAGGCATGAATTTGTAAGGGCAACCTTGCCCGCCTGCGTGTTATACCGTCCTCTCCATGGAAGGACTCGATTGACAACTTTAGCGACCACCGCGGCAAAATCTTTTGCCAAAAGCTTAAACGGAGAGATAGATAAGCCCAAATATTTGAGAGGGTAAGAGCCAAGTGAACAGTTCAGAAGGTGAGCCACCCGTTGAGCTTCCATATCCGAAACCCCAGTCACAATGACCTCGCTCTTGGAAACATTAATTTTAAGACCTGAAAGAGCTTCGAAGCAGAGCAGAAAAATTTTTAGATTAGAGAGACTGGTCTCATTGAGCTCCACCATAATGATGGTGTCGTCTGCATACTGAAGATGAGTAATGCCATGAGGAATAAGGTGAGAGCTCACCGGGGAAATGTGCCCAGCCAACGCGGCACGAGAGAGGATACGAGATAAAGCATCCGCTACAAAATTGAAAAGCAAAGGGGACACGGATCCCCTTGTCTAAGGCCCCTACCATTAGCAAAAAATCACTAGTTTGGCCATTCACAACCACAGCCGTGTGCCCACCAGCCACAAGTTGCATCAGACGATGCATCACCAGACCCTCGAAGCCCTTAGCCAGTAAGACTTGACGAAGGAAATTCCAACTCACCGAGTCCTAAGCCTTCTCAAAATCAAGCTTAAGGACCACAACCTTGGTCCCCTTAATCACAGATCATGAATTATCTCATGTAAGCAAAGCACCCCATCCAAGATGAATCTCCCTTTAATGAATGCAGATTGAAAAGGGCTAATGACCTGATGAGCTATCGGGGAAACTCTAGTGGCCATGCCTTTAGCTGGCATCTTTGCAAAGTTGTTAATTAAAGCAATGGGCCTAAACTGCGATATCAGGTCAGCACCTTTGATTTTAAGGATAAGGGTGAGAACCGCGTAGTTGAGCCTCGAGATATCAACGGTGCCCATCCAAAATCCTTGGATAATTTCTTTAATAAGGCCTTTTAACTAAGGCCAAAATTGCCGAAAGAAAGGGATGGAGAATCCGTCAGGGCCTGAAGCCGCATTAGAGTTGGCGGTACGAATCGTATCGAAGATTACCTCTTCAGAGGGGGGATAGCAGGAGTTCATTATCAGCGCTCGACAACTGCTCAGGGGGAGGCCAGAAGGCCGGAGCAAGCTTAAAGCCCAGCTCAGGTTTAGCCGCTAACAAGTTAGAGAAGAATTGGACCACATGGCGCAGAATGACCGAAGGGTCAGAAACCCTAACACCATCAATCAGAAGGCTATCGATTAAGCATCTTCGATGTCGGGGGTTGGGTGCGACATATGCCAAGGGATGACTTATCATGGTGGGGGCGAGTAGAACGTCGCCGGTGCCTGGAAACGGGATGAGGCGAAGGCATGCACGCCGGCGGATCTTACCCAGCTTCAGGGCTCTCCGAGGAGATAACACCCCTATCGCTTTCTGCGGGTCTCCGCATGATCACTATGGCAAAGTGGGTACAAGGTTGCTCCTTGAGCTGTTCGGGGTGAGGAAGGAGAAGGGCACGGCTAGCTCTCGTCTTCCCTCTATGTGTGTCTAAAACTATCGTGGTCCAACCCTTTGCATGGGTGCCCCGGGGTTTATATAGGCCTACCCCGGGGTACAATGGTAACTCTGGCTGGCGCGGGTCCCGGCCGTCATCTCTCGAAGCCGCCGTCTTCTCCGCCGACCGGGGCCCTTGTTGGTGGGCCCCACCGACGGGCCAGTGATGAGCCGACAGGCCTTGTCACTTGTGGGCGGTCTTGCCGCGGATTCTGTAGCCGCGCCTCTAATGACGCTTGGTTTGGTCATGGGGTCATGTCAGCAGTGTCGCCATTTGAAGGCGATCACTATGCCATTCTCGCCTTGTCTCGGGTTAATGGCGTGCGGGGCCCGTGGGAGGGGCTAGCTGACTTCGGGGCCGACTCCCCAGCAGGTCCGTCTTGTGGTGCTCTCACCGTCTTACAGCCCCCCGACAAAGCGGTCCCGCCGTCTCTGGTCGCATGCAGGCCGTCGTGGGCACACGGCGCCTCCCACGAGGCTGATGTCGAGGCCGGCATGGCAACAAGGTGCGCGCGGATGGAGATCTCCGTTGATGCAGCGTCTTGTGGCCATACGCCTTCGCGAACGGGGCAGGGATGGGCCGCGCGGTGGTCGTACCCCGTCCCGTCCATTATTGCGAAGGCAGGAGGTGGTTGGAGTCGCGGGTCGACTCCCCATAGCCGGCTTCTCTCGAAGCCGCCAGTTAGGAGTCGGCCTATCTCGAAGTCGTCCCTGGGACTCGGCCGTGAGGGGCAGTCGGCGGCCTTGCCGCCGACTCTCAGAAAACGGCTCTTCGTCTTGGGGTCTTGAGGGGCGCAGCCTGCCCCGATGTCTTGAAAGGTCCGAGGGCTCGGGTTAGCCTACCCGTGGCCCATTACTCCGACAGTAGTCTCCGAAGCTGGTGAGGCGCCGAGGGCAATATGTCGAGGAGCCTCAACAGTTTCATCCTCCTGGTGGTGGAATCTGGGCCTTGCTCGCCGTCTTCCTCTGGGCCGACTAGCTGGAGCCGGACTCGCAGAAGGCCGTCTTGCCCCTTAAAGAGTTTGATAGTCGTAGCGGGATCCATGCAGCGTGCCTGATAAGCTTCCAGGCAGCTGCCCGTTGCGGACCCGTCGTGTGGCGCCATGTGGCAGGGTCAGTCTACCCACCCACGCGTGTGACGGGACATGCCGTCAGGCGGGACCCGCCACTACCGCGCCTCGGCACGCGAACGGATCCGTTGCGGCCGTGCGGACGGTTGGGGTTCCCACGTCGTAACTGCATGCAATAACTTCGTGCGGTAAATCGTGGGGGGCGTCGGGTGCTGGGCGCAGTTAATCCCATGCCCGCTCCATCGGCTTCTCAGCCCATGAGCCTATAAGTAGGCGGGAGGAGGGGGGCGGCAAAGCACGCGCGCCCATCTCCCTGCTCCCCCCGCTTCCTCTTGCTTGTTCTTCCTCTCGCCACCGCTGCGCCGAACCACGCCACGCCCGCAGCGATGAGCTCTTCCTCTGCCGTCGCACCTTCTGCCGTGCGCTCCGGCGTGTGGGACGGCTCCGAGGTGGACGACGACCACATCGAGTTCCTTCGCCAGACGCGTCGTCTCCCCGGCAAGAACCTAGTGTAGACCCGCGCCGCGCCGGCGGGGGAAATATCGCCGGCGTCGGAGGAGGGCGAGCGGGTCATATTCCGCTCGCACCTCATGCGCGGCCTAGGGCTGCCGGCGAGCGGTTTCTTCCGCTCATTCTTGGAGTTCCACGGGCTCCAGCCGCACCACCTTACTCCGAACACGGTGGTGCTGCTGGCTGCCTTCGCCACCTTGTGCGAAGGCTTCCTCGGCGTTCTCCCCACCATCGAGCTATGGGGGGAGTTCTTCCAATCCAAGCTCGGCACGCACGTCGCCGGCATGCCAGCCCCTTGCGGTGCCTTCATTGCGGTGCGGAGATCGGTGGCCGACAACCCGTTTCCCACCATCCCGCTGATCAAGTCGGTGAAGATGTGGCAGCGGTCTTATTTTTACGTGAAGAACGTCGCCCCGAAGCGGCCCGGGTCAACTCGCCGCCTTTATGAAGCCGGGCGACCTTTGGCGGGAGGCTCCCCAGCTGGTCCCACCGGTCCAGGACGCTGACTCCCGCTGGTGTCGCCGCCGTCGCACGACTCCGAGTGCTGACGCAGTCGGAGGGCTTGACCGGGGCCGACCTGCTGGCCGCCTTCGTGGCGCGCCGAGTCCTTCCGCTCCAAGGCCGACCTCATCTGATCTGTCAGATGAGCGGCCACCGGGACCCAAGTAGGCTGTGCTCCAAGGACATGCCCCACGCGGAGGTGGCGGACACGGTGATTTACATCGCAAACTGCAATCTCACGACGGATTGGCAGTTCGGCAAGGAGCCGTACTCACGTGCCAACCCCCCGCCTGTCGTAAATCGTCTCTCTTCTTCTTCTGTTTCCTTTTTCAGCCGAATCCGACTTCTGATCTTTTTTGGTTTTTTCGAGTCAGAACCCCCTCATCCAGCCTTCAGCCGGCACCACGGGGCCGGCCCATCAGTTCGTTCCCGACCGAGTGGAGAGCGACGTCGACGACGCTGACTTGGGGGCGGCGGCGATGGAGGCCGACGCCGAAGGAGGAGGAGGAAGAGCTGGCGACTTCAGGCCCTCGGCCACCTTTGCCGACTGGCCTGATGACGATGCCGAGGGGGAAGTTGCCCCGCGCCACCAACCGAAGTTCGGCCAGCCGAGTGCGAGTTCCTCCGCCGGCTTGGGTGGTCAAGGCGGCGCGAAGAAGTGCCGGGCCGGGCCGAGCTTGCTTGCCGGCCGGTCAAAGAAGTTCAAGGGGGTGGCCGCCGCGACCAAGCGGGAAGAGGCGGTCGCAAAGGCCAACCGCTTTCGCAAGGAAGTGAAAAGGCCGCCACTGGTCTCTGCGTAAGTGCTTCCGCTTTTTGTCTTGTTTTCTTCTGGTGAATCTTGTCCAAATCTTTTACATGCCTTCCTCGCTTCAGGGCTCCCCTTACTTTAGAGAGGGTCGCCGCCGCCTCTGTCATGGGTCGGCAGAGATGTCCGCCACTACTCGGCGGATTGACCCCGCCGCCGACCTCCAAGAGGCGATGGAGCAGAACGCGCAGGAGAAGCGCGACGAGGAAGAAGCCGCCCGCCTGGAGAAGGCGGCGGCCTCCGCCCAGAGGAAGCTAGATGAGGCCGAAGCCGCCGTCGCGGCAAAGCGGCGAGCTGAGGAGCCCGCGTGCCGCCAATCGGCGTTGCTCGTCATCCCGCTGAGCTCCGCGCCGCCGCCCCCGGAGTTCACGGGGCAGACTGAGGGAGCCGGCGGCGAGTACCCCGGAGAGGGAAGGCGGCGAAACCTCCATGTCGGGCACGGCTGTGCCGCCACCGCCGCCTCCGCCGCCACCGCCGCCTCCGCCGCCGTCTGGGAGCGCGCAAGGTAAACAGCTGGCGGACCCGCCGGTGCCGCCGCCCGAAGACGAGGGCGTGGCGAAGCTGCTCCCTTCAAGTCGCCTCGCCGGTCGCGCCCGTCTTGAGAAGGCGATTCGGCGCCACGCCTTGGAGATCGGCGCCGCCACCGGGTTGTCCCAGACGCCGAGGCGACGAGCGCCGCGCCCGTTGGGTGGGTACGAGGAGGCGGCACAGGCCCGCTGAACCAGGCGCTTCTGGAGGTTCAGGCGAAGCTGCGAGCCGAGGGCGACGCCATCCAGAACTACACCAAGGCGCATCTGGTGTCGCGAGCAGCCGTCCGGGTATGCTTTCTTCTTTTGACTTTGTTTTCCTTGTTCTTCTCTGTGGGGGCGCGCCAGCGGCTCGGAACTCCATCTGGTGAGTTCCAAATATTTACCTTTGTCTAAAATACTTATCACAGGAGTATCACAACCTCCGCATCACTGCCTTCAACCGCTATGTTGAGGAGCTGGGCAAGCGGACTGCCGACTTGTTGTAGAGCCGGAGTGAGTCTTCTTTCTTCTTCGCGTGGGCGCGCTGGCGCACCACAGTTGTAGTCCCTCGAAATTCGGCCGACTGCTTTGAGCGTCGGGCGGATCTTCAGTGACCTTCTTAGTTGACGACTTAACGTCCTTTTTCTTTCTACTCTTCAGAGGCCAACGCCACTCTTTAGCAGCAGCTGGGCGAAGCCAACACCGCCTTGCGTGCCAAGGGGGAGGAGTGCAGCAAGCTCGCCGCAGACCGTGACCTGCTGGCTACGCAGCTGGCGGAGCAAAGGGAGCTGCTTAAGAAGGCACAGGACGAGGCGGAGAATAAAGAGACTGCTCTCCTGGCCGAGTTTGAAAGCGAGCGCTCCTCCTGGACCGACAAGGAGGCACTGCTGACCTCCGGCTTCCATGAGATCGAGGACATCGTCGACGGTGAGTTTCTTTACTTTCTTTCTTTGAGCCGCTGACTATAGGTCGGGCTGACTCCTGATTTTTGACTTGGTTCTTTTTCGTCTTGGCAGACTTCCTTCCTGGCCACACGCAGGCGGCCACTCAAGCCATCGAGGCTGATCGCGAGGCGCGGAGGGCAAATAGTGCGAAGATTGCCGCCAACGCCCCCCGGACCCTTGATGAGCAGCTTCTGAGCATCGAGGCTCGTCTGCGGCCTGCCCATCGAATGCTGCGCCGGCTTCAACGTGTCGGCGCTCAGCGATGCTGCCTGTGGCGGAACATGCCGGTTCTGCGCCTCCCGGTCGGACTGCCGATCGGCCGGAGGTCGTGGCTGGCGGCTTGAGGCTGGAAGGATCCTCGGCCCGGCTGGGCGCGCGGGCCTTGGAATTCGTCAAGGCATGGTATCGAGGCTGGACCTGGACCGGCTGGCGCATTCGGTCGAAGGCCCAAAGTGAGCTATTAGCTGTGGAAGATGCCCTCATCGAGCGTGCGGTGGCGATCGCCGACTACACAGACACCAGCGTCTTCGTCCCTGAGCGGGCTGAAGACGGCGGGGAGGCGCCGCCGGAGTGGTTCGGGATGAACCCGGATTATGACGAGGACTCGGCGGAGGTGATCGGCTCAGCCGAGGAGGAAGGCGAGGCGGAGGACGGAGGTGAGAAGGAGGCGCCAGAAGACGGAGCGGGCGACCAGCCTCAGCTCGACCGCGCCTCCAGCAACGAGCCGCACCCGACCGGGCCGGTTGCCGCCGGAGACGATCAAGCCGAGACCGCCCAGCCGGCCGCCCCGGTGCCTGACACCACCGTCTCTTCCGACCCTCCGAACCCGTCTGCCGCTTCCTAGGCTGCCGTCTTGCCTTTATTTTATCTTCTTTAGTAGTCTTTGAAGAACTCGTTAATTCGCACAATTCCACCCGCGGGGTGTATTTTGAACTTCTGCTTGAAGATTCGGCCAAGGGCCTATGTTATGTAAATATTTGTCCTAATTCTATCTTTCCTTGCTCATTGCTCCTATGGCTTTTTCCTTTGCCGCCTTCCCTTAGTCGTCGCCTTGCCAGTCGAACAACCGCTCTGCGGACTACCGCTGGATCAAATGCTTGGCTACTCTTGGGAAGGCAAGTACTTGGCCATTTTTAGAGTCTTTTTAACAAGTTGGATAGAAAGCGGCAAGCTGACTACTCGAGAGTCGGCTTTGCGAAGAGAGGCTGGAATCCGGCTTAAGCTATGTTTATGCTTTGGGTCCTTAGCCATTTTTCATGTGGGCCCATTCTTCCTTACTCCTGCCCACCAAGCGATGCGCTCTGCAAGCTGCGGCTTGACAGGAGACGGCTTAGGCACCACACACTACTTGTCCATTGCAGGAAGCATTCCATAAGCTGAGGCGGCGAGTCCCGGGCCGACTAGTCGAACCCGGTGCGGTGACATAACAAAAAGTAGCATACTCGAAGGCATAATTCTTATCATACGAGATAACAAAAGGGCAGTCCCCGAGCTGCGTCTCGGGGCGAAGTCTTGGTACTTTAATACAAAGGGTAGCGTGGTACATACTGCATCAACTGTAAAATCTTCGGAGAAGATTTGCATTCCATGGCCGTTCCGTCTCTTTGCCAGAGTCGTCCCTCTTGCGTGCTCGGGGCTTCGGAGCGTCGATCAGGTAGTAGGAGTCGTTGCCCAGCGCTTTGCTGATAATGAAGGGGCCTTCCCAAGGCGCCCACAGCTTGTGTTGGCCGGCTGTTCGCTGGATCAGTCGGAGCACAAGGTCGCCCTCTTGGAAAGATCTCGGCCTGACCTTCCTGTTGTAGTATCGGCGCAGGCTCTGCTGGTAGATGCTTTGGACGGTGAGTGCCAACAGCCGGCCCTCTTCCAGCAGATCGACGCCGTCTTGACGTGCTTCTTCGCTTCCTCCTCGATGTACCACGGTGACTCGCGAAGTCGAACTCTATGTCCGTTGGGATGAAGGCTTCAGCACCGTAGACGAGGAAGAAAGGTGTGAAGCCGGTTGACTTGTTTGGACTCGTGCGCAGACTCCAGAGGACGGCTGGCAACTCATCAAGCCAACAGCCGACCGAACGCTCCAGTGGTTCGACCAGTCGAGGCTTTATGCCAGACAGGATGAGGCCGTTTGCTCGCTCCACCTGGCCGTTTGACTGCGGATGGGCAATGGATGCTAAGTCCGGTCGGATGCCTTATGTCGCGCAGAAACGGACCAGGGCGCCTTTGGAAAAATTTGTGCCGTTGTCGGTGATGATGTTGTGTGGTATGCCATACCGAGTCGTGATGTCGGCGATGAAAGTCACTGTAGTCGGACCATTCAACTTCTTGATGGGCTTTACTTCTATCCACTTGGTGAACTTGTCCACGCGACAAGTAAGTGAGTTAGGCCACCCTCGTCGCTTTGAATGGTCCCACCATGTCCGGGCCCCAAACAGCAAAGGGCAGGCGACGGGGATAGTCTTGAGTGTGGAAGCCGGCTGACACGGCTTGGAGCGAAACATCCGCACCCTTGCATTTTTGGACTAATTCCTTGGCCTCTTCTAGGGCAGTTGGCGGAAGAAACCGTGTCGAAAGGCTTTGGCGACGAGTGCTCTTGAGGCCGCATGGTGGCCGCACTCGCCTTGATGGATGTCTTCGAGAATCGCTTGGCCTTGCTCTGGCTCGACGCAATGCTCGTAGACACCAGTGACGCTGCGCCAACCAGCTCTCTGTTGACTATGGTGTAGGCTGCCGCTCGGTGTTGTACTTGCCGAGCCAAGATTTCATCGGTTGGCAGCTCTCTGCTCACTAGGAACTTGAGGATGGGCTGGGCCCATGAGGGTGCTGCTATTTCTTCAACTTCCAGCACTGCTACTTGGACGAGGGCGGCTGGGCTGGGAGGCGGCGGGCTGGAGTCCGCGGCCGCTTGCTGGATTGCTGAAGTCCCTGGGCTGACTGGTGAAGTCCCCCGGCCGAGCTCTGGAGTCTTCGGACTGGTCGCCGCAGTCCCCGGGCCGGGTTTTGAAGTCCCCGGGCCGGCTTCGACTACGGCGTTCTTGGAGCCATCTGTAAGAATACTCGTGCCATCTGCTGGGGCTCTTGAGTCGGATCCGACTTCTTCGGGGGGATCCGGCCCAAAGATGGAGTCTGATTCTGGTGAAGGCTTGACAGACGGCTTGAGGAGGCGCTGAAGGGCGACGCCGGATGGTATTGCTTGGCGGGTGGAGCCGATTCATGCCAGGGTGTCTGCTTGGTCGTTGTCATTTCTTGGCACGTGAAGGAACTCGCACCCCTCGAAATATCCGCTGAGTTGCTGTACAAGGAAACGGTAGCTCGCCATGTTTGCATCTTTGGCGTCCCAATCGCCAGATGACTGCTGGACCACTAAATCGAATCGCCATAACACAGGATCCGGCGAATGCCAAGCTCTTTGGCAAGCCGGAGCCCGTGAATGAGTGCCTCGTATTCGGCGACGTTGTTGGAGGAGGCGAAATGGATCTGCAGCGCATATTTGAGCTTGTCGCCTTTGGTGGAAGTGAGGACAACGCCGACTCCCAAGCCGGTGCGCATCTTGGAGCCATCGAAATGCATCCGCCAATGGGTGGAGTCGGTATTGGCGGCGGCAATCTGGGTCTCGGCCCGGTCGGCGAGGAAGTCGGCGATGCTTGCGACTTGATGGCGGTCGCGGGGCTGGTAATAGATGGTGTAGGGAGCCAGCTCTATGGCCCATTTGGCCACTCGGCCAGAAGCATCTCGGCTCCCGATGATCTCGGCTAGTGGGGCTGTGCAAACCACAGTGATTGGATGCTCTTGAAAGTAAGGCTTCAACTTGTTGGTGGTAAATTGCACGCCTTAGCACATCTTCTGGTAGTGGGGGTAGTTCTGCTTGGAGGTCGACAGTACTTCGCTCAGGTAATATACCGGTCTCTGGACAGGTAGCGCCTTGCCTTCCTCCTTGCGTTCAACTACAATGACTGTGCTGACTACCCGGCTGGTGGCGGCAATGTACAGGAGCATGGGCTCTTTAGGAGTCGGGGCCGCCAGCACAGGGGGAGTAGTCAGCATTTTCTTCAACTGGAGAAAAGCTTCGTCCGCCTTGTGGTTCCATTCGAAGAAGGTGGTCTTCTTCATGAGTTGGTATAAAGGGAGAGCTTTCGCCCGGTGATCGATGAATCGGTGATGGGCGTAAGCAGCCGGTGAACTTATGCACATCTAGCAGTCGGCGGGGTACTTCCATCCTCTCGATGGCCTTGATATTTATAGGGTTGCACTCTATGCCGTGTTCAGAGACCAGGAAACCA
Source organism: Aegilops bicornis (assembly GCA_021605145.1). NCBI lineage: Eukaryota > Viridiplantae > Streptophyta > Magnoliopsida > Poales > Poaceae > Aegilops > Aegilops bicornis. Next base: position 576,287,757 of record CM038669.1, read on the forward strand.
AGGAGTTGGCCGGCTGGTACTCCGAAGACGCACTTCTCAGGGTTGAGCTTGACCTGGAATCGGCGCATGTTCTCAAAGGTTTCCTTAAGGTCTTCCAGCAGTGTTCCACGCTTTTTCGTCTTCACCACCACATTGTCCATGTAGACGTGGGCGTTTCTGCCGAGTTGCTTGAGAAGGCACTTCTGCATGCAACGCTGAAAGGTGGCGCCTGCATTCCTCAAACCGAACGTCATGGACAGGTAGCAGAAGGCTCCAAAACGGCGTGATGAAGGCGGTCTTCAGTCTGTCAGCCGGGTTTAGCTTGATCTGGTGATATCCTGAATATGCATCTAAGAAGCTCAATAGCTCGCATCCGGCTGTGGAGTCTATCACCTGATCAATTCTCGGCAGAGCGAACGGGTCCTTGGGGCAAGCTTTGTTGAGGCTTGTGTAGTCAATACACATCCGCCACTGCTTGTTCTTCTTCAGCACCAGGACCGGGTTTGCTAACCATTCTGGAAAAAACACTTCCATAATGAAGCCGGCTGCTAGGAGTCGGGCTATCTCTTCTCCAACAACTCTTCTCTTCTCTTGACGGCGAGGCGGCGCCAAGGGCTGCTGACGGGCTTCACATCAGATCGGACATGTAACTTGTGCTCGGCGAATCCCGCCGGTACACTGGCATTTCTTTAGGGGACCATGCGAAGATGTCCCGATTCTCACGGAGGAAATCGACGAGCTCGCCTTCCTATTTCTTTGTCAAGGTTTGCACCTATGAGGCGTACCTCTCTGGATGCTCCGGGTCCAAGGGTATCTTCTTTGTTTCTTTGGCCGGCTTGAACGAACCCTCAGCTTCCGACTCCTTGGGGTTGGGCGATATCTCTGGCTGCTTGCCGGCCATCGCCACAACCCGATCAGGAAGCCGCTTCTCAGCTGCGATCACCAGGGACTCGGCTAGCCGACTGCTTTCAGCCACGCAAGCGGACGACTTGCTGTAGTCGCCGGCTATGGTCAGAATCCCCTTGGAACTGGCATCTTCATCTTGAGGTAGGCGTAGTGGGGGAAGGCCATGAACTTGGCCAAAGCAGGTCGGCCAAGCAGCGCATGGTACGGACTTTCGAGGTCCACCACTTCAAACCAAACTGGCTCTCGGCGGAAATGACCTTTGTCTCCAAAGAGGACGTCTATCAGGATCTTGCCAATCGGTGAGCAGGAAAGGCTAGGTACAATGCCGTGGAACACAGTCCGGCTGCTCTGAAGCTGTCTTTGCTTGATTCCTAACTTCTCCATGGTATCCTTGTACAGGATGTTGATGCTACTGCCTCCGTCTATCAGCACTCGCGAGAAGCGAGCGGCCCGCCTATTCTGTCGCAAAGGTGGCTCCCAAGACCAAGGCGTAGGGAGCCGGACTTGGCATCACCTCTGGGTGATCAGCTCTGCCCAACCGATAGGCTTCTCGTGCGGTGCATGAATTTCGAGTATCTGATGCTCTGCATTCACCTCTTGCTGCGATGCGCTTTCTTCTGCGTCGTCGTCGGCCACCTTTGGTGAACACCACATAGGCTCCGTGCTCTTACGGGTACTCATCTTGTCTTTGCGCCGACTGGCTGACAGCCGGCTCTTTGAGGCGGCCGGTGGAGGCGGCTGACCCAACAAGCGGGAGGCAGAGGCCGTCTCCCTTAGCGATCTGGTGAGCGGTGGCACTTCCGGGTGGTGTGGTTTGGCGGCTTGGCGCCACTGTGGAACTTGCGGTGACCATCTAGAGTCTGCTTTCGTAGAGAGAAGGCGGCAACCAGTTGGACTTGCCGCCTTTACGCCGCTTGGCGGAGGCTGCCCTCCGGCTGTTGGTCTTCATTGTCGCAACTTTGCCGGCTCTTTGGAAGCGGTTGTGGGGCCTTGCGCTTGTGATCGTTCTGTTGTTGGCGCCGACTGGCGTCTCCAGCCGGAGTTCTGGGAGCCTGTGGGGCCACTTTGCCGGTCGCACGAACTTCAATCTCCGCCTTCATGGAGGAGTCGGCTGTGCCGTACTTGTATGATCAGCAGCTCGTCGAGGGTCTCCGGCTCGTCGCAGAGGAGCTTGTGCTTGAGGAGGGTGCCTTCTCTGCACCCGGCGGTGAAGTACTCGATAGCATGCACCTCGTGCGCCCTCGCGGGGAGTTCGGCGCTTCGGCCCGGTAGCGTGAGGTAGTCGTGGAGTTGACTTCGTTGGGGCCTTGCACGCACAAGGAAATCTGGCGGCGCTTGGGAGGTCGCTTATGCGTGCTTGTGAAGTTGCGGACGAAGGCGGTGAAGTCGACCCAATTTGTTGATGCTGCGGGGCTTGAGCTGTTCAACCATGTCCGGGCCGTGCCCTGGAGCATGAGCGGAACATACTTTACGGCAACACGCTTGCTGCCGTTCGCTATGTTAACGGCCGTGGAGTAGTCAACCAGCCCGTCTTCCGGCTTTACGGAGCTGGTGTACTTGGGCGTATCTCGGGGGAGCGTGAACCCTCTGGGAAAGGGCTCGTCTCGGATGGGAAGTCCGAAACAGGGCGGACCCAACTCGTCTTCTTCTTCCAGCGCCAGGGATCGGTGGAGTCGGTCGATCCGGTGGCGGGCGTCGTTCTCTCCGACTCCCTCTCGGCGGCCAAGGCGGTCGCCGAGAGTCGGATGCTCGAAGGGTGGCGGGGAGACTCGCCTTTCTTTGTGAGGAGGAGGAGACAGATAGTCGTCCCGCCGTTCCACCGCTCTTGGGCGGCCGTCTTCGTCGCGCTCGATGGAGATGTGAGTCCGACTGTGGCTGACAGCCAGATCCTTGTTTTTTCTTCCGCGGACACCGCCAGTCGGTGTTCGAGACGTTGCGCCTTGATCTCGGCGAGGAAGCAGGTCGTCGTTCTGTCGTTGTGGCGCCTCTGTGCGGCAGCCAGCCTCGTTCTGTGCGGCAGCCGCATCGAGGAGCTGCTGGAATCGCTCCGTCATCAGGCGGAGCTCTTCATCCTCAAAGTTGTCTAGCTCGTACACCGCCGCCTGGGCGGCGCGGATGTTCTCCGCAGGCGTGGTGTACACAGGGCCATTGGCCCCGAACAGGTTGGCGATGGCCACGCCCGGCGCTGCTGGGCCGGCGCCTAGGCGGCTAGGCGATTGGGGCGGCGAGCACGCCTGGCCAGCGATCCATCTCACTCTGGTAGGCCGACAGCGTCTCATGCTTGCCCGGCTTCTTCGCGCCCGAGGAGCTGAAGCGGCGCACCTCCAACATCTCGGCGTCAGCGTCTTCCGGAATAAGCGCGGTGAGGTCTTGCGAGCAGCGTCGAGTGGGTCATGAGCTCCTTCGCGAATGCTCGCCATGACCGATGGCGAGCAGCACCTCTGTGACGGTGCTTCCGCCGCTCTCCGCGCGAGGGAGCGGCTCGTCATAGACCACCACGTTGGTGGGGAACGCGTCGAGCGACACGGTGTCGGAGTCGACCAGCATCGAGTCGGTGGAGCCTATGGACTCCAAGTCCGCGGCAGGCTCGCCGGCGACGTGGAGTTGGTCAAGGAAGCCTGCGAGGAGGCTCTCGGGGCCGCCCGTGCCTGCGTCGGATGCAGGCTCGTCGGAGAGGCGAACCTCGCCGACAAGTTCGGCGAGGCAGCTGGCTGCGCAGGCGATCTCAGCGCCGTGCAGCGCATCGGCGCAGACTCCGTCTGGCGTGCCGGGCTGGCTGCGCTCGCCAGGGAGGAAAAGGGTTCCCGTCCAAAGCAGGTCTCCGGACGACGGTGCACCTAGCCCCACGGTGGGCGCCAAATGTCGGGGGTTGGGTGCGACATATGCCAAGGGATGGCTTATCATGGTGGGGGCGAGTAGAACGTCGTCGGTGCACAGAAGCAGGATGAGGCGAAGGCATGCTGCGCTTGGCGGATCTTACCCAGCTTCAGGGCTCTCCGAGGAGATAACACCCCTAATGCTGCTCTGCGGGGTCTCCGCATGATCACTATGGCAAAGTGGGTACAAGGTTGCTCCTTGAGCTGTTCGGGGTAAGGAAGGAGAAGGGCACGGCTAGCTCTCCTCTTCCCTCTATGTGTGTCTAAAACTATCAGGGTCCAACCCTTTGCATGGGTGCCCCGGGGTTTTTATATAGGCCTACCCCCCGGGTGTACAATGGTAATCCGGCTGGGCGCGGGTCCCAGTCATCAGTCTCTCAGGCCGCCGTCTTCTCCGCCAACTCTTTGGGGCCCTTGTTGGTGGGCCCGCCCGGCAAACCCGACATGGAGCCGACAAGCCTTATGTCTGCCCATGGTAGTCTTGCCTACGGATTACTGATGGCAGCGCCTCTAGTGGCCAGCTTGGTCATGGGGTCATGGCAACATGCCGCGCTGACGGGCGATCACCGGTTCCATTCCCGTCTTATGCAGTTAATGGCGTGCGGGGCCCGTGGGAGGGGCTAGCCGACTCACGGGGCCGACTCCCAACGGGTCCGTCTTGAGGCGCTCGCCGTCTGTACTACCCCAGACAAAGGCGGGTCCCGCCGCCTCTCGGGTCGCCACATGACGTCGTGAGCACTGAGCGCCGCCCACGGGGCGATGTCGAGGCTGGCATGGCAACAAAGGTTGCCGCCGGATGGAGATCTCCGTTGACGGGCGTATCAGGCCATGCACGCCCTTCGTGAACGGGCGAGGATGGGTCGCGGTGGCCGTACCCGTCCGTCCCATTATTGCGGCGAAGGAGGTGGTTGGAGTCGCGGGCCGACTCCCCATAGCCGGCTTCTCTGGAAGCCGCCAGTTAGGAGTCGGCCTATCTCGAAGTCGTCCCTGGGACTTGGCCGTGAGGGGCAGTCGGCAGCCTTGCCGCCGACTCTCAGAAAGCGGCTCTTCATCTTGGAGTCTTGAGGGGCGCAGCCTGCCCCGATGTCTTGAAAGGTCCGGGGGCTCGGGTTAGCCTACCCGTGGCCCATTACTTCGACATTCGACGTCTACCATTAGCAATGGCGAAGAAATAGGCAGTGGGCGCATCACCCTTAAGGGTCCAGTTAATCATGCCTCTTTGCTTCCAATATACTTCCTCCTGTCGGTGAATATCCAAGAGCGCCTTTTCTAGACCATACCGGAGTTGCCATTTGGCCTCGGAGAGACCGGAAGTGTCTGCACGATTATCGAGATCACCAATTTGGGCAACCAGCCTCGCTTCGTCATGCCTTGACTCAGCAAAATGATTCTTAGACCAACCTCTAAGAAATTTACGCAGGCAGTAGGAAACTTGATGCCAATCGTCCATTGGGCCAAAAGAGCGACGAGGAGAGGAAAGAAAGGCCGTGATCTTCTGAGCCAACAAGGTGGAGAATCCCTCAATAAGAGCCAAAGGCGCATCAATTGAAACCTTTGGCAGCCAACTGAGCGAGACCCATCGTCAAGGATTAGGGGCGTGATCGGATCCAACAATGGGAAGGGCACGTAGACAAACCGGGGAATAGAGCATCGGCCAGGCGAAGAAAAACCCTATCAAGAACAGGCGGATGGGGAAGCTTGTCGGCTAGTCCGGTGAAGCGGGCCCCAACCCTAGGAATTTCACGAATGGTCGTATCCACGATGAAAGCATTGAAGGCCTCACCAGAGCCCAAGAGAAGTTAGAGGAGCTCTTATCGAGGGATATCTCAACAGGTTAAAATCACCCCCAATCAAGAGGGGAAGCTGACAAGAGTCAATTTTATTATAAATCTCGTCCAAGAAATTGTAAGAGAGAGAGTGGTCTGTCGGGCCATAAACCACCATGATCTCGAGAAGAGAGTTGAGGGAACGATGGGAAACCACCGTGCTAGCCCAGTAAATTCCATGGTCAAAAGCAACAAAATCAAATACATCAATATTAGTGCCCAGAAGAAAGCCACCCGACTGACCAACAGAGGCCACAAAATTCCAATTGAATCTATCTATCCCAGCAGCCGAAAGTTCACTCGGGGAGAAGGAGGGTTTGAGGGTCTCAACAAGGCCAATAAAATCAACATTTTCAGACCGCACCAGGTCTTTGAGTTGATCCTTGCGCCCCCTAGCGCAGAAACCCCTGATATTCCAAATTAAGGCCTTCATCTGAAGGAGAGGTTTTTAATTCTAAGACTCGGCCTACACGGAGCCTTGTAGGGTTTAGCACGCTTCCCAGCCCCACGTTTCAGAATCGAGGAAACCTGACACCTGTCAGCCTCCCCACTGACCCCGGCCACAACGGAGGGGCGACACACCTACCCCAGCCTCCTTGGCTTTAGCAATGTCATCCTGAGCTAGCTCGTTAGCCCTAATCACATTAAGTAAGGAAGAAGGGGAACCCAAACTGGAATCTAAGCAAATCCCTACATCATCTAAAATCTTAAACAGCTGCTCATCAGACTGAGAAGGTAAAACGAATCGAACAGGAGACGGATCCTTAGGAGAGGAGGAAGACGGAGCTGGGTGCGAACCTGAAGGAGGAAGATCCCGCACCGCCACACGCCGAGCCGCCCGGTCAGCCACACGCTCGCCGTTGTTGGTGACCCGACCGCTCTGCGAGCAGTAGAGGCAGGAGAACGAACAGGCACAGGGGGAGCCCGGCCGGGGGAAGCAGCCGCCGAGGACGGGCCCAAAGCCGCACCCAAATCCACCTCCAACCTGCGGTGCAGCCCAGCCGCAGACTGCCTGGAATCCCCGGACGCCCTGCTCTTAGCTGAGAACTTTTTCACCGACGATTTCTTCCTCTTCTTGGACGCCGACGGGCCAACCGGTGGCAAATCTTCAATGCCAGAAAGCGAAGGGGAGGTGGGGCGAGCAGGAATATTAGAGCACACCGCCCGACGGAGGGGTGCCCTTCGTCCCACCGAGGCCGCGGCCCCACCACCCATACACAGGCAAGGAGGCTGTGCCCCACCGCTCACGCGAACCTGATCCTTCAGCAGATCTTGTTCTTGAGGGACGTCCCATCCCATTCAGTGGGTAAGCGAGGATCCGTGCCATGCATCGAGTCGTCTGGGCATCCATCTCCATCCTTGCTCTTGTCATCATTCTTGGGAGGCCGGAGGCGGGGAGGGGGAGGCGAGGCTGGGCAGAGCACCCTCCACCCGGACCCGAAGCCGGAAGCCACCCGCCGCCGGGAAGACGTCCACAGCACCACGGATGCAGATAGGGTCAACACACCAGATCCGGAGACGAGCTGGTCCAAGAACATACAGCGAGGCTTGGTCAACCTCGATGGGCTTGCCGAGGATCACCCCAAAAGCCATCAGGAAGGCCGTTGTGCGCATATTAGGAGGAACATCATCCACTAGCACCCATACATCAGACAGAGAAGAGATGGCCTTTGACCCATTGGAGGCACCTTTAACCGAAACCACTAGCTTATTCAGAGGAAGCGTGAAGCTGGTACAGGAGGATATCATGCGGAGGCTCTCTTTAGAGGGAAATGTAGTAGCAAACTCAAAATCAGATAGCTGGCGGATCTGCTAATCCCACCCGCCTTCATCCCACAACTGAAGTTCATCAAGAAGGACCTGGGAGGAAATGCGCCTGTCCTGAACAGATATGACACCAACATTGGAAAGCGAGGGGATAGGAGCAGCTACAGGAACCTCCTTATCTAGGGCAAAGAAAGAACAACCAGGGAGGCCGACACCATAATGAACGAAGGAAGGAGGTTTGACACGGCTTTGACAGTCCACTATGAGGTGGCCGTCCTCCCTACAGATGAGGCAAAAAGGAGGGTTTTCACAGCGGGACTGGAAGTGGCCAGGACGATGACACGCGAAGCAAGTGAGGATAGGATTGGAGACCTGGGAGTGAGGGGGGATGCGACCAGGGCCTCGAGAGGGAGGAGGAGGGAGGATACCATCACCAGGAGCACCAGCACCAGCACCGGCGCCACGCCCCGCAGCACTTCCAAAAGGATGCGGCGGGGACCCCAGGCGAGCCACGAGGCAAGGCGAGCGGGCCACCACCAGCCACCGCCCGGCACATGATGGCCCGCCACCCGGGGATCAGCAAAGGGGCGAGGATGGCCCAGGAACCCTCCCGACTCCCGGCGCCGCCGCCTCGTGGATCGACCGCAGCCACGGAGCACCAGCCTTGAGGAGGAGGCGGAGGGCCGCCAGCAGATCCGAGAAGCACGAGGGCCTTGACCGGCCGTCTCCAACGCAGCCCCCGCGCCCGGAGCGAGCGAGGCTTGGAGCTTGGCACGGAGCGAAGCCTCGTACTCCAGATCCGCGGCGGCGTCGCCAGAGCCATTGCGCCCCCGCTTATGGCCGGAGACCGCCTCACAGGAGGACCCGCGGGAATGATCCATCACGGCCACCGTCACGAAGGGAAGGAGGAGGGGTGGTGGAGGAGGAGATCTGAAGAAACAGCGGATAAGGAGACGGCGCCGACGCAAATCAGAGGAGGAGGCATGAAACCCTAGAGAAGGGGGAACCGCCCCCTTCCGAACCCATAAATAGCCAGAGCTAGCCAGGCCGGGCTCGCCAAGGGGGGCCGGGGGAGGAATGGGCGGAATCTGGGCCAACTGCGGCCCAGAGCCCTGAGGAGGGGAAAGTCAAGAGGAAGCCAGTGAAGGGACGAAACAGGCCCACACGGCCCAGCAACCAAAGGGCCTTGCCCAGCCCGAGCACCAGCGCCAACCCGATCCGGATCTAGGGTTGGCACCGACCGCCGCCACCGAAGCGGGGACCACGGCCGGCGACCAGGAGGCGATCGCCCGGAGGAAGACGCGGCGACTCCACCAGCCACCCGGAGACCACCAGGCTGACCCAACCAAAGACCGGGAGGCAGCGCGGCGACCATGGCGGCAGCGGCACCATCCACTTCCCTCCGGCCCGACCGGCCTCCCCTACCACCGGGCGAACTTGCGCGGCGGCCCACCGCTAGAGCAACAGGCGACCCACCCAACCAGGCGAGCGGGAAGGAGGAAGAGCCTCGAATCCGAGCCGAGTCTTCGAATCGGCGGCCAAAACACAGTTAGCCCGGGTGCAGCACTGGCGCGGGGCGGGGGAGCGAAGGCGGGAGGGGACGGGGCTCGCCGCCGATGAGGAGCCGGAGGAAACCTCGGGGAGGGAGAGAGGGAGCCGAGGCAGTGGGAAGCCGGCGAGGGGAGCAGCGGGCGGCCACGCCCTAGGAGAGAGGAGGAGAGAGGAGAAGAGGCGCCATCGACGCCGAGGTCACACTAGCATTAAGTATTAATATTATGTAGCAGGCCCGTAGTTTTTGCTTCATTCCCTTTTTTTTCTTTCTGATCTATGGATCAGCACCATGTTCCTGTTTTTTCCAGCAACTCTCCCTGCTATGATCAACATGAAAACACCAGCTCTTCCAAGCTAGGTCTTTCAAAAAAAATATTATGTAGCAATGGACTGAACTGATGGCTTTGAAAAAAAAACTGAACTGATGCTAATTAAAGTGAGATTACCACAGTGAGATGCTTCATGTCTGCATGGCGTTACTTTGTAGCTACAATACCTTTGCTCCTCCTATTCATGCCCGACTTCATATATGATGTTATCCTTTATGCTAATTCATTAATATGTACTGACTTATAAGTAATTTATATTTTTAGAACGGATGGTCCACCGTGATAGAAGTATCGAGAAAGGCATTGTAGTTGGTGGTGAAGAATGACCTGGAAGTAACAAATATTTTGGGACATGGTGGACACTTTAACTTCTCTTGTTTTTTTCATTTCCAATAATATAAGAGCAGTGTGACTTGTCTTGCCGTTTTATTTCAACTAATAATAGCCACTTCGCTTTGGCGGTGGAATTAAAGCAAGAGATCTGTCAGGACTAGCATTAAGTAAGGCTGAATTGGTTTCTAAACTTCAAGCTTTTGAGCAAAAGCGAAACAAGTACTCGAGGAAAAGTTCAATGGCGTGGTGCAAGTAGTGTCGAAATTAAGCGTCTTATGTGCGGTTGATCTCTAAGTGATAGTTCTCCTGAAAACTAGTGATCAAGTAAGTTGTTGTCATATGTTGATATTTTATTCTATTATACTTTGTGCCAATTTATTTACAAGGGCTGACTTTCATAAACTACTCAACACTTTGTAGGGTGATGGTTCTACATGCTATATAGAAGCATCAAGGTTCTTTGTAATTGCCGATGAAGAATGATATCCATTCAAACAACAATGGTGTCCCTCGATTGAAGATTAATAATTATTATCCTTTCTAGTTTCCTGTTTTCCAGTTAGATATGAGCAAGTACATTGTTCATATAAGGAGTGCTTTTGACTCAATTTCTTAAATGATACTGTAATTTCAGAATTGTATGTCGGCATTTTGGTATTTCTATTAATAAATGATGCTATCATCCTTTCAATTCAGATTATTTCGTTTCTGTATTAATGTGGATGTTAATATTTGAATGTTGGATGCTTGTCAGTTTCTTCAGAGGTAGGCATTTTTATTCAAAAAACTGCCACTTCGGATCTTGCGTCGCAACTAAAACTGCCGGGAGCGCATTAGTAGGCTAGCTAGTGATTGATCAGTAACTTGTAAACACTGAGCGAATAGAAATAAGGAACTGTTAGTAACTTGTAAACACTGAGAACACAGAAATAAGGATCATGATGTGCACAAGAGTAAGAGCCGATCCGTTCGAAATGTTCACACGAGACTCACAGCCTGGCATTGTAATATGTTCACATTAGTAGCGCAAATTCAAAACCAACTAAATGCGATTACATACATAAGAGCAACATGTTAATGCATCTCAATGATTCACATATCATATACAAATATGTAGCTCCGAAAGCAAAGATCTAGAAAAAACATATGTTCTTCCTACTAACATGGATGCTTCTCTTGGCCAACATTCGATGCAGTGAAAGAAAAATTTGAATGTGAAGTCTACAATTCCTCTTGCAAGCGTAAGTGGTTTCACCAACAGTTGGAACCATGAGAATGAACCACACATGATGGAGGAACATCCTTTGCAATATGATTTGGTCTTCTCTCGATCACACGGTGAGACTATTTTGAATACAAACTTTAACTTAGGCAAAATGATGCCCAATGTACAATCGGACCAAAGCAATGAAGCACCTAGTGTTGGCCAATAAATAGTACAATACTAGTTTTACGCAATCCATGAGGTGACTATCCAATCTTTACGTGTCTATTTTCAAATGGCACTTTGCATGCAATGACTATACTATTCTCTTGTGCAGTTCAACCAAAATTGCGGTCACTTTGTTTGTTTGCCAAATAGCAGGCGGAGACATCTCTCTTTGCACAAATATCAAGCGAGATAGTAAACATGTACCCCACCTTGTATTTTCGGTTTAAACCGTCTCTTACGCTTAGCATCTGTCATGTTTTGCACTGGACAATTTCATACTAAATTGATTTGCTGGTTCAGAGCAGAAATATAGTGCCTATTCTTCATCAGACCAAGGATATCCATGTTCGCAGTGACATAGGCCACTTCAGCCTGGATGATCAGTCCCGCGTTGGTCTCGAGATTGACAGTTGCTGGCCCTTCCCAGAGAATCACTTCTGGTTCACAGCAAGCGTTTCCAACGCCGACGAGTGGTTGAGCTGAACTTCATTTCATTGCTTGTTATTTGTTGTGTGATGAAAACTTTAGTATTTATAATGTATCCTCATTGTCGTTGCGGGTTGATGACCTGTTGTATGTAATAAAATAAGATGCCTGTGATAAACTTGTTAAATTGATGAATGTCTTTCGAGTCGCTTCTCTGAGTGGGTGATGCGACGAGGCAAAAAAAATATTCCGAATACATAATTGTACGTCCATTGCAACAGGTTATCGGATGAGTCCAATCAACAATAGTACTACTACTATTTGTACTAGCTTCATATGCTTCGCGCGTCGGGCAGGTGTTTTTACTGTAGCTGTGATTCCCATCATCCTAGGTCCTCGGATGAGTCCAGTAGAAATTGCATTCTGATGTTTGGGTTCAAACTTTCAAAACTGCTGCACTATCTCTACGTCTACGTCTACGTAATACAACAAGTTTTAAACTTGAGACCAGCCACCCACCCACCCTCACAAAGAACACTTTTTAACCTAGCTCAGACTCCAGGAAATTTGGCCACAGTGTGAGGTGGGCCATATGTTAATGTGTTATTTGTCACGTAACCGGCACCTCGAATCCTTGATATATAGTAGGGTGGGATGGGCGGAACAAGCATTCACGTCCGAGGAGATGCAGCTGCCACCAGCATGACTTCCATCTGACACCATATTTCTTGGAGTCTGTGCTACCGCTATCTCTTCAACCTCGTCATTTCTCTAACTCAGCCATCACGCGGCGGGCGAGGTGGGGGTTTGCCGATAGTCGATGAGGGAGTCCCGGATAAGGGGGTGTCCGGATAGCCGAACTATAACCTTTGGCCGGACTCCTGGACTATGAAGATACAAGATTGAAGACTTTGTCCCGTGCCCGGATGGGACTTTCCTTGGCGTGGAAGGCAAGCTTGGCGTCTGATATGTAGATCTCCTCCCATTGTAACCGACTCTGTGTAACCCTAGCCCTCTTGGTGTCTATATAAACCGGAGGGTTTTAGTCCGTGGGGCGAACAACAATCATACCATAGGCTAGCTTCTAGGGTTTAGCCTCTCACGATCTCGTGGTAGATCTACTCTTGTACTACCCATATCATCAATATTAATCAAGCGGGGAGTAGGGTTTTACCTCCATTGAGAGGGCCCAAACACAGGTAAAAATCGTGTCCCTTGTCTCCTGTTACCATCCGCCTAGGCCTTGCGATTCGGGACCCCCTCCCCGAGATCCGCCGGTTTTGACACCAACATTGGTGCTTTCATTGAGAGTTCCTCTGTGTTGTCACCTTTAGGCCCGATGGCTCCTTCGAAAATCAACAATGATGCGGTCCAGGGCGAGACTTTTCTCCGCGACAAATCTTCGTATTCGGCGGCTTTGCACTGCGGGCCAATTCGCTTGGCCATTTGGAGCAGATCGAAAGCTACGCCCCTGGCCATCAGGTCAGATTTGGAAGTTTGAACTACACGGCTAATGTTCGCGGAGACTTGATCTTCGACGGGTTCAAGCCATAGCCGAGCGTGCCGCACTGTTACGATGGGCTTAATCTAGCTCTGCCACCGAACAGTGCCCTAGAGGCTGCACCCGTGTCCGCTCCGACCCTTAACTCGGAGCCGACTGCGCCAATGGAGGACGGGTGGCTGGACGGGGGCTGCAATCTCTACGGTGATCGAGCCGAACACCATCCTTGTCCTTTGCGAAGCTTGTGACTCCAAGGCGCCGGACTCCCCTCCGGACTACGAACCTTCCGCGCCCCTGCCAATCGAATCCGATTGGGCGCCGATCATGGAGTTCACCGCCGCGGACATCTTCGGCACTTTCGCCCTTCGGCGACATTCGAATTCACTAAAGTCTCTCTCTTTATCAAGAGAGCCCTGGCGGAACTATGGTTGAGCAAGGTTGGGATGCGGACTGACGAAGAAATTCAAAGCCCACCCACCACCCGCCGTAGTCACTTGTCGATGATTTAACCGACATGCTTGACCGACTACGATGACATCGGCGGTATGGGCGCCCGATGCAGGAGGCGACCAAGAACCAAGCGCCCTACGGGCACTTTGGAAGGCCACCTCGTCGTATGACATATACATGGTGGACACCCCAAAAGAATGGAGCGGCGATGGAACAACGGAGGATAACCCCTCAAGAAGAAGCCTAAGCGCCCGGCATCGTGGCGCCGCTCTAAATCCGCCAAAGTAAAAGCAGCGATTCCGGCATGGGAGATAATAACACCCAGACGATTGCGAAGACAACCCCCTCGGCGAGGATTCAACACGGGGAGGATAGAGAAGCCAGCCCTCATGAGAAAGCGGCGAGCGAGAGAGGTAGAGGGCGATAATTACATGCCTCCCTCCGAAGGCGAGGCAAGCCTCGGCGACAGCAATTTGTCGTGCTGAGGATCCCGTCGAACAAGAGCGTTTCAAGCGCAGGCTTATAGCCACGGCGAGCAGCCTCAAGAAAAACAGCAACAACTTAGGGCTGACCAAGACTTGCTAGCCGGCGGATGGACTGAAGTCCTCGCGGCGAAGAGTCTGAACTTCGAGCGCCCCTCCAAGAGCTAACCAAAGCGCAGGCTGCTACCCCGATTAGAGGAGGAAGCACCTAGACCTACATCACCAGCGCATGATGCGCCGACCCGGCCACCTCGTGGCGCGTGACGAAGGCCTCTCGGCCCTCCACTCAAGCCGCACCCCAGCGTCGCTCAAAGAATACCAAGGCGGGAAATCGCTAGACCTGCGAGATATATTGAAGGACAGGGCAAGGCAAACAAAGATCGATCTATGGATCGGCGTGGGCGCCCGACCGCGTGGCGATAACCGTCATGCGGATATGGTAAATCCGGCGGGCCAACAAAGTAGACAAAAGATCATTTGAGCTACATCGTGATATAGCCCGATCTGAGGCGCCGCACACCCACTATGCTTCACAGATGAAGTAATGGATCATCAAATCCCGAGGGTTTCAAACCCGTAAACATCGAATCATCACGATGGCACAACAGATCCTGCGGTATGGATCGAGGATTATCTCCTTCATATCCACATGGCCCTTGGTGATGATCTACACGCCATCAAATACCTCCCACTCAAGCTTAAAGGACCAGCTCGGCATTGGCTTAACAGCTTGCGGCCAGAATCAATTTGTTGTTGGGAGGACACGGAAGCCGCATTCCTCGACAATTTCGAGGCACCTATGTGTGACCACCAGACGGCGATGACCTAAGCCACATAATTCAGCAGCGGAGGAATCGGCGGAACAATTACGGACACGGTTCCTAACCAAGAAAAATCAAATAGTCATTTGTCCGCATCACGAGAGGCCCTTGCAGCCTTCAAGCATAACATCATGACGAGTGGCTTGCCCGGCACCTAGGACAGGAAAAGCCGAAATCCATGGCAGCCCTCACAACACTCATGACCCGCTTTGCGGCGGAGAAGACAGCTGGCTAGCTCGTAGTAATAACATGACCAAGAGCCACAGTAATTCAGATACCAAGGACAACAATGGCGGTCGCATCACAACAAGCACAAAGCGCCCGCATTATGGCGACAATCTTGAGGATATGGCGATTAATGCGAATCGAAGGCTCTAAACCCGGTCGTGGAAAAAGCCATTTAAAAGTAATACTCCGGGCCCGTCCGGTTTGGACCGAATACTTTCGATCGCTCGTGCGGATAAGCGGCACCCTCGAAAAACCAGCCAATCACACCAACAGGGATTGTTGGGTGTTCAAGCGAACATGCAAGTTAAGTGCTGAAAAGCAGAGACAAGGGGCTGCATAGCGATGGCGAGGAGGCCCGGCCGCCCGAACAATAGGGGGGAAGGGCTTCCCCCACAAGTGCGGACGGTGAACATGATATATGCAACCCACATCCCCAAAGGGAGGCGGAAGCGTGCACTTTCGAGGGGCGTATATGCGTTGGAGCAGTCGCCCCAAAGTTCAACCAATGGTCCTCTGCCCGATCACTTTTGATCGAAGGGACCACCCACTAGCATCTACCATGGAGGATTCGCCGCATTGGTTCTAGACCCAATCATTGTGGGTTTCACCTCACTAGAGTCCTTATGAATGGGCGGCAACTGAACCTGCTTTATCGGGATATAGTGCAAAAAAATGGGCATAGATCCCTCAAGGTTAAACCCACAAAGGCGACCTTTAAAGGCGTCATACCAGGTGTAGAGGCCAATTATCTGAGGCTCGATTACACTTGAGGTGGTCTTGGATCCCGGATAATTTCGAAGCGAGAGTTAATCCTCGACATAGTCCCGTTCATGATGGCTATCACGCCTTTGCTCAGACGAACCGCATTGCAAAGTTCAATGCGGTGCCGCACTATGCATACCTCAAGCTCAAGATGCGAGGCCCTCGAGGAGTCATTACGGTCAATGGAAACACTGAGCGCTCTTTCCGAATGAAGGAGCATCTGGCGGCCCTCATGGCGGAAGTACAAGCAACCTTTCAAGGAAATTCTCGGTCCGGCAATTAAGCGTCCGGACACCGTCAAAGCGCCGGAGTAACCTACAACAAGACCGCTGGGACATTCCGAGCAAGCGTAGCAATGCGGCTAACCCCAGCCCTCTCGAAATTGCGAAACCGATTTTCTGGCGTACATAACTACGCTCTGGAAATACCATGGGCATAGGGGAGGGCACGACCACGTCATGCCCAAAATGCGGCTCAACCGCACCGGGGGCTCGATTTTGTCATTCTTTTTCTTCTTACTTTCAGGACTCCACTCTCACGGAAGGCCTGTCCGTGATACAATCGCCGAACACACGATGCAACAGCCGGGAGGCGAGAAAGCTACGTCGAGTGTCCAAGTGGTCTCTATAACGAGCGGTATACTTGTTTCACATATCATCCATAGCTCGCCCCTAGAGGGACATGTCAAATAGTCCCATCTCTTGCTTATCGCCCTATTTGTATCGTCCGGCTTTTACTGCAGCCTTTTCGAATAAACAATACATAGCTTTTGTCTATTATTGCATTCCCTTTTTCTCTATATATGTTCATTAATGACATTATGCAACCGTACACTTTAGTGCGGCCAATACACCGAGGTCTTACGTACCCCGAATATGGTGTGAGAAGTCCGAACACTCTCATGAGTCGGCACCTCGAACTTATAGCATTATATGCATCGGCTCGAATCATGTCTTGGGTCAATAGTTGGGTTTGCCCAGCTCCATGTTTTGGTACCTTACGTTCCGTTATATCGGCTAAGGTAGTATTTGGGAGAACCAACTGCGATTGTGCCCCGGTTGAGCTGGGCTAAGAACCTCGGTGGAGAAACCTAAAACTGGCCGTCATGATAGGGTGAGAGCTGGTCATTGTTCAAGAGGTTTTGAGTCCCTAAAGACTTATGCAGCTTAGAGTGAGGAGTCGGCTTTGTCCGGCCTAGGCATGGATAAGCGCCCGAACTCGGTCTTCGAATACTAGGGGCTTCGCCAAAATTTAAAATTATAGAATTCTATGGCTAAGTGAGAGTGTTCAAGCATTATAGTCCGATTGCCTTGTTACGTTGTGTTAAGCGCCTCCCTCGAAGGACCCAAGAATGGGAAAAAAGCGCTCAAGTTTATCCGAACACCCGGCACTTTCGTGGCATGGGGCGAAGCCAATGACTCACCATCTCTCAAATTTAATAAGCGGCCGCATGAAGGTAATATTTTAAATTCAAAAGCGTTGCTTAGCGCATATGAACAAGTTTTTCAGCGTCTGAGGATAACAAATCCGAGTTTACTCAAAAATTACATCTTTGGAGCATTCATCCGCTATAAAGGCGGGTACCCTTGAGACGCCCTCATAATACATCTCGGGCTTGCGATGCTCCTTGTCGGCGGTGGTCCATCCGTCACAAGCTTCTCGGCGTCCATCTTGCCCAGTGCACTTTAGCACGGGCAAGGACCTCTGAGCACCTTCGATGCATCTGGGCGCTTGATGACTTCAAGCCATGGACATGCATCCACCGGCCACCTCACCGGCCAGAAGTAGCTCCCAAGCATGGCTTCCCGAGGCCACAGCCGGACTATTTGAACCTTGATTGCCTGTTCGGCCACCTTATGGAGCTCGACCGGCTGCTTGACTGGTCGCTCAAAGCACGGGTGTCCGGCCTCGGCATCTGAGACGAACACCTTCTCCATCGAGCTCCCTCTTCATTTCGGTAGAATCTTGTGACATCGGACACACTCAGGGAAGATCTGCGAATGCTCCTGGTGAGCTCCGGACTCGGGTAAGTAACAAGTAATTCACTTTATAGTGCTTGCTTTGCATAAAGAATGCCTTAGCCGCTGCTATCTTCTTCATCGCCTCAATTTCTTAGAGGGCTTTTTGGGCTTCGGCCTTGGCAGATTTAGGCGCTCTCAAGCGCGAGGCTGAGCTTCGGACTCTCGAGTCTTTGAGTCAAGCTCAAGCTCTCGTGTTTTTCACGAGATCCTGGAGCTCTTGCTGCACCTCCGCCACCGCGCCTCCTGCTTTTCTCGCTCGGCCGCGTTCCACGGCCGCATTGTCTTTGGCCTTGGACGCCGCTTTCTTGAAGTCGCCACCTCGGTTGTGGCCCTGTAATACTCACGTTGGTCCTGTCATTTTTTGCAACCACATCTTTTTTATATACTTACATAAGGTACTACTTACCTTCCTTATCCTCGAGCTGCTTCTTGGCAAGGCCGAGCTCGTTCTCGCACCGCTCGAGGCTCTGCTTCAATGCATCGACCTCCGCAGTCAGTGCGGCAGAGGTCAGCAGCGCAGCCTGCATTCCCATATTGACATACTTATGTTAGACTCCTGCGTATATGTTTTTGATCCTCAATTCGGCTTTTCTTTCCGAACACCAAACTGGGCATCGAGACTCTGTCTATCTGGTAATATTTTTACATATCTTAAATACATACCTCAAAGCACATTGTTAGAAGGTTGGCACATGCTTGATCAGCCCGCTCTTGGCGGGCCAGAACCTTGGATCACCGCACTCATAATAGTGCGGTGCTCCTCGTCGATTGAGGCGCCGTTAAGCACCTCCGGCCAGATTATCTGGTGCCTCCGGTTGGGCCGGAGGTCACGGTGTCGTAAACTTGCCCTTCTTAGTAGGGGCCGCTGCGGATGCGGAACCGTTGAAGGTTCGGTGCGGTGTCGGCTTCGAGGCGGACTTAGAGCCCTTCGGCTTTTATCCCCTTGTGCACAGAGTCAGGAGGTCGCCTTGCGGCACCTCCGAGACCACCCCTCTGGCTTGGACCCTTTTGGGACTCCACCTCGGCATCGTCCGTGGGGCGAGGGGCGTGTGATCGGAAGTGAAAGGCTATTCACATCCGGCGAATCCGAGATCCACTCGGCGAAGCGTCGAGATGGGCATGGGCGAACTGCATGATTATATTCGGTGTCGAAGATCTTTGTGCAATAAAGGCGCCATGAGTTATTACGGTATCCGGATACTTACGATTTTGCGGGGGCTTGGCCTGGATGGCCACTCCTCTTCGTAAATCGTGGGCGTTGGTGGAGTAGTCGGAGGAAGGGTCCTTCCCTTCTTGGACCCTCCGGCCCCTCGGTTAGGCGACCTTCCTTTCTGTCCTCCCCCCGGAGGGAGAGGCCTCTGTTCCTCCTCCTGCGTCTTCGTGGGAGGAGTGCGCCTCGAGTCATTGGACGATGAATCCGACACCGCGGCGCGGGAACTCTTCGAGTTCAGCGGCCTTCTTAGCCTTCTTCTCCGACACCACGTAAGGTGCGGAACTAGCAGCCCGTCAAGCGGGCGTCCGCTGGATCTTGAGGCAAAGGCGGACGGTCGATATGTTTGGTCTTCTTACGCCATTCTGTCAAAGGCAGGAGCTTAGATCCCACATAGAGTCAAACTATGAAAAACAAGTATCCCGTAAAGGGTAAAATAAGCTTACTATGCTGGCTTGGCGCTTCGCGCGGAATCCTTGATCCTCGGTGATGGGAGGGGGAACCTCGGCGCCCTTGAATAGCACCTTCGAGGCATCCTCGTGTGTTGTGTCAAAGAGCACGGTCGAGGAGTTTGGTCTTTGGGCTGGGTTGAGCTCCCATAAGTTAAAAGCCCGTCGTTGACACGGGAGGATCCGGCGGATGAGCATGACTGGACTACGTTGTGAGTTTAACCTTTTGTCCACCAGGTCTTGGGCCTTGAGTTTGGAGTCCGGTCCGCTCTTCCGAATTATCCCTGACGGGCCCTTCTCTTTGCAGGAGGTGAGCCGTGTGGGGATGCTAGATAGGAATTCGGGGCGCTGCCCATTCAGGGTCCGCAGCGGCTCGGTGATGTAGAACCACCCGATTGCCACCTTTATGGTCTCCATGAAGGAGCCCTCGAGCCATGTAACGTTGGGCATCTTGCCCACCATGGCGCCCTCCGCACTCCGCTTGCTGGCCGCCCACTACCTTGGCTTGACATTGAAGGTCTTGACCATAAGCGAAGTGGGGCTTGATGCGGAGGAAGGCCTCGCACCTGACGATAAGCGCCGAGATGTTGAGGGCGAAGTTGAGGGCCACATCATGGAAATCCAGGCCGTAGTAGAGCATGAGCCCTCGGACAAATGGTGAAGTGGGAAACCTAGTCCGTGGAGGAAATGGGTGAGAACACCACCCTCTCATGGGGCACAGGGGTGGGGATGAGCTGCCCCTTATGCAGGAGCCGGTGCGCAATGTCTTTAGACAAGTATCCGGCCTCCCTCGACTTCTTGATGTGTCCCTCGTGGCGGAGGAGACCATCCACTTGCTGCCGCTCGGACATGGCTGGAGAAGGTTGAGGTGGGATGTGCGGACTTGGCCGCTGGAGCTCGAGTGCGTGGAAATGGATAAGCAAAGGAGGAAGAAGGCATAGATGAGAAAGGTGGATCCTTATCCCCTTATGTGGGCGGACGAAACTATGTGCCCCCCACCAGCCTGGTAAAACTCGCTTATCTCCCAAGCGCCATAATTTATGGCACGGTTGGGTTACCCACGCCCGTATTGATGAGAATCCCAGAATAAGGGGACACGATCTCTGCCGACAAGACATGCCAAGGAAATGGCCTCGCTAAAGCCTTGAGGTGGAGACAGTAAAAGCGATTTGAATAAAGGCTTGGCCGTGGTGTGATGTCACCTGCGGAATCGTCGTGATTGGATTTGTGTAAATATTATTCTCTCTATGGTGGTATGTGGAACTTATTTTGCGAGCGGGACACTATCCTTGTGTTCAAAATCTTCTATGAAGTATTCGGAGGAGGAACCCGCCTTGCAATGCGAAGATAATATGCTCGCCGGACTCGTGCGTCATTGAAGCCTGGTTCGAGAGCTCTTGAGGAGTCAGTTAGGGGTGTCCGGATAGCGAACTATAACCTTTGGCGGACTCTGGACTATGAAGATACAAGATTGAAGACTTCGTCCGTGTCCGGATGGGACTTTCCTTGGCTGGAAGGCAAGCTTGGCGATCTGGATATGTAGATCTCCTCCCATTGTAACCAACTACATGTAACCCTAGCCCTCTTGATTGTCTATATAAACCGGAGGGTTTTAGTCCATAGGACGAACAACAATAATACCATAGGCTAGCTCCTAGGGTTTAGCCTCTCTGATCTCGTGGTAGATCTACTCTTGTACTACCCATATCATCAATATTAATCAAGCAGGAGTAGGGTTTTACCTCCATCGAGAGGGCCCGAACACAGGTAAAAACATCGTGTCCCTTGTCTCCCTATTACCATCCGCCTAGTCGAGCAGTTCGGGACCCCTACCGAGATCCGCCCGGTTTTGACACCGGCCAGTCGGTTTCCTCAACAGCGGTCCCACTTGTAAGGCCAACTCCAACGCCACGACCCTAAGCGGACCTCGATTTTGCTGGATTGTATCCGTTTGGGTAGGGAAATGAAGTGCGTGTCAAGGCCATTTCTCGGATCACGGTGGGCGTCTGCGTCCAGCAGCGGGCGCATCCGGCCGCGTACATTTTTCTTTGCAAACACATATATATTTTTCATTATTGATTTTTGGTACATGGAAATACATCACCAAAATTTGACTAGAAAATCAAGACCAAAGAAAACAAGAACCACAAGAATACATTTTAGAAGATATCCAACTTCCATAACTGCTCCTGTAAGTTGAATTAGTGCCTTCTCGATGCATTCATTGTTGATCTGCGGAGGCTCGATCTTGCGTGCTTCTTTCTTCTTGAGTGTAAAGAAGTAGACATTGCTTCCTCGCATCTAGTCTCATGTCTAGCCTCTATTCTATCAACAAGTGCACTAGTCTCATCTCTAGCCTCTATGCTAGCTAAAAGTGCTAGAACATCTACTAAATTGCACCTATCAATATATCAATGTACTCTTCTTCCCAATACCAAAACTTGCATCCATTCCACACAATAAAATTTTAAGATAGCACAACTAGTCTAATCCGAGAGCACAACCGAAGTTAAAGTAGCACATACCCCAGCGGTTGAGCACTTGATGAACACCCATCCGGGATGTTCGGCATTATGAACACGGCGCCAAGACCTTCTTTGGGCGGTTAAATGCATGCGTAATGAGTAACAGCGGTGCAGAAAGCGAGCTTTTGGGCCAGCAAGGCCCGGCCGACCGCCATTCATGTATCTGTCGGCGGACCACCGGCAGTGTAGATCCGGCGGCTAGTGGAGGTCGATACACGCATGCGGCCTTGCGGCGCTGCGGGGCATTACGGCCCGGTGCGGCGATCCATGGCGTAGCCTTGACCTCGCACAACCGGCGAGCTCAAGCCCGACCGGATCCACTCCAAATTCGGCCACCGGGTGCGCAAAACACATAGCCGTGGTTGGGTAGCTCCAATGCATCGAGGGAAAGGGGGCTGGCGGCAGCGTCCGACTGCTGTGGTGTTAGCCTAAGCGGCGTGGAGGACCAACCGTGTGGGGGTGCAAAGTGGCTTCGCTCGTATGGGGGACGGAAGCCATCCCGCGTGGGCGCTAGGTCTGACGGGACGACCTTGTCGTCAGTGTGTGACCTATGTGGCAACCGTCGGCTCCCCACTAGCCTCTTCGTTGACATGTGGTCCCGTTCCAACATGTCAGTGAGACGACAATGAGTCCTTTTGTACAATTTCCGAACGGATGTCAATGCAGGACGGGGCACCTCTTCGTGTACCGTGGCAACCGTCCACCTACTCTTCGCCTTTCCCTCTCGATTTGGAACTGCTGTCGCATGCTCTTCCTCCCTCCTCCATTTGCCTTCACCCTTCCTTCTACCATAGTTCGATCGTCTTCTCCATGGAGGGAACAGGCTGGAAACGACCCCGTTATTCTTGCCCCGATCTGATTGATGACGTGGTGGAGGAACTCATTGATCGGTGCGACATCATCACCTCGGCTAGCATGGCAGGTTCGTTCAAGACCATTCTCGACTCAACTAATAACATCATTACAAAGAACCCAAGGGCCCAGGAGCGGTTTGATCTCCCCTATCACCATGACCCTGGCGGCGGTAGCGGCAGCAGACGACGAGGCCTACGCCTTGTGCAAGTTGGTGCCACTTGATAATGATACATGTGATGTTAAGATGCCATCGTTTGAGGGTAAGAGCTTGGGCATGCGCAAATGGAGATTGGGTTGTTTATATTGGGTACAAGCTGCGAGTGGGAACTTGTGAATGTGTACACTCGTCACGGATTCCACTTCAAAAATCTCAGACTGCCCAAAGGTTGAGCACACGGTTTTCTACATACGTTCAACTACGATCATGGTGGTATGTCGTCTACGGAAGATAGCAATGTGTCAAGTTCCCGACCGCTCTTGGGATTTAATGGACTATGGAGTTGTTGCTATCTTGACAAGCTTGTTGCCTTCCTTCATAGTTCATTGGATGGATATTGCTCAAAAATCAGTTTCTATACATGGGCGTGTACTATGATGCAATTCCATCTGAGGGTCTTGTGTTTGCTGCCACCACTCGTGGCCTTTGTTTTCATGGAATCCTTATGCTTCGATGCGTTTATCTTCCACCGTAATTATAATTGTTTCATCCACATGCATACTTGGGTTAGCTAGTTTCCCTTTACTAATTAACCTTCTTGTGTTTCCAAGGTCACATGAACATTCCACCACCTATACTTGAAAATATTTATAACCAAGGGGGAGATGACGATGATGATGATCGCGAGAATGTTTTGTTGGAACTAATCTATAATCCAACATGTATCCTCGTTGTCGTTGTGTGTTCATGACTTGTTGTATGTAATGAATGGTACATTTGCATATGCATGTCACAAACTTAATTTATAAATGGTTTTCGACTCACTTCTTGGAGTGTTAGTGCCAATAGTATAGCTTGACATCGTAGTAGTATGAAGTTGCCACATCGGATAGAGCCAACCAATAGTTAGTTCAAGTTAGATCAACTAGAGTTAGGTGTAGCATGGAGGCGAGAAATATGGTGATAGCATGTTGCGTGAGGTGGGCTTGGGCGTAGTATGATGTAGGCCGCGAGGGCTGCCGTGTTTCCTACTCCTCCGGTCTAAATGTGGAGAAGATTTGGTTGAGTTCTTCCTCCTTTTGCCGACACGTGGGACATCCAACATCCAGGTCATGTCATGCAAGAAAATGGAGTGGTAGTTGAAGCCACATGATGTGCATCTTGGGTTAAGCGTAAATAGAATCTTACTACTCTTGAGTAACTCCAAAAGCGGCCACGAAGATCTTTATTGGATTTGTTTCTCATCACTAGCACGTCAAGGTGAAAGATGTGCAGGTTGATTGGGTCCTCTTGCGTTTTCAACGACATGTGGGACCGCATGTGAACAAGCAGACGATGGGCTCCAGCGTCTGTAGCTGGTGAGAAGAGAGATAGAGGAGGGCTGAGCACGGACTCGAGGAATTTTTTACGTAACCAACACCTCGATATAGGCTCGATATAGTGGGGTGGCATGGGGCATAACTAGCATTCATGTCTAGCTGTGATGCGTCACACGGCAGCACCCACACGAGAGTCCCATCCGACACCAATTTTCTTGGAGTCTATGCTCTGACCATCTCTTCTCCCTCCTGTTTTCTCGAGCAAGTACAATAGAGCTGAGTCGGTGGCTATAAGAAATAAACTAGTATATTCTTGCTTAGTTGGAGGAAAGAAAAGAGGTGAGAGAAGGTAGCGGGCTCTTGGTGAAGAGCCAGCTCTAGCGATGCTCCTAGACACTTTGTGAGAGTGAAAGCTGGGCCAAATAATAAAAATAGTACATTCTTCTAATTAACTATTGTATACATCGGCTATAAGATGGGCTATAGATGACATGGCAATGACATATAGGCAGCGATTGGCTATACTATTAACCATGCCCTCGGCCATCGCGGTGGGCGGGGTGGGGGTTTGCCGATAGTCGGTTTGCTCAACTGCAGTCCCACTTGTAAGTGAAAATGCAACACATCACGCATTCCCCCTTGAGCGGCATGCCAGACCAACCGTGTGGGGGTGCGACAGGAACATGGCAGGCTTTTCCTTTTGAACTTGTAACTTGTAAAATTTGGTTCTGCTCCATGGCGCGACCAATAGATAGAAATTATGATTTTCCCTAGAGTAATGAGAAGTTTGGTTACGGCGCGGTTCATGCATAGATACGTCTGAAAATTATGAAGTTGATGCGAAAGGTAAGATAATAACTAGTAGTACCATATACTACTACATGAATTTGACGGAAAGATAAAGATACATACGGATCCATCAATGACATCCTCACGCCCTAGTGCGTCGGGTCACCAACCGACGTGTGAGGAGCAGCGACGTTGGCGGCGAGCTCAACGTGCTTCTGAACAATGCTGTCCAGGGTTGCCCTGCGGTCCAAGAAGGCCAGCGTCCTATCGTCCTCCTCTTGCATGAAGTAGTCCTTGTGGACGATTTGCGTGTAGACGTGGGTGATTAAGTCGATGGTATCTTGCTGCGCCAGGCGCTGTGCGGCGAGCGCGACCTCGAGGTGTACATTCTCCGGCGCGACGGTGGGTAGTCGCAGGGCCACCAGTGTGTCGAAGAGGTTGTCACCATAGAGGTCGTTGAGGGTGGCGGGCATCGGAGAGCCTGGGCGCGTGGCATGGAGGCACACGTCAAGGTCGTCCGCGAGCTTCTTGACAATGGGGAACTTGTCGAGGAAGCTAACGAGGACCTCGTCGAACAAGGAGATGGAGCTGTCGTCCAAGCGGCCCCTCACCCTGGTGGCCTCAAGCACGACCTGGAGATGTTCCTCGGTGCCCGGCTGCGGGCGACGTCGTGGACCATCACAGCACCGATCGGTGATGCTCGCGCTCATCACCTCCATGGCTCAAGCTTCTAGTCAACTGATCTTGCGATTGGAGTGATCACTCTCGCCCTTGGTTAGGGTGTGTAGGTGCGTAGGATTTCGTAGATTGGACTGGCGGAGAGCCTTTATATGAGAAGTGCATTTGCATTGAATTCACGTGTGTGTTGGCCATCTACTCCTCGGCCCTCTCTTTTGCCTTTGGCTGTGTGTGGGTAGGCCAACCACTGTTGGGCTGGCGTGTCATACACCCAAAGGCAAGTCACGATGAAGTCAACAGTTCGTCCCCCTCCGTCTTGGGTCTTGATATAGTCATCTCACGGACCTCTAGTTGGGGCCAAAGCGAGAGAACTTTGATGTTTACTGGTTTATTGGTCCCCTTTGCATTTTGCGCCAAGTTTTGAACTTTAATTTAACTAATAAAATGTTAATGCATGTAACCAAATTTTTGTGTAAGTCACCTTACGAAAACCAAATAATCTCAAAACACTTAGGCACGGTACATTAACTCCCTCCTCGTTTCTTATTTCGTGACATACTATCAACCAATGAGAGATGTGGAGTGCGTGCATGCTTCCAATGACTTGAGACTACCAAACATGACATGCAGTGGTTAGTTCATTGCATGTAATCCTATTAATTGGCAAAAAGACATTAAGTTCTCTCGCTGGTAGGAATAAAACAATACACCATGTATTTATTTACAGAGGGAGTAGTACATTTTTTGTGACATGCATTACTAGATATTGCTAGTCAAATACTAAATCCAGATGGACATGGTAGTACTACTAAATCCAGACGATGGTGCTAGTACTAGTAGTAGTACTACCAATGTAGTAGCACTGTACTACCCGTTGGTCAAATTATTACGTGATGCTCCTCACAGTGAAGTGACAAGACCCTGCGCCGAAGATGACACCTGAGTACAGGCGCTGTGTTCGGCATAAACTAGCCTCACCGTCTGCAGTCACTATCATCATGGCTGTAGAGCTAGCCTGCTTAAACTAGCCGTGTTTGACATAATTTCCGATGCGTAGATGCCCGTGCATTGCGAAACACCAAGATTGGGGTGGGCGGTGCCGGCGGTGGCCATCGCGCCAGATATTTTCATGGCCTTATAGATGTGGTGGGGAGGAGATAAGCCTGATTGTGAGAGACAAGGAGTTGTTTGTAAATAGGGAATAAGTGCGGGCATCTTTTTGCAAAACTGGAGAAGTTTGGTTTGTATGCGTCAGATCTAGATCCGACGGCTATTGATGAAAGATTGTAGGCACAACATCATCACCAACACATGACCTCTTTGATTCATAGGATTTTGAAAACGCAGGAATAGGACACGGCAATATTACAAGTTTCAAACTGATATTACAAATGTTAGGAGTAATGTTGCACCTACGAAGAGGGAATCTAGGAAGTTTACGTAAGAACTTTTGTTACTTTAGGTGGATGCAGCATTATCGTACAAACTAAAATCCACCGCCCTGACAAGTCACTAATGGGCAAATAATTTTTTGAGTCTCTTGCCACTTGATGTTTCAAAAACAAATTCAGCTTCTCCGGAGACTTTGTCATTTAGGCTCAGACGCTTGCGGTGATCAACCGCCATTCATTGTTGCGCCAAGGAACACCAAACCTCATTACCTTGGCGCACTTGCCTCGAACAAAGAACACAGCCAATTTAATCTCAAATGTGCTGCCTCGGTAGTCGATCAAATCAATTTATGTAAGATGGAGATCAAGGCATTCGATGAGATCGTTATAGTGCAGCACATTTTTCACTTTCGGGACTTTTTATACGCAAAGAAGAGAACATATTAGAGCAGCTGGCTGTACAAGATTGCCGTGTCATCAAGAGGTACCAATATCATTCGCTACTACGATAGGGTTGGCTGGCTAGTGATATTTTTTCACTCACTCTCTCTCTCTCTTTCTCTTTCCTCTCATTTACCTAGGAGCACGTGAAGAGCTTGGGCACTTGTTGCCTTCCACTATGTGGTGATGCCATATTTCTCAAAAGTATGCCACATAATACGCATCAATGTCAAATCAAAATATTTTGGCACCGCTCTCGCGATGTGAGAGAGTTGGCGCTGCTATGCACACAAACCCACATGTATAAACAAATCAATCAAACCAACTACACCAGCCTCTCACTCTCCTAAACAAGTGTTTTTATTGCCTCAGTCCTCTCTCTCTCTCTCCCATGCAAGTGTTTTTTCATTGCGTGAGTTAATTTAGTCCGGAGCAAAGTAGGTGATCCAGATTGGGGCACCGGTGAGCAATGGTGGGGCATCGATGCCAAATGCATCATAAGTGAATTTGGCACGTGATGTCTACTACGCATAACTTTATTCTTGTAGGCAGCGTGTTGGGCCTCCAAGCCTTGAGTTTCATAGAGACGATAGCAATTTCACCTCAAGTGGATGACCTAAGGTTCATCAATCCGTGAGAGGTGTAGGATGAAGATGGTCTCCCTCAAGCGACCACGCAACCAAATACAAAGAAATCTCTTGTGTCCCCAACACACCAATTACAATGGAAAATTTTATAGGTGCACTAGTTCGGCAAAGAGATGGTGATAAAAGTGTAATATGGATGGTAGAAGTATATTTTTATAATCTTAATAAATAAAAACAGCAAGATACAAATAGTAAACAGGCACAAAAATGGTATTGCAATGCTTAAAAATGAGGCCTAGGGTCCGTACTTTCGCTAGTGCAACCTCTCAACAATGCTAACATAGTTGGATCATATAATTATCCCTCAAAGTGTAATAAAGAATCACTCCCGAGTTCCTATTAGCGGAGAACAAAAGGTAGGAAATGTTTATAGGGCACAAAACTACCTCAAAGCTATTCTTTCCGTTTGATCTATTCAAGAGTTTGTACTAGAATAACACAAAGCTGTTTTTTCCGTTTGATCTATCCTCGAGTTCCTACTAGAATAAAACCAAAGAAAATTCATATGCATAATACTCAATCCACACAAAGAACTATAAAGAGACCCCAAAGTTTCCGTCGGAGAAAACCGTGCAGCAACCCCTATGCATAGATTACCCCAATATCACATTTGGAATCCATGAGTTGAATGCCATAACACATATCAAGTGAATAAATAGGACACCTCATTGTCACCTCAAGTATTCATATTGCAAGACATATATCATGTGTTTTCATCTCTGAATATTCAATCCGACAGGACAAAACTTTGAAGTGTAAAGATTCAATTCATCATAACAAGAGTATAGAGGGGAGAAACATCATATGATCCGACTATATTAACAAAGCCAATCATAAAGATCACGAGAGAGAGAGAGAGAGAGAGATCAAACACATAGCTCTTGGTACAAACCCTCAACCTCAAGGGTGGACTACTCCCTCCTCATCGTGGTGGCGCCGGGATGATGAAGATGGCCACGGAGATGATTCCCCCTCTGGCGAGGTGCGGAATGGGTCTAGATTGGTTTTCGGTGGCTCTGAGCCTTGCGGCGACGGAACTTCCGATCTAGGTTAACCCGATCTAGATTAACCCGAAGGGGTGCGAGAGGCCACCGAGGTGGGCACAACCCACCTGGGCACACTAGGGGGGCTTGGCGCGCCCTGGTGGGTTGTGCCCCCATCGGGGCACCCCCCAGGTGCAGCTTTGGCCCATTGGGTTCCTTCTGGTCCATAAAAAATCTCCGTGGAGTTTCATTTCGTGACTCCGTTTGGTATTGATTTCCTGTGATGTAAAAAACAAGCAAAAAACAGCAACTGGCACTGGGCACTGGGTCAGTAGGATAGTCCCAAAAAATGATATCAAGTTGCTATAAAATGATTGTAAAACACCCAAGAATGATAATATATTGGCATGAATACTTCATAAATTATAGATACCTTGGAGACGTATCAGCATCCCCAAGCTTAATTCCTGCTCGTCCTCGAGTAGGTAAATGACAAAAGAAATAATTTATGAAGTGTGAATGCTAGCAAAGTGCATAAGTTTGATCAATGACAATTTCAATAACTTTTCTAGCATCATAACAGCAATTCTTTCTCATAAAATTTCTCATGTTGTAGTGGCAACCAATTCACATGTTAAGGTTTAAACAATGAACTCTCTTGAAACCCAACAACCTATGTTCTTAGTCACCAAGCAATTGCAATTCAACATATTCAACGGAGTTTAAGTAAGAGCTCCACATACTCAACCATCTTATAGTCTTCTACGGTTTGCTAACACTCACCGCATACACATGAGCAAAACGTTTCAACGGACACATAGAAAGATAGGGGCTTATTGTTTTGCCTCCCAATGTATTCACCTCAAGGGTGATGTCAACAATAATAACTCATGCTACCCATATTCAACCGGACATATGTGCCTAGATCTTACCTCACCACATGATGCTTGCCAAAAGAGACAAATAAAAAGGAATAGAGAGAATAACTTTGACTCTTACATGAAAGTAAATACATAAAAGTAAAAGATAGGCCCTTCGCAGAGGGTAGTAGGGATTTGTAGAGGTGCCAGAGCTCAAAGTGA
Organism: Aegilops bicornis; assembly: GCA_021605145.1. Lineage (NCBI taxonomy): Eukaryota > Viridiplantae > Streptophyta > Magnoliopsida > Poales > Poaceae > Aegilops > Aegilops bicornis. The sequence goes on from CM038669.1 coordinate 576,317,973, forward strand.
AAACTGAGAGATAAAAACATTTTGAGAGCTATACTTTTCCCACCAACGAAAATGATTTAGAGCCCCCAACACTTTACATGTTAGATATATCATAGGCGGTTCCCAAACAAAAAATAAAGTTTATTCCTTTGTCCACCATACTTTCACTTTCCATGGCTAGCCGTATCCACGGGTTCCCTCCATACTAACACTTTCCAAGGAATTTATTATTTGAAAACATAAATTAAATTCATTTTTCATTTCGGGACTGGGCATCCCCAAAACCTTTGCCTTACTCTCGTGCAATGACAAGTGAATAAACACTCATGGTGAGAATAACACATCTAGCATGGACAATATTGGCCACCCCTCACCGCCTTGTGTGGTGATGCACGAGCACACAAAAGAGAAAGTTATTTTTGAAAAATAGAGATGGCACATAAAATTTGGTTAGAACGGCACAGGAATACCGCATGTAGGTAGGTATGGTGGACTCTTGAAAATAAGCTTTGGGTTTAAGGGTTTTTGGATGCACAAGTAGTATCTATACTTGGTGCGGAATTTTTGGCTAGCAAAGATAGGGGGCAAGCAGCACATGTTGAAGGATCTATGACAATATGACTTCTATGTGAATATGAATAAACATAAATCATTACGTTGTCTTCCTTGTCCAACGTCAGCAATTTTGGCATATAATATTTTGATGGGGGCTCACAATCACAAAAGATTTCCATGATAGTGTGTTTGCATGTGAAATTTCTCTTCCTTATACTAATTATTAAGTGAATTGCTCGTATGACCAATATTGTGATTGTCAAGCCTCAAAAGATTTCACTTTCTAAACCCAAATGTGAAGCTACCACTAGGCATGATATGATTTCAACTTCATGACATTCAATTTATTCAACAATTTACTCATAGGATATAAGTGAAGCACAAGAGTAAATGACAAGCTACTCCAAAAAGATATAACTGAAGATCAAATGAGTAGCCAAGTAAATAGATAGCTATGTGAGGACCCTCTCTTATTTAAAACTTTCAGATCTAAGTAATTTATTAAAACAACAAGAAAAACAAAACAAAATGACATTTCAAAGAAAGCACACATCATGTGAAGAAGCAAAAACTTAGGCTCAACCGATACTAGCCGATAAATGTTGAAGAAGAAAGGTGGGATGCCTACCGGGGCATCCCCAAGCTTAGATGATTGAGACTTATTGAAATATTATCGTGGGGTGCCTTGGGAATCCCCAAGCTTGAGCTTTTGTGTCTCCTTAATTCCTCTCATATCACGGTTTCCTAAATCTCAAAAGCTTCATCCACACAAAACTCAACAAGAACTCGTGAGATAAGTTAGTATAAACCAATGCAAAAACTTTATCATTCTCTACTGTAGCAAATCACTAAAATTATTATTCAACAGTTCCAACTAAATGCCTCTGCATATTTAATACTCCTATTCTCAAATAGAATCATTAAACAAGCAAACATATGCAAACATTACACCAATCTGCCAAAACAGTACAGTCTGTAAAGAATGCAAGAGTATCAATACTTATTCAACTCCAAACATTAAGAAATTATACCACACTGTAGAAAATTTATCAGAGCTTAATTTGCAAAAAGTTTCAACATTTTATCACACCATGACTTTTCTAGGGAATTTTTGCAACATCGATAAACTTCCTATTTTCAAAGAGCAACAAGTAGACTTGTAAAATAAGCATAGTAAAGGCTATCAAAGCCACTTTTATTGAAATAGAAGATGCAAAACATTATTCTAAATAGCACCAAGAAAATCCTAACAAAATAAAATGACGCTCGGGCAAAACACATATCATGTGACGAATGAAAACATAGCTCCAAGTGAGGTTACCGATAATGTTGGAGACGAAAGAGGGGATGCCATCCGGGGCATCCCCAAGCTTAATTGTTTGGATATTCCTTGAATATTTCCTTGGGGGTGCCTTGGGAATCCCCAAGCTTAGGGTCTTTTCACTCCTTATTCTCCTCATATCGACATCTCACCCAAAACTCGAAAACTTCAATCACACAAAACTTAACGCAACTTCGTGGGATAGGTTACTATGATAAAGAGCAAACAATTTCACTTTGGTACTGTCAAAGACAAGATTCATAATTGTTTCCACATAATTCCTACTTTACCATACCATTTCCACAATTTATATTGAGCAATATAAGCCATAGAAACTAGGAAACAAGCAAACTATGCATTGAAAACAGAATCTGTGAAAAACAGAACAGTCTGTAGTATTCTGGACTCAAACCATACTTATGCTACTCCAAAAATTATGAAACAAATTGGAACACGTGAGATATTTGTATATTAAACTCCTTCAAAAGAATCAACTCAAAAGCACTCTTCTGTTAAAAATGGGACTTATTTTCGTGAGCGCAAAAGTTTCTGTTTTTCAGCAGGGTCAAATCAACTATCACCCAACATGATCCCAAAGGCTTTACTTGGCACTTTATTGAAACAAAAGCAATAAAACATGATCAATTATGTAAGCGTAATCATGTTAACACACAAAAACAGTAGGTAAAAGTGTTGGGTTGTCTCCCAACAAGCGCTTTTCTTTAATGCCTTTTAGCTAGGCATGATGATTTCAATGATGCTCGCATAAAAGATAAGAATTGAAACATAAAGGGAAGCATCATGAAGCATAAGTTACTCTCTCATAATAATTTTCAGTAGCATCATGAATAGATTCATCAATATAACCATTAATAAAGCATTCTTTTCATGGTCCACAAGCATAGAAAATTTATTACTCTCCACATAACCAATTCTATTCTAATTCATAATAGTGGGAGTAACATAGGAAGCTCGAATACTGTAAATTGTTCACATAGTAAGAGAGTAATGTTCAGTAAAAGGATATTCAAAATTATGCCAATAATTATCACTACTTTTTATAACATAAGTGTCATCACAATAATCATCATAAGTAGGAGGCATGCAATCATCATAGCAAATTTGATCATTCAAAGTAGGGGGGCTAAAAAGATCATCTTCATTAAACATAGCCTCCCCTAGCTTGGGACAAACATTAATTGCAGCAAATAAATTCTCAAAACATTGCATACTCATCAAACATATCATCCCCAAGCTTGTGGTTTTGCATATCATCACAATCATTCTTATCAATAGCATGAATGGCACCAATAGTATAGCAAACATTATTATCATATTCTTCCAAGCAAGTGCTAAAAAGATTTCCAAGATTATAAGAAGTAGCATTATCTTCCCAATCATAATCATCACAACAAGCAATAGGCATAACAAAATCATCATCAATAGTGCTCTCGGACATTGTGCCATAAGACATAGAAGTAATATCATCATCAAGTGCATCATCCTCCATAATTATTTTTGATTCATTTTCATGGGAAACAACAATAATAGGAGTCACATTATTTGGGGAGATACCTTTTTACCTCTCTTATTCCTTCTTTTCTTCTTCTTCACCACATCATGTGTGGGTTTAATTAATTTTTTCGAGCTCCTTGTTGAAGAGATTGATTGGATAGGAAGCTCCTCCTTGTTACCTGATTCATCATAATAAACACTAGGAGGGCATTTTCCCTTTCATTAGTACTTTCTTCATATTCCATATGTTTTCTTGTGTCTAGATTGTTGGCAATATAATGATTCTCAATGCAATTTATCACACAAAACATAATAAATTTCCTCCAGATCAAAATCAAGAAATCTCTTGAGATTAAATTTTGGAATACCCTTAGTTATACGTTTCAATTCTTCCAACCCCAAAATAAGACTAAGATGTTTATGATGCTCAAGGGTAATAAAGTTATCACAAAGTTTGGACACGATTTGATCATGAAAGAATTTGCATTGGAGACTTAAATGACCATGTTCATTGCAAAGTTCACAAGGATGGCAGAAAAAATTAAATCTTTCAGCACAATCATCTAGCCTCTCTTGCAACATTTTTGTTTCTAAATATTTATTCTTCTTGCCAAATCTATCTTCCCTTTTGGTGTGCAAAGGCACTCCCAATTCACTTAGCATAAAAAGTGACATGCTTATAAGAAACATTTTTGTCATGACTTGTGCAATCATCATTAGCATTTAGGATATTCAAAGAATTCATACTAACAACATTGCGATCATTCTCATCATTCAAATATTTCGTGGCAAACATTTTATTGACTTCTTCTTCTTCTAACAACTGAGCACAATTTTCCGAACCATCATTTTCAAGAAAGATATTATAAAGATGATCAATAATGTGATGCAACCTCAATTCCATTTTTATGTAGTTTTCTTCAATAAACCAATCTAGTGATAAAACAAGAAACTAAAAGATTTAATTGAAAGATCTAAAGATATACCTTCAATCACACACCTCCCCGGAAAAGACGCTAGAAAAGAGCTTGATGTCTACTACGCAATTTTATTCTTGTAGACACGTGTTGGGCCTCCAAGCGCAGAGATTTGTAGGACAGTAGCAATTTTCCCTCAAGTGGATGACCTAAGGTTTATCAATCCGTGAGAGGTTTAGGTTGAAGATGGTCTCCCTCGAACGACCCTGCAACCAAATACAAGAAATCTCTTGTGTCCCCAACACACCCAATACAATGGCAAATTGTATGGAATTGCACTAGTTGATGAAGAGATGGTGATAAAAGTATAATATGGATGGTAGAAATATATTTTTATAATCTGAATAAATAATAACAGAAAGGTAGCATATAGTAAACGGGCACAAAAACGGTGTTGTAATGCTTAAAAATGATGCCTATGGTCCGTACTTTCGCTAGTCTCAACCTCTCAACAATGCTAACATAGTTGGATCATATGATTATCCCTCAAAGTGTTATAAAGAATCTCCGAGTTCCTATTAGTGGAGAACAAAAGATAGGAATTGTTTGTAGGTCAGGAAACCACCTTAAAGCTATTCTTTCCGTTCGATCTATTAGGGAGTTAGTACTAGAATGACACAAAGCTATTTTTACCATTTGATCTATCCTAGAGTTCGTACTAGAATAACACCAAAGCATATTCATATTCATAATACTCAATCCACACAAAGAACTATAAAGAGACCCCATAGTTTCCATCGAGAGAATAACGTGCATCAAGCCCTATGCATAGATTACCCCAATATTACATGAAGTCATGAGTTGAATGCCATAACACATATCAAGTGAATCAATAGGATACCTCATTGTCACCTCAAGTATTCATATTGCAAGAAATATATCATGTGTTTTCATCTCTGAATATTCAATCCGACAAGACAAAACTTTGAAGGGTAAAGATTCAATTCATCGTAACAAGAGTATAGAGGGGAGAAACATCATATGATCCGACTATATTAACAAAGCCCATGATATAGATCACGAGAGAGAGAGAGAGAGAGAGAGAGAGAGAGATCAAACACATAGCTACTGGTACAAACCTTCAACCTCGAGGGTGGACTACTCCCTCCTCATCGTGGTGGCTGCCGGGATGATGAAGATGGCCATCGGAGATGATTCCCCCCTCCGGTAGGGTGCCGGAATGGGTCTATATTGGTTTTCAGTGGCTACGAAGCCCTGCGGCGGCGGAACTTCTGATCCAGGTTAACCTTGAAGGGTTTCGGAATATTTGGGAATTTATAGTGCAAAGAGGGGGTGCGGGAGGCCACCGAGGTGGGCACAACCCACACAGGCGGCGCCCGAGGCTGGGCGCCTGGTGGGTTGTGCCCCCCTTGGGGCACCCCCCAGGTGCAGCTCTGGCCCACTGGGTTCCTTCTGGTCCATAAGAAATCTCCATGGAGTTTCATTGCGTTTGGACTCCGTTTGGTATTGATTTCCTGTGATGTAAAAAACAAGCAAAAAAGCGACAAGCGCCTTTGGGCCTTTGGGTCGATAGGTTAGTCCCAAAAGTGATATAAAGTTGCTATAAAATGATTGTAAAACACCCAAGAATGATAATATATTGGCATGAATACTTGATAAATTATAAATACGTTGGAGACGTATCAGCACGTGTTTTGGCCTACGTAGTGGATGGCCGTTATAGCCCACTTTTGTACTACCTCGTATTTAGTATAAAATTTTAACCATAGATTTACCTAAGAAAATGCCAATGCATGTCACCAAAAATTATACCATTTGAAATTATGTTCAAATACGAATCCAACGATATAATTTTTAGTGACATGCATTAACATTTTGTCAGTTATATCTATGGTCAAATTTTGATACTACAAAATAGGAAGAGTAAACCAGGACGGAGGTAGTACTTGCTCTTAGGGTAACCCTAAAGTTACTAGTCTAAGTTACTTTCCACTATGACTAGCTTATGCTACTATAGTAGTACAACAAAAAAACGATGCAGGTGATCACGTGAGAAAAAATACTAAAAACATTTCTTTCGGTGCAATGTGTAGATGCAGTTTTGAACACTACACTTGTCATCGTAATTTGGGAAAATTACGAAAAAATTGAGCTACGTTGTGATTACCGTTTACTAATAGGAAAGAAGTTTCACCTCGATGATTAGCTTCTCCATGCACAGAAAGCATGTAAGGAATCCAACAACTGATCAGTTGGGGCCGATAGATTTTATTGCCAAGATCTTCACTGTGCCCATAGACTGTGTCAAGCTTGTGCGAATCATTTTTTGGAAGACGGTCGTAAATACATCAAGAAGAAATTTAAAAATGTGAATTTCAAGAAGACGGAGAAGAAGATAAGTGTTGTACCTGAACGATTAAGGATCCAATAAAGAGTTCGAAGAATTTGGCAGACGAGTACACCAACGCTGTCAATTTCGGTGCGTCAATGACCCTGATTTTTGTTGGACCTTCTAGATCAGATACAAGCAATCTCTCAAGGAAGGCGCATTCTCAATGACCATAACGTGGAACAGCTGGAGTGATCTCTTCCCAATTGATGTCTTATTGCGGGGCCAACAAGACACTAAATCCGTCGGAGATTAAATCGAGGCGATGTGGAGGCTAATGAACCCGTGGATCTAATCAAGACAAAGGTACTTTCGAGCCTTGAGTATAGCTGCGGAAGCGAGTGCTCCATAGCCTTCTTGAGATGACAACGTCTAAGAGGTCGAGATGCTTGAATTGAGGAGAAGAAGGGCGGTCGCGGCATTAATCTAGGGAAGATAGCGAGGCGAAGGCGGGCACAAAGCGTTGGCGTGAAGCGGAGCGTGGATGGCGGCGAAGGCGACATCGTCCAGCTTCAAAGTTGATCTTCTCGAGCTGATCTAGGCGGGGATAAGAACCACTCGTCGAACTTGGCTTGGACCTTGCGGTTGGTCTTGAACATGCGGATGTCAAAGGCGTCTGGCTGGCCCGGTTGCGATGAAAGGATATTGGAGACTACACCCATGCATTTGCAATCCCGTCGCAGAAGGAAGCTATCGGCGGTGAGGTTGAGGGGACGTGGCGCGGAGGAGGCAGTGAGGCGGTCCGCACGGCAGATTTGGTGGGGAGGAGGCCCGATGATGAGCGGCATGTCATCGGGAGGCTGTTGATGAACTCGAGCTCGCCGGATGCGGTTTTAGCTCGAGCCGTGTCGGCGTTCTGAGAGCAGGGGTCCCGGACTTGCTCGCTGCGGCTGCGGCGTGGCTCAAAGGAAGCCGGGATGGCCCATCTTCATCAACGCATAAGCTCAAGACCCTCGCGAGGGGCCAAGCCTCATGGGCGGACGACCGAGGAGCTTCCTCAGGCACGGCCTCGTCAGGCTGTCTCATGAGGAGGCGTAGAGTTCAAGGCAGGGTACCTCGCGAGGTGCCCATGACGCAAGCCATGACGGCCAAGGGCGCCAGCCGGGCGCCAGCCCGCGCAGTTTCCTCCTTTCCTCTTTGGTGCAAAGGGAGCAAGTGCAGGCAAGAGCATCAAGCAAAGGCATCCGTTTCAGTGCAACAAGACCAAGACCAGCCCCAACGGCTGGAAGGGAGTCATCATGGAGCCCAAGCAGGCGTCATCACGAGCCTTTGGCGGCGAGGACCAACTTTAGTCAGGATAAGTGTACCCGCTGTTCCCCTTCAAAATGGCCAATTGTTGGTGCCCTTCCCGCTCAATATTTGGGAAGAGGCCCAGGGCCTTCGCCTATAAATAGGGGTAGCCACACTCAGAGATGGGGACGATCCATCAAGACGATCGGCATCCAGAGAGAGAGAGAGATAGAGACCCGATCCTCAAGCTAGAGCGACGGGACACCACCTAGCAGTTCATCACACCCACCAAGAACAGACCCTCGCGAGGCTGTTCTTCCTATCTTATTCCTCAATAGCCCCAGAGGCAATCCACCACACCACAAACTAGAGTAGGGTATTACACCACAACGGTGGCCCAAACTAGTATAAATCTTGCGTCTCTTGTGCTGTTCTGTTTAGTAGTTTAGGTTCCTGCGATTCGGCGAGGTGCGAGACGGTGAGAGGTTGGATCTCCACGTGCACCCCAGTGTTCGAACCTCAAGGGTCTGCCGGGACCCGAAATCCGACATTTGGCGCGCCAGGTAGGGGTGCGCCAGAATCTGCCTTTCGTCGCCTCGTTCTTCCCGACCCTTTGCAATCATATGCAGCGCCCTCGGGCCCGCGCCGTATCGGCCGCCCTCGCCTCCCATGTCGCCCGAGACGGCTCCCGTCGTGAGCGCCCTCGTCGTTCCCGTCACCTGCCGTCAATGCCGCCACCGCCCGGCGGGAACGAAACAGAAAGCGTCGCCAAAGACCCGTCCATGAGGCGGGACGGCCGCACCGCCACGCCTTCGCTCACCCCCGCTGGTTCTTCGTCACGCACGCCCCATGCAGCCATGGAGGCCCGAGCTGCACTCATCGCGGCAAATGAGCTCCTGCGCTACCGCCGCGTCAACGATGTCTACGAAGAATGGCTCGACCGAGTCGCCGAGCCTCGGCCAAGGCTGCAGAGGCGACCCACGTCGCGTCTTGCTGCACCGCACCCGCCCCTTGTGGCGATGAAAGCTTCTGGGCGCCTCGGCCGCCTCCTCCTCAAGAGCGGCGCCGGGCCCCAAAGCGCGCGGCCTGGCGGAACCCGTTCCGCCCAGCGCAGCAACAAGAGCAGAGCTGCCAAGAAGTTCCTCGCCCGCGAGAAGCTGCCCAGCGCTCCCGCCCAAGACGTCCAAGACCCTGCGCTGCCCCAGCCCGCGGCGCAGGAGACCCACAAGACCAAGCTCTGCCGTCCGAGGCCCCCAGCAACCACGGCGGGCTGCCGCGCCTTCACCCCGAGCTGCGCGGCGTCGCGTAGCCCGCCAAGTTCAAGCCGGACCTGCCTCCTCGCTTCGGCGTCACCGCCGACCCTACGGAGTTCCTCCAGCTCTGAGCTGGGCATCGAGGCTGCCAGCGGGGATGAAAAGGTCATGGCGAATTGGTTTCCCATGGCGCTCAGGGCGGGGCCCTTTTGGCTCTGAATCTGGCCCCGAGCACGATCTCTTCTGGACCGAGATGCGTACCGCTTCATCGCCAACTTCAAGGTACTCGCGACCGGCCACCCGCCGTGGCGACATGCACCGAATCAAGCAGCAGCCGGAAACCACGCAAAAGTACATCTAGCGCTTCAACAGCAGCGCCTCAAGATCCCGAGGGTAAAGGAGGAGGCCATCATCTCTTCCTTCTCCGGCCAGCGTCTTGTGACGTCAAGATGAAGGAGGAGCTGGCGATGCATGAAGATCTGTGCACCTCCACGGAGGCTGTTCAACTTGGCGACCAAGTGCACCAGGGCTGAGGAGGCGCCTCTCCTCCTCGAGCTGCTGCCGTGGATCGAAGAGAAGAAGTCCAAGGCCAAGGGCGTGAAAGCATAGGGGCTGCAGTACTGTGGTGAACCCGGTGAACCAATGGCGGAGATCAGCCCGAGTCGTCCAAGGGCAGCCGATACTGCGTGTACCACGACCTCCACACCCACAACACCAATCAATGTCAAGAGCTCAGGGCCGTCTGTGAAGGAAGGGTCGGCGAGGCACCGAGCCACGGCCAAGGGGCTACTGCCGAGGAGGAGGAGCAGAATGCGGGGAGCTGGAAGACCAGCGGCCCGCGACAAGGAGCGCGACCAACCTCGCGAGGACCTGGCAAGACCCACCTCGCGAGGGAGGTGGAGGTATCGGCCTCGCGAGGATCGCCCATGAGGGAACGCAGAGCCTCCCTCCCTTTGCCGCCCGCCGCCAAGGAGAATCGAAGACCGTCATCGGGGCGAGGGCTGGGGATTCGAGGAAGCGTGCGATCGCCTGCATCTGGGCGGAGCACAAGCTGACCTCAGCGCATCTTCAAGCAGTTCGCCAGCAAGTGAATGCGATCCTCCCAAGCTCGAGTCCACGCGCCCTCTCGGTGGTGGCGTGTGCCATCACGTTCAGCTCGGCGGATCAGCTCAAGTGCGCAGCCACGGTAGGAGTTCTCCCGATGCTTTGCTCCCCAATCATCAGCAATGTGCTAGTCACCAAGACCCTCATCGACGGCGGAGCAGGGCTCAACGTCCTGTCCGTGGAAACATTCAACAATCTTCAAGTGCCTTACAGTCAGCTTCAGCCAACCAAGCCTTTCTCCGGAGTCACCGACGGCTCCACGGTCCCGATCGGGCAGGTCCGCATCCTGTCACCTTCGGGGCTCGCGACAACTACCGCACCAAGCTCATCGACTTCGGACGTCACCCACATTACTTTGTCGTACAACGCCATCCTCGGGTACCAGCGCTGGCCAAATTCATGGCCGTAACCCACCATGGCTACAACATCCTCAAGATGCGAGAGCGGCGGAGTCATCACGGTGCCTGTGAAGAGAGAGAGATGCGATGTGCTCCACAGGCGAGCTTTTCAGGCCGCATCGCTGGAAGACCCAGACCACAGCAGCAGGAGGCCTCCCGAGGTCGCACCCAAGAAGAAGAAGACATCGACCGGCCCGGCTCTTCAAGAGACAGGCCCCTCAGGGTCCACATCGGGCCAGGGGGAGCCTCCTTCCATCGCATAGGAAAGCGCGCCCAGCGCCTCCTCGGCGAGGCTCGGGGGCTCTCCTGGAGGGCCGCCGACCTCGCCAAGGTCTCGAGGGAGGCGCTTGGGCACCACGTGGGCGTGTTTGAAGCATGTTTCCATAGCCAGAGCAAGACGGGAGGCGAGAACCCTCGAGAGTTCGTCGGCCAGGCCATTCAGAGCCTCTGGAGTCAAGGGTCATGAGGGGCAGCCGCCTACCATCTGGCCCCCCATCCAGGCCGAGGATGGTGGGCTGCGTGTCTGCATTGACATACCAGGGCTCAACCGAGTCGCATCTCAAGAGCGCCTCGGCCCTCTCGCGAGTGGGGCGTTGCAGTCCGCCCATGCAGCTACGTCACGCATGCCTTATGGCTCGCCAAAGCGGCTGCTGCGCACCGGCGTCTCATGAGGACCGTCTGGAGGCTCAAGAGGTCAGGCACTCCGCAGCCTCGGCGGAGATGGAGATGGCGCGAGGAGCCACCAGGCGCCTCCGGAGCCTCCCGAGGCCCCCCGGGCCTGGGGCTCGTGAGGATCGGCTCCCTTGACCCAAGTCTGCTACACCAACACCCCTTCATCCCCAACATCACCGGGTGACATCTTTAAGTTTTATTATCGGTGGGAGGCGCCTTGAGGCCGCATTATTCCCAGGCAGCGTGGGTCCGTCCCTCACGGCATGTATCCCTTTTATTTCATGTCATTAGCTTATCTGTTGGGGGCACCCCTCGGCTGCATCATCTCCAAGCCGCTCGGGCGGTCCAGTGACATGTATCCTTCCTACTTTTTCCTTAGGATTATGCTCTCGCTCCACCATGCTTGTTATTTGGTGCCTTTTCTTTGGGTGGCGGAATCTTGCACGTTAAAGGGGGTGCACAGGCATCGCGACTCGAGGCTCCTACCGGCTCTCCGCCCTCACCCTCTGGTCTTGTCCATGGCATCGCGACACGGCTTGCGGCGACGATCGAGACCAGCCCGAGAGCCGGGACCAAGACGAGAGCACCGGCATCTGGCCAAATTCTGAGGAACACACTCGAAGATAAGGCCCGAGCCAGGCGCCTTCGCCTTGAGGTAGGGCCCGTGAGTTCATGGCTGGCTCACAGGTGCCTAGATACACCTCGTCCCAGCCCTACTGCGTGCCAGCCCACGCACGTGTCGGGGTGAAATTGTATCGCCAGGGGGCTCCTGCCTGAGGGGAGCCCCCTCCCACGTTCCAGTGGAAGCACCATGCTCCGCGCTGGCTGACGACACTGCCGAGGAGCGGCTATGCCCGTATGCATACGGAAGCACTATGCTCCGCGCTGGTGATAAACAACTGAGGGTGGCCTCCGGTTCGCACCGACCTCAGGGAGCCCAGAGCTCAGTGTCTGGCCTCATCGGAATGCCTCCCCTCGGGAGCGCCGCGCGAGGGCTGGAGCCGCGAGGGGCTGCGCCTGGGTCACGCCCAGACGCACGCCACCCAGCCAGGCCCCTCGGGCCTGGTTCGTCGCACGTCACTCCCCGAGCGGATCCGTTGCGGCCGTGCGGACGGTTGGGGTTCCCACGTCGTAACTGCATGCAGTAACTTCATGCGGTAAATCATGAGGGGGCGTGGGGTGCTGGGCGCAGTTAATCCCACGCCCGCTCCATCGGCTTCTCAGCCAATGAGCCTATAAGTAGGCGGGAGGAGGGGGGCGGCAAAGCACACGCGCCCATCTCCCTGCTCCCCCCGCTTCCTCTTGCTTCTTCTTCCTCTCGCCACCGCTGCGCCGAACCACGCCACGCCCGCAGCGATGAGCTCTTCCTCTGTCGTCGCACCTCCTGCCGTGCGCTCCGGCGTGTGGGACGGCTCCGAGGTGGACGACGACCACATCGAGTTCCTTCGCCAGACGCGTCGTCTCCCCGGCAAGAACCTAGTGTAGACCCGAGCCGCGCCGGCGGGGGAAATATCGCCAGCGTCGGAGGAGGGCGAGCGGGTCATATTCCGCTCGCACCTCATGTGTGGCCTAGGGCTGCCGGCGAGCGGTTTCTTCTGCTCATTCTTGGAGTTCCACGGGCTCCAGCCGCACCACCTTACTCCGAACACGGTGGTGCTGCTGGCTGCCTTCGCCACCTTGTGCGAAGGCTTCCTCGGTGTTCTCCCCACCATCGAGCTATGGGGGAGTTCTTCGATCAAGCTCGACGCACGTCACGCCGCGGCATGCCAGCCCTGTGCGGTGCCTTCATCGCGGTGCGGAGATCGGTGGCCGACAAACCGTTTCCCACCATCCCGCTGATCAAGTCGGTGAAGATGTGGCAGCGGTCTTATTTTTACGTGAAGAACGTCGCCCCAGAAGGTGACTGGGTCAACCTACCGCCTTAAAGCTTGGCGCCTTTGGCGGAGGCTCCCCAGCTGGTCCCACCGGGCCAGGACGCTGACTCCCGCTGGTGCCGCCGCCGTCGCACGACTCCGAGTCCTGATGCATCGGAGGGCTTAACCGGGGCTGACCTGCTGGCCGCCTTCGTGGCGCGCCGAGTCCTCCCGCTCCAAGGCCGACCTCATCTGATCTGTCAGATGAGCGGCCACCGGGACCCAAGTAGGCTGTGGTCCAAGGACATGCCCCACGCGGAGGTGGCAGACACGGTGATTTACGCCAAAGCGCAATCTCACGGCGGATTGGCAGTTCGGCAAGGAGCCGTACTCACGTGCCAACCCCGCTGTAAATGTCGTCGTCTCTCTTCTTCTTACATTTTTCTTTTTCAGCTGAATCCGACTTGATCTTTTTGGTTTTTAGTCGAACCCCTCATCCGACCTTGACCAGCACCACGGGCCGGCCCATCGATTCGTTCCGACCGAGCGGAGAGCGGCGTCGGCGACCCTGACTTGGGGCGGCGGCGATGGAGGCCGACACCGAAGGAGGAGGAGAAGAGCTGGCGACTTCAGGCCCTCGGCCACCTTTGCCGACTGGCCTGATGACGACGCCGAGGGGGAAGTTGCCCCGCGCCACCAACCGAAGGTCGGCCAGCCGAGTGCGAGTTCCTCTGCCGGCTTGGGTGGTCAAGGCGGCGCGAAGAAGCGCCGGGCCGGGCCGAGCTTGCTTGCCGGCCGGTCAAAGAAGTTCAAGGGGGCGGCCGCCGCGATAGCGGGAAGAGGCGGTCGCAAAGGCCAACCGCTTCCGCAAGGAAGTGAAAAGGCCGCCACTGGTCTCTGCGTAAGTGCTTCCGCTTTTTATCTTGTTTTCTTCTGGTGAATCTTGTCCAAATCTTTTACATGCCTTCCTCGTTTCAGGGCTCCCCTTACTTTAGAGAGGGTCGCCGCCGCCTCTGTCATGGGATCGGCAGAGATGTCCGCCACTACTCGGCGGATTGACCCCGCTGCCGACCTCCGGGAGGCGATGGAGCGGAACGCGCAGGAGAAGCGCGACGAGGAAGAAGCCGCCGCCTGGAGAAGGCGGCGGCCTCCGCCCAGAGGAAGCTGGATGAGGCCGAAGCCGCCGTCGCGGCAAAGCGGCGAGCTGAGGATGCCGCGTGCCGCCAATCGGCGTTGCTCGTCATCCTGCTGAGCTCCGTGCCGCCGCCCCCAGAGTTCACAGTGGCAGGCGAGGAGCCGTGGCGAAGTACCGGAGAGGGAAGGCGGCGAAACCTCCATGTCGAACGCGGCTGTGCCGCCACCGCCGCCATCCGCCGCCCGTGCTGAGGAGCGCCAAGGTAAACAGTGGCGGACCCTTACCGCCGGCCCGAAAGACGAGGACGTGGTGAAGCTGCTCCTTCAAGTCGCCTCGCCCGATCGCGCCGCCCGTCTTGAGAAGGCGAGCCGCACCACGCCTTTGGAGATCGGCGCCGCCACTTCGGCCGTCAGACGCCGAGGCGACAGCGCCAGCGCCCGTTAGGTGGGTGCGAGGAGGCGGCATGAGCCCGCTGAACCAGCGCTACGAGGTTCAGCGGCTGCGATCCGAGGGCGACGCCATCCAGAACTGCACCAAGGCGCATCTGGTGTCGCGAGCAGCCGTCCGGGTATGCTTTCTTCTTTTGACTTTGTTTTCCTTGTTCTTCTCTGTGGGGGCGCGCCAGCGCACCCACTGGGTGTAGTCCCCGAGTTTCGGGCCGGCTACTGAGCAAGCGGCTCGGAACTCCATCTGGTGAGTTCCAAATATTTACCTTTGTCTGAAATACTTATCACAGGAGTATCACAACCTCCGCGTCACTGCCTTCAACCGCTATGTTGAGGAGCTGGGCAAGCGGACTGCTGACTTGTTGTAGAGCCGGAGCGAGTCCTCTTTCTTCTTTGCGGGGGCGCGCTGGCGCACCCGCGGGCTGTAATCCCCGAGATTCGGGCCGACTGCTGAGCAGTCGGGCCGGATCTTCCCGGCGACCTTCTTAGTTGACGACTTAACGTCCTTTTTCTTTCTACTCTTCAGAGGCCAACGCCACTCTTTAGCAGCAGCTGGGCGAAGCCAACACCGCCTTGCGTGCCAAGGGGGAGGAGTGCAGCAAGCTCGCCGCAGAGCGTGACCTGCTGGCTACGCAGCTGGCGGAGCAAAGGGAGCTTCTTAAGAAGGCACAGGACGAGGCGGAGAATAAAGAGACTGCTCTCCTGGCCAAGTTTGAAAGCGAGCGCTCCTCCTGGACCGACAAGGAGGCACTGCTGACCTCCGGCTTCCATGAGATCGAGGACATCGTCAACGGTGAGCTTCTTTACTTTCTTTCTTTGAGCCGCTGACTATAGGTCGGGCTGACTCTTGATTTTTTGACTTGCTTCTTTTTCGTCTTGGCAGACTTCTGTCACAGCCACACGCAGCGGCCCTCAAGCCATCGAGGCTGATCGCGAGGCGCGGAGGGCAAATGGTGCGAAGATTGCAGCCAACACCCCCCGGACCCTTGATGAGCAGCTTCTGAGCATCGAGGCTCGTCTGTGGCCGGCCCATCGAATGCTGCGCCGGCTTCAACGTGTCGGCGCTATGGCGATTGCTGCCCTGTGGCCAGACATGCCGGTTCTGTGCACTCCCAGTCGGACTGCCGACTGGCTGGAGGTCGTGGCTGGCCGTCTTGAGGCCTGGAAGGGATCCTCGGCCCGGGCTGGAGCGCGCCGAGCCTTGGAATTCGTCAAGGCATGGTATTCGGGGCTGGACCTGGACCGGCTGGCCGCATTCCGGTCAGAGGCCCAGGAGGAGCTATTAGCTGTGGAAGATGCCCTCATCGAGCGTGCGGTGGCGATCGCCGACTACACAGACACCAGCGTCTTCGTCCCTGAGCGGGCTGAAGACGGCGGGGAGGCGCCGCCGGAGTGGTTCGGGATGAACCCGGATTATGACGAGGACTTCAGCGGGTGATCGCTCAGCGCCGAGGAGGAAGGCGAAGCGGAGGACGGAGGTGAGAAGGAGGCGCCCGGAAGGCGGAGCGGGCGACCAGCCTCGGCTTCGACCGCGCCTCGACAAGAACGAGCCACGCCCGACCGGGCCGGTTGCCGCCGGAGACGATCAAGCCGAGACCGCCCAGCCGGCCGCCCTGGTGCCTGACACCACCGTCTCTTCCGACCCTCCGAACCCGTCTGCCGCTTCCTAGGCTGCCGTCTTGCCTTTATTTTATCTTCTTTAGTAGTCTTTGAAGAACTCATTAATTCGCACAATTCCACCCGCGGGGTGTATTTTGAACTTCTGCTTGAAGATTCGGCCAAGGGCCTATGTTATGTAAATATTTGTCCTAATTCTATCTTTCCTTGCTCATTGCTCCTATGGCTTTTTCCTTTGCCGCCTTCCCTTAGTCGCCGCCTTGCCCGATTCGGGACAACGCTCTGCGGACTATCATTGGATCAAATGCTTAGCTACTCTTGGGAAGGCAAGTATAACCATTTTTAGAGTCTTTTTAACAAGTTGGATAGAAAGCGGCAAGCTGACTACTCGAGAGTCGGCTTTGCGAAGAGAGGCTGGAATCCGGCTTAAGCTATGTTTATGCTTTGGGTCCTTAGCCATTTTTCATGTGGGCGCCCATTCTTCCTTACTCCTGCCCACTAAACAGTCGCTCTGCGAGCTGCGGCTTCTGACAGGAGACGGCTTAGGCACCACACACTACTTGTCCGACTGCAGGAAGCATTCCATAGCGCGAGGCGGCAAGTCCTCGGGCCGACTAGTCGAACCCGGTGCTAGGCGGCATAACAAAAAAGTAGCATACTCGAAGGCATAATTCTTATCATACAGATAACAAAAAGGGCAGTCCCCGAGCTCGTCTCAGGGGGCCCGAAGTCTTGGTACTTTAATACAAAGGGTAGCGTGGTACATACTGCATCAACTGTAAAATCTTCGGAGAAGATTTGCATTCCATGGCCGTTCTGTCTCTTTGCGAGTCGTCCCTCTTGCGTGCTCGGGGCTTGGAGCGTCGATCGTAGTAAGTCGTTGCCCGGTAGCTGGCGATAATGAAGGGCCTTCCCAAGGCGCCCACAACTTGTGTTGGCGGCTGTTCATTTGGATCGGTCGGAGCACAAGGTCGCCCTCTTGGAAAGATCTCGGCACGACCTTCTGTTGTAGTATCGGTATGAGCTCTGCTGGTAGATCTTTGGACCGGCTGAGTGCCAATAGCCGGCCCTCTTCCGAGATCGGCGCCCGTCTTGACGTGCTTCTTCCGCTTCCTCCTCGGTGTACACGGTGACTCGCGAGTCGAACTCTATGTCCGTTGGGATGGCGGCAAAGCACCGTGAGACGAGGAAGAAAGGTGTGAAGCCGGTTGACTTGTTTGGACTTCGTGGCGCAGACTCCAGAGGGCCGGTGGCAACTCATCAAGCCAACAGCCGACCCGAACGCTCCAGTGGTTCGACCCGGTCGAGGCTTTATGCGAACAGGATGAGGCCGTTTGCTCGCTCCACTGGCCGTTTATTGCGGATGGGCAATGGATGCTAAGTCCGGTCCGGATGCCTTATGTCGCGAAGCGGACGAGCGCCTTTGGAAAAATTTGTGCCGTTGTCGGTGATGATGTTGTGTGGTATGCCATACCGAGTCGTGATGTCGGCGATGAAAGTCACTGTAGTCGGACCATTCAACTTCTTGATGGGCTTTACTTCTATCCACTTGGTGAACTTGTCCACCGCGACAAGTAAGTGAGTTAGGCCACCTCGTGCTGCTTTGAATGGTCCCACCATGTCCAGGCCCCAAACAGCAAAGGGCAGGCGATGGGGATAGTCTTGAGTGCGGAAGCCGGCCGACACGGCTTGGAGCGGAACATCTGGCACCCCTTGCATTTTGGACTAATTCCTTGGCCTCTTCTAGGGCAGTTGGCCAGAAGAAACCGTGTCGAAAGGCTTTGGCGACGAGTGCTCTTGAGGCCACATGGTGGCCGCACTCGCCTTGATGGATGTCTTCGAGAATCGCTTGGCCTTGCTCTGGCTCGACGCACCGCTCGTAGACACCAGTGACGCTGCGCCTGACTAGCTCTCTGTTGACTATGGTGTAGGCTGTCGCTCGGTGTTGTACTTGCCGAGCCAAGATTTCATCTATTGGTTGCTCTCTGCTCACTAGGAACTTGAGGATGGGCTGGGCCCATGAGGGTGCTGCTATTTCTTCAACTTCCAGCACTGCTACTTGGACGAGGGTGGCTGGGCTGGGAGGCGGTGGGATGGAGTCCGCGGCCGCTTGCTGGATTGATGGAGTCCCTGGGCTGACTGGTGAAGTCCCCGGGCCGAGCTCTAGAGTCTTCGGACTGGTCGCCGCAGTCCCCGGGCCGGGTTCTGAAGTCCCCGGGCCGGCTTCGACTGCGGCGTTCTTGGAGCCATCTGTAAGAATTCTCGTGCCGACTGCTGGGGCTCTTGAGTCGGATCCGACTTCTTCGGGGGGAGCCGGCACAAAGATGGAGTCTGATTCTGGTGAAGGCTTGATAGACGGCTTGAGGAGGCGTTGAAGGGCGACACCGGATGGTATTGCTTGGCGGGTGGAGCCGATTCGTGCCAGGGTGTCTGCTTGGTCGTTGTCATTTCTTGGCACGTGAAGGACCTCGCACCCCTCTAAATATCCGCTGAGTTGATGTACAAGGAAACGGTAGCTCGCCATGTTTGCATCTTTGGCGTACCAATCGCCAGATGACTGCTGGACCACTAAATCGAGTCGCCATAACACGGGATCCGCGAATGCCAAGCTCTTTGGCAAGCCGAACGTGAATGAGCGCCAGATTCGGGCGACGTTGTTGGAGGTGGCGAAATAGATCTGCAGCGCATATTTGAGCTTGTCGCCTTTGGTGGAAGTGAGGACAACGCCGGCTCCCAAGCCGGTGCGCATCTTGGAGCCATCGAAATGCATCCGTAATGGGTGGAGTCGGTATTGTGGCGGCAGTCTTGGGTCTCGGCCCGGTCGGCAGGAAGTCGGCCAGTGCTTGCGACTTGATGGCGTTGCGGGGCTGGTAATAGATGGTGTAGGGAGCCAGCTCTATGGCCCATTTGGCCACTAGGCCAGAAGCATCTCGGCTCCCGATGATCTCGGCTAGTGGGGCTGTGCAAACCACAGTGATTGGATGCTCTTGAAAGTAAGGCTTCAACTTCTTGGCGGTAAATTGCAAGCCTTAGCACATCTTCTGGTAGTGGGGGTACTTCTACTTGGAGGTCGACAGTATTTTGCTCAGGTAATATACCGGTCTCTAGACAGGTAGCGCCTTGCCTTCCTCCTTGCGTTCAACTACAATGACTATGCCGACTACCCAGCTGGTGGCGGCAATGTACAGGAGCATTGGCTCTTTAGGAGTCGGGGCCGCTAGCACATGGGGAGTAGTCAGCATTTTCTTCAACTGGAGAAAAGCTTCGTCCGCCTTGTGGTTCCATTCGAAGAAGGTGGTCTTCTTCATGAGCTGGTATAACGGGAGAGCTTTCTCGCCCAGCAGACTGATGAATCGGCTGATGGACGCCAAGCAGCCGGTGAACTTATGCACATCTAGTAGTCGGCGGGGTACTTCCATCCTCTCGATGGCCTTGATATTTATAGGGTTGCACTCTATGCCGCATTCAGAGACCAGGAAACCAAGGAGTTGGCCGGCTGGTACTCCGAAGATGCACTTCTCAGGGTTGAGCTGGAATCGGCGCAGGTTCTCAAAGGTTTCCTTAAGGTCTTCCAGCAGTGTTCCACGCTTTTCCGTCTTCACCACCACATTGTCCATGTAGACGTGGGCGTTTCTGCCGAGTTGCTTGAGAAGGCACTTCTGCATGCAACGCTGAAAGGTGGCGCCTGCATTCCTCAAACCGAACGTCATGGTCAGGTAGCAGAAGGCTCCAAAACGGCGTGATGAAGGCGGTCTTCAGTCTGTCAGCCGGGTTTAGCTTGATCTGGTGATATCCTGAATATGCATCTAAGAAGCTCAATAGCTCGCATCCGGTTGTGGAATCTATCACCTGATCAATTCTTGGCAGAGCGAACGGGTCCTTGGGGCAAGCTTTGTTGAGGCTTGTGTAGTCAATACACATCCGCCACTGCTTGTTCTTCTTGATGCAGGACCGGTTTGCTAACCATTACGGAAAAAACACTTCCATAATGAAGCCGGCTGCTAGGAGTCGGGCTATCTCTTCTCCAACAACTCTTCTTTCTCTTCTGACAGGCGGCGCAAGGGCTGCCTGACGGGCTTTACATCAGATCGAACATGTAACTTGTGCTCGGCGAATTCCGCTTGCACACAGCATTTCTTTAGGGGACCATGTGAAGATGTCCCGATTCTCACGGAGGAAATCGACGAGCTCGCCTTCCTATTTGCTGTCAAGGTTTGCACCTATGACAGCGTACCTCTCTGGGTGCTCCGGGTCCAAGGGTATCTTCTTTGTTTATTTGGCCGGCTTGAACGAACCCTCAGCTTCCGACTCCTTGGGGTTGGGCGATATCTCTGGCTGCTTGCCGGCCATCGCCACAACCCGATCAAGAAGCCACTTCTCATTTCACGATCACCGGGGACTCGGCTAGCCGATTGCTTTCAGCCGCATAAGCGGGCGACTTTACGTAGTCGCCGGCTATGGTCGTAATCCTTGGAACTGGCATCTTCATCTTGAGGTAGGAGTAGTGGGGGCGGCCATGAACTTGGCCAAAGCAGGTCGGCCAAGCAGCGCATGGTACGGACTTCGAGGTCCACCACTTCAAACCAAACTGGCTCTCGGCGGAAATGACCTTTGTCTCCAAAGAGGACGTCTATCAGGATCTTGCCGATCGGTGAGCAGGAAAGGCTAGGTACAATGCCGTGGAACACAGTCCGGCTGCTCTGAAGCTGTCTTTGCTTGATTCCTAACTTCTCCATGGTATCCTTGTACAGGATGTTGATGCTACTGCCTCCGTCTATCAATACTCGCGAAGCGAAGCGGCCCGCTTATCTGTGGCAAAGGTGGCTCCCAAGACCAGGCGTGGGAGCCGGACTCGCATCACCTGGGTGATCAGCCCTACTCCAACTGATAGGCTTCTCGGACCAAAGGCATGAATGCAGGAGTATCGATGCTCTTGCATTCACGTCTTGCTGCTACAGCCACCTGCTGCGTCGATCGTCAGCCACACTGGTGAACACCACATAGGCTCCATGTGCTTCTGGGTACTCATCTTGTACTAGCTCACCATCGTCCCGACATTCTTTGAAGGCGGGCGGTGGAGGCGGCGCCCAAAGAAGCGGGGGAGTGTAACGCCCCGGATTCGATGCGCCAGGTGTCTGCCAGTTATTCGCCGTTGTTGCCATGTCATTTGCTTGCGTGTTGCACTTTGCCATGTCATCATATGCATTTCATATCATGTCATCATGTGCATCGCATTTGCATACGTGTTCGTCTCATGCATCCGAGCATTTTCCCCGTTGTCCGTTTTGCAATCCGGCACTCCTATGTCTCCCGGCGCTCCCTTTTACCTCTTTTCGTGTGCGGGTATTAAACGGTCTTGGTATAGCACCGGTAGACCGCCTGTCAAGTTTCGGATCATTTGGAGGTCGTTTGGTACTCCAACGGTTAACCGGGTAACCGCAAAGCCTCTTTTGTTTGCAGCCCAACACCCCTTTCAAACTGGCCCAAAACCCACCAAACTCCCCTCCATGCTCTCGGTCGTTCGATCACGATCGTGTGGCCGAAAACCGCACCTCATTTGGACTCTCCTAGCTCCCTCAACCTATAAATACATCTCCCCCTCCGAAATTCGCGGATGAATTCGCCCCTAACCCTAGATCCCACCTCCTGCCTTGGGACATGTCCGCCGCCGTCCGGACAAACCAGCGCCCGCCGCCCTCGGCCAACCCAGCCTCGCCACGTGTCACCGCTGCCCGTCTCCACAGCGCCTCCACTGCATGGGCCCTTGGCAACCGCAGCCCTCCCCTTGATCGGCCGCTGCCGCCAACCCAGCGCCCGCCGCCGTCTGCCTCCGGCGCATCCGGCGCGGCCAGCGCCTTGTAGCCGCGCCAGCAACCCGCCCGCCGGCGACCCCGCCGCCGGCCGCCCTCCGTGACGTGCCTCCACCTCCCTCGCCGGCGTGCCGCCGCCCTCCGCCAAGGCCGCGCCTCGCCTCGATCGCCCGCCCGCCATAGCGCCGCCCAGCCGCCCGCCACGCCGCCTGCAAAACCCATGGCCGCCCTCATGGTCGCCCGCCCTCAGCTGGCGCCAGATCCGGTGAGGGGCCGGCCGGATCCGGCTCCCCCGTGCTCCGGCGCCCCCTCCTCCGGCCATCCCCGCCATTTCCGGATCTCCCCGACGATCCTCGATTTCCGTGCGGTTGACTTCTCCCCTCTAAATTCCACTAAGTCCCCGAAATTATTGCATTTTTGTTGCATTTTCGTCATGCCATAACTCTGTCATCGTTGCTCCGTTGTGCGCGTGTAATATGTCAAAATGTTCGCCTCGAAGAGTAGATCATTTCATCTCGTTGCATCATTTTCATTTGAGCTCATCTTGATGCCCGAAATGCTGTTGGAAGAGTGCTATATGATGTTAGTTTCTGTTTCTTAACAGAACTTGCACTTTTGTTATTTTTGCCATTATTAATGTGTGCACCCTATGAACTTGAGTCCTACATGTGTTTTGTAATATGCCATGCCATCTTTCCAGGGTTGTTTGCCATGTATTTTTGTGATCTCTGTGGTGACTAGCACAAGCATGCAAACTAGGTGTCTTGCTGTTGCTGTTTTCCTGGCAGATTCTGTTATATTTTTATGCCATGTTAACTTGATGCTACCGAGAGATCTATGCATATTTTGAGATACTTCAGTAAGGATGTTTTGTTCTACATGTCTTGCTCCAT
Organism: Aegilops bicornis; assembly: GCA_021605145.1. Classification (NCBI taxonomy): domain Eukaryota; kingdom Viridiplantae; phylum Streptophyta; class Magnoliopsida; order Poales; family Poaceae; genus Aegilops; species Aegilops bicornis. The sequence continues at coordinate 576,341,081 of CM038669.1, forward strand.
CCATCCATGCCCTTGTTTGCAATTATGGAGTAGTATAGCTTGAGTCAATCGAGCTCTACTTTTGCTATAATCTGTTCCTGGCAGATTGTTTACATGTTATTCAATTTTTACAAGGTTGTTGTAGTTGATCCTTGCATGCTATGATGTTCTTCTTGCCATGTATAGCTTCTACGCCATGTCTTGTTACTGTTGGGTACCTTGCCATGCCATGTATTGCTCTGTGGTGAGTGGTTCAAGCTCACCAACATGCCTACTCATTGTTGTTCCTGCCATGTATGAATCTGTAATATAACTTGCGATATTGACATGAGTGTTACTATATTTTCTGATCCTTTTTGGCTTATGGTCACTAAAGGACTTTTGTTCTATGCTTTGAGTAGATTCATGCCATGCCTTTGTTTTCCATGTTAAGTTCCTGTAACATGTTGTTTGATAGCTCTAAACATTGCAACCTGATGTAATTTCTGCTAAAGTCTGAAACTTTTATTATTTGTAATCTTGCCATGTCTTTTTGAGCATGTTCTAGTGATTTCTGGAGATAGCTCAGTGTTCATGTTTTGTAATGATTTACCTGTAGATCATGTCCATGCCTTTTGTTATTATGTTGAGGTCATGTAGCATATTGTTTTGATGCTTGCAATATGCCTACTTGCTGTTATGGACAGCTTGTCCTTTAAACTTGTATAGGGTGTATGTGTTGAACCGTTGCTCCGTTTTGAGTGTGCTCTATATGAAACTCGCTTGATTTTGCATGTAGTTTCATATTATCATGTTGCATCCATGTTTTGAGGTGTTTGCTTGATGTTTGTATGGTTTTTGCATCAATGCCATGTTTATCTTGTTTTGCACATATCTTCTAGGCCGTAGCTCCGAATCTAATGAACTTTATATGTAACTTGACTAGAATTTCGTGTAGATCATTGTGGTGCATCTTAACTTGCTGTTTAACAACTTGAACATAATATTTATTCAGATCTGGACCAATTTCGAAATTTGCATATGAGGACTTCTACCGGAATTGTTCTATGTTGTTTCGGCCTCATTTAAACTTGCCTTGATGTGTTGCTCTTGTTTGAATCATCTCTTGCCATGAGTAGCTTCATGTAGCTTTGTCATGCATCATGCTTGTTGTGCATCATGTCTTGTTCATGGTGGTGTGTTTACCTATGTTGTGTGCTTCTTCTTGTTAGTTCATGTTGGGTTGCGATCGTGAGGATCCGTTCGTCTACGCTTGGTTCGGCTTCATCCGTTCGTCTTCTTCATGGACTCGTTCTTCTTCCTTGCGGGATTTCAGGCAAGATGATCGCTACCCTGTATCTCACTACTATCATTGCTATGCTAGTTGCTTCGTTCTTTCGCTATGCTGCGCTACCTATCACTTGATGCTCAAGCCTACCTAATTGCCATGTCAGCCTCTAACCTTTTGCACCCTTCCTATGCAAACCGTTGTTTGGCTATGTTACCGCTTTGCTCAGCCCCTCTTATAGCGTTGTTAGTTGCAGGTGAAGATGAAGTTTGTTCCTTGATGGAACATAGAGATGTTGTTCCTTCTTTGGAACATGTTTACTTGTTGGGATATCACAATATATCTTATATTATTAATGCATCTATATACTTGGAAAGGGTGGAAGGCTCGGCCTTATGCCTGGTGTTTTGTTCCACTCTTGCCGCCCTAGTTTCCGTCATATATCGGTGTTATGTTCCCGGATTTTGCGTCCCTAACGCGGTCGGGTGATTTATGGGACCCCTTGACAGTTCGCTTTGAATAAGACTCCTCCAAAGAAGGCCCAACATTGGTCTTACCATTTGCCTCACCTATGCCCTTTTATTTCCCTTGGGTTTTCCGAGCCCGAGGGTCATCTTTTATTTTAGCCCGGGCCAGTTCTCCTTCGAAAGTGCTGGTCCAAACCGAAGCGATGTCCGGCGCCCCACAGGCAATCAGGGTCTATGCCAACCCGACGTCTTGCTCATCCGGTGTGCCCCGAGAACGAGGTATCGTGCGACTCCTATCGGGATTTGTCGGCACATCCGGGCGGCTTTGCTGGTCTTGTTTTATTCTTGTCGAAATGTCTTGTAGCCGGATTCCGAGACTGATCGGGTCTTCCGGGGAGAAGGAATATCCTTCATTGATCGCGAGAGCTTATCATGGGCTAAGTTGGGACACCCTGCAGGGTATAAACTTTCGAGAGCCGTGCCCGCGGTTATGTGGCGGATGGGAATTTGTTAATGTCCGGTTGTAGTAAACTTGAAGCAAACTCTTCTAAAATACACCAACCGTGTGTGTAACCGTGAGTGTCTCTTTTCGGGTTAATCGAGAGGAGAACACGGTTTCGGGTTATGTCTGACGTAAGTAGGAGTTCAAGATCACTTCTTGATCATTACTAGTTGACGACCGTTCCTTTGTTTCTCTTCTCGCTCTCATTTGCGTATGTTAGCCACCATATATGCTTAGTCGCTGCTGCAATCTCACCACCTTACCCCTTCCTTTCCCTTTAAGCTTTGCTAGTCTTGATACCCATGGTAATGGGATTGCTGAGTCCTCGTGGCTCACAGATTACTACACCACCAGTTGCAGGTATAGGTTTTACGATGATCATGACGCGAGAGCGATGCTTGCTTGTCTTGGAGTTCTTCTTCTTCTTCTTCTTCGATCAGGGGATAGGTTCCAGGTCGGCAGCCTGGGATAGCAGGGTGGATGTCGTTTGGGTTTCTGTTTATGTTTCATCCGTAGTCGGATGTTGATCTTGTATATTGTATATGATGTTGATGTATTCTTGTGGCATTTGTGCCTTATGTATGTATCCCTATGTATTAGGTAATGTTGATGTAATGATATCCACCTTGCAAAAGCGTTTCCAATATGCGGGTCTATCCTTGGTGGGACCTTCGAGTTCCTTTTGGATAGGCTCGCATATTGGGCGTGACAGGGAGGCAGGAGGCCGTCTCCCTTGGCGATCCTGGTGAGCCAGTGGCACTTCCGGGTGGTGTGGTTTGACGGCTTCGCGCCACTGTGGAACTTGCAGGGACCATCTAGAGTATGCTCAGAAGAGAAGGCCGGCAACCAGCTTGGACTTGCCGCCTTTTCCGTCCGCTGGCGGAGGCTGCCCCTCCGGCTGTTGGTCTTCGACTGTCGCAACCTGCCGGCTGCTGGAAGCCGGTTGTGGGGCCTTGCGCTTGTGATCGTTCTGTTGTTGGCGCCGACTGGCGTCTCCAGCCGGAGTTCTGGGAGCCTGAGGGGCCACTTTGCCGGTCGCACGAACTTCAATCTCCGCCTTCATGGAGGAGTCGGCTGTATGACATTTATGCTGCTATGATCGGCTTCGTCGAGGTCTCCGGCTCGCAGAGGAGCTTGTGCTTGAGGAGGTGCCTTCTACGCACCCGCGGTGAAGTACTCGATAGCTTGCACCTCGTGCACACCCTCGCAGGAGTTCCAAGCTTCGCCCGGTAGCGTGAGGTAGTCGTGAGTTGACTCGTTGGGGCCTTGCACGCACAAGGAAATCTGGCGAGGCATGGGAGGTCGCTTGTACGTGCTTGTGAAGTTGCGGACGAAGGCTTCGGTGAAGTCGACCCAGCTGTTGATGCTGCGGGGCTTTAGGCTGTTCAACCATGTCCGGGCCGTGCCCTGGAGCATGAGCGGAACATACTTTACGGCAACACGCTTGTTGTCGTTCTCTATGTTAACGACCGTGGAGTAGTCAACCAGCCAGTCTTCCGGCTTTACGGAGCTGGTGTACTTGGGCGTATCTCGGGGGCGCGTGAACCCTCTAGGAAAGGGCTCGTTTCGGATGGGAGTTCAAAGCAGGCGGACAACTTCGTCTTCTTCTTCCAGCCAGGATCGGTGGAGTCGGTCGATCCGGTGGCGGCGTCGTTCTCTCCGACTCCCTCTCGGCGGCCAAGGCGGTCGCCAGAGTCGGATGCTCGATGGGTGGTGGGGAGACTCGCTTTTCTTTGTGAGGAGGAGGAGGCGAGATAGTCGTCTCCCATTGTTCCACCGCTCTTGGGCGGCCGTCTTGGTCGCGCTCGATGGAGATGTGAGTCCGACTGTGGCTGACAGCCAGATCCTTGTTTTTTCTTCCGCGGACACCGCCAGTCGGTGTTCGAGACGTCGCGCCTTGATCTTGCTGAGGAAGCAGGTCGTCGTTCTGTCGTTGCGGCGCCTCTATGCGGCAGCCAGCCTCGTTCTGTGCGGTAGCCACATCGAGGAGCTGCTGGACTCGCTCCGTCATCAGGCGGCGCTCTTCATCCTCGAAGTTGTCTAGCTCGTCCGCCGCCGCCTGGGCGGCGTGGATGTTCTCCGCAGGCATGGTGTACACAGGGCCATTGGCCCCGAACAGGTTGGCGATGGCCACGCCCGTATTTCTTTGCCGCGCCTGGCGGCTAGGCCTTAGTTGGGGCGGCGAGCCGCCCAGCGCGATCCATCTCACTGGGTAGGCTTTTGACAAGCGTCTCATGCTTGCCGCTTCTTCGCGCCGACGAAGCCGAAGGCGGTGCGCCTCCGGCATCTCGGCGTCGGCGTCTTCCGGAATAAGCGCGGTCAGGTCTTGCAGAGCCGCTGTCGAGTGGGTCGTGAGCTCCTTCGCGGAATGCTCGCCATGACCGATGGCGAGCACCTGCCAGCGGTGCTTCCGCCGCTTCGCGCGAGGGAGCGGCTTCGTCGTGAACCACCATGTTGGTGGGGAACGCGTCGAGCGACGCGGTGTCGGAGTCGATCGACATCGGGTCGGTGGAGTTTATGGACTCCAAGTCCGCGGCAGGCTTCGCCCGGCGGCGTGGAGTTGGTCAAGGAGGCCCGCGAGAGGCTCTCGGGGCCGCCCGTGCCTGCGTCGGATGCAGGCTCGTCGGAAGAGGCGAACCTCGCCCGACAAGTTCGGGCGAGGCAGCTGCGCCGAAGCGATCTCGGCGCCGATGCAACGCATCAGCGCGCAGAACTCCTCTGGCGTGCCGGGCTGGCTGCGCTTCGCCGAGGAGGAAAAGGGTTCCCGTCCCAAAGCAGGTCTCCGGACGACGGTGCACCTAGCCCCACGGTGGGCGCCAAATGTCGGGGTTGGAGTGCGACATATGCCAAGGGATGGCTTATCATGGTGGGGCGAGTAGAACGTCGCCGGTGCACAGAAACGGGATGAGGCGAAGGCATGCACGCGGGCGGATCTTACCCAGCTCGTGGCTCTCCGAGGAGATAACACCTCATCGCTGCTCTGCGGGTCTCCGCATGATCACTATGGCAAAGTGGGTACAAGGTTGCTCCTTGAGCTGTTCGGGGTGAGGAAGGAGAAGGGCACGGCTAGCTCTCCTCTTCCCTCTATGTGTGTCTAAAACTATCAGGGTCCAACCCTTTGCATGGGTGCCCCGGGGTTTTTATATAGGCCTACCCCCCGGGGGTACAATGGTAATCCGGCTGGGCGCGGGTCCCAATCGTCTGTCTCTCAGGCCGCCGTCATCTCCGCCGACTGGTGGGCCCCGCCGACGGGCCCGACATGGAGCCGACAAGCCTTGTCTGCCGCGGGCGGGTCTTGCCAGCTGCGGATTACAGTAGCCGCGCCTCTAATGACGCTGGCTTGGTCATGGGGTCATGGCAACAGTGCTACCGACGGGCGATCACCGTTGCCATTCCCCGCCTTGTTCAGTTAATGGCGTGCGGGGCCCGTGGGAGGGCTAGCCAACTCTGGGGCCGACTCCCAATGGGTCCGTCTTGAGGCGCTCGCCGTCTTCTGTACTTCGCCGACAGCGGGTCCCGCCGTCTCTGGTCGCAGACAGCCGTCGTGGGCACAGAGCTCCGCCACGGGCTGATGTCGGGCGGCATGGAAACAAAGGCCGCGCGGATGGAGATCTCCGTTGGTACGGCGTATCAGGCTATGCCTCGCCTTCGTGAACGGGCAGGGATGGGTCGCGTGATGGCCGTACCCGTCCCGGCCCATTATTGCGGCGGCAGGAGGTGGTTGGAGTCGTGGGCCGACTCCCCATAGCCGGCTTCTCACGGAAGCCGCCGATTAGGAGTCGGCCTATCTCGAAGTCGCCACAGGACTCGGCCGTGAGGCGATCGGCGGCCTTGCCGCCGACTCTCAGAAAGCGGCTCTTCATCTTGGGGTCTTGAGGGGCGCAGCCTGCCCCGATGTCTTGAAAGGTCCGGGGGCTCGGGTTAGCCTACCCGTGGCCCATTACTTCGACATTCGACGTCTACCATTAGCAATGGCGAAGAAATAGGCAGTGGGTGCATCACCCTTAAGGGTCCAGTTAATCGTGCCTCTTTGCTTCCAATATACTTCCTCCTGTCGGTGAATATCCAAGAGTGCCTTTTGTAGACCATACCGGAGTTGCCATTCGGCCTCGGAGAGACCAGAAGTGTCTGCACGATTATCAAGATCACCAATTTGGGCAACCAGCCTCGCTTCGTCATGCCTTGACTCAGCAAAATGATTCTTAGACCAACCTCTAAGAAATTTACGCAGGCAGTAGGAAACTTGATGCCAATCGTCCATTGGGCCAAAAGAGCGACGAGGAGAGGAAAGAAAGGTTGTGATCTTCTGAGCCAACAAGGTGGAGAATCCCTCCAATAAGAGCCAAGACGCATCGAATTGAAACCTTTGGCAGCCAACTGAACGAGACCCATCGTCAAGGATTAGGGGGCGTGATCAGATCCTACAATGGGAAGGGCACGTAGACAAACCCGGGGGAATAGAGCATCCCAGCCAGGGCAGAGAAAAACCCTATCAAGAACAGAGCAGATGGGGGAAGCTTGTCGGCTAGTCCAGGTGAAGTGGGCCCCAACCCTAGGAATTTCACGAATGGCCGTATCCCTGATGAAAGCATTGAAGGCCTCAGCCAGAGCCCAAGAGAAGTTAGAGGAGCTCTTATCAGAGGGATATCTCAACAGGTTAAAATCACCCCCAATCAAGAGGGGAAGCTGACAAGAGTCAATTTTATTATAAATCTCGTCCAAGAAATTGTATGAGAGAGAGTGGTCTGTCGGGCCATAAACCACCATGATCTCGAGAAGAGAGTTGAGGGAACGATGGGAAACCACCGTGCTAGCCCAGTAAATTCCATGGTCAAAAGCAACAAAATCAAATACATCAATCTTAGTGCCCAGAAGAAAGCCACCCGACTGACCAACAGAGGCCACAAAATTCCAGTTGAATCTATCTATCCCAAAGAACAATGAAAGTTTACTCGGGAGAAGGAGGGTTTGAGGGTCTCAACAAGGCCAATAAAATCAGCATTTTCAGACCGCACTGGTCTTTGAGTTGATCCCCGCGCCCCTAAGCGCGAAACCCCTGATATTCCAAAATAAGGCCTTCATCTGAAGGAGAGGTTTTTAATTCTAAGACTCGACCTGCACGGAGCCTTGCAGGGTTTAGCACGCTTCCCAGCCCCACGTTTCAGAATCGAGGAAACCTGACACCTGCCAGCCTCCCCCACAGCCCCCCCGGCCACAACCAGAGGGGCAGACACACCTACCCCAGCCTCCTTGGCTTTAGCAATGTCAGCCTGAGCTAGCTCGTTAGCCCTAATCACATTAAGTAAGGAAGAAGGGGAACCCAAACTGGAATCTAAGCAAATCCCTACATCATCTAAAATCTTAAACAGCTGCTCATCAGACTGAGAAGGTAAAACTAATCAAACAGCAGACAGATCCTTAGGAGAGGAGGAAGACGGAGCTGGGCGCGAACCTGAAGGAGGAGGATCCCGCGCCGCCGCATGCCGAGCCGCCCGGTCAGCCACACGCTCGCCGTTGTTGGTGACCCGACCGCTCTGCGAGCAGTAGAGGTAGGAGAACGAACAGGCACAGGGAGAGCCCGGCCGGGGGAAGCAGCCGCCGAGGACGGACCCGAAGCCGCACCCAAATCCACCTCCAACCTGCGGTGCAGCCCACCAGCATCGCCTGAATCTGGACGCCCTGCTCTTAGCTGAGAACTTTTTCACCGACGATTTCTTCCTCTTCTTGGACGCCGACGGGCCAACCGGTGGCAAATCTTCAATGCCAGAAAGCGAAGGGGAGGTGGGGCGAGCAGGAATGTTAGAGCACGCCGCCGACAGAGGGGTGCCCATCGTCCCACCAGAGGCCGCGGCCCCACCACCCATACACCACCCATACCTGGCAAGGAGGCATGTGCCCCACCGCCCGCCGGAGCACAGTCCTTCAACAGATCTTGTTCTTCAGGGGACATCCCATCCCATTCAGACTGGGTAAAGCGAGGATCCGTGCCATGCATCGAGTCGTCTGGGCATCCATCACCATCCTTTCTCTTGTCATCATTGCCGGAGGCCGAAGGCGGGGGGGGGGGGCGGCGAGGCTGGGCCAGGAGCACCCTCCACCCGGACCCGAAGCCGGAAGCCACCTGCCGCCGGGAAGACGTCCACAGCACCACGCATGCAGATAGGGTCAACACACCAGATCCGGAGACGAGCTGGTCCAAGAACAGACAGCGAGGCTTGGTCAACCTCGATGGGCTTGCCGAGGATCACCCCAAAAGCCATCAGGAAGGCCGTTGAGCGCATATTAGGAGGAACATCATCCACTAGCACCCATACATCAGACAGAGAAGAGATGGCCTTTGACCCATTGGAGGCACCTTTAACCGAAACCACTAGCTTATTCAGAGGAAGCGTGAAGCTGGTACAGGAGGATATCATGCGGAGGCTCTCTTTAGAGGGAAATGTAGCAGCAAACTCAAAATCAGATAGCTGGCGGATCTGCTAATCCCACACGCCTTCATCCCACAACTGAAGTTCATCAAGAAGGACCTGGGAGGAAATGCGCTTGTCCTGAACAAGTATGACACCAACATTGGAAAGCGAGGGGATAGGAGCAGCTACATGAACCTCTTATCTAGGGCAAAGAAAGAACAACCAGGGAGGCCGACACCATAATGAACGAAGGAAGGAGGTTTGACACGGCTTTGACAGTCCACTGTGAGGTGGCCGTCCTCCCTACAGATGAGGCAAAAAGGAGGGGTTTCACAGCGGGACTAGAAGTGGCCAGGACGATGACACGCGAAGCAAGTGAGGATAGGATTGGAGACCTGGGAGTGAGGAGGGATGCGACCCGCAGCACTTCCAAAAGGATGCCGAGCAGGGACCCCCGACGCGCCACGAGGAACGAAGCGAGACGGGCCACCACCAGCCACCGCCGGCGCCCGCGGTGGCCCGCCACCCCGGGGGATCAGCAAAGGGGGCGACGAGGATGGCCCCGAGGAACCCTCCCGACTCCCCGGTGCCGCCTGCTCTCAGGGATCGACCGCAGCCACCGGAGCACTAGACGCAGGAGGCGGAGGGGCCGCCGGCCCAGATCCAGAAGCACGAGGGGACGCACCGGCTGTCTCCGACGCAGCCCCCGCGCCCGGAGCGAGCGAGGCTTGGAGCTTGGCACGGAGCGAAGCCTCGTACTCCAGATCCGCGGCGGCGTCGCCAGAGCCATCGCGCCCCCGCTTATGGCCGGAGACCGCCTCACAGGAGGACCCGCGGGAACGATCCATCACGGCCACCGTCACGAAGGGAAGGGGGAGGGGTGGTGGAGGAGGAGATCTGACGAAACAGCGGATAGGGAGACGGTGCCGACGCAAATCAGAGGAGGAGGCAGGAAACCCTAGAAAAGGGGGAACCGCCCCCTTCCGAACCCATAAATAGCTGTGAGCTAGCTGTGCCGGGCTTGCCAAGGGGGCCGGGAGGAATGGGCGGAATCTGGGCTAATCATGCGGCCCAGAGCCCAGACAGGAGGGGGGAAGTCAGAAGAGGAAGCCAGCGAAGGGACCGAAACAGGCCCACACGGCCCAGCAGCAACCAAAGGGGCCCGCGGCCCAGCCCGGGGCACCAGCGCCAACCCCGATCCCAGATCTAGGGTTGGCACCGACACCGTGCCACCGAGGAAGCGGGGACCACAGCCAAAGGCGAGCCAGGGAGGGCAGCCGCCGGAGGGGAAGACGCCGGCGACTCCACCATAGCCACCCCGGAGCCCACCAGCGACCCAAGCAAAGACCAGGAGGCAGCGCGCCGGCGACCACGAGCGACGCGGCACCAACCATCCACTTCCACTCCGGCCCCGACCGGCCTCCCCCTACCACCGGAGCGAACTTGCGCCGGCGGCCCACCGCCAGAGCAACCGACGACCCACCCAACTGAGCCGAACGGGAAGGAGGGGGAAGAGCCTCAGAATCCGAGCTGGAGTCTTCCAAATCGAGCGCCCAAAACCTGTTAGCCCGGGGGTGCAGCCTGGGCCGCAGCACGGGGCGGGGGAGCCGAAGAGCGGGAGGGGACGGGGCTCGCCGCCGACGAGGAGCCCGGAGGAAACCTCAGGGGGGAGGGAGAGAGGGGAGCCGCACGAGGCTGGGAAGCCGACGAGGGGGAGCCGCGGGACGGCGACGCCCTAGGAGAGAGGAGGCGAGAGGAGAAGAGAGCGCCATCTGACCGCGAGGTCACACTAGCATTAAGTATTAATATTATGTAGCAGGCCCGTCGATTTTGCTTCATTCCCCTTTTTTTTCTTTCTGATCTATGGATCAGCACCATGTTCCTGTTTTTTCCCGCAACTCTCCCTGCTAAGATCAACATGAAAACACCAGCTCTTCCAAGCTAGGTCTTTCAAAAAAAATTATGTAGCAATGGACTGAACTGATGGCTTTGAAAAAAAAACTGAACTGATGCTAATTAAAGTGAGATTACCATAGTGAGATGCTTCATGTCTGCATGGCGTTACTTTGTAGCTACAATACACTGCTCCTCCTGTTCATGCCAGCTTCATATATGATGTTATCCTTTATGCTAATTCATTAATATGTCTTGACTTATAAGTAATTTATATTTTTTAGAACGGATGGTCCACCGTGATAGAAGTATCGAAGGCATTGTAGTTGGTGGTGAAGAATGACACAGAAGTAACAAATATTTTGGGACATGGTGGACACTTTAACTTCTCTTGTTTTTCATTTCCAATAATATAAGAGCAGTGTGACTTGTCTTGCCGCTTTATTTCAACTAATAATAGCCACTTCGCTTTGGCGGTGGAATTAAAGCAAGAGATCTGTCGGGACTAGCATTAAGTAAGGCTGAATTGGTTTCTAAACTTCAAGCTTTTGAGCAAGCGAAACAAGTACTCGAGGAAAAGTTCAATGGCGTGGTGCAAGAAGTGTCCGAAATTAAGCGTCTTATGTCCGGTTGATCTCTAAGTGATAGTTCTCCACGAAAACTAGTGATCAAGTAAGTTGTTGTCATATGTTGATATTTTATTCTATTATACTTTGTGCCAATTTATTTACAAGGGTTGACTTTCATAAACTACTCAACACTTTGTAGGACTGATGGTTCTACATGTTATATAGAAGCATCAAGGTTCTTTGTAATTGCCGATGAAGAATGATATCCATTCAAACAACGATGGTCTCCCTCGATTGAAGATTAATAATTATTATCCTTTCTAGTTTCCTGTTTTCCAGTTAGATATGAGCAAGTACATTGTTCATATAAGGAGTGCTTTTGACTCAATTTCTTAAATGATACTGTAATTTCAGAATTGTATGTCGGCATTTTGGTATTTCTATTAATAAACGACGCTATCATCCTTTCAATTCAGATTCTTTCGCTTTACGTATTACTGTGGATGTTAATATTTGAATGTTGGATGCTGAATAAGTGATTGCTGAATGGAAAGTTATACTAAATATATGTGGTTTTTAAGGATATCAAAGTGATAAACAAAGTGGTCACCATCACAGCATTATTAGCGATGAAAAAACTGGTCGTTAATACTACAATTGTGGTCGTTATTGCCTCGGATTTACGACGACACCACCCCGTCGTTACAAGAATAACGACCACAAAAGGTATGTGGTCGTTATACTTTTAACGACGGAGCCTACAACGACCAGCAGATTGTGGTCGTTAAAGGTCTTTAACAACCACATTCAGACTTTTAACGACCACATATATCATCGTTAAAAACCATTTTCCTAGTAGTGCCGGCAAAATGTTGAGATACCTGGTTTTTAAATTATAGTAAATCCAAAAACCGTCCGGTGCGCAGGTTCATCGGGAAGCGTGTGAGCTGTTCAACGCAGGATTTGTGCATCTTTTCAATGCAAACGGTTCAGTTAAGCAGTAAAGCGGCAGAAAGTAAACCAAAAAATTATACGTGTTGCCACACGCCTCGTGTGCCGTGCGAGCAGGGGTGAGTTGACAGGACGCATGCGAGCAGTCCGCCGTGCAGGCATATCACGAAGCGTGTGTGCAGGTGTTCGTATTGGCGGGGAGGCGTGCGAGTAGCTATGTGAAATGATGGTTGGAATGGCAAAAGTCCGCCACGCAGGCTCACCGGGAGGTGAGATAGCTTTTGACCGCAGCCTGCCTCGCTCCCACTAGTCCGTATTAATTGCGTGCCCGAGATGCCTGCCATAATAGGCGGCCGCACCCCCGGTCCACAGTGGTCACCAATGTCTAGACTCTGGAGTGTATGATGATGTCGCCGAAGCGCACCATCGGAGGGAGTGGCAACGCCGGGGCCGGTGAAGCACCCGCGCAACACGTAAGCTGGCCACAGAAGTTTCCGTCGATGCCGATGAGGCCTCACACGGGCAGCAGCATGACCTTGACATCGTTGGCGCTGTCCTGCCCCCCCCCCCCCCAGGCGGAGCAGGAGGTCAACAGCAACTCCGGCAACAACTGCGACTGCGACTCCGACGGAAGACCGGTTAGTCATCTATATACCCATTTGTGCGGCAAACATATCATGTGTTTTCTCTGGTTAATCCCCCCACACACACACACCCCGCCCCTCTATATTTTTTGTAATACAAATCCGATGGTTATGTTCTCTCAGTCCATGTTATCAGGGTATTTAAGATCCATTATATTCACATAGTTTAGTTTATTGATTGTTTGAATGTTATCCGTATAGAGTTAGTGATTAATTGTCTGTTCTGTACAACTGATTTTTGCTAATAATCTGACTAGGGTTAGCTTGCGTGCTAATAATTCATGGCCAGATCTTGAGAATTGATTTTGAATGTCCTACATATTTGTTTGTGCCTTTTTTCTTCCTGATCTTGAGAATTGATTTCGAATGTCCTTCATGTTATGGCATTTTTTCTTTCAGATTGGTATATACACAAATGAGGCTCCGACCAGCGCCGGCGCCGGATGTAGATCTTGGACCCGGCTGTGCGGCCAGAAGCGCCCCCCTGGACCTGAGGAACCAGTAGAATCTTCGGCGGACCGCATCAGCAATCTCCCAGATGACATCCTTGGGGATATCATCTCCCTTCTCCCCACCAAGGATGGCTGCCGCACACAAGTCCTCACATCTCGGTGGCGCACTCTGTGGTGCACAGCGCCTCTTAATCTCGACTGTCGTCAGCTATCTGTCGATGATGATTCTGAACTCCTCGGAGCCATCATCTCCTCCCACAAGGGCTCTGTTCAACGCATCTGCATCCCGGCATGCTACCTGATGGACATACCCTGCACGGTGGCCGCCTAGCTGACATCCCGTCAATTTGATAAACTCCAGCAGCTTGAGTTCTACCATTACTACAGCGATAGGTTACCACCAAGAGTTGCATCTGTGCCCTCACCACCGATGCCCATCTCATGGTTTTCCTCCTCTCTCCAAACCGCCACCTTGACCCGGTGCCATCTAGAAGACTATCTGGTACAAATGCTTTGTCAGCTACTGCTGAAAAAACTTGCGCTTGTGTTGGTTGATCTGTCGGTGGCCTCACTTTGCAGCATCATCCACTCTAGCTGCACTGCACTGCAACGTTTGGTGCTTATTTTTGGACTAGGAATCCATATACCTTGTCTCAAAATAAAGTCGTCTCACCTTGTAAGCATTGGAAATCATTTTGAAGGACACGAGCTCATCAACGAAGACGCCGCTTCACTTCAAAGGTTGCTCCTTGATTGTTGTTATAAACCTTCACAAATAACTGTGGTCTCTGCGCCTAAACTGGAGACCTTGGGTGCAATTAGTGATCCGTTTGAATGGTTCGAGATGGTGTTTGCCTCCACACCTATTGAGGTACTGTATATTATTCACGTACACTTTTGTAATTTGCATTTTTTTCATTTGTGCGCATACACTACTAGGGAAAACCCTAGCAGTAGCGCTGGTTTTGTGCTCACTAGTAGCGCGCGGGGGGGGGGGGGCACTACTAATAAGGCGCTGCAGCTATTGCTTAGCAGTAACACGTGCCCGCACGCGCTACTGCTAGGACAAATAACGGCAGTGTTTGTTCACTCCCACGCTACTGCTAATGTAACTAGTGGCAGCGTGTTTTCTCTCCATCGCTACTAGTATTCTTTTTATTTTTTTTATTTTTAGTGTATTTATGCGCCATCGTACAAATATTGGTACAATACCAGTTATGAGGTTTACATCATTATGTCCATAGCAGTGTGTCAAATAAAGGTGGATTAGGTTCAAGTGGAGGCAATATGTGGTGCATGTCAAAAGTATACTACTAATCCAAACATGATCTAGTTTGGACTAGTAGTACTTTCGATGTGCACCACATGTTGCCTCCACTTGAATCTAATCCGTCTGCACAAGCTATTTAATCATCATCATAGGCATTACCACCAACAGTATTTATTTAATCACCACTAGCAGTAGCTAATAATAATCATCATAGTCATTACCACCAACACTAGCTATTTTATCATCATAGTAATAGTGTAGCACATCATCATCTTCAAACTCATTTCTAGCTAGCTAATCACTCCTGCTGCTCTCTCTTAGGTAAAATAACATAAAAAATGTATAGCTCTCCTCCTTAATCAAGTTGGAGCATGCAGATGAACCTGTCTCCTAATCGTGGGTAGCGCATCTGTCTTGCACTATTAAGAATCCGTCGCTAATCTTGAATGCACTAAAGTAATCTATAGGATATCTTGGCCATAAGCTAATAATACTCATGGTACCTTTAGTCTCGATCCCATAAGGCACAACATTCATCGGGAGTCCCTGTTGAAGAACATCGTATGGTAACATACTTGGCAATGAAGTTTAGCTTCAAAAATAATGTATGGAAAAGATGCACTCAGGACAAATAGTAAAAATCTTACCATCTTTCCTAAATAGATGTGACCGTAGTTCATTACAAACACTATTGGTGCACGTTTTCAGTACTAACATTTCTAAATGCAGGAAGAAAATTTGTCTTGACAAGATCAAGATCCGCAAGCCATGAAACATAATGACCGAGCTCCTCGCGAAGTTGAGTTCAGCCCGACACGATATCACGGTCCTGTCTACCAAGCGCTGGACATGTTTGCTTGCACGAAATAAGTCGACAATACAAATTAGTTGTCAACTATTTTTGAATAAACAATATCAAAGACATAAACATGGTTGAGAAACTTACATAATGGTATAATCGAGGCGTCACGCACATCGACTCCGGATGTCGGTATTACCTTCAATATCATCTTCCGGACGAATATCAAAGGTGATAACCATATATGGCTCAAATGCATAAGTCTTGCATAGTGCTCGCCATGTTTTGCATCCAAAATAGGTGTAGTCGTCTGAATTGTATAATTTTACGTTGAAAATATAACCATGCTCGGTCTTCAAGTAAACTTTCTTTACCTCCATAGTACGACTAAAACCTATCTTATCCAATACAAAAAATCTTGCATGGCAGGGGATACGCTAGTAGAATAGTAAAAAAATTATAAGTTGAAGCAAATGAAGCAAATGTCATGCTTAATTATGAAAAAAGACTTGTCGTTGTGACTTACTGTATCCACTTCGAAGTTCTCGTCCAGCTTGATGCGGAAGCGCCTACATCATCTAGGAAGATTCCGTCGCACAGGCCGCGCTCGTCTTCGCAGTATTTGCAAATACCGAAATCCTTTTCGTCGTCAGACATTTCCTATGTTCATAGTTAAAACATTAATTGAAAATCGATTGAAGACAACTACCAGGATACTCAACACAGAAATCCGGGGCACTCGATATTTCCTACATATTATGGCACAAGTCATGCCAAAATTCACGGAAAAATCCGGCATGACCTTTGCTAAAATAGGACATATCGAGCGCCTGAAATTTGGCGGAATGGAAATGAATAAACACTCCGGCAAAACATAGGCCACTCGGAGGTGTAACCTGCAAACATGACCGGCCACTTGGGCAAGCACATATCCTATTTGAGCAACACAAGATATACATTTCAAAATATCTTATAGGACTCAAATTAGCATGCATTCAATAAGCAAAAGTAAATCATCTCATGCGTCCATACATCATCGATTATTATCACTAATACATCCCGAATAGTGTCATACATATAACATCACTAATACAACTAAAACCCTAGCACACGACGGGTATCGGCGCGGGCGGTGGACACCCATAGAGAAGGAACCATCACGGGATCATAACTCCAGTGAGATCCCTGGAGAACCTGCTAGGTATTGGAGAACTTGTGCTCCAACGCAAACAAGTAGCAACGGACATGCGCGTCCTCCTCACTGACACGGTGAAGCACCACCTCCGCGGGGTCCTCGAGCCTCTGGACCATCACTGGCCCACGCGACCGCCACCAACGAAGGTTCAGGTCAACGACAGGCTGGCTCCTCACCAACCTGCGCCCCCGGTAGGTAGCGCCTCCCAGTACCACCCCAACGGAGCCCAGTCCCGGACATGGCCCGTCTGGTCAAGCAGGTGTCGTCCTCCGCCGACTCGACGACGAGGATGCGGGATAGGCATCGTCCACGTCGATGCGGGAAAAATTGCTTTAACTAAAAAAATAGCAACAAGTTCTTACTAACTAGTTCTATTAATTCAATTAGTTCTTACTAAAAATAAACTTACTATAAATAAAAATAAACTAGTACCTAATTAGTACCTAGTTCTTACTAACTAATTAGTACCTAGGAACTACTGCCCTAATTACCATCTAATTTGATGAACCTAGGGGTGGAAAGTGGTAGCGGATATTCCTATCATCCAACTATAAAGTGAAATAAGTGGTCAAATTTTACTCATTTTATGATTCATCCTAGAAATTTGATTCGTTTCCACCCTTACATGAACCCTAACTCATTTGAGCCGCATCCGCATCTGATTCGTTTCCACCCTTACATGAACCCTAACTAATTTGATGCAACTAAAATATAAAGAAACCCTAGGCTGAGGTAGGGGAGAGGGAGGAGAAGGCGTGCTCACCTCGGGTGCCTGCGACGAGGGAGGGGCAGGCGGCGTCGAGGTCGGGGTCGGGGCTCGAGGCCTTGTGGCGGATGGCGGCGTCGAGGTCGGGTCGGGGCGGCATCCGGGCCGCGTTGAGGTCGGGGCGGCGTTGAATCTGGGGTCGGGCGGCGAGAGGGTGTGCGGAGGCGGCGGCCGACGGCCGACGGCGGCGGCGAGAGGGTGGAGAGTTGGATTTGGGGGAAGTGGTCGTGGGGAAGGACGAACCCCGTGGTTAAGTCGAAAGTAGCGATAGCGTTCGAAAGCTGCGCCATCGCTACGTTAGCTCCAGGCTGCTCGGGATACACGCCATCGCTACTCCTTTCTCTTTTGCCCCTTTTTCATTTAGTTTTCTTCACATTTTATTTTTTTCCTTTCACCTTATTCTATTTCTTTCATTTTCAATTACCTTTCTATTTGCTTTCCATTTAATTTTATATCCTTTAGCAATAGTGAGTTTAGATTAAAACGCGCTGCTACAAAGAAAGTAGCGGTAGCACGGTTCAATATAGATCGCTACTACTATGTGTAGCCTATCGGCTAAGCCGTGGGAATTTTAGTAGTAACATGTTTAGAACAAGGCGCGCTACTGCTAGAACTTTATCTGCAGCACAGGCGCTTATCGCTACTTAGCACCAAATAAGGTTGTTTGACCAGCCATCGCTAAAGTTCTGTGTATAAGGTTTTCCCTAGTAGTGATAAGTTAAGTATCATCTTGGAGTACACTTTCAGTGCTAATATTATGTTCTATGCTCAATGAAGCGCTTGTCCATCCTATCAGTGGTGGTGGATTCTATCAAGACCTTATATATCAGTATGTGGTGTTTTGATCTCAACATCATTATTGCCTTGCTGCAATGCTTTCCATGTCTGGAGAATTTGTATATGAAGGTGATGATTTCACGCACATTGAAAGCCCATATATAATGTACTATAATTAATCGTTCAGCTATCACTCTTTCAACATAATCTTGTTTAGACATTAACTATTTTCAATCTTCATCTCTATTTAGGCACTAACACATGGAGAAAAAGGTATAACCAATCGATGGTTCAAGAAGCACCAAGATTTTCTCAGATCTCATGACATTCGTTTGAAGACAGTAACACTGGAAGGATATGCACCCAACAATGCAAATACTAGCTTTGTCACATTCTTCATGTTGAATGCGAGGGCACTATTGTCCGTGAGGATTAAGTTTTTCAACAAGAAATTTCTTATGGCTGCAAGTGTTGAACAACATAAAAAGAAGTTTTAGGTGGACCTAAGGGCTTTTGATCGTGCTCGGCTTCTATTTACAACAGCTTGTCATCGTGGACCAGTAGAATTTCTAGCCGGTGATCTTGATTTTATGGATCAGCCCGATCCATTTGATTGTGACTGCCGAAAACTTTGATTGAGTTAGATGTCATTTTCCTGTTCAATCTAGATTTTGTCTAAACCAGATGAGAAATTAATCCTCGTGCTTTTGTACTGTTTGGAAACTGTAGTTAGATACTGTTGCCCTTTTCAACTAGGCTTTGACCCATATTTTCTCTTATACTGGGCCAATGGCTTGGCATTTCTTTAATTAAGACAATTATAAGCATTCACAACATAGGGAAAGAACATCACCCTTGCGGGATCCTTGAGATCTTTGTTCATTACAGAACCACAAGTTCTTAGTGCCCACCAGCACCCACAAACTTATTTTCAGCTTGCACACCAAATGGGCTGTAGTTCTTAATAAGAAAAGATGCATCGTAGTCACAGATTTGGATTTATCATTTGGGACCCACGAGGAAAAAGCCTATCCAGGGCGGTGCCGACTCGACGGTAAAGATTGAGAAACCTGGTTTTAAAATTACTGTAAAACCAAAACTCGCCTCAAAATCATGAAACTTGGCATGGTGTTATGTCATAGCACCAACATGGTGTGGTAAAAAAATAGTCCAATTTGGGACAAGTTTGGCACAAACTTCATACAAACCGGAGCTTCTCTCAAACAGGCTCATGGTTCCGAGAGGGACCTTGTCACCTATGTGTGTGAGACGACATACGCTGTCTCTTCCCGCCTTGATTTATTTTATAGAGGCAACATGCACCTATATATAGTAGCGTCGTCCTAAAAATATGAAATTATTCACGGTTTGTTTTGCCTTTTATACATTATTTGAGTTTCCTAGGCATTTTGGAACATACTTTTGTGTGTGCAAAGGTCATGTGTGTACTAGCCACATATGTAATATGATGTTCAATCTGTTTATGGAATCAAGTCCTTATAAGTGGTAAGTACATATGCTGTTGTTCTATGTGCAATGACATCGCACACGGACCATAATGGGGAACCCGTCGGTGGTGATTTCATCAATCGCTGACAATTGTATACCACCAAGCGTTTGCCCACAACACACACGGCTTATTAGCAGCAATCGTCTGTGTTATTATCGGTCTTCGCACACATTTCTAATTACAGACATGTTTGTCGCGTATCACACACCTCTTGTTATATTGAACCGTTTATGTTCTCTTGTGAAAGGATCGATATGGTTGACTAGAGGGGGGTGAATAGGCAACTAACAATTTTTAAGCTTTACTTTACCAATTTAAACTTTGCAATAATAAAGGTTGTCTAGATGTGCAACTAGGAGAACAACCTATATGATGCAATCAACACAAGCTCAAGAGCAAGCAAAGATAGAAACACAAATAAGCTTGCACAAGTAAAGGGATAGGATAACCAAGAGTGGAGCCGGTGGAGACGAGGATGTGTTACCAAAGTTCCTTCCTTTTGAAGGGAAGTACGTCTCCGTTAGAGTGGTGTGGAGGCACAATGCTCCCAAAGAAGCCACTAGGGCCACCGTAATCTCCTCACACCCTCGCACAATGCAAGAGCCGTGATTCCACTATTGGTGCCCTTGAAGGCGGCAACCGAACCTTTACAAACAAGGTTGGGGAAATCTCCACAACTTAATTGGAGGCTCCTAACGACACCACGAAGCTTCACCACAATGGAATATGGCTCCACGGTGACCTCAACCGTCTAGGGTGCTCAAACACCCAAGAGTAACAAGATCCGCAAGGGATAAGTGGGGGGAATCAAGTGTCTCTTGGTGGAAGTGTAGATCGGGCCCTTGTCACCCAATCCCGAGCAAATCAACAAGTTTGATTGGCTAGGGAGAGAGATTGGGCCAAAATGGAGCTTGGGGCAACAATGGAGCTTAGAGATGGAAGAGGTAGTCAACTAGAGGTAGGACACACACCTTTTATACTCGAGGAAGACATCCAACCGTTATCCTCTAGTTCAGCCTGTGACACGCGGTACTACCGTTCCGAAAGCGCTGCATTATCACCACACGCCGGTACTACCATGGAGGACCACGGTTACCGCATGACAAAGAAGAGGCCGGACTGGCTCGACTGAGCGCAGATTACCGCCGCTGCGGTACTACCGCAAGGCAGGTAAGCCACAACCCACGAAGAGCGCGGATGAAATAAACTACATCCGTGCCTACTTCCACTGAAAAAGAAACAGTTCAAAAACCCGACGCGGTACTACATCACAAGACGCAGGTGCGGTATTACCGTGGAGGCGCGGATGTAAAAATTACATCCGCTCCTACTACATGGCGCAGCGGTATCGGGCATGAGGGCAACGGTACTACGGCTCCAAGAGAGCGGTACTACCATGGCCTCCCGCGGTACTACCGCGCAAGACGTGCGGTACTACCGTGTGGGCGCGGATGTAAAAAATTACATCCGCGCCTACTACCGTACCGGAGCAGCACTAGGCCTGGGAGTTGCGGTACTAAGGCTCCAGGGGAGCGGTACTACCGTGACCCCCAGCGGTACTACCGCTCCCTAGAGCAGTACTACCGCAAGAACAGCAGTAGCCGTCGGATTATGCACAACTATGATGACGGGAAGATGCTCCAAAGTGCAAGGAAAGGAAGGACAAGTGTACGTGTTGATTCCACCCAAACCTTTTCGACGCGGACCCCCTCTTAATAGTATGGCTCTTCTATGACTCAAAACCACCAAAGAGAAACGTAGAACAACGCCGTCTTCAATAGTCTCCGAGGGGCACCAAATTGTCTCGTGCCTAGTGATGAAGCATCTGAGAAACTCAAGGCATACGATTAGTCCGCAAAAGTATCGTCATCAATCACCAAAACACCTAAGGGATAAATATGCCCTTACAATCTCCCCCTTTTTGGTGGATTGATGACAATACAGGATTCGCACAAAGATACGATAATATTGAGCAAGGGAAAACCCCTCCTCTCCAAAATATAGACGGGCTCCCCCTAGATGTGTGCACCCTGGATGAATGCTTTGGACTGCATAGCACACATACTAGGATCACCACTCCCCCTATATTTTAGAGACAAAGGCACGAAAATTAACATCTAAGCAAAACATAGCACAATATAACACAAGCTCGCTAAGATAGATAGAGTGCATATGTCTTACACCATATGAAGGAAAAGCAACTAAAACGAGGTTCAAACGAAGTTCAACCGAGAAAGCAATAAACACACCAAACACGAACACGACACACGACTCGCAAATCCCTACACTCTCTCCCCCTTTGGCATCGAGATGCCAAAAAGGTAGAGAGGACACCTACACACAAGCGGTGGCTCAAGTAGCAGGGAACTCATCCCAACCCTCTCCGTCGGACTCCTCGGCAGCAGGGATGGACTCCTCGACGTCCTCCTCAGAATCAGTCCACCTGTAGCCTTGCTTCTCCATCCACTCGGCCTCTGGAGTGATGCGCTCCTCAGACCCGCCAGACACATCCTCACCATATAGCTGCAAGATCTTCTGTCCGGCGGCGACTCTCCTTGGACGCCACATGAGTCTTGTATCGCCTTGGCTTGCATGCGAGAAAAGAGTCTTCATCTTGTCCTTCACTTCTTGGCCCATGAAGGCATAGAGGAGCTCTGGGAAGGCCTAGCAGCATGGCCCTCAAAGAACATTCTCGGCGCCAAAGATCCTCCTCATCGCCAGCAGCCCTAGCAGCAGACGATCGGCACGAGTAGTAGTGTTGGCCCAGTTGGGTTTGACACGCAGACAGATGGGATCATGGAGAATCCAGTCGGGGCAAGGAACTCCTCACCAGGGGAACATCTTCTCCCAAGTCTTGAGATCGTGAAACAGATAGGGCCCATAGGTAGGCACTGCGGTTGAACACCGCAAACCGAAGCTCACACCACATGATGTGTGAGACATCAAGTGGCTGAGTCTCGAGACAAACGAGCCTCCTCGCAGATGAGCATCATATCCACCATATAGGCATGAACCTTGTCCTTGTCACCAATGCGAGGGAACAATGAGTTGCGGAAGATGCGATACATGATATCCAGAAAAGAGTTGAGCACCAACCCTATCTTGCCACTTGGGAGCGTCTTCTCAACATAGTATGGTGTAAGCTTGTCCTTGTTGGCAGAATCAGAGTTGGCATGGGGGCGAACACCCACGGGAGTGTCGAGCCCGTCATCAGGTACCTGGAGCAAATCCATGAACTCCTTCCAGGTAGCAGTCAGCTTACGGCCATTGGACATCCAGGTCATCCTCCTCTCCTCATCAGGGTGAAAGTATACTGAGGCAAAGAAGCGTGAGATAAGCTCGGGGTCATAGTCAAGGTGAAAGGATATCACATGCTCAATGCCAAACTGCTCCACCAAGTCCGTAGCCTCTCCAAAGTAGGCACGGAACTTGTCCTTCCTCAAGTGATGCATGTCAATCCATTTCACATCCACATAGGTATTCTGCTTGTTCTTGATTACATCCAGATAGATGTTGGTTTGTTGCTTGTTCCAAAACAGCTCACAACCCCTGACAGAGGAACGAGGGGTCACGTACGGGTGAAGCTGCCTGAGACGGACGTAGTCAGGTTGTGGCATCTCATCCATGCCCTTGGCGGGCTCCTTGTACTTGCTAGCTGAAGTCTTGACATTGCGCTTGGGCGCAGAGGAGCCCTACAGTGCGTCACACAGGTTCTTGTGACGCTTGGAGCCAGTGTCACGACTGGGATTGGAACGGCGAGAGCCACCACCTGAGACACACACGCAAAACACCAACGAACACGAAGAGGATCAATGCAAAGACCACGGCAAAGCAGAAGAAACACATAGGAAATATACGTGAAGGTTGGCCAGCGATAGATGTGAGCCACGGTAGTACTGCCAGTGCCTGCGGTAGTAAAATATTAGTACTGCTCCAAGTCGCGGTAGTACCGTGCGAGGTCACGGTAGTACCGTGGTTGGAGCGGTAGTAAAATTGTAGTGCCGCGCCGGTAGTAATACGCCGAGCGGTAGTAATCTTGTGCAAGCAGTAGTACCGCGCCCGACGGGCGGTAGTACCGCATCGCGTCAGATCCAAACGACAGTTCGAATCTGAAAAGACCCGCGAAACAACGGCAGTGCTACGGTGATCAAACCTAGCGCAAGACAACAAAACGAGTATAACTCCTACGCAAAGCTACTCTCCTTCATCCTATTCTTGCAAAGAGAAAGCCTACGAATCTCTAGAACACACAAGTCTCCCCCAACAACCTAGAGGCAAAGAACTCAATAAAATGACGAAAGATTGGGGAAAAACCTGGGTCCATAGCAAGAGCACGTGGTGGGGAAGGATCCCACCAGACGGAATCACGGGAGGGCAGCCGGAGGAGGAGATTCGGCGACGAACGCCGGCTCCGATCTTGAGCGTGAGAGAGAGGGAGAGACGACGTGGGAGGAACTGCGAATAGGTATGGGGGAGTTAGAACTCCCCCTGCCCGTCCTTATCCCCACGCGCCCAAGTCGGCACGGTAGTACCGCAAGTCATCAGCGTAGTACCGCTCGGCAGAAATACCGCGACCAAGCGGTAGTACCGCTCACCCAGGCGATAAAAAATTACTGCAGCGTGAAGCAATAATACCGATGCTCCCACACACGGTAGTACCGTGGTTGGTCATGATAGTACCAGAGCCGGTCATGGTAGTACCGTGAGCTCAAGACACCGCCGGTTTCAACACAAGAGAAAGGTCTTTGCACGGAAGCTTTTCACACAAAAGAAACCACAATCACACGCACAAACCAGAGGCAGAAAGACAACAAGAGAACACCAAGTGACACAACCTCTCAAAAGGAGAGGGCGGTGGCCGAAGCCACCTATGTTTGAGTTAGATGGTATGGCACCGCGAAGAATTATCCTTGGGCCCATGACCAAAACTCGTATTTGAAGCACAAGTACCATCAAAAATGGCTAATGTGAAAGAGTTGATCTATTTATGCATGATAGGGGGGAGGGAGAGTTCATTGAGAGAACAACACTCCCCCTATGTCCATGCCTACACCTAAACTAGACAACAAGTTGAGTGTGGTGGGGGGTGCAGGGTTCAAGTCACATTGCTCAAATCAATGATATTTAGCTCATGCCTTAACTTGCGAAATCTTGCTTCATCCAAGGGCTTCGTGAAAATATCTGCAAGGTTATCATGAGTGTTGGCATACTTGAGCTCGATCTCCCCTCGCCTAATGTGATCCCGGATGAAGTGATACCGAATCTCAATGTGCTTCGTCTTGAAGTGTTGCACCGGGTTGAGAGAAATCTTGATGGCACTTTCATTATCATACCAAAGAGGCACTTTGTCACAAATGACACCGTACTCCTTTAAAGTTTGCCTCATCCATAGGAGTTGAGCACAACAACTACCGGCCGCCACATATTCCGCTTCGGTGGACGAGAGAGACACACAACTTTGCTTCTTGGAAGACCAACTTACCAAAGAGCAACCAAGAAATTGGCACCTCCGGAAGTGGACTTCCTATCCACTTTGTCTCTCGCCTAATCGAATCTGTAAATCCTTCAAGCTTGAAGTTTGCCCCTCTTGGGTACCATAAGCCAAAGTTTGGGGTATGAGCCAAATATCGAAAGATTCGCTTGACCGCCACATAGTGGCTTTCCTTGGTCTTGACTTGAAACCGTGCACACATTCCCACACTCAACATGATATCCGGTCTAGATGCACAAAGGTAAAGCAAGGAGCCAATCATGGAGCGATATACCTTTTGATCCACCGCTTACCATTGGGATCAATGTCAAGTTGGCACTTGGTAGGCATTGGTGTAGTAGCCGGCTTGACATCACTTAGCTTGAATCTTTTGAGCATGTCTTGAGTGTATTTGGCTTGGTTGATGAAGGTTCCTTCTCTTCTTTGTTTGATATCGAAACCAAGGAAGAACTTCAACTCTCCCATAGAAGACATCTTGAACTTGGAGGTCATGAGAGCGGCAAATTCATCATTGAAAGCTTTGTTAGGGGAACCAAAGATAATATCATCAACATATAGTTGGCATACAAACAACTCCCCATTGACCTTCTTAGTAAAAAGAGTGGGATCGATTTGCCCCACTTCAAATCCACGATCTTGTAACAACTCGGTAAGGTGGTCATACCATGCACGTGGGGCTTGTTTAAGGCCATAGAGTGCCTTATCGAGTTGATACACATGATCCGGGAAGTAGGGGTCCTCGAACCCGGGGGGTTGCTTGACATAGACCAACTCATTAATAGGACCATTAAGAAAAGCACTTTTCACATCCATTTGTTGCAACTTAAAGTTGTGATGGGTAGCATAAGCAATCAACAAACGAATGGATTCAAGGCGAGCAACGGGAGCAAAGGTTTCATCGTAGTCGATACCCTCGTCTTGGGAGTAGCCTTGTGCTACCAATCTTGCCTTGTTGCGAATGATGTTCCCATGAGCATCTTGCTTGTTCTTGAAGATCCACTTGGTTCCAATGACGTTGTGGTTCCCCGATGGCCTTGGCACCAATCTCCACACCTTGTTGTACTCGAAATTGTTAAGTTCTTCATGCATGGCATTGAGCCAATCCGAGTCTTCGAGCGCCTCATAGACCTTTTGGGGTTCAACACAAGAGACAAACGCGTGATGTTCACAATAGTTTGCCAATTGTCTACGAGTGCTTACCCCTTTTCTTAGGCTTCCAACCACATTCTCCATGAGATGGCCTTTGGTGGTAAGTTTGGATGCAATCTTGGCGGCACGACGCTCTAATTCTTCCTCGGAGGTGAGATGAGGAGGGGTCACTTGATCATCCCCTTCTTGAACATGTTCTTGATCTTGAGCATGCTCGGGGAAGATAACTTGACCTTGGGCATCATTTGGTGTGTCACCATCGTCTTGAGCATGATCTTGCCCTTGGTCTTGTTCATGAGGTTGAGGACCTTCACTTTGTTCTTCGAAAGCGTGTGGGCCTTGAGTTGGTGATGGCTCCACTTGAGTGGAGCATTGTCCTTCTCCTTCGTCCACAAGGGGTTCCTCAACGGGTAGGATAAAACCAACACCCATTCTTCTTATGGCTTGAGGAGGAATTTCATCACCTACATCACAAGTGCCACTTTGCTCCATTTGGGAGCCGTTATTCTCATCAAATTCCACGTTACACGTCTCCTCAATAAGTCCCGTGGATTTATTGAGGACACGGTAAGCATGAGAGTTTGTAGCATAACCAACAAATATGCCCTCATGAGCTCTAGCTTCAAATTTAGACAAACGAACACCTTTCTTGAGAATGAAACACTTACACCCGAACACCTGGAAGTACTTGAGATTGGGCTTGTTGCCGGTGAGTATCTCATAAGGAGTCTTGTTCAAGCCTTTGCGGAGATAGAGCCGATTGGATGCATGACATGCGGTGTTGATGGCTTCGGCCCAAAAGTTGTATGGAGACTTGAACTCCGCCATCATGGTTCTTGCCGCATCCATCAACGTCCGGTTCTTCCTCGCTGCAACACCATTTCTTTGAGGGGTATATGGTGCAGTAATCGATGCTTGATCCCCTCATCACTAAGAAACTCATCCAAGGTGTAGTTCTTGAACTTGGTGCCGTTGTCACTTCTTATTGTCAAGATCTTTGCATTATGTTGACGTTGAGCTTCATTTGCAAAGTCGATGACAGTTTGTTGAGTCTCACTCTTCCTCTTGAAGAAGTATACCCAAGTGTATCTTGAATAATCATCCACAATCACCAAGCAATAATTTCTACCCCAAGACTATCAAAGGATGGAGGTCCAAAGAGGTCCATGTGCAGGAGCTCCAAGGGTCTCTTCGAGTAGATGATAGTCGTGGGAGGGTGAGCCGTTTCATGAAGCTTTCCTTCAATACAAGCACTGCAAGCACGTTCTTTGGCAAAACTAACATTTGTTAGTCCACGGACATGGTCCCCCTTGAGAAGACTTTGCAAAGATCTCATATTGACGTGGGCTAAACGGCGATGCCAAAGCCATCCGACGTCAACTTTAGCCATTAGGCATGTCGCGGTCTTAGTGGGTCGCTCCGAAAAGTTTATCACATAAAGACCATTCTAGACATGCCCAACAAAGGCTACTTTAAGAGTATTGCTCCACAAGAGGGCCACGGTATCAATGTTAAAGAAGGTGGCAAAGCCCATGAGTGCAAGTTGACGAACGGAAAGCAAATTGTATGCAAGGGACTCAACAAGCATGACTTTCTCGATCGTTAGATCATGAGAAACGACAACCTTGCCAAGACCCAAGACCTTAGAATGTGAGGCATCACCCCACTCGACATTGGTGGGCATAGATGGGATCTTTTGCACGTCCACCACCAAGTCCTTGCTCCGGTCATATGATTTGTTGCTCCACTATTGAGCAACCATGATCCCCACCGAAGCAAACACCTACAAGAAATCAATGCTTGGTTTTAGGTACCCATTTAGTAATGGGTCCTTTGATGTTAGTTAGGAGGGTCTTAGGAACCCAAATAGACCATTCAATGTACTCATAAGAAGAACCAACAAATTTAGCATAGACATGCCCATCACTAGCACGGCACAACACATATGAGGGGTTAAAGTCGCCGGCTATGTTCGAGGGGGTGGCGTTGTCCTTCTTGGCATTGCCACCCTTTGCATGGTTCTTCTTCTTCTTGGAAGCACCCTCTCCATCCCTCACAAAAGTTTGCTTGAGAGGAGGAGGTTGCTTGGTCTTGTCATTCTTCTTCTTGCTCTTGGGCTTGGGCGCGAACCCAATCCCCTCCTTGGCCACAACTTCCTTTTGATTACTCAAAAGGTCGTTAAGGTTCTTCTCACCTTGTATGCATGTGACAAGGCCTTTTTCAAGTTGCTCCTTCAACTTATCTTTCTCCTCAACAAGATGCACATGCTCACAACAAGGGTTAGTAGCATTTGCATTATCAATCAATACCATATGAGGAAAGGTGGCTTTCTCCTTGGTTAGTTTCACTTGGAGTTGATAATGAGACTCTTTGAGACTAGCATGAGCACCCTTCAAGACTTTGTGAGCCTTGTCGAGAATGTAAAACTCCTCGTTGAGTCTAGCAAGATCAACTCCAAGCTTTGCCTTCTCGGAGCTAAGCACACGAGACACAACAAGAGCATGATCAAGGTCTTTCTTTAATTTAGCATGATCATCGTTGTATGACTCCTCAAGAGCCAAACGAAGACCACGCTCTTCATCAAGAGCATTGGAAAGATCCGAAATCTCATCGGCATAGTCACGACTATGCCCTTCCATCTTAGAGATGGTTTCTTCATGAGCCTCGATCATGACATTGGCTTCACCAAGTTGTTCCAAGAGAGCAACGAAGTGCTTATTGGATTTGCCCTTGAGTTTACCCATAAAGGTCTCAAACTCATTCTCCTCCACATTAGTCCCCTCATGTTCATCAATACAATCCGTCAAATAAGAATGATTGATGATGGTAGTTTTGATGTTGGGGGTTACCTTGTTGGTGGCTTTACCCATGAGGCACTTGGCGGTGATGCTTTCATTGGGTGAATCGAAGAGAGACACCGAGGAGTCGCTGCAATGGCAATGGAGGCCATGGCAACCGACTCACCATCTTCATCATCATCATCATCCTCATTGTACTCTTCTTGAACCACCAAAGCTTTGTGAGGAGCCTTCTTGGTGAAGTTGCTCTTGTTGGGGAAGGACTTGGCCTTGTCCTTACGGATGAGCTTGCCACCATTGTCTTCCCTCTTCTCATATGGGCACTCCGAACAAAATGACTCACATTGCCACAATTGAAGCAAGTCCTCACTCGTTGCTTTCCCTTTGCGCCACTTGAGTTGCTCTTGTTGAAGTTGGGCCTTGAGTTCTTCTTGCTCCAAAATTGCCTTGAAGCAAGGGCCATGTTTTCATGATAGTCATACTTCGTATGTTCGAGGTTGCTCTCTTCTTATTCCTCCTCTCCATCTTCTTCGACACAAATATTGGCCTTCAAAGCGAGGTTGGGCTTCTTTGCTCTTTGGGAGCGAAGCACCACATTGTCGGCGGTCTTGTCAAATATGCTCATAGCCACAAACTCATCCAACACATCACTTGAGGACAGGGTGTGGAAGTCCAGCCGTTGACGGATGACGGAGGACATGGCTTTATGGTAGGGCATCATTGCCTTGAGGAATTTGCGCTTGATCCAGTTGTCATCCATGTCCTTACTTCCATGATCCCGGAGGGAGACTGCAAGCTTGGTTACTCTCCGATAGAGCTCACGAGGTTCTTCTTCTTCTTTCATTGCAAACTCATCGGCTTCATCTTGCACCACTTCATAATTGGAACGTTGAATGCTTGCGCTTCCTTGATAAAGGGAAACCACCTTGAGCCAAGCATCTTTGGCAAGGGAGTAGGTCCGGAGATGAGGGAGGTCTTCGGGAAGGATTGCTTCTTGGATGATGAAGAGAGAATTCTCATTGAACTGATGGTCCACGACTTCTCTAGGAGAGAAGTTGCTCAGATCATGCGGATAGAAACCTTCTTCAATGATTCTCCAAAGGTTAGTGTTCACATGATTTAAATGACGCTTAAAACGATAAACCCAAGAATCAAAATCCTCCTTTTTATCAATCTTAGGTGGTGGACCGGCATGATTCAAATGAGTGGAAGGAATCGGTCCACCATAAACGGGAGGAGGTTGCACATGGGCGAAGATGCCGGTGCCATTCTTACCACTAGACGATGGGACTTTCTCACTAGTAGCTTCCCCCTTATCGGAGTTAGCATCCGCTCCCGTGTTGGCGGGATCACCCACTTTCACGGGTGCAGTGGAAATTTTAAGCCCTTCTAGGAATTCCTTAAACATGTCCATGACCTCGGTCGTCATGGAGGTTTTCAATGTGTCCAACGCCACATTGAATTCCTCACGAGAGATCGAGGTACCCCCATCTCCCGTAGATGATATCGGATTCGCACCGGAGTGCTCCCCCACATCATCTACGACGTCAACCATACTCTTCGGACGGTAAAGTCCTTAAAAAGAGATGAGGCTCTGATACCAATTGAAACGATCGATATGGTTGACTAGAGGGGGGTGAATAGGAAACTAACAATTTTTAAGCTTTACTTTACCAATTTAAACTTTGCAATAATAAAGTTTGTCTAGATGTGCAACTAGGAGAACAACCTATATGATGCAATCAACACAAGCTCAAGAGCAAGCAAAGATAGAAACACAAATAAGCTTTCACAAGTAAAGGGATAGGATAACCAAGAGTGGAGCCGGTGGAGACGAGGATGTGTTACCGAAGTTCCTTCCTTTTGAAGGGAAGTATGTCTCCGTTAGAGCGGTGTGGAGGCACAATGCTCCCCTAGAAGCCACTAGGGCCACCGTCATCTCCTCACGCCCTCGCACAATGCAAGAGCCGTGATTACACTAATGGTGCCCTTGAAGGCGGCAACCGAACCTTTACAAACAAGGTTGGGGCAATCTCCACAACTTAATTGAAGGCTCCCAACGACACCACGAAGCTTCACCACAATGGAATATGGCTACACGGTGACCTCAACCATCTAGGGTGCTCAAACACCCAAGAGTAACAAGATCCGCAAGGGATAAGTGGGGGAATCAAGTGTCTCTTGGTGGAAGTGTAGATCGGGCCCTTGTCACCCAATCCCGAGCAAATCAACAACTTTGATTGGCTAGGGAGAGAGATCGGGCCAAAATGGAGCTTGGAGCAACAATGGAGCTTAGAGATGGAAGAGGTAGTCAACTAGAGGTAGGAGACACACCTTTTATACTCGAGGAAGAGATCCAACCGTTATCCTTTAGTTCAGCCCGCGACACGCGGTACTACCGTTCCGAAAGCGCGGTACTACCGCGCGGCCACGTGGTACTACCGTGGAGGACCACGGTACTACCGCGGCAGCAGCAGAGGCCGGATCGCTCGATCGAGCGTACTACCGCTCAGCGATACTACCGCTCACCCTTGCAGATCGCCAAAGGCAGGTAAGCCACAGCCTCACGAAGAGCGTGGATGAAATAAACTACATCCGTGCCTACTTCCGCTGAAAAGAAACAGTAAAAAAAACCCGACGCTGTACTATCACAAGACGAGGTGCGGTATTATCAGGAGGCGCGGATGTAAAAATTACATCCGCTCCTACTATCAGCGCAAGAACGATTGGAGATGAGGGCCCGCGGTACTACGGCTCCAAGAGAGCAGTACTACCGTGGCCTCCCGCGGTACTACCGTGTGGGCCCGGATGTAAAAAGTTACATCCGCGCCTACTACCGTACCGGAGCAGCACTAGGCCTGGGAGTTGCGGTACTAAGGCTCCAGGGGAGCGGTACTACCGTGACCCCTGCATTATTGCTGGTGCTATGGGTACTACCGCTTCCCTAGAGCAAGATTACCGCAAGAACAGCGATGGCCGTCGGATTATGCACAACTATGATGACGGGAAGATGCTCCAAAGTGCAAGGAAAGGAAGGACAAGTGTACGTGTTGATTCCACCCAAACCTTTCCGACGCGGACCCCCTCTTAATAGTACGCCTCTCCTACGACTCAAAACCACCAAAGAGAAACGTAGAACAACGCCGTCTTCAATAGTCTCCGAGGGGCACCGAATCGTCTCGTGCCTAGTGATGAAGCATCTGAGAAACTCAAGGCATACGATTAGTCCGCAAAAGTATCGTCATCAATCACCAAAACACCTAAGGGATAAATATGCCCTTACATCTTGGCTCAAAGCAAACAGTTCATCCGAGTGAACCGCATGCCATATATTGCACACACCTTCATCTGGCTGACCGTTTCTTTTGTGTTGCCTAATCACAAATAGTTCATCCGAGTGAACCATATGTTGTATATCGCACACACCTTCATCTGGCTGCCCGTTTATTTTGTTCCTCATCATCACAAATAGTTAATTGAACTGAACCGTATGCCCTGCATCGCACACGCAACTAGAATCTAAACCGTGTTTGATACATCCTCCATGGTAAACGTTTTGCACCTTTTTTGGCAGGTTTTTTACACCACCGTTTGCGATTATTACATCGCACACAGTTTCGTCGAAGGGTCTCTGATCGTAGTGTCTCGTTAGCAGCATCCTGCAGTAGTGCATGTCCACCATTTCATTCTCTTTTTATATCTTTGGTGGCTCTGTGGAAGCATTTGTTGTACGAGTGTGTGTCTTACCTCTTTGCATCTTAGTGCACTCATGTTTGGTGAAGTTTGTTGTCCTCGTGCTTGTCTTGACAAGCCTATTATTTCCTATCTTCACCATGGGTTGTCACAAGCTTTGATTTTTAGTTTGCTATTGGTGAGCTTGTGAACCCAGTTGCTTGATGTGTGTGTGACCTGCTTAACTTTGTGTGTGTGGGAAGGACATGTCTGGCACCTTGTATCTCATTTACTCAAGACTATGTTGATGCTTAATTGTCATCCTTATATTAGTCTTCTCAAGTGTGAGCTTGTGAACCCAGTTGCTTGATGTGTGTGTGACCTGCTTAACTTTGTGTGTGGGGGAAGGACATGTCTGGCACCTTGTATCTCATTTACTCAAGACTATGTTGATGCTTAATTGGCATCCTTATATTAGTCTTCTCAAGTGCTTTGACGTGACTCACACACATGGTTTTGGTTGTGATTATTATTAGGTTGCCTCATTTACATGTCGCTAAACCATATGTTTGTTGCAATTGCTAGCCTTCTTTTCTTATCTATGCTTGCTTGCAATTGTTTTGTGTTCCTATTGATTTTGGGGGAGTGATGATCCTATTTTGTGCACTTGTGTCCAAATAAAAAATTTCTAAATAGTGCACAAATCATGGGGAGCTTCTCTGTTTTCCTTAGAACACTCCTTTGCTCAAATCATAATATTCTTTTATCCTTCCGGCTCGTCGGATCTTTTGATTGCTTGCGTCGCTTTGTGTTATGCAAATGAGATCAATTTGTGCCATATGCTTTGTGCCACGTGCCTTGCTCTTATGCTAGGCTCAAAGTTATATAATAGTGGATTCACCTATGGATATCATGTTTCTTATCAATTACAACCTTTTTTGTGTATACGGGTTTCTTTGTGGATACATATCATGATTATTATTGGCCACTTAGAAATTTTTATACATAAGAAAGTTCATATCTTTCCTTAATATCATTTATTCCTTGCCGGCCACTTTGTGTGTTCCTTTTATTCGTATAGTGGCTTCGGTAAGAGGTTGTGTCATGAGTGCTTGTATGCATTGCATATATCCTTGCGCACTCATGTGTTTTGGATGTATTTTGGACCCGTACTTGACATGATGATCACATTGGATATTCCTA
The DNA here is from genome assembly GCA_021605145.1 of Aegilops bicornis. NCBI lineage: Eukaryota > Viridiplantae > Streptophyta > Magnoliopsida > Poales > Poaceae > Aegilops > Aegilops bicornis. Next base: position 576,374,845 of record CM038669.1, read on the forward strand.
TTTTATCTTGTACAAAATATGTTCTTTGGATCTTTTGAATGTTTTCCTCCCATGTTTAATATTATTTTCATATCATACTATCTTGTTGCATTCTAGATCCTATATATGGGTTGAGCTCCTTAAATTTTTCATCATTGAATATGTGCATTTGATTTCACACACATTTCCGCGATATGCGCACATCAAGGAGGAACTCATACTAGATTAGTCTTCTAGATTTTTCCAACCATTTTGGCATTTGTTGCCAATGGGGGAGAAGTTTAGAGGGTTTAAGATAAGTATTTTTTGTAGTGCTTGTTGTCACTCATGCATATCCACCCTTGTTATATATTCTTGTTGCATGGATGAGTATTGTATACAGAGAAATCTTCTCCTAGTTTATGTCAACCAATATATTCAATGGCGTTCAAAGTTCATTCACACATGCATGTAGTGTGGGGGAGTTTGCTCTATATACTATGGGTGTAATACCATCAAATGCTTGTGTAGTGTCTTGATGATAGTACAACCATCCCAAGTATACAGTTTATCCTCAGATAAATTGCATGCTTGTTTAAAAATTCATTTTATAAACCCTCTTGTTGAGATTGTCATCAATTACCAAAATGGGGGAGATTGAAAGTACATGTAGTCCCCATGTGTGGTTTTGGTAATTAAATAACAATCCTATAGGAATAATGTTTGCATTGAGATATACATTTGAAGGTTAGTCCCATTGAAAATGATTGAAGAATAATGGAAGACAACTCCTTTGAAGCAACAATTACATAGAGATGATCAAAATGGAGTTCATTGGAGTATCTTAAGGGTTGCCATGCTTAGAGCTATGGTTTGAGCCATAATGGATCAAGATCTTAAAAGGATGATTTGTATGATGAATTCTAGGATTGTCTCAAAGATATGATCATAATGGACTCATGTGTTGAGTCATTATTGAGCAAGCTATTCAAGTGAAGAATTCAATATACCCTTCATGATGTCAAGATTAAACATGGAGTAGAGATATCCGTTGACCAAGATGAAGCTCGGAGATCGAACTCTACAAGGTCAACACACGAGCGCAAACGATGCACCACATAGGATCTTGTGGTATGATAAGAAATTATCAATTGCACTCTGTGTACTAACCCATACTATTTGTTGTCTATGTTTTTGAGGGTTAGGTGATTCCCATGGGCTCGCATCGAGAGAGAGAGAGAGATCTCAAGTGTCCATGAGAGGATAACATTAAGTGTTGATGATCATGGTTGACAAGGGAAAGTTCAAGATAGCCATCCTGAAGGATTACATGCTTGAAACTTGTGGATGATCACATGACGAACGTATGAAGATCAATACAATGCAATGCTCCCCGCATGGTTTATGGGGGAGCTATTTGAAGCCTTCACCAAGTGTCATGATCAAGATCATCGTTCTGACTTGAGCCAAGCATAAACGTCAACATCAAGCTCAATTGGAATGCTTTAGTCAAAGGTATTAGTTCCTTTGGCTTTAGTTGTGAGGATCGATGACCATCGAAAAGTATATATGCTCATGAATGAGTTACCGGAAGCTATCTAGTACAGTTCTTTTATGATTCTTGAGTTATAGGGATCCCGCACTATTAAGAGGGGATCAAATGGGTTAGTGATAGATTTTCTCAAGTCAACATCTTATATTTCTACTTCCTCACATCATATTCCAACATAGGTATATTTCACTCCTATCCAATACAAATACAATATGCCTATGCATCTACCAAAGTAAAACCATAGCCAAATAGGTTCCCCAAAGTAAATGATCTTACCTTTCCATACTTTGCACCCTCCATTTTGGTTTATCTTGGGTGGTTCTCTATGTGAGGACCTGGAGCTTTTCCATAGCTTCAAAACGAGCCCAAGATCATCAAAATCGGAGTCCGGATGTGAAAGTTATGCATGTTTTACTTTTGGGGCGGCTGAAGTTTTTGTGTTGGCCGGATGTCCGGCCACTGCTATCCAGAGGGCGTCTGATTTGTGTGAAATCGTCGGATGTCCGGCCCCTGGCCCGGATGTTCGGTCGTAGATGTCCAGAAACCTTACCGAAATGTTGTTTGTATACGCCGGATGTCCGGCACTTGGCCGGATGTCTGGGGGCCCCAAGTTTGGCCAGATGTCCGGGCCCTTTAACCTGTTTTTATGCGTAGGTGTGTGCACACTTCACAGTGGCCGGATGTCCGGCCCCAGGCCCGGATGTCCGGCCCGGCACAACCATTTACACTCCAACGGCCATATTTGCACTACCACTATATATATCCCTCTACCCATCCGGTAGAGGGTTGACCACTTCATCCCAAATCGCCCCAAGAACACAAGTGGCTCCCTCTCACTCTTCCACACCAAATCCTAGACCCGGGGAGCATTTGTGAGAGTTCTTGAGAGTTGTTCCAATCAAAAGATATATCCACTCCCTCTCCCTCTTGTGACGAAAGGAATTCGTGATTTGAGCAAGTGTTGAGCATTTCCCCCTTTGTTCTTGTTACTCTTGGAGGTTGGAGACTCCTAGGTGGTAGGAGTGCTCCGGCGAGGAATCAACTTGTGATTTGTCCCCCGGAAAGTTTGCGAAGGTTTGGAGGCCACCTCAAGGTCTACCACTAGTGTTTGGGAATCTCCTTCATGGTGATATCTCAAGGGGAGAATAGGGTGATCCTTCGTGGCGTTGGTGTGCCTTCGTGGTAACATCCATCCCTCCAACGGTGACTAGCTTCCCTCCAAGGAAGTGAACATCGGGATACATCCTCGTCTCCATGTCTAAATTTATTTCTAACACTTGCCACTACTTGTGGTTTACTTTGGTCTCTTGAGCTTGCATTCACTATATCTTGTTGTCCTCATTATATTGTGTTGGTTACCATAAAGTAGAGATCATTTAGGCCAACACTTTATAGTCCGCAATTCATACTTGCTACTATTGTTCTATCTTGTGCTTAGTGTGAATTGCTAGCTTGTAAAATTCTTTTCCATATCTTGTGACATAATTTGTGTAAGCTTGTATTGCTTACTTGTGGTTGTGTGTGTTATTCATTTACATATCTTGTGATATACATTGAGTAAGTTTGTGTAACTTACTTATGCTTACTCATATCCTCGTTGTTCTCATCTTGTTTATCCTAAGTTGTTGGTGCACTTAGTGAGCCTAGTATATTTAGGATTTGTTCTTGAAAAGTATCCGCTAAGTTTATTTCCGCATTAGGATATAGCCGAATCCCTAAAAGATTTTAAAACGCCTATTCACCCCCCTCTAGGCGACATCATGGTCCTTTCACCGACGCCTGCTCATGTTGCTAATTATGTGGGGCCGAGCTTGGAGGAGCAGCACCCGACGCACCACGAAGGCGACCAACAGATCTGAGGCCCGGAGACGCTCCTCCTCCGTCATCTCCTAAAGTCGGGCGAGAGCGGCGGAGAAGGCGGTCGACAGGTGCCTCGGCCGAAATTGCCAGTTGGTGCGGGGCTCGGTAGGCAGGCCGGCTGCGTAGGCCGTCAGGTTGACGTAGTCCATCATCGAGTGGAGGTTCTCGACGTAGAAGTATGACTTCTGCCATAGCTTGGCTGACTGCAGCAAGGCGAGGGTCGGGAAGTGGACCCCGGAACCCGAACGCCGCACTGCAACGCAGGGCCCGCACTGGCCGCCACATCCTTGGTGGCGGTGCCGAGCTTGAGGTAGAAGACTTCCCCTAGAGCTCGAGGGTGGGGAGCGTGCCAAGATAGCCCTCGCAGAGGGTAACAAAGGCAGAGAGCAGCATCACCGTATTCGGCGTGAGATGGTGGGGCTGCACTCTGTAGAAGGTGAGGAATGAGCGGAAGAATCCGCTCGCCGGCAGGCCCAAGCCGCGGAGGAAATGCGACCAGAAGACGATGTGTTCGCCGTCCTCCAGCGCCGGCGAGATCTCCGTCGCAGGAGGGACGCGCACCTTCATGTGCAACGAGCGGGGGAGCCGCCGCGTCTGGCGAAGGAACGCGAGGTGATCCTCGTGGACGTTGGAGCCGTCCCAATCGCCGGAGCGCCCACCGTGCGCCATGGACGCGGCTGCTTGACGGTGGCGCGGCGCAGTGGTGAACGGACGGAGCCGTGACGGGACGGAGAAGCCCTGCGACGGCTGCTGCGGAGGAATGCCGACGGCGAGCGGCAACACGGCAGCAGCGAGAAGAAGCAGAGGAAGGAGAAAGGCAACACGAAGGGAGAGGAGGGTGCGCGTGCGTTCTGCCGCCCCCCTCCTCCCCCTACTTATAGCCCCCCGGTGGCGGAGCCGAGGGGGCGAGACGTGGGAGGGCGCCGGATTAACTGTGCCCACTCCCCCCATGATCCCGCAATTACCGCGCCATAACGGCGTGCATTAACCGTACCTGGGAAGCGTAACCGCCTGCTTCGGCCGCAGCGGATCCGCGCGCGTGACGAGGCCCTATAGTGGCGGGCCTAGGTCTGCGGCGGTATCCCATCGCGTGTGTGGGCTGGTAGGCCGGCCTGGCACGCTAGCGCCGCTTGGCGGGCGTGCAACATGCGGCAAGCCTATCATCTGGCTGGCGCCCTACCCAGCCTATACCACGACGATTCGACTTCACCAGGCGGCCAACTGCCCCCCGGCCGGCTTCTAGGAGGCCGGCTGCTAGAAGGCGGAAAAAACAAGAATCGCCAAACCATTCAGAGTAGAAAGCTGCTGAGGCTCCTCGATTTTCGGTCGTGGTGCCCCACCAGCTTCGGGGACTACTATCGGAGTAAATGACCATGGGTAGCCTCATCAGCCCCCCATGGTATTTCAAGATATCGGGGCTACCTGCGCCCCTCACACCTCCTAGATGAACGGCCGGCTTCACGGGCCGGCTGATCTAGGAGGCCGGCTGCTAGAAGGCGGCAAGACACCAGAAGACGGCGACAAGGGGTCCGACTCCTAGCAGGCGGCCCCTCGTCCGCTCAAAGTTTGCACCCACATCATCACGACGAGACGGGGCGTGGCTACAGTGCAACCTGCCACCCCCGAATCCAGGACGGAACGTGGCCACAGTGTGGCGTACCATGCAGACACCCCCGCCTGGCGCGAAACTGTAGCCATGCAATCCGTGACATCACTTACGTCAGGAGGAGCCATGCTCCCATGATGGCCGGTCGGTACGGCCCGCAGGCGGCGGGCCCTACCTGTCGGCGAGCCCCAGAAGGCGGCAAACCCCAAGCAGGCGGCAACAAGGGTAGGCCAGCTCCTAGCAGGCGGCCCTTCTCCCCCTTGGAGTCTGTGCACCATTAACCGGATAAGACAGGGTGTGGCTACAGTGAACGCCCGCCAGGCGGCGAGACTGTAGCCACGCTCCCCCCGACAAAGCCTCTGTCATCAGGAGCAAGGCAATGGTATAAAGTGGTCACAGCAGTCGGCGAGACCCACCAGGCGGCGGGCACCAGCTGCTGGCAGAGAAGCCGGCACCCCAAGACACCGACAGTCGGGTCCTACACCTGGCCGGATTACAATTGTACCCCTAGGGGGTAGGCCTATATAAACCCCCCAGGCCACCCCATGCAAGGGGTTCAGAACCTTAGGAGTCACACACACATAGAGAGTGGAGCAAAGCTAGCCTTGCCCTTCTTCCTCCTCTAGCCGAAACAGCTCATGGAGCAAGCTTGAAGCTACCTTGTTGATCATAGTCATCATGCAGAGACCCCGCACAGCAGGACTAGGGGTGTTATCTTCACGGAGAGCCCCGAACCTGGGTAAGATTCGCAGGCGTATGCGGTCTCGCTCACTCCCGCTTCTAGAGCCCAGCGATGTACTCTTTTTCCCCCTCGATGATAAGCCACCCCCTGGCATATGCCGCACAATTTCCCCGATACCCTTGTCCTCCCCGTGTCCCGCCTGTCGGGGACACTAGCACTCCATTCACCTCCAACGCCTCCACCCGCTCTTCTCGCCCCACCCCGCCGCCAGCGCCGCCACTATTCTCGGGCCGCCTCCTCGCTGCTCACCCTCCCAGCGGACCGTCCATACCAAACCACGTCTCGACATGGCCGCCACCACGCCGGTGCTTTCGTAGGATTTTTGGTCATCGCTTGGAGGAGATTTCCCGTCACCGTCATAGCCAGTGCCAGAGGGGATACAACCGCCGGCGACGGATATGGACCAGGGCAGCTTCGGTCGGGTGCTCCAGAGCGGCTAGTAGCCGGCCGCCAACTACCCCTGCTGCATCGAGGTGATCATCGCGGCCTCTTTGCCACCACGCCCGCAAGGTGTTTGACACTTTGCCCACAAAGTTATGGACAGTGGAGATGATTTTTTCTTCCACCACTTCATTTATTCATCGGACGATTAATCCTCGAATAACAAAGATCTTGTGGTGGCTGCACTGGTCATTCACGACCACATTGAACAGCAGCTTCCTGAGTACAGGGGGTCAGTCCCTGGCCGTGCTCCCAACCTGAACTGCAATAGAGAGAGAGAGAGAGGCCACGCCCTGCTCTATGCCGATTACTTTGCGAATACCCCGCTCTTCAAGCCGGATAAATTCTGTCACCATTTTTGTATGGCAAGGCATCTGTTCAATCGTATCCAAGAGGGAGTGGTTGCTCATGACCCATACTTCGAGTGTGAGACGGATGCCCTTGGCAAGCGTGGATTCTCCTCTTACCAGAAATGCACCACGGCCATCTGCATGCTTGCATATGGAATTCCAGGCGATCTGGTGGATGAGTATGTGTGTATGAGTGAGTCGACATGTCTGCTGTCAGCCTGTCACTGTACAACTTCTGCAAGGCCGTGGTGGTAGTGTTTGGCCCTGAGTACTTGAGGCAGCCAAATGTCGCTGATACAGAAAGATTGTTGGCGACCAACGCAGCTAGAGTCTTTCCAGGCATGCTTGGTAGCATAGATTTTATGCACCGGGAGTAGAAGAACTGTTCATTTGCTTGGCAGGGCCAGTATGAGGGGCATGTTAAAGCGTGCACTGTCATATTAGAAGTGGTGGCTTCACAAGATCTTTGGATATGGCATTCTTTGTTCGGCATGACAGGTTCTCACAATGATACCAACGTGCTGCAGTGTTCTCCAGTCTTCGCAAGGCCTGCAGAAGGCCACTCCCCACCTGTCAACTTTGAGATCAACGGCCACCCATACAACAAGGGATAGTACTTAGCTGATGGTATATATCCTCAGTGGTCAACTTTTGTGAAGACAATCTAGAACCCCCAAGGTGAGAAGATAAAGAGATTTGCCCAATTGCAAGAGAGTCCTAGAGAGGATGCGGAACGTGTTTTTGCTGTGCTTCAATCCCAATGGGGTATCGTTCGAACCCTGCACTGACATGGGATGAAGGGAAGCTTTGGGAGGTGATGACTGCTTGTGTGATCATGCACAACATGATCATCGAGGATGAGCGTGATAACAGCATCTTCGACCAAGGATTTGATTTTCAAGGTGAAAATGTTGAGCCCCTGCACCAAGAGCCGGCCAAGTTTGAACAGTTTGCCCAATTTCATTGTGAACTGCGTGATTGGCACACTCATTTGGATCTTCAAAATGACTTGGTTGAGCACATCTGGACTCACATTGGCAACCAATAGATGTATTGGTTCATTATGTTCAATTTTAATTTGGTTGTAAAACTATTTTATTTAGAGACAATTCGATTATGTTGTAAAACTATTTTTATTTTCAGACAATTAATATTTAGACGTGCAAACTAGTTTTCAACATTGAAATATGAATATATGGGCATTTTTGGCCGTGGCGGACAGGATGGGGCCAAATGATGTGTCCGGGCGTTGGGCGCACGGCCACCGCATCTCAGAACAGGCCCGAACACGACCCCATTGCCCTACCCAAACGGACAAAACGGACGTCCATTTTGGGTCGTGTGCTGGAGTTGCCCTTAGTAGGGAACGATGCAGCTAGCTTCTGGGCTCTTTGTCGTTGTCTGGTTTTTTTTAACCAAGAAAAATAGAACAATCGTTCTACGGTGTAATTATATGGGTGTGGCTAGGTCTCAGTCGACTGAGACTTAATGAAGTCTAAGTCAGATGATATAACATATAAGAAAAAAAATTAATTTTTTTCTGCACAAATCTCTATGTAAAATCCAAAAATATAACATCGAGTGAGACTTAACGAAGTCTCAATCGACTGAGATTTAGCAATTTCATAATTATATTTAATAATAAAATAATGTACGAATGTACAAATACTAGAGAACAGCCACAAACAACTCTAGCCAATACCAGTTTTGGGGAAACGTTGGAAATCATTAGAAATCAATTGAGGTTCTGTTCAATCCAGGTAGAGTAATTTTCTTGATGCTTGAGTTTGATCCGGCATTGATCATGAGAAGATCAACCCAATGTCACCGCCTCTCGGCTCCGTCCCGCCTCTCTGCCTGACATGTCGTCCTCCGCCACGATGAGCGCATGGTGGTGCTCCCTCAGCGTTGCCCTAGTGCGTGGCTCCCTGTGGCGCACCTCTGCTGGTGCCGGTGTCCGGCAGGGCAACAACACGGCCTTCTCCACCGCATCGTTCCTATAGAATGACCATGGACGCCCGCACGGTGCTCGTGCTCCTCTATGGCGCCGGCAGCTCCATCCGTCCTCTATTTGTCAATTTTACCTTTTTGTATTGGATGAGTACTTATTGTAGATTTGATAATTGTGAGAATATAAGAACGATTATTTCTTGATGAGTAATTGTCACATGATTATTCCAGTACATGTTCAAGTTTATTCACATCTATAAGGATTTTGCTTGATAGATGTTTGTATAACGCTTATGAGGGCAAATGTTTACAAATTGTAGTTTGAGTTTTCTCATTCATATGTGTGTGTGGTTGGAATGACAGATGAGTTGCAAGTTGTTCATATTAGACGTGAAACTATTCGAAATAACCAACTGCTTTTTTTAAGATCCAGCAGATAGTTGGCTTCAATTAGATTTAGCAGAAAGCAGCGGAAGAACAACATGGGGAGGATCCAAAGATCAAAGAAAAAGAAAAACAGCAACCCTATTGGCTGCAGAACAACACTACACTTACAAGGCAGAACGCCATCCACTTACAGTGTGCCTACACAGCTCCGACTCCGGCGAAGAACTACGGAGAAACAAAGCAAGGTTGGCGTCGCAGAAGAACACCCAACGGACCACCTGTCACCTGTCATCGTACACCACCGGAGCCCCGCCCCGCAGCTTCGACTTCACAGCAACAAGCAGCCGAGGTAATCTTAAGGACACGTCGGAGAAGAGCCGACTACCATGACCAATGCCACGCCTCCGACGATGCTCACCACCATCATCGTTTCCACAGAAGCCAAACCGCCCTCATTGTCGAACGGACACGAAGCAGCACGAACCAACTGCTAATAGTCGAGCGCTCAGTTTCAACCTAGAGGTGTTTTTTTGCGGGCGTTCAATCTAGAGGTGTTACAGACATTTCAGCACACAACTCTTACAAACAATCACATGCTAGAATCACAGAAAATGACTGGACAGGTGAATCTGTGGATGGACGATCTTGTGGACAGTTTCATAAAATCAGATCCTAGAGAATCATGAGACGAAAAGAACTGACCCTTAGTTTACTATGGCCATACAAAGAGCCAGGGCACACGTGCGGCGTGTTTCATCAGCGGAACTTTTCCACATCGTGGCATACATGGATGCCATACCGTGTCCTGTCAACTTTAGAATTGCAATCCTTGATCATGTGTTCGATCAGATGTATTTTTTTTTTGAAAGATCCAGCATCTTGCTGGCTTTTCATTTGATTCAGCAGGAGAGGATGACAAAAAAAAGAGTTCTTCTCGCTGGTCACAGGCGAGCCAAGAGAGCAGCGAGGCCATCAACAGACTGATGATGCTGCGATCATCTCTGAAGATAGGAAAACAGAGACAAAAGGCGGACCAAAAAAACTGATTTCTACACTCTCACGATTTGATCCCCGAAAGGGGTCACTAAGCAGGTTGCTCCTGCCAAATGCCATTGCTCCAGCTCACTCCGGATTTGGCTGATCACTCCGCGTGTGCATGGCTGGGTTCCTCTGAAGGTGCACTCATTTCTCGCCAGCCAGATGAACCAGGTTGTGATGATGATGATCGACCTCAGCCCTTTCGCTGTCCTTGGCGTTGCCCCGGCGAGCACGTCTTGGACGATTTGCGTGGTCGCACGGCCGCGTGTCTGGCTGCTTGGGTTCAGCGCAGCGCAGCCACTCCATGTTGCCACCTGACTCCATAATGCTCTCGAAAATGAACATTCCCAGAAGAGGTGGACGGAGGACTCAAGATTTCTGTTGCAGAGGGTGCAAAAGTAGTTGTTTACCCAGCCCCGGCGCTGCAACCTATCATTGCACCAAAAGCAATCATGGTGCAGCAGCCAACTGAAGAATTTCATCTTCCCCGGGGCCCAGGCTTTCCAAACGATCGCCTGGAGGTTCGTCGCAGGGTGATCAGCAAACTGTAGGTCGTAGGCCAAGCTCGCTGAGTACTCTGCTCCTCCACCTGCTGTCCACTTGATCTCGTCCGGTGCTCCATCTTCCAATATAATCCCAGCCAACCGGATCGCGCGCTGCAAGTGCACAAACTGAGGCAGGATGTCGGTGAGGTTGCCATGTCGCAGGTCTTGAATCCACTTCTCCCCTTGAAGAGCATCCATGACCGTCCTGTTCTTCTAGGAGGAGTGTTTAAACAGGTCCAGATATGCGAGACAGAGAGGCCGCTCTCCCAGCCAGTGGCATCGCCAGAAAGAGGTCGTTGCGCCGCTTCGGACGGTGACCAAGGTGGCCGAGGCAAAGAGAGCTTGATCCCTCTCGTTGCACGGCGTGCCAAGCCCCACCCATGGCCTGTCCGGATGCCTCCAGGCCAGCCAAAGCCAGCGCAGCCTGAGCGCGCGCGTGAACCGCTCAAGGTCAGGGATGCCTAGACCACCACGGTTCACCGGCGAGGCGACGACTGGCCATCAAACCTTGCACTTTCCTCCTAACATCTCCTCGTCATGCGCCGAAAGAAATCTTCTCCGCGTCTTGTCGATGTCCTCGAGAAATCTTTGCGGCACGCGCAACACAGCGAGTGCAAACGCAGGGAGCACTGAGAGCACGCTCCTGACAAGCACTCGCCGGCCCGCGATCGATAGCAGCCGTCCCTTCCAACCTGCCAGTCGGGCCCTGATTCTATCCAGGATGTACTGGATGTGCACTAGTCTAATTCTCCCAAGGGTAATTGGGATGCCTAGATATGTAATGGGGAAGCCGACTATCTGCCCTCCAAAATTTTGCAGAACCTGCTGAAGATCGATTCTGTTGCATCGTATTGGAGCCATTGAGGATTTTGCTGGGTTGATGTGCAGGCCGGTAGCGTTTCCAAAACCCTGCAGTAGCCCTAGGATCTTGTCGACCTCCTCGCGCTGCGGATTGGCGAAAACCACGGCATCATCGTGTCTGACAGACCGATGTGACGAGCAGCCCGGCAGGGAGCGATTGCAGCTTCGCCCGGCCAGCGTCGCGGCCTCAAACAGCCTCTGAAGTGGGTCAATTGCGAGGATGAAAAGAAGGGGGGTAGTGGATCACCCTGGCGCAGGCCCTTCATGTGACGAATGATGTCACCTTCAATGCCATTCAGCAGACAGGAGGAGGAGGATGTCGACAGGAGCAGGGCGATCCAGTCTCGCCACCTCGTCGGGAATCCAAGCTGTTGCATCAGCTCGAGCAGGAACTCCCATGAAACACTATCGAAGGCCCTAGCGATGTCTAGTTTTAGTGGCAGAGCTGGCTTGTTTTTGCGGTGTAAGTGCTTCACTGTGTTGCAGACATATAAGAAGCTATCATGGATTCCTTTTTTCTTTTGAAAAGCACTCTACACTGGTGAAATAAGCTGGCTCATGACACTTGAGAGCCTGATCGATAGCACCTTGGCGATCAACTTTGCCACCGAGCGAATGAGGCTTATTGGGCAATAATCCCCCACTTAGGTTGCACCATATTTCTTTGGCAAGAGCATGATCAGAGCCTTGTTGATAGCCACAAAGTCACCCGCAGCCAGGCTATGGAATTTGTGGAACACTGCCATCACGTCTTCTTTTATTGTTTGCCAGCATGATCTGAAGAAACAGCCTAAAAACCCGTCCGGCCCCGGTGCTTTTTCCGCTGGTGAGGCGCATACTGCCGCCCACACTTCATCTTCAGAGAAAGGGTTGTCCAGGCCCTGGGCATTCAGCCTCGGCAAATCCAGTGCAGCCCAGTTCAGGGTGCATGCACGCGCTCTCTTCTCACCGAGGAGTTCTTGGAAGTGCTCATGGATCATACTTGCCTTTTCATCATGAGATATTACTTGTCTGTCCCCCTTTTGCAAACTCTGAATGAAATTCTTTCTCCTACTAGATGTGATCTTGGCCTAAAAAACACTGTCTTTTGCATCCCCTGCTTTCAACCATGCCACCCGAGAGGCCTGCCGTTTTCTTGCGCGCTCGAGGGCAGCCAAGCCAACGATCTTTAAGTTGAGCAGCTTCCGAACATGGAATTCTGAAGGTGTGAGTGTCCTTTTCTCTTGCGCAATATCTAGCTGTAGGATGGTTTCTGTTGCCAAGTGAAACTGCATCTTTGTATCACTAAATAGTGTCTTGGCCCAGATCTTGGTCGGTGACGATTCGTCGCAGCTTGGTCTTGATCCTAATGAGCAGACAGTCATGGTTTATCGGCCTTTGCCAAGCCACAGCCTTTGTTTCATGGAAGCGGGAAGCGCTTGACGAAACTTTCAAAAGCAAGCGACGGTGCGCCGAGGGGCCTCTGCATTCCCAAGCAGTAGAGGGCAGTGATCCGAGCAAGCCGTCGATGCCGCCATCAACGTGTGCTTGGGGTGAAGGTCCTCCCATTCCACATTGCAGAAAAACTTATCTATGCTGACCAAAGTAGGGTTCTCCCTCTCGTTGCTCCATGTGAATCTCCTATTCTTGCACTTTATCTCTCGCAAACCAGCTTGGTCGATTGCGGCTCTGAATTTTCCCATGATCCTCATGTTTATGTTGGTGTTGCTCTTATCTCTGGCTTCGTAGATGATGTTGAAATCGCCATTGAGGATCCATGGCTGGCCAGGGGGGAGCTGCCAGAGCCAGTTCATGCAAGAACTCTTCTTTGTGAGTGTCATCCGCCGGCCCATAAACGATGGTGAGCCAGAAAGCCGAATTTGTGCGCAGCAACTCAACTCTGGCCGTGATGGAGTATCTACCCACTGTATGTGTTGTCAAGGTTGCTGATGAAGAGTCCCAAAATATGGCAGCTCCACCGCGTGTGCCGATCGCCGGCAGCACGGCACATCCATCCAAGCGACTACCACCGATCTCCCTGACGAGCATCGGCGACGAGGCATCAATCTTCGTCTCTTGGAGATAGAGGACGAGGAGGCTGTGTGCGCTAGCTACCCCGCTCACCGCTGCTCTCTTTGCTGGCGAGTTTAGCCCTCTGACGTTCCAGCTCATGATTGCACAATTGGTGTCATTCATTTGGAAACAAAGCATTTCTCCGGGGGCTAAGATTTCTAATTAAACTGAAGAACAGATTACACTCCTCCAAACTATCTGTGGCGCGCCAGCAACCACCAATACCACAAAAAACATGCAGGCTGCGATCGATCCTACTAGCCCTAACATACATGATCATAAAACCTAACACAATCCAGCTTAAGGCCAGACGCCTCCGGAGCCTAACACGAATTCTACTGACGACTAACATGACTACACTTGAGCTTCTCCCGCGTCGTCCGCCCCGGCGAGACCTGCCATGGCGCGAAGCGCATCCACATTGAGACGGGTGAGCCTGGCAATGGCCGCGACGTCTTCCTCAGTGAGTGGCTCATTGAAACGGCGGACGAGGGCTTCCGCTGCCTTGACTGTCATCCTCTCCTTTGGGCCGAGGCCACCCAGCTCTTGGACAATCCACAGCGCCGCATGCTGCGCCACCGGCACCGAGGAGTTTTGGGCCGCCTAATGAGCACTGTGGCGCACCGGCACGCTGGCAGCCCTGGACTTTGGCGGGGCAGCGGGTCGCTTTCGTGGAGCTGGCGCCGGGGACGAGGACGGGCCGCCCGGGATCAGGGGCGGCGCAGGGGCGGGGAAGAGCGCTGATGCTAGTGCAGCTTGAGGGGCGCCGGCCAGCTCCAACTGCATGATCTGCTGCGTCATGGCACCAACCTGCATTGCAGTGCGGACGGCAGGTGGGGGGCACGGCAAGCAGCATAAGTCAGGTCGGGCTACAGCGATTGCTCGAGCTGCAGCGCCACACCCGTGCCGCCAACCTCCCCACCCGCGAACTCCAGTGGTGCCGCCAGCTTGTCCTGAATCTCGACCTCGAGCGCGATCTGCATCTTTGTCGGTATTGGGTGGCTGAAGCTTGATGTCGTTGTTGGTGCGGTGAAGAAGTCGGCGACCGGGTCAGCTGCACCATGGGGGTGGCGGTGGAGGGGTGGGCGGCGAAGCGGCGGCGGGTGGCGCGGATGATGCCTCCCGCCCGGCAGCCCAGTCTGACGACGGCTCGCCCGGCGTTACAACTGCGGCGCGCCATGGCTCGCGGCGTCTTCGACAGAACCCGGCCTCACTAGGCCCAGTGCCGCGGCCGAGGAGCGTGTCCTTCCATGTACGGCGCCCGCCCCGGCCTTCATCTTGGTCATGATCGTCGCGGTCCCGACGGCGACCACCTACCGCAGCCCGGCAACCGTGGAGGCCACTGCTGGTTGCCGGGCGCCGGCCTGCCGTCTTCAACATGCTGGTCAGACCCTCGGGTAGATCGCAGGGAAGGGGGCGCGCTCTTCGTCGAGACTTCGGAGGGCGGGGCTTCGCTCTGATGCAGCCAGCGGGGCCAATGGCGGCGGCGGAGTCCAGTCCTCGATGCGATCCACGTGCACGAGCATCTCCCGCAGCATGACTCTTGGTGGAGGCGCCACCTCACGGCTGGGCGGCGAGAAGCCGAGCATGGCCTCCACCCTGCCGGCTCCCCGCGCCGCCCTCCAGATCGTTCGCTTGGTGGGAATCTGGGCGACGTCCCTGACCCACACCCAGCAAGCAAAGGTCCTGGTGTGACCGCGCTTGTGGGTGCGAGTGTCAAGCCTGTCGACGATGCAGAGGTCGCCGAGCACCTCGCCCGCGCCCTCGAGAGACCACAGCTGCATCGGCATCTTCTCAACGACGACGCGGACGTGCAGCTTGCAGTCGTCTGCACGCGTCATGGTCATCCTCGCGCCACCCCTTGATCTTGAACTTCGATGTCGTCGGCGTGATGAACCCACGGCGAACCGCGTTCTCCTTGTGCGCCGGGAGCTCGAAGTAGACGAAGAAGTCCTCTGGGTCGTGGCTGGTCACGGCAGCAGGTGGGGCGGGGAGCGAAGCTGCTCCTCGATGGCCCTGCCCACAGACATGGGGTTGGCCGCGTGGCGTGCCGTTGCAGCCGTGAGCAGCACGGCATGCTTGCGGAGAAGGAACTCCTGCTGCTCGATGGCCGGCGTGCTGATCACCATCTTGAAGCTCGATGCAGGCGGCGTGATGCGTCCGGTGTGGAACGCCCTCGCGGTCTGTAGGCGGCCATGACAGCGGCGGCGGCGAAGCGGCGGGGCCGGGGAGACAGGCGAGGAAGCGCAGCCGTTGTAGAACGGGGTCATTGGGACGACGGGCAGCGGTGGCGCCCCTGCGCTTTGGGATTGCGGGCACTTCGCGAAATGCCCTGACTCTTTGCAGATGATGCAGCGAGCGGTTGCGGCGATCTATCCTACGGTGATCGGAGCTGAGGCACTGGAAGCAGAGCCCATCGAAGCGGCTTAAGAAGGCCTCCCTTCCCCCCGGGACATTAATGCCGGAGCGCCGGCCAGAGCGCTGCGCACCATGCTTCGCCTTAATGGCTGCGCGCCGGGCTTTCCGTGACCGGACCGCCGTCCATCCATCCCCATCGCCCGAAGAGGAAACGCGCGGCGAGGGGGACGGCATTACCACAAAGGATTTCAGCTTGCTCTTCCCAAAACTGGGGGGCTCGGCATGGACCGAGGGGGATAACACAGGCGCCACCTTGGAGCACTCCCCCCGCAGTAGGATGCGCGCCGGGGGCGCCGCACTAGCCGTTGCCGACAGAGGAGGCGGCAAAGAGTCCGGGACCTGCGATGGACCGGTGGATCTGACCAGATCTGATGCGGAAGCAGGGGTGCACCAGCCGGAAACCCCACTGGAATGCGAGCGCACCGAGCGGTCCGAGCGGACGGGGGAAGGCGAGCGCATGGTCGCAGGAGGGTGGCGCCCCTGCCACGAGCAGGCAGGAACGGGGCTTGGTGGCCGCCGCGGCCGGAGTGGCCGGTGGCGCAAGGAGGGGGGCTTCAACTCCCTTGCAGCAGTGTGATTTTTAAATGGTGGATGCCAACTGTTGTTGTTGGCTTGCATCAGAACGAGATCAAAAGGTCAATAAAGGTGTGCTTGGTCACAATTACATACTAGTACTACCTGCTAGATTATACCTTCTCAAGGTGAGATGTTGGTCAGACCCCACTAGTAACGAAATATATATTAGCCGAGAGCGCCAACAATTAGAGTGCGATGCAAGAGTGTACTGTTGTCACCCTTTCTTTTTTCCACCGGCTGCTAACCGAGAGGACCTCTTCTGGCAGGGAGGAAGGAGGACACACTTGGCAGACACATTGAGAAACAGTAAAATTGAGCCACCTACGATGCCTCACAGCGATTTGGGGCTCTTTAACATTCGATCACGTTGTTGAACGTCTCGGATCTCCCACTATCGTCCCACGAACCCCGCTCGGGCCGCTGCTCCAGAAACCGGCCTTGGTGGCCTGTGGTTGAGCTGGCCTTTTCCAGTGGGAATACGGTTTGGACGTCCCATTATCACTTCTTTGCTTAGCGGCCCACCCAGGCTTCGCTTCTCTAGCACAGATGGTTCAGGATTTACACGAGAAGGAGGGGCACCCCTCAAAAAAACGAGAGGGAGGGGCGCCTCGCCTCCATGCAGCCCCTCCTTCGCCTCTGTCCATCCAGCGAAGCGAACCTCCACCACGACCTCGCCTAGACAGGGGCAGGGCGCTCGATGCGCGTCCCCACTGACGACATGCTTGTCCTAGAGTATTGGCTTCACCTCTCGCCTATTCAGCCATTCAAGTCCCCTCTTCTTCCCTACTCTCTCTCTCTCTCTCCAAATATTAACGCAATCTGACCAACAGAATTCGCTGCATGTCATTCGTCCAGACCCTGTCACTGAATCCTACCCTAGCGATCAAGCATGGTTGAGAGATCACACGGCCACCGGGATGGCGGCTGGATGCCTTCTCACCTTTCCCTGTAGGTAGTTTTGGCAAGATGATACAAGGAGTAGATAAGGACTAAAGTTGTTCCTCTGCTGATGATCTATGAGCACGATCATATTCCCAGTGTCGTGCATTGCATCTGCTTCATGTTTATTTATTTTTCAGAAAAGAATTTGAGGATCTTGCGTATATTTCGACCTTAGTTTGTGCGAGTAATATAAAAATTGGGGGTACCTAGAGTTTTCACAATTGAAAACCGGTGGATTAGTGACAATTGAGTACTGTTGGTCAGACCACATACCTTATACGTGATTTGGAGCTATACCTCATGTGCAGTTGGTAGTTGGTTGAAATCGAATGACCAGAACACATCCCTTTATTGGCCATGTTTAGTTATTTCATGAAAATTTAGAGTATTTGGACTCTCTGAACCATATACAGATATCATTATTGCTGACCTTGAATTGATAGAGAATATTTGCGATTCAGGTATATATGTTGTTTGTAGCATGGCATCATATATAGCACCACGGAAGATCATTTTTTAGAACTTACCCATTCTTCACTTGTTAATGGGCACTTATATTTCAAATTTCGAGAAAGGAAATGGAGTAAGTTCTTTATCTCATTTTTAACCAATCTCCAAGAACTTAGCTCTGCTACTTTAATTTAATTTATATGTGATCTTTATTTATTTTTCTAACTTTCAAGAAGTATAACGAATAAAAATATACATCATGTGCACATTTATTTTTTGGCTTAAGTGGTGAAGTTAAGTGTGCAACAATTCAAAATTTCCACAACTGCTAAAATGCTTAAGGAGGACAATTTTTTATATCGCCTTTACATCTATGAGACCTGACATGGAAACAACACAAATCTTCAAGCGCAATTTAAAGGAAACAAGCGGCAATATTCATTATTACCCTACCTTCAGGTATAAACCATCCCCTGTTTTCTCACAATGAATCATTCATGTATCCTCAGTTTCAAGTGTTCGGTATTTATTACATGTTATAACTCCAATTTTTTTAGACATTATCATTGTTACAGTTCTAAAGATGGTTTGTTTTAAAAAAATACAGTTCTAAAGATGGAAGGGTGCGGCAAAGCGCGCCTTTATGATCTAGTTTAAAACTATACAGAGGCTAGCCAACTCGCTCCCAGGAGGCTCCCTCGATTTCCTACTTCGTCGGCCGTTGGATGGTGGTTAAAATAGTCTTCTGCGTGATCTGGAACGTCGGATGGTTGCGCTGCTCGTTTTCACCGCGTGGTAACCTCGCATTGGCTAATGACGTGTGGGCTCATGCGATGTGCTGGTTGGCTGGGTCAACTCTTTCTTGGTGTGTGCGCACCCTGTCCCTGCACGCCGCGTGCACGTCTTGCCATTTACGGGAGATCGTGCGAGAGCCACACCCATTGGTCACCGCCCCGCACAAACCCTACCCTTTCCAGCGCTCCCAGATCGATGCAGCCGCCTCCCTTCTCCCTCTCTTCCTCCCCCAACGCGCCGGCCGCCGCCACCTGCCATACCGCGTCCCCGCTGCGGCCATGGCCTCTTCAAGAGGCACGCCTCTCCATGGTGCGAAGCAGCAGACCAGGATCCAGATGAGGAAGAGGAGATCCGGGCGCTAACGGTGGATCGATCGATGCGGATGAGGAAGAGGAGATCCAGGCGCTAACGGTGGATCGATCGATGCGAGGTGTGACGAAGCTCCTCCGGACGTGGGGAAGCGGTGAAATTGGAGATCCGATCGGCGCATGCCCCAGGGTTGGGAGACGCCCGGCAATAGGGGCAAGGGCATCGTGGTCGAAGTTGCAGCTCTCCGGTCCCCAAGCCGCCTCCGGGCTCGCTTCCTCCTCCATCCTCCCGCATCTCACCCATCTCGACGGATACGAGGCGTGCGGGCACGGAGGCGAGGTTCTCCGTGGCGGCGGAACCTCCAGTGCAGAGAGCGACCCCATGGATCCGTCCTTGCGGGGAGGGAAGGAAGGAGAGAGACAGGCCATGGAGATGGGATGAGAACGTCCATGGCCGGACAATCGAGCCCCACCTCCGGTCTGCGACCCAGGGAAGGATTTTGCGCTGCCGTCTTCTTTCGCCGGTCGGTGCCCTGGAAGAGCGACACCAGCCAGGTAGGCCTCTCCCTCCTCTCCATACTCCACATGAGGTGTGCAGGTCACCACCGTGACATATCGTCTCTGCTCTCGCGGTTCTGCCTTACTTGCAGCGTGTGTGATGTGTGCGTGCTAACTGATGTGTGGCAATTTCTTAATTATAAGTCCTAGTTTATGCATTCCTAGAAGGATGATGGTGAGGAGGGGCTACCTTTTCCTCGAAGAGGACCCTAACTGAACTTTGTATCGAAGCTTTGTGTGTGTGTTTCTCCTTAATCTGCGTGTAAATTCAGAGTTCTAATCACCATCCTGGTGCTTGCTGGTTTAAGGCATTGTATGGGAATGAAGCAAAAAGCATGAAGAAAATAGAGCAGGTCGTGTGTCATCGTGCACGTAGTATGCCTTCCATTGGCGTGTGAGTACTTGCACTTGGACCTTTTTGTGAGCAGTACTAACTAATCTAATGATCTGATCCTTGCAATCTAAGGAAAAAATAAATCTAAGTCATTTCCGATCTGAAGATCTGGGTACCAACTATTTGTGTTTGTGTCTACAAGCTTTTGATTTTCTGTCAGGTCTATTTTTTTATTTGCAATGTTGCACCCTCTTTTCATTTCTTGTGAATTTTTTTTTGTTTGATCAGTACTGCACCTGGTTATCTATAGAGGAAGGCAAGGATAACTAGATTAAAAATTTCACAAGACCCTCCCAATTACAGGCACAAACTCCTTTCAAGATATTACAAGTGTGGTTGATTACGGGAGATTATCAGATGAAAAGAAGGTATATCCTTTATATTTATCTAGATGTTTAATTAGCTGCACAACCATACGTGATTCTATAAGGAAACTATTTATCCTGATGATCTTGATATCCAGTCATGTATTACAGTATTAGTATAGGCTGTAATTTTTGGCTAGGAATCTATATATACAGAACCTAAACTGAAGACTCAATATAGCACATATACTTGGCCAGTTATCCTAAGAATATTAATCCACCTGGACTTTTAACTTGACTTCCAAAGAAGTTCTTAACGATCAAGCATTTTTGAGTTTTAGTAAATTGAAATAATGTTGCACTTTGACAATACTATTCTGATTTTGCAAGTTAATAGAAATCCTTCAATTTCATACCACTTTTTTAATCGCACATTTGGATGATTGCGACATTATCTCTTCTTGGAATTCCGCTTGCATGTTTCCAGTTGAGACAATAACTGAGTTTGATAAGTAACCACTATATTATTTTCTATGTGTACACATGTTGTCGCTCTGCTTGAGTCATCCATCTCCACATTACGAGTCCGAGACTTCCATCACAACAAACTATATGTATCCAGGTAGTGTCCAATATGTACACACAGGCTCCTCTCACAGGCCGACTAAGCTGATTGTAACTGAATGTGTGTGTGTGGCCGTGAAGCAGACTTTATCTTGGTCTGAGTATCAGTTCCCTTCAATGGTACAATTTTGGATACTATTTTCTTCTAGATGTATAGGTTTCTGCTGGTCCCATTGGCTGCTACATTTTAGTGATACGATAACTCAATGTCATGCTCACCAATTGTTCTGTAAAAATGAAAAATCGACTTGACTGTATTTTGTACCTGTTTTAGTAATTACATGATGTGATTATTTTCATTCTAGATATGGAAATATTCTAAGGATTAAGCTTTTTGAGACGTTAAGGTATCTGATGATTAATTAGCCTTTGTAAGATTTATGCACTCATGTCATACAACCTAGATAATTCTCCTTGGATCTCCATAATTTCTAACTGAATATAGATGTATACTGACAGTAAATCCCGTTTTAGTAATTAGTTGGATATAATTGATAATTCTTTGACATGTTTTTATGAAATGTCTACTTAAATCAGCGTTAGATGCTCCCATAATCGATTACTTTTTGGATATGAATTATTACTATAAGAAGTATATTGGTTCTCCGGTGTTTTCAGTTCTTACAATAAACAAATTATTGTTTTCCACTAATCATTTCTCATGTAGTTTTACTCTGCAGTATGTATCTTTTGTTTCATAGCTCATCTGTTCACAAGATTGATGCCTAGAAATTTCAGCCTTCCGTGCTAAATGCCGGCTGCTCATTTGTAACGGCATACAGATAGGAACGAGCAATTCATCTTAAGTTTGAGAAAGTGGCAGACAAAAGAGAACTGGACTATTGTTGCTGAGCGCTAGCTCTGGCCGCATGATCATCTATATATATAGTTTTCAACAGTAAATGTATCCTGATTAGTATAGCACAAATGGAAATCTTACTTTCTTCTAAACTCTTAATTTCAAGATGAACTGGAGAGGGGAATTTGTACTAAGTTTGGAATCTATCACAGTAAGTGTGTATTTGCGGTATTGATGTACAGTTATTAAGAAAGTTACATTTTTTTAGCTATTGTGCTACTGAGAAGGAAGCATGGCTGAGAATTGCTCTGGCTGGAGTTGAATGTCTTTGTAACTGAATACTAGAGACGCTGACTTGCAGCCACTCTTTACAGTCCTACCACCTAGCTTTTATCTCTCACCTTCCGTTATTTTCATGTTAACACTGCCATTGGGGCAAATCTATATTGCTTATTGATCGGGTCTAGCTATAGGTAGAATTCCATGTTTCCTACACTGTATTATACCCATTACTAATTGAATGTTGATTCTGACAATCTTAAGACATCCACCATAGTCGTGGCAACTCGAAAAACATAAGCTGGAGAAATATCAAAATCACACGAAACCTCCCCTTAGCTAATACCATAGGGTTCGATTGAGTCTCTCTGTTAACAGCTCTTTGGTAAAAGTAAGCGTGTGGACGATGTTATAGTGAGCTACCATCACTTCTCATTCTTGTTGTAATCAATATATATGTGTTTATGCCATAAAAGATGGATATTTGTCGAAGCCATTGTCGTGTCATGTAATTACTTGCACATCAACTATATAGTTTTGTTCGGATTGTAAAGTGGAAACGATAAAACCCTACAACTCATGTGTGATTGTCATTTGATTATTTACTTCCTCAAGTAGTATGGATATGGTGCTGCCAGGATATTAAGTATATTCATGAAGTTGTATAAACCACGTGCTATGATTCATACATTACGCATATTTACTTTCCAGTTTTAGGACTGAAATCCATCCATTGTAATGAATTTGGTTGTATGGGCATTACCTATTTGACTTAGGCTTGCTTCATCACATATAGACTGCTTTTATTTTCCCCACTGCTTGTATGGCCTAAAACTACCATGTATATGAGGCAAGTTATTAGCAATGTTTCACATTTTCTTACTTGCAATACTGTGCTTGCCTATTCAGGTGTTCCAAGACCCAAATCATCGGAAAAACAACACATATAACACTTTTTCCTTTTGAACTTTGGTTACCCTTATACAAGCCCCCGTTCATTTTGTTTATATAGTGGTTAGAATAGTAACCATATGTGCTTGCTCAACACTGATAAATGGAATATTTTCAAAGCACGCATTATGGTGTGTTCGCAATTTGGCATAACGGGAGATTCTTGAAAAATACTCATTTTTTCAACATGACATGGTCTTGAAATGGGACTCTACTACCAAATTAAAATGTGTAGGTATATCTCATTGTAGATGACAAGTCTCTATTTTTATTAAAGGGGGTTAAATTTGTTATCATGTATGCTTACCCGCTACTAAACAACTAAAACATGGAATTTCTTTTCATGCTGAACACGGATTCAGTGGGTCTCTGCGCCATTTGTTACCCAGCTGACAAACCGAGAAAGAAAGGAAGGGGATAGACAGTCTTCGCTCGCTCCGTCCCCTGTCGTTTCTTATTCAGCTCCTCACATGCCATAGGCATCGCTCTACGTGGGTTGGGCTAAATAACATATGGGCTATCCTAATACCTCCTGATCCCTATATCTCTGTATATGCACAACAAAGACATATTTTTTTCTTAGGTTTATTATCCTTTTCCCTCTTTTTTTAAGAAAAATATGCATAGCCAGGTTTCTCATCATGATAACCATGTTTCCAAACTTGCTAAAAAAATACAACCATGCCAACTTTACTCTCTCATCATAGTGCCCATATTTTCAAACTGAGATATTCATATTATGCAAAGTTTCCCTTTTCCCAGACTATTATTTAACAACGTAATAAACATGTTTAAAGAATAGCATGATTTAGTTAAAGGTTCTTGCAGCATGAAACTATTTTCATCGACAACATGTCTGCAGCAGGTCTCTGCGCCATTTGGCGCAACGGGTCAACTAGTTTGCTTAAAAAAATAATACTCCTACCAGGCTACCACCAACGGCCGGAGATCACACTGTCGGCACAAGTACTACGTACGTCTCGCACGCACGTGGGCCCCGGCCGGCGGCTCGGTGGCATAGTGGGCGGATCACGCAGCCGGGGATCTCGTCGCGGGCGCGGCGCAGAATAATTCGCTCGAGCCGTGGCCAGTGGGGACCCGGCCGGAAAGGGACAGCCAGCTAGCGGTCGACCGGTCGCCCATGCGATCACGATTCACAGGCGCACGTACGTACAGTACTACGTAGTAGGACGACTACGTGCCCGCCTCCCGTCCCGTGGTCGCTGTCCGCATTTCCGTCGGCCGCCGGGCCCTTCCCGCCCCCACGCTGAGAGCGACTTTTGAGGTGCCGGCGCCGCGCGCGCCCGTGGTTTATTCCCTCCGCTCCACCTTCCCGGTGGGTCAGTGGCACGTCGACATATGCCCGTCCGCCGGGTCGCCGTCGCCTTTCCGTCGGCGGTGCTGAGCACCGGCAGAGTCGCCCGGTCCCTCTCCCCACGTCGTGTGGTGAGGCGCCCCGATCGGTCTGATTCGTCTTAGAGCATCTCCAGCCGTTGAGCCCTCAGGAGGCATTTTTTTCGCCTCCTGGGGGCTGCCGGCGAGAACTTTGGCCTGGGGGTGGAAATTTTTCCACTCGTTGCGCCCCCAGGAGCAGTGTTGGCGAGAAGCGGGGGGGCGACTGAGGACGAGCGGGTGCTAGTGATCAGCGGACGAGGGAGGAGAAGGACCAGGCTCCTCGTCGGCGTGCACATCCCCTGCCTAGCCGCAGCGCGCGCCCCTGGACGCCCGCCCTGGCCGCCGCGCGTGCCCCGCCCCGCCGACGCAGTTGGAGCAGAAGGCCCGCCCCGCACGAGATGGGCGACGCAGTTGGAGCAGAAGGCGTGGCTGCATGAGACGGCGCTGAACTTGAGGATGTCGGGCACCGTCTCCATGCAGATGGGGCAGTCGAAGAGCTCGGCATCGCCGTCGACCACGGGCGCGTCATCATGAGTGGAGATGGGGCCGATGCACAAGACCAGGAACGTTTCTGGCCTGAGTGCAGGAACAGGATGCAATATTCAATTCATTAGATCTCCGCTCCGCACCGTAGTAGGGAAGAATCAAGCGCAAGTTAGTAAAACTCAACGAAAACGACGGCCGTTGCCGCCACGGCGAGCGCCCAGAAACAACATGCCTTTGCTCGCCTGCATCTGCAGGAGATGCTCCAGGTGTAGGCGCGTGCGCGCCCTCCAGCATTCGCAGTGGCGCGGACTGGCGTGCTGACGCCGGTGACGACACTGAGCCCGCGCCGTTGAGCAGCAGCGCCCCCGGCAGAGACAGGTCGTCGTCGAGGCACACGGTGAAAGGTGCCGCGTCGACGGCCGCCTTGGCCGGCTGGAGCGGGGGCGCCGAGGCGAGCCGGCCCGAGGCCGGCGTGCGGAGGCGGGATGGCCGGCCGGCCACCCGGAGCAGGCGCGGGGAGAGCTCGGCAGCGGCGCGGGAGAGCTCGGCGAGGAGAAACGAGGAGAAGGTGGGGCGCTGCGAGGAGAAGGTGGGGCTGGTGGGGTAGGTGGAAAGAGAGGAGAGAGAGGGAAAAAGTGGCCGACTGTGGGCCAGATGCATGCGAAAAAGTAGTGCCGGCGCCCCCAGCTCACCCCCGGCGCGTTGGGTATCTCATACCAGCGCCGGCCATAACTTTCCTCAATTCCGGCGAAAAATGTGGTCTTGGATGCATGCTGGGGCGATTTTTTAACACCGGCCTAAAAAAATGTCCTGAGAGGGCTGTTGGGGGGCCCAGTGGAGATGCTCTTACTTTCTCTTTCGTTTTCCTGCCACGCGCTGCCGCTGCCGCATGACGAATCATGTCGGATCGTCTACGCTACGCGCGCAGCTGGAATTTCTGCAGGGTCTGGGTTGCATGTTCGTGCTGGTGCGCACCCAGATTCCGTCTGGGAGAGGTCTGGTTGGTCAGCGACACCGTGTGATGTCGATCACGATTTTGTTCTTTGTCAGTTTTATCTTTGTTTAATCGATCACGATTAGCCCGCCGTATGCACGCGTCGTGTCAGTCCAGTCCAGGGGGTGGAGAACGATCCAAGAATCACACATGTCAGCGAGCAGGTGCCGGTGGTGGTCTCGTGACTTTCGTTGACGGACCTGCTTCACCGGTCTGCTGTCTCCGCGTAGTAGCAGTGGTAGGTGGAATCTGCGGAGTCGTCGTGTGGACGCAGCCATGCAGGTGCGGCGCCGCTTTATCGTTGTTTATTACACGAGTACAGTTAGTTAGTACTACTTGGACGAGCCACGGCCTGATGGCCAGCTACTGTCGACCGACTGCGACGGCGGGCGAGCGGCGTCGTGGGCCGTGGGGACGGGCGGACGTACTCCACGCACGATCGCGGCAGGTGAGGTGAGGTGGATTTGGATGTGTCCCCTCCGGCGGTGACGCCTGGTGCTCGTGGGGCTCCCGCGCCCGACGCGGTCCTGTCACGTTTCAGATTTCGGTGGATACGATGCGGTGCTCTCGCCCTCGACGTGCACACGGGCGGCGCGTCGGCGGCCGATCGTCCGCGGCTTCGGCGCCGTGTGGCTTCTTTTTCCTATCTGCTTTCCGGTGATGGGAAGATTGGGCATCGGGGTGGTTGGTCGTGTGGCTTCTTTTTCCTCTTCTGTCGTGCGAGATGTGTGCGCACACGGTAGCCTGTGCATGAGCAAACTGGGCTCTGGTCTCCTGATTTGCTGTCTGCTAGTACTACTAGGTTTTATGCTAGCTTGCTCGGCATTGGCCAGACCGGGGACGGCCGCGTGAGCAAGAAACATCCTGCCTGCCTCCTCCGGAAAGGCAGGCACACGCTCCATTCCATGCTCAATCTTCTGCACCCAGCAGTGTCGAGGCTGCACCGGTTTGAGGGCGTCTGAATGTATCGGTTTTCGTCGGGTTTTCACGCGGGATAGCAATGTTCTTAGTTAATGGAAGCTTGTTGCCTCGGTTTCAGAAAACAAAATAAACCCGACCTCAGTGCAAAACTGGCCAAGGAAAGAAAATTGTTGCCTCCTCTGCACGTGTAGCATCCATTCAAGTTTACTCCAACAAACAGGTAGCTGCCACCGGACCAATCAAGAGGCAAGATCATACAGCTTCAGTGCGCAGTGCTGCCATATCTTCAGATTATCTGGACCTTGATGTGCATACAAAATAAGGAAGATAGGAATTGTTGTATGTGTTCTGATTTCTTTGGGTGTCCATGATATCAAGCTACGAACAAGGCTGTCCAACTCATACAACATATAAGCAAAATGAAATAACATGTCCTCAATCCTGATAACCATAGAGATAATGAACAGTTTGACCACAAAAGTTCTGGAAGGAGAAAGGAGCGATAGGATGTCTTTTACTTATCCTGAACCAACACAGCTCGTCGCCCTTCGAACTCCTTAACCTCGAAAAAAAAATCAAGAAATACAAACATGGGATTATTTCCATGCATAAAGAGATGAACAGCTTCATGAGGCCTAGGTCTCCCTTCCCAAGAAAAAAAACCCTGCTAAATCACACATTTACAGTTACAAATAAAGATGTCAGTCAGGTCGGGTTCCAGTCTACTCCATTTACACAATTACAAACAAATAACTCCAATCTCGTAAGCATTTTGAGATGTGGCAGTGCCTTTCGGCAGTAATATATCAACAAGATAATGATGGAGATCAAGGAAGATAAAAGCATCTGACCTTTGGGTAGTAATACATTATTACAATGAATAGAGTATTCAAGTTTAAAAAAAACCACCCACACCTTATCCAGACTCTTGCAAAAATGGTGGTGGACTGATAGGCACTGTAACAGGAAACAAACAGGCATCATATGGTCGTATTCACCGAGAAAATAGAGAACCACACCAAAGAACAGCATATCGCAACGAACCAATTAAGACAGAGCTTCCACTGGTAAGCAAATAAGAAGCCAAGATTACGGCATGTTATCATAATCTTGACGAGGTAAGACACATCGTTCGCCACTGTGTTTAACATGGGGCGACCGTTCTACAAGCATGTTCATTGTAGAAATAGGAAGTGCACAGCGCCACAGTTAACAGCAACCGTAGTGTATTAAGCTCTGCACAATAGTGCAGCTGCAGACTAAAATTGGACACATACAGAAACAGTTTATTTCAAACTGTAAATAAGGAGACAATAATTGCTCAGGTTATTCAGCTGGTACCCCCCACCCCCTGTTTCTGGTAGACCAAATATTCACATGGTTATAAAATGATGGAGATTGAGGAAGAAAAACAACACTGTGATTTCTGACCTTCGGGTAGAAATACATTACTAGAGAATTCAACATGGGGCAATGGTGGAGTAACCTGGCATCCATACTAGAGACGTGGTAATCTGGCAGCTCCAACAGCACACAAACAGACTGCCAGGCATCAGACTGGACTAGTGCATCAAGCTCTGCACCGAGGAGCAGCTGCAAGTGAGGAAGCAAAGGACACGGACGGCAGATGGGTGATATTGACACAGGACTATTTCCATGTATGAACGATAGAGTTAATGATTTCTCAGATTATTCAGCTGGTACTATTTCTTGGGATTCAGAGATGGATGCGCCGGCAGCAGCAGCTTCATGAGGCAATGAGCGTCTGCAAGGAGGTGGATCTTCGCTCCCAGGTATCTGGTAGATCACATATTCACACAGTTATAATTCATTAAAGAACAATAAGAATAGAAAACCGTGAAGATTACAGGAACATCACAATGAACAAAAAACACAAAAACCTTCCATGGCTAAGCAAATAAGCGATTAACATTGAAATACATAGTGGAAATGGTCTCCATAAGCACCGTTTTTCAAAAAAAAAAAAAATCCCAGTGATAGAGCTGACCTGGGAAGTCGATGGAGGGGCACCGGCATTTCCTTCTTCATTTGAAAGCTCTGTCCTCTGCAGCCTCTCTGGCAAGGTCTCCATCCCTATGTGTGATAGCAGCAGCCAGACATAAGTGAGGAGCTCAGGACCAGTGCCCAGGCTCTTTGCGTGTAGGTACCCTCGGCACCTACTGGCTGAGAAGCAGAGCATCTCCACCCACACACCTTCGATCACCTCCCACATCTTGTTCTCATCACCCAAAGACAACAGTGTTTCAGAAATCTTACAGGCATCATGGATAAAACAACCTTCCTGTGCAGTTGGATATTTCTTTGCATCAGGTGGCGAATGTGCGTGTTCAACAACTTGTTCTTGGTATTGTGTGGGCTGCACCTTGCCAATTATTCTCTGTGTATATTCTCTTTCGATTTCATTGAGCAATGGCTTTCTGGCTGTGAAGAACTTCAGAAATGGCTTATTGCACCCGAGGATCTCCATGAGCGAAGGCTTGTCACTCTTGAGGATCTTCTCGAGTGATGGATCATCATCCTTGAGAATCTCCTCCAGTTCATCATTAGCGGTGATGAGCAGATTCCGCCTAGAACCCGACAGTAGCATCTCAGGATTAACAAATAGTAGTTACATCAAGTAGTTGGACATCTCCCGGCACCGGACGGCTCTACCATGATGACGAGATCTTTCACACCAAACAGCACAACCATGGCCTTCACCTGATTCATCTTCAGTACACTGAGCAGTGGCACATTGGTGATCTGCTTATGCGCCCAAGTGGTAGAAGCAGAAATCCGTGGCAATGTGCCAGAGAAGGATGCTCTCGTCAAATGGACTCCTTAAGCTCCAACCAAGGTCTTGGTCACACTTGTTAGCCTCAAGAGACCATTGCCCCTGCGGTCATTGAACTTCCAGTAACTGCCAACATCTTTTATCTGATCTTCCCACCCTTTCTTTACATACTTGAGGACTAACTCTGTTATTGCAAAGGAAGAGTTGCAAGGCTTCATGAACCAATGTTGGTAAAAAAAACTTGTTGCAATTCAAAAAACTCAGGATGCAGGTCATCTTGGTGTGCTTTTTGTTGTGGACAAAGAACCATACAAGGGCATATTGGCCTACGAGGCTATCATGATACTCCCTCCGGTCCTTTTTAGTCTGCATATAAGTTTTGTTCGACGTCAAAGTATCTCTATTTTGACCAAACTTATGGAAAAAAAGTATCAACATCCACAATACCAAATCAATATTTTTAGATTCATCATGAAATTTAGTTTCATAGTATATATATTTGTTGTTGTAGATCTTGATATTTTTAATATAAATTTGGTCAAACTTTACAAAGTTTGACTTGACACAAATCTAATATGCGGAGTAAAAAGGACCGGAGGGAGTATTTAGTAGCTCACTGATGGACAGGGCAGCCTTCTTTCTTGCCCACTGAAGCTTGTACAGAATGGTCCTTTGCCACTGGAAGTCTGGAACGGGGGAACTGCACTCCCTCGCCGTTGGGCATCCTTTAGCTTTGCCTGTGCAACTAAGTGAAGCACCTTTGTTACAAGTTGTACTGCCCAATCCCCGTCAGGCGTCCTAGAACTTGCCTTCGAGCCTTTGAAGAAATATGATCAGTTGAGAAAAACCTGCAGAAGTACTCCAACACTGCGGTACAGCAGAACAAGACATATGTAACCTTGACGTCGTTACCATCATAAGCTTCTTTGTGACTATTGTGGAAGAGGGCGAGGGCTGCCCATGGCAGTACGTGTTGGATAGCCTATATTGCAACAGAACATATGCTTGTTTTTCGTGAAGCAACCCAAAGGATTTTAGGATGTCAAATCGATCAGGACAGGGCGATGCAAGGTCCACAAATAGCTTATAGGCTTACAGGGCTACATTATAATCATCAACTGGGGCTCTACTTGTCCGTGTGCTTTGCGTCTGATATCCATGGTTGGGCTCAAGATCCACCACATCATCTTCTGCTTGTGCTTGATCAGGAAGATGGTTGTTGGCCTCAAGGTCCACCATCTCTGGTCCTTGCCTGATATCTCCCGCTCTCACTCAATCACCAGTGCAGCCAAGCACGCACAAAAGTGAGAGCCCGATTCGTTGCAACCTGATAACTACGGCGTTGTCACATGTTGAGCGGGTTTCTTACAGTATAGCTTTACACCGAGGGGCTCTATCATCAATAATCATAATTATATTGTACTACTTGACTCTGTGGGCTTGTCTGATCTTGCGATTTGCATCTAATGGCCCGCTGCGGTGGCTTGTGGGTTAACCAACCATTGTTAGTTTAGGTTATAATCGCCACGCCATCAAGCCTATCAAATCCTTGTGTTTGTTATTCTACTAGTCCACTCTGCCCTGAGAGCAACTCCAATGGGACAACTCATTTCATCCGCCTGCGTCCGTTTGGGTCAGCGCGGGCAAAAGTGGTGGCCTAACGCGCCGACCTAAACCCAAATCTCGTCCGCTTCGCGTCCGCGCCGACGCATTTACGGTCTAAAGTTGCGCCCTAAATGCGTCGGCGCGGACGTGGAACGGACGCCACGCGCGCCTTTTCTGTGTCCGCCGCGGCCCCTCCTGGCGATTGTCCAACCGCCCGCGGCCAACCTAGTCAGCTTAATTTATGACCTCGGACCCACGCGTCAGCTACGACGGTCGTCCTTTTTTAAGCCGACTGTGCGGCGTGGCCGTCCTTATCCAAATCGCCGTCCACATCTAGCAAGCTCTGCTCCCCCGTCGCCGGCAAACCCTAGCCACCACCACCACAGCGAGATGGGGCTCTTCTCCGGCACCAGCAGCAGCAAGGCCAAGGGCAAGGCCCCCGCCGTCCCTTTTCCTTGGAGTTCCTCCCGCCTTCGCCGGCGTCGCCACGGCGAGGCAGCGGCGTGAACGTGCGGCATCAGCGGAGTGGCATCGGGCGACTGCGTTTTCTCCTGCACTTCGACGCCACCCGCCGCACGATCGCATCTCGAATCCGGAGAGGGTCCCACGCTGCGGGCGCCGCTGGTCGGCTAGGGCGGCGACGCGGAGGAGGTGCGGCGCCGGGCGCGCTGGCCGACGCGGGAGATGCGCCGCGACCCGCCACAAGAACCGACTTCGCCCAATCGGGCGAGTGGTTCGCCTTCGAGCACGAGGAGGCGAGGCGACGCGGCGTGCGCGAGGTCGACCGCTGCGTGCCGCCGCCGCCACTCGTCGTCCGCGAGGAGGACCAGGCGGTGGAGGACGGCTACCAAGCGGTCTACCGGCAGAGCGAGGAGGACGAGCAGCGTAGGGTGGAGGCGGTGGAGGAAGAGGAGGCTCGGTACGAGGCGGCCATGGCGCAGGCCATTGCCCTCTCCGCGGGCGGGCGATCGCAGGTTGCCGCCGGTGGCCCCGCCGTCCCCTCCCCGACGCCGTGTCAAGGCCGAGCCGGAGCCGCAGCCGGAGCCCGAGCTGGAGTCGTCCCCCATCGAGCGCTACTCTTGGACGGGAGTATTGCGCGAGTGGGTCTCCGCGCCACCGGTTTGGATGAAGGCGACGCCGGCGCAGGAGGCGGCGTACCTCATGATGTGGCGCCAGCGACGGCTAGCCGAGGAGCGCCGTCGCGGCGAGTACGAGGAGATGCTCGAGCACGACCTCAAGGAGGAGCAGCGCGAGGCCGAGGAGGAGGCGCGCTTAGGTCATGATCGACAAAGCGGCCTGACCCTCAAGACCGCAAGATCGCCAAGGCGGCAGCCTGCCCGCGGCCGACATCGCCTCTGCCTGGAACATGGAGTTCCCCTGGGCCGACCCTGCATCGACGCTCATCGACCTCACCGACCCCGAGGACAACAATGACGCCGCCTAGGGCAGCGCGCCGCCTCGTAGTTTAGTTTGCTTTTAGTTTTATTCAATGCTAATGTGGACGCGTGGACTCTCGCCGACCTATCTGGCCGGCTTTAATGTTTAATTAAGTTGTTTTTATTTTAAATATACATGCACTATTTTTTTTTGTCGGTGCCATCAAAATGGGTCGGGCGAGCGTTGGACGCATACGCTGACCCAAACGCGGAAGCGGACGTCCATGTCCGTCTGGCCGACCTAAACAGATAAAAGAACGGACAAAATCAATATCCATTTGAGTCGGTCCGTTGGAGTTGCTCTAAGATATTCATGGATGGGAGAACTGAAGTCTCAGTTCTGTTTCTTGTCTTAGCCACACCTCAATGCCACGAAGGAAGCATTCAAGTAGGCGAGGCCAAGCAAAGCAAAGCGTAACGAGTGGTTGGTCACTAGTAGGGGTGGTGGAACGGATGGGGAATATACACAAGCACCTGGCGGACGGGCGGACGAAAGCTGAATTGGTGCCGGCGGGCGTCCACCGTGCCCTTCTGTGATGCATTTCGCCTGGCACACGAGGCCGGCGATCCGCCGCGTGGCAGTTGCGGCCGGGAGTTGGCGAGGCCATGTTCTCCTCCGCCCGGAGTCTCGTCGCCCCTGACCTCCACCACGCCACCCCTCCGCCACCCGAGGAGTGACGAGAGTCCGGCGCCTGCATGTACAGGGGCGCCGCGCGGGCAGCGGAAGAGGGAGGAGGAAAGCGTTGATCGACGGTGATGGTGGGCTACTCCGGTGCTGTAGTACTAGTTGCAGCCTTGCAGGGCCGCCTACATGGGCATCCTAACGACAGCGAACAAAAATGCCGTGCCAGAACTTATCTGCACGACGCAATCGGCGGTAGACACCAAACATCGGGTTGAATGGAATTTTCTTGAAGCTATGATGTGCAAATTGGGTTTCAGGAGAGAATGGGTAGACCTAATCATGAAATGTGTTCGGTCAGCTCGCTACCAGATCAAAGTCAATGGGGAACTCACACAACAGTTCTGTCCATCAAGGGGCTTAAGACAAGGGGACCCGATGTCCCCCTATCTATTTGTGTTGTGTGCGGAGGGGCTCTCGGCATTGCTACATGATGCAGAACAGAAAGGAACAATTAGTGGGATCAAGGTGTGCCCTCAAGCGCCCTGTGTATCCCATCTATTCTTTGCAGATGATTCGATGCTGTTGATCAAGGCAAACCAGCAGGAGGTCAAGCTTTACATGAAGTGCTGCAGCTATATGAAAATTGCTCGGGCAATGCATCAATGTGGAGAAATCGGCGCTAATGTTTAGTCCGAACACTTGAAGGAGGAGTGAGAACTGCGATCAAGAACGCGCTCAACATCAATAGTGAGGACTAGAGCGAGAAATATCTCGGGCTACCAGTACATGTGGGACGGTCCAGAAGGAAGACTTTTGCTTACCTCAAAAAGAATATGTGTGGTAGAGTCTATGGTTGGCAAGAGAAACCGCTGGCAAAGGAGATCAAGGAGGTTTTGGTGAAGGGTGTAGCACAAGCAATGCCTACCTTTGCAATGTCTTGTTTCGATTTAACAAAAACTTTCTGTACGGAGCTAAATGCGTTGCTGGGTAAATTCTGGTGGCACCAACAGGACAAGCAAAATCCTATGCAATCGGCTGAGTTGGGATAAGCTAACGTAACCTAAAGCGTGAGGGGGTTGGGTTAGAGATATGCATAGTTTCAACATCGCCATGTTATCGAGGCAAAATTTGGAGGTTGATCCAGGATCCGGGAGTTTGTGTGTAAGGGTGCTCAAAGCCGGTACTACCCACACCAAAGTGCTACTGAAGCGGTTCCTCATAATGGCATCTCTTACTCGTGGCATAGCATACTCCTTGGTCCGGAACTTGTCAAGAAAGGACACATGCTAGAGCGGTGACGAATCGGGCGGTAGACACCAAACATCGGGTTGAATGGAATTTTCTTGAAGCTATGATGTGCAAATTGGGTTTCAGGAGAGAACGGGTAGACCTAATCATGAAATGTGTTCGGTCAGCTCGCTACCAGATCAAAGTCAATGGGGAACTCACACAACAGTTACATCCATCAAGGGCTTAAGACAAGGGGACCCGATGTCCCCCTATCTGTTTGTGTTGTGTGCGGAGGGGCTCTCGGCATTGCTACATGATCCAGAACAGAAAGGAACAATTAGTGGGATCAAGGTGTGCCCTCGAGCGCCCTGTGTATCCCATCTATTCTTTGCATATGATTCGATGCTGTTGATCAAGGCAAACCAGCAGGAGGCCGAAGCTTTACATGAAGTGCTGCAGCTATATGAAAATTGCTCTGGGCAATGCATCAATGTGGAGAAATCGGCGCTAATGTTTAGTCCGAACGCTGAAGGAGGAGTGAGAACTGCAGTCAAGAACGCGCTCAACATCAATAGTGAGGACTGGAGCGAGAAATATCTCGGGCTACCAGTACATGTGGGACGGTCCAGAAGGAAGACTTTTGCTTACCTCAAAAAGAATATGTGTGGTAGAGTCTATGGTTGGCAAGAGAAACTGCTGGCAAAGGAGAGAAAGGAGGTTTTGGTGAAGGGTGTAGCACAAGCAATGCCTACCTTTGCAATGTCTTGTTTCGATTTAACAAAAACTTTCTGTACGGAGCTAAATGCGTTGCTGGGTAAATTCTGGTGGCACCAACAGGACAAGCAAAATCCTATGCACTGGCTGAGTTGGGATAAGATAACGCAACCTAAAGCGTGAGGGGGGTTGGGTTCCGAGATATGCATAGTTTCAACATCGCCATGTTATCGAGGCAAGGCTGGAGGTTGATCCAGGATCCGGGGAGTTTGTGTGTAAGGGTGCTCAAAGCCCGGTACTACCCACACCAAAGTGCTACTGAAGCGGTTCCTCATTATTTCATCTCTTACTCGTGTCATTGCATACTCCTTGGTCTGGAAGTTGTCAATATAGGACACATGCTAGAGCGAGCTGACGAAATCGGCGGTAGACACCAAACATCGGGTTGAATGGAATTTTCTTGAAGCTATGATGTGCAAATTGGGTTTCGAGGAGAGAATGGGTAGACCTAATCATGAAATGTGTTGGTCAGCTCGCTACCAGATCAAAGTCAATGGGGAACTCACACATGATTCTGTCCATCAAGGGCTTAAGACAAGGGGACCCGATGTCCCCCTATCTGTTTGTGTTGTGTGCGGAGGGGCTCTCGGCATTGCTACATGATCCAGAACAGAAAGGAACAATTAGTGGGATCAAGGTGTGCCCTCGAGCGCCCTGTGTATCCCATCTATTCTTTGTAGATGATTCGATCTTTGTTGATCAAGGCAAACCAAATAGGAGGTCAAGCTTTACATGAAGTGCTGCAGCTATATGAAAATTGCTCGGGCAATGCATCAATGTGGAGAAATCGGGCGCTAATGTTTAGTCCGAACAGAAGGAGGAGTGAGAACTGCAGTCAAGAACGCTCAACATCAATAGTGAGGACTGGAGCGAGAAATATCTCGGGCTACCGGTACATGTGGGACGGTCCGGAAGGAAGACTTTTGCTTACCTCAAAAAGAATATGTGTGGTAGAGTCTATGGTTGGCAAGAGAAACTGCTGGCAAAGGAGAGCAAGGAGGTTTTGGTGAAGGGTGTAGCACAAGCAATGCCTACCTTTGCAATGTCTTGTTTCGATTTAACAAAAACTTTCTGTACGGAGCTAAATGCATTGCTGGGTAAATTCTAGTGGCACCAACAGGACAAGCAAAATCCTATGCACTGGCTGAGTTGGGATAAGCTAACGCAACCTAAAGCGTGAGGGGGGTTGGGTTCCGAGATATGCATAGTTTCAACATCGCCATGTTATCGAGGCAAGGCTGGAGGTTGATCCAGGATCCGGGGAGTTTGTGTGTAAGGGTGCTCAAAGCCCGGTGCTACCCACACCAAAGTGCGCTGGAAGCGGTTCCTCATAATGGCATCTCTTACTCGTGGCATAGCATACTCCTTGGTCTGGAACTTGTCAAGAAAGGACACATGCTAGAGCGAGCTGACGCAATCGGCGGTAGACACCAAACATCGGGTTGAATGGAATTTTCTTGAAGCTATGATGTGCAAATTGGGTTTCAGGAGAGAATGGGTAGACCTAATCATGAAATGTGTTCGGTCAGCTCGCTACCAGATCAAAGTCAATGGGGAACTCACACAACAGTTCTGTCCATCAAGGGGCTTAAGACAAGGGGACCCGATGTCCCCCTATCTGTTTGTGTTGTGTGCGGAGGGACTCTCGGCATTGCTGCATGATGCGTAATGAAAGGAACAATTAGTGGGATCAAGGTGTGCCCTCGAGCGCCTGTATCCCATCTATTCTTTGCATATGATTCGATCTTTGTTGATCAAGGCAAACCAAATAGGAGGTCAAGCTTTACATGAAGTCTGCAGCTATATGAAAATTGCTCTGGGCAATGCATCAATGTGGAGAAATCGGCGCTAATGTTTAGTCCGAACACTGAAGGAGGAGTGAGAACTGCAGTCAAGAACGCGCTCAACATCAATAGTGAGGACTGGAGCGAGAAATATCTCGGGCTACCAGTACATGTGGGACGGTCGGAAGGAAGACTTTTGCTTACCTCAAAAGAATATGTGTGGTAGAGTCTATGGTTGGCAAGAGAAAAGCTGGCAAAGGAGAGCAAGGAGGTTTTGGTGAAGGGTGTAGCACAAGCAATGCCTACCTTTGCAATGTCTTGTTTCGATTTAACAAAAACTTTCATGCAGAGCTAAATGCGTTCTTTGGGTAAATTCTGGTGGCACCAACAGGACAAGCAAAATCCTATGCACTGGCTGAGTTGGGATAAGCTAACGCAACCTAAAGCGTGAGGGGGGTTGGGTTCCGAGATATGCATAGTTTCAACATCGCCATGTTATCGAGGCAAGGCTGGAGGTTGATCCGGATCCGGGAGTTTGTGTGTAAGGGTGCTCAAAGCCCGGTGCTACCCACACCAAAGTGCTACTGAAGCGGTTCCTCATAATGGCATCTCTTACTCGTGGCATAGCATACTCCTTGATGCGGAACTTGTCAAGAAAGGACACATGCTAGAGCGGTGACGAATCGGGCGGTAGACACCAAACATCGGGTTGAATGGAATTTTCTTGAAGCTATGATGTGCAAATTGGGTTTCGAGGAGAGAACGGGTAGACCTAATCATGAAATGTGTTCGGTCAGCTCGCTACCAGATCAAAGTCAATGGGGAACTCACACAACAGTTCTGTCCATCAAGGGGCTTAAGACAAGGGGACCCGATGTCCCCCTATCTGTTTGTGTTGTGTGCGGAGGGGCTCTCGGCATTGCTACATGATCCAGAACAGAAAGGAACAATTAGTGGGATCAAGGTGTGCCCTCGAGCGCCCTGTGTATCCCATCTATTCTTTGCAGATGATTCGATGCTGTTGATCAAGGCAAACCAGCAGGAGGCCGAAGCTTTACATGAAGTGCTGCAGCTATATGAAAATTGCTCTGGGCAATGCATCAATGTGGAGAAATCGGCGCTAATGTTTAGTCCGAACACTTTGAAGGAGGAGTGAGAACTGCAGTCAAGAACGCTCAACATCAATAGTGAGGACTGGAGCGAGAAATATCTCGGGCTACCAGTACATGTGGGACGGTCCAGAAGGAAGACTTTTGCTTACCTCAAAAAGAATATGTGTGGTAGAGTCTATGGTTGGCAAGAGAAACTGCTGGCAAAGGAGATCAAGGAGGTTTTGGTGAAGGGTGTAGCACAAGCAATGCCTACCTTTGCAATGTCTTGTTTCGATTTAACAAAAACTTTCTGTACGGAGCTAAATGCGTTGCTGGGTAAATTCTGGTGGCACCAGGGACAAGCAAAATCCTATACCTTGGCTGAGTTGGGATAAGCTAACGCAACCTAAAGCGTGAGGGGGGTTGGGTTCCGAGATATGCATAGTTTCAACATCGCCATGTTATCGAGGCAAGGCTGGAGGTTGATCCAGGATCCGGGGAGTTTGTGTGTAAGGGTGCTCAAAGCCCGGTACTACCCACACCAAAGTCTTGGAAGCGGTTCCTCATAATGGCATCTCTTACTCGTGGCATAGCATACTCCTTGGTCTGGAACTTGTCAAGAAAGGACACATATGGAGGATCGGCAATGGGCGAGAGGTGGACATTTGGAAAGACCCCTGGATACCTGTGACACTCCAAAATTTTAATTTGGTTTTCAACAAAAACTTTGTTTGATTTGAAGGAGGCCATTTAAAATCTTTCCAAAAAAATCCCTCCTTCTCAAAATTTTCCCCATGGCAAGGATTTTATTTTGTATCTTCTTCAACCTTGGTGTTTGGTTATTAAAAACCTTCCTTCTGATTTTTACCACCTCAAATAAATTATTGGAATTTATTTTCTTTCAAAAAGAAACCCTATGGGTTTTGGGGCTACTCTTTTGTTTTGAAACCACCCATTGTTTTACCATGCCTCATGTGGTAATTTCTTCCAAAACCCCTCCCTCCACTTTGGGGCAACCCAGACTTTCTATTCCAACAAGTTCAACCCATTTTTGAATTTTATTCCATTTAATTTTTCCCCAGAAACAATTATGTCTATTATTTTAAACCTAGATGATTTACAAAGGAAGTACCTGATTTCCTTTGAGTCTTGATCTCAAACCTACTCCTATGGATAGTCCCTAGCACCCCCAACCTAGATCCATCAAGATCCACTCTTCCTCTTTTAAAATTTTTCAAGTTTCAGCCACTGCAAGTTTGGACCAGATTCATCATTTTTGGTGAAATTCATATTTTCCTTTCTCCAAAAATCCCACCAAAAATCAGGCAGCCCCCAGGTGCTTTGAGAGACCACCACACCAAAGATCAGCCCCAGATAAAAAATTTTCTTGCCTAAATCATTTCATCAAACACTTGGTCAGCCTTTGTTCTGTACTCTTTCAAGAAATTGAGTTTGAACAGAGTCAGTGTCGTTTTTCGTCAGGGACTTGTCACCAATCACCAGCACTCGCTCTGGCGCGTTGCGCACGGTCTCTCCTTCTTATCCAGAGTGTCGCACGCTCTCTTGGACGGGCGCAGGTGTCGGTGGCGGCGAGCCTCGCCGACGCCGGCAGCTTCTACAGTGGCAGAGCCACCCGTGACGGCCAACGGGAGCTAGCGCCAGCTCTCCACGCCGTCCGGCGCTGCCCAATGCACCCAAGGCCTCCGCGTGGCCTTCTGCATGCCAGCGCACACCGCAGCACCGTCGCCGTGGCCCGGCAAGCACATGGCGCGCCCTCTGCCGCCGACGGGCCCGCGAAGCCCTGTTCTGCAAAAACAGCCAAGCGCGCCTAGTCCAACCTAGTTTAGCTTCTAAATGGAACCAGTGGACCTCCACGTTGATGCCCAACCCCCTAAACTACCCGACCAACCACTGCACCGCCGTAACCATCGCCGGAGATTTCCGTTCGCGGCCACCGCCTCGGATCACCTATAAAATGAGGTCCCGAGCTCGTTCTCGAGCACGCACCACCACTACACCTCACCAGAACCCCGCCAAGCCACTAGGAGGACCTCGAGGAGGTCTCCTCCCCCGACTCCGGCCGCCCCGATCCGCCTCGGCCACCAGCTCGATCCACTCCGGTGAGGCCATCCCCGCCTCCCAAACCACGTCACTAGCCTTCTCTTACACCCAGTGCTCTAACCCAAGCTTCAATTTAACCTCCGCAGCCCTCCCCGGCGAGATCCAACTTCACCCGAGCCGCCGTCCGCCGGAGTAAGGGCCGCCGTCGACGTGGTGCTCGCCGATGACCACCTCCACCACCCACAGACGCGGAAGGGCACGCTGATCACGTAGGTACCCTCCACTCCTCCTAACTCGCCGTGGATCGCCGCCGGCGACCACCGCAGCTCTCGGGCGCCGCTTCTCCCCCGTTTGAAAATTCAAACCTGACGGGTGGGACCCCTCGTCAGTCTTTTCTTTTTTTTGAACCGTTTTCTGAAAACGCCTTCGGGCAGAATACGTCTCCCTTTGCAGTTGACGGGTTTTTAGCCGAAGCGTTTTCTGTTTTTATAAGCTGGCCCCTGGAAACTTTCTGTTTCATTACAGATAAGTCCCTGGACTAAAACCTTTATAACTTTTAAACAGAAAAGGATTTTTGATTGATTCTTTTTGTGTCGTCTTTATTTTTCTGTCTAGTTTTTTTTCATATTTATTTGAAAAATATTTGGAACACTTTTTTTGTGCACTCACGGTATTTACGTTAGTACGTATTTTCTTATACCGTAGATACCGGAGGAGGTGAGGGAACCGCGAACTTCAGCAAGCTAGACTCCGACCACTCCGAACCAGGCAAGCATGTTTGAACTTTTGATATGATGAGTGTTCGTTGCATGTTTGCATTAAGTAGTTTCATGGCATGTTTATGAGCATTTCGATAAGCATTACATTACATGCAAAGTTGAGGCAAGTGAGCTTCGAAAATCCATATGTTGTTGGATATGAGTTTGCATGGCCATGTGATGGCATGAGAGTGGGTAAGATGGCAGTGTTGAAGCATGCCAGTCTTATGCCAGACTATTCTGACTCCAGTGTCATCATGAATCAAGTCACATTTCCATCTGTTTTCCCTTCCTGTACTACCACATGTTTTCCGCAAGGGATATGGCTTAGTAAGTTGCAAACCGCTTTCCTGGTACACACCAATTAGAGAGGCCGTGATGAGGGTTCCATGGCCCTGGATTAAAGCCAGTCATCCGGTCAGGGGGCATGGGTGTTTCCGGTTGGGACCGAGAGGGGGGCACCCCTTAGAGCGTGCGTATATAAATTTGATCCCATGCTATTCGAGGTTGTGACCCCGTTTCAAAGTTTTTCTTGAACGTTGTCTAGGGTGATTCCTGGCATCATGAGGTGGGATGGGTGTGTCTTGGTTAGATGTGTTTCTACCGAATATACAGAACGGAACTAGTCCTTCGTGACTACGGAAATCCGTTGGCTGTGGGTAATTAGTACAAACTCTGCAGAGTCAAAATCATTCGAATAATCTTATCCATGTCCAAGTACTGTGTTCAACTTATCCTTGTCAGTGTCAGTCTCAGTGACAAAACTCCGGTGAACCATATGAGTGTTAAGTCCGGCTAAATGATTATTCCTGTGGATGGACTAACCCTTTTATTATTGTGTGTTGAATATTCCCTGTGAGTGTTATATCTTCGTGAATTTTATCGGATATGAATAATGAAATATAAGCCCTTTCTACGATGTCGCTCAGACGTCCGACTGTGGCACGCTTGTTATTTACTTTCAATATATGTCATTTCTGCGATGTCGCTCAGACGTCCGACTGTGGCACGCTTGTTATTTACTTTCAATATAAGCCCTTTCTGCGATGTCGCTCAGACGTCCGACTGTGGCACGCTTGTTATTTACTTTCAATATAAGCCCTTTCTGCGATGTCGCTCAGACGTCCGACTGTGACACGCTTGTTATTTAGTTTCAATATAAGCCCTTTATGTGACGTCGTTCAGACGTCCGACTGTGGCACTCTTATTATTTACTTTCAATATAAGCCCTTTATGTGATGTCGCTTAGACGCCCGACTGCGGCATGATAATTTATTTGTTTACCCTTCGAGACGTCGCTCCAGACACCCGATCGGTTCTCAGTTATTTTGTTGAGATTTCGAGGACTACCGCCTGACTTCCTTTTTACTTATCATGTCGTGCAAATAATTATTATTTGAGTGTGCATTGCTATTTGCTCATGACGCATTCATGCTTGCATTTGTTATATCTTACGTCCGAACTGTCTTGCGAGTACTTTCAAAGTACTCACCTGGCTTGTTGATTTGGCCAGATGTTGACGAAGGCGATCTCATGGATGAAGAGTTCGATAGCGAGTCCGACGCCTAGAGGAGTCCCAGTCAGTCCCGTGCGATCCTGGATTTGGTCACTGTATTATAACCGCTTCCGCTCCCCAAATAAATGCATCGAGCCTCACCTCGACGCTCGATGAGCTGCCAGATTAGGAGTCATGTTAACCACTCCACTGTAACATATCCACCACCACTTTTATCTCGAGTCAGTAGCATGCCACCACACCCTTGTGTCATAGCCGCCCTTATGTACAATATTGGCGTGTTTGTAATAAATTGTTGAGCAGCCTCAGCTCAACCCTGTAATATATTTAATGCTACTGGCCTTCTGTATCAAGTATTTGTCTACCAGTAAGGATAATTCTTCCTATACTGGAATCAGAAGATCGATTTCTCAATAAGTATTTTATTGAAAAACCGGTCGTGACAATACCGAGGGCCTGGTCGAGGCAAGTGATCACACCTAGAGGTGCTGACAAAAGTTGACGAACTCATTGACCCAATCACCGGCCAGTGGGACGAAACTTTAGTAAGGGATACATTTTGTGTTGAGGATGCTCGACATATATTGCAAATCCCGCTGCGAGATGGTGTTGATGATTTCCTGGCATGGCATTTTGATAGCAAAGGAAACCACTCGGTTAAAACTGCTTATAAACTTCATGTTGAGTTGCACAAACAGGAGCAAAACGGAGCCCCGGGAACAAGCTCAGCTAGTGCCGGACGACTGGAAGCAATTACAGATGATTCTTGGAAGAGAATCTGGAAACTACCTTGCCCACGGAAACTGCAAATGTTTGTCTGGAGACTGAGGCATGAGTCACTGGCGGTATGTGCAAATCTGAAACGCAGGGGTCTAAAGCTTGAACAATCTAAATGCTACTTTTGTGGTAGAGCGGAGGAAGATGGAGCGCATCTATTCATCAAATGTAAGCATGTTAAACCAGCTTGGAGGGAGCTTGGTCTGGAGGAGGAGAGGAGTATGCTGGAGG
The DNA here is from genome assembly GCA_021605145.1 of Aegilops bicornis. NCBI lineage: Eukaryota > Viridiplantae > Streptophyta > Magnoliopsida > Poales > Poaceae > Aegilops > Aegilops bicornis. The sequence goes on from CM038669.1 coordinate 576,418,064, forward strand.
AGATCACAAGTGTTCACGCTATGCTGGATGCGCTTTGGGCCATGACTGAAGATAAGCGGGTAACAATCATCACGTTATGGTGGCAGTGGTGGAACATCCGGAATAAAATAAGGGAAGGAGAGATAGCCCCAGGACTCTCTGAAATTGTAAGGAGAATTCGATGCAGTACTTTGGAATATGCAGAGATCTTCTCTGCGAAAGGAAAGGGAACAAGGACGGGAAAGTGGCAGCCGCCCAAACCAGATGAGATCAAAATCAATTTTGATGGGGCCTTCATACCTGGCAGCTTCTTCTGCGGTTGGGGGGCGGTTGTCAGGGATGCTTCGGGACAAGTCATTGCTGCAAGAGCAGGAAGGAATGAACAAGCCCAAGATGCCTTTGGAGCGAAAATTCAAGCGATGGCTGGAGCAGTTGCCCTTGCAGCTGACATTGGCGCGGTCCGGGTGGCTTTTGAGACTGATTCCCAGCTGTTGGCGGAGGCGATGGATATACAGAAGGTCGACTCGTCGCCGTATGCAGTCGTCATAGAAGACATCAAATTCCAGTTGAAACTTTGGTTTGCAAGGCATAGGGTGAGCGTTTGCTCGCGTAATGAAAATCAGTAGCACATGAGCTTGGCCAGATTGGCCGTAGATGTTTACCAGGTGCATGTATGGATTGGGAGACCAATGTACCGCCCTCAGTGGCTGCTTGTGTGTTGGGTGATATGCCCACGCACCGTTAAGTTATAAAGCATTGCTTTGCCTTAAAAAAATGGTTCATGAAAATATTGGGCTGCATCAACATGATCTAGCAATTCGTCAAACGAAAACTAAGCCTACTGGTACACAGTTCAAAAAAGTTCATTTACATTTCATCCTTTTGGATACTTTGTGCTGGCTGTGAAAGTGTCCTTCAAAAAAATCAGTGAAATCCTCATCTGTACTCTGCATGCATTTGAAGACCCTGTAAGAACATGTGATATTATGAAGCGAGCGCATCGGGCAATTCATTTGATAGGCATGTGTACTATTCTGAACAAGCAACAATTTCTTTTATTCAGAAGACTAGAAGCTAAATGAGAGCCGCCATCAGCTCTGCACCTAGCAGGAGACATCACGAAGCAGCAAACTTCAGCAACATTTGAGAGACTACAAAGTTTGTATAACACTAGAAAAACCAACACTACTGAAGAGTACAGCAGTAACTTGCAAGAGTGAAATAAAACGGTAATCAACGTAACAACCGTACTATCTGCATCCGTATCTCGCATACCTAACTAGCTAATCCCGTGAGCAAAAACGTTCGACATAGAACACGTCCTTCGCTCACAGGGTTGGCAGAACCGTGAGATCCTAAATAATTTCTGCCTGATTTTCAGCGTGACTATCGTGCTAGTACCAATCAAAAACATCCAGGTCAACATCATCAGCATTTCCAGCAACATCCTCCCCTTCTTTGACCTCAGATTGGTGCGTGCCCATCTCTTCATCTGACAAATTCGAAACATTCTCAACACTGAACGTGTTACTTTCAGAAATAACATCATTTCCAGTGTTTCCTTCAGTTGATGCAACCTCTTGTTTTTGTGTACTGTTGATGTCTTTCAGCGAATCTTCAATGTTGAGCTGTTTCATTACTTGTTTTAAATACAAGTTATCTGTATACAGTTGTTAAGACAGAGGAGTTAGGTTAAGCAAAATCAGAAATCAGAAATCAAAATATATGGGCTGGACCAGGTATAAAGCATCCGCTGACCTCTCGAGCGATGAAGTATAGCATCGTGGACTTGCATTGGATGCTTTTTGTCCTCACTTTTAAATTTTTGCCGTACCTGATCACGGGACTTATCTGGGAATAGTTGCTGTATCATTGCAAAATCGCTACCAAATTGTTGAAGACCCTGGACCAGAACAGATAAAAAAGTTGAAGTTTCCCATAGGCAAGCCAAAACTTCAGCATGACAGTGTCAAAAAACATCTTATACTATTAAGTTATAGAGGGTGCAGTTGATTTCCAAATACCTGGTAAAACAAGTCAGTGTCAGATTTTGTCCATCTGGCCCGTGTCTTTTTGTCCATATAAGAATGGTAATTCAGTTTAGTAGCATTTTCTAGCGCCTGATTCTCTGTTCTGTCATTGTCATAGTTATCTCCAAAAGGATCAAAATCGTCAGTATCTCCAAAACGGGAGCTGCTGTGGAAAGACATCAACAAAGAACAGGGCAGGCGAAAGTCAGTGAAATCATGGTCAAAGCAGCATACCAACTCATCAAATTTAAGAATACAAATTTAGATGCTGGAATAAAAACTGCAGCAGCAACGCCAACTTCAAATACCCTATCTGAAAAAGTGAAGTATCTATATGATATAATAGAAAGCTTGCAAATCGAACTGTAGCATTGTTGTCAATGACTGGTTATTTTACTACACTTTAGGTAAAAATATCCAAACAGAAAATGCGGAATGGTAGTTAAACAAGATACAGAGAAAATATCCATAAATAATATTTTAAGTTGGGAAAAGAGCCTACCATTGATTAGAGGATGATGGTCCTGACGGTGTTTTACTCTAGGAAAGGCCAAAACAAAAATCATGAGCAACAGCATAATACTCCAATAAAGAAGGTAGACCCAGCAAACGTGCACAACTCACCTGAATACGCTCTCTGGCCTCTTGTAACAACCTGAGATGCGTCACACTTAGCTTCATGCGATCTATCTCATGATCAGGTTTTTGAAGTAACGTTTGCACTTCTATAAAACAACAAAGGCCAAAAATACAAGAGTCAAGAGCTCATAGCATGTTAAATTGATGCTTTGTTATTTGGGTACCGTTGTTATTTTAGCCAGATACCTTGAGCTCTTTTTTGACGAATTCTGTGAGTAAGCTTCTTCTCAGGCTGTTCTGTCATTGTATCTTTCAAGGCTCTCTTACGACCGGCGTGACGATACTTCACTTTTATTTTTCTGCTGGTTCGACTGTGATTTTTCCGAAGTGGATTTCGTCGAGGTGCGCTTGGAACCCCTCAAAGGTTCTTTATTTGGATCTTTCTTCCTTGACTTTCTTGGTGCCTTCTGCTTTCCTCCAGCAGTGTTCTCGTCGCCACTATCATTATTTTGTTCGGCTGCTGAAGGTTCAACAAAATCTTCATCAAGATGATCGTCAACAATATGCTCAGATAACCCAACCTTCTGAATATCTGTCCTGCTTCTTAACTTCATTGATAATTCTTGTTTTCCAACATCCAATTTGGATTGTTGTTCAACACCATGATCTGATCGCTCCCCCTCATAGTACTGGCTCTCCCTATCAGTATATTCCTGATCGTCTGAATGTTCTTCAGTTAGACAATGCTGCAAAATTTACCAATGAGACATGGACTTACCTTTTGAGATGCCAAGAAAATTCTAATCACAAGTGTAGACTTCAGCAAGGACTTACCTTTTGAGGTGCTTGCTGAGGCAAGGTGTTCAATTTTTCATCAGATCCTATGTCATTATGGTTGGTATCTGTTGCAGCGACCCCCTCATAATCATCTGGTAGAACAAATGTTACTGATTTGCCTTTGCCCTTTTTCTTTCCAAGATCAAGTAGAAATGTAGCAGCAGCTTCAGCTGTACCAGAAATATGTTTGCTCATTATGAGTAAATAAGCAGGAAAGCTAGACAAAGCAATATAAAGTGATAAGTGCAGCCAACAACTCATGACATTCTGTATGGTCAGAATGAGCGTTATGCCAGATGTGCATGGAAAAGAAGTTCCACAAGTAAATCAGACACGCACCTGAGGGTTCTCCAAAGATGGGTTGAGTATCATCAGTATGAGGATTTATCAGGCCATCTTGAGAGTCTATATCAACACTAGCATTGATATCCTAAAAGCAATCAAAAGCAGAGCATCAGCATATCATATTTGTGAACTTAGTTAAATTTCTAACAGATTTCAACCCTGACCTTTAGATTAGCTGCTGCATAATCATCACTAGTCCCAACAGCCTTGGATGAAGCCCTGCCAGGTTTTCTTTGTGATTTAGGGCGTAACTTTGCAGCCGTTTCCTCTGGACCAGGCTCTTCAAGGATGCGGTTGTGGTTAACGAAATTGTCAACTGTACCATCATCAGTTCCCAAGGGTGGCTGAGAATCTGAGGTCTGTACATGTTCTTCATGTATAGGAGCTTGTACCTGCTCATCGTTGCATCCTCTGACATCATCGTTACCATCCTCTTTATTTTGTGAGACCACGTCTACAGTTGAAGCTGCCTTCTTTTGGCCAGTCTTTCGGGACTTGGATGCTGCCTTGCTGAGCTTCACCTTAATTTTTAGCTTGGACTTTGCAACGTTTTCCTCTTCGGAATGTGTGTCAAATAGTTCCCCAAAGTCAGCTAAATCATCAACTGTCTTGCTAGTTGGATGGGTGGATGATGCTTGGGTATCTGAAACAACCAAGTTTTCTTGGAGTGTAGCTACTTCAGATGGATCATCATGAGGATCGTCATTTTGTGAAACCCTATCTACAGAAGAAACTGTCAGCACATCATCAGAAGGTGTGTAAAGTGTGCCCCCACCAGCTTCCGTGCCACCAATCGTTTCACTACCAAGAACGGTCGAAGATGTTACTTCTTGATTCGTAGTAAGTCCTTGAGACAAATTATCTTGACTTAAAGCTAGAGCCTTCTCATCACTTGTTTCCACTGTACGATTGGGTACAACAGATCTTGATGGCACAGATTTCTTCCGAAGCTTGCCCCGCAGCTTATTAGGATGAAACTTTGCAGCAGCTTCCGCTTCTGCAGGGGCATCAGTGATGTCGTCAAAGTTAGCCTCATCATCGATCATGTCTAACCCCCCTTTGTGGTCTCCAAGAAGCTGTTTTGACCTGCCAAAGTCACTTTAGGAAATATTGCAGGTTCAGAAAGCAGCAACAGCAAGGGAAGCATGTTATATAAAAAAGAAATGGACAATATATTATCTCACAGAAAGATAACAAAATAAAAGGAAACGGAAATCCTTGTTGGCACTATCTTTCTAAGGCACCGTAACATCTTACCAGTCCATTTTGCAGTGCACAGGACATACCAGACAATTACAAATTTACAATCAAAACACACAGGTAAACTTCTGGTAACCAGCCATATTTTCCAGGTTCTAGCTGGCATCATCAACATAATTGCATTCATTTGCTGCAAGATTAAAGGATCCTACAAATTTAGCAATTAAATCTTACTAGTATTTTATTTAGTTCCCAAGCCATCAACGACCGAATTTCTAAGATATTTCAACAACTGTATATACGGTTCATCAACAAGAAGTAGACAACACGCCAAACATTCGTGCAGAACAAAAGAAATCAAATAGTGACGTGGAGCATTGAATCTTTACCTGGTGACGCCACGAAGGTGCTTCCCCGGTGACGGCGAGGATGAACCTTTTCGCCCCTCCTTGAAGAGGCCGAGGTTGCCTGCGGCGCGGAGGTAGAGGACTGGGGGGAGAGGAGGGGGGCAGCGGCGGAGAAGCACGGACTGGGTAAGGCGGCGGTGTCGGGGGACGCACGGAATCCGTAGTCGGTGGCGGTGGCGCCGGCGGCAGGGAAGCTACGAGGTGGGGAGGCGCCCGCGGGGAGAGAAGGGCACGGAGAGGCCGGCGGCGGCAGGGAAGCCGAGGACGGAGAGGCGGCGCGGCGGTTGCCTTCCCACTTCGCACGCCCTCGCCGCCTACGGACGGAGTCCAGACCAGACTCCAGGCGAGGCCTTCAGCGGGGGCCGGGGACGAATCCTAACGCGCGGAATAGTCTCCCCCTCTGTGGGCCGAATCCTAACTAGGCCGCCTTTTACTTCCGGCCCTTTTGTATTGAGTTCGCGCAGGCCATTTCGTGGTTTTTTTTTTTTTTGCCTATCATAATCGACCTGTGGGGTCGCGGGTTTTGGTATTCCCCTTTTGCGTGTCCCATATAGTTGATCCTGCTGTTTTTCCATGGATTATTTTTCGCCTATATACTTGATTTGTAGGGCATAGTGATGTCGTATGCTAGATTCCAGATTACCTATATCTCATGTTTTTACCTCTGCTTGTCTGTGCAGGTTTAGAGTGAGTAGGGGAGGAGCGTTATTCATCATTTAAGTTTCTTTTCAGTGGTGTAGGTAAACCGGTTGCTAACTCTCTCCTCATTCCATCATCGTTTTTTCCTTCTGATTTACCATCTGGTTTCATGTAGGTTCATCTTTGTTCCCATCTAAGTTTGGTCCATAGTAGGGTGAGATATTTTATCCACATCTACAAATATTCTTTGTAGTTGGCAGTAATTTGATTGATGTGGAGGCCTAAACCCTAAACCCTAAACCCTTATTTCATACAAAGCATTTGGTGCATCTGTAAGTTCAACCTGAAAAAGATTGATGTGGAGGCCTTGGATGTTCCCACCAAGAAGAGGAAGAAACAACATTAGATGTTCTCATCGGAAAGAAGGTGAAGAGTGACCAATAGATACTAGATATTCAATTAGCATATCTTTTTGCCATTTTCAGTGCCTCGAGCATATTTCGAATCCATGAACATTAATATAGTTTGAAGAATTCGTAATATGTTCACGAATTAAAAAATGTTCGTGAATTCAAATATATGTTCACAGCTTATAAAAATGTTTGCAAATTTTAAAAATGTTTGAGAATTTGAAAAAGTCCATATTTTAAAAAATGTTTCTGAATTCAAAATATGGTCATGAATTTAAATAATTCTAGTGGATTCAAAAACTGTTCATGGATTTGAAAAATATATCAGTGAATTCAAAAAAAATGCTTGCCACGTTTAAAAATGTTCCGAGATTTCAAAAATATTCGCGAGTCCATAAAATGTTTGTGAATTCTAAAACCCCATGAATTTAAAAAATATTCGCATCCTTGAAAAATGTCCATAAAGTGTTCAGGAATTTGAAAAAAAATGTGAATTCAAAAACTAATCGCAAATTTTAAGAAATGTTCGCAATATCAAAAAATGTTGATGAACTCAAAAAATGTTCGTGAATCCAAATAAGGTCTGAAAATTGAAAAAATGATTGTGAATACAAAAATGTTCATGAAACTGAAAAAGTGATCGCCCAACATGAAAATGCTCGTGAATCTGAAAATTATTCGTGATTCAAAAAATAAACACAAATTTGGGAAAATTGGTCATGAATTCAAAAAATGTTCGTAAATTCAAAAAAAATCATGAATGTTAAAATTGACGCAAATTTGAATGTTCTTGTTTTTTTAACAAACTAAAAAATGTTCTTGAGTTCAAAAATTGTTCGTTGATGTCCGTTTGGTAATCTGTGTTGGAGATGCCCTTAATGCATACAGAATAAAGGAAGTGAGTCAGTAACTGAAGTGTGTAGTATCTTTGGTTTTGTGAGTATTAATGATAATCTATGAACCTGGATGTTTCTTTATCAGCTAGCATCTCTGACGGACTAAGAGCACACTCTCCAACTCCAAAAACATAACTGGAAGAGAAACTCCATAAGATAAAAGAGCATATCGTGAATCCCGGTAGCTTAGAGCTAATGATTTGACCACAAAGGGAGCAGTAGCATTCCCGGACTTGCTCAGTGCAAACATTAGGAGCTTCCAAAGATGGCCATCACAAACAAGCCATGACAAAACATGCCGCATGATGTAACCACATTAGAGCGACCGGACACAGATGGTGGTAGGGCACGCCAACAAATAGCTATTATTCGTGAAAGTATTAGCTTGCATCAACATAGCATATCAATTTGGAATTTGGAAGCACCAAGAAAGTAAAGATTACAGCGCAAAAAAAAACAGAAAGTAAAGATTATATTACGTTTTCATGGAAGCCTTCTCTTTCCCCTCTCTCATCATACTACTGCTCTTCTCCCTGCCTCTATATGAACAAAGAAATATGATGGCCACCATGGTGATGCTCTCCCTCAGAGACATCATGATGTTCCATCAACAACTTCAGAATATGTTGGTGATGCTCAAACTGCAACTTCGTAGCCACACTGTCCGCATTCTGTTTTATGTAGAAAATTGACAGATTTTGGTAAGTGTTTCAGTATGAACTAATTATGAGAATTATGAGATTGGTCCTTCAACATGGCATAGACAATGTACCTTTGAGTACTTTTAATATTTGCTACTTCAAAGTTGTCTGAGTGGCATTTTTTTAATTTCTAAGCACATTTAATATTAAGAAGCATCAAAACAATGTAAACATGAGATTTACAGATTGCCATCACTGATTAGTACAAAACGGCAACGTGGCTGCAACATTTTTCTTTTGACATAAACGTGGCTACAACAGTTGGTACTACTATTACGATTTGTTAGCTGATGAAAAGAGAATCCGCAGCGCTAAAGTAGTCTTAGGCTATGTTTGATAGCAAAGTATCATAAAAATCAAAGTATCAAAAACTACTGTAATTTAACCTGTAGGTATAAAATAGAGAAAAGTATACTTTTCGTCTCTCAACTTTTGGCGGAGTCTAGATTTGGTCCCTCAACTACAAAACCAGATAATTTGCACCTCCAACTCTTGAAACCGGTCAAGTTTCATCCCTCGACTCAGCCAAAGTTGTATCCATGCTGACTCAGCATGGTTTTGAACGGGGCATGTCCACGTGGCAATATTTCTATATCTTTCCATCAATCTTTGGTGTAGACATTTCGTCGAACAGTTGACGTGCAATGCCGCACTGCACAACAACCGAGCATGCCCGTCAGTCAACGAGTCAGTGCCGCCACCATCGGTGGCCCTGCTAACTAGCATGCACCGCCGGTTGCCCTGCTGGCCACTAAACACGCCGCTCCAAGCCGTCGTGTGACTCCGCGCCTCTGGCCACAGGCACAACCACTTGCTGGCTGGCACACCTAGCCGTGTCATAGCTCTCCAATGGAGCAGGATGGCAGGAACTGCAGGCAACAGTTGCGTCCTCATGAACTTGCACTCGAAGCATGACAAGATCAGGACGTAGTTCATCGAGGCCGGCTTCGTGTGGCTTCTGCATGTGCAAGTACTCACAGCATGCCACCAGAGCTGCGCTCACACAACGCGAACAGAATTTGAAGGGCCAGGAGCCCGAGCACGCAGCCACGAAGCATGTTGGGGTGAAGACGTGCAGGGGAGTGATGCGGAGCCATGGCGCGTGTGGTCCCAAGCGTTGAGCAACACGAAATACGATGGGATGGACGAGCCTGGGCTTCGTTCGACGACGAGGTACATGTCTGTCAGTTAGACCATGCATTAGGGTGTGCATCATGTTTAAATTTCATTTAAATTTGAAATGGGGAAGACAGGAACCCCAGAATCCCCCTTAATTCAACTAGGGTTTACTAAAAATTATTTCAATGAACCTGAAATGCCCTTTAAAATGCTCATCATCTTTGCTTTGGTTCAGAGCCTATGTCAAAGGTGTTGCATCATTTTCTAGGTCATCTAAAGGTCCTTGGATTAATTCATAAGTTTTTAAACTTGAGCATTTCAAATTATATAAAATATTTTAAATGTCCAAAAATTACCAAACCAAAATGTTTCATGTTGGAAATATTCCAACAAGGGACCAGGAGCATTTTGGTGATTTTTAAAACTGTTTTGGTACTTTAGAAAACCCCACAAAGTTGCAGGAAATTAGAAAAGATTAAAAAAAACAGAAAACTTACCTGACGCACCCACCGGCCCACTGCCCGGCCCAGCCAACAACCCGGTAGCTGCTTGGCTCAACGAGCAGGCAGCAATCTTTCGGCCAGGCACCGCATGGGTGCCACGCACCTGTCGCCGCCTCGCCGCTCCTCGCCCGGCCATGACGTGGATCGCCCTCCTCCTCTCCCCCGAACCCCCAGGACACTCCCTCTCCTCCCGGCTCGCTTCTCTCGCTCTCCCCATCTTGGCCGACGCCGTCTCGCACCACCGCCGTAGTCGTGCTCCCCGCCGTCCATGCTCCTCCTCATCATGTCCAGGAGCTCCGCCGCACTCCACTACCCCTAGCCAGCCGAGCCCCGCTCGCTCTAGCGCCCCGAGTCCACCCCACCGACCTCGACCGAGTTCGCCGTCGCCGGAGATCCCTTTCGTCGCCGCCGTCGCTCCGGTTCATCCCCGACCTCGACGAGGGCTTCTACACGTCGCCCGTGAGCCCACCTAACTCCCCTTCCCTCTCTCTCGCGCCCTCGAGCAACGTAGCAACCGAGCCACGTTCACCCGCACCCGCCGCCGTGGAGCTCGTCGCTGACGTGCTCCCGGTCACTCTCCGGCCACCCCATGGTGTCCGTTGCACTCACCGCACTCCGAGGGGTCTACCTTGTACTCCCCACACCTCACCGAGCCCTCTAACCCCTAGTTCATTGTTGGCCGAACCCGGCGGCCGCCTAGCTCGTCGCCGGCGCCAACTCCGGCCACCCCGACCCCAACTGACTCCACCAGTAGTCGCGGGTTGCTCCTAGCTACCCGTAGCTACATTCCGCGACTCGTTTGGTCGCCGGAATCGCCAAACACACTCCCTCCGCCGTGTCGGGCTCGCCCGGCTGACTAGTCGCCGGTGCAGCCGGCGTGGGCGTTGACCGCTGCGGGCCCTCGTTGACCCGACAGGTCAGCGGCAGATGGGGCCCATCCTCGCTAACTAAATAGGTTAGTTTTAATTAAACTTTAATTAAGTTAATTACCACGACATGCGGGACCCACTGTCAGGTTTGACCTGACGTCCCGATTGACCACTGACGTCATCTTTGACGCATGGTCGACGTATTAATTCAATTTCTGGATTTATTCTAATATAGTAAATTCCAGAATATAATTCAAATTTCAAATGCTTATAACTTTTAATCTGTAACTCCAAATGCAAAGATTTATATATGAAAAATTATCAGAAAAATCCACTCCATCCATTGGTACAGGTTTCATGCATGTTAAAACAAGTTAACTATGCTGTTTAACCAGAATAAGATAATGCACCTTTAGGACTAACTCAAATGAGCTATCATTTGAATCCTTGATTCAAATGAGTTCATCCCGATTATTTCAGCTTGCATTAGGCCAACACACATCCATATTGCCATGTCATAGCATGCATCATATTGTTGCATATTGTCATGTGTGTTTACTTTCGGTGTGCTTTCATGATAGGTTACGCCGAGGATAACCTCGACTATCCATCTGAAGGGCGATTACTCTACCCCGATTCCATCAGCAAGCAACTCATTGATCATTCGATACAAACCCATGTTCTCGCTTACGCTCTCGTTCTTGCATTAAGACAACGCGATTCAAACTGTTGTGTGTCTTGCGGTAGTTGAACCCACTTCCTTTGCATGACTGTCATTGCCACGATAACTAGATGAAACCCACTAGTATGTGTAGGAGTTGATTGAGCCATGTTTGTGATTCCTACCATGCTATGCTTGCTATGCTTAGAGTTGTGTCAGTCTGGCTCATCAGGATGATGGACTGGAGTGAAAGGTTGTGTTGGTTCAAGAGTGAAAGTGTTGAACACGTTTTGGTAAAGGTATCGATGAGAGGCCATGTAGGAGTACATGGTGGGTTGTTTCATTGAAGCCGTCCCTAAGAACTGAGATCTGTGTTTGTGATCCATGAAACAGTTACTACCACGCATTGGGATCCTTAATTGACCCTCTCGGCTTCTTAACCACTCTTGTCCTCGGTCCGGGAGTTGCAAGTAGTTTACGGTGTTTGTAGCATCTTTGGGGCCGCACGCAACGCTGGCCGTAGGGGTGGGTTGTGTTGCGGTAGGCACCGTGTTGATGTACCGATTCGCCTGCTTGGTGTCTCGGGAACCTGTACACATCGTTCGGGGGCGTATGGGAAACCTCGGCGGACTCCCTGCGGATGGAACCCGAATAGGCGATCAACTTTGGACTTGGGACTTGTGTGTTTAGGTAGGCTGTGGCCGACACCCACGTTGGGCTTCCGCTTGAAGGTTGCCGAGTACATGTCGTGTAAACGGCGGTAAGTGGTGGGAGCGTGTGTGAAGAAGTACACCCCTGCAGGGTTTAATATGATCTATTCGAATAGCCGTGTCCACGGAGAAGGACTTCTGGGTTACCTATATCAGTTCATAGACAAGTAAATGGATACTACTAAAAGCCTCAAGATAAGTGTGAGTATCGTGGATGGCCCTCTCGTGGGATGACGGGAGAGGATCCACGGTGGAGTATTGTGATGGTGATTAGTGGACTCGTAATGCGACAAATGCTTTTCAAGTGGTGTCACGTGGGATAGCTTAGCCAAGAGTCAAAGGCGGCTTCTTGCAAATAACTCCACCACCTTCTTGAGAATGTGCATGTATGATAGGATTCTGTGGTAAGACTTCTTTGAGTACCTCCGTACTCATGTTTGCTTAATTAATGTTTTTCAGACGACAACACTGCCCTTTCCGATGGGTTCTATGTAGACCTTGACATCGATGAGTGAATTAGCCACCCAGGTGGCGATCTAAGACTTGTGAAGGGCCATTGTAGATAGAAAGGCTCCAACAAGCTTTCTTTCTTTCTAGAGTCGTACTCAGACTAGTTTGCTTCCGCATGTGCTTGTATGATTGTATGACTTGAGTGTTGGGTCATGTGACCCCTACCGTATGGCTATGTTATGTATGGCTCCTCGGAGCCTTTTAAATAAAGTACTTGATTTGTAGAGTTTTGTTGTGATGCCTTGTTGTATTTACTCATATCGGGCATATTATGTGTATGATTGAAATGCTTGGTATGAGTGGGATCCGACAAACTAGTTGTTTATCCTTGGCAGCCTCTCATATGGGGAAATGTAAGTCTCGTGCTTACGGCGATAGTAGTCCGCTTCTGCCGGTTCACCGAGTCCTGCTAGCCCAAAGACTACCGCTTGGACACTTGATTGGCCGGCATGTGATTCACTTCCTATATGTCCGTCCTTCGGGAAATGTCACGCGGTGGTATTCGAGTCTCGCTTAGCCTGCTACTGCCCGGTATCTGAGTCTGTTAGCCCTGCTACAGACCCGAATATATACGTTGATGACCGACATGCTCGATGTGATTCATGTATGCCTGTCCCCATAGGTTAGTGCCGCTTTGGGTTCACGACTAGCCATGTCGGCCCGGGTTCTTTGTCATGTGGATGCTAGCGACACTATCATATACGTGAGCCAAAAGACGCAAACGGTCCCGGGCCATGGTAAGGCGACACCCGTGGGAATACCGTGCGTGAGGCCACAAAGTGATATGAGGTGTTACCGGCTAGGTCGATGTGACTTGGAATCGGGGTCTCGACAGCGTTGGTATCGAGCGGGCTGCTGTAGGTTCGCTTAAGCCAAACTGGGTCGATGTTGAGTCTAGAAATGCTTTAGTTATATGTAGGGGAATTGATTGTGGGAGGAACGTAAGGCTCTTTTTACTCCTTTACCTTATGCCCTCGATCCGAGTCATCCTCTTCTCATTCGACGTGGGTATAGGACTAGGCTCTCTTCTCTCTATCGAGGTTCACGTGTTACTAATCCGTAGTAACTTATAGGATTGTTGGTTACATCCTCGATTCAGTTCCTATTATTTTTGGTATGCTACCAGTTGAACCAGAACCTTGATATGATGTTATTGAGTGGTTTTGCAATCTGTTTTTGAATGTCTCAAATCTGATTTTGAGCATTTACAGATGTTATGCTGCCCGATTTTTCCTAAGAAATTCTAATGCCTTTGCATTGTGGCTGTGCTTTCAGATGGCCACCCGTCCCCAGAACCAAGTGGTTCGTCTGACCCGTTGCATTGGTGTGTGTGGTCACACGACAATGTTGGTTCGGGTGATGGTCGAGACAGGTTACCGATGGTACCCTGAATATACCGTCGAGGAGCAGTTTAGGGATTTCAACCAAAGCCAATATCGTGCACGGTCAGGATTTATCCATCCTATCCAGAGCTCTTGAACCGCTCCACTGTTCCTATGGACTTGGGATCACTATTGGGATGTCCGTGCAAGATTCAACCTATTCTATGATGACTATTATTCGAGCGTAACTGCCTTGCTGGTCAGCGGTGATTTCCGCTACATGCCAAGATCCTCCCCGGGCGCATGGCTACCTCGGGGTTTGTACAAATGATGCATCCCATGAGGACTCACTTCTTCGCACCACCACGGAGATGCTGGAAGACAAGGACCGTGAAAACCGGGCCTTGCGTATGGAGCTCTTTAATGCCCGTGTTGATCACTGGGCTACTCTGACTAGGTTTGCACCTGCCGTGCAAGCCGGATACATGGATATGAGGACTTGTACCCGATGCGGGCTGGTCTGCGGACTTTATGGAGTGGCGTGAGGTAGGAGTCATCACTCCTCCTCGTGGGCCTCGTCTGCCACCGTTTGTTGGACCACGGCCACATCCGAGTCCCTATTGTCCACAGGCTCCACAGGATTGTCTGTTTCCGGATGATCATGTTCCACTTCCAGGCTTGGGTGATGACTTCTATGAGGACTACTACGGAGCTGTCTGAGTAGTAGTAGTATCCCTAGTATTGTAATAGTCGTATTTCCGCCGTCCTGCGTGACTTGTGGAATATGACGAAGTGCGTATCATTCCGGAAGTGAAGAACAATAATGTATAGGAGTTGGAATACTTCCGATGAGATGTAACGCCGTTCACTATAGTTGTACCCGTCGGGCTTGTACTAAACTATGAATGGTGTGTATGACCGTTGGTATATATATATGGCAGCTTTATATTACCATGTCATACGGATGAACATCTTTGCATTCCATGCTATCCATTACCTTCCGCACTTCCTTGTTAAATTCTGCCATCCTGGTTTAAACCTTTGCTTTGTCTCCTAGGATGGTCAACACCATAACACTCCCCGCTGCTCCGGAGCAGGAGCAATTTAGTGCAGCCAGAATGTGAATCTGCCGCAACCGCCATCTTTGGCCGAGGTTATCTTTGGAAGCAGAACGCAATAAGCGTGAGACCAATCGCCTACTGGAGCGGATTGAGCAAACACCGCACGCCAGCCGAGAAATGATGTGGTTTCACTCAATGACTTCGTCAAGCTGTATCCACCGAAGTTCAAATATTCCGTTGAGCCTCTCGGCGGATGATTGGCTTCGCAGACATCCACCACAAGCTGCGTTACGCTAACGTGGTTGAAGCTGATAAGGTTACTTTGCCGCTTATCATCTTGAAGGCCCTGCTAGTCTATGGTCGGAGAATTATGAGGCTATGCGTCCGGTTGGACAAGTTACAACTTGGGCTGAATTCAGTGCCGCCTTCCGTGAGCATCATATCCCAGAAGGTCTTATGGATCGCAAAAGGGAGGAATTCTGCAGTTTCACCCAAGGTAGGCTGACAGTGGATGCCTACTGCCGTGAATTTGGGAGGTTAGCACGTTATGCTCGAAGAAGTTTCTACCGATGCCAAGAAGCGAGCAAGGTTCCGCAAGGGACTTAGCCTGAGCTACGCCGAGACCTTCGATGCGCATGAGTGTACCTCTTTTCGAAGCTAGTCAACAAGGCTATCAAACCGGGCAGACTGATTTTGAGGCTTCACGCATAAGCACATCCGTGACTACGGATCTTCATCCGGCTCTGGATCCCGAAGCGCCGGGTTTGGATTCCAAATCTTGCTCTACCACCGAGTTCACCCCGAGGCCATCTTTTGAGGCGCCTCGCCCAACCAGAAGTATGTTCCGCCTAAGACTTATGGAGGCCCGCTGCTAGTGCTGCTCCACGTCCCTATATGATAACTTGCTTCAAGTGTGGAGAGACGGGCCACTATATCCGTGAGTGCCCCCAAAACAACCCCAGTCAAGTTGGAAAGTCCGTTGGCCGTGGCAAGCCAGCAGGAAAGGTGCCCTATGCTAAACCAGTTGCCACCGCTCGTGGCCATGTCAACTATGTTTCTTTGAAGAAACCTATGAGGATCCCAACGCCGCCCTCGGTACGCGCTCCTTGTTAATTGTCATCCGCAATTGTTCTTTTTGATCTCGGAGCATCTCATTCATTTATTTCCGAGAGCTATGCTCGATTGCACAACACCACATTCTGTGACATGCACACCTCCATGGAAATTCAGACCCCTGGTTCTAGGTGGCAAACCTCTAGAATAAGTCATGGGAATGAAATTCTCGTCGACAGACTAGTCTTTCTTGCTTCCTTAATAGCTCTCAAGTCCTCGGACATAAACATCATCTTGGGTATGGGTGGATGTCAGCCCATTATGCTAAGATTGATTGCTCTACTAGAACTGCTCAGCTCACCCATCCCTCGGGCAAGGCGGTGAATGTTCTAACCCGAGTGTCTAAGCGCCGACTTTACTCCTTAAACGCCAACCCCTTCCGGACCTCGAAGATATTACGATAGTCCGTGATTTTCCGGATGTCTTTCAGAGGAACTGCCAGTGTTCCACCCGACAGGATGTCGAGTTCGTGATAGATCTTGTTCCGGAACCGTCCCAATCTCTAGAAGACCTTATAAGATGGCACCCTAGAACTAGCTGAACTCAAGAAACAACTCGATGAGTCCTTGCAAAAAGGTTTCATCCGTCCTAGTTCATCTCCATGGGCTTGCCCGTCCTCTTCGTCAAGAAGAAGGATGGTACGGATCGGATGGTTGTGGATTATCGACACATCAATTTGGTCACTATCAAGAACAAGTATCCGCTCCCGGGATCAACGACTGTATGATCAGCTCATTGGATCCTCAGCCTTTTTCAAGATGGATTTGAGGTTAGGCTACCATCAAATCAAAATCAAGAACGGGACATTCCTAAAAGCGGCCTTTGTTACTCGTTATGGCCAATACGAGTACACCGTCATGTCCTTCGGATTAACCAATGCTCCAGCCACCTTTTCTCGGTTAATGAACTCAATCTTCATGGAGTATTTGGATAAATTCGTCGTGGTATACCTCGATGATATACTCATCTACTCCAAGAATGAGGAAGAACATGCCGAACATCTAAGGCTAGTGTTGATGAAACTTCGAGAGCACCGCCTTTATGCCAAATTCTCTAAGTGTGAATTACGGTTACCGTAAGTGACCTACCTAGGCCATGTAATCTCCGGTAAGGGCATTCTTTGTCAATCCCGAAGCGAGTTCAAGCCGCCCTTGTTGGACTCCACACGAATCGGTTAAGCAAGTTCGGAGTTTTCTCGGTTTAGCGAGCTATTGCCGTCGCTTCGTCGAGAATTTCTCTAAAGTTGCCAAACCTCTAACCGAACTCCTCAAGAAAGATAAGAAGTTCGAATGGACACCACAAAGTGCAAGTTCAGCTTCGAGGCGAAAAGACGCGACATCTGCTCCGTGCTTATTCCACCAGATGTTTCTAAGGACTTTATTATCTATTGCGACGCCTCGCGACAAGGACTAGGTTGCATACTCATGCAAGATCGTCATGTGATTGCCTACGCTTCTCGGCGATTCGTCCCCATGAGGATAACTATCCCACACACGATCTAGAGCTTGCGGCGATGGTTCATGCACTCAAAACTTGGCGACATTACCTTCTTGGTAATCGTTGCGAAATCTACATCGATCACCAAAGTCTGAAATATATCTTCACCCAACCGGATTTGAATCTCGGGCAAAGGCGTTGGGTCGAAGTTGATCTGATTACGACTTAGGAATATCCTACACCCGTGCAAAGCCAATGTCATGGCCGACGCCCTAAGTCGGAAATCTTATTGTAACAATCTGATGTTACAACAAAGTCAACCATTTCTCCACGAGGAATTTCGTAAGCTTAATCTCCACATTGTTCCTCGAGGATTCCTTTCTACCACGGTGGCGAAACCTAACCTTACGGATCGGATCGAATCATAGCTGCTCGGCGGTATGATAGAGGAATATCTCGGATCAAGGAGAACATTGCTAGCGGAGCTGCTAAGTGTTTCTCCATAGATGAACGAGGTGTTGTTTTCTTTAAGAACCGTTTGGTGGTTCCCAAGAAACAACAGACTACGGCAACTGATCCTTAAGGAAGCTCATGACTCTCCTCTCACCATTCATCCGGTAGTACTAAAATGTATCAAGACCTACGCCAGAGGTTTTGGTGGACTAGGATGAAGAGAGAAATCGCTCAATACATTGCTAACTGCGACGTCTGTCGTCGAGTTAAAGCAGAGCATCAACGGCCTGTTGGTACCCTTCAACCTTTGGAAATTCCTGAATGGAAATGGGATAAAATCGGTATGGATTTCATTACCGGGTTTCCCAGGACCAAGAGAGGGAATAACGCTATCTTCGTTGTCATTGATCGTCTTTCCAAAGTAGCCCACTTCCTACCCGTTCGTGAGAATATAACCGCTAGCTAGCTAGCTGATTTGTACATCTCACGAATAGTGTCTCTTCATGGTGTTCCATTAGAGATTAACTTTCGGACCGTGGAAGTCTCTTCACCTCTCGATTTTGGGAAAGTTTCCAAACGCTATGGGAACTCGTCTCTCCTTTAGCACCGCTTTCCATCCTCAATCAAGTGGTCAAGTAGAACGAGTCAATCAAATTCTAGAGGATATGCTTCGAGCTTCTGTCATCTCTTTCGGCATGAATTGGGAGAAATGCCTTCCATTCGCAGAGTTCGCTTATAACAACAGTTATCAAGCCAGCCTGGGCAAAGCCCCTTTCGAAGTTCTTTATGGACGGAAATGTCGAACGCCTCTAATCGGTCGAAACCGGGAGAGACAACTCTTTGGCGGACATGATTCAGGAAGCGTAAGAGCAGGTTCGCGTTGTTCGTGAGAAATTGAAAACAACCCAATCTCGTCAAAAGAGCCAATATGACCGCAAGCATAAGCCTATGACTTATGAAATTGGCGAGCAGGCTTACCTTCGGGTTACTCCTTTGAAGGGAACCCATCGATTCGGTATCAAAGGCAAGTTGGCTCCTCGTTACATTGGACCCTTTCGCATTCTTGCCAAACAAGGAGAAGTTGCCTACCAATTGGAACTACCTCCGCATCTTTCCAGAGTCCATGATGTATTCCACGTTTCCCAACTCAGGCGTTGCTTCTCGGATCCTATCCGTGGAGTGGACCACGAAACGCTTAATCTCCAAGATAACCTCACCTATCGAGAATATCCCATTCAGATTCTCGATCAAGCCGAGCGTACCACTCGACGTCGGAATATCAAGTTTCTAAAGGTTCAATGGTCAAACCATTCCGAGCAAGAAGCAACTTGGGAAAGGGAGGATCGTCTTCGACTTGAGTATCCCACCTTTTTTGCAACAGATCCTAAATCTCGGGACGAGATTCTTTTGAGTGGGGTGAGTTGTCACATCCCAGTTAGACCATGCATTAGGGTGTGCATCATGTTTAAATTTCATTTGAATTTGAAATGGGGAAGACAGAAACCCCGTAACCCCCTTAATTCAACTAGGGTTTACTAAAAATTATTTCAATGAACTCGAAATGCCCTTCAAAATGCTCATCATCTTTGCTTTGGTTCAGAGCCTATGTCAAAGGTGTTGCATCATTTTCTAGGTCATCTAAAGGTCCTTGGATTAATTCATAAGTTTTTAAACTTGAGCATTTCAAATTATATAAAATATTTTAAATGTCCAAAAATTACCAAACCAAAATGTTTCATGTTGGAAATATTCCAACAAGGGACCAGGAGCATTTTGGTGATTTTTAAAACTGTTTTGGTATTTTAGAAAACCCCACAAAGTTGCAGGAAATTAGAAAAGATTAAAAAACAGAAAACTTACCTGACGCACCCATTCGACTCCACTGCCGGCCCAGCCCAAAGAAGGCCAACAGCTGCTTGGCTCGCCAGCAGGCAGCCAGTTTCGGCGGCGGGCACCGCATGGGTGCCACGCACCTGGTCGCCGCCGCCTCCCTCGCCACCGTGACGTGGATCGCCCTCCTCCTCTCCCCGAACCACAGGACACTCCCTCTCCTCCCGGCTCGCTTCTCTCGCTCTCCCCATCTTGGCCGACGCTGCCGCCACAAGACCACCGCCAGAGTCGTGCTCCCCGCCGTCCATGCTCCTCCTCATCATGTCCAGGAGCTCCGCCGACTCCACTACCCCTAGCCACCGAGCCCGCCGCTCTAGCGCCCGAGTCCACCCCACCGACCTCGACCGAGTTCGGCCGCGGAGATCCCTTTCGCCGCCGTCGCTCCGGTTCATCCCGACCTCGACGAGGGCTTCTACGTCGCCCGTGAGCCCACCTAACTCCCTTCCCTCTCTCGCGCCCTCGAGCAACGTAGCAACCGAGCCACGTTCACCAAGACCGCCGCCGTGGAGCTCGTCGACGCGTGCTCCGGTCACTCTCCGCCACCCCATGGTGTCCGTTGCACTCACCGCACTCCGAGGGTCTACCTTGTACTCCCGCACCTAACCGAGCCCTCTAACCCCTAGTTCATTGTTGGCGAACCCGGCGGCCGCTTAGCTCGTCGCCGGGCGCCAACTCCGCCACCGACCCCTAATCGACTCCACCAAGAGTCGCGGGTTGCTCCTAGCTACCCGTAGCTACCTTCCGCGACTCGTTTGGTCGCGAATCGCCAAACACACTCCTCCGCCGTGTCGGGCTCGCCCGTGACTAGTCGCCAGTGCGGCCGGCGTGGGCGTTGACCACTGCGGGCCCTCGTTGACCCGACAGTCAGCGGCAGATGGGGCCCATCCTCGCTAACTAAATAGGTTAGTTTTAATTAAACTTTAATTAAGTTAATTACCACGACATGCGGGACCCATCGTCAGGTTTGACCTGGACGTCGATTGACCTCGACGTCATCTTGTCGACGCATGGTCGACGTATTAATTCAATTTCTGGATTTATTCTAATATAGTAAATTCCGTAATATAATTCAAATTTCAAATGCTTATAACTTTTAATCTGTAACTCCAAATGCAAAGATTTATATATGAAAAATTATCAGAAAAATCCACTCCATCCATTGGTACAGGTTTCATGCATGTTAAAACAAGTTAACTATGCTGTTTAACCAGAATAAGATAATGCACCTTTAGGACTAACTCAAATGAGCTATCATTTGAATCCTTGATTCAAATGAGTTCATCCCCGGTTATTTCAGCTTGCATTAGGCCAACACACATCCATATTGCCATGTCATAGCATGCATCATATTGTTGCATATTGTCATGTGTGTTTACTTTCGGTGTGCTTTCATGATAGGTTACGCCCCGAGGATAACCTCGACTATCCATCTGAAGGCGATTACTCTACCCCAGTTCCATCGGGCAAGCAACTCATTGATCATTCCGATACAAACCCATGTTCTCGCTTCGCTCTCGTTTACGCATTAAGACAACGCGATTCAAACTGTTGTGTGCTGCGGTAGTTGAACCCACTTCCTTTGCATGACCTGTCATTGCCACAAGAACTCAGATGAAACCCACTAGTATGTGTAGGAGTTGATTGAGCCATGTTTGTGATTCCTACCATGCTATGCTTGCTATGCTTAGAGTTGTGTCAGTCTGGCTCATCAGGATGATGGACTGGAGTGAAAGGTTGTGTTGGTTCAAGAGTGAAAGTGTTGAACACGTTTTGGTAAAGGTATCGATGAGAGGCCATGTAGGAGTACATGGTGGGTTGTTTCATTGAAGCCGTCCCTAAGAACTGAGATCTGTGTTTGTGATCCATGAAACAGTTACTACCACGCATTGGGATCCTTAATTGACCCTCTCGGCTTCTTAACCACTCTTGTCCTCGGTCCGGAGTTGCAAGTAGTTTCGGTGTTTGTAGCATCTTTGGGGGGCCGCCTTAGCGGCCGTAGGGGTGGGTTGTGTTATGTAGGCACCGTGGCCTGGTGTACCGATTCGCCTGCTTGGTGTCTCGGGAACCACAGTACACATCGTTCGGGGCCGTATGGGAAACCTCGGCGGACTCTGCGGATGGAACCCGAATAGGCGATCAACTGGACTTGGGACTTGTGTGTTTAGGTAGGCTGTGGCCGACACCCACGTTGGGCTTCCGCTTGAAGGTTGCCGAGTACATGTCGTGTAAACGGCGGTAAGTGGTGGGGCGTGTGTGAAGAAGTACACCCTGCAGGGTTTAATATGATCTATTCGAATAGCCGTGTCCACGGAAAAGGACTTCGGGTTACCTATATCAGTTCATAGACAAGTAAATGGATACTACTAAAAGCCTCAAGATAAGTGTGAGTATCGTGGATGGCCCTCTCGTGGGATGACGGGAGAGGATCCACGGTGGAGTATTGTGATGGTGATTAGTGGACTCGTGTGCGACAAATGCTTTTCAAGTGGTGTCACGTAGGATAGCTTAGCCAAGAGTCAAAGCTGGCTTCTGCAAATAACTCCACCACCTTCTTGAGAATGTGCATGTATGATAGGATTCTGTGGTAAGACTTGCTGAGTACCTCCGTACTCATGTTTGCTTAATTAATGTTTTTCAGACGACAACACTGCCCCTTCCGATGGGTTCTATGTAGACCTTGACATCGATGAGTGAATTAGCCACCCAGGTGGCGATCTAAGACTTGTGAAGGGCCATTGTAGATAGAAAGGCTCCAACAAGCTTTCTTTCTTTCTAGAGTCTGTACTCAGACTAGTTTGCTTCCGCATGTGCTTGTATGATTGTATGACTTGAGTGTTGGGTCATGTGACCCCTACCTGTATGGCTATGTTATGTATGGCTCCTCGGAGCCTTTTAAATAAAGTACTTGATTTGTAGAGTTTTGTTGTGATGCCTTGTTGTATTTACTCATATCAGGCATATTGCGTGTATGATTGAAATGCTTGGTATGAGTGGGATCCGACAAACTAGTTGTTTATCCTTGGCAGCCTCTCATATGGGGAAATGTAAGTCTCGTGGCTTCACGGCGATAGTAGTCCGCTACAGCCGGTTCACCGGAGTCCTGCTAGCCCAAAGACTACTGCTTGGACACTTGATCGGCGGCATGTGATTCACTTCGTTCCTATGTCTGTCCCTTCGGGGAAATGTCACGCGGTGGTATTCGGAGTCCTGCTTAGCCTGCTACAGCCCGGTATACCGGAGTCCTACTAGCCCAGTGCTACAGCCCGAATATATACGTTGATGACCGACATGCTCGATGTGATTCATGTATGCCTGTCCCCATAGGTTAGTGCCGCTTTGGGTTCACGACTAGCCATGTCGGCCCGGGTTCTTTGTCATGTGGATGCTAGCGACACTATCATATACGTGAGCCAAAAGACGCAAACGGTCCCGGGCCATGGTAAGGCGACACCCGTGGGAATACCGTGTGTGAGGCCACAAAGTGATATGAGGTGTTACCGGCTAGGTCGATGTGACTTGGAATCGGGGTCCTGACAATGTCGAGCATGAGCTTGTGGGCGAGTGTTGCGGGAGGTTGACGGAGACGAACTCGGTGGGCTATAGTAGGGGTGTTGGCCGCGGGAGAGCACCCACCTCAACGCCAAGACACCAACGACGAGCGGCAGCGCCCACGGCTCCACCTCCGCCTCCGTACCACGCCTGCTGGATCCAAGCGGTGGCCCCATCTACGCGCCGTGGTCGGCGACGACGGCGAGCACCACAACCATGAGGTGCCCCAGCCCGTCCACGACGGTGACGTTCTCCAGCCCAAATGACGAGTAGGTTGAGCCATGGCGATCCACCCTCTCTGGGCGCCGTGCTCACGCCTGCCGAGACCACCATCAACGCCAGTTTGCTCCTCCCTGTATGAGCGAGAGGAAATGGGAGGCCAATTTGCTGGTTTTCTTTGCCACGTCAACTTGGACCGGTCAAAACCGAGGTCAACATCATCAAAACCGGTCAAAATTAAGAGAAGGGACGAAACATGTCCGGTTTAAACACTTGGGGGTGCAAGTTGTCCGGTTTCGTAGTTGAGGGATTAAATCTATACTCTGTCAAGAGTTGAGGAACGAAAAATATACTTTTCTCAGTAAAATACCACGGTTTTAACATAACAGAGTTTTTTGAAGTATTTAGAATACAGAGCACATGTTTGGCTACACCACGCAATGCTATAAAATTTGCTGCCAGTCGCATATAGCTAGCCGTTGCTACACGTGCGGCCGGCAGGTTATATACTGTTTCTGTTCGTTAATCTAGCCAGGAAGCTTGCCTAGCCCTTGCCATTCGCAGGCATGCACAAAACGATGGAATGACTATCTTTTATTTTTTTGACACGGATCCAATACCTACCCAGCCAAGCTATCTCATACGCATAAGGGCGGGACAGGGGATCGGCACGCCCGTTTAGAGGCAGGAGGCGGCGGCGGCAGCGGAGGTTATGGCTTGATAGCGAGGCGAGTCTGTTAAGAATAGCTAGCGACGGGCTCTTTTCTTTCGCTTGCTCTGTTTTAAAAAAAGAGATTCGGGGCTTTTTTTTATACAGAGTATTTCCAACTGGTTTTGATAATGCAGTTATTATTCCTAGCCAAACAGATCAGTGTAAATAAAATCATATTCCCTCCGTAGTAAGTAAAAAAACTGTAGTATTTTAAGAATACTTAGAAAATAATTTGCTATCAAACAGGCCTTAGATGTTGACGAAGGGAGAGCCGGTAATGAACTCGGTGGCGGCGAGCGCGACGAGGCCGAGCATGGCGAAGCGGCCGTTCCAGAGCTCGGTGTCCGGGCTCCAGAAGCCACTGGACTTGCTCTCCACGCTCTGTCCCTGCAGCAGCGGCACCAACGATGCCACGGAGAACACCGTAACCAGGAACCAGCCAAGCCCAGCGCCGCTGCCGGCCTGGTCGAGGAGCCCGCCGCCGCGCGCCGCTTCGACGGAGAGCGCTGCCACGAATCCCACCATGGCCAGCCGGCCGTTGATGCGCTCCGGCGCCGGGCCGCTGAAGGCCAGCGCGTCCCAGACCGAGGGGTTAGCCTTCTTGGTCATGGGCTTGGGTGCCGCCGGGATTGGGGTCGGGGTCGGGCTCGTGCTCGGGGAGGAGGAGGTCGATGCGCTCGTTGTCTCCTTGGTTGGCTCCATGCCAGGCTGCACATACACAAGCAATCTCACGTTGAGGTCGAGTCTCGAACTAGCCAACATCTGAAACAGTCAAGTGCGTGACATGAAAGCTCACCTCGGTGTGGGCCCTGACGACGAGGATCCTCAAGTGCGTGACATATTATTACCCTTGAAGTGGAATGAAAATGAAGTAAAAACTAAAACAATATCAAAATAAAGATTTTTTCTATAAAAAAGAATGAATTAGTGCGTTGTTAATTTCTTTAAGAAGAAGGAAATTAAAAAACTTGCACACAACTTTGCACCGAATATGCATTTTTGTAATATGAAAAAAAATCGCATAGTCATAATATTTTGGCACAAATTATATAGTATTTGTATGGGAAAGGTTTGCGTGCGGCGCACCAGCCGAACCGTTGCACCGGTACCGCGCACACCCTGCGATCACGCACAATCAAGGGGATAGAGGGAGGCCACATGCAGCTTTTTTCTGGCCCACACACCACCCCACGCTCTCCCTTATCTTCTTCAACCCCGCACCGCTCCCCCACTTTAACTTATCTCTTCGCATTCCCTCTCTCCTCCGTCAGGTGATCATGTCACTGGCTACTCTCGAACACTCCCCGTCCACTCCCTCAACTGTCGATTTTTGGCGGAGCTGCAATCTCTGGTGATGGAGCTACATCCAGCGGCAACACTGCTGCTGGGGCAAGCTGCACCCACACGAGCCAGTAGTGCTGGAACTAGCATGGTGACGAGCTGGGCACCGGCCAAGCCATTTTTTTGCTGTGGCACCCGAAGACTGCTGGAAGCAGCATGTCACCGGTTAGAACTGGTGCCCGGTTTGCTACATCTAGCGAGCAATTTCGCTGCCACCGGCCGACACCGGAGCTGGAACCGCCAAATGGTTTTGCTACAACCAGCAGAGCAATTTTGTTTCCACCTACGCCGGTGGAGCTGGAACTGGCAGATTGTTTTGCTACAACCGGCGAAGCCCCGAGCTGGAAACAACATCTATTTTTGCTGCATCGACCTGAGTAATTTCTGCGGCGACGATGGCGGATCCCTTATTTTGTTGCAATCGAAAAGGCTTCCATCAACAAGTATTTTGCTACGAACCAGCGTGGCGGCAAGCTGGAGCCGAAGGTGAGCGATGCTACAACCGACAAAGCGAGCTGCCTCCCCATCTCTTCTTCCCACTTCAGCCACGGTGGCACGCACGAACTCCCTGGAGACGCTGTGAGTTTGTCGTGGTCACCCTCAGGACGCGAACGACGACCGTGCTACTAGGAGATGCGCTGGATTGGGCCACGGCCACGCAAGCCGCGGCGGTGTTCCCTCGGGATGCTACAACGGTGCACCACGGCCACCCGAAGATCGTGCTACAACCAGCATTAGCCGTAGCTGGAGATGGTGACCACAGGTGTTGCAACCGGCAACCAGCGATGCTGGAACGAGGTGCTGTCGGTACGACGGCTAGTCAAGGTTGTTGCAACCGACATCTGAGAAAGCTACAACCGGCGAGAAAAAAAGCTTCAACCGAAGGGATGACAGAAGTGCGGGCCGGCACCACATAAGCTGCAACCGGTGTTTGAGAAAGCTACCACCGTTGATTAAAAAAGCTTCAACCTGTAACAAAAAAGGCTTCAACCCGAGGTGACATAAGCTATGAACGACACAAAAAAGCTGCAATCGGCGTCTGAGAAAATCTTTGACCGACGCGGTGAGCTGACGATGGTGCCAGAGGTGACACCGGTGAGAGGTAGACGATACACGGTGGTGGTGCGACAAGTCGGCAAAGAAGCTACGACCGGCCGGCGAGAAGCTGCAACCCTTATCGTTGGCCGACCAGCAAGCATGAGCGGCCCCCGGCGAGCGCGGCGCCACGAGAGGACGGCGAGCACGGGGCGTGGGTGGCCAGCAAGAACGGGAAGCCGAGGACGACGCAGGCGGGGGTGGTCGCCGGTCATGAGCGTGCTGGGCGGCGCGAGCGGAACGGCTGTATAGTACCGGGCTGCGTGTTGATGGAAACGCCCTGTGTTGACTTTTTTACGTTTGCGGTGACCAGCTTATCCTACGGACGCTATGCGCTTAATCGTGCGGATGGGCTGCGACCGGCCGAGTTTTGAGCCGGTGCGCCGGTGCCTATTAGCGCCCTATTTGTATTACATCATTGCACTCATCCAACATCCCAAAAATACTAACAAAAGAAAAACAAAAAGTAACTAATAAAGAAAGAAAAAAACACATAGAAACAAAAAACAGAAAAATCAAAGGAGAAAGAAGAAGGTTATGCCACACTGGAATGGGCTTTGGCCCATAAGAATTGACTGACCCAAATACGTGTTCAGTAAAAAAAGAAAAAGAAAAGCCCAAGACAACACACAGACTAATTTAGAAAAAAAAGTACACAAATCTTAAAGCAGAAATCAACAACCTAAAAATTGACTGACCCAAATTTAATTTTCAGACGACTTGTGTATAGCTGAAGTGCATAAATTTTAATATAAGTAGTATAGTCAAAGTAGACACATGAGTATGTGACGGATTAGTAGATAAACATGTAACACATACTAGCCACAGAGACGAGGGTGCTCGTATTTTTCAGGATTTATTTCAGGTATTTTAGTGATGTGTGTTAAGTGGGAGAAGATGTTCTCATGATGATGTGTCGGCTCGGTCTCTCGAAAGTGCTTATAAAGATAGAATGTGTGCGTGCGTTTATATAGGGGTAAGTGTATACCAAACAGGTTTTCACCCCGCTTTATATATAAAGCAACGATCAACAACAACCCGGTACAAACGCACGCCACCACAACACACGCGCACACTCAGGACAGGATACATAGGCGTTGAGCGCAGCAACACCATCCTTAGAACTACAAGAGCAGTCAAGGACTCCAACCATGAACATGTCACCGCAAAGAGATGAAGCCGCATATGACGAATGGAGGGCTCCAAGGCGACGCCTTCAGGGAGGTTACGGCACCGGAGCGCCACCACCGCCCGATCCAAGGATCAGAGTTTCCCCTGAAGCACCACGACGTGCAATGTGAGCCATGACGACGCCTTCAAGAAGGGAACGATTTTCGCCGCCGCCGGTCCGTCCGAAAATAGAACAGGTTTTCACCCCGGCCAACACTCACCGCCACCGAACACACTACCCCGGCTACCATGCCGCCCACATGGCGATGACCACCGGGCAGCACCGAGCCACGAGCTCTGCCCAAGACCAGGGATGCCGCCCCGGCATCCAAGACCTAGACACCAACACACTTGAGACCCGCCGCTACTCCAACCAAAGAGACGAGCTGAAAGGTCCCGCCTTTCGCACCTCTGGACACCCCCAGCGCGGAGACCCAATAGGCCGGCCAAAATTGGCACCCATCGACCCATCCTATCGCACCGGGCGTGAGACGAGCACGGACCTGCAGCCGGGCGCGAGACGAGCATGGTCCGCTTGTCGGCGCGAGACAAACTTCGTCTCGCACCGAAAGCGCAGGATTTAGCTTGGTCCTGCAGCACCAGGCGCAAGACGAGCGATGGACCGCAACTGGGAAAGGACCAGCCCTTCGACGAAAGTAGCGCCTGGACGCCGAGAAAAGGGATGGAAGGCCGAAACAGTCCACCTGCAAATGAACCGACGCCGGCGGAGAAGCCAACCCTCGCTGCAGCCGGAATCGCCGAGCTGCAGTGTAGACACCAAGCAGCAAGGAGGCCACCATACCTCCCCGCGTCGCCGTAGCCCACGACCAGAGCAGTCACTACGTTTGGGCGTTGCCCTAACCCGTGCCACTCGCCGGGACCAAGCCTAGGTCCGATAGAGCACACAACCACCGGCCGCACCTCCGCCCGCCAACCCCGCCGCCAAAGCAACAGCAGACGCGCCGCGAGGACGTAGCCACCGCGCCACCACCAGCCATTCCCGCCGTCGTGCCCAGGAAAGCGCACGACGCTTAGATCTGGCCGCCAGCCCCGGCCGACCGCGTCCACCCCACCACGCAACTGGGCCACCATGACGACACCAGCCCCAGCCAGCAGCCCGCTGTGGACCGCGGCTACTCCCCGCCGTTGCTCCCCACCGCCGGACCTCGTAGATCGTGCGCAAGATTGCCAGCTGCCACACCCAAAGAAGGAGGGAGGAGAAGAAAGGAGGGCGCCCAAGGAGAGGCCCTGCCGCCGCCCTCACTGGAGCCCGCCTGGGCGTCGTTGGCGGAGCGCCTTCGGCAGCGGCGAGACGAGAAGGGGAGGGGGCAAGGCCTGGAGGCGCTCGATGGAGTTGCCCCTGTGTCGCCAGAAGAGGGCGACACGGGGATGTTTTTTCAGTCCTGAGTAGGCACTTTTTAGGGGTAAGTGTATACACGGATGTATGAGTGTTTGTGTCCATATTCGTCATCAAATATATAGTTAACCGCAAGAGGACGGTGGTGAAAATTTTCAAGAAAAAAAAGTTGCGATGACGCCACAGTCGTGGACTCATACTAATTAACAAAGGATAAGAAGCCATGAAAACAACCTTAACATGAGATTTACGGAAGAGTTAAATATGTTGGAAGTGCCTCAACTTGTCTTGCACGGTCAGTTTAGTGCCTAAAGTTGTAAAATACATGAAACTGGTGCTTGAACTTGTTCGGCTGTGCAAATACGGTGCCTCCATTCGTATCCAGGCGTACGTCCAGCCCGCGTGGCATGCCAACGTGCCTGCGGCCTCCCCGGATGTGGGGATTTTTGTGGAAAACCCCCTCGCATTTTTATTTAATCACATATGATAGCCCCACAAATTTACAGATTGTGTTGCACGCACAGGCTGTCCACCAGGCCGGCCATAGTGTGGTTAGTAGATATAGACTAGGTTAGACTTTGTATTGCGTTGCTATGCAAAATGGAATTTTGAAGCACCGACACATTGTGCCCTTTTTTTTTAAAGTCAAATAAATGGATTTTTACAGCAAAAAAATTTCTCACATTTTTTGTACATGCACACATAGAAGTGCAATATATCAGTGTGATTTTTTTATCCAAATCTTTATTTGTTTGTGAGAGATATAAAAAAAGAGAGTAAAATACATGCAAAAATCAGCTTATTATTTTGGCCTGATTATTTTCCTTTTTGCAGGGTATAATATAACAAAATTTCAAACAAAACTTGAAAGTCACTTAGAGCACATGCATATGTTTTTGTTCGAAATTTTTAAAATTTGTATGAAACTTTTAAGTGCCAGTTTTTAAACTTTCAAAAAAAACGTGCTCCATCATGCTCCCAAATTCCACTTTGGTTGCTATGTACCTCTCAAAGGTGCCCAGTTGGCAGTTGCTATATATATGGTGCTCCTATGGGTCTGCACAATTACTTTTCAAGTTCTTTATTTTTATTTTTCATATTATTTTTACCATTTCAAAAAAGAAATGTAAGAACAAAATACAACTGCCATAAACTTTAAGAAAGTGTTAGTGCATTTGAAAAATGTTCAACATGTTTTTGGAAAATGTTTCACATGTTTTAAAAAAATTATAACGCTGCTTTTTGAAAAATGTTTGTCGTGCGTTAAAAAAGTTTACAACATGTAGTTTTAAAAGAGTTCAACGCTGTGTGAAAAGTTATTGTGTAAATTATCCTTACACTTATACAAACATGGTTGACATTTTTATTCTTAAATTTAGACAATAATTTCTAATATAGGTTGAAACATTTAAATCCACATAAATAAAGTTCATGTCTACCTATTCGAAGTACACAAGAATGAAAATGGAAAAAATATGTAAAATATAAAATAATAGCATATTGATAGTTGTATTTTCATTTGGAAAAAATTATGTGTTATGAAACTAAACAGGAACTTGGAAAAAAATAAAAAAAAAGAGTTTTCTAGGTATGAAACTAAACAGGAACTTGGAAAAAATTATGTGTTATGAAACTAAACAGGAACTTGGAAAAAATTATGTGTTATGAAATTAAACAACATAGCTTTCTAGGTAGGAGTTCAATTCGAAGCATGGTACGGCCGGTTGGCCAGATCGTGCCATTGTTAAACATGATGTGCTAGGTTCGATACCCTTCCATGGAGTTTTTTTTCATGTTATTTCTCGCTATCACACAGTGTATTTGATAACTTTTCTATTGATTAAATAAAATATGAGTTTTTCTTTGTAAAAACATCCTCACGCGTGGGCCACCCAGCGCCTCTTAGCCACTGTCAGGTGAGCCACGTCACATTTGTACGCCACACGGCCTGGACGCGCGTACATATGGATACGAATGGAGGCATCATATTTACACGGCCGAATAAGCTGGAGCCACGCCAGGCCAGGCCTACCCTAGCCGCCGCCACGCCAGGCCTACCCTAGCCGCCGCCACGCCAGGCGACTAGGGAGGCGACTTTTTTCCCTTCGATCTCAGCCGGCCAGGGCGTTGGCCCCCTCTCCCTCCGGCTGCTCCGGCGGCAGGAGGGAGGGGGACCCCGTTCCTCCGTTCTGTAGTTAGGTTTTGGATTTGTAGGTCGTGGTGCGCCGTTCGGGTGATGGGAGCGGCGCCCGGACGAATAAATCTGCCTCAGCTTCACTCCCACACCGGCGGTGCCGTTCATGGCGGCGTCTCGGAGTTGATGGCATCGTGTGATTGCCGATCCTTCAGATCGGCTGTGTTAGGGTTCATGGATGATGTCGGCGAGGCGGCGGCGGCGACTTCATCAGGTGTGTCTCTCCTTCTGCTCTGTCCCCGTTGTTGTGGCGTTGTCTCCGACGTCATGGTGGAGCAGGGAGGTTTTGTCATCCAGGAGTACGTGCAGACGGTTGTCTGCGCAAGTGACAGCTGGAAGATGGTGCATCCCGTGCTGGGTTTGTGGTTGGTGGCTGACAGTTCTGGTTTCCTCCTTCGACGTTGTTGTCGTGAGGGGGTGTCAGATCTAGAGTTCGGGCGTATCCGGGACATGTTGCCCCAGTCTTATTCTTTCAACGGCAATGGTTTTGCTTCTGGCAAACTACTTTCGAGGTCCGTAAAGTTGCTGATCAGCGACGGAGCCGCGTCGAGCTCGGGTGAAGAGGTGATCTGTTTTCTTTTCCTTTGGTGGCCGCTTGGTGTGTCGGAGGAAAGGAACATACGCTGGTATTTTGCATAGGATTATCCTATCTTTTCAGTCTTGTAATGTCGGTGCTTACGTGCCTTGTAACTGTATCTTTATTTTATAAATGAGACACGTATTACCATGCAAAAAAAAAGAATAAGTTGAAGCACCAGTTTCACGTATTTTGCAACTTTAGGCACTAAACTGACCGTAAAGAACAAGTTGATGCACCTCTAGTGTATTTAACTCTTTACAGAATTCAGAATCGATAGTAATACAAAATTGCAACGTGGCTACAACAGTTAGTCCTACTACGATCTGTCAGCAGAAAAGAATCCACAGCGCTACAGTATGTAGCCTTAGATGTTGACGAAAGGCGCGCCGGTGATGAACTCGGTGGCGGCGAGCGCGACGAGGCCGAGCATAGCGAAGCGGCCGTTCAAGAGCTCGGCGTCGGCACTCCAGACGCCACGCCACTGGACTTGCTCTCGACACTCTGGCCCTGCAGCAGCGGCACCAACGATGCCACGGAGAACACCCCCGCGGTAACCAGGAACCAGCCAAGCCCAGCGCCGCTACCGGCCTGGTCGAGGAGCCCGCCGCCGCGCGCCGCTTCGACGGAGAGCGCTGCCACGAATCCCACCATGGCCAGCCGGCCGTTGATGCGCTCCGGTGCCGGGCCACTGAACGCGAGCGCGTCCCACACGGAGGGGTTCGCCTTCTTGGTCATGGGCTTGGGTGCCGCCGGGATCGGGGTCGGGGTCGCCCTCGTGCTCGGGGAGGAGGAGGTCGATGCGCTCGTTGTCTCCTTGGTTGACTCCATGCCAGGCTGCACATACACAAGCAATCTCACGTTAAGGTCGAGTCTCGAACTAGCCAGCATGCGAAACAGTCAAGTGTGTGACGTGAAAGCTCACCTCGGTCTGGGCCCTGACGACGAGGGTCCTCCGGCGCGGGGCCGCCACTGGAGAGCGGATGGCGGACCGGCCGACGACGGCGAAGGAACTCAAAGCCACCATGGTCGCCATTACTCAAGGCAGAGTAGAAAAGCTAACGCACGAAGAGAACTGAGAAGTTGGTGCTAGCTTAATGGATGGACGATGTCACTTGGCTGATGCTGCTTTGCTGTGTCTCTGTGAGCGAGTAGCTGATGCACTTTTATAGCGGCCGTGAGGAGGTCGCCGGTGGACGCGGCCGTGGCCACGTGAACGAGGTGCAAGAGCTGTACGTGGAGGGAGGGAGGCGGCGGGCTCACATCGACGTGTACACCTAGGGCGCCATAACTCGCTCTCGCCAAAAAGTACTCTCACCCAATATAGTGAACCCAGCGAGTAGTTGGTGGAATGGCATTTGGGTACATTTCAGATAGCATCTGCCCAGCCGACCTCTCGCCCCGTGTCGCCTTCTATGGGCGGCTTAGACGAAAACCCTAAACGCGGCCACCGCCGCCCCTCTTCCTCACCCCCTTTCGCCGTTGTCGGTGCACGTTGGCGGTCGGCGGCGACGGGATCTGGCGCTCGCGCTGGTCGGGTGCCCCCCCCCCCTCCTGCGGTGGTGGGGGTTGTGGAGTTTTTGGCTGCAAGACCTGAAGCTAGAGTGACAGCGCCCGGCGGAGCTTCGCAGTGGGGTGGAGATGCGCGGTTGGGGCTCGCAGGGGGAGTTGGTTGCGGCGCGGTGGCCCCTCCTGGAGGCGACGACACGGGACTTGGCGGGTCAAGGCGGCGGCGGCGCGGTTCAGCCATGGTGGCGTGGTGGTGCTTGGCTAGGAGTAGTTGCGCTTGCGGCGCACCGAGCATGTCGGGGTCCTCGTGCCTCTGTCGTGGCCCCTCTCCTGGTCTTCGTGGTCGTGGCTGCTGGAGGCGGTGGAGCGGGCCGGATGGGTCCGATCTAGGTTGTAGGGCCGTGACACAGTCGTCTGCCGAGAGTTGGCCTGGCGGCTGGTGTGCGGTCCGGCGACCCTTAGTTGGGCATGGAGGGAGCTCGGCGAGTTCTCAGCCGTGGAGGTGCGGGTAGTATGGCTATGTGCTTCTGGTTGTGCGGGTCTTGGAGGGACCCCGACTTCTCAGCTATGATGGTGAAGTGCTGAGGCAGCGGCGGAGTGGCCAACCTGGATGATGTGGCCCCAATCTGGAGAGCAGGGATGGAGGTGTGCGACGATCCGGAAGAAATTCCTGCCCGTGATCGGTGCTGGCGATGAAGGCGCCCGTGGGTGTCGTTCTTCTCCTTGGAGGCGTCGCCAAGGTGTGTCAGCATCTCCAGCTCTCGCGCCTGGGATTGGTAGCGGTCTTCGGGCGAAAGCCTTGGTTCGAAGCTGAACCGGCATGATGGCGACGTCCTATACGTCATTACTCTTTTGGGAGCATCGTGCTTGAAGAACGGTCATGAGGTTCCATGTTGCGCTACTTCCGGAGCTCGCCGTTGTCCAAGACAATCTTCAGTAGCGCCACGGACGTCATCGCCGGTGAATCCAAGAGAGGGTGTGTGGCCAGTTTTTTGCGAAAACCCCCTTGATTTTTTCTCAAAAAAGACCTTGTTGACATTGGAAAGACGGAATTTCATTTTTTTACTCTATGGCCTGTGGGTCCCGTGCGTACATACTAAAATTAACAAAAAAAAAATGGAGGGCTCCGTGTGTCGAACGCCCAATCCTTGGTTCGGTCAAGGTCGGTCCTGACCCCTACACCATTCACGTCTTACATATTGAGGCGCTTGTGGGGCTCAAATGGACTGCCGTCAGTGCGCCCCATTTGCTCCTGTTAATTTTATTTAGGAATTTGTAGGTAATGTAAGTTCTAATCTCAGTACTACCTCCGTCCTGGTTATAAGTCCCCTTTGTATCTTGAGTCAAAATTTTATTATAGATTTAACTGATAAAATATTAATACATGTCACCAAAAATTATATTGTTGGATTCGTATTTAAACATAGTTTTCAATTATATTATTTTTATGACATGCATTAACATTTTGTTAGTTAAATTACTAATAAACCAGGACGAAGGTAGTAATAGAAATAACCTTTAAATATTTGTGAGGTATAAATTTTATTATACATACAAACGAAATAAATTACTTTTCTAAACTGATCATGTATTATTTTAAATATATATATGTATATGTAAAATAATATTTGTAAATTATTAAAATGTTTGTATAATTAAAAAATGCAAATATTTTTAACATTACAATTCATAATTATTATTTTAATTCTACAAACATTTCAATGATTATAGGCACATAGTTATAATTCGATGTCTGTACAATTAAAAATACTCATAATTTAAGATTTAAAATGTTCATACAAATATTCCATCGTGCTAATATTTAAATTATATGATTTTTTAATATAAGTCACAAGAAAATATTCATAAATATTTAGTAAATGTTTATATTCATCAATTTGAATAATTTAAATATAAGCCGCAGGTGTATTCTTTTTTATATTCATTAAACATTTTAAGTGCCTACATTTACTAAAAACAATTTTATAATACATGTGTGTATATTTAAATGTTTTTATGTAGTACTAATCATCGTTTGCATGTATAATATTTATAACACATAGTTGAACTTAGTACTTGTATTTTGCAAATATTTCAAAAGGAACTAACGCGTGCAAAATGGGCCGCGTTATGTGCGGCCAATTTAAGCCCCACATGCATCATCACTATACGAGATTTTATCATTTGTTAATATCGTTATGCTACATTAATGTCTGTTATCCTTGTTGAACATCCGAGAGTAAACGGTGCAATGGCTGTGAGCGCGTATGTGCTAGCATTTGGTCGCGTGTAGGAGATAAGATGTACAACCGCGTATTCTTGCATAGCATATATCCCTTTGAATGTTTTCTGGGAATTCCAAGAACATTGTGTTGGGAATCAAGCACACCCGGAAGAAGGGAAGATCGTTAAAGGCTATACGACGGAAAAGGTCGTTGAGTTCCTCCGGTAGGAGAGCCTTGATATATCCGTGAGGTTAAAGTTCATGGTTTTGCAATGATCAAGATCACTCCAAACTGGACAAATTTGAGCAGGCCATTCTACCTTCTTATCTTGAAAACCTTATATGCAATAACACCTACACATTTTTGCATGCACAACATGCAAGCACGACAATATTTTGTGAAACCGCATGATTCCTTATTCGGCACCTGGTTCATTCAGCGCCTATGTGATGCCCTCAAACTGGCAACAGTAGCAAGGGTGTCAAATCAACGGGCACGCTAGTCTGCCACAAAACAAAAAGATGGTAAATCATTTACATAGAACTCCATGCTCTCGAAGAAAATACCAAAAACATCAGTTTTACATTAGTATTATACCAAAAGAAAGCAAATGTGTCGGAGTAATGGGCCACGGGTAGCCTAACCCGAGTCCCTGAGCATTTCAAGACATCGGCCCGGCTGCGCCCCTCACGCATCAAGGATGAAGCGCCGCTTTCTGGTGGCCGGCTGGATCAAGCGGCCGGCTGCCAGAAGACGGCCAAACACCAGAGGACGGCCCCAAGACAGGTCGACTCCTAGCAGGCGGCCTCCAGAGAGGCCGGCTCCTAGCAGGCGGCCCACGACGCTCTCAAAGTTTGCGCCCCCATTAAGAAGACAAGACAGGACGTGGCTACATTGTAGCCCATCACCCCCATATACAGGGCACGGCGCGACCACAGCGCCCCGTACAGGCGGAGATCTCCGCACGACGCGGCACTGTTGCCACACCACCCTTGACGTCACCCCTGTCAGACGGAGCCCTGCTCCCACGACGGCTCGCTTGCACGGCTCAGGAGGCGGGCCCTACTACCGAGAGCCGAGAGTCTGAGGGCGGCAGAACTTGACCAGTCGGACCCAAGGGAGGCCGGTCTCTAGCAGGGGGCCCACTCCTCCCTCGGAGTCCGTGCACCATTAACCAGATGATATACGGTGTGGCTACAATGATCTCCCACCAGACGGCGGGACTGTAGCCACGCCTCCTCGACCAAGCGTGCATCATTGGCATTACGACTACAAGAATAACCAACTGGACTCATGAGCGGGCGGAGTCGGCCTGTCGGCTCATTGCCAGACCGGTCAGGGCCCACCAGCGGCGGAGCCCTAAGCGGGCGGAGAAGCCGCGACAGAGACGCCGACCGGGTCCTACACCGCCAGATTACCATTGTACCTGGGGGTAGGCCTATATAACCCCCTGTGGCACCCATGCAAAGGTGCCAACCTTTTAGACCTAGACACACACATAGAGAGAGGGGAGAGCTAGCCCTGCTTTCTCCTACCTCTAGCATACAGCTCGAGGAGCACCATTGTACTCACTAGTGCCTTAGTGATCATGCGGAGATCCCGCAGAGCAGGATTAGGGGTGTTATCTCCTAGGAGAGCCCCGAACCTGGGTAAAGTACGCCGATGTTCGTGTCTACGCCTCATCCCGCTTCCGGGCACCGGCGACGTTCTACTCGCTCCCACCAGGATAAGCCATCCTTTGGCATATGTCGCACCCAACCCCCAACATTTGGCACACACTGTGGGGCGAGGTGCACCGTCGTCCGGAGGCCTGTTCTGGACGGGAACCATGTTCCTTCCTGGCGAGGGCAGCCAGCCCGGCACACCAAACAGCGTTTGCGCCGACGCGCTGCACGGCGCGGAGGTCGCCTGCACGGCGAGCTGCCTCGCCGATCTTGTTGGCGAGATTCGCCTCTCCGACGAACCCATATCTGACGCGAGCACAGATGGCCCCGAGAGCCGCCTCGTCAGCCTCCTCGACCAGCTCCAGATCGTCAACAAGCCGGTTGTGGACGTGTAGTCGGTTGGGTCTACCGACCCGATGCTTGCGTCGCTCGATGCATTCCCCACCAACGTGGTGGTCTATGATGAACCGCTTCCTCGCGCGGACAGTGGTGGAAGCACCGTCACGGAGGTGCTTGTCATTAGCCATGGCGAGCACTCTGGCGGAGGTGGACAGGATCCGCTGCAGGCGGCATTGCGGTACCTGGCCGCATCCAGACCCGAAGACGCCGACGGCGAGGCACTGGAGGCGCATCGCATGGCGCTCTACGACAGCGCCTAGAAGCTGGCCGCGATGAGGCGCCTCTCTAAGGCCTACCAGCGTGAAGTCGACCGTGCAATCGGTGGCACGCCGGCTGGCGGCTGATGACCCACAAGTATAGGGGATCTATCGTAGTCCTTTTGATAAGTAAGAGTGTCGAACCCAACGAGGAGCAGAAGGAAATGACAAGCAGTTTTCAGTAAGGTGTTCTCTGCAAGCACTGAAATTATCGGTAACAGATAGTTTTGTGATAAGGTAATTTGTAACGGGTAACAAGTAATGAAAGTAAATAAGGTGCAGCAAGATGGCCCAATCCTTTTTGTAGCAAAGGACAAGCCTCTGGACAAACACTTATATAAAGGAAAACAATCTCGAGGACACATGGGAATTATCATCAAGTTAGTTTTCATCACGCTCATATGATCCGCGTTCGTTACTTTGATAATTTGGTATGTGGGTGGACCGGTGCTTGGGTTGCTACCCTTCCTTGGACAAGCATCCTACTTATGATTAACCCCTATTGCAAGCATCCGCAACTACAAAAGAAGTATTAAGGTAAACCTAACCATAGCATGAAACATATGGATCCAAATCAGCCCCTTATGAAGCAACACATAAACTAGGGTTTAAGCTTATGTCACTCTAGCAACCCATCATCTACTCATTACTTCCCAATGCCTTCCTCTAGGCCCAAACAATGGTGAAGTGTCATGTAGTCGACGTTCACATAACATCACTAGAGGAAAGACAACATACATCTCATCAAAATATCGAACGAATACCAAATTCACATGACTACTTATAGCAAGACTTCTCCCATGTCCTCAGGAACAAATGTAAGTACTCACAAATCATATTCATGTTCATAATCAGAGGGGTATTAATATGCATAAAGGATCTGAACATATGATCTTCCACCAAATAAACCAACTAGCATCAACTACAAGGAGTCATCAACACTACTAGTAACCCACAGGTACCGAT
Source organism: Aegilops bicornis (assembly GCA_021605145.1). Lineage (NCBI taxonomy): Eukaryota > Viridiplantae > Streptophyta > Magnoliopsida > Poales > Poaceae > Aegilops > Aegilops bicornis. The sequence continues at coordinate 576,456,969 of CM038669.1, forward strand.
CTGAGACTTTGGGACAAACATTGGATACAAGAGATGAACTAGGGTTTTAGAGGAGATGGTGCAGGTGAAGATGTTGATGGAGATTGACCCCCTTCCGATGAGAGGATCGTTGGTGATGACGATGGTGATGATTTCCCCCTCCGGAGGGAAGTTTACCCGGCAGAACAGCTCTGCCGGAGCCCTAGATTGGTTCCGCGAAGGTTCCGCCTCGTGGTGGCGATGTTTCGTCCCGCAAGGTTGCTTATGATTTTTTCCAGGGTAGAAGACACCATCTAGCCAAAGATGGGCACAGGAGGTCTGCCAGGGGGCCCACGAGGCAGGGGGCGTGCCCTAGGGCGTGATACGTCTCCAATGTACCTATAATTTTTTATTGCTCCATGCTATATTATCTACTGTTTTGGACATTATTGGGCTTTATTATTCACTTTTAAGTTATTTTTGGGACTAATCTATTAACCGGAGGCCCAGCCCAGAATTGATGTTTTTTGCCTATTTCAGAGTTTCGCAGAAAAGGAATATCAAACGGAGTCCAAACGGAATGAAACCTTCGGGAACGTGATTTTTAGGAAGATTATGATCCAAGAGACTTGGACCCTACGTCAAGAAACAAAAGAGGAAGCCACGAGGTAGGGGGCGCGCCCACCCCCTGTGGCGCGCCTCCACCCTCGTGGGCCCCCTGTTGCTCCACTGACGTACTCCTTCCTCCTATATATACCTACGTACCCCGAAACGATCAGATACGGAGCCCAAAACCTAATTCCACCGCCGCAATCTTCTGTACCCACGAGATTCCATCTTGGGGCCTGTTCCGGAGCTCTGCCGGAGGGGGCATCCATCACGGAGGGCTTCTACATCAACACCATATCCTCTCCTATGAAGTGTGAGTAGTTTACCTCAGACCTTCGGGTCCATAGTTAGTAGCTAGATGGATTCTTCTCTCTTTTTGGATCTCAATACAATGTTCTCCCCCTCTCTCGTGGAGATCTATTCGATGTAATCTTCTTTTTGCGGTGTGTTTGTTGAGACCGATGAATTGTGGGTTTATGATCAAGATTATCTATGAACAATATTTGAATCTTTTCTGAATTCTTTTATGTATGATTGGTTATCTTTGCAAGTATCTTTGAATTATCAGTTTGGTTTGGCCTACTAGATTGATCTTTCTTGTAATGGGAGAAGTGCTTAGCTTTGGGTTCAATTTTTATGTGTCCTTTCCCAAAGGATGAGGGGCAGCAAGGCACGTATTGTATTGTTGCCATCGAGGATAACAAGATGGGGTTTTTATCATATTGCATGAATTTATCCCTTTACATCATGTCATCTTGCTTAAGGCGTTACTCTGTTTTCATGAACTTAATACTCTAGATGCATGCTGGATAGCGGTCGATGAGTGGAGTAATAGTAGTAGATGCAAGCAGGAGTCGGTCTACTTGTCTCGGACGTGATGCTTATATACATGATCATACCTATATATTCTCATAACTATGCTCAATTCTGTCAATTGCTCAACAGTAGATCACACCGTAAAATACTTATGCCCTTGAGAGAAGCCACTAGTGAAATCTATGGCCCCCGGGTCTATCTTCATCATATTAATCTTCCAATACTTTGTTATTTCCTTTGCTTTTTTACTTTGCTTTTATTTTACTTTGCATCTTTATCATAAAAATACCAAAAATATTATCCTATCATATCTATCGGATCTCACTCTCGTAAGTGACCGTGAAGGGATTGACAACCCCTTATCGCGTTGGTTGCGAGGATTTATTTGTATTGTGCAGGTGCGAGGGACTCGCGCGTAGCCTCCTACTGGATTGATACCTTGGTTCTCAAAAACTGAGGGAAATACTTACGCTACTGTGATGCATCACCCTTTCCTCTTCAAGGGAAAACCAACGCAATGCTCAAGAGGTAGCAAGAAGGATTTTTTGCGCCGTTGCCGGGGAGTCTACGCAAAAGTCAACATACCAAGTACCCATCACAATCCATTACCTCCCGCATTACATTATTTGCCATTTGCCTCTCGTTTTCCTCTCCCCCATTCCACCCTTGCAGTTTTATTCGCCCTCTCTTTTTCCGTCCGCCTCTTTTTTTTGCTTGCTTTTTGTTTGCTCGTGTGTTGGATTGCTTGCTTGTCGCGATGGCTCAAGATAATGCCAAATTATGTGACTTTACCAATACCAACAATAATGATTTCCTTAGCACTCCGATTGCTCCTCTTACCGATACTGAATCTTGTGAAATCAATGATGCTTTCACTACTAGGGAAAAGCCTATACACAGAATCTTACCAGCAGCGCTCCACAAAATACCACGCTGCTGCTACTTAGCAGCAGAAAGTTAGAGAAACGCTGGCCGACAGAAAATAGCAAGAGCGTCATTCACCACAAACAGCGCCATCGCTATAATTGCCATGACCTCGCCCCCCGCTAGTTATAGCAGTAGCGCACTATATTGAACCACGCTACTACTATAGAAGTTAGCAGCAGCGCGCTTATAGAAAAACCGCTACTGCTAAGATCAGCCCACAAGTTTAGTCCCACCTCGCTCCGTGAACAGGGTGTTTACCACCTTGAATATGTTATTTCTGAAACTACCACAACCAGTTGGTCTTCACTGAACTCTATGTGTAAAATTTGTGGCCGCAATACGAGTCCTCTCCGGTTCCTACCCGATAGGACTCATATTGACAATTCAGATTGTACACAAAAAGATCATTGATGGCCAATGTATTTTTTGCATTGACGTATTTTTTGTATAGTTACACTTAGCAGTAGCGGTTTATGTACAAGGCGCCATCGCTATTCAGATATTGTAGCGCTGCTTTGGCAAACGCGCTACAACTATCTACCTTATCCCCACGCCGCATACGACCAGCCCTCACTCACACTCTCACTCGCCCCGTGCGATAACTTGGTAAATGTGCGTCGTCGCCGCCCGCCGTCTCGTCTCGCCGAGGTACTCCTCCTTCCGTCCCTCCTCCCTCCTCCTCGCACATCCTCCCTCCGCTGGCCGCCTCCCTCCTCCTCCGCCGCCTCCTCCCTCTGCTGCCGCCCTCCTCCTCCGCCGGCAGCCCTCCTCCCACCGCCTCGACCTCGCCCCCTAGCTACCTCCGTCGCCCCACCCCTGCCACTAGTTAGTACTAGATTTAGTAGTTGTAGATGTTAATTTAGGGTTCATAGCTAGTACTAGATGTTGCTTAGTTAGTACTAGATTTTTAGTAGTAGTAGATGTTAATTACTAGTAGTGATGGTACTAGTTAACTAGATGTTGCTTAGTTAGTACTAGATTTTTAGTTGTAGTTGAACTAGTTTACTAAGTAAATTAATATAACTAGTTGAACTACTTTATTTTTAGAAAGAACTAGTTTTTTTCTATTTATAGTAAGTTTATATTTAATAAGAACTAGTTGAATTAATAAAACTAGTTGAACATGTCATATTTGTTGTTATTTTTTTAGTTTAAGCAATTATTCTGGATGTATTAGTGATAACTTATATGGTTTCTCAGGTGACCACCGTCGTCCCTGGCCACCGACCCCTCCGACATCCCAGCCTTCGTCCCCGTCACCGACCCCCTCCGGCATCCCCTCCGTCGTCCCTGTCACCGACCCCCTCCGACATCCCCGCCGTTGTCCCAGTCACCGACCCCCTCCGACATCGAGGTGAGACCAGCCAAATATCCTTGTATATCTTGTGTTGTTGCTCAAATAGGATATGTGGTTGCCCAAGTGGCCGTTCATGTTCAGTTTACATCTCCGAGTGGCCTATGTTTTGCCGGAGTGTTGATTAATTTCCGTTCCGCAAATTTCAGCGCCGATATGTCCTTTTTAGCAAAGGTCATGCCGGATTTTTGTGAATTCTGGCATGACTTGTGCTAGAATATGTACAAGTTTAATCTTTGAATTATGAACGTAGGAAATGTCGTACTCGGACGATTTACAGCCTCCCCGGGAGTGTAGCTGGTGCCACGACGATCGAGGTATGTGCGACAGTTCGTTTCACCGGCGAAGATCGGCGCTTCAGCATTAAGCTCGAGGAGACCTTCGATTGTGAAATGGTACGCAACAACGACAAGTGTTTTTTTTTCGTAATTAAGCATGACTTCAACTATTTCAACGTCTAATTTTCATATTTTACAATTCGACTAGCTTATCCCATGTCATGCAAGATGCTATGTCTTGGAGAGGATGGGTTTTGAAGACCATGAAAATTTCGAAACAAAGAAAATACACCTAAGGACCCATCATGATATGGATTTTGAAGTAAATCATGCAATGCTCAGAGCGTAACCCATTTTGGTTGCCAAAATTGGGAAGCACTTTGCAAAATGTATGGTTTTATGAGGGTATGATTGTCACCATGGATCTTGGTGATCCTGACATCGAGCAAGACAATATGGACATTTGGGTCCTTGTTGATACGCTTCCGATTGTACCGCTATGTGAGTTTCTCAAACATAGTTATTAACTAATTTATATTGTTTATTTCAAAATTGTTGATAGCTTATTTCCATTCACAGCTTATTTTGATTCTTCAAAGATCTGCGGAAGATTGTAGATAAAACCCACTACACCGATGGCACCGAATTAACGTATAAGGAGAAAAATCATCCGATCGCATTTTGTACTCTTCTTGAGAATTACAATAACTATTATCGAACTCCTCCAAATTATGGTGAATACGTGCCACTAGTGCATGTGTTGAAGCACGGTAACTTCTCCGGTGATACCTGGTAAGATTTTTTACTATTACGACATCCGTGCATCTTTTGCATACTTCTAAAATTAGTACATCATTGCTAACTACGAAGTTATTATTATGTTTTTCAACGTAAACTCCCGATGGATTGTGTGCCTCATCCGATGTCTCCGAATGGTCGCCTCTCGATTCTGAACATCTTGCCAGGTAAATCTAGGGAGCTCACATGCATATCGGATTTCTAAAAATGGTGAACACATGATCATCAAAGAATGGAAGAAATGTATGGACATTCGCAAGGAGGTTCTTGGAAGTAACATTCAGCGAAAGGCAAGAATTGGAGACATGCTAATCTCCATTCTCCATAATGGAGAGTCAGAGGCTATCTTGTTTTTCTATTTTACCTTAGAAAATGTAGTAGGTCTTAATCAAATGTAGTAGGTCCTATGAGGTACAATATGTTTATTATGTGGTAATGTGTTAGAGTTGATAATGAGGAGTACTTGTGATTACGACTAGTGACCAATTTGTTATGTGATGTCATTGCTGAAACCGATGATCTTGAGGAGGTGTTATATGACAATGATGTATTATGATGATAAGTTGTTAATGATATGATGATGATGATGATATTATTATATCATTGGGTGAAAGAACTGTTGGAAATATGCCCTAGAGGCAATAATAAATTAGTTATTATTATATTTCCTTGTTCATGATAATCGTTTATTATCCATGCTATAATTGTATTGATAGGAAACTCAGATACATGTGTGGGTACATAGACAAAACCATGTCCCTAGTAAGCCTCTAGTTGACTAGCTCGTTGATCAAGAGATGGTTACGGTTTCACGACCATGGACATTGGATGTCGTTGATAACGGGATCACATCATTAGGAGAATGATGTGATGGACAAGACCCAATCCTAAGCCTAGCACAAAGATCGTAGTTCGTATGCTAAAGCTTTTCTAATGTCAAGTATCATTTCCTTAGACCATGAGATTGTGCAACTCCGGATACCGTAGGAATGCTTTGGGTGTACCAAACGTCACAACGTGAATCGGGTGGCTATAAAGGTGCACTACAGGTATCTCCGAAAGTGTACATTGGGTTGGTACGAATCGAGACTGGAATTTGTCACTCTGTGTAAACGGAGAGGTATCTCTGGGCCCACTCGGTAGGACATCATCATAATGTGCACAATGTGACCAAGGGGTTGATCACGGGATGATGTGTTACGGAACGAGTAAAGAGACTTGCGATAACGAGATTGAACAAGGTATCGGTATACCAACGATCGAATCTCGGCAAGTACAATACCGCTAGACAAAGGGAATTGTATACGGGATCGATTGAGTCCTTGACATCGTGGTTCATCCGATGAGATCATCGTGGAACATGTGGGAGCCAACATGGGTATCCAGATCCCGCTGTTGGTTATTGACCGGAGAACGTCTCGGTCATGTCTGCATGGTTCCCGAACCCGTAGGGTCTACACACTTAAGGTTCGATGACGCTAGGGTTATAAAGGAAGTTTGTATGTGGTTAACGAATCTTGTTCGGAGTCTCGGATGAGATCCCGGACGTCACGAGGAGTTCCGGAATGGTCCGGAGGTAAAGAATAATATATAGGAAGTGAGGTTTTGGCCACCGGAAGTGTTTCGGGGGTCACCGGTAATGTATCGGGACCACCGGAAGGGTTCCGGGGGTCCACCGGGAGGGGCCACCAGCCTCGGAGGCTTGCATGGGCCTAGTGTGGAAAGGGGCCAGCCCCAGAGTGGGCTGGTGCGCCTCCCACCAAGGCCCAAGGCGCAGCTAGGAGGGGAAAGGGGAAACCCTAGGCGCAGATGGGCCTAAAGGCCCACCCTAGGGCGCGCCCCCTCTCTCCCCCTCTTGGCCGCCCCCTCCAAGTCCCATCTAGGGCTGCTGCACCCCTAGGGTGGGAACCCTAGATGGGGTGCAGCCACCTCCCCTCCTCCTATAAATAGTGGGGGTTTTGGGGCTGCCAGACACACGAGTTTTCACCTCTCCATGGCGCAGCCCTGCCTCTCTCCCTCCTCCTCTCCCGCGGTGCTTGGAGAAGCCCTGCAGGATTGCCACGCTCCTCCACCACCACCACGCCGTTGTGCTGCCGCTGGACGGAGTCTTCCTCAACCTCTCCCTCTCTCCTTGCTGGATCAAGGCATGGGAGACGTCACCGGGATGCACGTGTGTTGAACGCGGAGGTGCCGTCCGTTCGGCACTAGGATCTCCGGTGATTTGGATCACGACGAGTACGACTCCTTCAACCCCGTTCTCTTGAACGCTTCCGCTTAGCGATCTACAAGGGTATGTAGATGCACTCTCCATCCCCTCGTTGCTGGTTTCTCCTTAGATAGATATTGGTGACACGTAGGAAAATTTTGAATTTCTGCTACGTTCCCCAACAGTCATGAGCTAGGTCTATTGCATAGATTCTTTGCACGAGTAGAACACAAAGTAGTTGTGGGTGTTGATTTTGTTCAATATGCTTACCGTTACTAGTCCAATCTTGTTTCGACAGTATTGTGGGATGAAGCGGCCGGACCGACCTTACACGTACACTTACGTGAGACAGTTCCACTGATCGACATGCACTTGGTGCATAAGGTGGCTAGCGGTGCCGCCTCTCCCACTTTAGTCGGAACGGATTCGATGAAAAGGGTCCTTATGAAGGGTAAATAGCAATTGGCATATCACGTTGTGGTTTTGCGAGGTAAGAAACGTTCTTGCTAGAAACCCATAGCAGCCATCAGAAACATGCAAACAACAATTAGAGGACGTCTAACTTGTTTTTGCAGGGTATGCTATGTGATGTGATATGGCTAAGAAGAATGTGATGAATGATATGTGATGTATGAGATTGATCATGTTCTTGTAATAGGAATCACGACTTGCATGTCCATGAGTATGACAACCGGCAGGAGCCATAGGAGTTGTCTTTATTTATTGTATGACCTGCGTGTCATTGAACAACGCCATGTAATTACTTTACTTTATTGCTAACCGGTAGCCATAGTAGTAGAAGTAATAGTTGGCGAGACAACTTCATGAAGACACGATGATGGAGATCATGATGATGGAGATCATGGTGTCATGCCGGTGACGATGATGATCATGGAGCCTCAAGATGGAGATCAAAAGGAGCAAAATGATATTGGCCATATCATGTCACTATTTGATTGCATGTGATGTTTATCATGTTTATACATCTTATTTGCTTAGAACGACCGTAGTAAATAAGATGATCCCTCATTAAAATTTCAAGAAAGTGTTCCCTCTAACTGTGCACCGCTATGAAAGTTCGTTGCTTCAAGCACCACGTGATGATCGGGTGTGATAGATTCTTACGTTCACATACAAAGGGTGTAAGCCAGATTTACACACGCCAAAAACACTTAGGTTAACTTGACGAGCCTAGCATGTATGACATGGCCTCGGAACACAAGAGACCGAAAGGTCGAGCATGAGTCGTATGGAGGATACGATCAACATGAAGCTGTTCACCGATGATGACTAGTCCGTCTCACGTGATGATCGGACACGGCCTAGTTGACTCGGATCATGTAATCACTTAGATGACTAGAGGGATGTCTATCTGAGTGGGAGTTCATTAGATGAACTTAATTATCCTGAACATAGTCAAAAACCCTTTGCAAATTATGTCATAGCTCGTGCTTTAGTTCCACTGTTTAGATATGTTCCTAGAGAAAATATAGTTGAAAGTTGGCGATGAGCGATTATGCGATCAGTAGAAAGCTTATGTCCTTTATGAACCGCTCAGTGTGCTGAACCCCAAACGTCGTCTGTGGATGTTGCGAACATCGGACATACACGTTTTGATAACTACGTGATAGTTCAGTTAAACAGTTTAGATTTGGGCACCAAAGACGTTTTCGAAACGTCGCGTAACATATGAGATGTTTCGAGGGCTGAAATTGGGATTTCAGGCTCGTGCCCACATCAAGAGGTATAAGACCTCCGACGATTTTCTTAGCCTGCAAACTAAGGGAGAAAAGCTCAATCGTTGAGCTTGTGCTCAGATTGTCTGAGTGCAACAATCACTTGAATCGAGTGGGAGTTGATCTTCCAGATGAGATAGTGATGTTTCTCCAAAGTCATTTCCACCAAGCTGTTAGAGCTTCGTGATGAACTATAACATATCAGGGATAGATATGATGATCCTTGAGGTATTCGCGATGTTTGACACCGCGAAAGTAGAAATCAAGAAGGAGCATCAATTGTTGATGGTTGGTGAAACCACTAGTTTCAAGAAGGGCAAGGGCAAGAATGGATACTTCATGAAACGACAAAACAGCTGCTGCATCTAGTGAAGAAACCCAAGGTTGAACCCAAACCCGAGACTAAGTGCTTCTGTAATAAGAGGAACAGACATCAAGGTAACCACCCTAGATACTTGGTAGATAAGAAGGCAAGCAAGGTCGATAGAAGTATATTGGATATACATTATGTTAATGTGTACTTTACTAGTACTCCTAGTAGCACCTAGGTATTAGATACCGGTTCGGTTGCTAAGTGTTAGTAACTCGAAATAAAAGCTACGGAATAAGTGGAGACTAGCTAAAGGTGAGCTGACGATATGTGTTGGAAGTGTTTCCAAGGTTGATCTGATCAAGCATCGCACGCTCCCTCTACCACCGAGATTGGTGTTTGCGTTGAGCATAGACATGATTGGATTATGTCTATCCCAATACGGTTATTCATTTAAGGAGAATAATGGTTACTCTGTTTATTTGAATAATACCTTCAATGGTCTTGCACCTAAAAGAATGGTTTATTGAATCTCGATCATAGTGATACACATTTTCATGCCAAAGATATAAGATAGTAATGATAGCACCACTTACTTGTGGCACTGCCATGTAAGTCATATTGGTGTAAAACGCATGAAGAAGCTCCATGTTGATGGATCTTTGGACTCACTCGTTTTTGAAAAGTTTGAGACATGCGAACCATGTCTATTGGTGTATACGCATGAAGAAACTCCATGCAGATGGGTAGTTTGGACTCACTTGTTTTTGAATCACTTGAGATATGCAAATCATACCACATGGGCAAGATGACTGAAAAGCCTCGTTTTCAGTAAGATGGAACAAGATAGCAACTTGTTGGAAGTAACACATTTTGATGTGTGCAGTCCAATGAGTGCTGAGGCATGAAGTGAATATCGTTATGTTCTTACTTCACAGATGATTTGAGTAGATGTTGAGTATATTTACTTGATGAAACACAAGACTGAATTATTGAAAGGTTCAAGTAATTTCAGAGTGAAGTTGAAGATCTTCGTGACAAGAGGATAAAATGTCTGTGATGTGATCATAGAGATGGATATCTGAGTTGCGAGTTTGGTACACAATTGAGACATTGTGGAAATTGTTTCACAACTTACACCGCCTGGAACACCATAGTGTGATGGTGTGTCCGAACATCATAGATGCACCCTATTGGATATGGGGCATACCATGATGTCTCTTATCGAATTACCACTATCGTTCATGGGTTAGGCATTAGAGACAACCACACTCACTTTAATAGGGCACCACGTAATTCCGTTGAGATGACACCGTGAGAACTATGGTTTGGAGAAACCTAAGTAGTCGTCTCTTAAAAGTTTGGGGCTGCGACGCTTATGTGGAAAAGTTTCAGGTTGATAAGCTCGAACCCAAAGCGGATAAAATGCATCTTCATAGGACACCCAAAACAGTTGGGTATACCTCCTAATTCAGATCCGGAAGAAAAAGTGATTGTTTCTAGAAATGGGTCCTTTCTCAAGGAAAAGTTTCTCTCGAAAGAATTGAGAGGGAGGATGGTGGAGACTTGATAAGGTTATTAAACCATCACTTCAACCAGTGTGTAGCGGGGCATAGGAAGTTGTTCCTGTGGCACCTACACCAATTGAAGTAGAAGCTTATGATAGTGGTCATGAAGCTTCAGATCAAGTCACTACCGAACCTCGTAGGATGACAAGGACGCGTACTGCTTTGGAGTGGTACGGTGATCCTGTCTTGAAGGTCATGTTGCTAGACAACAATGAACCTACGAGCTATGGAGAAGCGTGTTGGGGAACGTAGCAAAAATTCAAAATTTTCCTACGTGTCACCAAGATCTATCTATGGAGAAACCAGCAACGAGGGGAAGGAGAGTGCATCTACATACCCTTGTAGATCGCTAAGCGGAAGCGTTCAAGAGAACGGGGTTGAAGGAGTCGTACTCGTCGTGATCCAAATCACCGGAGATCCTAGTGCCGAGCAGACGGCACCTCCGCGTTCAACACACGCAGACAGCCGGTGGCGTCTCCCACGCCTTGATCCAGCAAGGAGAGAGGGAGAGGTTGAGGAAGACTCCATCCAGCAGCAGCACAACGGCGTGGTGGTGGTGGAGGAGCGTGGCAATCCTGCAGGGCTTCGCCAAGCACCGCGGGAGAGGAGAAGGGGAAGAGGCAGGGCTGCGCCAAGGAGAGGTGAAAACTCATGTATTGGGCAGCCCCCAAGCCTCAAGTATTTATAGGGGGAGGGGAGGGGGCTGCGCCCCCTCTAGGGTTCCCTCCCCAAGGGTGGCGGCAGCCCCAGATCCCATCTGGGGGGCGGCCAGAGGGGGAGAGAGGGGAGGCGCGCCTGGGTGGGCCTTAGGGCCCATCTGCCTAGGGTTTGTCCCTCCCACTCTTCCTGCGCTTTGGGCCCCTTGTGGGCGCACCAGCCCACACAGGGCTGGTCCCTCCACACTTGGCCCACGCAGCCCTCCGGGTTGGTGGCCCCACTTGGTGGACCTCGGGACCCTCCCGGTGGTCCCGATATCGCTACCGATAAAACCCAAACTTTTCTCGTGACCAAAACAGGACTTCCCATATATAAATCTTTACCTCTGGACCATTCCGAACTCCTCGTGACGTCCGGGATCTCATCCGGACTCGAACAACATTCGGTAACCACATACAAACTTCCTTTATAACCCTAGCGCCATCGAACCTTAAGTGTGTAGACCCTACGGGTTCGGGAGACATGTAGACATGACCGAGACGTTCTCGGTCAATAACCAACATCGGGATCCGGATACCCATGTTGGCTCCCACATGTTTCACGATGATCTCATTGGATGAACCACGATGTCAAGGACTCAATCGATCCCGTATACAATTCCCTTTGTCTAGCGGTATTGTACTTGCCCGAGATTCGATCGTCGGTATCCCGATACCTTGTTCAATCTCGTTACCCGCAAGTCTCTTTACTCGTTCCGTAACACATCATCCCGTGATCAACCCTTTGGTCACATTGTGCACATTATGATGATGTCCTACCGAGTGGGCCCAGAGATACCTCTCCGTTTACGGAGTGACAAATCCAGTCTCGATTCGTGCCAACCCAACAGACACTTTCGGAGATACCTGTAGTGCACCTTTATAGTCACCCGATTGCCAGGACGCTTGGTACACCCAAAGCATTCCTACGGTATCCGGAGTTGTACAATCTCATGGTCTAAGGAAATGATACTTGACATTAGAAAAGCTTTAGCATACGAACTACGATCTTTGTGCTAGGCTTAGGATTGGGTCTTGTCCATCACATCATTCTCCTAATGATGTGATCCGTTATCAATGACATCCAATGTCCATGGTCGTGAAACCGTAACCATCTATTGATCAACGAGCTAGTCAATTAGAGGCTTACTAGGGACATGGTGTTGTCTATGTACCCACACATGTATCCGAGTTTCCTATCAATACAATTATAGCATGGATAATAAACGATTATCGTGAACAAGGAAATATAATAATAACTAATTTATTATTGCCTCTAGGGCATATTTCCAACAGTCTCCCACTTGCACTAGAGTCAATAATCTAGTTCACATCGCCATGTGATCAACACTGATAGGTCACATCGCCATGTGACCAACATCCAAAGAGTTTACTAGTGTTTGTAAACTAGTTCACATCATCATGTGATTAAGACTCTATGAATTCTGAGGTTTGATCATGTTTTGCTTGTGAGAGAGGTTTTAGTCAACGGGTCTAAACCTTTCAGATCCGTGTGTGCTTTGCAAATCTTTAAGTCATATTGTAAATGTTGCTTCTACGCTCTACTTGAAGCTATTCCAAATGGTTGCTCCACTATACGTATCCGGTTTGCTACTCAGAGTCATTCGGATAGGTGTTAAAGCTTGCATCGACGTAACCCTTTACGCCGACCTCTTTATCACCTCCATAATCGAGAAACATGTCCTTATTTACTCCAAGGACAATTCGATCATTGTCCAATGATCCATTCCTGGATCATTCTTGTACCCCTTGACTAACTCATGGCAAGGCACACTTCCGGTGCGGTACACAGCATAGCATACTATAGAGCCTACGTTTAAAGCATAGGGGACGACCTTCGTCCTTTGTCTCTCTTCTGCCGTGGTCGAGCTTTTAACTCTTAACTTTGTACCTTACAACTCAGGCAAGAACTCCTTCTTTGACTGATCCATCTTGAACACCTTCAAGATCATGTCAAGGTATGTGCTCATTTGAAAGTATTATTAAGCATTTTGATCTATCTTATAGATCTTGATGCTTATTGTTCAAGTAGCCTAATCCAGGTTTTCTATTGAAAATCATCTTTCAAATAACCCTATATGCTTTCCAGAAAATCCACATCATTTCTGATCATAAATATGTCAACAACATATACTCATCAGAAATTCTATAGTGCTCCCACTCACTTCTTTGGAAATACAAGTTTCTCATAAACTTTGTATAAACCCAAAATCTTTGATAATCCTATCAAAGTGCATATTCAAACTCCGAGATGCTTACTCCAGTCATAAGAAGGATATCTGGAGCTAGCAAACCATTTAGCATCCTTAGGATCGACAAAACTTTTCCGATTGTATCACATACAACCTTTCCTTACAAACCGGTAAGGAAACTCGTCTTGACATCCATCTGCCAGATTTCATAAATGCAGCTAATGCTAACATGATTCCGACGGACTTAAGCATCGCTACGGATGAGAAAATCTCATCGTAGTCAACTCCTTGAACTTGTGAAAAACTCTTCACCACAAGTCGAGCTTCATAGACGGTGACATTACCGTCCACGTCCGTCTTCTTCTTAAAGATCCATTTATTTCAATGGCTTGCCGATCATCGGGCAAGTCCACCAAAGTCCATGCTTTGTTATGATACATGGATCCTATCTCGGATTTCATGGCTTCTAACCATTTGTTGGAATTTTGGCCCACCATCGCTTCTCCATAGCTCGTAGGTTCATTGTTGTCTAGCAACATGACCTTCAAGACATGATCACCGTACCACTCTGAAGCAGTACGCATCCTTGTCACCCTACGAGGTACGGTAGTGACTTGATCCAAAACTTCATGATCACTATCATAAGCTTCGACTTCAATTGGTGTAGGTGCCACAGGAACAACTTCCTCTGCCCTGCTACACACTTGTTGAAGTGACGGCTCAATAACCTCATCAAGTCTCCACCATCCTCCCACTCAACTTTCCGAGACAAACTTTTCCTCGAGAAAGGACCCGATTCAAGAAACAATCCCTATTGCTTTCGGATCTGAATTAGGAGGTATACCCAACTGTTTTGGGTGTGCTATGAAGATGCATTTTATCCGCTTTGGGTTCGAGCTTATCAACCTGAAACTTTTTCACATAAGCGTCAGCCCCAAACTTTCAAGAAACGACAACTTAGGTTTCTCCAAACGGTGTCGTCTCAACGGAATTACGTGGTGCCCCATCAAAGTGAGTGCGGTTGTCTCTAATGCCTAACCCATGAACGATAGTGGTAATTCGATAAGAGATATCATGGCGCGCACCATATCCAATAGGGTGCAACTATGATGTTCGGACACACCATCACACTATGGTGTTCTGTGCGGTATTAATTGTGAAACAATTTGCACAATGTCTTAATTGTGTGCCAAAACTCGTAACTCAGATATTCATCTCTATGATCATATCATAGACATTCTATCCTCTTGTCACGAAGATCTTAAACATCACTCTGAAATTACTTGAACCATTCAATAATTCAGACTTGTGTTTCATCAAGTAAATATACTCAACATCTACTCGAATCATCCGTGAAGTAAGAACATAACGATATTCATTTGCATGCCTCAAAGACTCATTGGACTGCACACATCAAAATGTGTTACTTCCAACAAGTTGCTATCTTGTTCCTTCTTCATCAAACCGAGGCTTTTCACCATTTTGCCCATGTGGTATGATTTGCATATCTCAAGTGATTCAAAATCAAGTGAGTCCAAACGGTCCATCTGCATGGAGTTTCTTCATGCGCATACACCAATAGACATGGTTCGCATGTCTCAAACTTTTCAAAACGAGTGAGTCCAAAGATCCATCAACATGGAGCTTCTTCATGCGTTTTACACCAATATGACTTACATGGCGATTGCCACAAGTAAGTGGTACTATCATTACTATCTTATATCTTTTGGCATGGAAATGTGTATCACTACGATCGAGATTCAATAAACCATTCCTTTAGGTGCAAGACCATTGAAGGTATTTATTCAAATAAATAGAGTAACCATTATTCTCCTTAAATGAATAATCAGATTATTGCGATAGACATAATCCAATCATGTCTATGCTCAATGCAAACACCAAATGACAATTATTCAGGTTCAATACTAATCTTGATGGTAGAGGGAGCGTGCGATGTTTGATCACATCAAACTTGGAAACACTTCCAACACATATTGTCGACTCACCTTTAGCTAGTCTCCGTTTATTCCGTAGCTCTTTTATTTCGAGTTACTAACACTTAGCAACCGAACCGGTATCTTAATACCCTGGTGCTACTAGGAGTACTAGTAAAGTACACATTAACATAATGTATATCCAATATACTTCTATCGACCTTGCCACCTTCTCATCTACCAAGTATCTAGGGTAATCTTTGCTCCAAAGGGCTGTTCCCCTTATTACAGAAGCACTTAGTCTCGGATTTGGATTCAACCTTGGGTTTCTTCACTAGAGCAGCAACCGATTTGCCGTTTCATGAAGTATACCTTCTTGCCCGTGCCCTTCTTGAAACTAGTGGTTTCACCAACCATCAACAATTTATGCTCCTTCTTGATTTCTACTTTCGCGGTGTCAAACATCACGAATACCTCAAGGATCATCATATCTATCCTTGATATGTTATAGTTCATCACGAAGCTCTAGCAGCTTGGTGGCAATGACTTTGGAGAAACATCACTATCTCATCCGAAGATCAACTCCCACTCGATTCAAGTGATTGTTGCACTCGGACAATCTGAGTACAAGCTCAACGATTGAGCTTTTCTCCCTGAGTTTGCAGGCTAAGAAAATCGTCGGAGGTCTTATACCTCTTGACGTGGGCACGAGCCTGAAATCCCAATTTCAGCCCTCGAAACATCTCATATGTTCCGCAACGTTTCGAAAAAACGTCTTTGGTGCCTCAACTCTAAACCGTTTAAGTGAACTATCACGTAGTTATCAAAACGTGTACGTCCGATGTTCGCAACATCCACAAACGACGTTTGGGGTTCAGCACACTGAGCGGTGCATTAAGGACATAAGCTTTCTATTGTCCGCATAATCGCTACTATCAACTTTCAACTATATTTTCTCTAGGAACACATCTAAAACGGTGGAACTAAAGCGCGAGCTTACGACATAATTTGCAAATATCTTTTGACTATGCTCAGGATAATTAAGTTCATCTTATGAACTCCCACTCAGATAGACATCCCTCTAGTCATCTAAGTGATTACATGATCCTAGTCAACTAGGCCGTGTCCGATCATCACGTGAGACGGACTAGTCATCATCGGTGAACATCTTCATGTTGATCGTATCTACTATAGGACTCATGCTCGACCTTTCGATCTACGTGTTCCGAGGCCATGTCTGCATACATGCTAGGCTCGTCAAGTTAACCCTAAGTGTTTGGCGTGTGTAAATCTGTCTTACACCCGTTGTATGTGAACGTAAGAATCCATCACACCCGATCATCACGTGGTGCTTAGAAGCTGACGAACTTTAGCAATGGTGCCGCAGTTAGGGGAGAACACTTCTTGAAATTGTTGTAAGGGATCATCTTATTTACTACCGTCGTTCTAAGTAAACAAGATGCATAAACATAATAAACATCACATGCAATTATATATAGTAGTGACATGATATGGCCAATATCATATAGCTCCATTGATCTCCATCTTCGGGCTCCATGATCATCATCGTCACCGGCATGACACCATGATCTCCATCATCATGATCTCCATCATCGTGTCTTCATGAAGTTGTCTCACCAACTATTACTTCTACTACTATGGCTACGGTTAGCAATAAAGTAAAAGTAATTACATGGCCTTGTTTAATGACACGCAGGTCATACAATAAATAAAGACAACTCCTATGGCTCCTGCCGGTTGTCATACTCATCGACATGCAAGTCGTGAATCCTATTACAAGAACATGATCAATCTCATACATCACATATCATTCATCACATTCTTCTTGGCCATATCACATCACATAGCATACCCTGCAAAAACAAGTTAGACGTCCTCTAATTGTTGTTGCATGTTTTACGTGGCTGCTATGGGTTTCTCGCAAGAACGCTTCTTACCTACGCAAAACCACAACGTGATATGCCAATTTCTATTTACCCTTCATAAGGACCCTTTTCATCGAATCCGTTCCGACTAAAGTGGGAGATCGGCACCCGCTAGCCACCTTATGCACCAAGTGCATGTCGGTCGGTGGAACATTGTCTCACGTAAGAGTACGTGTAAGGTCGGTCCGGCCGCTTCATCCCACAATACCGTCGAAACAAGATTGGACTAGTAACGGTAAGCATATTGAACATCATCAACGCCCACAACTACTTTGTGTTCTACTCGTGCAAAGAATCTACGCAATAGACCTAGCTCATGATGCCACTGTTGGGGAACGTAGCAAAAATTCAAAATTTTCCTACGTGTCACCAAGATCTATCTATGGAGAAACCAGCAACGAGGGGAAGAAGAGTGCATCTACATACCCTTGTAGATCGCTAAGCGGAGGCGTTCAAGAGAACGGGGTTGAAGGAGTCGAACTCATCGTGATCCAAATCACCGGAGATCCTAGTGCCGAACAGACGGCACCTCCGCGTTCAACACACGTGCAGCCCGGTGACGTCTCCCACGCCTTGATCCAGCAAGGAGAGAGGGAGAGGTTGAGGAACACTCCATCCAGCAGCAGCACAACGGCGTGGTGGTGGTGGAGGAGCGTGGCAATCCTGCAGGGTTTCGCCAAGCACCGCGGGAGAGGAGAAGGGGAAGAGGCAGGGCTGCGCCAAGGAGAGGTGAAAACTCATGTATTGGGCAGCCCCCAAGCCTCAAGTATTTATAGGGGGAGGGGAGGGGGCTGCGCCCCCTCCAGGGTTCCCTCCCCAAGGGTGGCGGCAGCCCCAGATCCCATCTGGGGCGGTCGAGGGGAGAGAGGAGGCGGCGCTGGGTGGGCCTTAGGGCCCATCTACCCTAGGGTTTGCCCTCCCACTCTTCCTGCGCTTTGGGCCCCTTGTGGGGGCGCACCAGCCCACCCGGGCTGGTCCTCCCACACTTGGCCCACGCAGCCCTCCGGGGTTGGTGGCCCCACTTGGTGGACCCAGGACCCTCCCGGTGGTCCCAGACGCTACCGTTAAAACCCGAAACTTTTCCGGTGACCAAAACAGGACTTCCCATATATAAATCTTTACCTCCGGACCATTCCGGAACTCCTCGTGACGTCCGGGATCTCATCCGGTACTCCGAACAACATTCGGTAACCACATACAAACTTCCTTTATAACCCTAGCGTCATCGAACCTTAAGTGTGTAGACCCTACGGGTGGAGGCATGTAGACATGACCGAGACATCTCTCCGGTCAATAACCAACAACGGGATCTGGATACTCATGTTGGCTCCCACATGTTCCACGATGATCTCATTGGATGAACCACGATGTCAAGGACTCAATCGATCCCGTATACAATTCCCTTTGTCTAGTGATATTGTACTTGCCCGAGATTCGATCGTCGGTATCCCGATACCTTGTTCAATCTCGTTACCGGCAAGTCTCTTTACTCGTTCCGTAACACATCATCCCGTGATCAACCCTTTGGTCACATTGTGCACATTATGATGATGTCCTACCGAGTGGGCCCAGAGATACCTCTCCGTTTACACGGAGTGACAAATCGAGCCTCGATTCGTGCCAACCCAATGACACTTTCGGAGATACCTGTAGTGCACCTTTATAGTCACCCGATTGCCAGTGACGCTTTGGTACACCCAAAGCATTCCTACGGTATCCGGAGTTGTACAATCTCATGGTCTAAGGAAATGATACTTGACATTAGAAAAGCTTTAGCATACTCTGAACTACGATCTTTGTGCTAGGCTTAGGATTGGGTCTTGTCCATCACATCATTCTCCTAATGATGTGATCCCGTTATCAATGACATCCAATGTCCATGGTCCGGAAACCGTAACCATCTATTGATCAACGAGCCAGTCAACTAGAGGCTTACTAGGGACATGGTGTTGTCTATGTACCCACACATGTATCTGAGTTTCCTATCAATACAATTATAGCATGGATAATAAACAATTATCGTGAACAAGGAAATATAATAATAACTAATTTATTATTGCCTCTAGGGCATATTTCCAACAAAACGATGGTGGGCCCAAATTCCGACAAATGGTTAGAAGCCATGAAATTCGAGATAGGATCCATGTATCAGAACAAAACATGGACTTTGGTGGACTTGCCCGATGATCGGCAAGCCATTGAGATGAATGGATCTTTAAGAAGAAGACGGACGTGGACGGTAATGTCGCCGTCTATGAAGCTCGACTTGTGGCGAAGAGTTTTTCACAAGTTCAAGGAGTTGACTACGATGAGATTTTCTCATCCTTAGCGATGCTTAAGTCCGTCGGTATCATGTTAGCATAAGCTACATTTATGAAATCTGGCAGATGGATGTCAAAACGAGTTTCCTTACCAGTTTTCGTAAGGAAAGGTTGTATGTGATACAATCAGAAAGTTTTGTTGATCCTAAGGATGCTAAAAGGTATGCTTGGCTCCAATGATCCTTCTAAGGACTGGGGTAAGCATCTCGGAGTTGGAATGTGCACTTTGATGAGATGATCAAAGATTTTGGGTTTATACAAAGTTTATGAGAAACTTTTATTTCCAAAGAAGTGAGTGGGAGCACTATAGAATTTATGATGAGTATATGTTGTTGACATATTGATGATCAGAAATGATGTAGAATTTCTGGAAAGCATATAGGGTTTTTTGATAGATGGTTTTCAATAGAAAACCTGGATTAAGCTACTTGAACATTGAGCATCGAGATCTATAAGGATAGATCAAAATGCTTAATAATACTTTCAAATGAGCACGTGCCTTGACATGATCTTGAAAGTGTTCAAGATGGATCAGTCAAAGAAGGAGTTCTTGCCTGAGCTGTAAGGTATGAAGTTAAGACTTAAAGCTCGACCACGGCAGAAAAGAGAGAAAGGACGAAGGTCGTCCCCTATGCTTTAGACCTAGGCTCTACAGTATGCTATGCTAAGTACCGCACCTGATGTGTGCCTTGCCACATGTCTGGCAAGAGGGTACAAAGGTGATCAAAGAGTGGATCACCAGATAGCGGTCAAAATTATCCTTAGAGGAATAAGGATTTGTTTCTCGATTATGGAGGTGATAAAGAGTTCGGCGTAAAGGGTTACGACGATGCAAGCTTTAACACCTATCCGAATGACTCTGAGTAGCAAACCGAATACGTATAGTGGAGCGACCATTTGGAATAGCTCCAAGTGGAGCGTAGAAGCAGCATTTACAATATGACCTAGAGATTTGCAAAGTACATACGGATCTGAATGTTGCAGACCCGTTGACTAAAACTTCTCTGACAAGCAAAACATGATCAAACCCAGAACTCTTTGGATGTTGGTCACATGGCGATGTGACCTGTGAGTGTTAATCACATGGCGATGTGAACTAGATTATTGACTCTAGTGCAAGTGGGAGACTGTTGGAAATATGCCCTAGAGGCAATAATAAATTAGTTATTATTATATTTCCTTGTTCATGATAATCGTTTATTATCCATGCTATAATTGTATTGATAGGAAACTCAGATACATGTGTGGGTACATAGACAAAACCATGTCCCTAGTAAGCCTCTAGTTGACTAGCTCGTTGATCAATAGATGGTTACGCTTTCTTGACCATGGACATTGGATGTCGTTGATAACGGGATCACATCATTAGGAGAATGATGTGATGGACAAGACCCAATCCTAAGCCTAGCACAAAGATCGTAGTTCGTATGCTAAAGCTTTTCTAATGTCAAGTATCATTTCCTTAGACCATGAGATTGTGCAACTCCCGGATACCGTAGGGAATGCTTTGGGTGTACCAAACGTCACAACGAATCGGGTGGCTATAAAGGTGCACTCTGGTATCTCCGAAAGTGTACATTGGGTTGTACGAATCGAGACTGGAATTTGTCACTCTGTGTAAACGGAGAGGTATCTCTGGGCCCACTCGGTAGGACATCATCATAATGTGCACAATGTGACCAAGGGGTTGATCACGGGATGATGTGTTACGGAACGAGTAAAGAGACTTGCCGGTAACGAGATTGAACAAGGTATCGGTATACCAACGATCGAATCTCGGGCAAGTACAATACCGCTAGACAAAGGGAATTGTATACGGGATCGATTGAGTCCTTGACATCGTGGTTCATCCGATGAGATCATCGTGGAACATGTGGGAGCCAACATGGGTATCCAGATCCCGCTGTTGGTTATTGACCGGAGAACGTCTCGGTCATGTCGCATGGTTCCCGAACCCGTAGGGTCTACACACTTAAGGTTCAAGGACGCTTAGGGTTATAAAGGAAGTTTGTATGTGGTTACCGAATGTTGTTCGGATTCCTGGATGAGATCCCGGACGTCACGAGGAGTTCCGGAATGGTCCGGAGGTAAAGAATAATATATAGGAAGTGAGGTTTTGGCCATCGGAAGTGTTTCGGGGGTCACCGGTAATGTACCGGGACCACCGAAAGGGTTCCGGGGGTCCACCGGGAGGGGCCACCAGCCCCGGAGGCTTGCATGGGCCTAGTGTGGAAAGGGGCCAGCCCCAGAGTGGGCTGGTGCGCCTCCCACCAAGGCTCAAGGCGCAGCTAGGAGGGGGAGAGGGGAAACCCTAGGCGCAGATGGGCCTAAAGGCCCACCCCAGGGCGCGCCCCCTCTCTCCCCCTCTTGGCCGCCCCCACCGAGTCCCATCTAGGGCAGCCGCACCCCAAGGGTGGGAACCCTAGATGGGGCGCAACCACCTCCCTCCTCCTATAAATAGTGGGGTTTTGGGGCTGCAGACACACGAGTTTTCACCTCTCCATGGCGCAGCCTGCCTCTCTCCTCCTCCTCTCCCACGGTGCTTGGCGAAGCCCTGCAGGATTGCCACGCTCCTCCACCACCACCACGCCGTTGTGCTGCTGCTGGACGGAGTCTTCCTCAACCTCTCCCTCTCTCCTTGCTGGATCAAGGCATGGGAGACGTCACCGGGCTGCACGTGTGTTGAACGCGGAGGTGCCGTCCGTTTGGCACTAGGATCTCCGGTGATTTGGATCACGATTTAGTACGACTCCTTCAACCCGTTTCTCTTGAACGCTTCCGCTTAGCGATCTACAAGGGTATGTAGATGCACTCTCCTTCCCCTCGTTGCTGGTTTCTCCTTCGATAGATCTTGGTGACACGTAGGAAAATTTTGAATTTCTGCTACGTTCCCCAACAAGAACCACAAATTAGTTTCAAGTGGATGGACATCCACTTGAAACTAATCCGCGGTTCTTTCCCCCCGTGATGTAATAACTCATTATGATGTAAAAACAATCTCTAAATTCCTGTTGTATGAAAACTTGTGTAAAGGTGTATGAATACAACATGAAATAAAAAAAACAAAATACTAAATAATAGTAGTAGCGCTGAAAGGAGAAGCGCTACTACTAATTACCGAGTAACGGTTACGAAGAAGCGCTACTACTAAGTCAATTTATCAGTAGCGTGGGTCCAAAGCGCGCTATTGCTAAGCATTAGTTGTAGCGCCTTATCAGTAGCGCTCCTGCCCGCGCTACTGATAGGCCTAAAACCCGCGCTGCTGCTATGCTTTTCCCTAGTAGTGTTTGTTGAATCTTGTCATGAAAGATAAATTCGCCGGCCTTCCTAGTGAAGATGCCGCTACTCATCTAAATAGCTTCGTTGATTTGTGTGATATGCAAAAGAAGAAAGATGTTGATAATGATATTGTTAAGTTGAAGCTATTTCCTTTTTCGCTTAGAGATCATGCTAAAGCTTGGTTTTCGTCTTTGCCTAAAAATAGTATTGATTCTTGGAACAAGTGCAAAGATGCTTTTATCTCTAAGTATTTTCCTCCCGCTAAGGTCATCTCTCTTAGAAGCGATATTATGAATTTTAAGCAACTTGATCATGAACATGTTGCACAAGCTTGGGAGAGGATGAAATTAATGATACGTAATTGTCCTACTCATGGTTTGAATTTATGGATGATTATACAAAAAAATTATGCCGGATTGAATTTTGCTTCTAGAAATCTTTTAGATTTGGCCGCGGGAGGCACTTTTATGGAAATCACTTTAGGAGAAGCTACTAAACTCCTAGATAATATTATGGTTAATTCTTCTCAATGGCACCTTGAAAGATCTACTAATAAAAAGTGCATGCGATAGAAGAAATTAATGTTTTGAGTGGAAAGATGGATGAACTTATGAAATTATTTGCTACTAAGAGTGTTTCTTCTGATCCTAATGATATGCCTTTGTCTACTTTGATTGAGAATAATAATGAATCTATGGATGTGAATTTTGTTGGTAGGAATAATTTTGGTAACAACACGTATAGAGGAAACTTTAATCCTAGGCCTTATCCTAGTAATTCCTCTAATAATTATGGAAATTCCTACAACAACTCTTATGGAAATTTTAATAAGATGCCCTCTGAATTTGAGACTAGTGTTAATTAGTTTATGAATTCGCAAAAGAATTTCAATGCTTTGCTTGAAGAGAAATTGCTTAAAGTTGATGAATTGGCTAGGAACGTTGATAGAATTTCTCTTGATGTTGATTCTTTAAAGCTTAGATCTATTCCTCCTAAGCATGATATCAATGAGTCTCTCAAAGCCATGAGAATTTCCATTGATGAGTGCAAAGAAAGATCCGCTAGGATGCGTGCTAAGAAAGATTGCTTTATAAAAGTGTGTTCTTCAAATTTTTATGAAAACATAGATGAAGATCTAAAAGTTATTGATGTGTCCCCTATTAAATATTTGTTTTGCAATATGAATCTTGATAATTATAGGACTAAATATGATCCACCTTTACCTAGAAGGCATCCCAAAAATTCGGAGTTTTTAGATCTTGATGCTAAAATTGATAAAAGTGGGATTGAAGAAATCAAAACCCTAGATGTTGCTAAACCCACTATTTTGGATTTTAAGGAATTTAATTATTAAAGTTGCTCTTTGATTGATTGTATTTCCTTGTTGCAATCCATGCTAAATTCTCCTCATGCTTATATTCAAAATAAAGCGTTTACTAAACATATTGTTGATGCCTTGATGCAATCTTATGAAGAAAAGTTTGAGTTGGAAGTTTCTATCCCTAGAAAACTTTATGATGAGTGGGAACCAACTATTAAAATTAAGATTAAGGATCATGAGTTTTATTTTTTATGGGATTTGGGTGCTAGGGTTTCCACTATTCCCAAAACTTTGTGCGATTTGCTAGATTTCCATGATTTTGATGATTGCTCTCTAAACTTGCACCTTTCGGATTCCACTATTAAGAAACCTATGGGAAGAATTAATGATGTTCTTATTGCTGCAAATAGGAACTATGTGCCCATAGATTTTATCGTTCTTGACATAGATTGCAATCCTTCATGTCCTATTATTCTCGGTAGACCTTTCCTTAGAACGATTGGTGCAATTATTGATATGAAGGAAGGGAATATTAGATTCCAATTTCCATTAAAGAAAGGCAGGGAACACTTCCCTCGGAAGAAAATAAAATTACCCTATGAATCTATTATGAGAGCCACTTATGGGTTGCCTACCAAAGATGGCAATACCTAGATCTATCCTTGCTTTTATGCCTAGCTAGGGGCGTTAAACGATAGCGCTTGTTGGGAGGCAACCCAATTTTATTTTTGTTTTTTGCTTTTTTCTTCTGTTTAGGAATACATATTTGTTCTAGCCTCTAGTTAGATGTGTTTTTATGTTTTAATTAGTGTTTGTGCCAAGTTAAACCTATAGGATCTTCTTGGATGATAGTTATTTGATCTTGCAGAAATTTCCAGAAATTTCCTGTTCATGAAAACAATTGTTAAAAATCATCAGAACGTGATAAAATAGTGATTTCAATTGCTTCTGATCAATAAACAAATTGCCTAGATCTTACTATTTTGGCTGATTTTTTGGAGTTCCAGAAGTTTGCGCTAGTTACAGATTACTACAGACTGTTCTGTTTTTGACAGATTCTGTTTTTCGTGTGTTGTTTGCTTATTTTGATGAATCTATGGATAATAAAATAGTTTATAAACCATAGAGAAGTTGGAATACAGTAGTTTTAACACCAATATAAATAAATAATGAGTTTATTACAGTACCTTGAAGTGGTCTTTTGTTTTCTTTCGCTAACGGAGCTCACGAGATTTCTATTGAGTTTTGTGTTGTGAAGTTTTCAAGTTTTGGGTGAAAGATTTTTGATGGATTATGGAACAAGGAGTGGCAAGAGCCTAAGCTTGGGGATGCCCATGGCACCCCCAAGATAATATATGGACACCAAAAAGCCAAAGCTTGGGGATGCCCCGGAAGGCATCCCCTCTTTCGTCTACTTCCATCGGTCACTTTACTTGGAGCTATATTTTTATTCACCACATGATATGTGTTTTGCTTGGAGCATCTTGTATGATTTGAGTCTTTGCTTTTTAGTTTACCACAATCATCCTTGCTGTACACACCTTTTTAGAGAGCCATACATGATTTGGAAATTATTAGAATACTCTTTGTGCTTCACTTATATCTTTTGAGTTATATAGTTTTGCTCTAGTGCTTCACTTATATCTTTTAGAGCACGGTGGTGGATTTGTTTTATAGAAATATTGATCTCTCATGCTTCACTTAGATTATTTTGATAGTTTTAAATAGCATGGTAATTTGCTTAAATAATCTTAATATGCTTGGTATTCAAGAATAGTAAAAACTTTCTTATGAGTGTGTTGAATACTATGAGAAGTTTGATGCTTGATAATTGTTTTGAGATATGAGGATGGTGATATTAGAGTCATGCTAGTTGAGTAGATGTGAATTTGAGAAATACTTGTGTTAAAGTTTGTGATTCCCGTAGCATGCACGTATGGTGAACCGTTATGTGATGAAGTCGGAGCATGATTTATTTATTGATTGTCTTCCTTATGAGTGGCGGCCGGGGGCGAGCGATGGTCTTTTCCTACCAATATACCCCCCTAGGAGCATGCGCGTAATACTTTGTTTTGATAACTTGTAGATTTTTGCAATAAGTATATGAGTTCTTTATGACTCATATTGAGTCCATGGATTTATACGCACTCTTCTTCCTCCCACCATTGCTAGCCTCTCTAATACCGCGCACTTTTCGCCGGTATCATACACCCACCATATACCTTCCTCAAAACAACCACCATACCTATCTATCATGGCATTTTCATAGCCATTCCGAGATATATTGCCATGCAACTTTCCACCGTTCCGTTTATTATGACACGCTCCATCATTGTCATATTGTGGCAAAGCCACCATTCATAATTCTTTCATACATGTCACTCTTGATTCATTGCATAACCCGGTACACCGCTGGAGGCATTCATATAGAGTCATATTTTGTTCTAAGTATCAAGTTGTAATTGTTGAGTTGTAAGAAAATAAAAGTGTGATGATCTTCATTTTTAGAGCATTGTCCCAAGTGAGGAAAAGGATGACGGAGACTATGATTCGCCCACAAGTCAGGATGAGACTCCGGACGAAAAAAAGAGAGGAAAGAGGCCATAAAAAAATAGAAAAGGCCCAAATAAAAAATGAGAGAAAAAGAGAGAAGGGACAATGTTACTATCCTTTTACCACACTTGTGCTTCAAAGTAGCACCATGGTCTTCATGATAGAGAGTCTCTCATTTTGTCACTTTCATATACTAGTGGGAATTTTTCATTATAGAACTTGGCTTGTATATTCCAATGATGGGCTTCCTCAAAATGCCCTAGGTCTTCGTGAGCAAGCGAGTTGGATGCACACCCACTTAGTTTCTTTTGTTGAGCTTTCACATACTTATAGCTCTAGTGCATCTGTTGCATGGCAATCCCTACTCACTCACATTGATATCTATTATGGGCATCTCCATAGCCCGTTGACACGACTAGTTGATGTGAGACTATCTTCTCCTTTTTGTCTTCTCCACAACCACCATTCTATTCCAGATATAGTGCCATATCCATGGCTCATGCGTGAAGATTGAAAAAGTTTGAAAATGTCAAAAGTATGAAAATATTGCTTGGCTTGTCATCGGGGTTGTGCATGATTTAAATACTTTGTGTGGTGAAGATAGAGCATAGCCAGACTACATGATTTTGTAGGGATAACTTTCTTTGGCCATGTTATTTTGAGAAGACATGATTGCTTTGTTAGTATGCTTGAAGTATTATTTTTTTATGTCAATATTAAACTTTTGTCTTGAATCTTTCGGATCTGAATATTCATACCACAATTAAGAAGAATTACATTGAAATTATGCCAAGCAGCACTCCGCATAAAAAATATCTTTTTTATCATTTATCTACTCGAGGACGAGCAGGAATTAAGCTTGGGGATGCTTGATACGTCTCCAACGTATCTATAATTTTTGATTGCTCCATGCTATATTATCTACTGTTTTGGACATTATTGGGCTTTATTATTCACTTCTATATTATTTTTGGGACTAACCTATTAACCGGAGGCCCAACCCTGAATTGCTATTTTTTTGCCTATTTCAGAGTTCCGCAGAAAAGGAATATCAAACGGAGTCCAAATGGAATGAAACCTTCGGGACCGTGATTTTTAGGAAGATTATGATCTGAGAGACTTAGACCCTACGTCAAGAAACAAAAGAGGAAGCCACGAGGTAGGGGGCGCGCCCACCCCCCCCCGGCGCGCCCACCACCCACCTGGGCCCCCCTGCTCCAATCGTACTCCTTCCTCCTATATATACCTACGTACCCCTAAACGATCAGATACGAAGCCAAAACCTAATTCCACCGCCGCAACCTTCTATACCCACGAGATCCCATCTTGGGGCCTGTTCCGGAGCTCCGTCGGAGGGGGCATCCATCATGGAGGGCTTCTACATCAACACCATAGCCTCTCTGATGAAGTGTGAGTACTTTACCTCAGACCTTCGGGTCCATAGTTAGTAGCTAGATGGCTTCTTCTCTCTTTTTGGATCTCAATACAATGTTCTCCCCCTCTCTCGTGGAGATCTACTCAATGTAATCTTCTTTTTGCGGTGTGTTTGTTGAGACCGATGAATTGTGGGTTTATGATCAAGATTATCTATGAACAATATTTGAATCTTTTCTGAATTCTTTTATGTATGATTGGTTATCTTTGCAAGTCTCTCTGAATTATCAGTTTGGTTTGGCCTACTGGATTGATCTTTCTTGCAATGGGAGAAGTGCTTAGCTTTGGGTTCAATCTTGCGGTGTCCTTTCCCAGTGACAGTAGGGGTAGCAAGGCACGGATTGTATTGTTGCCATCGAGGATAACAAGATGGTTTTTTTTATCATATTGCATGAATTTATCCCTCTACATCATGTCATCTTGCTTAAGGCGTTACTCTATTTTCATGAACTTAATACTCTAGATGCATCTTTGGTAGCGGTCGATGAGTGGAGTAATAGTAGTAGATGCAGGAAGAGTCGGTCTACTTGTCTCGGACGTGATGCCTATATACATGATCATACCTAGATATTCTCATAACTATGCTCAATTTCATCAATTGCTCAACAGTAATTCGTTCACCCACCGTAAAATACTTATGCTCTTGAGAGAAGCCACTAGTGAAACCTATGGCCCCCGGGTCTATCTTCATCATATTAATCTTCCAATACTTTGTTATTTCCTTTGATTTTTTACTTTGCTTCTATTTTACTTTGCATCTTTATCATAAAAATACCAAAAATATTATCCTATCATATCTATCAGATCTCACTCTCGTAAGTGACCGTGAAGCGATTGACAACCCCTTATCGCGTTGGTTGCGATGATTTATTTGTATTGTGCGGTCACGAGGGACTCGCGCGTAGCCTCCTACTGGATTGATACCTTGGTTCTAAAAAACTGAGGGAAATACTTACGCTACTGTGCTGCATCACCCTTTCCTCTTCAAGGGAAAACCAACGCAGTGCTCAAGAGGTAGCAGGGCGCGCCCCCACCCTCGTGGCCAGGGTGTGGGTCCCCTCTGGTACTTTCTTCGCTCAGTATTTTTTATTAATTCCAAAAACTGCTTCCATGAAGTTTCAGGACTTTTGGAGTTGCGCAGAATAGGTCTCTAATATTTGCTCCTTTTTCACCCCAGAATTCCAGCTGCCGGCATTCTCCCTCTTCATGTAAACCTTGTAAAATAAGAGAGAATAGGCATAAGTATTGTGACATAATGTGTAATAACAGCCCATAATGCAATAACTATCGATATGAAAGTATGATGCAAAATGGACGTATCAACTCCCCCAAGCTTAGACCTCGCTTGTCCTCAAGCGGAAGCTGATAACGATAAATATGTCCACATGTTTAGAGATAGAGATGTCGATAAAATAAAATACGGACATGAGGGCATCATGATCATTCTTTTAACAGCAACATATATATAAAGTCATATGATTTCTTATGCTCGAGTAATAATCTATTCACAGTGTCAAGTATGAATTAGAAACTTCATTAAGAACCAACAAACTAAAATCTTGGTCATTGAAGCAACTGCAATTTATCATAACATCGGAAAGAGTCAATATAAGAGCTTTTCAGCAAGTCCACATACTCAACTATCATTTAGTCTTTCACAATTGCTAACACTCACACAATACTTATGGGTATGGAGTTTTAACCGGACACAGAGAAATATAGGGGCTTATAGTGTTGCCTCCCAACCTTTTACCTCAAGGGTAATGTCAACAATAATAGTTCATGCTAACTTACATCCAATTGGATATATATATATATATATATATATATATATACACACACACACACACACACACATACATAAACACTATTCTGATCACGGGATCAGAATAATATTCTGATCACAATCTGAATCGCCTTTGAGTAACGCTAGCGCTTTGAACTTCTCTCTGTTTAACCCGACCTTGGGCTATCTTCGCAACTGCGTGCCTTCTACCGCGAGTTTTTCTGGTTAGTCGTGTTCCATGTGATGTAAGTGTAATCTTCAAACGATTTTTAGCAACTAAATACTCATTTTAGATAGGAATCTCGCTCATAGGCGGATTTTGCACTCGGGTCGTGAATACCTTGCGTTTTTTGCGATTTTACTGCCTGAGTTATTCGACCTAAACTTCCCCTTGTGCTAGGTTGAACTTCCCGCAACATTGCCCAAATAGGGCTTGCTATATACCATTGGAAAGCTATGGACATGAGTATCATGACCCAAGTTAAATTTTTCGCAAAATGTAAGCGGTTTAAGAGCAGTTTTGAAAACCGTTTTTTCTTCACACAAAAAACGTGAATCGTAATTTCGATCGCATTTCTAAACCGTTTATCGGAATGAGGCATATAATATGGCGTTGGAAAGCTGCTGCAAAACCTCTCCTTCCACATGTTGAAAGTTTTTTCTAATTCCCTATGGTTAAAGAGTAATTTGAAAAAACGTAAAATTTTGTAAACCGAATAGCTGAGTTAGATTTTTCGATGTCATTTCTAAACGGCTAATCCAATGGAGGCATATGATATGGCGTTGGAAAGCTTATGAAACTGTGCTACTTTTTCATCTTGAAAGTTTTTTTCTAATTTTGAATGGTTTAAGAGTAATTTATAAAATGGTCCAAGTCCTACCGAGTTCGTATTTTCGAGCTAATTTTTTAACCGTGCGTCCGAATGCAGCAAATGATATGGCGTTGGAAAGCTTGAACAAATGCGAAACCTTTTGGTATGTATTGTTTCTCCAAATTCTTTACGGTTTTAAGTCAGTTTCGAAAATGGCGAAAAACGTATCTTCGCCGTAATTTCTACAAACTTTATCGGAATTGGGCAAATAATATACCGTTGAAAAGCTACGGAAAATGCGAAACGTTTTCATGTTGATGATTTTCTCTGATTCCTAGCCATTTTCAAGTAATTCCGAAAACGGAGGGATCATTCGTTTCGCTTCTACCGCGAAACAGATTATTCGAAAATGCACCGCGTGAAGAACCTGAACTTCTCGGTGTGTGTACCTGAACTTCACTCTGTTTTTCACGTGATTTTTTTGCTCGTAGATCTTCATCCACTTCTCGTAGCTCTCCATCCCACTCACGGGAATTGAGCGGGTGATATACCGATGGAAAGCTGCTGTAAACACGCAACTTTCCCGTGTTGATCATTTTTTCATACTCGCGACGATTTTGAAAGTTTTTCATCTGAAATTCATTTAGCATAGTAGTTGAACTTCCTGCTGTTTTCACGTTGAACTTCTGTGACGTATTTTCGTTTGTAATTTTCTCATCCATTCGTCAGTGTTAAACAAATGATATTCCTTTTGTACAAATCTCTCTCACAATTTTTTTAACTTTCTCTGACAAAAGACTTGAACTTATAACAACAAAACTTTTAGCCTTTGCTCTTTTAGTCTTTTTTAATACAAAATGCACACCATGTAGTACATGAACTTCTGGCAGTTATCAACATGATCTTCTCTCGGTTACATGAAAATATTTGAGTTTTTTTTATGATTTTTTAATCTGATTTCTTTTTTTATGAATTTTGAAGCGCTCTATTTTTAATCGTTGAACTTCTTGTTATTTTAATTTTGAACTTCTTGTTTCCATTCTTTAATAACGAGGAAAATCTGAGTTTTTTATAATCATCGAACTTCTCCATCTTTTTAATATGGACTTCCTGGTTTCATTTCTTACTCTTTTTTTATGAAATTTTGAAGCATTATATTTTAAAAGGTGAACTTCTTGTTTTTTATTTTTGAACTTCTTGTTTCCATTCTTTAATAACGAGGAATATCTGGGTTTCTTATAATTATCGAACTTCTCCATCTTTTTAATATGGACTTCTTAGTTTTATTTTCTTAATCTTTTTAATGATTTTTTGAAGCGCTCTATTTTTATTAGTTGAACTTCTTGTTATTTTATTGTTGAACTTCTTGTTTCCATTCTTTAATAACGAGGAAAATCTGAGTTTTCTATAATCATCGAACTTCTCCATCTTTTTAATATGGACTTCCTGGTTTTATTTCAAAGTATTTAAAATAAGGTCCTCCAATACATCCGGGTTCCAAAAATCCACTCTCTAAAACCAATCCTCTTTTTTTAATTTGGACTTCTAGTTTTTTAAAATTTGAACTTCTTAGTTTTTCTAACATTTTTATGTACATTTTTTCATTGATGGGGATTTTTTTTGAACCTCCCGCAGTTTATTATATGCATGATTTTTCTAGAGGAAAATACTTGAATATTATTCTAATTATCAATTATGTTACATGTGAGCTCTGTGTTTTTACTCCCTAGAGATGACCATATAAGCATCAAGAATTACAGAACATGTACTTTTCAGTACATCTTTTTCAGAAATCCACCTTTTTTTGAACTTCTTGGTTTTATTTTTTAATAAAGTGAAAGATCCGGATTTTTTATAGACATCGAACTTCACCATTTTTAAAATTTGAACTTCTTAGTTTTATTGGTTAGTAATGGGGAAAAAGCTTTTTTTATAAACAATGATACCGCGCCGTTATTTCAATTTGAACTTCTAATTTTTATAGAACGGGGGAAATCAGTTTTGTATAATCTTTTAAAATGCTCCTCTTTTTAATTTGAACTTCTCTGATTTTTTTTACAAACGGGAAAAATCCGGTATAAAGATTTTTGAACTACTTTTTTTTACCTTCTTGCTCAAATGTTTTGAACTTCCAAATTTGTCTTTTAGATATTAGAAACTTCATTTATTTTAACATTGACCTGTTTTTGATTTTAAATTTGAACTTCTTATAGAATTTTGTCGCGACATTTTATGCATTTTTTGCTTTTCGGTGAAATGGCCTAGGCAGGCCCTTTTTTCATTTGATGATTTTTATTCTGTACGTGATACACGTGAACTTTAGAATTTTTGAAACATGGCCTTCACATGCGATTAATTTTTTGAACTTTGTTTTCTTATTGAACTTTTTTTGAATTATTCTTTTTGTTTTAAATTGACCTCTATATTTTCTTATAGACATCAAATGCATGTATTATCTTTTATTTGGGTTATTTTTTTGAAAAAAGGAAATCCATGGTGAAATTTAATACACGTGTAATATTTTCTTCGAACTATCTAATTACTTAAATTTACATAGTTAACATTTTTTGGGCGAGGCTTGTTTTCTTCTTTGTATATAAATTTTTAACTGCTCCATCTTTTAATTTTGGACTTCCGCATTCCTTCTAGAAATGGGTAAAATCGGTTTTCATTTTTGTCTCTATTTGAATCAGGACTCCGTGTTTTGTGTGAACACTAAGAGGTTTAGTTGCTTTACAATTTT
The DNA here is from genome assembly GCA_021605145.1 of Aegilops bicornis. Taxonomy (NCBI): domain Eukaryota; kingdom Viridiplantae; phylum Streptophyta; class Magnoliopsida; order Poales; family Poaceae; genus Aegilops; species Aegilops bicornis. The sequence continues at coordinate 576,490,566 of CM038669.1, forward strand.
AAACATCAAAATGATTGCTTTTTTTAGATTGAACTTTTGTTATTTTTAAATGTTATTTTTAGTTCGTGGGTTTTATTTTGACCACTAGATCTTTTTTACTTTCTTCTGCCTTGCATTTAATATTTGAACTTCAGGTGTTCACTACGCAAAGTGGACTTTTGTTTTCTCTATGTCTTTTCCTAAAATGAATAAATTGAACTTCTGCTATTTTTTCTACTAGGCTCCTATTTAGCTTTATTTTTGTTATGAACAACAGAGTTGAAAGATGCAAGTTTTAGAGCTGATCCGTGACCACTTGATAATAAAATGCTTCTCTTTTCTTTGAACCACAAGTTCTTTAATTCACCGAGTAGTAATATATGCACATACCCCCGTTCACCACACACTTCTTATCCACACCACGAGGCCTTGTCCCTTTTGACCTTTTTCTTCTTCGTCTTCTGCCTTTTGCCTTCTTCTCTGTACGCCCAAATTGACAGCAAGTTCAAAGAAAAAACGCACTAAGCAAAGCCAGCCTCGGGTGCATTAGCCTTACATCGGGAGAGCCACAAAAAATAGACTGTTTGGACAGGCGCCACCGAAGCCACCGAGCGCCATGCGCAGCTGCAGGAGAGACTCGGCGGAAGGTCGAAGAGAGGATCCAGGGAAGGTCGCCCGTGGAGAGAACAAGGAAGATTTGTTTCTAATTTGCCCATCCGTTGAACCCGCCCATCACTGAACCTGCAAGTGGACGGAGAATTCCTCCACACTGGGCACAAAATGCACAAACACATCGCTACTGTTTTTTGTGAAGTTCCAAGTACAGAAAGATGATTCTCCTGCCCATTACATCCAACGTCTAGCATGCCCAAAATAGGAACACACGGATTTTACATGTCTAGTAGATCAATCAGGGATCAATTAAACTCATGTGAACTGAAGTATCACCAAACGAAAAATATAGTCAAAAAAATCTGAACGTGAACGTCCCGTGAGTGTTGGCAGTCGAAGGAAGAAACAGAGAGAAAGCGTGGTGGCCCAAGAACTCAAGGAAATCTTCTAGCCCGTGCAGGACCGCCCTGCCGATGGAGGAGAAGGTGGACTGCCGCGACGCTCCGGTGGTTGGGGAAGTTCAGGTGGAGGCGGGTGTGCAGGGAGCCGTACACGGAGGCTGCTTGCGGGAGGTGGAGGTCTGCAGGAGGAACCGCCGGAGGCGATGGCGCGCGGGGGAACGAAGAAGGTCACGGTGGCAAGTGGAAGAAGCTCGCATCGGCAGGTGGAGCAACGTCGCGCGGTGGCAGGATCCCTCGGAGGTGCTCCGGCAGTGGCAGGCCGATGCTGTAGGCGGTCCGACCACGGGAGCAGCGGCGGCAGGAGACAATAGCGGGATCCAGGGCGACCGGGCGGCGTGCGACGGCGTAAGTAGCAGCAGAGGCTCTCAGCGGAGGAGGATGGGCGCCGGCCGTGGAGGAGGATGGGCGCCGACCATGGAGGTGGATGGGCGCCGGCCGCGGAGGAGGATGGGCGCCGGCCATGGAGGTGGATGGGCGCCGGCCGCGGGGAGGAAGGCGCTCCGGGGATCGGGGCTGGTGGCGGGAGGCACTCCGGGAAGGGTGGCGGCGGCGCGACATGGGGAGGGCGGCAGCTGCGCGATCTGGGGAGTGCGGCAGCTGCGCGATCTGGGGAGGGCGGCGGCGGTTCGATTTTGGTAGGACGGCGGCGGTGGTTGCCCGATTCGTGGAGCCGATGCGGGTACTCCTGATGGGGAGGAGTGGATCTTGTTTTTTTTCTCGCAGTTGCGGGAGTTCGGGAGAGCCTGCCGGGCCCTATATAGGGCGGATCGTGATCCAAATAACTATTCTAATCCTGGATTAGAATAGTGCTACTGTATATATAAGCATCTTTCGAACACAAGGTGCTTGCCAAAGGATAAAATGTAAAAAGGAAAATTGAAGATCACTATGACTCTTGCATAAGGTATAAAACAAAAGTAAAAGATAGGCCATTCGCAGAGGGAAGCAGAGGTTGTCATGCGCTTTCATGGTTGGATGTACGAAATCTTAATGCAAAAGAACGTCACTTTATATTGTCACTTGTGATATGGACCTTTATTATGCAGTCCGTCGCTTTTATTTTTTCCACATCACAAGATCGTATAAATCTTATTTTCTCCACAATAATAAATCATACATATTTAGAGAGCAATTTTTATTGCATGCACCGATGACAACTTACTTGAAGGATCTTACTCAATCCCTAGGTAGGTATGGTGGACTCTCATGGCAAAACTGGGTTTAAGGATATTCGAAAGCACAAGTAGTATCTCTACTTGGTGCAAAGAGTTGGCTAGCATGAGGGAGAAAGGCAAGCTCAACATGTTGGATGATCCATGCCAATATACTTTATTTCGGATATAAAAAAACATAACCCATTACGTTGTCTTCCTTGTCCAACATCAACTCTTTAGCATGTCATATTTAAGGAGTGCTCACAATCATAAAAGATGTCCAAGATAGTATATTTATATGTGAAAATCTATCTTTCCTTATTACTTCCTATTAATTGCAACGATGACCAAAACTATGTTTGTCAACTCTCAACAACTTTTATTCATCATACTCTTTATATGTGAAGTCATTACTCTTCATAAGATCAAAATGATCTTTTTATTTTTTTTATTCTTTTTCTTCTTCTTTTATTCCCTCAAGATCATAGCAAGATAATCAAGCCCTTGACCCAAAACTAATCTTTATTATATAGCTCACGGACTCGATTACACAGAAGGATCATAAAGCAAAACTCAAAACTAAATCACACTAAAACTTTATTCTACTAGATCAAGATATTACCAAAAGGATCGAACTAAGAAAAACGGTAAAGATAGGAGTGTGTTGGTGATACGATACCGGGGCACCTCCCCCAAGCTTGGCAAATGCCAAGGGAGTGCCCATACCCATGTGATTATGTCTCCTTCCTCGGAAGTGGTGGTGATGGGGTTGTTGATGATGTAGGCTTCTCGTACATCTTCCAAGGCATAGGCTCACCATCATAGAAGGATGATCGAGTCTCCGAGATCCTTAAATCTGCAGCCAAACTCATCCTCTTGAATCTATATTCATACTCACAGTCTTGGTTTTGCAGGTTATAGATTTGGGATTGGAGATGCTCGATCTTCTCGTGAAGCTTGAAGATGCCTTCCCCAATGTCCTTGGCGTCGAGCTTGTGGCTGTTGGTGAAATCCATGCTCATTATGTGATTGGTGTCGAGTCCACGCTCCACCATCTCCTGACACTTGAAAACTTGTTGCTCCATTGCTTCAAGCCTTGTCTCCACGCTTCCCGTCCTCCTTGGTCCCTCAACATCGAGGATGTGCAGCACCCCCTCATGCATCTCAATGGTTTGAGGGTGTTGCATCACTTCCGCAAGGTAGGGGTTGATGACCTTCTCGAAGAACTTGTCCTTGGGGGCACTTGGAGACGTCATGGCGATCTAGATCTGTCAGAAAAACAGCTCGAAACAAAAACAGAGGATAATTGCGTGATACGGTGGTCAAAACCTTCGGGAGATTATATAATGAATTTTTACTGACCAAAAGAAGTATCGTGCAAGAAAACGGAGTCCGGAGAGCACACGAGGTGCCCACGAGGTAGGGGGCGCGCCTCCCACCCTCGTGGAAGCCTCGTGTCCTTCCCGGACTACTTCTTATTTTCCTATTTTCTTAAATATTCCAAAACAGAGAAAAATTGCCATTAGAACTGTTTTGGAGTCGGTTTACTACGTACCGCATTACCTATTCCTTTTCGGAGTCTGAAACGTTTTGGAAAGTGTCCCTTATGTATTCCTCCGGGGTTACAGTTTCAATAACATTAGTTTCGACATTTATAGGATTACTTGAGATATAATGTTTGATTCTTTGACCGTTCACCACCTTCGGATTTGTGCCTTTGAAGTTGTTGATTTTTATGGCACCGGAATGATAGACATCCTCGATAACGTAAGGACCTTCCCATTTAGAGGGAAGTTTTCCTGCAAAAAATCTTAAACGAGAGTTGAATTGCAACACATAATCACCCACATTAAACTCACTCTTTTGCATCCTTTTGCCATGCCATCTTTTAACTTCTTCCTTAAACAATTTTGCATCTCATAGGCCTCGGTTCTCCATTCATCAAGTGAGCTAATGTCAAAAAGCCTCTTCTCACCAGAAAGTTTGAAATCATAATTGAGTTCTTTAATAGCCCAATATGCCTTATGTTCTAGTTCGAGAGGTAAGTGACATGCCTTTCCATAAACTATTTTATATGGAGACATACCTGATACGTCTCCGTCGTATCTACTTTTCCAAACAATTTTGCCCTTGTTTTGGACTCTAACTTGTATGATTTGAATGGAACTAACCCGGACTGACGCTGTTTTCAAGAGAATTGCCATGATGTTGTTTTATGTGCGAGAAAACAAAAGTTCTCGGAATGACCTGAAACTCCACGGGATGTCTTATAAAAATAATAAAAATCATCGCCAAAGATGAAGACTAGGGGCCCACACCCTGTCCACGAGGGTGGGGCGCGCTTCTCTAGGCGCGCCCCTACCTCGTGGCCCTCGACACCTTCCGACGCCAACTCCAACTCTATATATTGGCTTTCGGGAGAAAAAAATCGAGAGAAGAAATCATCGCGTTTTTACGACACGGGGCCGCCGCCAAGCCCTAATCTCTCTCGGGAGGCTGATCTGGAGTCCGATTCGGGGCTCGGAGAGGGGATTCGTCGCCATTGTCATCATCAACCATCCTCCATCACCAATTTCATGATGCTCACCGCCGATGCGTGAGTAATTCCATCGTAGGCTTCTTTGGGCCGGTGATGGGTTGGATGAGATTTACCATGTAATCAAGTTAATTTTGTTAGGGTTTGATCCCTAGTATCCACTATGTTACGAGATTGATGTTGCTATGACTTTGCTATGCTTAATGCTTGTCACTAGGGCCCGAGTGCCATGATTTCAGATCTGAACCTATTATTTTTTCATGAATATATGTGTGTTCTTGATCCTATCTTGCAAGTCTATAGTCTATTATGTGTTATGATCCGACAACCCCGAAGTGACAATAATCGGGATACTTCTCGGTGATGACCGTAGTTTGAGGAGTTCATGTATTCACTATGTGTTAATGCTTTGATCCGGTTCTCTATTAAAAGGAGGCCTTAATATCCCTTAGTTTCCGCTAGGACCCCGCTTCAACGGGAGGGTAGGACAAAAGACGTCATACAAGTTCTTTTCCATAAGCACATATGACTATTTACGGAATACATGCCTACATTACATTGATCAATTGGAGCTAGTTCTCTATCATCCTATGTTATAACTATTGCATGAGGAATTGCATCCGGCATAATTATCCATCACTGATCCATTGCCTATAAGCTTTTCACATATTGTTCTTCGCTTATTTACTTTTCCATTGCTACTGTTACAACTACTACAAAAACCCAAAAACATTTATCTTTACTTTTGCTACCGTTACCTTTATTATCATACCACTTTTGCTACCAAACACTTTGCTGCAGATATTAAGTTATCCAGGTCTGGTTGAATTGACAACTCAACTGCTAATACTCAAGAATATTCTTTGTCTCCCCTTGTGTCGAATCAATAAATTTGGGTTGAATACTCTACCCTCGAAAGCTGTTGCGATCCCCTATACTTGTGGGTTATCAAGACTAATTTACGGCGCCGTTGCCGGAGCATAGCTCTATTCTTTGAGTCACTTGGGATTTATATCCATTGGACACTATGAAGAACTTGAAAGACGCTAAGACAAAAATTTATCCCTCAACTACGAGGGGAGGTAAGGAAGCGCCATCTAGCTCGCACTTGATTCACCTTACATTATGAGTAAGCTAGCGACACCTAAACCTGCTTCTACTATTCGTTCCGATATGTGCATGTTATTGATGATGCCATACGCTATGCATGATACTTATGACGAAACTACTTCTATGCTTGATACTCTGTGCCCTTGGTGAATTTCTAGATGAACAAATTCCTAGGGCTGGAGAGAAAGAAATTATTGAATCTGAATACGATGATGAAAGTGATGATGAAAATATGCCTGTTATTCCTGAGGGTTATGTTTTTGACATGGAATATTCTGCAGCTATTTTTGCTTGCAAAGATAGATATGAGCTCAAGAGGTTATTAGTTAAATGGAGTAAAGAATCTCTTAGAGACAGAATGAAACCTGACCCTGCTTTTGCTACTTCACCTATTTGTGTTCCCGACAAGGATTATGAATTTTCTATTGATCCAGATATAATTATTTTGGTCGAATCTGATCCTTTTTATGGCTATGAATCTGAAACTGTTGTGGCACATCTTACTAAGTTAAGTGATATAGCCGCCCTGTTTACTCATGACGAGAGATCGCACTACTTTTATATACTCAAAATATTTCCGTTCTCATTAAAGGGTGATGCTAAGATATGGTTTAATTCTCTTGATCCTGGTTGTGTGCGTAGTCCCCAGGATATGATTTATTATTTCTCTGCTAAATATTTCCCCGCTCATAAGAAACAAGCTGCTTTGAGGGAAATATACAACTTCGTGCAAATTAAAGAAGAGAGTCTCCCACAAGCTTGGGGAGGCTTCTCAAGTTACTTAATGCTTTGCTGATCATCCTCTTAAGAAACACGAAATACTTGATATCTTTTATAATGGACTAACCGATGCTTCGGAGATTACGGATAGTTGTCTTGGTTCTCTTTTAGGGAAAGAACACGGATGAAGCTGAAATTCTATTGAATAATATGTTGACAAATGAAAATAATTGGGCACCTCCGAGCCAGCCCTCGAGCTAGCTCGAGCCGCCATTACTAAGCCTATTCCTAAACCAACTCCGAAGAAGAGAGGTGTTCTATTTCTCGATCTGAAGATATGCAAGAGGCAAAGAAATCTATGAAATAAAAAGGTATTAAAGCTGAAGATGTTAAGAATTTACCTCCTATTGAAAAAATACATTGTCTTAATCTACCGCCTGTTGAAGAAACTTATGATATTGATCCATTACTTATTGAAGAACCTCCTGATCCCGATAACCCGACACAGGTAGTAAAGGTAAATTCTCTCTATAGATATGATAAAGCTGAAGTCCCTCCTACTAAAATTGCTAGTCAGTTCTTGGATGAGTTTGGTAACTTTATGTTTAAGCAAGATGACGTTAATGCTTATTTTGGTAGACAATTAAAACAAGATGCTTATATGATTAAACGCTTGGGTGATTATATGGCTAATATTAGAGGTGAACTTAAACTTGTTAGCAAACATGCTTCTATGGTTACCACTCAAGTAGAACAAGTACTTAAAGCCCAAAAAGAAGTGCTTGATGAAATGAATAGTAAGAAAAATGATTATCTTTGTTAGAGTGGCTACTAGAACTGGTAGAATGACTCAGAACCTTTGTATCTGAAGGCCACCCTAAGAGAATTGAGCAAGATTCTCGGAGAAATAATATTAATGTACCTAGTTCTTCTAAAAGGAAGAAAAAGAAAAATGATAGGACTTTGCAGACTTCTAGTGAACCTATTCTTTGAACCACACGATAATCCAAATGATATATATATTTCTGATGCTGAAACACAATCTTGTAATGAACATTAACCTAGTGAAAATGTTAATGATGATGTTCATGATGATGCTCAACCTAGTAATGATAATGATGTAGAAGTTGAACCTACTGTTGATCTTGATAACCCACAATCAAAGAATCAACGTTATGATAAAAGAGACTTTGTTGCTAGGAAACATGGTAAAGAAAGAGACCCATGGGTTCAGAAACCCATGCCTTTTCCTCCGAAACCATCCAAGAAAAAGGATGATGAGGACTTTAAGCGCTTTGCTGAAATGATTAGACCCATCTTTTTGCGTATGCGATTGACTGATATGCTCAAAATGAATCCTTATGCTAAATATATGAAAGATATTGTTACAAATAAAAGAAAGATACCGGAAGCTAAAATTTCCACCATGCTTGCTAATTATACTTTTAAGGGTGGAATACCAAAGAAACTTGGAGATCCGGAGTACCTACTATACCATGCTCCATTAAGAGAAATTATGTTAAAACTGCTTTATGTGATCTTGGAGCCGGTGTTAGTGTTATGCTTCTCTCTTTATATCGTAGACTTGACTTGAATAAGTTGACACCCTCTTTGAAATATTTTTGCAAATGGCTGATAAATCAACTGCTATACCAGCCGGTATTTGTGAGGATGTGCTGTTGTGGTTGCAAACGTTACTATTTTAACGGACTTTGTTATTCTTGATATTCCTGAGGATGATAGTATGTCTATTATTCTTGGAAGACCTTTTATGAATACTGCAGGGGCTGTTATTGATTGCAACAAAGGCAATGTCACTTTTCATGTTAATGGTAATGAGCATACGATACACTTTCCGAGGAAACAACCTCAAGTTCATAGTATCAACTCTATTGGAAAAATTCCATCGATTATATTTGGAGGTTTTGAATTTCCTCTCCCTACTGTCAAGAAGAAATATGATATACTTATTATTGGGGATGTCCATATCCCTGTTGAGGTAACCTAGTGTTATTCGAAATTTCTCCGGTTTCATGATTATCGGAATGAGTTTGTTAACAAGACCTGATCAATCTTGTTAGTTGATTCCTTTTGATGAGCATGAGATGGATGAAACTAGAAGCACAACCTTCTGTACCCTCTTTATATTTTCTATTATTTAGTAGAAGTAAAGTAAAATAGTATTTTTCTGTCTGTCTGCTGACTTATCCGTGCAATATAAAAATACCCCGAAAATAAAAGCCCTCAGAATGCCATGCCAATTTAATATGTTTTTTCGGGAATATTTGAGGATTTATAGTGCAAAAATCACCGCGGGGGGAGCTGCCACCTGGCCACGGGGGTGGAGGGCGCGCCCTACCCCCTGGGCGCGCCCCCTGCCTCGTGGGCCCATGGTGGCCCTCCTCCCCTTATCCCTGCACCCATCTTCTTCCTCTGTCTCACACAAACCCGAAAAACCAACTCAAGCACGAGTTCCAGCCACTTTTGCTGTGATTTTCGATCTCCTTGCTCAAAGCACCTCTCGCAAAACTGCTTGGGAGATTGTTCCTTGGTATGTGACTCCTCCATTGGTCCAATTAGTTTTCGTTCTAGTGCTTTATTTTTTGCAAATTTGTGCTGCATAGGTGACCATGTTCTTGAGCTTGCATGTCAATTTTATATGGTTCCAAGTAGTTCTAATGCTTGATAAAGGCTCTAGTCACTTGTAGTAGTAGTTGCTATCAATTTTATTGAAGTTGGTTCACTTTTGTTTGAAGTTACTAAAAATTTCAGAAATTTTTCAGAGGAAACAATATGTTTAGGAAGATGTTCCAAGGTGGTTCTTCAAGGAAGCAAGGTCCTGTGCTTGCAATGCGTGATCTTGACGAGGAACCACCAAGAGACGCTTGTGAGGCCACGTGAATGGCCTTCGGAAAATTTTATGGATCAGCGGGAATCAAAGAATAATTTAAAGCATATTTGCGCAATGCCGGTCTTGGGGATTTTGAAGTCGACAAATGCCCCGTATCATGATCTCACAAGTTCATTTGTAAGGAGGTTTGAGTATTCATCTTCGCGTAATTCTCCTTTAGTCATGTTTGACCTTTATGACAAATCTTATACCATGGACTTAGAGGATTTCACTTTTGCTTGCAAACTTCCATCTTGGGGTAGTGTCAGGGATCCCCCTAAATCTGAATTTAGAGACTTTCTTGCTAGTATAACTGTGGGGAATCTAGAGATATAACACAAGGCACTATAGGGAGCATTCACTTTCCTGCTATACATTACTTTGCGCTCTTCATAGGTAGATGCATAAATGCTAAGGATGAAGCATGTCACATCACTACAAAAAAATACACTTCCGTGATGATACGTGTTTGTCACAGTAGGTCGCTGACGGTGTCCTGGACTAGGGGGTACTCACCACGTCATCTCCCGATCTGTTAGATTGGGCCGAGGACCCCCATGGCCGTATACTCATGGGCCAGTCCGGACAGCTGCCGCATACAAGGAAGATTCCACAAGACTTGGCGATCAAGACAAGCACTCCTCCCCACCGGCAGATTCGGCTAGGACTCTTGTTATCCTAGGCCTCTGGTGCATTATATAAACCGAGGCCAGGCTAGTCGATAGAGACATACAACAATCATACCATAGGCTAGCTTCTAGGGTTTAGCCTCTCTGATCTCGTGGTAGATCTACTCTTGTACTACCCATATCATCAATATTAATCAAGCATGAGTAGGATTTTACCTCCATCGAGAGGGCCCGAACCTAGGTAAAAACTTCGTGTCCCTTGTCTCCTGTTACCATCCGCCTAGATGCACAGTTCGGGACCCCCTACCCGAGATCCGCCGGTTTTGACACCGACATTGGTGCTTTCATTGAGAGTTCCGCTGTGTGTTCGGCAAAAGGTCGATGGCTCGTCTGCAGATCAACTGCGACTTCGCATCTTCGTCACCACCGACCGGGTCCCTTGGTTCGACCAAGGACCGCGCCCTACCTCCGATCGTCATGTTTGGATGAGGGCCTTCATCAACATCAACTCCGATCTCTATCAAGATCATGGAGGAACCATCCAAGGAGCCCGGGGGCTCAACATCAACATTGCCCTTGGGCGACCGTGCTGTTTCTCTGGACAACGAACTTGTATCCGCCGTCACCGCCTCCTCGAGCATCGGTTTGACGATTGCTTCAGTAAAATAATGCGGAATTGAGTCTACAACAACTCTGGAAAATTTCGTCGAGTTCCGATGGAGGAATATCTGGCAATCCACGATATACCGGAGCCCTGTCAAATCTGGACGAGAATCTGGACGAGTTTAGGGTGTGGTGTCCGGCTTCTAGCTCGGACGTCCTTTGGAAGATCCAACCGTTGATCGGCTGCGGAATTCCTATATCTACCACCCCTCCAAATTTCAGCTCGATCCGACCGTCCAAACTCCGGGAACCTTCCGATTAGTGCATCACTTTTCGGATCTGTTTTCTGCGAAAAACGAATCCGACTCGAATTCGTCTTTTTTATGAACGGGATTTCGGACATCCTTTTTGAAGGAAGTTTTGTATGGGGTATTGTGTTTTGTTTCCGAACACATCCCACTAACTTTACAATCTTTTGAACATGATCTTCAACATCATGCTGGTGTCAAACCAGTCCGGCAATATTGCTTCACGGTTGCCGACCTGCGCTAGACACGTCGTCACTTTGTTGAGCCACGCTCAACTTCTTCGGATCATCATCTCGGCAAGCCGAACAAGAGTCCAGCACCGCGGAGGATAAATCATCACCAACATCACCGCCCCACGGATTACACGGAGCGGGCACACCTGCATCGCTGCACGGTCACTTCATCAAGCCGGCATCGACCACGTCACGACCTGCATCGGCAGGGCCGCACTGTTTCTTTTTCAATCTGGTGTCCATCACGCCGACCTACTTCGACTCATCGGCTGACACCGAGGCTTCATCACATTAGCTGGACCGGGGGCTTCATCATCTCTTCATCAACCTACTCCGGAGACTTCATCGTCACTAGCCGACCAGCTTCATCACGTTAGCTGGACCGAGGGCTTTGCCTCGGCGAGCCAACCCTTGTCAGCATCGTCATGCCGTTGCTTTATCACCCGTCAGGCAATGGGTGTGCGGATCGAGTCCCAGTTTTGGGAATCACCTTTCTTCAGATTGCTACAACAAATAAACCAGGTGCTATTAATCCTAGTATTTTTTGCTTGTTTGGGTTCATTTTTCCCAACGAACTATTACTCTGGTTTGTCCATCATATGTACGCAGGTCTATCAAATGGTGGCCGCATTAATGACGGTTGCATGATGGTTCGATCAGTTTCCGTACATAGTCCGTGAACGCCGTGATCCGAACTTCGAACCGACCTGTGAATTCAGGCCTTGCCATGCCTTTACCGCATCACGCCGCCGCCCTGCATCGACATTGACTTCGGCGCCAGGCCATATATCTTTTATTACTCACTTTGCATAAATTATTTATTATGCAACGATTTATTATTATTATTATTATTATTATTATTATTATTATTACTATTATCTCTGGTTTGCACTATTTTTTGTGCACAGGAAAATGATCCAGCCGGACTATATCCTTTGGCGTCACCTCGGCTGGACGGGGGGCTTCGTCAACACTTCATTACCCCATCTTTGGGGACTTCGGCATCACTCTGTCGTCCTGCATTGACCGTGCTATGTCACCACTTCGGAGTGCCGAGCTCTTTGCTCCGCCACCTCGGGACCGGCTTGGGGGATGGAACCTTGTCCCGTATCAAGCTCAGACCGCGCCATCAATACCAAACGCATTAACCAGCTAAGTCTCTTTCATGCTCAAAGCTTTAATTTTTAGCTTGAGTTCGGCTCGACCAAGCATTATACTTTTTTGGAAAAAAGTTGCTTGTAAAAATTTTCCTTGTCCAAACTTTGTTTGTGACGCGCAAATTCAAATACCCCGTTTACTTGGGGGCTTCCTTCATGAAGCTTTTTCCTCTTGCATATGATTATACTTGTATGGCTTCGTTCCTTGTTCGTGTATTACGCCACAATATGCACCATATTGACTTAAGCGATTTGCAAGCTGGGTTGCTGGCTCTGTGCTTACCCCTACATTCCCGATTGTTCGGCTAGGGAGTAAAGGAGCACCTCACGATTGTCACGACCGGGTCCTCCGAGCTCGACCTCAGACTGGTGAAGCCGAAAGCTAAGCGCTCTTATTGTTTTCAATCATGGTCGGCACACAACGGAACTCATGAGTACAAAAATCTATTGCACAAGTCTCATAGTAATAATGAGCACCAAGAAAGGTATGGTGGGGTACTATTTTCTTGAAGATGCTTCTTACACTTTGTTCGTAATATAGCATAAGTTCCTTGAGCGCGCTTTGTCTATTACAGCCTTATGGCCTGATTGCCTGGTTATCGGAAACACCGTCGATATTCTTGACAGGTGGAGTACATAACACTTTTCGGCTCTTGTCGAAGAGGGAGAAGCCGATGGTCGGTTAAGACGCGTATAAAGTTCGGGTGAACATAGATATGATATAAGTACTTCGGTACATACAATCATTCTTTTACCCAAGTCACTTGGGGGCTCTTATGTTTATTTGAGCCGTTTTATAATAAGTGTTTTTCTTCTTAGTCGTTGCAAAGTTTTTATTATTATTTATCACTCCTTTTTCGACACAAGTGTGCGGTCACTAGTCGGGAGCCTAATTTCTCTCTCAAAACCGCTAGAGTTTAGTTTTCTAAACTGGCCTAATGAGAAGTACTCCGCCTTCGGGATGGGAGACTGAAGCCGTAGGCTGACCCGCTTGAAGTCTTGAGATAGGATGTGTCATGTTAAAGCACGGCAGAAGCACCTTTTTTTTCTAAAGTCCAATTTTCAGATTGGCATCAAACACTTGATCTTGTTCGGACGTCATGTGTTTACTGACGTTTTTTGGTTTTCCAAGCTTTTGGAACTTTTAAACTATTTGTGTGTTTTCAGCACAAGTCTCGCAGTGCAACGCCGGACACCTTTAGAGATTTGGCAAAAACATTCTCGGATATTGCTATATATGCATCGGTTTTGAATTGTGTCTTCGGTCAATAGTTGGGTTGCGGCTCCTGCGCTTGCCTCCTACGCCCGCTTTGTTCGGCTAGGTGTGCAAAGGAGAACCACTGCGATTGTGCTTCCACTCGCATGGTCAAGCACCTCGGTGGAGAAAGCCGAAACCGATCGTCACAATAGGTGTAAACTGGTCAGCGATCCGATGAGTATATTAAATGACGGGCCATTCATAACATTGGTCAAGTGTTTCCGCTTGACCTAGACTATCGCCGAACACTACCGGGGCTAGTAATCGGCCTCCCAAACTAAATCCTCAATATTTTGCTCTTACATTAGAGCTGAGGTTTCATGATCATGCTTAGCATGACAACCCAAAGAAAGGAACCGATAGCGGGACTATTTTCTTTGGAAGACATTTCCTATGTTAAACAAAGAAGATAACATATCTCTCTGCGTACCTTTGTTTATAAACCCGTATGGCCAGATTTCCTTGTTTGTCGTAAATCTTTGCCCTCATAAAGGCTTTATAAAGTAGGATAAACACTCCTCGACTCGGGCCGAGGAGGTTGAAGCCGATGGTCGGTCAACAAAGTTTTGTACAATGCGGATCCGAGCATTAATGACATAAAGTACTTGGATACATTGAGTCATTACACATAATTTGTGATTTTACTATGGATATCGATCCTTAATTCGCCACCCGTGCCCGCATTAAGGCTCGGGGCTACTGGGCTTCGGGCTTATTATTTACAAATATTAAAGGGGCACATCAATCCTCGATGCGGTGTTGCCACCCGACCAGTGTCTCGGGGGCTCTTGCATTGCCTCGTTCTATGCGAGAAAATTTTAAGTGCAATACAATTTCGAGGAGATTTTGATCCTCGGGTTGGTCGGCCGCACCCAACCCGAGTCTCGAGGATCGAGCACGCTTTTTTGTGTCCCAAGTATTAGCTGAAGTTAGGATTTGATCCTCGGGCCGATTTTGCAAATCAACTCGAGTCTCAATGACTCTTGGGATCAGCGGTCTTATGTCATCCTTCAGGTGCATCTCGGATTTTAGACCGATACACACCTTGTGGGCTACTGGCTATATATCTCGTCAGAGAATAAATTGCAACAATAAAAAATATTGACCAAAAATCATCCCATGATCGAGGTGCTGAACCACCTCGGAAGCAGTTCGGCATATAGCTCGGATGCAAGTGGCTGGCTCCTTAGAGGGCATTTCCGGCATTCAGCTCGGCTAAACTCCTTCAACTTTTTGTACCAAGATGATCTATGACATCTTGGATATAGTCCGGCGTTGGAGCTTGGACACAGTCCGGCGTTGGAGCTTGGACACAGTCCGACGTTGGAGTTCGGATACATTTCGGCGTTGGAGCTCGAAAGCAGTCCGGCGTTGGTGCTCGCCTGCAAAAGATACCTCGAATGCAGTCCAGCATTAGAGCCCGGATGCAAGAGGACACTGCCTCCCGGGAATAACTTCAAACCCGAGGTATGGCATAAAAATAACAAGGCATTGATAAAGGCCGAAAACTTAAAGGGGCTCCTCGGATACCCGACGTGTAAACTCGTCGAATGCATTTCGGTGATCCTCAAGATCGAAGATAAGAAGATTTGTTGAACCAGTTTTCAAGACCGACCACTGAAGATGAAGAACGATTCAGAGGAATCGAGGAGCGTCCCTAAACTTGAAGACCGGTTCAGGGGGCTACTGACGGTGTCCTGGACTAGGGGGTACTCACCACGTCATCTCCCGATCTGTTAGATTGGGCCGAGGACCCCATGGTCAGATACTCATGGGCGATCCAGACAACGCCGCATACAAGGAAGATTCCACAAGACTTGGCGATCAAGACAAGGACTCCTCCCCCACCGGCGTATTCGGCTAGGACTCTTGTTATCCTAGGCCTCTGGTGCATTATATAAACCAGGGCCGGGCTAGTCGATAGAGACAGACAACAGTCATACCATCATAGGCTAGCTCTTAGGGTTTAGCCTCTACGATCTCGTGGTAGATCTACTCTTGTACTACCCATATCATCAATATTAATCAAGCAGGAAGTAGGGTTTTACCTCCATAGAGAGGGCCCGAACACAGGTAAAAACATCGTGTCCCTTGTCTCGTGTTACCATCTGCCTAGACGCACAGTTTGGGACCCCCTACCCGAGATCCGCCGGTTTTGACACCGACAGTCGCGTTTTTTGTCATGCATGTACATCCATGACAAATTTATGACAGAATCAAGATAGTCATACCTGTGCTGTCGTAGAAGTGTTCCATGACATTACGAAAATTATCATCACGGAAGTGTCCACTTCCATGACGATAAATCGCGCGTCACAGAAGTGCTTTCGTCAAGGGTGACCGACACGTGGCATCCACCGTAACGGAACGCCGTTAAGCTATCGGGTCGGGTTTTGGATTCGATAACCCGTTAACAGCTCCGACAAATGGGGATTTTCCACGTGTAAAATCATCATTGGCTGGAGGAAACACGTGTCGGCTCACCGCTGGGACAGATGTCATCAACTCATTGGACAGAAGGCGCCTATGATACATCGACACGTGGCACAACCCAACAAGTTTAATTGGGCCAGCCTAATTAAAGGCCCACAAGTTTTGCAAACCATAATGGGCCGGCCCAGCTAAAGGCCCACAAGATTTTGCGGACCATAATGGGCCGGCCCAGCCAAAGGCCCACAAGATTTTGCGGACCATAATGGGTCGGCCCAGCTAAAGGCCCACGAGATTTTGCGGGCCAGAATGGGCCGGCCCAGCGCAAGGCCCACCAGATTTTTGTGTGCTATAATGGGCGGCCTGTAAAGGCCCACAAGATTCTTGCGAATCATAATGGGCGGCCCATTTAAAGGCCGACGAGATTTTCACGACATTAATGGGCCGACCCAGCTATAGGCCCACAAGATTTTGAGGACCCTAGTAGGCGGCCCATTAACTGCTGCCATGTTTTAGGCCAAATGCCGCCCATATCTCGATCCGGTCCATTAATGGCTCGCCACGTTCGGCCTAAAAGTGGCCCATATGAGATCCGCCCGTTATAAGCCTACCACGCTCTGGGCCAAATTACGCCCAGATCAGTCCGCCCTTTAAGAGGCTTTGGGCTCAATTATGGCCCATATCAAATTCGCCCGACAAGCTGGACACTATGCTTTTGGGCCCACTTGCTAAAGACCCACTTAGTAATTCGCTTGATATTAGTTTTGGCCTGTTAAGGGCCCGTTTAACATTTCGCCCTATATTAATTTCGGCCGTTAAAAGCCCGTCATATAGTTGGGCCTAACTACGGCCTTATTTGCATCCGGCGTGCTCGCAGCCGATATCTGATTGGGCCAAACCAGGACTGAGACAATTTTGGCCTGTTAAAAGCCCGTGATTTGATTCACACAATCATGGGCCGGGTTCATTTCGGTCGCCGCCGCCCGTGAGCTGTCTGACACGCTTCGTGCCCAACCTACATCGTGATTGCATGACGGCCCGATTATGTACCGTAATTTTACGGTTTGGCGGTTTATCATGAAGACAGGATATATATATAGTAAAATAACCGCAGCATCGTGAATAAGAAAAAACCTAGACTATACAATAAAGAAATTACGGCATATTACATCCACTGGGCATCAAAGTTCGCCACTATGATAATAAAGCATAATCGACATGATTACATACACTTTGGGCATCAAAGACCGCCACCAAAGTGCAAATAAACACGCCGACAAAATAATATACAAAACCGACAAAGACTTCAATAGAGTTCAAAAAGGTTAGCTCATTGGGAGGCTGCAACAAGTAGCAGCTGAGCAAGATGATGAGACTGTGCTTGTTCAACACTTATATCTTCCTCACTCTGAAAGATAAACAAGCAGACAGATGACAGGTTTTGCGGATGAAGAACAAAAGCATACATGCAGTGCAAAAGAAGATCACTTGCTATGTATAGTTTAATTTACATGGTATGAAGAAGGAACTTGGTTGTATAACTGAAAACTTAAATTGAGGAAGGACAAACTTTTGTTTATGAACTACATACTAAACTTTAAATAAGCAATTTGATGCAAACACCAAAAATAAACATTTGTTGCAGTCATGCCTAACCAAATATATACAACAAAGTTTGAAGGCTTGAGATGGACAAACTTACATTATTGGTGAAGACAGGCTCTATAAAGGCCTTGTCCATGCCGATGGGGGGCAATTCAAGAAGTTTACCACGTAATCTTCTTCAAAAGCATTGCCTTTATTCTACATTTTGTTGAGAGTAAATATAGATGTGATAATATACGAAAAAATGGAGAATATTTAAGATAAGATGAAGAGTGATGCTACATAACCAAGTAGCTATAAATGTAAGTGCAACGATACAGGCAAAAGGTACAGCCAAGAGCAATGCACAGCTAAACTTCTTCAGTACCAACCTTATGGTAAGAGTAAATATAGATCTAATGTGTAGAAAATGGAGGGCAAAGGAAAATAAGCTGCAGAGTGATGGTACATGAACAACTACCTGTCATTATAAGTACACTGATAAAGGACATCATGTACTTACAAGAACAATGTTGAGCTAAAAAAACATTGGCATTGGATATATTCTACACTAATGTAACCATTCATACAGATCAGATAATTTGGAGCGAACAATTGATAAGCAAGCTATCATAAATACTGCTGTCACATAATGAACCAGGTATGTATACACGTACAGTGATACAGGACAACAGGTACTAACAAGAGCAAAGTAGCGGGCAGCATATTTGCGATATCTTGTCGTTCTTTTCAAACCGGAATTCTTCTTCGAGTAGATTTCCTGCAAAAAAAGATCCGTAAGGCACATGCAGAAAAGTAGAAGTTCAAATTGTCATGTGATTTTATAGACAGTACCTCATCCTGGGAACGAGACCAATGCATAACAAGGTTTTTCCATTCAATGTCT
Organism: Aegilops bicornis; assembly: GCA_021605145.1. Lineage (NCBI taxonomy): Eukaryota > Viridiplantae > Streptophyta > Magnoliopsida > Poales > Poaceae > Aegilops > Aegilops bicornis. Next base: position 576,509,137 of record CM038669.1, read on the forward strand.
TCCAAATTTAGCATAGGAGACTTCACCGGATATTCGTTTATAGACTTGCCACCAAAGTGTGATTTCCTCAGGTAACACCGATACTGCTGCAATGCTTCCTTGAAAAGCACAAGCAAGCTTTGCTCGTCATGACTATCCAGATTGACCCTCGCCTAGTTACAACAATGTAATGTAAATCATTGATGTGTTCAATCAGCAGAAAACAGGAAAAATAATAACCATGAATAATAGCACTTACACGTAAGTTGGACAGGAAGATGTGAAAATGGTGTTTGTCTTCACTATAATCTTCCCATGATGGGAATATATGCATGTAGTCCCTAACAACATTGAAAGCATTGTCTTTTAAACTGGGAATAAATGGAACGGGGTTCCAATCTGCAGGAATTGACCGTCTCTGCAGTTGCGATAGGTCTTCGGCCGGTGGACTTGTTGTACTTTTTGCTGGAGTAGTATTTTTCTGTGGTACAACTGGTGCTACGGCAAATGAAATCGGTATACCTTTTGTTGGAGTGCAGGTCCTGTGTGGTGGGGCTAGTGGTGTGGCCAGTGAAGTATGGGTACAGTCTGCTGGACTCGGTCCTACGTTTTGTGTCACTGGTTGTACAGCCCAATATAAGTGGGTGTCTTTCGATTTCTCCGGCACCACCATGTTTTTAAGGACTTTGCTTTGGTGCTCCTTCGTGTTCGGCAATCACCCTCTTCCTTTTTGATGTCCGATGCACACGAACAACATTTGAGTGGAAAAACATGGTATGATGAGATGGAATATGTATTGATAATGGATGGGCATGGCATCTCGACATATATGATGAGTAAACTAAGCAGATGGCGGTGCAACAAAGTAGAAGAAATGCAAGACAACATATGCAAGATACCCGCAATCAATAGAACATTGCCAAATTAGAACAGGCACCTTGATGGGTGAACAGGACAGGCCATCTGCCTTTGACTCCTCAAGGTTAGAATAGTCATTAGGATCATATTCTGAACAAGAGTCAATAGGTGGGGAGCATATGAGTTTCATTGCATCCAGAATGGCACTCAATGCCTCGGTGCCAATTTTGTAAGTCATTGCGGTGTTTAGCTTCAAGAGTGGACTGTTTGCTAGTGCGACACAAAGCAGCTAGGCAGATCATAGTGTAGATATCACGGGAAACCTTAAGCATCAGAGTAAAATCAGCAAAGTGGAACTTGCTGGAATATATGTGCTAGTATTGCCGGTACGGCTAGAAAGGCTTCGGTACCAGCTCTCTTCAAGTGAAGGTGCGGTACTTTTAATATCAGTGTAACTCTCAAAGGCGACATAGATCCGCGCATTTCCTTGCTATTCTTATAGGATTCAAGTGGGCAGGCCACTACAAATCCTATTCCTATGTTTACAAGATCCTACGAATCAAAGAGGCTCAAAGTGTCCATCTCAACCGACCGTATAGACCTCTACACTGCAAATGTCCCTGCTCATCTTCAGTACAAGGAACATACTGTACTACTAGCATACTTCCTCCGTTCCAAAATATAAGTCTTGGTAGAGATTTCCACTATGGATCACATACAGATGTATCCAGATACATTTTAGAGTGTAGATTCACTCATTTTGCTCCATACGTAGTCCATAGTGGAATCTATACAAAGACTTGTATTTAGGAACGGAGAGAGTACATATTAAAGAAGAACGGAAGAGGAACATGGTAAAGAAGAGCAATCAGATTTTGGATAATAAAATGTTGGTTGCGCAGTGCCCACACAAGATGAACCAGAGAGCATTAAGAATGCAACTCCCATCTGTCTCTCGACCATTTCAGGCAGTTGGATGAAGATCCTATGTCTCCTAACCCTTGTTCTTCCTCGTCTCTTAATTCTTCCCATACGGAACACCGCACGGGCCGCCGGCCGGACCACCGGCCCCCATCGCCTGTGTTGCTCCGCCACCCCACCCCCACCCGGCCGAGTTTTCTTCGCTCAATGAGGCCCCACAACCACCCAAGCCCCTTGGATCGCACCGCTAACTCCGTGAAGCTCAAAAATCGACCGACCCAATTTTGAAATTTAGTCTACTGTGATTTAACTAGTGTGGAATATAAAAGGGGAAAACCATAAGCATTGGGAGTATAGTGTGCCATGGCGGATCTGAAGGTGCAAACCGGACAAAGGCAACTTCGCAACCAAGATAGAAATCAGAGCAAAGCAGTGGCGATCTATTTTCTTGCTGCGATAAATAAGCTGAGGAGATACGAAAGAGTACCGCCTCTGGTGCGGCGCCGTGTACGCATCTACTGAGAATTTGACGGTGTTGCGGTAGCGATGGCTGTTGGCGGCGTGGAAGCAGATCTAGGAGGGTAGACGGTGGCAGCGGGCGGTGGGACGAGACGGTCGTGAGAGCGGCGCCGCAAGGTGGACGATGGCGGGGATGAAGCGAGAGGACGGGATGCAAGGATCCCGGTCCGAAGGCGTGGATGAGAGAGGTCGATCTCTTGTAACGGACGGCGACGTCGGGGTATCAGCTCCGGCATGGTGGAGGAGGACGGCGGTGGATGGGGTGGCGGACGGCGGCGGATGGAGGAGGGTGGGGTGGAGAGGGTGTTTTGGCGCCCATGGAGTACGAATGGGGAAAAGGGAGGTAGAGAGGAAGGGGGGAACCATGTATTCAGGGCGCGCTTGTCTCAAATGCGAGGAAATTTACAAACTTAGCCCTGCTTTCAAATTTCTACTACTACATCACAAAGAACATTAGTCGGTTGGGGATAGGACGATAATCTCGCATACACCAAAAATTTGCCGACGAGAGTTTGTTTTGGCGCCCACCGTGTATGAATATGAATCGGGAGGAGTCGATTTCGCCGAGGGCACATCGTGTTTTGGCGCCCACCATGTATGAATCCGGGTGAGAGGCGGTTATGTCACATTTGAGTGAAATTACAAACCCACCCCTATCGAAACCTATAGAAATCAAGCCGATAGGCTTTGCGTGTCAGGGATAGGCAGTAATTTCCATCTCGCAGATTTTGGTTTCGGGCGGTGAGGGAGTCCTGGATTAGGGGGTGTCCGGATAGCCGAACTATCATCGTTGGCCGGACTCCTGGACTATGAAGATACAAGATTGAAGACTTCGTCCCGTGTCAGGATGTGACTTTCCTTGGCGTGGAAGGCAAGCTTGGCGATACGGATATGTAGATCTCCTCCCATTGTAACCGACTCTGTGTAACCCTAGCCCTCTCCGGTGTCTATATAAACCGGAGAGGTTTTAGTCCGTAGGATGAACAACAATCATACCATAGGCTAGCTTCTAGGGTTTAGCCTCTCTGATCTCGTGGTAGATCTACTCTTGTACTACCCATATCATCAATATTAATCAAGCGTGAGTAGGGTTTTACCTCCATCGAGAGGGCCCAACCTGGGTAAAACATCGTGTCCCTTGTCTCCTGTTACCATCTCGCCTAGACGCGATTCGGGACCCCCTACCCGAGATCCGCCGGTTTTGACACCGACATTGGTGCTTTCATTGAGAGTTCCTCTGTGTCGACATCTTTAGGCCCGATGGCTCCTCCAATCATCGACAACAATGCGGTCCAGGGTGAGACTTTTCTCCCCGGACAGATCTTCGTATTCGGCGGCTTTGCAATGCGGGCCAATTCGCTTGGCCATCTGGAGCAGATCGAAAGCTACGCCCCTGGCCATCAGGTCAGATTTGGAAGTTTAAACTGCACGGCTGACGTCCGCGGAGACTTGATCTTCGACGGATCCGAGCCATACCGAAGCGAGCCGCTGTCTCGATGGGCATGATTTAGCTCGCCATCGAACAAAGGCTCGAGGCCGCACCCGTGTCCGCTCCGACCCTTAGCTCGGAGCCGACTGCGCCAATCGAGGACGGGTGGCTGGACACCACCTCGGGGGCTGCAATCTCTACGGCGATCGAGCCGAACACCAGCTTTGTCCTCTGCTAAGCTCGTGACTCCAAGGTGCCGGACTCCTCTCCAACTCAGAACCTTCCGCGCCCCTGCCGATCGAATCCGATTGGGCGCCAATCATGGAGTTCGCCGCCGCGGACATCTTTCAGCACTCGCCCTTCGGCGACATTCTGAATTCACTAAAGTCTCCCTCTTTATCAGGAGAGCCCTGGCCGCACTATGGTCAGCAAGGTTTGGATACGGATGACGAAGAAATTCAGAGCCCACCCACCACCCACTTCGTAGCCACTGTTGATGATTTAACCGACATGCTCGACTTCGACTCTGAAGACATCGACGGTATGGACGACGATGTAGGAGACGAACAGGAACCAGCACCTATAGGGCCTTCGGACAACCACCTCATCTCACGATGTATACATGGTGGACACACCTAAAAGAAACGACGACAAGGAACAAAGGGACGCAACAAGGGATCGTTCCTCGAAAAGCGATCAAAGCGGCGTGTCGCCGCCCAAGCCCCACCTCCATAGAGACAAAGAGCCATACAGACCAGCCACAGAGCAGGGCGAACCGTGAGCGGCATTTAACATGCCATCGAGCAACCGTCCAAACAGGGCAACTTGGATGAACAAACCGAACAACCCGTCCCCGGCGAAAATAACAGTCCGGACGACCTCACTCTGGACAAGTTACTGGAGCAGAAGAACCTCCACAAAAGGCTCGTCGCCACTGCGCGTAGCCTGAAAAAGCAGAAGCGGAAGCTCAAAACAGCGGAAGATGCACTCAGAATTAGATGGAGCAAAGTACTCAACACCGCAGACAAATATGGCGACAGTCGCCACACAAAGAGCTATCCGAAGCGAAAATTACTGCCAGAATTTGATGAGGAGGACTTAGAGCCCCCGCAATCAAAAAATAAGGAAGCCACCCGGTCGGGTGAACAACCCATGGCCAACATAGAGCGGCAAAGGGCGCCGCACACAAGCCGGCACGCGATCCGCACTAGGATTCACATCAAAAAGACGGCCCAACTAGATCTATCTACGGGCCAAGAAAGCAAGCTCTAGTAAGCAATGCAATGCATCAAGTATCCGAACATCACGGTACACCCAAATATAGGGGTGCCGCACACCCCCTATGTTTCACCGATGAGGTCTTTGGATCATGAATTTCCAACGGGATTCAAGCCCGTAAACATAGAGGCATCTGACGGAACAATGAGACCACTGAGTCTGGATTGAGGATTACATCCTCCACATACACATGGCTAGAGGAGATGACCTCCACGCCATAAAATACTTACCCCTCAAGCTCAAAGGGCCAGCCCAGCATTGGCTTAAAAGCCTTCCCGAAAACACCATTGGAAGTTGGGAAGAGCTCGAGGATGCTTTTCGGGCAAATTTTCAAGGGACCTATGTCCGACCTCCGGATGCAGACGATTTAAGTCACATAACTCAACAACCCGGAGAGTCAGCCCGGAAATTCTGGAACAGATTCCTTACTAAAAAGAACCAGATAGTCGACTGTCCGGACGCGAAGCCTTAGCAGGTTTCAAACACGTGTCGAGACGAATGGCTCGCCAGACACCTCGGCCAAGAAAAGCCAATAACAATGGCCGCATTAACAAGCCTCATGACCCGCTTTTGCGTAGGAGAGGATAGCTGGTTGGCAAGATGCAGACTAGCGACCCATGTACATCCGAAGTTAGGGATGGAAACGGGAAACTGTGACGCAGCAAAGACCAGCGCCGGACCAAGGGAAACAGCCCGAAGAGCACGGCAGTCAACGCCGGATTCAAAAGCTCTCGGCAGAATCAGAAAAAGCTGCCCCTCAAGGATAACAGGGACGAGCTATCTAACCTAAACAAAATCTTGGACAAGATATGCCAAATCCACAGTACTCCCGGGAAGCCTGCAAACCATACCCACAGAGATTGTAGGGTCTTCAAGCAATCCGACAAACTCAACGCCGAACACAAGGGGCTCGACACACCAAGCGAGGACGATGACGAACCCCACAAGCAGAGCAACGGAAAACAAAAGAATTTCCCACAAGAAGTCAAAACAGTAAACTCACTTCACGTGACAAAAGGGAAAAACAGAGTGGCGCCTATAGAGATACGCGCCATACGGCCTATCCCAGAGGAGTCCCGCTACTGGTTGTTAAAACCAATCACCTTCGACCATCAAGATTATTCTAGAAGTATCCGGAATGCAGGCTGGACTGCCTTGATATTAGATCTGATAATTGATGGACTCCACTTTACACAAGTCCTAATGGACGGTGGCAGTGATCTAAACCTGCTATATTAGGACACAATCCGCGAAATGGGGATAGACCCAACAAAAATTCGCCATAGCAACACTTCCTTTCAAGGGGTAACACCAGGCCCAGATGCCCATTGTACGGGCTCTCTCCTGCTAGAAGTTATGTTCGGTTCCGCCGACAACTTCCACCGCGAAAAGCTAACCTTCCACATCGCCCCATTTACAAGTAGCTATCAAGCACTACTAGGACGCGAAGCTTTCGCCCGCTTTAACGCAATACCGCATTATGCATCTCTTACACTTAAAATGCCCGGTCCACGAGGCATCATCTCATTAAAGGGAAATATCGAGTGCTCCTCGAGCGCAGAAGATTGTGCGGCTGCCTTGACAGCCACACACTAAACCGGCTTCACTAATCAAAGCACCTAAACAGGTCGTTCAGACCCCGGACATGGCTAGACGAGTCCGGCGTAAACATACAAGGGCTTACTAGCCGCATACCCCCGTACAAGGGGCTCCGCGCATGTACAACAAGAGACAATAAAGCTCAATTTTATTCATTTTTTGAATTGTACTTTGTTTATTTAATATAACGTATATTTTCGCACGATCTTTTTAACTAAGTTCCTCTCTTTTACAGATGAACACCGTGCTACACCCGTCCAGGATACGACACAACGGAGACACAGGCGCAGACGTGCAGTAGGGACCCGTTCCAAGGATTCTTTTTAGATTAAGACCCTGCGTAAACCTTTTTTACTGTCTCTTGTTGATACACATCCCCCGGTTTCGTGATATAACCGAGGAGGAGGCTGGCGTCTTGGCATGTGGCCACGCTGTAATTTTATGGCGATGCACGGACACCGTGGGGCTTATTACCAAGGGCGTTATTCGGCCTGTTTTCATAAAGACCGAATACCTTAGGGAGGTCTCGGCGTCGCGAGTTTGGCCTTATATGCATCAGCTCCGAATCATGTCTTTGGTCAAATGTTGGGTTTGCCCGGCTTCTGTGTTTTGCTGCCTTACGTTCCGCTCTATCGGCCAAGGCGGCACCAGGAGAACTACTGCGATTGTGCCCCGGTTCGGCCAGGCGAGCACCTCAGTAGAGAAAGCCGAAAACTGACTGTCATGATATAGCGTGAGACTGGTCAACCACTCGATGACCCGACGGAATATGTAGGATTCCTCTGCATTAACGAAGGGCCATTTCCCGGCCAGGCACACACGCGCCCCGAATTCGGGTAAGCGCGGTGCCCCTAGGGGCTATATAGTAGCCCCACTGTCAAACTCCTATGGTTAAGTGAAAGTGATAAAACATTATAGTCCGGTTGCCTAGTTCGCTGCGCTATCACCTCCTTAATAGGACCAAGATGTTGGATCAAGTGTGAAAATGGGCCTTTATAACACCCCGCATTATATGCGTGAATGTCAAGACTGCCATCTTTCAGTTATATATACATATACATTAACGGCCAGACAGAGGTATTTTAATTCTTGAAGGAACAAGTATAAAAGCTTTTATATTCCCTCGAAACATTGTTTTACAATAATACATGTTATTCGAACATAATATCCTTCGAGCATTGCGTCTCTATTAAACGAGCGCCCTGCAGAACTTCCTGAAAATAGTGCTCGGCAGGTACTCGGCTCCCGTCCGAATCTTGGGATGCAACAGCGACGGCCTTCATCTCCGCCCAAGATATCTTGACACGGGCAAGAGCCATCCGTGCACCCTCTATGCGCGCTGACCTCTTCATCGCATTGATATGCGGCACCGCACCAAGGAACTGCTGCACCAAGCTACAATAACTCTTCGGCTCGGGCCTTTCCGGCCACAGATGACTCACGACATACTTCATGGAGAGTCCGGATAACCTATTCAGCTCCGCCCATGCGGCCAAACGATCGGTTAATGGAAGTGGGCGCTCTGGATTGTGGAACTGCGACCAAAAAAGCTTTTCTACTTCGTGATCCTTTTGATCTTGGAAGTGTTCGGCCGCGTCCTTGGCACTCGCCGCCAAGTCCAGATACGTGTCCGCCGCACTCCACAGCCGGTCCAACAGAGCATGTTTAGGATCCCCGAACTTCATCCGCAGCATAAAGGGCTTTCCAGCCGCGATATCTCCTACCGACGTAGCTCCTCCTTCATAGCTCTCATCGCAGGCGATCATCCTTGGCCTCGGTAGTGGCCTTCTTCAGTCCTTCGTTCGCCCGATCTTCTTTTTCAAGAAGCTTGCAGCGGTCGGCACCATTCTTCAACTTCACAGCCATCTCGGCCATTTCCTTCTTGCTTCGGCAGTGAGCAGCCTGTTCGGCTTTCAGCTCTTCAGCCGCCTTTAAGGCAGCGTCATCGCTTTTCCTGGCTTGCTCCTTGGCTCGGGCAAGTTCCGCCCGAAGGTTCTCCACGGCAGCGGCACCATCTGCATCAAGCACACATGTTGTAAGATACGGGCATCAAGCTCCTCTTACCAGGTGTCTTCGGAGAAATTACATACCTTGTGCCTCGTCAAGCCGCTTGTTGACAAGTGCGATGTCGGCATCTGCCACGTCAAGTTGCCGCTTTAGCTCGGTGAATTCATCAGTCCGGCTAGCCACCGAACACTTCGCCACCTACATACGAAGGGCGACATATTATACCTGGGATTATGATCCTCGGCGCGCCGTCATTTTTTACAATGCACCGAGTCTCAGGGGCTACTATCTACACAGGGCGCATCTTATATATGCGGAACTGTCAAAAGGTACATCATTTTGCGTACCTCAAAACTCCGTCAAGAAACTCCTGATGGCCTCGTACAACCCGCTCTCCGCGGATGAAATCCTTTCAATCACCGTACCCATCAACGCACGGTGTTCTTCTGAGATAGACGCTCGCCCGAGCAGATCCTTTAGCCCCTCCGACCGTGCACCGGATGGTGCCGGACTCGTCCGATGGCCTTTTTCGAAGGCCGGACGCGGAGGACCTTGGGGGGCCATACGATTGCCTTCCGGCCCTGCCGGATTCGGAGAAACCCTCCGTGACGACACCTCAGGGTCGCCCGCCTCGCAAGGCGGTACGGCAGGGGGAGGCGTTCCGCTCTCCATCATCTCCGGACGAAGATGAGCTCTGCTGAGAAGGGCTGAGATCCGAACTACAAGGTAAAATTTCGGTTATCTTCCTCAGAAATAGAATAGGGATGTCTCTTATTTTAAAACTCCCCTCTCTAGTTATGGCTTGGTGGAGGGCTGATCCCTTTGGGGGCACAGTGCGGTCGAGGCATCCCCCGGCGCATGACCCTCTGGCGAACATTTCTTCCCCCGCTTTGAGACCATGGTCTCCGGGTCTTCAGAGGCGGTCCTCTTCTTCCCCTGGACAGAGGAATTCTCGATTCCTCCTTTCCTGACAGCCTCCTTCGGGGTGGCGGTAGGTTCCCTGTTCCCCCCTTCGCCTTCTTCCAAAGGCGCAACCTCCAGCATCTTGGTTAACACGGGATCCGGCGTGGTCTCAGGGAGGGGGGCCGGACACCTGATTAGCTTTGCTTTCGCTATCCACTCTTGTTTAAGGGACAACTCTTTTAAGGGCAATTTTATGATAAATATACGGATAGCGTGTTTGGGTACAGGGCTACTTACTTGAGTATCCGGGCGATTGCAGCTCAGACCCGCGTCTTCGGTCGAGTCCGGACACATTGCTTGTGATCCGAAGAACAATTTGTACATCTCCATGGGCATCGCGCCCATAAAATGTTGGAGGGCTCATGGTCCCTCCGGATTAAACTCCCATAGGTGGAGGGGGTGACGTTTGTAGGGCAGGGTGCGGCGAATCAACATGACCTGCGGCACTACGACCAGATTGATGTCTCTTTCTAGGAGATCTCGAATGCGGCCCTGCAACAAGGGCACATCCTTGGACGGCCCCCAATTAAACCCTCTATTGACCCATGACGCTAGCTGTGGTGGGGACCCGAGCGAAAGGCAGGTGGCGCCACCCACTTGGTGCCCCTGGGAGCTGTGATATAAAACCACTCTCGTTGCCATAAGCTGAACTCCTCTTGAAAAGAGCCCTGGGGCCATGGAGCGTCAACATTCTTGCTTATGACAGCACCTCCAAGACTTTTCTGCGTGCTGCCCTCAATCATCTTCGGCTCTACTTTGAAGGTCTTGAGCCACAATCCAAGTGAGGAGTAATATGGAGGAAGGCTTCGCACACGACAATGAACGATGAGATGTGGAGGATGGACTCGGAGCCAAGTCGTGAAATTCCAACCCATAATAAAACATGAGCCCCCTCACGAAGGGGTCCGCTGGGAAGCCCTAGCCCCGAAGGAAGTGAGACGCGAACACCACACTCTCACCAAAGCTTGGGAGTGGGAATAACCTGCCCTTGAGCAGGAAGCCTATGCGAGATTTCACGGTTAGATACCAGCATCTCTTAGCTTTAGCACGTCTTCTTCAGAACGGAGGAAGGCATCCACCGGCCTTGAAGGTCGGAATCGGACATCATCGAAGGTCCGAAGCGCCTGAATCTGGAGCTTTGGGTGTTGGAACTCAAGGTGAGAGGCGGATTCCATTGATATTGAAAGAAAGGAGTCGAGCCTTGGTCTCTTTATAAAGAGGTTGAATACCAAGAGCCCTCCCCGTGACCGTTTGGGACTCGCCTTCGATAGAGGAGACATACCAACGGGTGATGACCCACAAGTATAGGGGATCTATCGTAGTCCTTTCGATAAGTAAGAGTGTCGAACCCAACGAGGAGCAGAAGGAAATGATAAGCGGTTTTCAGCAAGGTATTCTCTGCAAATCTTGAAATAAGTGGTAACAGAGATAGTTTTGTGATAAGGTAAATTGTAACGAGCAACAAGTAACAAAAGTAAATATGGTGCAGCAAGGTGGCCCAATCTTTTTGTAGCAAAGGACAAGCCGGAACAAACTCTTATATTAGGAAAAGCGCCCGAGGACACATGGGAATATCGTCAAGCTAGTTTTCATCACGCTCATATGATTCACGCTCGGTACTTTGATAATTTGATATGTGGGTGGACGGTGCTTCGGTGCTGTTCTTACTTGAACAAGCATCCCACTTATGATTAACCTCTATTGCAAGCATCCGCAACTACAACAAAAGTATTAAGGTAAACCTAACCATAGCATGAAACATATGGATCCAAATCAGCCCCTTACAAAGCAACACATAAACTAGGGTTCAAGCTTCTGTCACTCTAGCAACCCATCATCTACTTATTACTTCCCAATGCCTTCCTCTAGGCCCAAATAATGGTGAAGTATTATGTAGTCAACGTTCACATAACACCACTAGAGGTTAGACAACATACATCTCATCAAAATATCGAACGAATACCAAATTCACATGACTACTAATAGCAAGACTTCTCCCGTGTCCTCGTGGAACAAACGTAACTACTCACAAAGCATATTCATGTTCATAATCAGAGGGGTAATAATATGCATAAAGGATCTGAACATATGATCTTCCACCAAGTAAACCAACTAGCATCAACTACAAGGAGTAATCAACACTACTAGCAACCTACTAGCACCAATCCCGGACTTGGAGACAAGAATTGGATACAAGAGATGAACTAGGGTTTGGAGATGAGATGGTGCTTGGTGAAGATGTTGATGGAGATTGCCCTCTCCCGATGAGAGGAGCGTTGGTGATGATGATGGCGATGATTTCCCCTCACGGAGGGAAGTGTCCCCAAAGACAGCTCACGGAGCCCTAGATTGGTTCCGCCAAGGTTCCGCCTGGTGGCGGAGTCTCATTCCGAAAGGTTGCTTATTATTTTTTCTCATCGAAAGACTTCATATGTGAGAAGATGGACGTCTGAGAGCCACCAGGGGGCCCACGAGGTAGGGGGGCGCGTCCCAGGGGGGGCTCCCCCCACCCTTGTGAGCAGGGTGTGGGCCCCCTGGCCTTCATCTTTGGCGACGATTTTTCTTTATTTATTTTAAGGTATTCCGTGGAGTTTCAGGACTCTTTGAGTTGCGCAGAATAGGCCTTCAATATTTGCTCCTTTTCCAGCCCAAAATTCCAGCTGCCGGCATTCTCCCTCTTCATGGTAAACCTTGTAAAATAAGAGAGAATAGCCATAAGTATTGTGACATAACGTGAAATAACATCCCATAATGCGATAAATATCAATATACAAGCATGATGCAAAATGGACGTATCAACGGGCACGATTGGGTTACCCACGCCCGTATTGATGAGAATCCCGGAATAAGGGGACACGATCTCTGCTTCTACAAGACGTGCCAAGGAAATCGCCTCGCTAAACGCGCTGAGGTGGGACAGTAAAACGATTCGAATAAAGGCTTGGCCGTGGTGTGATGTCATGCTGCGAAATACGTCAGCAAATTGGTTTTGTGTAAATATTATTCTCTTACGGTGGTATGTGGAACTTATTTTGCAGAGACGGACACTATCCTTGTGTTCAAAATCTTCTATGAAGTATTCGGAGGAGGAACCTTCCTTGCAATGCCGAAGACAATATGCGTGCCGGACTCGTCGTCATTGAAGCCTGGTTCAGGGGCTACTGAGGGAGTCCTGGATTAGGGGGTGTCCGGGGGGCCGGACTATAACCTTCGGCCGGACTCCTGGACTATGAAGATACAAGAGTGAAGACTTCGTCCCGTGTCCGGATGGGACTTTCCTTGGCGTGGAAGGCAAGCTTGGCGATATGGATATGCAGATCTCCTCCCATTGTAACCGAATCTGTGTAACCTATCCCTCTCCGTTGTCTATATAAACCGGAGAGGTTTTAGTCCATAGGACGAACAACAACCATACCATAGGCTAGCTTCTAGGGTTTAGCCTCTCTGATCTCGTGGTAGATCTACTCTTGTACTACCCATATCATCAATATTAATCAAGCAGGAGTAGGGTTTTACCTCCATCGAGAGGGCCCTAACCTGGGTAAAAACATCGCGTCCCTTGTCTCCTGTTACCATCCGCCTAGACGCACAGTTCGGGACCCCCTACCCGAGATCCGCCGGTTTTGACACCGACACGCGGGGTTACTGCGACTTTCCCCGCTTCGTTCAAATTTTGCACAGTGCACGTTTACCGTGCCAACTCAATTCGAATCCCGTTTATATTATACTATTTTTTTCAGGAGGGGTCCATTTTCAATTGGAATTACATTCTATATACATCATTTTTTATATATACTTTCAAAAATACAACAAAGAATTCTACTCCTTTATATGTATAATATGATTTACAAATACAACAATCTCGAAATCTTAAGGTTGAATTCGAAAAATTTAACCAAATTATGTTCTACTAAAATGTATGGATAAGTAATATCTACATATTAAATAACATAGATGTGCGTGAATTCATATGAGTATGCATGTTTGATAGATCAATTTTGGTTCGAGTATGGATTACATGTATCATCATCTCGAATTCAAATATTTGAATCCTTTTTCTTCACTCCTTTCACGCCCATCTCTCTCGCATGCATGCTCCTTCGTGTAGCTATCACTCTCTTTTCTCCAGCTCACCAAGACGCTCACTTCATGTTTCTCCTATCCTCGCAAACATGGTCTCTCGACGTCTCCCTTGAGAAGTGTCACACTCTCCCTATCATTATACATTACACGGTTTTCATTATCTCTCACGTCTCTACTGTTCTCTGGTATCACTCGGTACCCAAGCTTTCTTTTTCACCGCCAAACACAGTCTCCACTCGTCTTTCACTTTGTCTTTCTCTCTATGGGATTCTCTCACACACCCTATATGTCTCTACATATGACTCATACCACTAAAATTACTCTCTCTCTCTCCTATAGACACAACATTTGTTGCGGTCTCCTTTTCGTCTCCATCCCAGACTGACATTATTCATTTGTTTACTGATCAGACAACCCCAACTACCGTCTCCTCTCTCTCTCTCACAGACACACACACAACTCCTGCTTCCACTCCCCTTCCCGACTACCATCTCTCTCTCACACACACAAAACTCTCGCTTTTGCACCCGACTCGTATTTCTCTCACAAACATTTATCGACTGGCTAGCCTCTAGATAGGTTTATACACCCGCACACTCGTGCTTCCACCATCGCATACATGTCTCTCTCCCTCTCCTTGTATCTATGTAGCTTTTTCTTCCCTTCTTGAGACACGCCCTCTCGATCGTGCACACACACACTATCGCCTCATTTTAAGCTCATACCTATCGCACACACACTACTTGTGCCTTTGTCACACAAGCACTCCGCCCTTCTCCACTCTCCCTCTCTCTCTCACACACACATGGGCCTTTTGCAACAACTAGCAAGATGCCCATGCGTTGCACGGAACATCAAGATGCATTTGTATGAGTAGTTTATCTTGTGGGGCAAAAGGATGAACGAGGGAAGGCCTTATTTGCAAATGTGGAGAGGTGTGTGGGTATCTTTTTGCAAAATTGCCATAGTTTCCTTCCTATCCGTCAGATATAGATCAGACGGCCTATATTGCAGTATGGCAGGCACAAGATCATCACCAACAATGCTTTTTATAAGAGTAGGGATAAAAAATAGAGTTGGTGATGATGGTGGGCCTACCATCTACAATGTAGGTCGTCCGATTTATATCTGACGGATAGGAAGGAAAATATGGCAATTTACTCAAGACTCTTCACCTCATTTGCAGATAAGGCTTTCCTCGTTCATCGTTTTCTCCCACAAGATCTTGATGTTCCGTGCAACGCACGGGCATCTTGCTAGTAAGAGTAGAAATTAGACATATACCACTTCTAATCTTGAAACCAACAACATTCCTCCCTTATCTCATCAAAACCGCCAAAGGAATATATTTTGAGTGAAACATAACATATTTTTAGTGATATACGTATTTCAAAACTAGATTATTTTTCTATCAAATCGGTGAATATGTATTAATCTACTTTGATCATGTGGCAACGCATTGGCACATTGCTAGTAGTTATTATAATTTTTGGACACCAGACAAACGGTGGAGTACATATACGAAGAGAAGAGGCATACGACGACGCAAATGGCCTTCCTGGGTGACTTCGCACACATGAGTGTTACATAAAGGCGACGTTAACAAATAAACCCTAAAACCCTAGGCGCACGATTTGTTGCATTCACGGGTACCGGGTACGCGGTGGAGCACCTTTGTAGGAGTTGATGGTCGGGACCACAGGTGAACGACTTGGAGCGCGGTGGCTCGCCAGTTGCCACATATCGAGTAGCCACATTTAAAATATCGTTTTTTAGCGGGGTTAAGAGTTCTGATTTTCAATGGAACGTTATAAGTAGTAAGTAGTTTTTAGAACGATTGGTATGGAGCGAAAATGGAATTCATAGTACTACTTACCTCCTTGGCATATGGTTGTATGGGTTTATGTTGCGAGATGTTAAACCTGGTAGTTCTAGGGCAAATACTATGGTTTAGATTTAGATCTTTGGTTTTCAAGAATCGGAAGGAAACCCTTCCTTGATTAAAAAACTACTACCTCCGTCCTGGTTTACTAGTCCCCGTCGTATTTTGGGTCAAAGTTTGTCCATGAATTTTACTTGTAAAATGTGAATGGAAAACGAGATTTTGTTATACCCATACAAAAAAGGACTGGAGGGAGTGATTGCTCTGACACAGACGCGACCTCTCATAGCGCAGGCATTGAACCAGCGCGCCGGCCAAGAGGGCCGCACTCGCTGCAGGCCCGGCTAAGCACGCCTCCTCGCCGCATGCAACCAGCTTAAGACTGCGCCGCCTGCCTTCATTGATTCCGCGCGTGTGCCGGCAACACGTCCTTCCATAAGCCGGCAGGCATTTTAGAACAGAAAACATGACTAAAATATACTCATGGTCTTGACTTGTTGTGCTCGCACTAGTAGCAGGAACTAGTAGAGGTTTTTCTTTATTTATAACTCTCCTCACACTTTTTTTGGCTTTGAAGTGAATCATGGTTGTGGACATTATGTATGAATGTGCAGATATCTGTGAACATGAGTTTGATGTGGAGTTGAACTTGGAATGTCTGACTTATGGCGTGAACTATACCATGTCCAATGCTTTGTGCTGTAATTGTTTGGAAAGTAATTGCTGTTATTACATGACCAGAAAAAAACATTTTGTGCCACATCAAGAGATGCACAGGACATCACAACAGTATGAGCATCTTGTTGGATAAACATTTGAACCTAGCTATTATGAAGGAAAATTTGTATTGACAATAGTTTTAGATAGTAGGAGACGCCTAGCATGCTCTGCCTCTGCTAGCTTATTTCTGGCTTCTTCCATCTCTTCTTTGGCTAGGGTGAAGAGAGCATCTGATTGCTCTTTTCGCTTCTTCAGGAACTCAGCTACATTCTCAAGGGCTGCTGCACGCTTTCTTTCAGCCTTTAATAATGCTACGAGGACACGAACAGCTGACGACTCCACCTGGCTTGTGTGTAATCCAGCATCATTTGGGAATTTGCACCTTGTGTCTAATCTAGCATCATTAGGGAACTGGCACCTTGTGTGTAATCCAGCCTCATTTTGGAAACATGATCTCGAGGTTGACCATACTTCCCTCCTCGCAGAAACTGCATCCTGACATGAAGTTACTTCTTTTTTAGATCAATACTCAGAGAAACCTAGATCCATTTAGTAGAAGCGGATAGATGTAACTTCGGAGAAGTGAATTCAAAAGGAAAAGAAATATAAAAACAGACTACAAGGTGAGAACACCCACTTCCTACATCAAGTTAAAAACGAAAGCATTAGGATGATTAAGACTCTTTTTATTACACATCGAAGAACACCACGCTTAAGAGAAACATAAACTACAACATATACACATCGAAGAACACGAGGCTAAATGAAAGTAATTGAAAGGGTGTTACTTACCAAAGCTCGTTTTACAGGTTCGGTGCAGCTCCTCTTTAACTTGCCACGCTCCTTGAAGATGTCCCAAATATTCCGTGTTTGGTCTTCATTGCTCCTCTGCATGTTCACACTCGTGGTTTTAAAATCTCAACATGGCAAGAAAAATACTACTAGTAATACTCGCGCATCTTGTGGGTAACATTAAAGCACTCGTCTGCGATGTTAGAGCATCTCTAACAGAATCAAGAACGCTGACGCTTTAAAAAAGCATTTACTGATCTGAGATCGAGAAGTAGATACTAGAGAGTAGAGGATAGTTATCAGCATAGATAGATAAAAAAAGATAATTCAACTACTCCTCATCGTCTCAAGATCCTCCTCGGTGATGTCCTCCTCCGACATCCGACCGTAGGCGTGAAGATACCGATCGTCCGCCGATTCCTGTATGACGCTGCTCCTAGCCTCATGTTGAATTGAGCGTCCCGCTTTTAGCCTCGCTTGTCCTCGCGATAGGCGGCTCGCTCCGCCCTCCTCTTATCCCTCTCCGCTCCTTTGCTGGCGTAGAACTCGCTCGTTGATGATGTCCTGCGGGAAGTGTTGGCGCCACAGCGCCATGGCTTCTCGTCCATCTCGGTGATGCCGAGACGGTGCTCTCGCCTCCGGTTGTCGCGACGATCCTCGTCGGTGCTAAGCCCGTGGCGGCGCTGGCTCCTGCGCCGCTCAGCGTCGACACATTGGGGAAGTTCAATGTTCTATGAGGCCACCGAGGCGCCACGCCGCTGCGTCATATCGGTAACCGTTGCTGATGTATCGAAATTGCCGAGGCCGAGGCGCATCCTGCGGAACCGGATCTCGGCGGAGAAGCCACCGGAGGGGCGCGCGCGGATGCTACGTCTTGAGTTTGCGTTGGTTTTCCCCGAAGAGGAGAGGATGATGCAGCACGGTAGCATAAGTATTTCCCTCAGTTTTTGAGAACCAAGGTATCAATCTAGTAGGAGGCCACGCACAAGTCCCTCGTACCTGCACAAACGATAGCTACTCGCAACCAACGCGATTAGGGGTTGTCAATCCCTTCACGGTCACTTACGAGAGTGAGATCTGATAGAGATAATATTTTTGGTATTTTTGGTATAAAGATGCAAAGTGAAAAGTAAAAGGCAAAGTAAAAACAAAGCAAGTATAAAAGTGATGGAGATTGATATGATGAGAATAGACCCGGGGGCCATAGGTTTCACTAGTGGCTTCTCTCAAGAGCATAAGTATTCTACGGTGGGTGAACAAATTACTGTTGAGCAATTGACAGAATTGAGCATAGTATATCTAGGTATGATCATGTATATAGGCATCACGTCTGAGACAAGTAGACCGAAACGATTCTGCATCTACTATTGTTACTCCACTCATCAACCGCTATCCAGCATGCATCTAGAGTATTAAGTTAAAAACAGAGTAACACCTTAAGCAAGATGACATGATGTAGAGGAATAAATTCATGCAATATGATAAATACCCCATCTTGTTATCCTCGATGGCAACAATACAATACGTGCCTTGCAACCCTTTACATCGGGTAAGGACACCGCAAGATTGAACCAAATGCCATGCACTTCTCCCATTGCAAGAACTACCAATCTAGTTGGCCAAACCAAACGGATAATTCGAAGAGACTTGCAAATATAACTCAATCATACATAAAAGAATTCAGAGAAGATTCAAATATTATTCATAGATAAGCTGGATCATAAACCCACAATTCATCGGTCTCAACAAACACACCGCAAAAAGAAGATTACATCGAATAGATCTCCACGAGAGAGGGGAGAACATTGTATTGAGATCCAAAAAGAGAGAAGAAGCCATCTAGCTACTAGCTATGGACCCGAAGGTCTGAACTAAACTACTCACACTTCATCGGAGAGGCTATGGTTTTGATGTAGAAGCCCTCCGTGGTGGATGCCCCCTCCGGCGGAGCTCCGGAACAGGCCCCAAGATGGGATCTCGTGGATACAGGAAGTTGCAGCATTGGAATTAGGTTTTTGGCTCCTGTTCTGATCGTTTGGGGGTACGTAGGTATATATAGGAGGAAGGAGTACGTTGGTGGACCTTCGAGGGGCCCACGAGGCAGGGGGGCGCGCCCTGGGGGGGTGCCCCCCACCCTCGTGACCGCCTCTCTGGTTGCTTGGCGTAGGTTCCAAGTCTCCTGGATCACGTTCGGTGAGAAAATCACGTTTCCGAAGGTTTCATTCCGTTTGGACTCCGTTTGATATTCATTTCTTGAAATCTTGAAAAAGGAAAAAACAACAATTACAGGCTGGGCCTCCGGTTAATAGGTTAGTCCCAAAAGTAATATAAAAGTGGAAAATAAAGCCCATTATAGTCCAAAACAATAGATAAAGTAGCATGGAGCAATCAGAAGTTATAGATACGTTGGAGACGTATCAGCGGACGCCGCGGTATCCCCAAGTTTCCCGGTGACGCGGCGGCATGGTGGCGCGGCGACGGCGAGGCGAAAAAGAGCGGGGAGAGAGCGGTGGCGAGGCACAGAGCGGTGGCAAGGCACAGAGCGGTGGGAGGGCGTTGGATTTTATAAAGCGTGTCGGACGCCGCGCGCCAAAAATAGCGCACGCCCGGCCGCTTTTTCCCGCGCGCGCGCGATCCTTTCCCTACGTCTCTGCTATCTCTACTCTCTTCTCTATGGTTATATTTATTTTATATTTAATATTTAATATTTATCTCTACTTCCTTTACTGTCTACTTTTTTTTCTCTATACATTTTTTCTTGCAATATAGGCCGTCCGATTTATATCGGCAGATAGGAAGGAAACAAATGGGAATTTTGCAGAAAGATACCCATACCCCTCTCCAGATTTGCAAATAAGGCCTTCCTCGTTCATCCTTTTCTCCCACAAGATAAACTACTCATACAAATGCATCTTGATGCGTGCAACGCATGGGCATCTTGCTACTTCTAAAAACCTTTCCATCATTTGCCACACTACAGGTTGCAGATGAAAAACCTACCCAAGCACAGCGCGATATAGGAGCGATGCACAATTACTAGCTGATATTCTGTTGGACAATGGAGGCTATAACCAATTACTTTTACGGGAACAATAGCACCCAGGAAAATTGAAGGGTAGGTATGAACAAAATTGTAATCGCACATGTCTCGCTAAGTGATTCAATACACACATTACCAATCGAGGAGGAGAACGATGGTCGCGGCAGCCTCTGTGAGTCATGGTCGGCAACGGGAGTCGGTTCATTGTCCATGACGGTGGTACTTCTGCGCTTGGCGTCGGCCCGGGAAGCAGATCCGAGACCGTGGAAGACGATGCCGGGGAAGAGGCTCCGTCTACGACGACGACGGTGGACCGGCTCCAGTGCGGCGTACGAGGTCATCGATGAGGCAGATGCGTTGCGGTGGACGAGTGCGCCGATGTAAAGGGGAGGAGCACG
Source organism: Aegilops bicornis (assembly GCA_021605145.1). Taxonomy (NCBI): domain Eukaryota; kingdom Viridiplantae; phylum Streptophyta; class Magnoliopsida; order Poales; family Poaceae; genus Aegilops; species Aegilops bicornis. The sequence continues at coordinate 576,529,605 of CM038669.1, forward strand.
AAGGCTGCGGTGCCGTGGAGAAGTCTATTTTGCGGTGGGGATAGAAAATGGGGAGTATTCAGGTGTACTACTCTGGGTCTTTGAGGGTGGGGTTGGCTGGGTTGGGTGAACTGAAGTTCTGAAAACAGCCACCTACCAAGCGTCGTCCGTAGGCCTATTCCGAAGGCTATGATGGTAACTTCCCACTGCTCGAAACAGGATCGCGGGAGATTTTCCCGCCGACCTCAAAATTTTGTGACACTGGACTCCCCATGTGGCGTGTTGAGTGATTCGGCTAAGCAACTAGCGAGTAGTAGTAGTAAACTCTGCATATTAGGTTTGACCGAAGTCAAACTTCCTAAAGTTTGACCAAGTTTATATAAAAATATAAACATTTACCATAACAAATATGTATGATGTGGAAGTACATTTAATAATGAATCTAATGGTATTTATTTGTTATTGTATATGTTAATATTTTTTGATAGGGAAAACTTTGTTTTTGCCACTCTAGTTTTTGCCAACTTTGCTTATGCCACTCTAGAATTTGACATCTCACTTTTGCCACTGTTAGCTTTTGATAATACATCACAAATGCCATTCCATGGCAAAAATGATAATTTGTCATTTCACTTTTGCCACTCTTAGCATTTGACATGTATCACAATTGCCACTTGGAAAATTTTGTTTTTGCCACGGAAGGGCAAAAGTGATATATTGTCAAAAGCTAAGAGTGGCAAAAGTGAAATGTCAAATTCTAGAGTGGCATAAGAAAAGTGGGCAAAAACTAGAGTGGCAAAAACAAAGTTTTCCCTTTTTGTTATAAGCTTTCGAGAGTTTACAAAACTTGACTTTGACCAATGCTAATCTGTGAACTTAAATAAAAAGCGGAGGGAGTACACATTTGTTTTCTTAGTTTGTAGTGAACTAATCATTTGTTGAAATTGTGAAATAAATATATTAGGCTATTGACTTGAATGTAATGGTCTATACAATCCAATAGTTACAATCATTGTGAATCCCAAGATGTATACAAGGTCTATAGTACTTCACAACATGCTCAAACTCACATAATCCCAGTCAAATGAGAATCTAAATGCATTTCATAGTTATTACTTTGTAGGATGCAACAAAAACAACCAAAACTCTACATCAGCCATTATAGAAGCAACATTTTGACATATCCCATTGTGTGAATGAGACGTGCAGAGAGAGCTTTTGAAGATGGAGGAGATAGGGCGGGAAAGATTGTATGTATGTGGATGAGAGAGTAGGAGACAAACCTAACGAGACAGAGAGAGAGAGAGAGAGAGAGAGAGAGAGAGAGAGGAAGAGAGAGGAAGAAGTTAGGTCTGTGAGAAAGATGGAGACATGTAATATACATGAGATGCATGTGCATCCGGATTCTATATACGTGCAAGGAGAAGAGACAACATGTTTGATGAGAGAGCTGGAAAAACATGGACGAGAGGGGAAGGATCTCATGGGTTGAGGGATTGACAATTTTGTGCGGGGGAGAGAGGGATTGGTAATTTTGTGCAAGAGAGAGAGAGAGAGAGAGAGAGAGAGGGGGTAGGGGAGGAGTCAGTCACACGTCGTCACATCACCCTGCTTCCAAATGAGCCCGCATTCTCTAGCGCGGTGTGGTCGCCATCTTCGATCTGCTCGATGCCCTCTTTGAAGATTGAGGTGTTGTGCATGTTGGGGGTGCAAAGAAGCACAAGCGAGAGTGGTCGCCGTATAACCTTGGATGGGGATGAATTGTGTGCTCGGGGGAGTGTGCGTGTGTGTTGTGCTGCATGCGTGTGTGTGTGTGTGTGTGTGTGCGCGCGCGCATATGTGTGTGTGTCAGATATTGAGCGAAAACAAACCTAAGGAGAGAAATGGGTATTCACGAAGAGATTGTGCGGGCCTTGAGGTGGGCAGGGCCGAGTGAGGGTGTCAAAATGTGCGCGTTGATGCATGTGTTGCATGCGATCGTGCGAGGGACGGACGAATCGAGAGAGATGATTGTTGTGTTACGGATGCTCCTATCTGTCTCTGTCTCTCTCTCTCTCTCACACACACACACAAGTAAACTAGAAGACCGTTCTCTCATGTATACACAACGTATCGGCATCTCTCTATGTCTCACTCATGCATGATCATTTGCACATTCACACCTCTCTATGTCTGTATCACACGCACACCGTCTCCACATTGACCTTCCGCCACAAACACACATATGGACACATACACACGTTCTCTCTCAGTCACACACACAAAATAAGTATTAAAAAACTAGGGCGCACCTAAAACGTCCAAATCCAAATAAACACAAACTGGAGCTAAATTCAAATATATGGAAATATTGCAGCGTCAAGAACTTTCCCAGGAAAAAAACTTGAGTAATATTCGAGGATTGTTTTCACACACACAAAAAGGTTCGGTGGATGTCCTTCGAGCGCGACACGGTGACACACCGTTCGATCGACCGTGCGGCCGCGGTTCACATGCTTGCACATGATTCCGTATCGTGGTTGTGGTACTAACTTAAAAAAATTAATAAAAGCGCTGCCTAAGTCTAATGTTTACGTGTACTAGTACGGTTTTCTTTTAAGGGTTTGCTATTTCACATCTAGATGTGAAATATTATCTCACATCTAACTCACTCACCCTTGATTTATTTAAAGTCTTCCACACACGCACGCAAGATTTTTAAAGTCTCCCATGGATTTTAAGGGTGAGGGAGTTAGATGTGAGATAATATCTCACATCTAGATGTGACATAGGCAGACCCTTTCTTTTAAGTTTGACCAACCTTATATAAAACTAAAGTAAGCTCCCATACGCGCACTCATCAATATGCCGCCGCCGCCGTTGCGCATTCGGGCGCCCGCCTGCTCCGGCCAACAATTTCTCGCCCATCACCGCCGTGTCGCCGCCATCCCTATGCCATGAAGCCGAAGGCTCGCCCGCTCATGTCGTCTGCAGTCCCTCCTCGCCAAGCCGCCGCGCTGCCAAGCACGGGAGCAGCTGGTGGAGCCGCGTCTATGCACGTAGCGTATGAAGAGGAGGACGAGCGCGTGCTCTAGCACGCCGGCGAAGAGGAACTAGCGTGTCATTGTCGTCTCCGCCCGCGCGGAGGAGGCGCGCATGGTGGCTGTCGTGGCGGAAGCCGGTCATGTGGCGTCGAGCCCGCAAACCGGGTGCGGATGCGGAATCTACCTTCAAGACCTTGAATGCCACGTGGATCCTGCAATCTGAAGGAGCAATTTGGGTTAGTCGACTCATGTGAGCCGTTTGATGCAACATGGATGGCTAGAAGGGCTTCTTCCACCTCTTATGCCGTCTTCTTCCTTCGCTCCGCTGAACTTCTTTCACAAATCGACTGACCCAAATTATACTACTAGTACGAACGTATTAAGTACAGTAGGAACACGAAGATACGAGCAGTAGCACCAACTGCAAGAAGAACAGTAGTAAGACATAGTACTAGTACTACTGTACGTACTAAAGAGTTCAAATAACGAGAAAGAACATAAACATAGTTCTGCTGGGGCCTCAGCACAACACACCCTTGAAAATAAACTAAGCAACTAGTCCACTTGACACTGTAGTAGAACCAGCATGAGCGGCGACATCGCCACCTACTCGAGTCCGAGTCCACGTCCTCGACTTCGTCCTCGTCCCTCTTCCTCTTCCTCTTCACGACGCTTCTTTGCTTGAACTGCGCTGGGCTCGCTTCTTCATCCAACCCATGTAGATATTTAAACAAAGGTAGGCATCCATTGCTGCGTCACGAGGATGTGATCTTCATCTAATGTCTTTGACTCCCATGCATGATGAAACTCGTGATGAGGTTTCTTCATTTAAGCGTCTGAAGGATCAATCATGGCTGCTTCCTGTGGTCAGCATTGAAGGTTGAGAGGAGGACACCAGGCTTGCCTATACGGAGATCGAAGGGCTGGCCTACAACGAGACCTACCCGACGTGGGACATCTCTGCTGCTTTTAAAGCCTACGATGTGAATTTCACTCTTTTGTCCTTGAGGAAGTTCTTAAAATCCTGGCACTCAACGTCGGCATGGCATATGTGGTAGACCAAGCAAACATTATGTACGCAAACCTGGATCACGGCGGGCTTCTTCCTCTCTTCGTCCTTTAGATCCTTCTCTCGTCCTAGGACTGTGGTGTACTCAACATCTAGCCCAGCGACCCACTCATCCGTTGAACTGTTGAACATGCGTAGGAAGCGAGCAAGCCATGCTTTCACCGTTGCGGATCCACGTGTGTAGATGAAGATGGATTGATCGCCGTGATGGCTCTAACCTGGTACTCAGCGGCGACCATGGAGATTTGGGAGGCCATGGATTTTGGAGGAGGGTTAGGAGAAGTTGAACTGTTGTACCCCGCAAAAACTGGGAGCGAACTAATGTGAAAGGACGGACGACTGAGCGAACTGTTGTGAGGTAGAAGACGAGGACGAGTAGGGCGTGCGAACAGCGTGGGGTTGCTGGCTTTCTGGTGTATAAACGGCTGCAAGCCCCTAAGAGTTCTCGAGAACTATGCGGGACCCACTAGATGTCATGTCTACTAGACCCATATCGTAGGCCTGACGGTATAGCTTCTGCCTGTTTGCACGCCATGCTGGCGCGTGGATGTAACTTCACTTAATTCCGTCAACCGTCGCTCCTCCCACGACCTCGGCCTCCCTCGCGCGGTCGCGCCCTTTGAGACTTCGACCGGCTATAAATGAGCAATTTTTTTGCCTACTCCGCATGCATGATACTCCCTCTGGTCCTTTTTACTCCCGTCAATAGTTTGCAAAGTGTTTGACCAAATATATACTTTTTTTTGAACACCACCTTATCTTAATTAACCAGCCACACTAGTACACTCATTCGATACAATATTCACCACCACAGTGATGCGTTTTTACAAGAATACCATCTAATCTATTGTCAAAGCTATACTTAGCGATTAAGTGTGCCACCTTATTGGCCGAACGGCTAATCTTTGACAATTGAAGATTGTTGATCAACTTCGAGATGCTCAGCGCTTTCATTTTCAGGTCACGCATAGCAGACCTGTCATAGTCCCCCGATGCAAGAAACGCTACCACAAAAGCGCAATCAGTCTCTAAAATTACAGGATTATGAAGAGAAATACCTATGTAGAGACCGGCAATGCAAGCCCTAAGCTCCGGTTCCTCCACGCTTTGACAGGCATCAATGAAATCCCACGACCAAATTTATACTAAAAATATCAATATCTACAATACTGATTATAATGAGTATAAGAACTACGTTTTATAATGAGTGTAAAAATATTGATTTGACATTGTGAATGTTGATACTCCCTCCGTCTAGGTGAGTAAGTCATCTTAGGCTGTGCACCGTGACCAAGGAGGAGGGAAAAGCGAGAGACATTAATGTTTATTTGCTAATTAAATAGTATTGCATGCAATGAACTAACCCTTGCATGTCATGTTTGATAGTCTCAGGTCATTAAAAGCATGCACACCCTCATCTCTTATTGGTTGATATGTCAAGAAACAAGAAAGCGAGGTAGAAGTTAATGCACCGCGCCTATGTGTTTTGGGATTATTTGGTTTTCGTAAGATGACTTACACACCTAGCTATTAGAGTACCACTACCTCCCTTCTAGTTTAAAGGGCTCGACTCAAAAATTTCACCTACTCTTAGCAAGATAGTAGAGGCGGTGGAATAGTTTTTGAAGTCTGCAAAAGTACTCAACTAATGTTGCCGTTCTTCACAAAAAAATGTGTTTACCAATGCATGCATGAACACTAGTTACTCTAACCCCCCTCTCTTCTTTAATTCTTTGCCACATCAGCATGTTTGCTATTCCCTGTGCATGATACCAACTAAGATACCACCATTATGGCCAGCCTTAATCATCGCATGCAATATGAACATGTGTGGGGCGTGTATGTTTTTAATGACTTGAGACTATACCTAGCCCGGCATGCAAGATGACTTATTATGCACCGTTCCCCATACCTGCAGGAAGCCCGTTCGTCTCCAAATCTTTTCCTCTCCATGTGTGGAAACAATATGCCTGCCAAACTCTCCTTCTCCCTCCGGTGGTCCCACCACTCCACCCCGTGTGAAAAAATCTGCATGCATGACCCTCCTCCCCCCACGCTCGTCCAATCCGTTGTGACCAGCAATATTTCCACCCCTTTGCTCCCCCGTAATTTACTCCAACAAATATGCCAACGTAGCTTTTACTTAACTTCAGTTGCATTGGGTCACTGACATACGGGCCTAGCAGTAACCTGGCCCACATGTCGGTGATTTAACCAGACCTTGATTAAGTCATTGCAGCTCAGTCCATATCTTACGTAGGTGTGCCATTGCTCGCTATAAATATTGTACCTCCCACGAAATCGCTATCTCCTCCCCCTCATGTTCACGTTCATTGCTATCTCCTCCCCCTCCCTCTCACGTCGACCACCATGGCATCGCCCCTCCCAAGCCCTAGGAGCCCCTCGCTGCACCACGCGGACGGTCATGCATCGTCGTTCCGTTCCTCGCCGCCACTAGTCGAGGAGGACGCGTCGGTGTTCCGCTCCTCGCCGCTACGCGACGCGTCGCCGTTCCGTTCCTCGCCGCCACTAGTCGAGGAGGACGCGTCGGTGTTCCGCTCCTCGTCGCGACGCGACGTGTCGCCGTTCCGTTCCTCGCCGCCACTAGTCGAGGAGGAAGCGTCGGTGTTCCACTCCTCGCCGCGACGTGTCGAGGTGGACGCGTCGGCGTTCCCAATCTCCGCAGCACGCGCGTCGGAGGACGCGTCGGCTCCCCGCTACGAGGAGAACACCGCGCCGCCCGCCAAGCCCCCCAGCCTTGAGGAGCTTTGGCAAGAAATGGATGTCGCCTTGTGGGAGGCTTTGCCTCCAGCAGAGCGCGCCAAAATAGAGGCGGAGAAGAATGCCGAGGAAGAGAAGCGCGCAGCGCAACAAGCTTTCTGGGGAGATCTATGTCGGCGTCCGAGAGAGTCAAGCAATTGGTTCTTTGGCATAAGGCTCGTGCGAGGTCCGTGAGGGTGGCGGAGGGCGCGTGTCGGCATACGAGTGCAGTCGGGCCCAAAGCGCGTCATCTACGCTTGGCGATGCGTGGACGGTGCACGCTTCCAGCCAGGAGGAGTACTGTTGGCGCGGATCACCAAAACCGGTGAGATCGCGCTTCGCCGGCAAGCCATTAATCAGCACCTCGCGAGTTGCGAGGCTGAGGAAGAGGCGTTGTGTCGTTGCTGGGAAACAACCACGCACGGGGCACTTCGTGGCGGCGCCGCAAGCGCTCCTGCGAGCGTCGTGGCTTTTAGGAGGAGTATAATTTTTGTTTCGTAAGGCGATCTCATTAGTTTTGGGACGCAAATGATAAATCCTGAACGTTCAGGAATTTTTAGCGTCCTTAATTAAGTATGTAAAAGGGAAAGTTTGGAAGCGTTGTGTATTATTACGCATTTTGCAAGTACGTGCATATAGCACAAACTTTACTATAGACTATCGGACTACACGTCTCTCTCGATATATGCTTGCATACTTTTCTACTCCCTCCATCCAGGTCAATAAGTCATCTTTGGTTGTGCACGGTGACCAAGAAGGAGGGAAGATTTGTACACCTAGACGGAGGGAGTACTACGATTATTTATGTACGTGCAAATGCACGTTTAAACATTACGATGCGGTTTTTGTAAAAGTAGAAAAACAACACTAGTCTAGCTTGTGAAACGATTCCAACGTGAGTACTACTACTAGTAGGAGTACCAGGGGCCAATTCTTTTAGGCTTCTAGATTAGTAATCCCATAACTACTACCCGTCCTGGTTTATTGGTCCCCATTGTAATCTGTGTCAAATTTTGATCATAAATTTAACTAATGAAATGTTAGTGCATGTCACATACACTACTCCATCCGTCTAGGTGAGTAAGTCATCTTAGGCTGTGCACCGTGACCAAGGAGGAGGAGAAAACGAGAAACGTTAATGTTAATTTTCTAATTAATAGTAGTGCATGCAATGAACTAACCACTGCATGTCATGTTTGATATCTCAAGTCATTAAAAGCATGCACACTCTTTATCTCTTATTGGTTGATATGTCAAGAAACAAGAAACGAGGTAGAAGTTAATGCACCGCGCCTAAGTGTTTTGGGATTCTTTGGTTTTCGTAAGATGACTTACACACCTAGATGCACCGCGCCTAAGTGTTTTGAGTAACATTTTATCAGTTAAATATTTGGTCAAAATTTAGCACAAATTACAATGGTGAGGAATAAACCAGGACGGAGTAGCAGTTTAGAAGCCTAAATAAATGAGTGAGGCGCCTTATTGTTACTCTCCACTGTGACTAGTCTTGTGGGAAAAGCTGGGGAAGCCGCCAAAAGAACTGGCCCTAGGAGTAGTAGCTAGGGATAGAGTGTGGGAGATGAACCGGAGAAAGTAAATGCAGAGAGATGAAATGCAAAAAAGACGGAGGGATGTGATGGTTGCTTGTCCGTTTATTTTACCAGGCCACTTATTACTTGTAGTGGTTGGGTTTTGTGATACGACGGCTTTATCGCCGCCACAGTGAGAGGTGAGACTCCCGTGCAGCGCCGCCCTCTACACTTTTGTACTACATAGGTCGTGGTTTATTAGTCCCCCATTGAATTTGACTGAAGATTTAACTGACAAAATGTTAGTGCATGTCAACAAAAACTATATCGTTGGATTCGTATTTGAACATAGTTTTGAATGATATAATTTTAGGTGACACGCATCAGTATTTATCGTACTATATATAATGTTATTTCAATTTTTGGTCGTACTAATCTATAGTAGTAAGGTGCCCGTGCGTTGCAATCGAAGAGTGAAATGCATTGATCGGGAGTTGTTTATTTTGACAAAGGATGTGGGGTCATCTCACGTGTAATGGGTATCGATAGGTTTCTTCAGATATTATCTCATCTCTAGAGCTCACAAACATCCGGTGAAATAGATAAAAGGTATCTTTTGCAAACAAAAGCGTTCAACTGTTCAACTTTGCATCCAAAACTTGTGAAGAAATAACACTTATTGTGCTTTGCAAGAAATGATCTTTAAGAATTAGTTTTGAGTATCGATTGTTATACATGTTGGCTCTGAGATGACATGGCACTTTCTTATAGTCAATAGTTGGCTATACTATTAAGTAATATTAACCATGCCCTTATACACCTAGGCGGAGGGATTAAATCAGGATGACTTGCAAGGGCGGAGGAGATGTAAGAAATGGTTCATTGTAAGTCTTTCACGATCGTAGTAAAAATTCATACATGGAAGATTCTAGACTAAACCATAAACGGATACACTTTTATTCATGCGCGATACTCCAATAGAGCAAGATCCTGCATGGAAGTCTCCACATGCTTAGACAGCGGATTACATTGAGCGAAGACTAATGATCAACATTTAACTTGATAATGCGTATTTTTTAGAAGAACAGGAGGCTCCTCCCCGGTTCCATTATCATATGAAACCCAAAGTGTCTTACATCAGCTCACTGAGAGGAGCAGTTCAAAGGAAGGACTGCAGCGAAAGCCACTCAAGTTTAACGACAAGCTTACAGAATCAAAAGCGGCAAAGACACGGGCCATAAGCGCCCACACACACACTACATGTTTTCTAAGTGCACTTGATAATGCGTATGTCCAGGTGAACCTCCTTGGAGTCCCCGTGCACTGAGTCGGCGGGTAAAGGATAGAACGGATGCCATGGGTTTTCCAAGTCCACATTGGTGGGATAGTCCCAGCTCCTCAGATTCCAAGTCTGTCCGATGAGGCCGGTTTCGCCGCCCACGTGACCCGGAGGGGTGGTAACATTGACCTTGCACCCGTACATCTGCCTCGTGTCAGAACAAGACAAGATCAGCGGCGATGCCCTCGACGACGCTTACAAAGACGGGCGGCGGCCTGCGCTGGCCTCGCCCGGTGCCCACGATCAAGAGGAAGACGGCGTCGTCCCCCTCCGAGACTAGCGGCGGCGGTGATCCTCCAGCGACTCCGGCATGGTGAACCAAAGAGCACGTGTCGTACTTGATGTTCTCTGCCAAGGGCCAGCAGTGACCGCTGCACGCATCCATGAGGTGATGCACCATGTCCGCTGGCGAGCCACAAAACGGCATGGGGCACTCATAGCACTGGACGAAGGGCTCCTTGGAGGCATCGACCAGGCCGTCCATGAAACGGGAGTGGCTGTAGGGGACGTTGCGCTAGTTGAATATGTGAGCAAGTTACTACGAGATTTAATCCGAATAAGCACAAAATAAATCATGACGGCTATAACAGAGATGAAACTAATCATGTGGACTAGCATAGTAGTAGGACACAGAGTAGAAACATGAATTCTACCACGATTTCGAACAGGAAGGACAGAAACACATACTGTGCAACGGGAGCAGCACCGTTGGCGTTGAGGTTGTCGCCCATGTCGTTGAGGAAGAGGTTGCCGAGGTCGGGGAAGAAGTCGTCGTCGGTGAAGTCGTGTCTGCCGCCAAATCGCGAGAGTGCGCTCCCAGATTTCAACAAATACCACGAATGGAGCGCAGGAGGGAGTGGCTGTAGGGGACATTGCGGCCGCGGAATGGAGCGCATGAGTAGCACATGAAGCAGTAGATGGTGTCCTTACTAGTACTCCCTAGTATTTATCTATCTATATCTATATATATCTACTCTTATAGAAAACCGAGTTGGTGATGATGGTATGCCTGCCATCTTGTAATATAGACCGTCCGATCTATACCTGACGGATAGAAAGCCAACTATGACAATTTTACAAAAGATACCCGCACCTCTCTCCACATTTACAGATAAGGCCTTGCCTCGTTCATCCTTATCTCCCACAACCTCGTGCTCCTCCCTATGTCTCTATCTCTACTACTTTTTTTAATAACAAATTGAATAGTGCTGCGCCATCCGCTGCACGCCCGGCTGAACACGCCTCCTCGCCTCCATCATCACCAACTGAGTCTTTTATAGGAGTAGGAGTAGAGAAAAAACCGAGTTGGTGATGATGGTGTGCCGTGCAATGCACGGGCATCTTGCTATTTGTTTTCGCATATAAGTCCAAACACCACGTAGACACGGTCTTTGAGCATGGTTCGTAGTCGTTCCACGCTCGGGCATTGAAGTTTGTAACTATTTTAGATTAGAATATACTACTCCTCCGGTGCTAGTAGTAGAGCAGAGTCCTACTCTACTACTCTACTCTAGCAAGCTAGGGCCTAGTCTTTGTAGTAGGTACTTGTAGGGAGTACAAATCTGTGATCACTCAAGCAAGTTGTCCAGCATCGATATGACCGTGACGCTGCTTGTATGTGTCTCGTAAGTCAAGCGGCGTCTTGTAGTCATCATCAACTGTCCACTTCCCGCAGCACATATTTGCTTCTCCATCTTTGTCCGCACATAATCTCGTCCAAGCTTCCATCCCCGCTGGATGCTAAGGCGCCTCCCCCCCTCGTCCGAAACCCAAGCACTAACAATGGCAGAACCAAGCAGCGTCCGCTGAAGGGCTAGAATTCGCTCCCCATAGAGGTAATCAAGCTCATTGTTTCGCGTGTGGACAATCTCAGTACCATGCCGCTCGCCGCGTGCTCGTCGGGGCTGTACCGTTTACTCAAAGCCCTAGGGTCGGAGCTTTTTAAGCCAGCTCCTTGCTTGCTGATGCCGCCTGATCTTCAGAAACGGCGTGTCACGCAGCATAACGATCGTAGGGTGGCGAGCATCAACCCCCTTCACTGCGATCCGATCCCCGTCAGCCTCAGCTCTATTAACGGTATGTACTCGGTGGGCATGAACACGTCTTGGATGGTGCTCGTCGACGGTCGCGGCAGCTGGATGCTCGTGGAAGTCTACACCCGGCGATTGATCCCCCTTCCTTCGATTAACACTGCACTGCTTTGGCACCGCAGCCCAGAATACTCAGAATCTTACAGTAGCCAACATGATACCAAGTTTGATTTGCTCAAGGTTGTAATCTGCCAAGTGCCCACAAGATCTGCGAATTATAAAGATTTCAGGCTAATTGCGTTCTTCAACCGCGGTCTCGCCTATCTGACAAGTCACTGCGGTAAGTGGATAAATCTGCACGTCCATCGCAGGATCATATATCCTCCATGGTTCTCTGATGCCATTGAACACAAGGGCTTCATTTACGCTGTCGACTCCTTCTATGGCTGGACGTATTGCTGGCCTACTCCAGTCATCGCTACAAACGGCCGTTACAGCAGTATGTTACTTTCCTATGATATCATGATGGCTTGCTTATATTATCAACATTCTTTGAAAAAATATTCATGCTCATAACATGCTGTTCTTAAGATTGACTAAATCAAGAGCCCTTTTTATTTGACTCCAACTTGATATGATGTTGTAGGCCGCCTGGTGTCCCTACCCTTCCTAATCCCAGAACCTTTCAAAGAAAAGCGGCATGGCAGTTGCAGGTGGTTCCTGGCTCGATCAGACGACGGTGAAAGATTGATGATCGTTCGCACGTACCGGACGTGTTGTTTCACGGAATACAATCACAGTCACTGCCAGGTCTTTGAGCAGGATCCCAGCTTCTCTGGGCCTTCAGGAATTTTTGACTGGAGGCTGGTAAGTAGCCTTGGTACACGCTCTCTGTTTGTCGGACTGAATTATCCGATTAACCAGGAGATAACCTACGACAAGGATCATGATGGCAGCACGGTTTCGTTCATCAGGCAAAACTGTGTGTACACAGCGTACCATGCGTCTCTGCATGCACCATACCCTGATATGTGCCGCCACGCTCGCAGCCCAAAGTAGGAGAGAGGGTCGCAAGTATCAAACTTCGACCCTCTTGGCTGGAGTTTCCCCGTCTAGCACCCATCTGGTTCAAGCCGTCAGCCAATCTCCACAGCTTAATAAATAGTAACGTCTAACTGAGCCAGTTAGTTAGATGCGTACACTTGGTGTAGTAGGATCTTTATTTAGTTTGATGCATACACTTGTTCTTTTTTGGTAGCCCTTTGGTAATCATGGCTGATGTTTGGTTTGGAAGAGAGAGTTGCGTCTTCACTCTTACGGCACCTTACTTCTTCTGTTGCACCCCGATACAGTTGCTTTATTCTGCTGTTTTCAATGGACAATCAGTAGTATATTTTGCTGTTGGTTGAATAAATGTGTTGTTTTGGAAGTCGTTGCACGGTTCGATCCTTTAGTGCCCCGTACCGTACGTAGCTCATACTATTTTTCGTACGGAACACATTTTCCACTTGTTGATAACATGCAGCCCACTGATGAAGGCCCAATAGAGAAGCCCATAATTAACTGGAAGGGAGGCTCTCACATGAATCCGGCCCAGGCACATGCTCATGGTCCCCTAAACATAAATAAGTAAATAAATAAATAAAGCTAAATGCTCATGCACCAGTTCTTTGGGAAAATAGGTAGCCCAGTATTTCTTTTTGAAGAATACCCAAGCTAGGCCTATTTGTTTTCTCCGAATTACTGGGCTGCAAACCTTTCAAGACGAGGAGGGATGCATTCTGTCCTGGCCAAAGAGTATGGTCAATGTCTGTTAAAACTAATATCAAAAGGGGTTGAAAATTCCAAAAAAATTATAGCAAATGGGATATTAGTTTTTTTTGAATTTTGTTCTTCACTGATATCTTATACGTATTTCATTGGATTTAACATGACATAGTACTAATTTATTTTTAAATTTGTTTTAGCATGGCTAATAATTTTTGGATTAAGAATGTTTCGTTCCCCAGCAAAAATTTGCGAATTTTCAAAATTTACCACATATTTAGTTAATTTTTTGACCAATGCTGACGAGAAAATGGCGGCAATTCTAAAAATGGAAAACGGGCTGCAATAAATTCCATATGAATTAGAAAGTGAGTAAAAATTATAAAAATAATAGCAAATGGGTTGTACACGCCACAGATTTCGAGGCTGACTTGTTTACGCAAGGCTTTGTCAGTGAACACACGATTCTAGCAGCAGTGACAGTTGGATGTCCATCCAACGGCGACGTCTTCTTCAATCTCGATCTTCCTGCTCCGGCCGCCTAAACTAGCGCCCGGCGGGACTGCTGCTCCCTCCTCTTGTGGCTCATTGTGATACGCCAAGCAGCTTCCCCAGACCCACCCTACTCCCTCCGCTGGCCTGGCCGCACGCAATCAACTGCCTCCTTATTACGCGAAAAAATGATTCCTCCCACTGACATCTGGGGCGCACCGGTTGGGAGGCTGACCTGTGGGCCTACTACGTTGACGCGTACGCAGGGCTTGTCAATGTAACATCCCAAATTTCCCATTTGGAATGTTTTACAATTATAGCTAAGCATCTATGCATTATTGTTTGAATTGAGTGACATTTGAATTATTTCAGAGGCTTTTGAGTTTGTTGGAACTTGAATTCAAATTGGCAGTTGAATTTACTTCAAAATCATGCCTGACAAATACTTGAGAAAAAGTATGAGAGGAGTAAACATGACACTCCAAAAATGTCAGAAGAAAAGTTTTGCCAAAAAGTTTGAATTCAAATTTGATTTTATTTGGGATTTCTAGAAAATGTTTTTTTAAGTTTGAGTTTTGCCCTGGAAAAATGCCCGAGTTGTAGGATAAATTCCCTGAGAATTTTGATATATATATGTCCTATATAAAAATAATATATATTTTTATATATTCTCTCTTCCTCTAATTCAAAAAAGAAAAAAAAACCCCAGGCGCCCGGCCAGCCAACCCGGCCAAAGGCGCAACCCACCATGGGCCGGCGCAGCCACGCCTTGAGCCCGGCCTGCCCGGCGCCCGAATCCTCTCCCCCTCGGTCGCCCGCTCGCTCTTCTCTCCCCCTCTCTCACCGACGCGCCGACCCCACCCCTTCTCTTTCCCCTTGCCCACGTCTCGCCGCGCCAGAGCGCGACCGCCGCCGCCTCGTCGCGATCTTCTCGGGATCACGGTCCCGCGTTTCCCCCTCCTCCAAGATGATGCCCTATAAATACCCACGCCCCTCCTTCCCCGATCCCCCCTAAAACCCTAGCCCAAAACCCACTGCAGCTCGCATCTCGCCGCCGCCGCCTCGGTTCGCCGCCGTTTCTGCCACCGGAGCCCCCGACGCCGTCGCCCCGAGCTCGTCCGCCGCCCGCCGGAGCAGGAGCTCACCTGAGCTCGTTCCACTCGTCTCCGTCGTCCCCGACGGCTGCAACCGCCACCCTCGACCTCGCCTCGCTCCGCCGCATCTCCCTGACGTCACCGCCGTCGCCTCGGACCACCGAAGCCGCTGCGCCGTCGCCGCCCGAGCCGTCGTCGTCCGTCAACGCCGTCGAGTCGCAGTAAGCCGCCGGAACCCCCCACCACCGTTGGATCACGCATGAACGGCCTAGATTAGATCACACGAAGGGTTAGGTTTTATTTAGATTAGATCGGTTTTAGTTGGTTTTTAGTCCGGTTTATTTCCTGTTTTAGTTAGGCCGGCCCGATCGGTTTATTTTCTGTTAGCCTCGGGCATGGATTAGTTATATATCGCTTTGGCGTTAGATAGGCCCGTTAGCGCTAGTTTTTCCTTTTAGTTATATTTTCGTTTCTGTTTTTAACAGAATAGTTCCAGTTTTGTAAAATCCGTATCTGTTAGGTTACTTAATATTTTTAGTTGATTCTTTTTTTGTTAGTTTGAAAATTTCCTATAGTTTCTTTATAAAATAGCTTAGGCCATGTTTAGGTTTTTAAAAATAGTTTTATTTTAGTTTTAGACAGAGTAGTTTTTCTGCTATAAATTGAGTTAGGATTATTTTATTTTAGTGATTCTTTTTGTCACTGCCTTGTTTTGACCTTGCCTAGCAGTAGGAATTTATTTGGGTATTTATAGTCTTTATTAAAAATAGTTTTTATACGAAAACAAGCTTGTTTTAGTTTATTTAGCTTGCTGCTGTTTTCTGTTGTTCTAGGTATTTTTAAAATTTTATTTTACCTATGTTATAGTTTATTTTAGATTAGTTTCTGTAGTTTTAGAACGTGAACTTTTATTTACAGAAAATAAAAAGTTTATTTTATTTTCTTGTTAGTTATTGGCTTGAATAT
Source organism: Aegilops bicornis (assembly GCA_021605145.1). Taxonomy (NCBI): domain Eukaryota; kingdom Viridiplantae; phylum Streptophyta; class Magnoliopsida; order Poales; family Poaceae; genus Aegilops; species Aegilops bicornis. The sequence goes on from CM038669.1 coordinate 576,545,653, forward strand.
CTTCGAGTTTTCTTTGGTTTTTGGTTCGATTGCTTTGTGTGTTTTATGTTAGCATGCTGTTATGTTAAGTGATTGTATGTTTTTATGCTTATATGATTATTGTTTGCTTCGATAGAATTTGAGTCTGAAGCCTGCTATTCTGAGTCCCTAGCTTTCGAAGACCGTCAGCCAGGCAAGTCATTTGATCATGTTTTCTTTTATAATACCTATGATTTTATTGCATTAGAATTATACCTCCCCACCATGCATGCAGTAGGAGAATTTTAAGTTACGTTCTTGAGTAGTATCATGAGGTAGGATGAACCCAATTCCTTGTTACCATTGCGGGACGATGTAGTTTATTTTGCTATGCTCGTGAAGCGGGGTTGGTTGAGTGATTCATAAGGGAGATGCGAGAGTCAAGATGATGACAACCCCATGACTTCAAGCTCAAGATGGACTTCAAAATTTACTACTTTGGGTGGAGGACGGTTGTGGGCACCTGGAGAAACCAGCGGATGGCGGGATGCATGGAGAAGCGCCATGACATCTTGCGGAAAGCTTCACCCAGCCACGAAGAGACGGATGGATACCCCATTGACGGAAGCTTACCTGTGCAGCCGCAAGCCATTATGGGCTCTGGCTTGGTCGACCCTAGGCGTGACTACGGGCCAGACGGTGCTACGAGATGTAGAAGAACGGTAGGATTGGATGGGCACCGGCAAAGGGCCCAGAGGAACTCTTGAAGACCTGTTTATTTCGTCCGTCTTCAAACACCGTGAAGTGCGAAGACTTAAAGGAGGGAACGATTCTTGCGGGTAAAGTGCGCAAACCTCTGCAGAGTGAAGATCTAATCGGTTAGCCGTGTCCCGATTCTGGACAATCTGAGCCTCTGGAACTCGGAGTATTTCGGATATCTCAACACGGACTTAATAAATTAATTGAGGGGGTTATTTAATAATTGGGAATGAGACATTGGTTGGCGGAACCATCTCAATAACTACCAACATTTTGTAGTATTTGCAAACAAGTCCTTGTTGTAGGGAAAAAGCGGCTTTTTCAAGAAAACAATGAAACTTAGAGCGCCACAGCCAAATTGCATATAGTGTAGTAATTTTTATTGTTGTTCTCTCTTTGACTTGCCGGCATATTCAAAATGCTGACCTACACGGCTGCAACGTCTTATGTTGCAGAGGAGTTTTCCGATCAGGAGTGAGGCTACGATCCACGCTTGGCGATTGCCCTATGGAGTCGGATGGATTCGCTATTCGTCTATGCTTCCGCAACTTTATTTAGTTTATTTCTCATGAGTTGGCCTTCGGCCGAATTTATTCTATTGTAATAAAGACTCGATATGAGAATCGTGTAATAAATTCAGGTGTGATTAAACTTTGAATCTTTTCATCAATGTACTGTGTGCCAAAGCATGATCTTGGGATGGTACAGCTACACAGAGACTTGACCGATTTTGGGTCGGGTCGCTTCTGAGAGATGGTATCGAGCACACTGTTGACCGTGGGGCGTAATCCCTAGGATCGGAAAGCCATAGGAAGAGAGTATTTATTTTATGTCCTTATCATTCCGTAATTCTCCCTTGTTCATTTCGACTTCTCTCCGATTTTCAACATTCTAGATGGTCACGAGTTCACCCCGGTTACGCTACGGAGTTTTGCGGCCAGATGAGACGATGCCTCTCGGCAAGAAGCTGGTTCAGATCGTGAAGAAGCTGAAGATTGCTCCGCCCTCAATCACAGGTAAGCCTACCAATGCACTTCCGATGGATACCCGCTACAGGATTAAGGTGCACATTCCAGGGAGGACCTTCGGAGGACATTCAGAGCCCATTGACTTTGAGTTTACCGATTTCATTTGGATCCTTGGAAGAGACATGGCGATTTATCGTGCACTTGGACATCTCCGAGAAGAGTACAGGGCCGAGCTCGACCCATCAGACCTCGCCATGATTTCTCGCAGAGCTAGGAATGGAGATATCATCCGTACCATAGAGGACGACTCCATTCTCTCATATGTCCAACACTTGGAGAGTCTCCTCAGAAACGGAAATCCGGACTACTTGAAACTTCGAAGGTACACAGAGGCTGTTGTTCCGTGAACTGGGCTGGAGGAGAAAGCACGCGGACTTCCTTGACCATGAAGAAGAAATCAAGGATTTCATGGAGAGAGTCGACAAGCTGAAGATTGATGTTGTCGCATTAGAGGAGAAGATGGACCTGGGAGAAGACCTTTTTCCGAGTGGAGATGACGGACCCCTCGTGAGCAATGACCAGGAATATGAAGAGAGCTCCACCGAAGAAAGCCGCAAGAGGAGGCGCCACACGGAGGACGCCCGCCTTTGGAGGACGCCGCACTGCAGAGGACGCAAGGATAATTGATGAAGACATTTAGTCGACCGCCATGTTATTTTATTTTTCCGTCGATCGCTTAGGCCGTTATTTTCGATTAGTCGTAAGAATTTGTAATCCGAGATTGAACCATGTTTGAGATGATTGAATAAATGATTGGTGTGATTATGATTGTGCATTCATATGGGTAGTGCTATTTTCTCATTAGACTCTTGTTCTATTCTAATTTTCTCATCCACTCCAAAACATCGATGCCTCCGAGACGTGACCCGGTTTCAACTTTCCGCGGAGCTCACCCACCGATCCAACAGCAGAATGCCCTTATGCAGATGCTCATCCAGAACCAGAACAACAACAACAACACTCCACCGCCACCACCCCCTGTTGACAACTTGACCCGCTTCCTAAGGCTGAATCCGCCAGTGTTCTCTAACAACACTGAGCCGATTGTGGCCGATGATTGGCTCCGCAAGGTCGGAAGGGAGTTAGCCACTGCGGGATGCATAGATGCAGAGAAGGTGGATTTTGCCACACATCAGCTTGATGGACCTGCAGCCTCTTGGTGGGAGAACTACACCGCCACTTATCCCATCGCCACCATCACGTGGGATCAGTTCCAAGAAGCTTTCCAGACCGCTCATGTCTCGGTGGAGCCATGAGTGCGAAGAAGCGTGAGTTCCGCAACTTACGCCAGGGGGAACCGTCTTGTGGGCAAGACGTGGATGAGTTCAGCAAGTTAGCTCGCTATGCCGGATGATGTGGCCACAGATGCATAAGCAGGAAAAAGTTTCTCGAGGGACTCAATGACGAGCTGGGAATGCAGCTAATGGTGGCTACCTTCAACAACTACCAGAGCTGGTAGACAAGGCCACCATACTCGAAGGCAAGCAGCAGCAGATTGATAGCCGCAAGCGGAAGTATGGCGGGGAAGTACAACTACGGAGCTCAAGAAGCCCGTTATGCCCCATACTCGGGAGGGCATACCCATCACACCCATGGAGGACATAATCATGGAGGACATAACCATGGAGGAATGGGAACAACCGCAACCACGACAACAAGTCGTGCAATGGAAACGGCAATGGCAACCAAAGATCGTCCTGCCCCGGCTCAGAAGGATCTGAGTCACATCACCTGTTTCAAGTGCCAGAAAACAGGGCATTATGCCACCGACTGCCCGGAGGCCAAGCAGAGGAATGGAAACGGCAATGGAAGCTCAGCAAAGAAGCCCAACCCTTTTCCTCGGGCTCAGGTGAACCACATTGACGTGGAGGACGTCTATGATCAGCCGTATAACTGTGGTTGGTAAGTTTTATTAAATTCACGTCCAATATTGGTACTCTTTGATTACGGTGCAACTCATTCATTTATATCAAGGGTAGTTGTGGAAAGTACGGGTTGCCCAATAGAACCCTTAGAAGCCCTCTTCACGTCGGTTCGCGGGAGGAGAAATGATGGCAGGCTTAGGGCTGTCATGCAACCCTCAACATCGGAAACCATAAATTTCCTGCAGACCTCATAGTATTGGAAACCCGGACCTTGGATGTAATCCTAGGCATGGATTGGTTGTGAAGTTTGAAGGAAACATAGGCATGCTCATAAGGCGATTACGCTCACCACTCGGGAGCGTAAGAGGATCAAGTATGTATCCGGCGTATCCCGATGAAGAATCAGGTGAAGTCCCTCACGGGAGTTGTTCAGGAGGAAGTGTCGGTAGTGCAAGATTTTCCCGATGTGTTTCTGGAGGAATTACCATGAATGCCACCGGACAGAGACATTGAATTTCTGATTGAGTTATTGCCCGGCACAGCCCCAATATCCAAGAGACCCTATCGGATGCCCCCGAACGAATTGGAAGAGATCAAAAAGCAAATTAATGAGCTATTGGATAAGGGATATATTCGGCCAAGCTTCGTCACCTTGGGGAGCCCCAGTTCTTTTGGTAGAGAAGAAGGATGGAACCACGAGAATGGTTGTGGATTATCGCTCGTTGAGCAGCGTGACCATCAAGAACAAGTACCCTCGCCAATGATTAATGATCTATTTGATCAGCTAGTTGGAGCCAAGGTATTCTCCAAGATCGATCTTCGATCGAGGTATCATCGATTGAAGATCCGTGAAAAGGATATACCCAAAACAGCATTTACCACCGTGTATGGTTTATATGAGTATACCGTCATGTCATTCGGATTGACTAATGCCCTGCATACTTCATGAATTTGATGAACAAGGTATTTATGGAATATCTGGACAAGTTTGTCGTGGTGTTCATCGATGATATCTGATTTTCTCCAAGAACGAGGAAGAGCATAAGGAACATTTGCGTCTAGTTACGGAGAAACTCCGAGAACATCGATTGTATGCCAAGTTCAGCAAATGTGAATTTTGGCTGAAGGAAGTCGGATTCCTCGGACATGTTATTTCAGGAGAAGGAATAGCGATTGACCCCACCAAGGTTGTATCGGTCACCGATTGGCGGTCACCCACCTCGATCAAGGAGATCCGCAGCTTTTCTCGGACTCGCGGGATATTATCGGAGGTTTATTGAGAATTTCTCGAAGATTGCCAAGCCTATGACTGAGCTGTTGAAGAAGGACGCCAAGTACATACGGACCGAGGATTGTGAAGCCGGTTTCAGGAATTGAAGAAAGCGTTTGGTTACAGCCCGATACTGATTTTGCGGACATACACAAGGATTACCAGGTATATTGTGACGCTTCTCGCCAGGGACTCGGAGGAGTACTCATGCAGGAAGGAAAAGTTGTAGCTTATACCTCCAGATAGCTACGACCTCACGAGATGAATTACGCCACACATGATTTGGAATTAGCAGCCGTAGTGCATGCACTCAAGACCTGGAGACATTTCCTTATCGGAAATAGTTGTGATGTTTACACAGATCATAAGAGCTTGAAGTATATTTTCACGCAGAAAGAGTTGAACCTCAGGCAGAGGAGATGGCTAGAGTTAATCAAGGACTATGACATGAGATTGCATTACCACCCGTGAAAGGCTAATGTTGTAGCAGATGCCTTGAGCCGTAAGAGTTATGTGAATACTCTTATAGCGGGAGGATTACCCAGGAGTTAGTCGATGACCTCGAGAGATCTCGGTGGAGATAGTTCCGAGAGGATATGTTGCAGCTCTGGAAGTTCAGTCCACTTTGGCGAAAGAATTCGTGAAGCCCGTAAGTCGGACAAGGAAATTGATGAGATAAAGAAAAGGATGAATGAAGGAAAAGCTAAAGGGTTTCGTAAGGATGAATACGGAGCTATATGGTTCGAGGATCGTATTTATGTACCCAATGATCCCGAACTTCGAGGAAGCTAATTCTTGAGGAGGCTCATGATTCACCGTACTCGATTCACCGGTAACACCAAGATGTATCTGGATTTGAAGGAAAGTTTACGGTGGGCCGGTATGAAGAAGGATATTGCTGAGTACGTAGCAATATGCGATGTTTGCCCGAGTAAAGGCGGAACATCGAAGCCAGCAGGGTTACTTCAACCCTTGCCGATTCCCGAGTGGAAATGGGAAAAACTTGGAATGGATCTTATCACAGGATTACCCAGGACCCGTTCAGGTTATGATTCCATCTGGGTAGTGGTTGATCGATTGACCAAGGTAGCTCATTTCATTCTCATGAAGACTACCTATACCAGCGCTAAGTTAGCCAAGATATACATGACCAGGATCGTATGTCTGCATGGAGTTCCGAGGAGTATCGTGTCAGATAGAGGAACACAATGTACCTCAAGGTTGTGGAATCAGTTGCATGAAACTTTGGAGTACGAGGCTGGAATTGATGCGACTTTTCATCCGCAGACAGATGGACAGACCGAAAGAGTCAACCAGATTCTGGAGGACATGTTGAGAGCTTGTGTGCTAGACTATGGGTATAGCTGGGATGATAATTTGCCATACGCAGAGTTCTCGTACAATAACAGTTATCAGACCAGTCTGAAGATGGCCCCTTTCGAAGCTCTATACGGAAGGAGGTGCAGAACACCATTGCTGTGGGATGGTGTTGGAGATCAAAAACTTTTCGGTCCCGATCTTATCAGAGATTCCGAAGAGAAAGTCAAGCTGATTCGAGATAGACTCAAGGTAGCTCAGTCGAGGCAGAAGAGTTATGCCGACAAGAACGCAAAGGAAGTAACATCTGAAGCGGGAGAGCGGGCATATCTTCGTGTGTCCCCGCCCGTGGAATCAAGAGGTTCGGTGTTAAAGGAACGTTGGCACCCAGGTTCATTGGCCCCTACAAAATCCTCGAACGTCGTGGAGAAGTTGCTTACAAGTTGGAATTGCCGGAAGGATTGTCCGGGGTTCATGATGTCTTCCATGTTTCTCAGCTGAAGAAATGCCATGCCGAGATGGCCGATATTCCGTTGAGAGACACGGTGCCCCTAGAGGCCATACAGCTCGACGGTGATCGACTTATGAGGAGAAACCCATACGAATTCTCGAGGCTGAGCAATGTAATCACCCGCAAAGAAGATCATCAAGTTTTGCAAGGTCTGTGGAGTCATCATTCCGAGGAGGAAGCCACACAGGAGCAAGAAGAAGACCTCCGCCGAGACCACCCGCACCTATTTGCTAGCCAACCCGAATCTCGAGGGCGAGATTCATCTTAAGGTGGGTAGGTTTGTAACATCCCAAATTTCCCATTTGGAATGTTTTACAATTATAGCTAAGCATCTATGCATTATTGTTTGAATTGAGTGACATTTGAATTATTTCAGAGGCTTTTGAGTTTATTGGAACTTGAATTCAAATTGGCAGTTGAATTTACTTCAAAACAATGCCTGACAAATACTTGAGAAAAATTATGAGAGGAGTAAACATGACACTCCAAAAATGTCAGAAGAAAAGTTTTGCCAAAAAGTTTGAATTCAAATTTGATTTTATTTGGGATTTCTAGAAAATGTTTTTTTAAGTTTGAGTTTTGCCCTGGAAAAATGCCCGAGTTGTAGGATAAATTCCCTGAGAATTTTGATATATATATGTCCTATATAAAAATAATATATATTTTTATATATTCTCTCTTCCTCTAATTCAAAAAAGGAAAAAAAACCTCAGGCGCCAACCAGTTAATGGCCCAGCCCGTAGCCCACCACCAGTGAACGGCGCAGCCACGGCGCCGGCAGCCTGCCCCAGCGCCGCCGAATCCTCTCCCCTCGGTCGTCCGCTCGCTCTTCTCTCCCCCTCTCTCACCGACACGCCAACCCCACCCCTTCTCTTTCCCCTCGCCCACGTCTCGCCGCGCCAGAGCGCGACCGCCGCCGCCCGTCGCCGCGATCTTCTCAGGATCACGATCCCGCGTTTCCCCCTCCTCCAAGATGATGCCCTATAAATACCCACGCCCCTCCTTCCCCGATCCCCCCTAAAACCCTAGCCCAAAACCCACCGCAGCTCGCACCCTCGCCGAACGCATCTCGCCGCCGCCGCCTCGGTTCGCCGCCGTTTCTGCCACCGGAGCCCCCGACATCGTCGCCCCGAGCTCGTCCGTCGCCCGCCAGAGCAGGAGCTCACCTGAGCTCGTTCCACTCGTCTCCGTCGTCCCCGACCGCTGCAACCGCCACCCTCGACCTCGCCTCGCTCCGCCGCATCTCCACAGCGTCACCGCTGCTCGCCCGGACCACGGAGCTTCGCGTCGCCGCCCGAGCCGTCGTCGTCCGTCATCGCCGTCGAGTCGCTGTAAGCCGCCGGAACCCCCCACCACCGTTGGATCGCGCATGAACGGCCTAGATTAGATCACACGAAGGGTTAGGTTTTATTTAGATTAGATCGGTTTTAGTTGGTTTTTAGTCCGGTTTATTTCCTGTTTTAGTTAGGCCGGCCCGATCGGTTTATTTTCTGTTAGCCTCGGGCATGGATTAGTTATATATCGCTTTGGCGTTAGATAGGCCCGTTAGCGCTAGTTTTTCCTTTTAGTTATATTTTCGTTTCTGTTTTTAACAGAATAGTTCGATTTGTAAAATCCGTATCTCTTAGGTTACTTAATATTTTTAGTTGATTCTTTTTTTGTTAGTTTGCAAATTTCCTATAGTTTCTGTATAAAATAGCTTAGGCCATGTTTCGGTTTTTAAAAATAGTTTTATTTTAGTTTTAGACAGAGTAGTTTTTCTGCTATAAATTGAGTTAGGATTATTTTATGTTAGTGATTCTTTTTGTCACTGCCTTGTTTTGACCTTGCCTAGCAGTAGGAATTTATTTGGGTATTTATAGTCTTTATTAAAAATAGTTTTTATATGAAAACAAGCTTGTTTTAGTTTATTTAGCTTGCTGCTATTTTCTGTTGTTCTAGGTATTTTTAAAATTTTATTTTACCTATGTTATAGTTTATTTTAGATTAGTTTCTGTAGTTTTAGAACGTGAACTTTTATTTACAGAAAATAAAAAGTTTATTTTATTTTCTTGTTAGTTGTTGGCTCGAATTTCTTGAGTTTTCTTTGGTTTTGGTTCGATTGCTTTGTGTGTTTTATGTTAGCATGTTGTTATGTTTAGTGATTGTATGTTTTTATGCTTATATGATTATTGTGTGCTTCGATAGAATTTCCGGAGTGCGAAGCCTGCTATTACGAGTCCCTAGCTTTCGAAGACCGTCAGCCAGGCAAGTCATTTGATCATGTTTTCTTTTATAATACCTATGATTTTATTGCATTAGAATTATACCTCCCCACCATGCATGCTGTAGGGAGAATTTTAAGTTATGTTCTTGAGTAGTATCATGAGGTAGGATGAACCCAATTCCCCTTGTTACCATTGCCGGGACGATGTAGTTTATTTTGCTATGCTCGTGAAGCGGGGTTGGTTGAGTGATTCATAAGGGAGATGCGAGAGTTAAGATGATGACAACCCCATGACTTAAAGCTCAAGATGGACTTCAAAATTCACTCTTTGGGTGGAGGACGGTTGTGGGCACCTGGAGAAACCAGCGGATGGCCGGGATGCATGGAGAAGCGCCATGACATCTTGCGGAAAGCTTCACCCAGCCACGAAGAGACGGATGGATACCCCATTGACGGAAGCTTACATGCAGCCGCAAGCCATTATGGGCTCTGGCTTGAGTCGACCCTAGGCGTGACTCTGGCGGACGGTGCTACGAGATGTAGAAGAACGGTAGGATTGGATGGGCACCGACAAAGGGCCCAGAGGAACTCTTCGGAAGACCCTGTTTCGCTCGTCCCATCTTCAAACACCAGGAAGTGCGAAGACTTAAAGGAGGGAACGGTTCTTGCGGGTAAAGTGCGCAAACCTCTGCAGAGTGAAGATCTAATCGGTTAGCCGTGTCCCCGGTTACGGACAATCTGAGCCTCTGGAACTTGGAGTATTTCGGATATCTCAACACCGGACTTAATAAATTAATTGAGGGGGGTTATTTAATAATTGGGAATGAGACATTGGTTGGCGGAACCATCTCAATAACTACCAACATTTTGTAGTATTTGCAAACAAGTCCTTGTTGTAGGGAAAAACTGGCTTTTTTGCAAAACAATGAAACTTAGAGCGCCACAACCAAATTGCATATAGTGTAGTAATTTTTATTGTTGTTCTCTCTTTGACATGCCGGCATATTCAAAATGCTGACCTATACGGCTGCAACGTCTTATGTTGCAGAGGAGTTTTCCGATCAGGAGTGAGGCTATGATCCACGCTTGGCGATTGCCCTATGGAGTCGGATGGATTCGCTATTCGTCTACGCTTCCGCAACTTTATTTAGTTTATTTCTCATGAGTTGGCCTTGACGAATTTATTCTATTGTAATAAAGACTCGATATGAGAATCGTGTAATAAATTCAGGTGTGATTGAACTTTGAATCTTTTCATCAATGTCTTGTGTGTGCCGGCATGATCTTGGGATGGTACAGCTACACGTAGACTTGACCGATTTGGGTCGGGTCGCTTCTGATCAACTTAGTCAACAACGATTCTAGCAGCGATAATCGTTGGATTTGAATCAAACGGTCCTGCCGCTTCTTCAATCGCTGCTCTTCTTGCACCAGCGCCCAAACCAGCGCCGGAAACCGCCTCCCGCCTCCGGTGGTCGGTGTCTTTGCCGTTGAGGCCTCATCGCCCTACTACTCCAACCGCTAGCTTGATCCCTGCGGCGGCGACGACCTCAACGCAGCCGAACGGTGAACCCTCGTACTCACATGCGCGTGGGCATCAATGCCGTGTCTTCCTCGTCTCCAGCGTCGTCCCTTCCTAGGCCTCGCCATCGTCCACCGCCTTGGTGCTCTCGGCAGCGGCGTGGTCAATGTGGTCAGCGACATTCCATCGGAAGAAATCTTGACGTGGAGAGGCCGACAGCTGGGTCCATGGCCACAACCCAGCTTTTTTTGTGATTTGCCAAGTAAGTCGCTTTGTCAGCCTGTTGGGCTGCAAATCTTTCAAGACGAGGAGAGCTTTCATTGGTGGCGAGAAAATGGCCCATCAAGAATGAGAAATGGGCTGTACATTTTTAAAACACATCAAACCGGCAATTAGTTTCAAATATCTTTTTTTATATTTCAAGATTTTAAATTACATTAATTTTTATGCGTGGAGAATTTGTTGGATTTTATATTGATATATATTTATTTTTAAAATCAGTTTGAATGTGAGTTGAAATTTCGGGATTAAAAACATTTCGGCCCGCACCGAAATATGCAAAATTTCGTATAATTTTTTAACCGCGGCCACAATATGAGCTGTAATGCTAACAAAAAGAATATGGGCTCCAAAAAAACCTTAAGAATTAGCAAATGGGCTGTAAATTATTAAAAATAATGGCAGATGGGCTGTATCTTGTTTCCACAGATTTGAGGCTTTCCTAAAAAAGGTTGGCCTTTAAGCGGTGGATCGTTGGATGTCCATCCAACGGCCGTCGTCTTCTTCAATCTCTGCTCTTCCTGCTCGGCCGCTCAAATAAGCACCGGTGGGACTGCCTGCTCCCTCCTCCCATGGGCTGTCTTTGCCTTGTGAGCCTCACCGCCCACCTTACTCCCATCGCTGGCCTAGCCATCCCTCTACTCACTCACACTGCTTTGTTATTCTCCTGCGATGGCGGACAGCGGTAAACCCTCGTCTGATCGTACTCCCCTCCACGTGGGAAACAACTGCCGAGTCTTCCCTGCCTCTGTGTCGTTCCCTTCTTAGGCCTCGCCGTCGTCCAACGCCCTGGTGCTCTCGGCGCGGCCTGGTCAACGTGGTCAACGACCGACATGCATCTGAAGTGGATTGTACATGGAGAGGCCGACAGCTGGGTCCACGGCCGCACGCAAGGAAATGCCTCCTTATTACGCGCAAAATAATGATTCCTCCGGTGACATCGGGGACCTTTGAAAGGGCCTCTGTATTTCGCGAAAAAAAATGTTACCGCCGCTGACAGCTCGGACCCATCAGCTACTAAGTTGACGGGGACGGAGGGCTTTGTCAACTTAGTCAATATGCACGATTCTAGCTCCAGTGACCGTACGATGTCCATCCAACGGCCGTAGTGCTTCTTCAACCTCTGGTCTTCTTGCACCACCGCCCAAACCAGCGCCGGTCGTGCCTCGTGCTCCTGCCTCCCGTGGCGGCTGCGATGCGGCGAGGCCTCACCGCCCTACTACTCCCACCGCTGGCGGCCATCCTCTACTCACCCACACCCCTTTTATTCTGCGGCGGCAGCGGCGACACCTTGATGAACCGGTGAACCTCGTACTCCTCTACGCGTGGGTATCCATCGCGCGTCTTCCCCGGCTCCGCGTCGTCCCCTTCCTAGGCCTCTCCGTCGTCCACCGCCCTGGTGCTCTCGGCGCGGCGTGGTCAACATGGTCAAGGAACGGCTTCCATCGGACGTGGACTGTGCGTGAAGAGGCTCACAGCTGGGTCCACGGCCGCAGCAAGGAAGTGCCTCCTTATTACGTGCAAAATAATTATTCCTCCACCTGACAGCGGGGACCCACCGGACGGGCCACCATATTTTGCGAAAAAACGTTTCCCCCCTGACTGCTGGGACCCACCAGCTACATCTTCACACGCAAGGAAGTGCGTCCGGGCAAAAAAAAAAACAAAATGATTCGCCCCCCTGACTGCTGGGACCCATCAGCTACATCTTCGCACGCAAGGAAGTGTCGGCGATCGGGACCCACCTGGTCGAAGCGTGACGTGGCGTTGCCATTCTGGTCGTGAACGTGTATGTACATATATCTTTGGTGGATGTAGAGGCGCGCACGTGTCGTAGTAGAGGCGCGCACGTAGCATGTACACGTACGTACAACGGCGAGGGTGCAAGAAAGAAAATACGGCCACGTATGTACATACGGGCAGGGTCTCGAATGCCTACTCCTGCATACATACATGGCTGGGTCGGAACGGACAAACAGCGTCATCGTCGTGTTCATGGGGAGCCAACCGGCTGGGTCGAAACAGAATGCGTGGTATTGTTCATCGGGAGGGCTTGGACGGAACAGGTGATGGAAACGAGGCTGGCGTGCCGCTGGCGGAGAAGCGGCCTTGTGTTCGACTGGACACGTTCGAAACAGGATCATGTTCATCGGGAGGGGTCTGGTGTACCGCAAAACGGAGGAAACGGACCTCCTACGGTCGAAACGGGGGTCCTGTTGATCGGGTGGGGTGTGGCGTGCATGAAAGCGTAGAAGCGGACCTCCTACGGTCAAAGCGGGGTCCTATTAATCGGGAGGGTGTGGCATACCGCCAAAAGCGGAGGAAGCGGACTTGTGTTGGAGCGCCACGATCGAAAGCAGGGGTCCTGTTCGCCGGGAGGGGTGTGGCGTATCGCAAAACTAGGACTCCACGGGATCTGTTCATCTCCACCGTCGACCTCCTCCGGCCTCCACGGGCTACCGTCGACCTCCTCCAGCCTCCACGGGCTCCTGTTCATCCAGCCTCCACCGTGCGCTTACTCCACCGGCTCTTGTTCAACCACCCCTCCACGGGCACCTCCCTCCACATCTCTGCTCATCCAGCCCTCCACACCACGGGGGTCTGTTCAACCACCCCTCCACGGCCACCCCTCCACCGTCTCTGCTCATCCAGCCCTCCACACCACGGGGTCCTGTTCATCCGGAGGCAACGCCACCGCTCACCATTCATCCAACCCCCATAGCGCTCACTTTGTTCATCCAATCGATCGGCTTGATTAGTAGCAGCAGCGAAGAATAGCTCCATTGGGTTGATTAACGACCATCGATCGATCGCTCGGGTTCGATGTAGCGTAGCCTGCGGTCTGTCGCTCGGAGTTGATTAGAGCCCAACGGCTCGCTCGGGTTCAGTTTGAGCCAACGCCTCGCACACACGCGCGTACATACGAGAGAAACGCGCATCGCTCGGCCCCCGACCTCCCACCGTAACCGGCAACTCCCCGAAATTTTCCTCCCCTCGCTTCTACCACGGTTTTTTCCGTCATGGACGGCCCAAAGAATGTCATGCAGCTGCGTCTCTGGCCCGCCCAGGACGAAAAGCCCATTTTCTGTTATGATTTGTTGTCATAGAAGTAGGAGCCCACCACATCTATGATGATACCGGGTTTTGTCATAGAAGTGTCATATGTATGACAGAATTTTTTTTCGTTCGGCCCAAAATGTCACGGATGTGTCTTTTTTTTGTAGTGCATGTGTGTCCCTGATCTCAGCATTCTCAGGAGTGTTGTGTTAGGAGACCAATCTTATCATATGGGAGCCATTGTAGCTCGTAGGTTGCATCATAATAGATATAACGGAGATTTCTTTGGAGGAATTTATGCAACCCGCTTAGCTAATTTTCTTGAGATAGACATTCGTGGGGGTGATATGGAGTTACCCCCTACTTATTTAGATTTTGATTCTATGGTTTCCCACCAGTTTGTTGAGAGGACTGAACCACCTCTCCAATATCGACTAATCTTTAACAAACGGCATGTTGTCCGTATTACTCTTCCTGCTCTTGCCTTCTTTGATTCTCAGACAAAAGGAAGATATGTGATTACCAGAGAGGAGGCAGATGAGTACGAGAGAAGAGCGAAGTCGGCTCGACGCCACGCTGCAGCTCAGGAGGTGATAGCCGCTGCATCGCAGTACGACCCCAGCTACACCTACGGGTATCCGCCAGGCTATCCCTGGCAATAGACCAACTTAGGCCAAAAGCCTAAGCTTGAGGGAGTACGTATTTCTCACCGACATTACATTTATGTTCAAACACACTCATTGCTATATGTCAGTGCTCATACTCTTTCACTGTAATATCCATGCTAGTTTATTTCCTTGTTCCTGCTTTCTTCTTGTGTGTTCGATAAACCTTAAGAAAAACAAAAAAAAATAGTAGTAGTTTATTTCTTTGCTGTAGTAATTAAAAAGAAAACCCAAAAAAGATATTTCCCGTTCTTCCTTTGCTTGTTGGGAGCTTTCCCGCATAAGTTTTTATTTCTTTTCTTTTCTTTGGGGGTCAGTAGGAGAAGACCATGATTAAATTGTTGAAGTGGCTCTTATATGCATCATTGTTGATTTAACAAAGAGCCCATATTGCCTTGTCTTCTCCTGTTTATTGAATGCTTTCATGATTCCAGCTTAGTCCAATGCACGTGCACTCTTATTATTATTCACCTTTGTTAAATTAGGTGCAAGTGAAAGGCAATTATGATGATATATGACGGATTGACTGAGATGAGAAAAGATGGTATGAACTCAACCTCTTTTGTTTTTGTAAATATGATGAGTTCATCGTTCTTGATTCAGCTTATTATGAATAAACATGTTTTGCAATGACAATTAGAGATCATAGTTGCTCGTGCCATGCTTGATTAGCTATGAGTTATAATGGTTTACCTTGCGTGCCAACATGCTATTAAAATGGTTGTGATGTGGTATGATGGGGTGGTATCCTCCTTTGAATGATTTAAGTGACTTGCCTTGGCACATGTTCACGCATGTAGTTGAAACAAATCAACATAGCCTTCACGATATTTATGTTCATGGTGGATTATATCCTACTCATGCTTGTATTCAATGTTTATTAATTTTAATGCATGTTCATGACTGTTGTCGCTCTCTAGTTGGTCGCTTCCCAGTCTTTTGCTAGCCTTCACTTGTACTAAACGGAATGCTGCTTGTGCATCCAATCCCTTAAACCCGAAAGTTATTCCATATGAGTCCACCATACCTTCCTATATGTGGTATCTACCTGCCGTTCCAAGTAAATTTGTATGTGCCAACCTCTAAACCTTCAAATAAACATTCTGTTTTGCATGCTCGAATAGCTCATATATCAACTAGGGCTGCCCTTATCTTACATGTTAGTCTGTTTATTCTCAAGAGTAGTGGACTCCGCTCCTCACTCAAGAGAAAATGTCTGGTCACCGGGATGCACAGTCCCATGCTTTATGCTAACTAAATCAAAATAATTGCAACAAAACTCCCCACAGGACCCGTTGAATGTTGGAGGCACTCGTTGTTTCAAGCAAGCCATGGATTGATGCTTATGGAGGAGGGGGAGTATAAACTTTACCATTCTGTTTGGGAACCGCCTATAATTTGTTTAGCATGGAAGACATCGTCATCTCTTAGTTGTTATGTTGACAATGAAAGTATGCCGCTCAAAATATAATTTATCTCTATTTCAAAACCAAGCTCTGGCACCTCTACCAATCCCTGCCTCCCTCTGCGAAGGGCCTATCTATTTACTTTTATGTTGAGTCATCACCTTCTTATTAAAAGCACTAGCTGGAGAGCACAACTGTCATTTGCATTCATTCTTTGTTAATTTATATCGGGTATGACTATGATTGGATCTCTTTTACCATGAATTACAATGTCTAGTCAGTCCTTGATCTTTGAAGGTGCTTTCTGCATTTATGTTTTGCAGTCTCAGAAAGGGCTAGCGAGATACCATCTTGTTATATCATATTATGATTATTTTAAGAAAGTGTTGTCATCCGAGATTTATTATTATGGCTTGCTAGCTGATTATATTATTGATATGAGTAAACATGAGACCTAGGAGTTATTGCAAATGTGGTTAGTTATGATCTTTGCTGAAAACCTGAATGCTGGCTTGACATGGTTACAACAATGAGAGCAAACAGAGTTTATAAAAGTTTTTTCTTTTCTCTTTCAGTTTGTCAACTGAATTGCTTGAGGACAAGCAAGGGTTTAAGCTTTGGGGAGTTGATACGTCTCCGTCATATCTACTTTTCCAAACACTTTTGCCCTTTTTTTCGACTCTAACTTGTATGATTTGAATGGAACTAACCCGGATCGACATTTGTTTTCAGAATTGCCATGATGTTGTTTTATGTGCAGAAAACAAAAGTTCTCGAAATGACCTGAAACTCCACGGGATGTCTTATAAATAATAATAATAAATCCTCGCCAAGTGTGAAGACCAGGGGGCCCACACCCTGTCCACGAGGGTGGGGGGCACCCCCCCTCTAGGGCGCGCCCCCTACCTCGTGGGCCCCTGGACACCTTCCAACGCCAACTCCAACTCTATATATTGGCTTTCGGGGAGAAAAAAACAGAGAGAAGAAATCATCGCGTTTTACGATACGGAGCCGCCGCCAAGCCCTAATCTCTCTCGGGAGGGCTGATCTGGAGTCCGTTCGGGGCTCCGGAGAGGGGGGATTCGTCGCCGTCGTCATCATCAACCATCCTCCATCACCAATTTCATGATGCTCACCGCCGTGCGTGAGTAATTCCATCGTCGTCTTGCTGGACGGTGATGGGTTGGATGAGATTTACCATGTAATCAAGTTAGTTTTGTTAGGGTTTGATCCCTAGTATCCACTATGTTATGAGATTGACGTTGCTATGACTTTTCTATGCTTAATGCTTGTCACTTGGGCCCGAGTGCCATGATTTCAGATCTGAACCTATTATGTTTTCATGAATATATGTGTGTTCTTGATCCTATCTTGCAAGTCTATAGTCACCTATTATGTGTTATGATCAAACAACCCGAAGTGACAATAATCGGGATACTTCTCGGTGATGACCGTAGTTTGAGGAGTTCATGTATTCACCATGTGTTAATGCTTTGGTCCGGTTCTCTATTAAAAGGAGGCCTTAATATCCCTTAGTTTCCGCTAGGACCCCGCTTCAACGGGAGCGTAGGACAAAAGACGTCATACAAGTTCTTTTCCATAAGCACGTATGACTATTTACGGAATATATGCCTACATTACATTGATGAATTGGAGCTAGTTCTATATCACCCTATGTTATAACTATTGCATGAGGAATCGCATCCGGCATAATTATCCATCACTGATCCAGTGCCTACGAGCTTTTCACATATTGTTCTTCGCTTATTTACTTTTCCGCTGCTACTGTTACAACTACTACAAAAACCCAAAAAAAATTATCTTTACTTTTGCTACCGTTACCTTTATTATCATACCACTTTTGCTACCAAACACTTTGCTGCAGATACTAAGTTATCCAGGTGTGGTTGAATTGACAACTAAACTGCTAATACTCAAGAATATTCTTTGGCTCCCCTTGTGTCGAATCAATAAATTTGGGTTGAATACTCTACCCTCGAAAGCTGTTGCGATCCCCTATACTTGTGGGTTATCAATACCCATAGGATTTTTATATGCAGTTCTATAGTCCCATAATGCATCATCAAGTTTCTTGGACCAATTCTTTCTAGATCTATTAACAGTCTTTTGCAAAATTAATTTGAGCTCTCTATTACTCAATTCTACTTGGCCACTAGATTGTGGGTGATATGGAGGTGCAGTTCTATGATTAACATCATACTTAGCAAGCATTTTACGAAAGGCACCATGAATAAAATGTGAACCAACATCAGTCATAAAATATCTAGGGACTCCAAACCTCAGAAAAATAACTTCTTTAAGCATCTTAATAGAGGTGTTATGATCAGCACTACTAGTTGGAATAGCTTCTACCCACTTAGTAACGTAATCAACAAAGAACTAAAATATGTGTATACCCATTAGAGGAAGGAAACGGTCCCATATAATCAAAGCCCCAAACATCAAATGGTTCAATAACAAGTGAATAATTCATGGGCATTTCCTGATGTCTACTAATATTACCAATCCTTTGACATTCATCACAAGATAAGACAAACTTACGGGCATCTTTGAAGAGAGTAGGCCAATAAAAACCGGATTGCAATACCTTATGTGCAGTTCTACCTCCGGCGTGGTGTCCTCCATAAGCTTCGGAGTGACACTTGCGTAGGATCTGTTCCTGTTCATGCTCAGGTATACAACGTCTAATAACACCATCTACTCCTTCTTTATAAAGGTGTGGGTCATCCCAGAAGTAATGTCTTAAATCATAGAAAAACTTTTTCTTTTGCTGATATGTGAAACTAGGTGGTATAAATTTAGCAACAATGTAATTAGCATAATAAGCATACCACAGAGCAGTACGAGAAGCATTCATGATAGCTAATTGTTCATCAGGAAAGCTATCATCAATAGGTAGTGGGTCATCAAGAACATTCTCTAACCTAGACAAGTTGTCTGCAACGGGGTTCTCAGCTCCCTTTCTATCAATGATATGCAAATCAAATTCTTGTAGTAGGAGAACCCATCTAATTAGTCTAGGTTTAGCATCTTTCTTTTCCATAAGATATTTAATAGCAGCATGATCAGTGTGAATAGTTACTTTAGAATCAACAATATAAGGTTTGAACTTATCACAAGCAAATAAAACTGCTAAAAATTCTTTTTCAGTAGTAGCATAATTTCTCTGGGCACCATCTAGAGTTTAACTAGCATATTGGATAACATTTAGCTTCTTATCAACTCTTTGTCCTAGAACACCACCTACAGCATAATCCCTAGCATCACACATAATTTCGAAGGGTGAATTCCAATCAGGTGGCTGAACGATAGGTGCAAAAATCAAAGCTTTCTTAAGTATTTCAAATGCTTCTACACAATCATCATCAAAGACGAAAGGTATATCTTTTTGTAATAGATTAGTCAGAGGCCGAGAAATTTTTGAGAAGTCCTTAATGAACCTCCTATAAAAACCGGCATGACCAAGAAAACTTCTTATACCTTTGATGTCCTTAGGACATGACATCTTTTCAATAGCATCAACTTTAGCTTTATCAACTTCAATACCTCTTTCAGAAATTTATGCCCCAAGACAATGCCTTCCTTAACCATAAAGTGGCATTTCTCTCAACTCAAGACAAGATTAGTTTCTTCACATCTCTGCAAAACTCGATCAATGTTGCTCAAGCAATCATCAAAAGAGGATCCATAAATGGAGAAATCATCCATGAAAACCTCACAAATCTTTTCATAAAAGTCAGAGAATATAGCCACCATGCATCTTTGAAAGGTAGCAGGTGCATTACATAAACCGAAAGGCATACGTCTATAAGCAAAAGTACCGAAAGGGAAAGTAAAAGTGGTCTTTTCTTGATCCTCAGCTGACACAGGTATTTGAGAGAAACCAGAGTAACCATCTAGAAAGCAAAAATGTGTGTGTTTGGATAATCTTTCTAGCATTTGATCAATAAAAGGCAAGGGGTAATGATCTTTTTTAGTAGCTTTATTTAATTTGCGGAAATCAATTACCATCCTATAACCTGTAATAATTCTTTGCGGGATCAATTCATCTTTATCATTAGGAACGATGTAATACCTCCCTTCTTAGGGACACAATGGACAGGACTTACCCACTAACTATCAGCAACGGGATAAATTATACCTGCCTCAAGGAGCTTTAATATTTCCTTTCTTACCACTTCTTTCATCTTAGGATTTAGCCGTCGTTGGTGATCAATAACTGGTTTGGCGTCTTTCTCCAAATTTATTTTGTGTTGACATAGAGTGGGACTAATGCCCTTAAGATCATCAAGAGTATATCCAATAGCAGCACGGTGCTTCTTCAGAGTTTTCAATAATTTCTCTTCCTCCTTCTCTGAAAGGTTAGCACTAATAATAACATGATATATCTTCTTTTCATCAAGATAAGCATATTTAAGAGTATCAGGTAATGGTTTAAGCTTAAACACGGGATCACCCTTGGGTGGAGGAGGATCCCCTAGGATTTCAACAGGCAAGTTGTGTTTCAGAATAGGTCCCTGTTTAAAGAATACTTCATCTATTTCCCTTCTTTCATTCATGAACATATCATTTTCATGGTCAAGCAAATATTGTTCTAAAGGATCATTAGGAGGCACGGCAATAGAAGCGAGACCAATAATTTCATCCTTACTAGGAAATTCCTCATCACGGGGTTGTCTACGAAATTTTGCAAAATTAAACTCATGAGTCATATCCCCTAAACCAATAGTAACAACATCCTTTTCGTAGTCTATCCTAGCATTAACAATGTTCAAGAAGGGTCTATCAAATATAATGGGACAAAAGCTATCTTGTGGGGAACCAAGAACAAGAAAATCAGCAGGATATTTAACCTTCCCACACAAGACTTCAACATCGATACCTTCTAACTCAGCGGGTGCAATATCAATCCCAATTGGTGATATAGTATCTCTATTGGCAAGATTAATTGTAACATCAATACCTTCTAACTCAGCGGGCGCAATATCATGCATAATTTCTTCATATAAAGAATGAGGTATTGCACTAGCACTAGCACCCATATCACATAAGCCATGATAACAATGATCTCCTATTTTAACAGAAATAACAGGAATGCCTACAACAGGTCTATGTTTATCTTTAGCATCAGGTTTAGCAATTCTAGCAGTTTCCTCACAGAAATAAATGACATGCCCATCAATATTATCAGCCAAGAGATCTTTAACCATAGCAATATTAGGTTCAACTTTAATTTGTTCAGGGGGTTTGGATGTCTTAATATTACTTCTGTTGACTACAGTTGAAGCTTTAGCATGATCCTTTATTCTAACAGGGAAATGTGGTTTCTCAATGTAAGCAGTAGGAACAATAAGATCATTATAAGTGATAGTATTTTCTTCAACTTTAATAGGTGCAACTACTTTTACTTCGATGGGAGGATTATATTTAAACCACTTCTCCTTAGGGAGATCAACATGAGTAGCAAATGATTCACAAAAAGAAGCTACTATCTCAGAGTCAAGTCCATATTTAGTGATAAATTCACGAAAAGCATCGGTATCCATAAAAGATTTAACACAATCAAACTTAGGTGTTATACCTGACTCCTTACCT
Source organism: Aegilops bicornis (assembly GCA_021605145.1). Taxonomy (NCBI): domain Eukaryota; kingdom Viridiplantae; phylum Streptophyta; class Magnoliopsida; order Poales; family Poaceae; genus Aegilops; species Aegilops bicornis. Next base: position 576,567,112 of record CM038669.1, read on the forward strand.
TTGTCGAGGTCCCAATCGTCAGAGTTACGTTTAATTCTTTCCAATAAATCCCATTTGAATTCAATAGTCTTCATCATAAAAGAGCCAGTACAAGAAGTATCAAGCATGGAGCGATTATTGAGAGAAAGCCGAGCATAAATTTTTTGAATAATCATTTCTCTTGAGAGCTCATGATTGGGGCATGAATATAACATTGACTTAAGCCTCCCCCAAGCTTGAGCGATGCTTTCTCCTTCGCGAGGCCAAAAATTATATATATAATTATGATCACGATGAACAAGATGCATAGGATAAAACTTCTGATGAAATTCCAATTTCAATCGGTTGTAGTTCCATGATCCCATATCATCACATAGCCTATACCATGTCAATGCCTCTCCCTTAAAAGATAAAGGGAAGAACTTCTTCTTGATAACATCCTCAGGCATACCTGCAAGCTTAAATAATCCACAGACTTCGTCCACATAGATTAGGTGTAAATCGGGATGCAATGTTCCATCTCTTGTAAAAGGATTAGCTAGCAGTTTCTCTACAATACCCGAAGGAATTTCAAAGTAAACATTTTCAGTAGATTCAGTGGGTTGAGGAGCAACTCTTTGCTCTACTGGATGGGGTGAAGATACCCCGAACAAACCCCTCAAAGGATTATGTTCCATAGTAACAAGTGACGATGAAATTTCAGCACACTATATAAATTTTTCCTTACCAAATTCCACCTACCAAAGGCGCTTCACTCCCCTGCAACGGCGCCAGAAAAGAGTCTTGATGACCCACAAGTATAGGGGATCTATCGTAGTCCTTTTGATAAGTAAGAGTGTCGAACCCAACGAGGAGCAGAAGGAAATGAGAAGTGATTTTCAGTAATGTATTCTCTGCAAGCACTGAAATTATCGGTAGCAGATAGTTTTGTGATAAGGTAATTTGTAATGGGTAACAAGTAATGAAAGTAAATAAGGTGCAGCAAGATGGCCCAATCCTTTTTGTAGCAAAGGACTAGCCTGGACAAACTCTTATATAAAGGAAAACGCTCCCGAGGACACATGGGAATTATCGTCAAGCTATTTTTCATCACGCTCATATGATTCGCGTTCGTTACTTTGATAATTTGGTATGTGGGTGGACCGGTGCTTGGGTTGCTTCCCTTCCTTGGACAAGCATCCCACTTATGATTAACCCTTATTGCAAGCATCCGCAACTACAAAAGAAGTATTAAGGTGAACCTAACCATAGCATGAAACATATGGATCCAAATCAGCCCCTTACGAAGCAACGCATAAACTAGGGTTTAAGCACATCACTCTAGCAACCCATCATCTACTTATTACTTCCCAATGCCTTCCTCTAGGCCCAAACAATGGTGAAGTGTCATGTAGTCGACGTTCACATAACACCACTAGAGGAAAGACAACATACATCTCATCAAAATATCGAGCGAATACCAAATTCACATGACTACTTATAGCAAGACTTCTCCCATGTCCTCGTGGAACAAACGTAACTACTCACAAATCATATTCATGTTCATAATCAGAGGGGTATTAATATGCATAAAGGATCTGAACATATGATCTTCCACCAAATAAACCAACTAGCATCAACTACAAGGAGTAATCAACACTACTAGTAACCCACAGGTACCAATCTGAGGCTTTGGGACAAATATTGGATAAAGAGATGAACTAGGGTTTTAGAGGAGATGGTGTCGGTGAAGATGTTGATGAAGATTGATCCCCTCCCGATGAGAGGATCGTTGGTGATGACGATGGTGATGATTTCCCCCTCCCGGAGGGAAGTTTCCCTGGCAGAACAGCTCTGCCGGAGCCCTAGATTGGTTCCGCAAAGGTTCCGCCTCGTGGCGGCAGTGTTTCGTCCCACAAGGTTGCTTATGATTTTTTCCAGGGTAGAAGACACCTTATAACCAAAGATGGGCACCGGAGGCCTGCCAAGGGGCCCACGATGCAGGGGGCGCGCCCCCACCCTCGTGGCCAGGGTATGGGCCCCCTCGGGTACTTTCTTCGCTCAGTATTTTTTTATTAATTCCAAAAACTGCTTCCGTGAAGTTTGAGGACTTTTGGAGTTGCACATAATAGGTCTCTTTCCAGCCCAGAATTCCAGCTGCCGGCATTCTCCCTCTTCATGTAAACTTTGTAAAATAAGTGAGAATAGGCATAAGTATTGTGACATAATGTGTAATAACAGCCCATAATGCAATAAATATCGATATGAAAGTATGATGCAAAATGGACGTATCAGCGGCGAGCCCAGCTTCGTGGGCATCATCCGGCAGCGCGGAGCCGCCATCGCCAGCATGCTGGGGGCCGACCGCCCAACCTAGCCACGCCACAGGAGAACATACGAGCCGCCCAGGCGACGCCAGAAGAGCTGGAGCACTTGGAGGGCGACGAGCGTCGCTACATGATGGGGCGCGTGCAGCAGCTCCTTGATGCGGCTGTTGTGCAGCAAGAAGCCGGCCGCCGACTGGTGGAGCCCGGCCTGCAAACCGAGAACCAGCCTCCTCGCCGAGATCAAGGCGCAACGTCCCAGACGCCGACTGGTGGCGTTCGTGATAGAAGAGACAAGGAGCCGGCTGCCAGCCGCAGCCGGACTCACATCACCATCGAGCGCGACCAAGATGGGCGCCCAAGAGCAGTGGAACGACGGGGCGACTGTCTGCCTCCCCCTCCTCCCCGCAGGGAGAGGCGCGCTTCCCCGCCGCCAGTTGACCACCCGACACTCGGCGACCGCCTTGGCCGCCGAGAAGGAGTCGGAGAGAACGATGCCCGCCACCGGATCGACCGTCTCAACCGATCCCTGGCGCTAGAAGAAGAAGACGCATTAGGCCCACCTTGTTTTGGCCCCCGCATCCGAGATGAGCCTTTCCCCAAAGGGTTCATGCTCCCAAGAGATACGGCCAAGTACACCGGCTCCGTGAAGCCAGAAGACTGGCTGGTCGACTGCTCCACGGCCGTCAGTATAGCAAAAGGCAACAAGCGAGTTGTTGTGACGTACGTTCCACTCATGCTCCAGGGCACAGCCTGGGCATGGCTGAACAGTCTGAAGCCCCGCAGCATCAACAGCTGGGTTGATTTGACTGAAGCCTTCGTTCGCAACTTCACCAGCACGTAGAAGCGGCCGCACAAGCCTCGCCAGCTCTCCTTGTGCGTTCAAGGCCCCAATGAGTCGACTCGCGACTACCTCACGCGTTGGGCCGAGCTGCGCAACTCTTGCGAGGGCGTGCATGAGTGCAGGCCATCGAGTACTACACCGCCGGGTGCCGAGAAGGCACCCTCCTCAAGCACCAGCTTCTCTGCGACGAGTCGGTGACCCTCGACGAACTGCTGATCATAGCAGACAAGTACGCCATGGCCGACTCCTCCATGAAGACGGAGATTCAAGTCGACGCATCTGGCAAAGTGGCTCCTCAAGCTCCTGGACTCCCGCTGGAGACACCAGCCGGCGTCAGCAGCAGAATGACAACAAGCACAAGGCCATGCAGCCGGCTTCTACAAGCCGGCAGGTGGCGACAGTTGAAGACCAGTAGCCGGAAGGGCAGCTCCTCCCAAGTGTCAAAAGGGCGGCAAGCCCAACTGGCTGCCCGCCTTCTCATACGAGCAGACTCTCGATGGACCCTGCAAGTTTCACAGCAGCGCGAAGCCGTCCAACAACACGACTCGGAAGTGCCACTGGCTCACCAGGATTGCCAAGGGCGATGGACTCCTGCCTCCTCCGCCTGCCGGTCTGCCGCCTCCCCCTCCCCAGCAGCCGGTGGTTCGGCCAGTCGGTGCAATACAAGATGAATATCCTAAAGAGCATGGAGCTTATGTCGTGTTCACCAGCGTGGCCGACGATAAGCACAACAGACGACAGCGGCAACAAGAAGTACATGCAGTAGCATCAGATACCCCCGAGTTCATGCATTGGTTTGAGAAGCCTATCAGTTGGAGCAGAGCTGACCATCCGGAGGTGATGCCCTCTCCTGGTTCCTATGCCCTGGTCTTGGACGCCACCTTCGCAACAGAGAGGCAGGCTGCTCGCTTCTCCCGAGTTCTGATAGATGGCGGCAGCAGCATCAACATCCTATACCGTGACATTATGGAGAAGTTGGGAATCAAGCAGAAGCAGCTTCAGCCCAGTCGAACTGTATTCCATGGCATAGTCCCTGGCCTTTCCTGCTCACCAATCGGCAAGATCCAAATAGACGTCCTCTTCGGAGACAAAGATCACTTCCGCCGAGAGCCAGTTTGGTTTGAGGTGGTGGACCTTGAGAGCCCCTATCATGCTCTACTTGGCCGGCCTGCTCTAGCCAAGTTCATGGCGGTCCCCCACTATGCTTAGCTAAAGATGAAGATGCCAAGTACTAAGGGAATCCTAACCATAGTCGGGGACTACAAGAAGTCGTCCGCTTGTGCGGCAGACATCAGCCGGCTAGTCGAGTCCCTCGTGCTTGCAGCAGAGAAGCGGCTCCTTGACCGGGTTGTGGAAATGGCAGGCAAGCAGTCGGAGCTGTCGCCAAACCCCAAGGAGTCGGAAGTTGAGGGCTCGTTCAAGCCGGCAAAAGAAACAAAGAGGATACCCTTGGACCCGGAGCACCCGGAGAGGCACGCTGTCATAGGTGCAAACCTTGACAGCAAATAGGAAAGCGAGCTCGTCGATTTCCTCCGTGAGAATCGGGACATCTTTGCATGGTCTCCTAAGGACATGCCGGGTGTTCCGACAGATTTCGTCGAGCACAAGCTACATGTCCGACCTGATGCCAAGCCGGTCAGGCAGCCCTTGCGCCGCCTATCAGAAGAGAAGAGAAGAGTCGTTGGAGAAGAGATAGCCCGGCTTCTCGCAGCCGGCTTCATTATGGAAGTGTTCTTCCTAGAGTGGTTAGCCAACCCGGTCCTTGTGCAGAAGAAGCATAAGCAGTGGCTCATGTTTATTGATTATACCAGCCTCAACAAAGCTTGCCCCAAAGATCCCTTTGCTTTGCCAAGAATCAATCAAGTGATAGACTCCACAGCCGGACGCGACCTATTGAGTTTTTTGGATGCATACTCAGGGTATCATCAGATCAAGCTAAACTCGGCCGACAGGCTGAAGACCGCCTTCATCACACCATTCGGAGCCTTCTGCTACCTGACCATGACGTTCGGCTTGAGGAATGCTGGCGCCACGTTTCAGCGTTGCATGCAGAAGTGTCTCCTCAAGCAACTCGGCAGAAACGCCCACGTCTATGTGGACGACATTGTAGTGAAGACGGAGAAGCGTAGCACTCTGCTTGAAGACCTCAAGGAAACCTTTGAAAACTTGCGCCGCTTTCAAATCAAGCTCAACCCGGAGAAATGCGTCTTCGGAGTACCAGCCGGCCAGCTTCTTGGCTTTCTGGTCTCAGAGCGCGGCATAGAGTGCAAACCTATGAAGATCAAGGCCATCGAGAGGATGGAGGTACCCACCCGACTGCTGGATGTGCAAAAATTCACTGGCTGCTTGGCATCCATCAGCCGTTTCATCAGTCGGCTGGGCGAGAAGGCTCTTCCCCCGTACCAGCTCATGAAGAAGACCACTTTTTCGAGTTGAATGACAAGACAGACGAAGCTTTTCTCCAACTCAAGAAGAAGTTGACCACTCCGCCTGTTCTGGCGGCTCCGACTGCTAAGAAACCCATGCTTCTCTACATCGCCGCCACCAGCCGGCGGGTGGTCAGCACAGTCATAGTTGTGGAGCACAAAGAAGACGGCAAAGCACTACCAGTCCAGAGGCCGGCGTATTACCTAAGTGAAGTGTTGTTTGCCTCCAAGCAGAACTACCCCCACTATCAGAAGATGTGCTACGGCATGCATTTCGCCGCCAAGAAGCTGAAGTCGTACTTTCAAGAGCACCCAATCACTATTGTCTGGACTGCTCCACTTGCCGAGATCATTGGAAGCTGAGACGCTTCGGGCCGAGTGGCCAAATGGGCCATAGATTTGCCCCCTACACCATCTACTACCAGCCTCGCACCGCCATCAAGTCCCAAGCACTGGCCGACTTCCATGTCGACTGGGCCGAGACCCAGTATCTGCCGCCGCACCAGACTCCACCCATTGGCGGATGCATTTAGATGGTTCCAAGATGCGCACCGGTTTGGGAGCCGGCATCGTCCTTACCTCTCCCAAAGGCGACAAACTCAGATATGTGTTGCAAATTCATTTTGCCGCCTCCAACAACGTAGCTGAATACGAAGCACTCATACACGGGCTCCGGCTTGCCAAGGAACTAGGCATTCACTGGATCCTGTGTTATGGTGACTCCGACTTGGTGGTCCAGCAGTCGTCAGGAGACTGGGACGCCAAGGATGCAAACATGGCAAGCTACCGCTTCCTCGTCCAGCAACTCAGTGGATACTTTGAAGGGTGTGAGTTCCTCCATGTGCCACGAAATGACAACGAGCAAGCAGATGCTTTAGCATGGATCGGCTCCACCCGGCAAGCAATACTAGCCGGTGTCACCCTACAACGCCTCCTCAACACATCTGTTAAGCCGTCACCAGAATCAGATTCCATCTTTGTGTCGGTTACTCCCGGAGCAGTCGGATCCGACTTGGGGACTGTAGCAGTCGGCTCGGGGACTTCGGCAGGCGGCTCGGGGGGCTGCAGCAGTCACACCCGACCCGGGGACTGCAGCAGTCGGCCCGGGGACTTCATCGACACAACAAGCGGCAGCCGACTCCAACCCGCCGCCTCCCGGCCCAACCGCCCTCATACAAGTAGCAGCCCTAGCAGTGAAAGAAATGGCAGCACCTTCATAGGCGCATCCCATCCTCAACTTTCTGGTGAACAAGGAGCTGCCGACTTATGAGATCTCGGCCCGACAAGTGCAATGTCGGGCAGCAGCGTACACCATTGTCAACAGAGAACTTGTGAGGCGCAGTGTCACTGGCATGTACCAGCGCTGCATGGAGCCGGAGAAAGGCCAAGCAACCCTCAAAGATATCCACCAAGGCGAGTGTAGTCACCACGCGGCTTCAAGATCACTTGTTGCCAAAGATTTCCGACATGGTTTTTTCTGGCCGACTGCTCTAGAAGACGCCAAAGACCTGGTCCAGAAATGTAAGGGGTGCCAGAAGTTCCGCTCCAAGCCACATTTGCCGGCTTCTGCACTCAAGACCATCCCCATTGCCTAGTCCTTTGCCGTCTGGGGGCTAGACATGGTGGGACCATTCAAGACAGCATGCGGCGGCATGACTCATCTGCTTGTCGCCGTGGACAAGTTCACCAAGTGGATAGAAGAAAAACCAATCAAGAAGTTGAATGGTCCGACTGCTATGACTTTCATAACAGACATCACCATTCGGTATGGCATACCACACAGCATTATCACCGACAACGGCACAAACTTTGCCAAAGGCGCCTTGGCTCGTTTCTGCGTGACGCAGGGCATCCGACTGGACTTAGCATCCATTGCCCATCCGCAGTTAAACGGCCAAGTGGAGCGAGCAAACGGCCTCATTTTGTCCGGCATCAAGCCCCGACTGGTTGAGCCTCTGGAACGTTCAGCTGGTTGTTGGCTCGATGAGCTGCCGGCCGTCCTCTGGAGCCTGCGCACAACTCCAAACAAGTCAACCGCCTTCACGCATTTCTTCCTCGTCTACGGTGCCGAAGCCGTCATCCTGACGGACATAGAATTCGACTCCCCTCGAGTCACCATGTACACCAAGGAGGAGGCAAAAGAAGCACGAGAAGACGACGTCGATTTGCTGGAAGAGGGTCGGCTGTTGGCACTCAGCCGGTCCACCATCTACCAGCAGAGTCTACATTGATACTACAATCGGAAGGTCAACCCAAGATCCTTCCAAGAGGGAGACCTTGTGCTCCGGCTGATCCAGCGAACAGCCGGCCAGCACAAGCTCTCAGCACCTTGTGAATGCCCCTTCATCATCAGCAAAGTTTGGGCCAACGACTCCTGCTACCTGATCGATGCTCAGAAGCCCAGAGCATGCAAGAGAGACGACTCCGGCAAGGAGACAGAGCGGTCGTGGAATGCAAACCTCCTTCGAAGATTTTACAGTTGATGCAGTATGTACCACGCTACCTTTTGTATTAAGTATGAAGACTCTGGGTCCCCCGAGAAGACCTCGGGGGCTACCCTCTTTTATCTATATGATAGGTATTATGCCTATGAATGTGTTATTTCGTTATTCCGTCTGCCACCTGGCTCGACCAGTCGGCTCGGCGGCTCGCCGCCTTGTACTATGTGGTGCTTCCTGCAGTCGGACAAGTAGTGTGTTGGCACCTAAACCTTCTCCTGCCAGAAGCCGTGGCTTCATGAGCGATCGTCCGATGGCAAGGAGTTAAAGGCAAAAAAGGGTGTCCACATGAAAAATGGCGAAGTACCCAAAGCATGCACATAGTTCAGGCCGGCTTCCTGCCTCATCGACCGACTGCTGAGCCGCCGGCCGGCTAACTTCTACTTAACTTGCTAGCGCTCTAGGCGGCTAAGTACTTGTTCTCCCGAAAGTATCTAAGTACTTGACCCAGTTGCAGTCTGCAGAGCGGCTGTTTGGCTGGCAAGACGGCAGCCAAGGGAGGGCGGCAAAGGAAAAAATTGAAGGAGCAGAAAGCAAGAAAAGTCAGAACTCGGCAAAAACACATAACTTGTGTGGAAGAATATTTACATGTCAAAAGGCCCTTGGCCAGCATTCACCAGAGTTTGAAATACACCCCGCGGGTGGAATTGTGCAAATTTAACAAAGTTTGTCGAGACTGATAAAACAGGAAAAATAAAGATAAGTCGACGGTCTAGGGATCAGCAGAAGGGTCCGGCTGGTTGGCGGAGTCGGTGGTGCCGGTTGGTGGAGTGGACGGCTAGTCAGTCTCCGCTTGGTCGTCTCCAGCAGCAGTCGGTGCACTCGAGCACGACTCGTTGTTTGAGGCACGGTCAAGCTGAGGTTGGCCGTCCGCTCAGACCTCTGGCACACCTTCTTCGCCTTCCTCGTCCTCCTCATCTTCTCCCTCGTCGCTGGAGTCGACCATCTCAGTTGAGTCTTCGTCGTCCTCCGGGTTCAGCCCGAACCACCCCGGGGGCGCCTCGGCACCGGTCTCGGTCAACTCAGGAACAAAGACGCTGGTGTTGGTGTACTCGGCAATCGCCGCCGCCCGTCTGACAAGATCGCGCTCCACCGCCGCCAGCTCCTCCTGGGCCTCCTGCCGAAACATGGTCAACTAGGCTAGATTTAGCCCAGGATACCACGCCTTGACGAACTCCAAGGCCCGACGCGCTCCAGCTCGGGCCGAGGAACCCTTCCAAGCCTCGAGTCGGTTGGCCCCCACCTCCAGCCAGTCGGCAGTCCGACTGGGGGTGCGTGGAGCCGGTATGTCTGGCCAAAGGGCGGAGATCGCTTGGGCCCCGACACGCTAAAGACGGCGCATCATCCGATGACCTGGCCGAAGGCGGGCCTGGATGCTAAGAAGCTATTCGCTAAGGGTCCGGGGGCATCGGCAGCGATCTGCACGCCTTCCGCCCTCGGTTCTTCACGATAAGCCTCAGTAGCGTGGTTGGCGGCGTTAGAGTGGCCAGGAAAGAAGTCTGCTCAGACAGAAAGCAAAGAAATCAGAAGTCACAAGCTAGAAGCCGGCTCGATCAGCAGCCGGCAGCTCAAAGAAAGAAAAAGAAGAAAGCTTACCATCAACTATGTCTTCAATCCTGCCGAAGCCGGAGTTCAGCAGCGCCTCCTTGTCGGACCAGGTGGAGCGTTCGGTCTCGAACTTGGCGAGAAGATTGGACTCTTTCGCCTCCGCCTCCTTCCGGGCCTTCTGGAGAAGCTACGCCTGTTCCGTCAGTTGCTTGACCAGTCGGTCATGCTCCTGGGCCAGATCGTTGCACTCTGCTTCCTTGGCGTGCAACACGGTGTTGGCTTCACCCAGCTGCTGCTGCAAGGCAGCGTTGGCCTGTGCAAAAATAGAGAAAGGAAAAAACGTCAACCATCAACAAAGAAGAAGTGCAGTTGCCGGGGAGATCCAGCCCGGCCTTTCGTGATCGGCCGAATCTCGGGGCTACAGCTTCATGTAGTCTTCTTCTCGCACCCGTGAGAGAAAGAAGTTATCAACAGTCAATGAAAAAGGAAGTGCAGTTCCGGGGAGATCCGGCCCGACTGCTCATCAGTCGGCCCGAATCTCGGGGGCTATAGCCCGCGGGTGCGCTGGCGTGCCCCCGCAGAGAAAGAAAACAAAGACTTACTCCCGAGCAAGCACGCCACCTGGTTCCTGCTTCGGCGCTTCAAAATTATCAGGCGATCCCGCTTGGCCACGGCCGACTCCCAGCAGGCGGCAAGCCAGGAGACGGAAGGAGCATTCAACAAGAGCACTCGGAGAAGGAAACTGCTGAGGCACCTGGAATTATCGGCCACGATGCCTCACCAGCTTCCGGGACTACTGTCGGAGTAATGGGCCACGGGTAGCCTAACCCGAGTCCCTGAGCATTTCAAGACATCGGGCCGGCTGCGCCCCTCAAGCATCAAGGATGAAGCACCGCCTTCTGGTGGCCGGCTGGATCAAGCGACCAGCTGCCAGAAGACGGCCAAGCACCAGAGGACGGCCCCAAGACGGGCCGACTACTAGCGGGCGGCCTCCAGAGAGGCCGGCTCCTAGCAGGCGGCCCACGACGCTCTCAAAGTCTGCGCCCCCATTAAGAAGACAAGACAGGATGTGGCTACAGTGTAGCCCATCACCCCCATATCCAGGGCACGGCGCGGCCACAGTGCCCCGTACAGGCGGAGATCTCTGCACGACGCGGCACTGTTGCCACGCCACCCTTGACGTCACCCCTGTCGGGCGGAGCCCTGCTCCCACGACATCCTGTCGGTACGGCCTGCAGGCGGCGGGCCCTACCAGGCACGAGAGCCCGGAGGGCGGCAGAACTTGACTAGTCGGACCCAAGGGAGACCGGTCTCTAGCAGGCGGCCCACTCCTTCCTCGGAGTCCATGCACCATTAACCAGATGTGACACGGTGTGGCTACAGTGATCTCCCACCAGACGGCGGGATTGTAGCCACACCTCCCCGACCAAGCGTGCGTCATTGGCATTACGGCTACAGTAACAAGCAGCCGGCCGGACCCTCGAGCGGCGGAGGCGGCCTGTCGGCTCATGCACTGCATCAGGCCGGGGCCCACTGAGCGGTGGGCCCCGGCCGGGCGGAGAAGCCGGCGACCAGAGACGCTGACAGCCGGGTCCTACACCCGGCTAGATTACCACTGTACCCCTGGGGGTAGGCCTATATAAACCCCCAGGGCACCCATGAAAAGGGTTCCCAACCTGTTAGACCTAGACACACACATAGAGAGAGGGGAAGCTAGCCCTGCTTTCTCCTACCTCTAGCACATAGCTCGAGGAGCATCATTATACTCACTAGTGCCTTAGTGATCATGCGGAGACCCCGCAGAGCAGGATTAGGGGTGTTATCTCCTAGGAGAGCCCCGAACCTGGGTAAAGTATGCCGGTGTTCGTGTCTACGCCTCATCCCACTTCCGGTCACCGGCGATGTTCTACTCGCTCCCACCATGATAAGCCATCCTTTGGCATATGTCGCACCCAACCCCCGACAAAATGGCTATGCTTTTTTAACCAGGCAAAATCAGTGGTATAAAGGATAAACCCCATGAGTTTCTAGGTAAAATTATGACAAAAAATGTGCCATGTATATGAAAATAATGAATAAGTTTGAGAGTGGCTACCTACAAGTCGACTGAATACAAATTTTGGTCAATCAATTTGCAGCGCCTGCCGCCGTACAAGCTCACGCAACGTGTGCAAGCTCGAGCATGGTCTGCTCCAGTCCTGTACTGGCAAGCCAACCTATTTTTTTCATACGTTAATTATATGTTGCTCTATTATATAAGTATAGTGTTGGTCAAGCCTTTGTAGGTGACCGGTAAATAGCACTCTCATATATATTTGCATGCAATGGTAAGTGACTAATGTGCAATAAAAATATATATACATACATATGTATCAAAAATGTATTATTAGTGAGATTTCCGCAAAAGAAAAATCTTAAAAGTAATGGATTAGTGACATCAGTATTAGCCTTACAAAAAAAGGAAATGAAAACTGAAACAAAATAAAAAATTAAATAAACTAAAACTAAATCAAAAAAAGGAAGTTCTATATGGAAGAATGAATTCATTGCATTGCTATTACCCTTTCAGAAGAAAAGTAAAATAAAATAATAAACAAAATGAAAATAATAATGTTCTCTAAGAAAAATGAAACCCTTTAAGAAGAAAGAAAATGAAAAAGGAAAACCTATTAAAAATATGCACACAACTTTACACTGAAATCACGCTTTTTGAAATATGCGAAGAATAAGCATATAATAGTGCAATTTTCACATTTTACTAGAACTCACCAACATATTATTTAGTAATTGCATTTATACTTACACACACAAAAAGAAAAAGAAATCTAAGAAACAATGAATTAGTGGCATTTGCATTAGTCTTTAATAAGAAAGAAAGTGAAAACAACAAAATAAAATACCGATCAAATTTGCACACAGTTTACACAAGCATTGTGTATAATATGCGAGAATAAGCATATAATAGTGGAATTTTCACAAAAATGTCTTTATTATGAATTAGTGAATTAGTAACGTACTAACATTATGATGCAGAGCATCCTACGGACATCACCATGTCAAGAGTCCCTTCGCCAAGTGACATGTGCGACATCTACTTCACATACATAAAGGTTAACCATCTCCTTTACATGTGTTCACTTGACCCCTTCGAGGATGGTATACTACTTGACATCCCTCTAAATGCATGCATAGGTATTACCGAAGCTTCTTCAATGACGAGGAGGAGTTCAAGCGCAAGAGAACATCTACACCATCCAAGAAGGGAGAAGGAGGAGGAAGTGAGACACCAAGACGCGAAGCACCGGAGGTCTCGGGACCATCCCGGGTGCCTGGCCTCCTACGCCCCGGGTGCCCGGACCCCCGGCTACCAAAGGGTGCGGCCGCTGACCACCCCGGGTGCCCGGGCTTTCACCACCGGGTTCCCGAACCCCCGGTGCCCGCACCCGCGGGTGCCCGCACCCCTACCCCCGGGTGCCCGCACCCTCACCTGGCGCTACCCCGGGTGCCCGGACTTCACCCCGGGTGCCCGCCTCCTCATCCCAGCGACCCCCGGGTGCCCGAACAACTTTACCCCGGGTGCCCGGACCCCGCCGACTGTGCTTGTGTGCACTGTGGGCAAATTGACCCTTGTACCCCCGTTTTTCCCCAATTCGTCTATCGGATTTTGGGTTCCGGCAGACCCTCTAGGTTCGCACACTGGGGTGCGCGCGGAGATTTCACCCTCTACCTTCCTGCACCTCGCCGCCTCGCTAAGATCTAAGCTATGAAAGGGACAACACAAGAGACACAGGGTTTATACTAGTTCGGGCCACCATTGTGGTGTAATACCCTACTCTAGTTTGTGGTGTGGTGGATTGCCTCTTGGGCTGACGATGATGAACAATACAAAGAAGAACAGCCTCGCGAGGGTCTGTTCTTGGCTGGTGTGATGAACTGCTAGGAGGAGTTCAGTCGCTCTCTCTGCTGATCCCAGATGCTGGATCCTCTCTCTAGATTTCTCGATGCCTCTACCTTGTGGGTGGCTAGTCCTATTTATAGGCAAAGGCCCTGGGCCTCTCCCCAAATATTGAGCGGGAAGGGCGCCAACAATTGGCCATTTTGAAGGGGAACATCTAGTACACTTATCCTGACTAAAGTTGGTCCTCGCTTTGTCAAAGGCTCGTGGTGACGCCGGCTTGGGCTCCACAATGACTTCCTTCCTACCGTTATGACGGTCTTGGTCTTATTGCAATCAAAGCGGATGCCTTTGCTTGATACCCTTGCTGCGCTTGCTCCCTTTGCACCAAAGAGGAAAGGAGGAACCTGCTTGCAGCTGGCGCCCACTGGCGCCCTTTGGTCGTCATGGCTCGCGTCATGGGCACCTCGTGAGGTACCCCGCCTTGATCTCTCTGCCTCCTCACGAGCCAGCCTGATGAGGCCGTGCCTGAGGAAGCTCCCCGTCGTCCGCCCCGCGAGGCTTGGCCCCTCGCGAGGGTCTTGAGCTTGTGCTGATGAAGATGGACCTTGATGGGCCACCCCTTGAGCCACGCCGCAGGCAGCGCAGTGAGCAAGTCACAGGGAACCCCGTTCCCGAGCGCCGATAGCCCGGGCCCAAGGCGGGCGCGGACTTGGATGAGCAGAGAAGCGAAGGGGCAAGTGTGAAGCGCCACGGGCCCTAATAGCCTGCGGCCTTGGGCGCCGTGTGGCGGTTGATTGGACGTGGGCGGCCCTGATCCCCCACGACGCCTCGGCGATTGCACGAATTGACAAGTCCATGCATGCAAAGCGGGTCATGATTACCTGCGATCGTGGAAGTCAGCGGTTGATCTTCTCCGGTTATAAGTACGGAACGCCGCGTGCCCTTCTAGTCCATCCCTTCTTGCTTCTCCTTCTTCTCCGTCCTTGCTCCACCTTGCCGCAATGGCTCCGATCCGCCGGTTCTCCGTGGAAGAGAAGGGAAAGCCTCCCGAGAGGGTCCCGACCCGCTTCCGCCAAAGAAACGGCTAGCCCTATGCTGTCGAGATAATGGCGTCTCTTGCAGGGGCACGCGTAGTTAGCGTTCTTTAGGATCTGTTCCCTGCGAGGAATCAAAAAGCGCGCCCCATGGGGGCTTGTAAGGTGCATGTGGTTCTGTTTGTTAATATAGTCCTTGCCATGAAGAAGTGCGAGATGCTCATTCCGTCTTAGCTTAGTTCTTCCTTTCGAACTTCACGAGGGCTTGGTGCTCTGCGCCGACAGGTCCCGGTCCCAAGGCAGGCTTCAGCCATCGCTGGTATGCCGGTCGCGATGCCGTGGTCAAGGCCAGGAGGTGAGCGGCCGGGGTCGAAGAGACCCTGAGTCGCGATTCTTAGGAGGTCCCCTTTAGCGCTCAAGCAGCCATCGTTCGGTGAGAAAGGAGCGCGACGTTGCTAACACGGGATTGCATTGGGTGCGGGGATGGTGCTGCGGTGGCTGGTGTTTCCGGAGGGTGACTTATCTCGAGAGTTAGGAACCGCTTCCTGGTGCGGCACTAGGTCCGCGCATCGGCTGGAGAGGGGTTGCCTGGCGAGGTCCCCGCGTGCCTCTTCCCTCTCGCCTTTGCTCCCTTTACGCTCTCGTCCTCGGGTCCGGCCCTTGAGCAGGTCTCAGCCGTCGCTGGTATGCCAGGTCACGATGCCGTGGACAAGGCCAGAGGGTGAGGGCTGGAGAGCCAGTAGGAGCCCATGAGTCGCGATGCTCAGGTACCCCCCCTTTAATGTGCAAGCGGTTCGCGTGGGCGAGAGTGAAGAAGACGCCGCGAGGGCCTCGCCCGGCACTGCGCCTTGAAGGGATCCTGCAGGCTCACCATAAAAAGAATAAGAGTCCGCTATAATGACGACGATCGGTATGTGGGTTGCTTTGGAGAGGTGACGAGGCTGAAGGCTTGACGAGGTGGCTGTGCAGGCTGCCGCGACGAGCTCGGCCGTTCAGGTTCGTCGGTGTTGCAGGGGCGGACCCATGCGCATAGCGCCCGTGCGGGGGGTAGCTCCATCGGTTGGTGTTAGTCGAGCGAGCAACTAGGTCAAGCATGTTAATCATGAAGAAACAAGTTCATTTAGATAGATGCAGGAAGGCGGACATCGCTGGAGTGCAGCCCGAGCAACTTGGGGATGATGCAGCCCGAGGGGCGCCCCCAACAAAGTAAGCTAAGAACATGAAGTAAAAGGGATACACGCCGCAGGAACGGACCCACGCGGCCTGGGAATGATGCAGCCCTGGGGGGCGCTCCCAGCTGGAAATGAAACTTGGATGACGTCACCTGATAACGTTGGGGACGAAGGTATGTTGAAGTAGAGGACGTCATGTGCTGCGGAAGCCGATCTTCACGAGCCCCCAGGCCCAGGAGCCTCGGTAGGCTCTGGAGGCGCTAGTGGCTCCTCGTGGACCATCTCCATCTCCGCTAGGACTGCGGAACTCCTGGCCTCTTGAGCCTCCAGGGTGCTCCTCATGAGGCGCTGGTACGTCGCGGCCGCGTTCGGTAGGCCGTAGGGCATGCGAACTTAGCTGTGCGGTGGGCCTTCGCAGCGCCCTGCGCGTGAGGGCCAAAAGTGCTCCTGAGAGGCGGCTTGGTTGAGCCCTGGTATGTCGATGTAGACGCGCAGCCCACCATCCTCTCCTGGATGGGGGGCTACGGCGGGTAAGCGGCGGCTACCACTCATGACTCTCGACTCCTGCAACTCCTGCGTGATCTGACTGACGAACTCCTGAGGGTTTGGCCCTCCTTGCCTTGCTCCTTCCTGAGGGAAACGTGCTTTGAAGCACGCCTCCAAGTGGTGCCCAAGTGCCTCCCTCGTGATCTTGGCGAGGTCGGTGGCCCTCCAGGAGAGAGCCCCCGAGCCTTGCTTGAGGAGGGCGTCGGGCGCGCCTTCCTATGCGACAGGCGGTGCCCCTGAGTAGGAGGCGGACCACAGGGGGCCTGCCTCCTGAGGGGTCGGGCTTGGCGATGTCTTCTTCTTCTTGGGAGCGGTCTCAGGGAGCCTCACGCTCCTGCGATCTGGGTCTTCAAGTGATGCGGCTTGAAAGGCTCGCTCCAGGGAGCATACTGCGTCTCTCTCTTCACAAGGCACCGTGATAACTCCGCCGCTTCCTGGCATCTTGAGGACGTTGTAGCCGTGATGAGTCACGGCCATGAACTTGGCCAGAGCTGGGTACCCGAGGATGGCATTGTATGGCAGGCGAATGTGGGCGATATCGAAGTCGATGAGCTCGATGCGGTAGTTGTCGCGCGCCCCAAAGGTGACAGGGAGGCGGACCTGCCCAATCGGAACCGTGGAGCCATTGGTGACTCCGGAGAAAGGCTTGGTTGGCTGAAGATGATTATAAGGCACTTGGGGATTGTTGAATGTCTCTACGGACAGGACATTGAGCCCTGCTCCACCATTGATGAGGGTCCTGGTGACTTGCACGTTGCTGATAATTGGGGAACAAAGCATCGGGAGGACTCCGGCCATGGCCGCGCACTTGAGCTGATCCGCTGAGCTGAACGTGATGGCGCATGCTGACCACCTGAGAGGGCGCGTGGCTTCGAGCTTGGGGAGGACTGCATTCACTTCATGGGCGAACTGCTTGAAGATGCGTTGAGAGGCTGGGGCTTGAGCTCCGCCCAGGATGCAAGCGATCGCGCGTGGCTCCTGGAAGCCCCCAGCCCCCTCGTCCTGATGATGGTCCTCATTTCTCATTGGCTGCGGCGGCAGAGGAGGGAGGCCTACGTTTCCTTGCGGGCGATCCTCGCGAGGCTGATCCCTCCAGTCTCCCTCGCGAGGCTGCTCCTGCCAGCGATCCTCGCGAGGTCGGTCGCGCCACCCTTGGCGAGGGCCACGGTCTTCCCAGCGTCCTGCGTTTCTTCCTCCTCCTCGGACGTAGCCCCGATCGTTGCGGTCGAGGCGTCGGCCGATCCTCCCTTCTCGCACGGCCCGGAGCTCTTGACATTCGTTGGTGTTGTGGGTGTGGAGGTCGTGGTACACTGATGCGGCTGCCCTTGGAAGACTCGGGCTGATCTACGCCCGCAGTATCTGGTTACGCATGAGCACGGCAGCCCCTGCGCTTCACGTCCTTGGCCTTGGATTTCTTCTCTTACGTATGCGGTGGCAGCTCGAGGAGGAAAGGCACCCTTCCTCAGCCCTGGCGCACTTGGTTGCCAAGTTGAACAGCTCCAAGGAAGTGCACAGATCTTCATGCATCGCCAGCTCCTCCTTCATCTTGATGTCTCGCACACCGTCGGAGAAGGCGGATCTTGAGGCGTGCGTTGTTGAAGCGCTGGATGTACTTCTGCAGGGTCTCCCCTGGCTGTTGCTTGATGCGGCGAATGTTTCTCACGGCAGGAGGCCGGTCGCGAGTACCTTGGAGGTTGGCGATGAAGCGGGTGCGCATCTCGTCCCAGGAGGAGATCGTGCGAGAGCCGTGTTCAGGAGCAGTGCGGGCTCCGTCCTTGAGTGCCATGGGAAACCAGTTCGCCATGACCTTCTCGTCCCCGTTGGCGGCTTCGATGCCCAGCTCATAGAGCTAGAGGAACTCTGCAGGGTCGGCCGTACCGTCATAGCGAGGAGGCAGGTCTGACTTGAACTTGCGGGCCACGCCACGCGACCTGCGCCTTCGGCGGTGAAGGCACGGCTTCTTTGTAGCCCGCAGGGGGGCCTTTGTGGCCTTGAGCCTGGTCTTGCGGGTCCCCATGCGCTGCTGGGAGCAGCGGGGTCTTAGCGTCTTTGGAAGCGGGGCGTGGTCGAGACGAGCCGGTGCGAGGAGCACTCGGGCAGCTTCTTGGGGCGAGGGACTTCTTGGCAGCTCTGCTCTTGCTGCTGGCGCCGGACGGAGCCAGGTTCCGCCAGGGGCCACGCACCTTGGGGCCAAGGCGCCTTCTTGAGGGGAGGCGGCCGAGGCGCCCCAGAGCTTCATCGCCAGCAGGGCGGGCGCAATGAGAAGGGCGGCGCTGGGAGCCCCTGGCGGCGCGGACGAGCTTCAGCGACATGGTCGAAACCACTCTTTGTAGACGTCGTCGACAGGCGGTAGCGTAGGGAGCTCGTTTGCCGCGATGAGCGCAGCTCGAGCCTCCATGCGCGGAGCCTTGTGAGACGAAGAACCAGCAGGCGGCGAAGGAGTAAGCGATACGGCCGTCTCGCCTCACGGACGGAGTCTTTGGGATGATGCTTGCTGCCCGTTCCCCACGGGCGGTGCGGCATTGACGTGGCAATGACGGCGAAAGCAGCGGGGAGACGGTCGCCGGCAGGGGCCGTCTGGCGTATGAGGAAGCAAGCGGTGGCGCTTCGGGCAGGCAGCGGCGTCTGACATGGATGCGGTGGTCGGCGAAGAACAGGGCGGCAAAAGACAAGTTCCGGCGCACCCCTACCTGGCGCGCCAAATGTCGGATTTCGGGTTCCGGCAGACCCTCTAGGTTCGAACACTGGGGTGCGCACGAAGATTTCACCCTCTACCTTCCTGCGCCTCGCCGCCTCGATAAGATCTAAGCTATGAAAGGGACAACACAAGAGACACAGGGTTTATACTAGTTCGGGCCACCATTGTGGTGTAATACCCTACTCTAGTTTGTGGTGTGGTGGATTGCCTCTTGGGCTGACGATGATGAACAATACAAAGAAGAATAGCCTCGCGAGGGTCTATTCTTGGCTGGTGCGATGAACTGCTAGGAGGAGTTCAGTCGCTCTCTCTCTACTGATCCCAGATGTTGGATCCTCTCTCTAGATTTCTCGATGTCTCTACCTTGTGGGTGGCTAGTCCTATTTATAGGCAAAGGCCCTGGGCCTCTCCCCAAATATTGAGCGGGAAGGGCACCAACAATTGGCCATTTTGAAGGGGAACATCTAGTACACTTATCCTGACTAAAGTTGGTCCTCGCCTGTCAAAGGCTCTGGTGAGTGGCCTTGGCTTGGGCTCCATAATGACTTCCTTCCTGCCGTTGCGACGACTTGGTCTTGTTGCACCGAAACGGATGCCTTTGCTTGATACCCTTGCCTGCGCTTGCTCCCTTTGCACCAAAGAGGAAAGGAGGTCACTGCGCGGGCTGGCGCCCGCCTGGCGCCCTTGGTCGTCATGGCTTGCGTCATGGGCACCTCGTGAGGTACCCCGCCTTGATCTCTCCGCCTCCTCGCGAGCCAGCCTGACGAGGCCGTGCACGAGGAAGCTCCTCGTCGTCCGCCCATGAGGCTTGGCCCCTCGCGAGGGTCTTGAGCTTGTGCCAATGAAGATGGGCCTTGATGGGCCACCCCTTGAGCCACGCTGCAGGCCGCAGGCAGGCAAGTCTGGGGACCCCCGTTCCTAGAACGCCGACATCGTCCCTAGGCTATAAGTACTCAACCAGCCCGTTTTTCCTCATAACTTCCGCACCATCACATAAAACTTCTGCAACCTAACCCTTTTTGGTTCTTATTGCATTTGTGGTTGTTTGAGTTGTGATATAAGTCTCCTAAGGTGTTACGGCTACTTAGGGTTGGTTACATCTTCATCCACCACCGGACACTTGTATCGCTCCATCGACTACATCCAATATGAGCTTCCGCAATCGACGACGATCATCCATCCTTTGAGACCAACTTCAACAGGAAGCAAGGCCGGTTACCACTGACTTCGTGAAAGGTTAAGTGACGAAGGTATACATTCCGTCATAAACTTTTCCTTCCTTGCCTTTACACTTTTCTAGCCCCACCATCTTTGGGATTACCTCCATACCTATCGAGACTAGCTATCCGAGTATTCCCGGGCTTCGCTAAAACTTGTGCACCATAGTGATATGATATCATATTGTTGCATCATTGGATATCTCATATAGTGCAATTCCTTGCTCCCATGCATATCTTGTGATACTTATCTCATGTATGTGGTTGAGGCTCAATAGGCATAGTGTAAAGGAAGAGAGGAGCAAAAAAAAGAGCTTCTAAGCAAGAAAAAGATCCAAATCTTATAAGCAAAGAGCGGAGCATGATAAGAGATACTTGTGCATGAGGATACATTGAATAGGAAACATTTTTCTTGCATGCATATAGGTTGGTGCCAAGTGGTGAATAAGTGTGCAATCTAGCTAGTTCTCTCATAGTGTTTGTGCAACACGAGCTTAGTCTTCGTTAGACAATTTTGTATTGCTCATCCCTATAGTTGCACAAGCCCCATTGTCCCACCGTGTGTGTTTCTTTATTGCCCTCCTATATATTTGTGATCACTTGCTTTACATTTGGAGTCCTTTGGATTTATCTCAACATTTACAATATCTTGGACTTCAATTTGCATGAATTTGTGTCACTTGTCCTAACCAAGCCACTCGATAAGCTTTACTTTGTAGGTGTGAGTGAACAAGTCCGGTACCAATTCCACTATTATTTCATTTCACATTGAGTGACACGGGATACATCCTCAACTTTGGGAAAAGGTAGCTTGGTATTGTTTATCTGATTTCCTACTCACCTTTGCTTGAGTCTTGTGATGGATAGGCAAAGCACATCTACTTCGGTCTACAACCACGACAACAAGTTCGATGCCACAGGAAACTTCATCGACGCCAAGATGGATGCTCAAATGGACGAGGTCAAAGCCCTCATCAACAACTGCAAGAGGTCTTCATCATCTTCGAGGAGACGCTCAAGTAAGCATGCTTCCGAGCTACCATCTCTGGCAAGGTCACATCAGCATCGATACCATCATCGACAAGAACGTGACGGTCAAGAGCTCAACAACAACCATTGCTCTATGACTTCACCATCTACCTTGGCACCTTCGCCAAGCGACTTCAAGGCATCTTCGCCTTTGAATATGCAGCATCTTCGCCAACAAGCACCTCAAGAGAAGCTCCCCAAGCTCAAGTCCGCGTCTTCCACAAGCTACTACGACCTCGACACCGACCACAAGATTCCTTTCTATGGGACTCAAGACCCCAAGGAGTATCTCGAGTGGGAGCGCAAGATGGAAGACTACCTCAAGCTACATCAAGGTCCCTCCAAAGATCAAGTGAAGTGCGCCACAAGTAACTTCCACGACTACGCATCGACATGGTGGCTTCATAGACCTTCGACAAGCTTCACCATGACTTGGCCCACGATGAAGAAAGCGATGAGGTGAGAATTTGTGCCTTCCACCTACATGGAACGTCTTCAACGCCAATTGGAGAACACCATACAAGGATCCAAGTCCTTGGAGAGTACTTCAAGAACATGAAAAAAGCCTTGCGACGAGCCGGTGTGGACGACCCCATTTGGATGAAGTTCTACTTCATGATGGGATTGAACAACGACATCTCCAAGACTATCTTCCTCGAGAACTACAAGTCCCTCGACAACAACTACATTGGTGCTCTCAAGGCGGAATGAGAACTCATGAAGGACAAGTCTACTCGACCCAAGCAAACTTCGTGACTACCAAGCTACACGACAACAAGCATGAGGATAGTGCCACCGAGATGTCCAAGCCCAAGGAGCTCCAAGATGACGTTCCCAAGTTTGACTTCACCGCCATCCCTCTTTGTGGCATTGACGATGCCGAGTCTACTACGACTCTTTTTCAAGACGGTGCGGCGACGACTGCGATTACGGCAACTCAAAGATCAAGATTTGGAGGCGATCGACATGGTAGAGAGCAAGGATGATGCTCCATCTTTGGAGGCAAGATTGATGATGTGCCATCTTCGGCCTTCGTCCACGGCGACGACTACGAGACGATTGATGATGACTTGAGTGACTTTCGCCACTATACTGAAGGTGAGAGTGACTTCACCACTAGCCCCATATATGACGAGTTGCCCCAATTACCATGTGAGGAGAGCCACCACTACCACCACCACTTGAGTGATTTGAGTGACTCCACCATATGTGACATTGAGTGCACCTACCTTGAGGGAGTGAGTGAGCCACCACCACATAGAGAGAGTGAGGTAGTTGATACGGCATGTGATGCCATTCTGATTTCTAACGACTTACTCTCTACCTCTATTGCGTTTTCTCATTTGGTGCTAGGTCCCATATATGATGACGCGCCGATCTTCGATGACTTTGTCCTTCCTTTGGACAAGACGATGGCCATGGTGGACTATGATCCACCCCCCACACGGTTCCATCACGATGATGACGTTGGCCATGATTTGGTCTTTGCCACCTCACCTACACCACATGAGTGGAATGACAAAGGTAATATAGGTGATGGTGATGCTCTTGTCCCACTAGTGGACACTCTTGATTGCTTGCATGATGTTGATCCTCCTATTACCATGCTGCATGCTAGTATGATTTCCCATGCGATGATATACCCATTTATGATGAGTTTGATGATTTCCATGTGGAGTCTATTAGTTGTGATGCCATGTTACATAGGATTTTTTGTGACAATTATTTAGGTCACATCATGTTTAACAATCCGCTTGACTTGTCATATGCTATGAATGAGATCAACCATATGCTATATTTGCAATATCATCGTAGTGACTATGCATATGCCATTAAATTGAACCCAATTTGCACATATGGCATAGATGACAAGCCCATGGTTATTGGCATTTGTTTTTCTTGCGATGATATTAATACGCTCCCTTTGCATATTTTATCTCATATACCATGCCATGACCACCTAGCTTCGGATATGCATTGTTTTGGATGTTGTTTATATTCTCCGTATGATGTTTCCACTATTGCTCATGAGGAAGGAGACCCCCATAGTTTCTTCATACATTTTAGGAGATTTTGTTCACTCCAACCCATTGCATGATTGCCATACTTGTGTGCACAATATGCTGATGTGCCATATACTTGCATTCTCAATTTGAGTCCCCATCGTGTTATACATAACAACTATTCTTTCATGATGGATGACATGTTCATATACCATGCTTCCAATTTCTTTGAACGATGTTTATCTTGTGCTAACTCTCACGTTGACATACACATCATGATGATGATGTGTACATTTACCACGCACACACTTTCTTTGGTTTGTGTCTCTTTTGTGTAGGAACCCATGCATACTCGTCAACCTCACAATCCCATGAGTTGACGAAACGAGCTCTAGAGAGCAATGGTGATTTCGGATGCCGTGGATTGTCCTTACCACCACTACCTTCGCGCATTTCTTCTACATGGCCCTCACATGGTTATGGGTTATATACCACTTCTCACTTTATGCCCATATTGCCATGTTCACTATGCTTGATATGACCATTCATATGCCTTTGTCATGCATTTGTGACCCATGCTTTGCATTATACATGTTCCTTGATTCTCGTACTTGTATGTGTATTTGCAAGCTTGGTGGAGATATTGCTTGCTATTGCCATGTTCTATTTATGAACCATCCCTATGATGATACATTGATCTTGCTTTGTGTTCGTGCTTGCAATATGTCATGCGCATTGTCTATGCCTATTATTTGCTCACATGACATGATTGCCATGATTTCTTCTAGTATGTTGCATCTTCGCACTACTAGCTTGCACGACTTGATTTCTTTGCTTGTGTATGTTGCGTCACCCATGACTTATACTTGCTCGTTTCATGCATTGATGGCATCCATTTCCATGCTTGTCACATGATTGACTTGATTGCCTCACACATGATGAACAATTGTTCTTTCTATTATGTTGAGTGCCACACTATCTTCACTACACCCTATGCACATTATGCTTGGATTGTCTTGCACATAATCCATGTGTTTAGACAATTCATTTTATTTGGTATTGTTGAATGCTTCATATGCATACCATAGACCATTTTTTGAGCGCTTAATGCATGTCTTCTATGAACTTGAGGTGGATGCTTGTTCTCTTGTTACACATATTTGCATCACTACCTCACATTTACATGCTTGTTTCCATGATGACCTTAATTGTGCTCAATTTATGTGCTTTCATGCCATGTCACAATCCTTTGTTACACCATATGCTATGCATGACGACAACACTTGTTTGGTGAATCACCACTTGAATGCTTGGTTTTGCACTAGTGCTAATCACATTTGTTTTTCCAAGAGTTTGTTGTTCTTGCTCCTTTCAAAGGAATCACTAGACGATGTGACATTGGAGAGTGCCCATTTCGAGCTTGAGGACTATGAGTACTTGGTGAACGTTCACTTCTACATGGCGACGCTATCTCTTTCCCATGGTGATTTGGTTTTTGATCCGAGGTCGGATCTTTCCCAAGGGGGGGGGGGGATGATGCGGAGCATCCTACGGACATCACCATGTCTTGAGTCCCTTCGGCAAGTGACACGTGCGACATCTACTTCACATACATAAAGGTTAACCATCTCCTTTACACGTGTTTCACTTGACCCCTTTGAGGATGGTATACTACTTGACATCCCTCTCGTGTGCATGCATAGGTATTACTGGAGCTTCATTAACGATGAGGAGTTCAAGCGCAAGAGAACATCTACATCATCCAAGAAGGGAGAAGGAGGAGGAAGAGGGACACCAAGAAGTGAAGCACCGGAGGCCTCGGACCATCCCTGGTGCCCGACCTCCTATGCCCTGGGTGCCCGGACCCCCGGCTACCAAAGGGTGCGGCCGCTGACCACCCCGGGTGCCCGGGCTTTCACCACCGGGTGCCCGCACCCTACCCCCGGGTGCCTGTCCTCCTCATCCTAGCGACCCCCGGGTGCCCGGACCCCGCCGGTTGTGCTTGTGTGCGCTATGGGCAAATTGACCCTTGTACCCCCGTTTTCCCCCAATTCGTCCCTAGGCTATAAGTACTCCCCATCTAGCTCATTTCTAAGGGTAGCTAAGAACAGATCTAGACATTAGAGCTTAGCTCATGTATCTCCCCTTGTGGGTTTTCTCTTGAGGGAGAGGACTCCATTGGAGTGCAAGGCCTCCATTGGAGAAGATCCTATAGGGATTCAAGACCTCATCTCCCTTCAGGATTTGGGATGAACTTTACCATGTACCCATGTTCCTCTTATTGTTTATGTACCTTTGTGGATCTTGTGTGGATTTGAGTCTAGTGGATGTGTGATTGGACTTGTTCTTGAGTGTTCTCTTGTGTTTTCCCCTTGCGTTCCTCTTGTTCTTGGGGATTTGCCCTCCAATTAGTGAAAGGTCTCCACTTCGGGTTCCACCCTATAACACATTAGTATGACCTTTAAGAATAAAGAAAATGAAAACATATAAAAACTCAAAATAATTAAATTTCCTAAGGAAAAGCAAATTTAATGGCATTGGTCTTACCGTTTAAGAAGAAATAAAATGGGAAAAGGTATCTAAAACCAAGAGTGAAAAAAATTGCACCAAATTTACATAAAAATGCACTTTTAAAAAAATATGCAAGAATAATTATATAAAAATGATTTGTTTCGCAGAAAAATAATCTAAGAACAAATGAATTAGTGGCATTGATATTACACTGAAAGTAGAATGAAAACAAAATAAAGACTAAATCAATTTCAAAAAATATGTTTTTCTATAAACATTAATGAATTAGTGGCGTTGGTAATTCCTTTGAGAAGAAAATTAAAAAACTTGCACACAGCTTTGCACCGAAATTGCATTTTTTTGTAATATGCAAAAAATAATCATATACTCATGAAATTAAGGCACAAATTATATTGTATTTGTTTGTATATAATTACACTCATCCAACATCCTAAAAATACTCATAAAAGAAAAACAAAAACACATAGAAACAAAAAATAGAAAAATTAAAGAAGAAAGAAGAAGGTTATGCCCTGCAATGGGCTTCGGCCCGTTAAGAATAGATTGACCCAAATATTGGTTGTGTCAAAAAAAAGGAAATCCCAAGAAAACACACAGATTAATCCGGAAAAAAAAGTTCACAAATCTTAAAGCAGAAATCAACGCCTAAAAATTGACTGGCCTAAATTTAATTTTCATGCGACTTATGTATATAGCTAATGTGAATAAGTTTTTAAGTAATTAGCATAGTCAAAGTAAACATATGAGTACGTGTGACAGATTAGCAGATAAACATGTAGCACATACTAGCCACAGATACGAAGGTGCTCGTATTTTTCTAGATTTATTCCAGGCCTTTCGGTGATGCATGTTCAGTAGGAGAAGACGTTTTCGTCGACTATGAAGACGTCTATGGCGGCTTCCTCAATCCCAAGATGATGTGCTCGGAAGTGCTCATAGAGACTAGAGACACGATGTACATGTGTGCATTTATATATGAGTGAGTATATATGTGTATGTATGTATGAGCGTTTTCGTCTATATTTTGTTAAAAAAATATTCAGCGTCATCAAATATATAGTTAGCCGCAAGAGAACGTTGGTGAAATTTTTCAAGAAAAGAAAAAAAAAGATGTTGCGATGACGCCACACTCGTGGACTCATACTAGCAAAGGATAAGAAGCCATGAAAACAACCTAAACATGAGATTTACAGAATTCAATCACCGATAGTAATACAAAATTGCAACGTGGCTACAACAGTTAGTACTATTACGATCTGTCAGCAGAAAAGAATCCACAGCGCTACCCTACGTCGTCTTAGATGTTGACGAAGGGCGCGCCGGTAATGAACTCGGTGGCGGCCAGCGCGACGAGGCCAAGCATGGCGAAGCGGCCGTTCCAGAGCTCGGCGTCCGCGCTCCAGAAGCCACTGGACTTGCTCTCCACGCTCTGGCCCTGCAGCAGCGGCACCAACGATGCCACGGAGAACACCCCGCGGTCACCAGGAACCAGCCCAGCCCGGCGCCGCTGCCAGCCTGGTCGAGGAGCCCGCCGCCGCGCGCCGCCTCGACGGAGAGCGCCGCCACGAATCCCACCATGGCCAGCCGGCCGTTGATTCGCTCCGGCGCCGGGCCGCTGAAGGCGAGCGCGTCCCAGACCGAGGGGTTAACCTTCTTGGCCATGGGCTTGGGTGCCGCCGGGATCGGGGTCGGGGTCGGGCTCGTGCTCGGGTAGGAGGAGGTCGATGCGCTCGTTGTCTCCTTGGTTGAGTCCATGCCAGGCTGCACATGCATAAAGAATCTCACGTTGAGGTCGAGTCTCGAACTAGCCAACATGCGATGCAGTCAAGTGCGTGACGTGAAAGCTCACCTCGGTCTGGGCCCTGACGACGAGGGTCCTCCGGCGCAGGGCCGCCACTGGAGAGCGGGCGGCGGACCGGCCGACGACGGCGAAGGAATTCAAAGCCACCATGGTCGCCATTACTCAAGGCAGAGTGGAAAAGCTAACGCACGAAGAGAACTGAGAAGATGGTGCTGGCTTAATGGATGGACGATGTCACTTGGCTGATGTTGTTTTGCTGTGTCTCTGTGAGCGAGTAGCTGATGCACTTTATAGCCGCCGTGAGGAGGTCGCCGGTGGACACGGCCGTGGCCACGTGAACGAGGTGCAAGAGCTGTACGTGGAGGGAGGGAGGCGGCGGGCTCAGATGCATCGACGTGGACCCTGAGGGCGCCATAGCTCGCTCTCGACAAAACGTGCACTCAGCGCGACTAGGTTCTGACTCGAACCAGCATGTACGCGCGGCCCCCCTAGCCAAATCCTATTCAGCGCCGCGCCGAATACAGGCCATTTGGTACAGGGCGCACACCCCCCTGTACACTTTGTTTTATAGCGGGCCGGCCCATCTTGCTTTCCCCTTTCTTAAAAATTCCCCAAAAAAGGTGCGCCAGCCGCGACTCGAACCACGCCCGTTCGTTTAGGTAGCCATCACACCAACGAGTTGAACCAGATAACCACATGTGCTATGGTCGATCTTTTTATTTTCTTTATATATAATAAACGCAGAAAAGGCAGTTGTTTTCCCTGTTTCATGTTCTATCTTTGTTTTTTTCTCTTTCTTATTAAAATGAGTGAACTTTTTTAAAGGTGACCAAATTTTCGCAAAATCGGTGAACTTTTTTCAAGTTCGATGAACTTATCTCAAATTCGATGAACTTTTTTCAAATGTGATGAACTTAAAAAGAATGATGAAGCTTTTTTCAAATTGATGAACTTTTTTCTCAAAGTTGATGAACCTTTTCAATCTCGATGAACTTTTTTTTGAAAATTGGTAATATTTTTTTGAAAATCGGTGAACTTCTTTTGAAAATTGTTGAACTTTTTTCGAAAATCAGTGAACTTTTTTTGAAAACCGGTGAACTTTTTTTGAAAATCGGTGAACTTTGTCAGTTTTATGAAACTTTGAATCGGTGAACGTTTTTGAATACATGAACTTTTTTTCTAATTCGCGATTTTTTTAAATATGTGGACATTCAAATTTTGTTCATATTTCTTTTCAAAAGAAATCCCGTTTTTCTAAAAAGCGCGTCTAAAGTTAGTTCTTAGAGGTTTCGTGTTGCAATCTATCAATAAGGGCTTAATAAGTCTATTGGCTGGCCACCAAGCTTTGGAGCTAACTGGTGCAGGATCGAATCCTATCAAGATTTAGTTTCTCTGGTAGTTTTTCTGCGCATTAATATATTTTTTGCACTGCCTTGCATTCTCATGGGCCAGCCCACTAGCGTGGTGCAGTGGGCGCCAGTTGCGTCAAAGGGCGCATAAGGTGCTGGGGAGGAGCTCTCGGCCCCCCTATATCAGGCCTTCAGCGCGACTAGGTTCTGACGCGAACCAGCCCACACGCGCGGGAGGCACAGCCTCTTTTTCTGTTTTTTTATGTTTTATGTTTCTTTTTTCCATTATTTTGGACTTTTGTTTACACTTTTAAAAGTTCCAAATATATATATTATAAAAAACAGTATACAAAAAATATTTAGTAAAGATTGAACAAGTATTTCAAATATGTTAATCAGGCATTCGGAAAAAGTTGAACAACTATTTGAAAAATATTAAACGAATATTTAAAAAAATATTGATCAAACATTCAAAAAAATATTGAACATGTATTTAAAAAAGATAATCAAGCATTCAGAAAATGTTGAACGTGTTTAGAAAGATTGTTGACCATGTATTAAAAAATGATGAATTTTTTGATCATATATTTAAATATATTGATCAAGAATTTGGATAAAAAATTTGAAAAAATATTTGAAAAATGTTAATCAAGCATTTGAAAAATGTTAAATGTGCATAGAAAAACTATTGATCATGTATTAAAAATTGATGAAGTTTGTTAATCATGTATATAAAAATGTTAATAAAGCATTTGATTTTTTTTTTGAAAAAGTGTTTAAATAATGTTAATAAACTTGTATAATTTTTTGGAAAATGTTAAACGTGTATAATTTTTTATGACCATGTATTAAATAAATGTTAATCTTTTTATTTGAAAACTGTTAATCAAGACTTTTTTTAAATGTATAGAAAAATGTTGACCATATATTTAAAAAAACTTAATCTTGTATATTTAAAATGTTCATCAAGAATTTGATAATATTTCAAAGCTTGTATAGAAGCAATGTTCACCATATATGAAAAAAATATAAAATTTGTATTGAAAATACATTAAACGATTATTAGAAAAATATTGCTGACATATACAAAAAATGGAGAATGAAAGCCAAGAGAAATAAAAAACTAAATAATTGAAAACCGAAAAAGAAAACAAAATAAACCAAAGAAAAATGAAAATGAAAAATAAAACCGAAGAAAAAAATGAAAAAAGAATGACAAAAACGGAGAAGAAAAGGAAAAAAAAAGAAAACAAAACAAAAAAATGGGAATAAACGAAAGAAACAGGAGAAACCTAGAAAATCGGCTCTTTTACCTTAATTAAAGGAGGTCGCGCCTTTAGTACATCCACGAAATGAGGTTTGGTTTCAGTCGCTTTTTCTCCTCATTTTCTGACATTAAGCGGGCCGACCCAGTTGCTGCGGTAGAGAGAATAAAAATCCTTCTGCGAGAACTGCTACTGTCTCGCTTAATGCAAGATATAGGTCTCGCGTGTATGTGCACGATATACTGCTGGCGAGAGCACGCCGCCTGGGGCCACCGGTGGCAAGGGCCCAAGTCTGAACTTCTGAAGAACTTAACAGCTGATCGAAATTCAATTAAATCAAATATGACGCCGTTCTCATTGGTGTTCGTGTTGTACTTTAGTTTTTTTTCACTGAGTTGAAACAAACTTAATTCTATGATAAAAAACATCTGAGTTGGTGGACAGGTTCATCAAATACACACACTTCATTTCTATGATGAAACACCCAATAATTATACCGCCGCTAAAGCTTTCGCTGAGAATATTTCCAGCCCTGCTTGGAATGGGTGTAAATCTTTACACTTTTATTTATTTTACATGTGTAAATTCCAGGTCACCTTTTGATTCCTGCCTAAAATGAAAATGATGGGAGGGGGTCTGTATCCTAAACCAGCCAGAAAACGAGCTGAAATGCTAATCCAAACGGGGCCTCAAGCTGTATGGTCTTCCAACTGTGACCGGCTGACAAGGATAGAATCTTCACATGCCACCTTTGGCAAAAAAAAGTGAGTTAATTTGCACTTTAGCAACCAAAATCAATATTCTCGGACTCAAATTAAGAAACATAAACTTTTTCCGAGGATTAAACAAACAATCAAACAGGTTGGTTATAATCTTTGATCAGAGTATCTCTAAGCTCATCTGGCATTGCAGCCAACAGAAAGAAGTCGCCCGTCCTAGAAGCCAGAGCAGCAAGGCAATGGGTGAGCTTGTTTCGGTCCCTCTTCACACAACCAATCAAGTGAGACACAAACTTTTTTTTCCAGGCTATACTTTATCCACAATAGAAGGGAATGAAATTTGTGGTAGTTTGCATTACATATGATGTCCTACAAGGTGCGCTTGCAATAGCAGAGAATGGTTTCCAAAGAATATAACAGACTAATCAACATGAAGCCTCATGATTACCATATTCTTATAAACACACCCTTCCAGTCATAGTCAAGAATATCTTGCCACCCAACGTTCGACAAATACTAGCGGAGTTGTGTGATTTTTGTAACATCATTTCTCACAAGGTGATCGATCCAAATGTGTTGGATGACCTACAGCCAAATATGGTGAGACTACATGCAATCTAGAGATGATATTTCCTTCATCGTTCTTTGGTATCATGATTCATCACATTGTGGATGAGATAAGATGTACAACTGCATATTCTTGCATAGCACATATCCCTTTGAATGCTTTCTGGGAATTCTGAGAGCGTTGTGTTGGGACTTGGGAATCAAGCAGTGGCGAAGCTTCATGGGGGCCAACATGGGCGATGCGCCCCCCCCCCCCCCCCCCCCCCGCCCGCCCAAGAAAAAAATCACCTACTACTCATTAGTTTTTGTGCCATATGTTCAGTAAAAGCAAGCTAAACCTCATAGTTTTGCCCTCCTTAGCCCATTGCCCCTCCAAAGATTTGACCCAAGCTCCGCCAATGGAATCAAGCACACTCGGAAGGAGGGAAGCATTGTTAAAGGCTATACAGCCGAAAAGGTCATTGAGTTCTGCCGATAGGAGAGCCTCGATATATCCATGAGATTAAAGTTCATGGTTTTGCAATGATGGAATGATCAATATCACTCCAAGTTAGACAAAATTGAGCATGCCATTTTACCTTGTTGTCTTGAAAGATATAGTCATTAGTTCCTTATATGCAATAACACCTACACATTTTTGCATGCACAACATCCAAGTATGACAATCTGTTGTGAAACTGCATGATTCCTTGTTCGACAACTGGCTCATTGAGCGCCTATGAGATGCCCTCAAACTGGCAACAACATCAAGGGTACCAAATCAACGGGTACATGAGTTTGCCAGAAAACAAAAAAAGATGGTAAATCATTGACATAGAACTCCATGCTCTTGAAGAAAATACCAAAAACATCACTTTTACATTAGTATACCAAAAGAAAGCAAATGGCTATGATTTTTGAACCAGGCAAAATCAGTGGTATAAAGGATAAATCCCATGAAATCTAGGTAAACTTATGGCAATATATGTGCCATATATAGTTTTAAAATAATGAATAAGTTTGGGAGCGGCTACCTACAAGTCGACTGACCACAAATTTTGGTCTATCAATTTGCAATGCCTGCCGCCGCTCAAGCTCACGCAACGTGCGCAAGATGGAGCACGGGCTGCTCCACTCCTACATATTTTTTTACATGCATACAATACAAATATGCACACATACATACATACATACATACATACATACATACATACATACATACATACATATAAAAAATGTATTATTACTATGCAAAATTAAGCATATAATAGTGAGATTTCCGCAAAAGAAGTACTTCTAAAAAGTAATGGATTAGTGATATTGGTATTACCCCTACAAAAAGGAAATGAAAACTGAAACAAAATAAAAAAGAAACAAACTAAAAAAAAGTTCTCTATGGAAGAA
This sequence comes from Aegilops bicornis, assembly GCA_021605145.1. Lineage (NCBI taxonomy): Eukaryota > Viridiplantae > Streptophyta > Magnoliopsida > Poales > Poaceae > Aegilops > Aegilops bicornis. Next base: position 576,599,923 of record CM038669.1, read on the forward strand.
TGAATTCATCGCATTGCTATTACCCTTTTAGAAGAAAAAAACAAAGAAGAAAAATCAAATTGATGAAGAGAAAGAATGGAACCCTTTAAGAAGAAAGAAAATGAAGAAGATAAATCTATCAAAACTTGCACACAACATTGCACTGAAATTGCAGTTTTTGAAATATGAAAGGAATAAGCACATAATAGTGCAATTTTCATGTTCAACTAGAACTTACACGCATATTATTTAGCAATTGCATTTATACTTACACACGCAGAAAGGAAAAAAATATTTGCAAAAAAGGAATGAATTAGTGGCACTTGTATTAGTCTTTTATAAGAAAGAAAGTGAAAACTATAGAATAAAACAATGATAAAATTTACACACAATTCACACAAAAGTTGTGTTTTTTTAGTAATATGCAAGAATAAACATATAACAGTGGAATTTTCACAAAAATATTTTTATTAAGAAGTAATGAATTAGTAACATACTAAAATCTGTATGACCCTTTAAGAAGAAAGAAAATGAAAATATAATATAAAAAACTCAAATTAGATTTCCTAAGGAAGAGCGAGTTAATGGCATTGGTCTTACCATTAAAGAAGAAATAAAATGGTAAAAAGAATCTAAAACCAACAATGACAAAATTTGCACAAAAATGCACTTTTTTAAGAATATGCAAGAATAAGTATATAAAAGTGAAATTATCACAGAAAAATAATGTAATAACGAATGAATTGGTGGCATTGGTATTACCCTTAAAGTAGAATGAAAATGAAATAAAGACTAAAACTATATCAAAATAATATTTTTTTCTATAAAAAGAATGAACTAGTGCATTGGTAATTCCTTAAGAAGAAAGAAAATTTAAAACGTGCACACAACTTTGCGCTGAAATTGCATTTTTTTTGTAATATGCCAAAATTAATCATATAATCATGAAATTTTGATGCAATTATATAGTATTTGTATGTATATAATTACACTCATCCAACATCCCAAAAATACCCGCAAAAGAAACTACTAAAGGAAAGAAAAAACAAAAACGCACAGAAACAAAAACCAGATAAATTAGAGGAGAAAGAACAAGGTTATGTCACACTGGAATAGGCTTCGTACCGCTAAGAACTGACTGCGGTGAAAAAAAGCCAAAAACGACACAGAGACTAATGTAGAAAAAAAAGTACATGAATCTTAAAGTAGAAATCAACAACCTAAAAGTTGGCTGGCCCAAATTTAATTTTCAGGCGACTTACGTATAGCTAAAGTGAATAAGTTTTTAATTAAGCAACATAGTCAAAGTAGACATATGAGTATGTGAGGATTAGCAGATAAACATGTAGCACGGACTAGCCACACAGACGAGGGTGTTCGTATTTTTCGGGATTTATTTCAGGTTTTCCGGTGATGTGCTTTTAGTGGGAGAAGACGTTCTCGTTGACGACGAAGGCGTCTGTGGCGGCTTTCTCAATCTCATGATGATGTGCCGACTCAGTCTCTCAAAAGTGCTCATAGAGATAAGGTGCATATGTGCATTTATACATGGAGTGAGTGTATATGCTTATATATGAGCGCTTGCGTTTGAACTATTTTAAAAACAATGTTAGTGGTCATCAAATATATAACCGCAAGAGGCCGTTGGTGAAATTTTTCAAGAAAAAAAAAGATGTTGCGATGACGCCAGATTCGTGGACTCATACTAACAAAGGATAATAAGCCATGAAAACAACCTTAACATGAGATTTACAGAATGCAATCATCGATAGTAATACAAAATTGCAATGTGGCTACAACAGTTAGTACTATTACGATCTGTCAGCAGAAAAGAATCCACAGAGCTACATTACGTCCTCTTAGATGTTAACAAAGGGCGCACCGGTAATGAACTCGGTGGCGGCGAGCGCGACGAGGCCGAGCATGGCGAAGCGGCCGTTCCAGAGCTCGGCGTCGGCGCTCCAGATTCCGCTCGACTTGCTCTCCACGCTCTGGCCCTGCAGCAGCGGCACCAACGATGCCACGGAGAACACCCCCGCGGTCACCAGGAACCAGCCCAGCCCGGTGCCGCTGCCGGCCTGGTCGAGAAGCCCGCCACCGCGCGCCGCCTCGACGGAGAGCGCCGCCACGAATCCCACCATGGCCAGCCGCCCGTTGATGCGCTCCGGCGCCGGGCCGCTGAAGGCGAGCGCGTCCCAGACCGAGGAGTTAGCCTTCTTGGTCGCGGGCTTGGGTACCACCGGGATCGGGGTCGGCGCCGGGCTCGGGCGTGGGGAGGAGGAGGTCGACGCGCTCGTCGTCTCCTTGGCTGAGTCCATGTCAGACTGCACATACACAAACAATTTTACATTGAGATCGAGTCTTGAAGTAATACTAGCCAGCTAGCATCCGAAACAGTTGAGCGCGAGACGTGAAAGCTCACCTCGGCCTGGGCCCTGACGACGAGGGCGCGCCGGCGCGGTGCGACCGCTGTAGAACGAGCGGCGGACCGGCTAACGACGGCGAAGGAGCTCAAAGCCACCATGGTCGCCATTACTCAAGGCAGAGAAAAGCTAGCGCAGGAAGAGAACTAGAGAAGGTGCTGCTGGCTAGATCGATGGTGAGGACACTTGGCTGATGTTGTGTTGCTGTGTCAATTGGGAGCGAGCAGGCGCGCATTTTATAGCGGCCGTGAGGGCCTCGCCGGTGGACGCGGCCGTGGCCACGTGAACGAGGTGATAGAGCTGTACGTGGAGGGAGGGAGGCGGCCGGCTCACGTCGACGTGGACACCGAAGGCCCCATAACCCGCTCTCGCCAAAAAGTGCACGAGACTAGAGAACCAGCATGTACTGACAAAAATTCCTCTTACAGCATCTACAGCCGCAAGGTTGCAAATCTGACCCTGAAACATCCTGCGCCCATGAATAGTGATTAGGCGAGCCAAAAAATTAACCATTTGCAATTACATACCTTATTTTTAAAACACCTATTATATGCAGCGTCATGCACGACGATCATTGCGTCCATCTTGGGTCAGCTGGGCTATCAAAACACACCGAAAATTGCTTATAGTTAAGATTTTCACACCCGTATTAGTCAAACCTGACCGCGTGACGAGCTAGTCGACCGGTTTAAATAGCCGGGTCGTGCAGGAGCGATAAGCTTCTGACATTATTGGATCGTTTGTAGTAAAGAAGATTAACTATTACTAAGAATCCCCCCCCTCAAAAAAGAATCCACACTAAGCCATATTTGCTCTAGGATGGGCAAGTCTCATTTAAGAATGGAGAAGCTATAGATCCCATGACCATTGGCGCAGCCGCCTACCAGCCCAGTCCCACTCCACCACCCATACCGCCCCCTCCCCAACTTCGGCAAGATTTTAATGATTTTTTTCATTTTTCCGTCTTCCCCGTTATCTCCGACGACGGTGGCCCAGCACTCCTCCTCGTCCCCGTCCACAAGCAAATCACAACCGCACGCGGAGGAGCACTTACAGGGCAACAAGTTCACGTAAAGGAGAAACTGACAAAGAGAAACATGGTCGCCAGCCACCATCACCGATTTTAATGAATCGTTGCGTTACGAACCGTGTTATCGTGCCACTAGGAGAAGGAAGATGAGAAGAACCATTTAGACAAAGAAGTGCCCAAAACCGTGGCCCATGGAGAACAAATTTTGCCTACATCTACTCCTTCGTCACATGCATACATTGCACACGGTGAGGAACTATCAAATTGCTTTTGCAGATCATCTATCTTAGATCGTAGCTAGCTCATGTACATCATCTAGTGATGAGAAGGCATCCAGGAGGTCGGCCGGCCGCAGAAGCCAGGGGTAGACGTCGCGGTCGCACACAAATTGTTCGATCAAATGCCTTGAAGGAATAGGCATGTGTGTGTGAGGGAGTAGTGTTAATGTAGGGTGAGCCCACGTCCAACTTAACGGTCAAACAAACGGTATTTGACCGTTTTATGCCACATCAACACTTACTACAAGCCCTTTCTGTTACAAACATTTTTAATTCACTCCAAACGGCTCGCTAGTGTTAGTTGCCAAAAATTATGCTGGAATAGATACAATTTTGTAGCGGTAGAGTAAAGTGGTTGCGAGTTAAAACCCTAGACATTGATGTGATGGTTTTATGATATTCACCCTTTTTTAGGAAATACCATCATGGCGGTATATATTAACTGTTGGGGAACGTAGTAATTTTAAAAAAATTCCTACGCATACACAGGATCATGGTGATGCATAGCAACGAGAGGGGAGAGTGTGTCCACGTACCCTCGTAGACCGAAAGCGGAAGCGTTAGAACAACGCGGTTGATGTAGTCGTACGTCTTCACGATCCGACCGATCCAAGTACCGAATGCACGGCACCTCCGAGTTCAGCACACGTTCAGCTCGATGACGTCCCACGAACTCCGATCCAGCAGAGCTTCATGGGAGAGTTCTGTCATCACGACGGCGTGATGACGGTGATGATATTGCTACCGACGCAGGGCTTCGCCTAAGCACCGCTACGAATGACCGAGGTGGATTATGGTGGAGGGGGCCACCGCACATGGCTAAGAGATCAATGATCAATTGTTGTGTCTCCAAGGGGTGCCCCCTCCCCGTATATAAAGGAGTGGAGGAGGGGGAGGGCCGGCCCTCTCTATGGCGCGCCCTAGGGGAGTCCTACTCCCACCGGGAGTAGGATTCCCCCTTTCCTAGTAGAACTAGGAGCCCTTCCAAGTAGTAGGAGTAGGAGAGAAGGAAAGGGAAAAGAGAAGAGAAGGAAGGAGGGGGCGCCGCCCCTCCCCCTAGTCCAATTCGGACTAAGCCTTGGGGGGGGGGGGGTGTCGTGGTTCTAAGTCCGATAGTAGAATGGGGGTAGGTATGGAGAGGCAAGATCCTAGCTATGGAGTAGTTGTATACACAAGATGTTTACGAGTTCAGGCCCTTCTCGGAGGAAGTAACAGCCCTATGTCTCGGAGCCCGGAGGCGGTCGACTGTATTATATGCGTATGAGTTACAGGGGTGCGAACCCTTGACACTAAGGAGGGGGGTGGCTTATATAGAGTTCGCCAGACCCCTCCGGCCCTCATTTATGCAGGGTTAAAGGTACATTAAGATAGGGGGTTATAGGTAACGCCCACATAAAGTGCTATGATGACCATAAAAGCTACTTAATGATCGACCGTTTGTGTGCAGACTGGCTTTAGATCTCCTGGCGGTCGAGTGGTTGGCTTCATGGTCGAGTGTCTTCCTATTGGTCGAGTGGAACCCTTCCAGGTCGACTGAAAGGTAGTTTCTTCTAGAGATGTCCTTGGGGAGGGTGTTTTAGACAGGTCCATGACCCTACCCTAGGTACATGACTTCATCATTAGCCCCCGAATGGATCGAGGTTTGAGTGGGGAAGGAGTTGAACATACTCCCGACTCATTCTTGTTCTGCAATAGTGTCTTGTCTTGGATCAAATGGAGTTAAGTGACGGCATCAACTTCTTTTTCAGTCGCCTTGATCCATTCTTTGTATCCATCAAGTGCGTTTTCTGTACTTGGCGATTTCCGAATGACAGGACGGACGAAATCTATTGTCTGACGATTTGCTTTCTGCTCTGCGGTGGATTTAGTGGGATTCGAATTTTTGGGAAACGAGCGGGACGGAGAGAGAGCCGCAGTAATCGGATGGGATAAGGCAAGGATGCCTCGATCTCCGCGCCACCTTTTTCGCCACGTATCGCGCGGGCGACTGTTGCGGGATTTGACAGGATCGCTTGGGCCTACCGGTCAGTCACTCGGAAGCAACCTCATATAAGGCTCAGGACTGGGGTTTTTTGAATAGTGCGTTCCCCTTTTCTCCTGCCTTCCTCAGATACATCCATTGCGCTGCCTCCACCTCCGAACCGCTGCTCCACGCGCGTTCGCCGATGACAATGGTGAAAGAAAAAAGGCGGCGGCTTTGGAGCAGGCGAAGAAGGCGGCAGCGAAGGTGAAGGGGAGGCGACCGGTCAGGCGGATCCTCGTCGCGAGCTGGTTTGCCGCAGGGCTGTATCCAGGGCGAATGGATTCGCTCGACCATCCGCCAAAAGATCTTGTGACGACCTGGCCAATGAGGGACTGATCCCTCATGGATCAGCGAGGCTTCCGGGGATGGAGTGGCAGCCGCAGCCTCAGGAGGGTGAGTGCGTCCTCTTAGCCACTCACGTCGACCACGGGTTTTCTTTGCCGCCCCACCCTTTATTTCGAGGATTTCTAAACTTTTTTGGGGCACAACTCCACCACTTCACACCCAACTCTATCGTGTATCTCGCCGCTTTCGTGTCTTTGCGTGAGAATTTTTTGGGTTGTCGGCCGCGTGGGGCCTCTTCAAACACATTTTCACTGTCGCTCCCAGACGGTGAAAAAGGCCAATCAGTGTGAGAGAACCCAAGTGATTCAGATGTGTGGGGGTCTTGGGGTCCAAATGAGAGGTAAGAGCTCTTTTCCAACCATGATCCTTCCTGAGTCGGTTCGAGGGTGGCAGTCGACCTGGTTCTACTGCCAAGACCAGCTGACGCCGGGGCAGTCGACTGGACTCCCTCCTTTCTCCCTGGATTGAGTGAGCAAGCCGTCCTCTCTGAAGGTGATCCCGAAGGAGAAGGCTCAGGTCAAGGTTTTGGTCGAGCGTGTAGTCCAGCTCATCCGCGACGGGGTGGTCGGTATGGATCTTTCCGGAGGTTTTTCTTCGACGGCGCATCCGGTCACTTGATGTCGAGACCATCCGATGTGGATGTATTACGCACCGATGACACCACTCGGGTCCAGCGGTGGAGGTCGAGGATGCCACCGGAGAGATGGATGACTGCCATCACTTTGGGAACAAAGATAACCCCGAGGAGCCAGGAGGATCCTCCACTCGACCAATCGTCTGAGCGAGAAGGTTCAATCCGTATCTTTGACTCGACTCTGCTTACTCCATATTGTTTGCTTAAATCGGTCTTGACTTTCATCGTGTTTGTCTTCTTCCAGGTCACCACCGAGATGTACTCGATGCCCAACGGGCGCAAGAACCAGTTGAGGAGGAGGAAGGAGCGGAGGTGAAAGCTAGGAGGAATGGCGATCGATGGTGGGGAGGCGAAGATGACGACGATTCGGCGAAGAGGAGGAGGAGGAAGAGGAGGAAGAAGTCAACCCTCCTCGCATGGAAAGGCGGTCCAAGCTCACCCATGACCTGCGGTCGAGCAGCGGCAAGGCTATCGCGCGCTGTCAGGCGATCATGAAAGCGATCCTCGGACGACTTCTCCGGCGCCGACTGAAAAAGTGCCGAAGCAACCCCGAGCGACGCCGTCGAAGCCGACAAAGGTTTTGCCCAAGATGAAGATGGCTATCCCCACTATTTCCGGGTACAACAGAACTTGAGCTTTTTTGTTTAGCGCGAACATACTTTTGGTCGACTTGTTGACTGATCAACTGATTTCTGAAATCTGCAGTGCTGCCACCTCCGAGACCTTAATCAGGAACGAAGACCAGGAGATGGAAGATGATGTTACCTCTAACCTTGGTATGATCGCTGTAATTTTTCTTTTGGTCAATTGGATTTCTGTTTTTAACTTTGAATCTTTCCTGTAGTCCCTCCTCATGTCATTGATCTCCCTGATGATGATGATGAGGCGCTGTTGAGGCGGAGGAGGACTAAGAAGGCACCTGCCGGCGGGGCCGCTTTCGAGGTTGCATCGATGCCTGAGGCGCTGGTTCATGAGGGTGGCAACACCACTCGGACTTCTGTGTCTTTTGCTGTGCCGCTGACGAGTATCCGGCCTTCAACGTCGACTGCTGATCCGCCCTCCCTTTTCGCCACGCACCACGTCCCGGAGGACCAAGTGGGTGCTGCTAAGGAGGCTATACGCCAAGCGGGGCTCATGATGGAGCAGATGAAGGTGGTCCGGGAAGCCGACCAAAGCGGCCTATGATGCCAGCTCAGCTCTTCAGAGCAACGTCCAGGTTAGTTGATCACCACTTGTTCTGTTAGGATATGCTACCTGAAAAACTCTTCTTTCTGAAGATCTTCGTATCTGTACACCCACTGGGTGTGCCGAGTAAATTTTCGGACTGGTGGGGGCACGCTGAGTGCACCGACTGGGTGTAGTCCCCGAGACTATGGTGGACTGCTGGTAGTCGACCATAGTCTTTATACTTTATATCTCTTTGATAACTTCTTCACTCGATGCAGTGGGACCATGTCGAGTGGAATCTTGAAACCGGTGGGGCACGCCGAGTGCACTGCTGGGTGTAGTCCCGAGACTATGGTGGACTTGTTGGCGATCGACCGTAGTCTGAAGAACTCCTTTCTCTTTTTTTGTCTCTTTCGGTCGATCGATCAAACCGAGTTGGTAGGATCGGTGGGGGCACGCTAAGTGCACCTTGGGTGTAGTCCCGAGACTATTGTCGAATATTTTGATTCATTTGTAGTCTTAGAAACGCATAATGATTTTTCTTGGTCACTGGAAGTAACCCATCTGTGGCGTACGTCGACTAATTCTTTGCAGAAATATTGCGAGCTTGTGGCTCGATACACTGAATTGGAGAACAAACAGATCCAGCTCAACCTTGACTTGAAGCTTGCAGGAGAACTTGCGGAAAGGCGAGAGACGAAGCAAAAGGTATGGCTGGTGAGATCTTGGCGACTGTTTTTGTTTTTCCGTCCCTTCCTAATTACGACCTCCTTTGTTATTTTGCAGACAAAATGGAGGAGGCTCTGAAGAAGAAGGATCATGACCTTGCCGAGGCGCAACAAACGGCTTTGAACAAGACCAAGCTCGCGGAAGAGAAGCTGTCTTCAGTCGGAAAACTTGAAGAAGAGAACACCAATCTGAAAGCTGCTCTCGATGCGGCCAACAAGGAGGTTAGCCGACTGAAGAATGACAAGATAGCTCTGAGCGACAAGGCTGGCGAACTGGCGGGTAAGAGGAATGATCTAGAGGCTTATCTGGGAGGGCTCGCCAAGAAGCTATTCCTCGTGCTTGAAGGTAATTCCTCTTATCCGGCTGACTTGTTATCACCGATTCATCATAGAACCATTAGCTTGAACTCGAGTTGTGTTTGCAGAATTCTGTCAGAACTTCGAGGAAGAGACTAGTCGAGTGGAGACAAGTCTGGACCCCATTAACTCCCCCGTGAAGGATGAAGCTGCCATGAATGTGCTCCGACTGGAGTCTCGTATTGCTGCTGTGGTGGACTACCTTGCTCGACTGAAGGTCGCGGTATCGCGGATCGACTCAACACTCTGGCCAGGCAAAACACTTCAAAATGACCTCGAGACTTTAATGACTCGACTGAATGACGTTCCAAGTCGAGTGCGGGAATGGAAGAAGTCTTCTGCCAGATGTGGTGCTGACGTCGCTCTGTCCCTGGTCTGCGTTCACTGCAAGGAGGCGCGAGAGGAAATGTTGGCGTCCATCAAAGTTGCCAATACCAAGAAGTACGACTTTCGATCTTTCATGGAGACTTTAATTGGTGCTGCCACCCGAATCGCTGATGGGATCGACCTGGACCAGTTAAATCGCGCCTTCGATCCTCCACGAGGAGTAAAAAATTCTATGATTCGTCTTAAATTTGCCTCGGAATGCCGAGTGGTCCTATAAGCGATAAACTTTAACGGGCTTGAGGCTGGGTACTTACGCATCCTTAGGATGTTATCCGAACTTTACTCATCGTCGAAATATGCTTTTGTTTGCCTTCGAGTGAACTTTGCTCTTCACTCGGATTATGCTTCAATGCTTGAGATGCAGCTCTGAGGTGGATCCAGTCGACCTACACTTTGTTGTTCTTGCAGGCGCAGGAGAAGGAAATAGTCGACCTGCACCTCGCCGTCCTTGTGGATAGGGAGGGAGTGCACGTTGTACTTGTGGCACAGCTCCGAAGGAGAAGGCAGCAGTCGACCTGCACCTTGTCGTCCTTGCAGATCGGGATGGAGCACACGTTGTACTTGTGGCGCAGCTCCGAAGGAGAAGGTAATAGTCGACCTGCACCTCATCATCCTTGCGGATCGGGATGGAGCGCACGTTGTACTTGTGGCGCGGCTCCGAAGGAGAAGGTAACAGTCGACCTGCACCTCATCGTCCTTGCGGATTGGAATGGATTTCGTACTGGCAAGTACTGGACTGCAGCTAAGCCTCCGAGTGGGAGGGTTGCTCTCCACTCGGCAGGATTTTCAGATACTTAGGCGAGTACTGGACTGCAGCTAAGCCCCTGAGTGGGAGGTTGGCTCTCCACTCGGTAGGATTTTTCAAACTTAGGCGAGTACTGGACTGCAGCTAAGCCCCCGAGTGGGAGGTTTGCTCTCCACTCGGTAGGATTTTTCAAACTTAGGCGAGTACTAGACTGCAGCTAAGCCCCCGAGTGGGAGGTTTGCTCTCCACTCGGTAGGATTTTTCAAACTTAGGCGAGTACTGGACTGCAGCTAAGACCCCGAGTGGGAGGTTTGCTCTCCACTCGGTAGGATTTTTCAAACTTAGGCAAGTACTGGACTGCAGCTAAGCCTCCAAGGAGGATTTTTGTGTCGTAGCTCTGAAGGGGAAGGCAACAGTCGACCTATACCTCGTCGTCCTTGCAAAGTGCACATTGTATTAAATACTTAGGCGAGTACTTGGACTGCAGCTAAGCCCCCGAGTGGGAGGCTGGCTCCTCACTCGGTAGGATTTTCAAACTTATGCGAGTACTTGGACTGCAGCTAAGCCCCCGAGTGGGAGGCTGGCTCCTCACTCGGTAGGATTTTCAGATACTTAGGCGAGTACTTGGACTGCAGCTAAGCCCCCGAGTGTGAGGCTGGCTCCTCACTCGGTAGGATTTTCAGATACTTAGGCGAGTACTTGGACTGCAGCTAAGCCCCCGAGTGGGAGGCTGGCTCGCCACTCGGTAGGATTTTTAGATACTTAGGCGAGACGGATTCACAGCTAAGCTCCCGAGTGGGAGGCTGGCTCTCCACTCGGCAGGGATTTTTTTTACAAACTTAGGCGAAGCAGGTTCGCGGCTAAGCTACCCACTGGGGGAAATTTCTTATGTAAACGAAAAGTAATAACAATCACTGGGAAAATTATAAAATTCTTGTCTTTGATAAACAAACTACAGAGGTACTTTTATTACATCTCACCCGAGTGAGTTCTTAAGTGTAAAAGGGGCGGAGCAACTCCGCATTCCAGGCTCGAGGCTCATCGATCTGGCGTTCGACGTTGTAAAGATGGTAATCTCCATTGTGGAGAACTTTGGTGACGATGAAGGGACCTTCCCAAGTGGGAGCGAGCTTGTGTGGTTTCTGTTGATCCACTCGGAGGACCAAGTCCCCTTCTTGAAAGGCTCGGCTCTTCACATTTCTAGCATGGAATCGGCGCAAGTCCTGGCGATAGATGGTCGAGCGGATCAGGGCCATCTCTCTCTCCTCTTCAAGGAGCTCGATTGCATCTTGCCGGGCTTGCTCCGCTTCAGCCTTGAGTAGAGTTCGACTCGGGCGCATTGTGAAAGGAGTCACTCGGCAGAATCGCTTGACTCCATAGACCATAAAGAATGGAGTTCTTCGATCGGTGATTAGGCGTGGTCCTTAATCCCCAAAGAACCGACGGAAGTTCGTCGACCCACGCTCCTGCTGCATGCTTGAGATCACGCATCAGTCGAGGTTTCAGTCCTTTGAGAATTAGACCATTTGCTCGTTCTGCTTGTCCATTCGGGGGTGAGAAACTGAAGCATAGTCGACTCGCGTGCCCTGAGAGGCGCAAAAGGCTTTGAACTTGTCGGAATCGAAGTTTGACCCATTGTCAGTGATGATGTTGTGCGGAACTCCATATCTGAATATCAACTCTCTGATGAAAGCGATAGCGATTACGCATCAAGGTTCTTGATAGGTTTAGCTTCGATCCACTTCGTAAACTTGTCGATCGCCACAAGAAAATGAGTGAAACCGCTCATGCCGATTTTTCGATGGTCCAATCATATCAACCCCCAAACAGCAAAAGGCCGACGAGTGGAATGGTCTTTAATCTTTGAAAGCGGGTTTGTGTGACATATTGGAGTAGAACCGACATCCTTCACACTTGTCGACTATTTCCTTTGCCATTTCATTTGCTTTTGGCGGTAAAATCCCGCTTCGGTATGCTTTAGCCACGATGGTCCGAGAAGGGACGCATGGTGACCACAGGTCCCCGAGTGGATATCATCAAGAATTATCGACCTTCTTACGGCGTTGTGCGCCACGGCTGACTCGATCACGCTTTCTCTGAATAACTGTCCCTTGATCACAGTAAAGGCCTTGGATCGGCGGATGATCTGTCGAGCCTCTTCTTCGTTCTTCGGGAGCTCTTTCCTTAGGATATACGTGATGTACGGTACTGTTGTCGGGGGTGATGACCACGACTTCCATGATCAGGTCGACCACTGCTGGGACCTCAACTTCAGTCGGATCAGTGGCACTTTTTGGCTGTGGAGCTTCTTCAGTGAAAGGATCCTCTTTAATCGACGGTGTGCGGATGTGCTCCAAAAACACATCACTGGGAATGGCTTCCCTCTTTGACCCTATTTTCGCCAAATCATCAGCAGCTTGATTTTTCAGTCGAGGTATATGATGGAGCTCTAACCCCTGAAACTTCTTCTCTAGCTTCCTCACTGCATTCTGATAACCACTCATGCCATTTGGACTTACGACGTCCCACTCCTTCATCACCGATTAACCACTAGATCTGAGTCACCATAAACCATGAGGCTGACGGACGCCGAAAGTGAAATGGCCATCATAACCCATACAACAGTGCTTCGTATTCTTCTTCATTGTTGGAAGAATCAAAGTGAATCAGGAGCACATATCTGAGCTTATCTCTGTCGGTGTCAAAACCGGCAGATCTCGGGTAGGGGGTCCCGAACTGTGCGTCTAGGCGGATGGTAACAGGAGACAAGGGACACGATGTTTTTACCCAGGTTCGGGCCCTCTCGATGGAGGTAATACCCTACTCCTGCTTGATTAATATTGATGATATGGGTAGTACAAGAGTAGATCTACCACGAGATCAGAGAGGCTAAACCCTAGAAGCTAGCCTATGGTATGATTGTTGTTCGTCTATCGACTAGCCTGGCCTCGGTTTATATAATGCACCGAGGCCTAGGATAACAAGAGTCCTAGCCGAATCGCGGTGGGGAGGAGTCTTTGTCTTGATCGCCAAGTCTTGTGGAATCTTCCTTGTATGCGGCAACCGTCCGGATCGCCCATGAGTATACGGCCATGGGGATCCTCGGCCCAATCCAACTGACTGGGAGACGACGTGGTGAGTACCCCCTAGTCCAGGACACCGTCAGTAGCCCCCTGAACCAGTCTTCAAGTTGGGGACGCTCCTCGATTCTTCCGAACTGTTCTTCATCTTCGGTCGTCGGTCTTGAAAACTGGTTCAACAAATCTTCTCATCTTCGATCTTGAGGATCGCCTAAGTGCATACGAAGAGTTTACAAGTTGGGTATCCGAGGAGCCCCTTTAAGTTTACGACCCTTATCAATGCCTTGTTATTTTTATGCCACGCCTCGGGTTTGAAGTTATTCCCGGGAGGCAGTGTCCTCTTGCGTCCGAGCTCTAACGCCGGACTGCATTCGAGGTATCTTTGCAGCCGAGCACCAACGCCGGATCGCTTCCCAGCTCTATCGCGGACTATGTATCCGAGCTCCAACGTCGGACGGTATCCGAGCTCCAACGCCGGACTATGTATCCGAGCTCCAACGCCGGACTGTATCCGAGGTGTCGTAAATCACCTTGGTTCAAAGAAGTTTGAAGGAGTTTAGCCGAGCTTAATGCCGGAAATGCCCTCTATGGAGCCAGCCACTATCGCCGGGCTTTATGTCGGATCGCTTCCGAGGTGGTGCACCACCCGAATGTGGGCGATTTTGTCAATATTTTTATTGGTGCAATTTATTCTCTGCCGAGATACATAGCCATTAGCCCTCAAGGTGGGTATCGGTCTAAAACCCGAGATGCACGAAGGATGACGTAAGACCGCTGATCGATCAGCCGAGACTCAAAGTTGATTTGCAAAATCGGCACGAGGATCAAGTCCTAGCTTCGGCCGAATACTTCGGGACACAAAAGCGGCGTGCTCGATCCTCGAGACTCGGGTTGGAGTGCGGCCGACCAACCCGAGGATCAAAATCTCCTCGAAACTGTATTGCACTTAAAATTTTCTCGGATAGAGCAGACAATGCAGCAGCCCTCGAGACATTGGTCGGGTGGCAACACGAGATCGGGGATTGATGTGCCCTTTAATATTTGTAAATAATAAGCCCGAAGCCCAAGAGCCCCGAGCCTTAATGCGGGCACGGGTGGCCGAATTAAGGATCGATATCCATAGTAAAATCACAAATTATGTGTAATGACTCGATGTATCCAAGTACTTTATGTCATTAATGCTCGGATCCGCATTGTACACAACTTTGTTGACCGACTATCGGCTTCAACCTCCTCGGCCAGTAGCCGAGGAGTGTTTGTCCTACTTTATAAAGCCTTGATGAGGGCAAAGATTTACGACAAACAAGGCAATCTGGCCATACGGTTTTATAAACAAAGGTACGCAGAGAGATATGTTATATTACTGTTTAACAGAAGAAATGTCTTCCAAAGAAAATAGTCCCGCTATCGGTTCCTTTCTTTGGGTTGTCATGCTAAGCATGATCATGAAACCTCAGCTCCAATGTAAGAGCAAAATATTGAGGATTTAGTTTGGGAGGCCGCCATTAGCCCCGGTAGTGTTCGGCTGACGATCGAGGTCAAGCCGAAACACTTCGCCAATTTTATGAATGGCCCGTCATTTAATATAGTCATCGGATCGCTGACCAGTTTACACCTATTGTGACAATCAGTTTCGGCTTTCTCCACCGAGGTGCTTGACCATGCGGTTTGGAAGCACAATCATGATGGTTCTCCTTTGCACATCTAGCCGAACAAAGCGGAACGTAGGAGGCAAGCGGGAGCCGGGCAACCCAACTATTGACCGAAGACACAATTGAAACTGATGCATATATAGCAATATCCGAGAATGTTTTGCGAATCTCTAAAGGTGTCCGGCGTTGCACTGCGAGACTTGTGCTGAAAACACACAAATAGTTTAAAAGTGCCAAAAGCTTGGAAAACCAAAAAACGTCAGTAAAAACATGACGTCCGAACAAGATCAAGTGTTCGATGCCAATCCGAAAATTGGACTTTAGAAAAAAAAGTGCTTCTTCCGTGCTTTAACATGACACATCCTATCTCAAGATTTCAAGCGGGTCAGCCTACGACAGGTCTCCCATCCCAAGGCGGAGTACTTCTCATTAGGCCAGTTTAGAAAACTAAACTCTAGCGGTTTTGAGAGAGAAATTAGGCTCCCGACTAGTGACCGCACACTCGTGTCGAGAAAAGGAGTGATAAATAATAATAATAACTCTGCAACGACTAAGAAGAAAAACACTTACTATAAAACGGCTCAAATAAACATAAGAGCCCCCAAGTGACTTGGGTAAAAGAATGATTGTACGTACCGAAGTACTTATATCATATCTATGTTCAACCGAACATTAAACGCGTCTTAACCGACCGTCGGCTTCTCCCTCTTCGGCCAAGGACTGAAAAGTGTTATGTACTCCATCTGTCGAGAATATCGACGGTGTTTCCAATAACCAGGCAATCAGGTCATAAGGCTGTAATGCATAAAGCGCTCGAGGAACTTATGCTATATGCGATAAAGTGTAAGAAGCATCTTGAAGAAAATAGTACCCCCACCGATACCTTTCTTCGGTGCTCATTGTTAATATGAGACTTGTGCAATAGATTTTTTGTACTCATGAGTTACGTTGTGTGCAGACCATTAATGAAAACAGTAAGAGCAAAAGCTTTCTGCTTCACCCAGTCTGAGGTCCTGCTCGGGTGACCCGATCGTGACAATCGCAGAGGTGCTCCTTTACTCCCTAGCCGAACAACCGGGAGCGAGGGGTAAACACAGGAGCAAGGCAACCCAGCTTGCAAATCACTTAAGTCAATATGGTGCATATTGTGGCGTAATACACGAACAAGGAACGAAGCCAGTACAAGTATAATCATGTGCAAGAGGAAAAACTTCATGAAGGAAGCCCCCAAGTAAACGGGGTATTTGAATTTGCGCGTCACAAACAAAGTTTGGACAAGGAAAAATTTTACAAGCAACTTTTTCCCAAAAAAGTATAACGCTTGGTCGAGCTGAACACAAGTTAAAAATTTTAAACTTTGAGCATGGAGGCAACTTAGCTGGTTAATAGGTTCGGTATTGACGACGCGGTCCGAGCCTGATGCGGGACAAGGTTCCATCTCCCAAGCCGGTCCCGAGGTGGCGGAGCAAAGAGCTCGGCACTCCAAAGTGGTGACATAGCACGGTCAATGCAGGACGGCAGGGTGATGCCGAAGTCCCCGACATGGGGTAATGAAGTGTTGACGAAGCCCCGGCCCGTACCGAGGTGACGCTTAAAGGATATAGTCCGGCTGGATCATTTTCTGTGCACAAAAATAGTGCAAACCGAAGATAATAGTAATAATAATAAAAAAATTCGTTGCATAACAAATAATTTGTGCAAAGTGAGTAATAAAAGAAATATGGCCTGGCGCAGAAGTCAATGTCTATGCAGGGCGGCGGCGTTATGCGGTAAAGGCATGGCAAGGCCTGAATTCACAGGTCGGTTCGAGTTCCGGATGCGGCGTTCGCCGGACTATGTACGGAAACTGACCGAACCATCATGCAACCGTCGATAATGCGGCCACCACTTGATAGACCTGTGTACATATGATGGACAAGCTAGAGTAATAATTCCTTGGGAAAAATGAACCCAAACAAGCAAAAAATACTAGAATTAATAGCACCTGGCTTATTTGTTGTAGCAATCCGAAGAAAGGTGATTCCCAAAATTGGGACTCGATCCGCACACCTATCGCCTGATGGGCGATAAAGCAACGGCATGGCGATGCTGGCAAAGGTTGGCTTGCCGAGGCAAAGCCCTCGGTCCAGCTAATGTGACGGAGCTGGTCGGCCAGCGACGCCGAAGTTTCCGGAGTAGGTTGATGAAGAGATGGCGAAGCCCCCGGTCCAGCCGAGATGTCGAAGTAGGTCGGCGTGATGGACACCAGCTTGAAGAAGCAATAGTGCGGCCCTGCCGATGCATGTCGTGGCGTGGTCGATGCCGGCTTGATGAAGCGATCGTGCGGTGATGCCGGTATGCCCGCTCCGTGTAATCCGTGGGGCGGCGATGTTGGTGATAATTTATCCTTCGCGATGCCGGACTCTTGTTCGGCTTGCCGAGATGATGATCCAAAGAAGTTGAGCTCGGCTCAACAAAGTGACGACGTGTCTAGCGCAGTCGGCGGTAGTGGAGCAATATTGCCGGACTGGTTTGACACCAGCATGATGTTGAAGATCATGTTCAAAAGATTTTAAAGTTAGTGGGATGTGTTCGGGAACAAAACACAACACCCCATACAAAACTTCCTTCAGAAAGGATGTCCGAAATCCCGTTCATAAAAAAGCGAACTTCGGTCGGATTCGTTTTCGCGCTGAAAACAGATCCGAAAAGTGATGCACTAATCGGAAGGTTCCCGGAGTTTGGACGGTCAGATCGAGCTGAAATTTTGAGGGGTGGTAGATATAGGAATTCCGCAGCCGATCAACGGTTGGATCTTCCAAAGGAAGTCCGAGCTAGAAGCTGGACACCACGCCCTAAACTCGTTCGGATTCTCGTCCAGATTCAATGCGACTCCGGTATATCGGAGATTGCCAGAGATTCCTCCATCGGAACTCGACGAAATTTTCCAGAGTTGTTGTAGACTCAATTCCGCACAATTCCACCGAAGCAATTGTTTAAACGACGCTTGAGGAGGCGGTGACGCTGGACACAAGTGCGCTTTCCAGAAAAACAGTACGGTCACCCGAGGGCAATGTTGACGTTGAGCCCCCGGGCTCCCTAGATGATTCCTCCATGATCTTGATAGAGATCGGAGTTGATCTTGATAGAGAGGCTAAACCCTAGAAGCTAGCCTATGGTATGATTGTTGTTCGTCTATCGACTAGCCTGGCCTCGGTTTATATAATGCACCAGAGGCCTAGGATAACAAGAGTCCTAGCCGAATACGCCGGTGGGGGAGGAGTCCTTGTCTTGATCGCCAAGTCTTGTGGAATCTTCCTTGTATACGGCAATTGTCCGGACTGGCCCATGAGTATACGGCCATGGGGATCCTCGGCCCAATCCAACTGACCGGGAGACGACGTGGTGAGTACCCGCTAGTCCAGGACACCGTCAATCTCCTCGGGGGGAAACCAATACTACCCCAGCACCAGAACCATTCAGCATCTTGGAACCATCAAAGAACATAGTCCAGTGCTCCGAGTGAACTTGAGTCGGTAACTATTGTTCAATCCACTCGGCGATGAAATCTGCTATTGCTTGGGACTTGATGGCTTTCTTTGCCTCAAACTTGATATCAAGGGGAAGAAGTTCAATCGCCCATTTCGCCATCGACCAGTTGCATCTCTGTTGTGCAAAATCTCTGATAATGGGGCGTCGCTGACGACTGTAATGGAATGATCAGAGAAGTAGTGAGCAACCTTCTTCGCGGTCATATAAATCCCATACACCAGACCGATAATGAGGGTATATTTGCTTTGACGGGTTAATACTTGGAAAAGATAATATATCGGGCCTTTGAACTTTGAAGGCCTTTCCTTCCTTTTCCCTTTCGGCCGTAAATCTTGTGATGACGACTTGTCCTGTGGCTGCAATGTAAAGCAGCAACGGCTCCTTGCTGATTGGGGCAGCAAGCATCGGCTGGGTGGAGAGCGAGCTTTGAGCTCTGCAACGCTGCATCGCCTTGAGGAGTCCACTCGAACTTGTCTGACTTCTTCATCAGTTGGTAAAGAGGCAATTCCTTTTCATCGAGGCGAGAGATGAATCTACTTAAAGCGGCCAAGCATCCAAAGAAGCTCGGACATCGATGCGGGCCTTGCAGGCGTTTCATTCGGAGTATAGTGCCAACTTTTTCTGGGTTAGCGTCGATTCCTCGTTCAGAAACGAGGAAACCGAGTAACTTTCCGCCAGGAACTCCGAATGTGCACTTTGATGGATTAAGCTTGATATCATACCTCCTGAGATTGGCAAATGTTTCAGCAAGGTCAGTCAATAGGTCGGAACCTTTCCGTCACTTGACCACAATGTCATCCATGTATGCTTCCACATTCCGACTGATTTGAGTGAGTAAACACTTCTGAATCATCCTCATGAACGTGGCTCCGGCATTCTTGAGGCGAATGGCATGGTGACACAAATGAAGCACCGAATGGAGTGATGAAAGCTGTTTTGATCTCGTCGGGTCCATACAGACGGATCTGATGGTACCCGGAATATGCATCTAAGAAAGACAACCGCTCACATCCCGCAGTCGAATCGACTATTTGGTCGATGCGGGGGAGAGGAAAATGATCTTTCGGGCAGGCCTGATTGATATGTTTGAAGTCGATGCACATGCGTAGTGAATTGTCCTTCTTAGGGACCATGACAACGTTGGCGAGCTACTCGGAGTGGTAAATCTCTCGGATAAACTCTGCTGCTAAGAGCTGAGCCACCTCCTCGCCAATGGCCTTTCTCTTCTGGACGGCAGATCGTCGAAGATGTTCTTTGACAGGTTTAACTTTTGAGTCGACTTCGTGAGCGATGCTCAGCCGATCCCACAGGAACACCCGGCATGTCGTGAGGCTTCCATGCAAAGATGTCCCAGTTCTCACGGAGGAACTGGATGAGCGCTTCTTCCTATTTGGAGTCGAGTGTTGTTGAGATGTGAGTCGGAGCAGCATTGGGATCAGTCGGATGAATATGAATCGGTTTTGTCTCCCCGGACGACTGAAATGCCGACTCCGTGGCGGGCTTCTTGGCTCGCAACAAATCACTCGGGTCTGCAGTTTTCTGGTACTCTTGCAGCTCGACCACTGCCATCTGAGCATCAGCGATCTTAGAGCCTTTCTGGAAACACTCTTACGCCTTTTTACGATTGCGGTGACGGTGATCACACCTTTCAAATGGCGGGTGTCACCGGGCGACCATATTCACTTCTCGGTTGATAACTTTCAATCGACTTTTGCTTTCAACGTCGGCCAAAAATCATCGAGTGGAATTGACACAGGGGTATCCACCGTCACTATCTTCCTTGTCCTCAACTTTGTCCGACTCCTTCTCCTTGTCCTTGAGCTGCTTCCACAGGCTGCTGAATCAAGAGCCGACATCGTCGAAAGTGGTATGCTTTGGGTAAATGAGTTTACCCTCTTCATCTTTCTTCGTGTGAATGTGACATGGCAAGTCCAACACATCATTTCCATCTTGGTCTTTCACTTTCTTGGGGTTCCAAGGTCCCTTGGGTTTCCCCTTGAACTTTCCTGGAGTCACGGCCAAGGCTTCTCCAGGAGCAGCTGGCTCAGCTTTCCGCTCCTGTTTCCGACTGGAGTTGCCTCCACCGGTTTCATTAGCGGCTGACTTGTACTTGCTACTCTGGAGCCGATCCTCTTCTTCACCATTGGCGTACTTGGTGGCAATCTCCATCATTCGACTCAGGGTCATGTCTCCTGTCCAACCGAATTTCAGACTCAACTCTCTGTTCTTAACTCCTTGAAGGCATAGACTGCCTGATGATCAGATACATTCTCTACTGTGTGGTGCAAAGTGATCCATCTCTAGATGTAATCCCTCAGAGTTTCATTCGACTTACGCACACGATCGCAACTCATCAACCCTGCTGGTCGCTTGCAAGTTCCTTCAAATGTCCTGACAAACACTCGGGCAAGATCTTCCCAAGTGTAAATGCTGCTGGGTGCTAACTGATTCAGCCATGCTCTGGTCGATCCCTCTAACATAAGAGGCAGGTGTTTCATGGCCACTTCATCATTGCCGCCGCCAATCTGGACAGCCACTCGGTAGTCCTCAAGCCAGGTATCCGGCTTGGACTCACCAGTGAACTTACTGACTCCAGTCGCCAACCTGAAGTTGGGAGGAATCACTGCGGCTCTGATGGCTCGCTAAAATACTACGGTCCCGAGGCGTGTACTCACCGCTGATGGGCGCATTTCTGTCATGGCCTTCTCGGTTAGCTCTGTTCTGTCGACCGGACCTTGAACGATGACGGATCTCCCATCAAATCCTGGTTCCACGGGTCGTTGGAATCCTTCGCCCAACACCTTTGTCTTTGGCGTCTGTCGTCTTTCTGCCGAGGCGCATATGACCCACCCCTTGGGGGAGGAGTTGGCACTCGACGTCGATCATCACGATCAAATCGGTCCTCATACTGCTCACGCCGGCCTCCATGCCCCTCACGCCTCAGGGGCGATCTTGGGCTATGTGCCGACTGGACTATATTCGCAGCGATGGATCTGCTATGAATCCTGTTTCGCGACTGCGATACAGCTGAATTTTGATCTTCTGCTACCCGGAGCAAATCTCTGATCTGGAGTAAGCTCCTGCCAGCCTCCGACTGGGAAGGTTGAATGGACTCTGCTATACGGGCTGCAGCTGCTAGATTCTGAATGGGAGTTCGATATACCTGAGTTGGTTGTGAAAAGAGTTGACGTCGACTGGACGACGGGACCCGTTGTTGCGCTCGTTCATCGAGCACTCGCTGGAGATTCGCCAGTCGAGTGCGCTCAGCCAAGTTGGCCAAACGCGCATCTTCTAAGGCACGGGCCTCGGGGGTTTCTCCAACGATAGGAGTGTGAAGCGCATCCATGTTCCGGCAGCGGAGCTCCTCCCTCTACAGCGAAGTGAGGGGCTCGGGTTGGTACTCTTCATGAGCCTGCGCCGGCTCGCCTCCTCCAACGCCTCCGTCGGTGCGGGGGAAAACAGGAGGACTGCGTGGTCCGTCGACCATCAAAACCTCCACCGCGGAGCCAGTCGACAGATCGAACAGGCCATAGAGAGATTCGTCGGGCTCGATTGCCGCGACTTGGGGAGTGGCCGACTGGCGGGCCACAGCGTGCCTCACCCACCGCTGAAGCCTCGATCGACCGGAGCGCTTGCGCCGGCGCGAGATCGGGAGGGAGGACGGCACAAGAGCCGACCGATACTGGGTCGACGATCGCGGAGGGCGCCACAGACGCCTGTAGTCACGTTGCCCGTGGACGGGGAGTGCGTCAACGTCGAGTGGAGCCTCCTGCAACCAAGCGGAGTCATCGGCGATGAACGTGAGCGCGCCGAGATGGATCTCGCGGTCCTCAACCAAAACTCCGCCTGAAACCATGATGAATGGGATCGGAAAAAATGCAACTTCTCCAACAAGTCACTAAGACACCCGCCCCACCGTGGGCGCCAACAGTCGTGGTTCTAAGTCTGACAGTAGAATGGGGGGTAGGTATGGAGAGGCAAGATTCTAGCTATGGAGTAGTTGTATACGCAAGATGTTTACGAGTTCAGGCCCTTCTCGGAGGAAGTAACACCCCTACGTCTCGGAGCCCGAGGCGGTCATTGTATTATATGCGTATGAGCTAGGGGTGCGAACCCTCGACACCGAGGAGGGGTGGCTTATATAGAATTCGCTGCACCCTCCGCCCTCGATTATGCAGGGTTAAAGGTACATTAAGATAGGGGTTACAGTGTAACGCCCACATAAAGTGCTATGATGACCATAAAAGCTACTTAATGATCGACCATTTGTGTGCAGACTGGCTTTAGATCTCCTGGCGGTCGAGTGGTTGGCTTCATGGTCGAGTGTCTTCCAGTTGGTCGAGTGGAACCCTTCCAGGTCGACTTAAAGGTAGTTTCTTCTAGAGATGTCCTTGGGGAGGGTGTTTTAGACAGGTCCATGACCCTACCCTAGGTACATGACTTCATCAGGGGGCGCAGCCTCCCCTCTCTCTTTCCCCTAAAGCCCAATAAGGACCATATACTCCCCGGTGAATTCCCGTAACTCTCTGGTATTCCTAAAAATACCCGAATCACTCGGAACCCCCGAAGTCCGAATATAGTGGTCCAATATATCGATCTTTACGTCTCGACCATTTCGAGACTCCTCGTCATGTCCCTGATCTCATCCGGGACTCCGAACTACCTTCGGTACATCAAAACACATAAACTCATAATACCGATCGTCACCGAATGTTACGCGTGCGGACCCTACGGGTTCGAGAACTATGTAGACATGACCGAGACTCGTCTCCGATCAATAACCAATAGAGGAATCTGGATGCTCATATTGGCTCCCACATATTCTACGAAGATCTTTATCGGTCAAACCGCATAACAACATACGTTGTTCCATTTGTCATCGGTATGTTACTTGCCCGAGATTCGATCGTCGGTATCTTAATACCTAGTTCAATCTCGTTACCGGCAAGTCTCTTTACTCGTTCCATAATGCATCATCATGTAACTAACTCATTAGTCACATTGCTTGCAAGGCTTATAGTGATGTGCATTACCGAGAGGGCCCAGAGATACCTCTCCGACGATCGGAGTGACAAATCCTAATCTTGATCTATGCCAACTCAACAAACACCATCGGAGACACCTATAGAGCATCTTTATAATCACCCAACACTACTAGGAAAAAGGCTACTAGCAGCGCAGGTAAAATGGCTACTAGCAGCGCGGGTACCCGCGCTACTAGTATCACGCTACAGCTAATAGTTAGTAGTAGCGTGGGTTAAACCCGCGCTACTACTAACTTTCTTAGTAGTAGCGTGTGCCACCCACGCTGCTGCTATTATGTACACGCGCTAGTACTAATGAAATAGTAGTAGCGTGTGTAAAAAACCAATGCTACTAGTACCCTATACACTAGTAGCGCCCAGTTTCCTCCCCATGCTACTACTAACAATTTAGGAATTAAAAAAATAAAAATTAGATGTAGTATTCATGAATGGTAATACGTCCAATGCAAAACAAATGAATGTCACTGAACCATCTCAATATTCCATTTAACATGTCACAGAACCATCTCAAGATTCGATTTAACATCAGACACACACAACCATCATCGTAAGGTGGGTACCTTCCCTAGTGGTCTACCACCAACCTAAACAGACCACTTCTCTAGATGTATCTACCTCGGCTCAGAGTTCAGACGTTGGTGGACTCGAATCCTCCCTCCCTCGAACGGTGGCGTCAAGGTCCTCCACACCTCGACGACCTCCGGCGTCGAAATCACCTGGACGATCATCTGTGCGACATGGCAACCAGGCTTCACGGCGAAGTCCGTCTCCGAGTGGTTGAAGAGCACAGCGCCACCGGGCCGTGCTAGTCAGCGTCGATCACCTCTGCACCCACGTCGGGAAAGTGAAAACTTGTTAGTACGCAAATTGCATCAGTTCAACCAAATAGTACTAGCAAACATGCACGAATAGGGAAAAGAAATTTTCTCGTTCACCTAGTTAGGTATCAACTATTTAAATAAAAAAATCAGCAACTTCTTCCTTAAATATAAGCGGTGCTTGGTAGCTGCACTTGAAAAGCTTGATAACATATGAGATTAAGATATATAAATTTGTGTGGTCACGTCCTTGCATGTTGGAAACAATCATTGGTTAAGATTACACTCTTTTGTAGAGGAAAGAACTTTGCGACAATCAACAACCTTTCACTTGATCTCCGTTAGCTACTTTGGATTCAAAAATGTACTTTTGAGTTAAACTCTTAGAGAGGATATTGTTATTTGGATATATTATAACCATCATGTTTGCCATTGTACATCAGGTTTCTTCTCATGTTACTTATGCTTAGGGGATTACCTTTGTTTGTATTAAATACTCAGGACATTGATTGATTTTAGTTCGATAACTGTATGCATTGTGTTGTGCATATACGTTAGATTGTGTTGTGTTCATTGTGGCTAGTGGGAAATATTGTAACTAATGTTATCAATATGCTAGTGGTACAAAGAATTAATGCCGGTGATTCGAAAGTAACACGCCTAAGAACTAAGATTTCCTTCAATGTTGGTTCAACTAGATCTAAATGACATCCTTGCAAACCAGTGAGTGTTGACTTGCTACAGTGCCAAGGGTGCATTTACATGAGGACCAAAGAGAAACAACAGCATGCATGGTCTGAATCAGTGGTTGGCAGGATCAAAACAGCAAAGAACTAATGGCACTGTTGTTATCACATGCCTCATCTGGGAAGCTCCTTACCGTGGTTCATATGTCCAACCTAGCTATATCATCAAGCTTATATTTATTTATTTCTTGACCATGCATATGCAAGTAGTACTATGCAAAAAACGACAAATATAGGAAGTAGTGAGACATGTGAGGTACCAGTACTGGATGCATACGGTAAATGAATGAGTGAGGAGTGATGGTAGTGTGGTACTGACCCAGCAACCAGCTCAAGTAGGTGAGGGAATAGCTCTGATTCTCCGAGTCTGATGATCTCGGAGGTGGTGGTGTCGATGGACTGGGTGGCCACCAGCATCTTGGACTCGAGGCTCTCCATATCCATCATGTTCTTCTCCATCTTGAGGTAGTCCACACCCCTCACCTCCTGCTTCATCAGCAGCCCCACCTTCTTATCATGCTCCTGCTTAAGCCCCTCATAGTTCTGCCCAGTCGATTTTGTGGTTAGCGAAAGCGTCACATAATAGTATGTGGTAAGTTTTGATGCGATAAAAGGGCAAAAATTGACTTTGCAAAGCCATGCATGCACTATTCCTATCTACATCAAAAGAAGCACAAAGATTTGTATCTTTAAAGCTATAAAATAAAGCTGACATTTCATGATTACTTAGTGAAAGACAATTAAACAACCTATCTTTAGTTCTTTACCATGGAAAATGAGCTGAAAAAGTTTAAAACTATTCGACGAAGGATCACATCAATTGTATACCAATATTCGAAGAACAGAGCAGCACATGAAATTCTATCTTACAGGTTATAAAATAACGCGCAAAGATCGAACATTTTTTGTATCTATATGCAGAACCATTGCTACTGAAGGCAAATTGCCTGCTGTTTATTTGCAGAGGTTACCCCACTCTGTCTGATATATGTAAGACAAGTGCATTTACTACTTTGTTGGATTTATACGAGAACAAATAAAGCATATCATGTTTTTCTAGAGTATTCACGTATAAGTTGTACACTTGCACAACATGTTAATTAGCAAGAGAGAGGGATCCAAGAATTTTGTGGGGAGGCATAATAGCATAACGAAAAGGGACTTGAATTTTCTAGATAGAGGCATATGAAGGCCAAAAGCATTTGCGAGATTCGGTTCAATATACTTAGAGAATCACTGATTTGGACATTGGGCAAGTAGTACTGATTCTCAAAATAAAATGATGCCAAGCGAGGACAAGTGCTATATGCGATATGGAAAGCTGCCAATCTACCACCACCATCCTAAACAATGAGCACACGAACACATTACTGACGGTCTGACGCCACATCTCAAACACTTGGTGCGTTAGTCGAGTTACTGATGTAGGTAAGCTTCTTCATCTGCATCTCAGAAGCGGCTCCGCCCAGAATCCCCATGGGCGCGGACAGCTAAATTGGAACAGCAAAACCACATGCACTATAAATCAATTTAATCCAGACAGACGCTCCAGTTCATCAGCAACAATACAGCAGATCGACAGGAAATTATGTTTCTGTACACACGTTAATTCCTGGCTACCAAAATTTGAGGGGTAAAAGAATGGCAATAAAACTCTTACACTGAATATTTGTGTACACATTCCTACAATGAATTTGTGCACACATTCTTCCACTAGTCACTACTAGTTACAGGATTGAATTGTGATACCCTCAAACTAATATCAAGGTGCTGCAGTGATGACCCACAAGTATAGGGGATCTATCGTAGTCCTTTCGATAAGTAAGAGTGACGAACCCAATGAGGAGCAGAAGGAAATGATAAGCGGTTTTCAGCAAGGTATTCTCTGCAAGCACTGAAATTATAGGTAACAGATAGTTTTGTGATAAGATAATTGGTAGCGAGCAACAAGTAACAAAAGTAAATAAAGTGCAGCAAGGTGGCCCAATCCTTTTTATAGCAAAGGACAAGCCTGGACAAACTCTTATATAGAGAAAAGCGCTCCCGATGACACATGGGAATTATCGTCAAGCTAGTTTTCATCACGTTCATATGATTCGTGTTCGGTACTTTGATAATTTGATATGTGGGTGGACCGGTGCTTGGGTACTGTCCTTACTTGGACAAGCATCCCACTTATGATTAACCCCTATTGCAAGCATCCACAACTACAAAAGAAGTATTAAGGTAAACCTAACCATAGCATAAAACATATGGATCCAAATCAGCCCCTTATGAAGCAACGCATAAACTAGGGTTTAAGCCATCACTCTAGCAACCCATCATCTACTTATTACTTCCCAATGCCTTCCTCTAGGCCCAAATAATGGTGAAGTGTCATGTAGTCGATGTTCACATAACACCACTCGAGGAGAGACAACATACATCTCATCAAAATATCGAACGAATACCAAATTCACATGACAACTAATAGCAAGACTTCTCCCATGTCCTCAGGAACAAACGTAACTACTCACAAAGCATATTCATGTTCATAATCAGAGGAGTATTAATATGCACATAGGATCTGAACATATGATCTTCCACCAAATAAACCAACTAGCATGAACTACAAGGAGTAATCAACACTACTAGTAACCTACAGGTACCAATCCCAGACATAGAGACAAGAATTGGATACAAGAGATGAACTAGGGTTTGAGAGGAGATGGTGTTGGTGAAGATGTTGATGGAGATTGCCCTCTCCCGATGAGAGGAGCGTTGGTGATGACGATGGCGATGATTTCCGCCTCCGGAGAAAGTGTCCCCGGCAGGATAGCTCTGCCGGAGCCCTAGATTGGTTCCGCCAAGGTTCCGCCTCGTGGCGGCGGAGTCTCGTCCCGAAAGCTTGCTTATGATTTTTCTTCGGACGAAAGACTTCATATAGCAGAAGATGGGCACCGGAGGGCCAACATGGGGCCCACGAGGCAGGGGGCGCGCCCAGGGGGGTAGGGCGCGCCCCCCACCCTCGTGGCCAGGGTGTGGGCCCTCTCTGGTATTTCTTCCACTCAGTATTTTTATTATTTCCAAAAATAACTTTCATGGAGTTTCAGGACTTTTGGAGTTGTGCAGAATAGGTCCCTAATATTTGCTCCTTTTCTAGCCCAGAATTCCAGCTGCCGGCATTCTCCCTCCTTATGTAAACCTTGTAAAATAAGAGAGTATAGGCATAAGTATTGTGACATAATGTGTAATAGCAACCCAAAATGCAATAAATATCAATATAAAAGCATGATGCAAAATGGACGTATCATGCATCAGTCTAAATAAACAAAATCTTCATCTAACAAGGAAACTCTGATGAAAGATACCATCTCTTGCTCTGAATCTTCTGTAGACATTCTTACACTGAATTTATGAACACATTCTTCTACTATCCACTACTTACTAGTCACAGGGATTGAATGCTAAAATCAAGGTACTACAACAATCTAGTCTAGATAAACAACACAGAGCGCAGGGGGGAAGTCCTCTTCGTAACAAAATATCGCGGAAACCGCCTTATTAGTTGGAATTAGGATGCCATGGCAAAACGAACTGAAAAAAGGAAAAAAAGGCGGCCACACTGACCTTGATGAACTCGGCGGGGACGTCGCGGACGTGCTCGACGAGCAGGCCGGCGCCCTCGAGCTCGCGCACCAGGAGCGCCACACTGTCCTTTCTCGTCTGCACACGGCCTACCAAATCGAATCCAAGGGGGTCAGGGGCTGCCTGCGGTGAAGAGAAAGAGAGGATAAGGGGGAACCTCACCTCCATGGCGTCGGTCCACACTAGCAGCAGCAGGAGGAGGGTTGTAGGAGCAAGTAGCAGGACCTCCGGCGGTTCGTCTGCATCGGCGGCGGGCAAGAGGGAGCCCTCCCCGCTTCGCGCCGCGCCCGGATAAGGGGGCCCCTAGCTAGGGTTTGGGGCCGGCACAAGGGCACGGTGAGGAGGAGGATCCGCGCGTGAGGTGGGGGGCGCTGGCGGTGGGGTTGGGGGAGAGGAGGTCATCGGCGTCGGTGGTGGCAGCGGGGTTGGTTGGGGGAACCGTGGGGAGTGGAGGATGAGGAGAGGCGTCGGGGAAGAGAAAGGCATAGCAGGGGTGAGAGGCTGACGTGGGGCGGCAAGGAGATAACTTAGCAGTAGCGTTGGGTTTATACCCCACGCTAATCCAACGCTACTACTATGGCATGTCATGGGTGCACGGTGGAGACCATTTAGTAGTAGTGTGGGATTTATAACCTGCGCTACTACTATCAACTTAGTATTAGTATGGATATAACCCGCGCTACTACTATGGCTGGTCCCGAGGGGCACGGTGAAAATCACTTAGTAGTAGCGAGGGTTATAAACCCGTGCTACTACTATCAACTTAGTAGTAGCAGTAGTGAGGGTTATAAACCCACGCTACTAGTAAGCGTCTGTCTATAAGCTTTTCCCTAGTAGTGTAGTTACGTTGTGATGTTTGATAGCACACTAAGTGTTCCTCCGGTATGCGGGAGTTGCATAATCTCATAGTCATAGGAACATGTATAAGTCATGAAGAAAGCAATAGCAACAAACTAAACGATCATCGTGCTAAGCTAACGGATGGGTCTTGTCAATCACATCATTCTCTAATGATGTGACCCCGTTAATCAAATGACAACTCATGTCTATGGCTAGGAAACTTAACCATCTTTGATTAACGAGCTAGTCAAGTAGAGGCATACTAGTGACACTCTGTTTGTCTATGTATTCAAACATGTACTAAGTTTCCGGTTAATACAATTCTAGCATGAATAATAAACATTTATCATGATATAAGGAAATATAAATAACAACTTTATTATTGCCTCTAGGGCATATTTCCTTCAAGGACGAGGGCGGAGACACCAGTACGGACCCAATCATGCCCCCAGTAGCCAAACATAGTACATATATCATCAGGGGTTCGGATATCAAACTAACACTCTCTGCTCACGAGATCATGGCTGTTATTGCTCCATAGACCGAACCCTTCCTGGCCTACCTTTATAGGCAGGAGCTTCCTGATGATCAAAATGAGGCCCATCGCATTGTTCGATGTTCTAAAGCCTACAAAGTTCACGAAGGTGAACTGTAAAAGAAAAGCACTACCGGAGTCCTCCAAAGATGCATCTCCGAAGAGGAGGGGCGGCAACTCTTGGCGTAAATACATGCTGGTCTGGGCGGCCATCACGCCGCAGCTCGGGCCCTCGTAAGCAAAGCCTTCCGGACAGGTTTCTTCTGGCCAACGACCCGAGCAGACGCACAAGCCCTTGTCCAACATTGTCCGGGCTGTCAGCTTTTTGCCAACCAAAGTCATATGCCTCCTACGACCTTAATAACAATCCCTATCACTTGGCCCTTTGAAGTCTAGGGCTCGATATGGTCGGACCCCTTAAAGGGGGAGGCCACAAAAAGAAATATTTACTAATTATGGTGGATAAATTCACTAAGTGGATAGCGGCCAAACCAGTAAAGACGGCTGAAGCAGGACCAGTGATCGACTTTATATTCGGGGTGGTACACCGCTACAGTGTCCCGCACAACATCATCACTGATAATGGCTCTAATTTTACAGCTGATGAGGTGAAAAACTGGTGTGCTAACTTGGGCATTAAACTCGACTATGCATCCGTCTACCACCCTCAAACAAACGGTCAGGTTGAACGGGCCAATGGTCTGATAATGAGTGGCATTAAACCCGAATGGTGCGCCCTCTACGGGAGTCAGATAAGCACTGGGTCGAAGAACTTGATTCCGTACTTTGGGGGCTGCGGACTACGCCTAATCGAACAACCGGATACACACCTTTCTTCATGGTGTACGGCGCAGAAGTTGTCCTGCCCTGTGACATTATTCATGATTCACCTCGAGTGCGTATGTACAAAGAGCGAGAAGCCGAGATCGATCAGCAGGATGACCTAGATGGCCTTGAAGAGGAGCACGATGTTGCACGAGCCAGTTCCGCATTTTATCAACAATAGGCCAGGCGATACTAAAGCAGAGAAGTACGGGCCAAGACATATAACGTCGGCGACCTTGTCTTGCGTCTCCCGGAGAAGAAGAAGGATAAATTCAAACCAAAATGGGAGGGCCTCTTCATCATAGATGAAGTTCTCACAGGAGGATCCTATCACCTTCGTAATGCCTTGGATAACCGCCTTGAGCCGAATCCATGGAACGTTGCTCGGTTCCGACGATTCTGCGGATAGTTTGGTCGCACTCCTTTTAATTTTTTACTTTGACTAGGTTCCTCTTTCTCCTCTCCTTCTTATTTTTTCCTTTTATATATCCCAGGGTATGTTCGGATCTACCGAACTGTTAGGGGTACACATCCTCAAATGTATTGACCCCACTATAACTGGGGGCTTCTTTGATGAAGCTTATTATTAAAGGCTTATTGCCTCTATCATTTCCGTCATTTGTTCTATACATCTTTTGCCATTATATGCACCTCTATGACTTAAGTTTTTGCCAAGATGGGTTGCCTTGATCGTATGTTTATACCCTATGTTCCCGATTGTTCGGCTAGGGTGTAAAGGGAGTACCTATGCAATTGTTACAGCTGGGTAATCCAGATCTGTACCTCAGACGGGTGAAGCCAGAAGCTAGCGTTCTTAACGGAATAATTGGTCGGCAAGCACCGACAGATTATTTACGTTTGCGCAATTCTTCTAACAAATAAGGGATAGGTTGCCCGTAATTCTATCTTTTGTATCAAAGCCTAGGTATGCATAATTAAGCATGCCAACCCAAGGAAAGAAACCCTTAACGGAACTATTCTCCTTGGAAGATGTTTCTTACGTCAAATAGTAATATAACATAACTCCCCGGACAACTTTTGTCTGTTTGAGCACTATGACCAGATTGCCTGGTTTTCGAACATAATGCATGTTTCTTCTAACATGGTATCCGGAAACACTCCAACCTCTTGGTTCGGAGGTTGAAGCCGAAGGCCTGCGATGACAAATTTTACCAAGTTCAGTTGGAGATAAGTTTGATGGTAAAGTACATTGATACATCGAATCGAACGTCTATTCTTTATCTATGCTATCTATAAGACTATCTAAACTACAGTCTTCTTGCGAATATTTCGCAGCTACCATCACTTGGTCATACACCAAGTTCATGGGAATCTCTTTACCATCCGGTCCCCGAGGTCCAACTCGGGTCATATGATTCGGATCGAGTCTGGTGTAGCGTATTTTCACCATCGCCCATGCCTCCCGTGCACCTTCCCGGCATGCTGAGGCCTTCCATAGCTCAAAACGGCGCCGGACACCTTTGAACAGGTTCGCCAACCCCTCCATACTTTCTAGAGGGGAATCAGATGGCCATAAGGCTTTGACCATACTCTTCATGGCTTTCCGGGGCCGCTCATGCACCGCTGACAGCTCTTTTAGCACGTCACCTTGGAATCCGGATACCTCCTCTTCAGGACGCTCGGTTAACAGATCTGCAAGAACAAACATTATAACACTCCGAATTGCGGGATACTATGAGTCCCTCGGATGTTAGAAAAGTCGTACCGAATATGTCGCCTTTTAGCTTTTTATTCTCTTTTTGTGCGTCCGATAACTGAGCTTGTAAGTTCTTTATCTCTTCGGCTTGCCTATCATTTTCCTCCTCAAGTTTGCTCTTTTGGTCACTGGTCATCGTGACTTTCTTCATTTCCTCTAGCTCTGAGGTGGCGACATGTAGCTTTGTCTGGCTTGTTTCAAGCTCCTGGGACAACGCATTGTTCTTCTCTTTAAGAACATGTGGTGATAACGATCCTTAAATCGGTTGGTCTAAACCGCTTCAAGTCTCGGGGGCTACTGGTATATATCTATTAAATTTACACAACCCATTACCTGCATGTATTTTGAAAACAGGTGGGCAACTCCAGCAAGTCCGTGCCGGGCGGCTCGGATATATGCATCCATGGTGCTGAGGGCAGCAAATTCCTGCTCAGTAAAAATTGGAGCACACATAGTCTCTCTCAGTCATCGGTGATTCATCACGCTCTCCACTTCGGAATTTGTAATGGACACTTCATCCGAATCCTCATGAGATGGATGAGCTGGCGCCGCATCCGTATTGGCTCTTGTCCTGGTTGATGAGTCCGGCATCGGATTAGCTGATAATCGGCTAACTGGGACTTTGGACACACTTCGCCGTGTACTCCTCCTAGAATATGACGGGAGGAGATATATGACAATCTGATCTTATGCCTAGGCACATGTTCAAGGACATACCTCTTTGATGAAGGAGGGGGCTGATCGCACTCCTTGTTTCCTTCCACTTCAAAGGCTCACCCTGCGTATTGGCTACCTTCCTGGGGGCTACCCTTGGGGTACGACCCGCTGAGCACCGATCCTATGAAACACAATTCAGTGTGATGGGTGAAACGCAAGTGGGGGGTTCCTTTTTTAGGATGACCTCCGAATACTTACGTTGGAGAAAGAAAGGAGGTCGGAGTAGTCGGCTATAATAGCCACTTCCGAGCCATCAAGGCTTGCTTGATAAAAGACTCCATCATCAAACTTTATAAATATATCCGGATCCTCGCAAGAGCCGGGGTCTTCGTTGCGACCATAGTCCTCTGGTTGCGGGGAGGGAAAATGAAGGTTTTCGACTACCTTCCTTCAAGTCTGTTTTAAGACAACCAGAGCAATTCATTTAGCATATCTTGATGACGAAGCAGTACAATGCTGATAATCGGAAAAATTACCCATTCAACAGGGTTATACATGGAGAAACCTTCCCGACAATTTAAATGAGCAAATTCTTCCTCCCCCCCCTTAAAAAGATCCACCGGAATGGTGGCCAGAGCGGCTGGGGTGTTCGGGCTTTCGCGCTTATAACGAGATGCGACGTCCTCCCCGTTGTAACACCATAAAGGGGTTACTCTAGACTGAAGGGGCTGGATACATCGCTTTATTGCAATGGCCATGACTTCAACTATTGAGAGTCCGAAATGAGCCAGTAACCTGACCTTGCTGACAAGCCTCATTACTTCCGCACTGTCTTCTTGCTTGGGGCTCCGGGGACGCCAGTTGAGGCGTTTCTTCAAAGGAGCGCTGGAGAATTCAAGAAGTCCACGTCGAACTGGGTCCGAAAGGGGAACATCCTCAATATAAAAACATTCTGAAGTCCATTCTTCGGACCCCTTCTTGGGAGTTCCGATAAGATAGCTTGATCCGGCTATGCGACATACTTCAGCGTCGGTCACTTCAAATATGGAACCTATGACGAGGGACAAGGCAAAAGAACTTTCTCCATTGTTCAAAATGAGCCTCATAGCCTAAAAATAGTTCACAAAGAGTGACAAAGCCCGAGATGTGCAAAATAGAACCTGGGGTGAGGTTGTGCAGTTGGATCCCGTGGAACTCCAGTAGACCCCTGAGGAAGGGGTGGATCGGGAATCCTAAGCCCCTCAGAAGAAACGGAACGAAGCACACCCTCTCCTCCTTGTTGGGGTTGGGGAAATTCTCCGCTCGCGTGTCATTGCCAATCGAGGCCAATCCCGCCCGCACGGAGACTAGATCTGCGGGAGGGAGATATCCCTGCATCTGAAGTCGACTCAGCTGGAGGTGGGATACTGAACAGATTCGCCAATCACCCTCTTGAGGGCCATGAAGGCGCGAGGAGGAGCCAGGAGCGCTTGCTATGGTTTGGAGTTTTTTGTGGTTTGTTCTGATGCTCTTTGTGCGTTGTGGGATGGTGCTTGAGGATCTGATCTCCTTATATAGATGCCACCCGTGTGTGGTGAGGGGTTTATTTGAAAAAAAAGTGTGGACCGTTTGCATTCACCCAGCGCGTGGAAATTGATGCGACGGGGTGGAACCATAAAGGCTGGACATGGAGGTCAAAACCGGATTGTCATCAATCCGGAGTATGATGAAGAACCTGCCTTGCAAAGCCGAAGACATAAACCAGATACTACATCGTCATTGCAGGCAAGTTCGGGGGCTACTGAGGGAGTCCTGGATTCGGGGGTCGTCAGGTGTCCGGCACCAGAAATGGCTCGTTGACGGGAGATCAAATCTTGACTTGACTTGGTGCAAATCTCCCCGGCAACAGCGCTAGAAATCCTTCTTGCTACCTCTTGAGAATGCGTTGGTTTTCTCTTGAAGAGGAAAGGGTGATGCAGCAAAGTAGCGTAAGTATTTCCCTCAGTTTTTGAGAACCAAGGTATCAATCCAGTAGGAGACTACATGCAAATCCATCGTACCTGCACAAACAAATAAGAACCTTGCAACTGATACGTCTCCAACGTATCTATAATTTTTTATTGCTCCATGCTATATTATCTACTATTATGGACATTATTGGGCTTTATTATTCACTTTTATATTATTTTTGGGACTAACCTATTAACCGGAGGCCCAACCCAAAATTGTTGTTTTTTTGCCTATTTCAGAGTTTCGCAGAAAAGGAATACCAAACGGAGTCCAAACAGAATGACACCTTCGGGAACGTGATTTTTAGGAAGAATATGATCCAGGAGACTTGGACCCTACGTCAAGAAACAAAGGAGGAGGCCACGAGGTAGGGGCGCCTTACTCCCTGTGGCGCCCTCCACCCTCGTGGGCCCCTGTTGCTCCACCAACGTACTCCTTCCTCCTATATATACCTACGTACCCCCAAACGATCAGATACGGAGCCAAAAACCTAATTCCACCGCCGCAACCTTCTGTACCCACGAGATCCCATCTTGGGGCCTGTTCCGGAGCTCCGTCGGAGAGGGCATCCATCACGGAGGGCTTCTACATCAACACCATAGCCTCTCCGATGAAGTGTGAGTAGTTTACTTCAGACCTTCGGGTCCATAGTTAGTAGCTAGATGGCTTCTTCTCTCTTTTTGGATCTCAATACAATGTTCTCCCCCTCTCTCATGGAGATCTATTCGATGTAATCTTCTTTCTGCAATGTGTTTGTTGAGACCGGTGAATTGTGGGTTTATGATCAAGATTATCTATGAACAATGTTTGAATCTTCTCTGAATTCTTTTATGTATGATTGGTTATCATTGCAAGTCTCTTTGAATAATCAGTTTGGTTTGGCCTACTAGATTGATCTTTCTTGCAATGGGAGAAGTGCTTAGCTTTGAGTTCAATCTTGCGGTGTCCTTTCCCAGTGACAGTAGGGGCAGCAAGGCACGTATTGTATTGTTGCCATCGAGGATAACAAGATGGGGTTTTTATCATATTGCATGAATTTATCCCTCTACATCATGTCATCTTGCTTAAGGTGTTACTCTGTTTTCATGAACTTAATACTCTAGATGCATGCTAGATAGCGGTCGATGAGTGGAGTAATAGTAGTAGATGCAGGAAGGAGTCGGTCTACTTGTCTCGGACGTGATGCCTATATACATGATCATACCTAGATATTCTCATAACTATGCTCAATTACATCAATTGCTCAACAGTAATTCGTTCACCCACCGTAAAATACTTATGCTCTTGAGAGAAGCCACTAGTGAAACCTATGGCCCCCGGGTCTATTTTCCATCATATTAATCTCCCGACAACAAGCTATTTCTGCGCCGTCTTTATCTTTCTTTCTTTACTTTGCATCTTTATCACAAAAATACCAAAAATATTAGCCTATCATATCTATCAGATCTCACTCTCGCAAGTGGTCGTGAAGGGATTGACAACCCCTTATCGCGTTGGTTGCGATGATTTTTTTTTGTGTAGGTGCGAGGGACTCGCGCGTAGCCTCCTACTGGATTGATACCTTGGTTCTCAAAAACTGAGGGAAATACTTACGCTACTTTGCTGCATCACCCGTTCCTCTTCAAGGGAAAACCAACACAGTGCTCAAGAGGTAGCAAGAAGGATTTCTGGCGTCGTTGCTGTGGAGGTCTCATAAAATTCAACATACCAAGTACCCGTCACAAACCCTTATCTCCCGCATTACATTATTTTCCATTTGCCTCTCGTTTTCCTCTCCCCCACTTCACCCTTGCCGTTTTATTCGCCCTCTCTTTTCCGTTCGCCTCTTTTTCACTTTCTTTTTGTTTGCTCATGTGTTGGATTGCTTGTTTGTCACGATGGCTCAAGATAATACCAAATTATGTGACTTTACCAATACCAACAATAATGATTTACTTAGCACTCTGATTGCTCCTCTTACCGATACTAAATCTTGTGAAATCAAAGCTGCTTTGTTGAATCTTGTCATGAAAGATCAATTCGCCGGCCTTCCTAGTGAAGATGTTGCTACTCATCTAAATAGCTTCATTGATTTGTGTGATATGCAAAAGAAGAAAGATGTTGATAATGATATTTTTAAATTGAAGCTATTTCCTTTTTCGCTTAGAGATCGTGCTAAAGCTTGGTTTTCGTATTTGCCTAAAAATAATATTGATTCTTGGAACAAGTGCAAAGATGCTTTTACCTCTAAGTATTTTCCTCCCGCTAAGATCATCTCTCTTAGAAACGATATAATGAATTTTAAGTAACTTGATCATGAACTTGTTGCACAAGCTTGGGAGAGGATGAAATTAATGATACGTAATTGCCCTACTCATGGTTTGAATTTGTGGATGATTATACAAAAATTTATGCCAGATTGAATTTTGCTTCTAGAAATCTTTTAGATTCGGCCGCGGGAGGCACTTTTATGGAAATCACTTTAGGAGAAGCTACTAAACTCCTAGATAATATTATGGTTAATTATTCTCAATGGCACACTGAAAGATCTACTAATAAAAAAGTGCATGATAGAAGAAATTAATGTTTTGAGTGGAAAGATGGATGAACTTATGAAATTATTTTCTAGTAAGAGTGTTTCTTCTGATCCTAATGATATGCCTTTTTCCACTTTGATTGAGAATAATAATGAATCTATGGATGTGAATTTTGTTGGTAGGAATAATTTTGGTAACAAAGCGTATAGGGGAAACTTTAATCCTAGGCCTTATCCTAGTAATTCCTCTGATAATTATGGTAATTCCTACAACAACTCTTATGGAAATTTTAATAAGATGCCCTCTGAATTTGAGACTAGTGTTAAAGAGTTTATGAATTCACAAAAGAATTTCAATGCTTTGCTTGAAGAGAAATTGCTTAAAGTTGATGAATTGGCTAGGAACGTTGATAGAATTTCTCTTGATGTTGATTCTTTAAAACTTAGATCTATTCCTCCTAAGAATGATATCAATGAGTCTCTCAAAGCCATGAGAATTTCCATTGATGAGTGCAAAGAAAGAACCGCTAGGATGCTTTCTAAGAAAGATTGCTTTATAAAAGTGTGTTCTTTAAATTTCTATGAAAATAAAGATGAAGATCTAAAAGTTATTGATGTGTCCCCTATTAAATCTTTGTTTTGCAATATGAATCTTGATAATGATGAGACTGAATATGATCCACCTTTACCTAGAAGGCGTTCCAAAGATTCGGAGTTTTTAGATCTTGATGCTAAAATTGATAAAAGTGGGATTGAAGAAATCAAAACCCTAGATGTTAAACCCACTATTTTGGATTTCAAGGAATTTAATTATGAAATTACTATTTGATAGATTGTATTTCCTTCTTGCAGTGCGTGCTAAATTCTCCTCATGCTTATAGTCAAAATAAAGCATTTACTAAACATATCGTTGATGCCTTGTTGCAATCTTATGAAGAAAAGCTTGAGTTGGAAGTTTCTATCCCTAGAAAACTTTATGATGAGTGGGAACCTACTATTAAAATTAATATTAAGGATCATGAGTTCTATGCTTTATGTGATTTGGGTGCTAGTGTTTCCACTATTCCCAAAACTTTGTGCGATTTGCTAGATTTCCGTGATTTTGATGATTGCTCTCTAAACTTGCACCTTGCAGATTCTACTATTAAGAAACCTATGGGAAGAATTAGTGATGTTATTATTGTTGCAAATAGGAATTATGTGCCCGTAGATTTCATCGTTCTTGATATAGATTGCAATCCTTCATGTCCTATTATTTTTGGTAGACCTTTCCTTAGAACGATTGGTGCAATTATTGATATGAAGGAAGGGAATATTAGATTCCAATTTCCATTAAAGAAAGGCATGGAACACTTCCCTAGGAAGAAAATAAAATTACCATATGAATCTATCATGAG
Organism: Aegilops bicornis; assembly: GCA_021605145.1. Lineage (NCBI taxonomy): Eukaryota > Viridiplantae > Streptophyta > Magnoliopsida > Poales > Poaceae > Aegilops > Aegilops bicornis. The sequence continues at coordinate 576,638,993 of CM038669.1, forward strand.
AGCCACTTATGGATTGCCTACCAAAGATGGCAATACCTTGATCTATCCTTGCTTTTATGCCTAGCTAGGGGTGTTAAACGATAGCGCTTGTTGGGAGGCAACCCAATTTTATTTTTAGTTTTTTGCTTTTTGCTTCTGTTTAGGAATAAATATTTGATATAGCCTCTGGTTAGATGTGTTTTTGTGTTTTAATTAGTGTTTGTGCCAAGTTAAACCTATAGGATCTTCTTGGATGATAGTTATTTGATCTTGCTGTAATTTCCAGAAACTTTCTGTTTATGAAAATAATTGTTAAAAATCACCAGAAATTGATAAAATAGTGATTCCAAGTGCTTCTGATCAATAAACAAATTTTATATGTCTTACTATTTTGGCTGATTTTGTCGAGTTCCAGAAGTTTGCGTTTGTTACAGATTACTACAGACTGTTCTGTTTTTGACAGATTCTGTTTTTCGTGTGTTATTTGCTTATTTTGATGAATCTATGGCTAGTAAAATAGTTTATAAACCATAGATAAGTTGGAATACAGTAGGTTTAACACCAATATAAATAAAGAATGAGTTCATTACAGTACCTTGAAGTGGTCTTTTGTTTTCTTTCGCTAACGGAGCTCACGAGATTTTCTGTTAAGTTTTGTGTTGTGAAGTTTTCAAGTTTTGGGTGAAAGATTTTGATGGATTATGGAAAAAGGAGTGGCAAGAGCCTAAGCTTGGGGATGCCCATGGGAACCCCAAGATAATCTAAGTAAACCAAAAAGCCAAAGCTTGGGGATGCCCCGGAAGGCATCCCCTCTTTCGTCTACTTCCATCGGCAACTTTACTTGGGGATATATTTATATTCACCACATGATATGTGTTTTGCTTGGAGCGTCTTGTATGATTTGAGTCTTTGCTTTTTAGTTTACCACAATCATACTTGCTGTACACACCTTTTGAGAGAGCCATACATGATTTGGAATTTGTTAGAATACTCTATGTGCTTCGCTTATATCTTTTGAGCTATATAATTTTGCTCTAGTGCTTCACTTATATTTTTTAGAGCACGGTGGTGGATTTGTTTTATAGAAACTATTGATCTCTCATGCTTCACTTAGATTATTTTGAGAGTCTTAAATAGCATGGTAATAATCCTATGCTAAGCATACAAGACTTTTAAGAATTCTTATGAGTGTGTTGAAAACTATGAGAAGTTTGATGCTTAATAATTGTTTTGAGACATGAAGATGGTGATATTAGAGTCATGCTAGTTGAGTAGTTGTGAATTTGAGAAATATTTGTGTTAAAGTTTGTGATTCCCGTAGCATGCACTTATGGTGAACCGTTATGTGATGAAGTCGGAGCATGATTTATTTATTGATTGTCTTCCTTATGAGTGGCGGTCGGGGACGAGCGATGGTCTTTTCCTACCAATCTATCCCCCTAGGAGCATGCGCGTAATACTTTGCTTTGATAACTTGTAGATTTTTGCAATAAGTATATGAGTTCTTTATGAATAATGTTGAGTCCATGGACTATATGCACCCTTCTTCCTTCCACCATTGCTAGCCTCTCTAATACCACACACTTTTCGCCGGTATCATACACCCACTATAAACCTTCCTCAAAACAGCTACCATACCTACCTATCATGGCATTTCCATAGCCATTCCGAGATATATTGCCATGCAACTTTCCACCGTTCCATTTATTATGACACGCTCCATCATTGTCATATTGCTTTGCATGATCATGTAGTTGACATCGTATTTGTGGCAAAGCCACCATTCATAATTCTTTCATACATGTCACTCTTGATTCATTGCATATCCGATACATCACGGAGGCATTCATATAGAGTCATATTTTGTTCTAAGTATCGAGTTGTAACTGTTGAGTTGTAAGGAAATAAAAGTGTGATGATCATCATTTTTAGAGCATTGTCCCAAGTGAGGAAAAGGATGATGGAGACTATGATTCCCCCACAAGTCGGGATGAGACTCCATTTAAAAAAAGAGGCCATAAAAAAAGAAAATGCCCAAATAAAAAAATGAGAGAAAAGAGAGAAGGGACAATGTTACTATCCTTTTACCACACTTGTGCTTCAAAGTAGCACCATGATATTCATGATAGAGAGTCTCTTATTTTGTCACTTTCATATACTAGTGGGAATTTTTCATTATAAAACTTGGCTTGCATATTCCAATGATGGGCTTCCTCAAAATGCCCTAGGTCTTCGTGAGTAAGCAAGTTGGATGCACACCCACTTAGTTTCTTTTGTTGAGCTTTCATATACTTATAGCTCTAGTGCATCCGTTGCATGGCAATCCCTACTTACTCACATTGATGTCTATTGATGGGCATCTCCATAGCCCGTTGATACGCCTATGTGATGTGAAACTATCTTCTCCCTTTTTTCTTCTCTACAACCACCATTCTATTCCACATATAGTGCTATGTCCATGGCTCACGCTCATGTATTGCATGAAGATTGAAAACGTTTGAAAATGTCAAAAGTATGAAACAATTTCTTGTCTTGTCATCGGGATTGTGCATGATTTAAATACTTTGTATGGTGAAGATAGAGCATAGCCAGACTATATGATTTTGTAGGGATAACTTTCTTTGGCCATGTTATTTTGAGAAGACATGATTGCTTTGTTAGTATGCTTGAAGTATTATTATTTTATGTCAATATTAAACTTTTGTCTTGAATCTTTCGGATCTGAATATTCATACCACAATTAAGAGGAATTACATTGAAATTATGCCAAGTAGCACTCCGCATCAAAAATTCTGTTTTTATCATTTACCTACTCGAGGACGAGCAGGAATTAAGCTTGGGGATGCTTGATACATCTCCAACGTATCTACAATTTTTGATTGCTCCATGCTATATTATCTACTGTTTTGGACATTATTGGGCTTTATTCACTTTTATATTATTTTTGGGACTAACCTATTAACCGGAGGCCCAGCCCAGAATTGCTGTTTTTTTTTGCCTATTTCAGAGTTTCGCAGAAAAGGAATATCAAACGGAGTCCAAACGGAATGAAACCTTCGGGAACGTGATTTTTAGGAAGATTATGATCCAGGAGACTTGGACCCTACGTCAAGAAACAAAGGAGGAGGCCACGAGGTAGGGGGGCGCGCCTACCCCCCAGAGCGTGCCCTCCACCCTCATGGGCCCCCTGTTGCTCCACTGACGTACTACTTCCTCCTATATATACCTACGTACCCCCAAACGATGAGATACGATCCAAAAACCTAATTCCACCACCGCAACCTTCTGCACCCACGATATCCCATCTTGGGGTCTGTTCCGGAGCTCCGCCGGAGAGGGCATCCATCACGGAGGGCTTCTACATCAACACCACAGCCTCTCCGATGAAGTGTGAGTAGTTTACTTCAGACCTTCGGGTCCATGGAGATGGCTTCTTCTCTCTTTTTGGATCTAAATACAATGTTCTCCCCCTCTCTCGTGGAGATCTATTCGATGTAATCTTCTTTTTGCGGTGTGTTTGTTGAGACCGATGAATTGTGGGTTTATGATCAAGATTATCTATGAACAATATTTAAATCTTCTCTGAATTCTTTTATGTATGATTGGTTATGTTTGCAAGTCTCTTCGAATTATCAGTTTGGTTTGGCCTACTAGATTGATCTTTCTTGCAATGGGAGAAGTGCTTAGCTTTGGGTTCAATCTTGTGGTGTCCTTTCCCAAAGTGATGAGGGCAGCAAGGCACATATTGTATTGTTGCCATCGAGGATAACAAGATGGGGTTTTTATCATATTGCATGAATTTATCCCTCTACATCATGTCATCTTGCATAAGGCATTACTCTGTTTTCATGAACTTAATACTCTAGATGCATGCTGGATAGCGGTCGATGAGTGGAGTAATAGTAGTAGATGCAGGCAGGAGTCAGTCTACTTGTCTCGGACGTGATGCCTATATACATGCAATACAAAAAAATACACATCCGTGATGATACGTGTTTGTCACAATAGGTCGCGTTTTTTGTCATGCATGTACATCAATGACGATTTTATGACAGAATCAAGATAGTCATACCTGCGCTGTCGTAGAAGTGTTCCATGACATTACCAAAATTATCATCACGGAAGTGTCCACTTCCATGATGATAAATCGCGCGTCACAGAAGTGCTTTTGTCAAGGGTGACCGACACATGGCATCCACCGTAACAGAACACCGTTAAGCTATCGGGTCGGGTTTTGGATCTGATAACCCATTAACAACCCCGACCAATGGGGATTTTCCACGTGTAAAATCATCATTGGCTGGAGGAAACACGTGTCGGCTCATCGTTGGGATAGATGTTATACACTCATAGGACAGAAGGCGCCTATGATACGTCGACATGTGGCACGGCACAACAGAGGCCCATTCCTGTGAAAAGGCCGGCCCATTTGACTTGGTCAAAAGGTGGCGGGCCGGCCCATGGAAAGCCTGTTAACGGCCTGTTCGCATATAGCCCATTTACAGCCGCTAACCCAAGGCCTGTTATGCCCTATCCGAATTAGGCCCAATAGCCTCATCTAGGCCATCCAATATGATTCCAGCCCGTTTTCACTTCTGGCCCATGTATGGCCCATGACGTCTTTCGGCCCATATGAGGCCCTATGTAACTCTTGGCCTATTAACGGCCCGTGGTGAACTGGCCCGCAATGAACAGTGTATCACTTTAGACCCATTAATCGACCGTGGTGAAACTGCGCCGTAATGAACAAAGGTGTATCACTTTATACCCATTAAGGGCCCGTTATTGATCGGGCCGTTTCCAGCCCATGTTATCTTTCAGACTTCTCAGAGCCCATTTATTCTTGGGCTCATTTCTACCATTCGTTTACTTACGGCCCGTTACTGTCATTTTCTACTTGTGGGCCAAATTCAGCCCGTGGTTACAGTCGGCCCGTTTGTGGTCCGTTAATACGTTGGGCCATTTTGATAGCGTCATCAAATACGGCCTATTAACGATGGCCCGTTATGGTCGGCCCATGAATGGACGATTCCAACTCTAGCCCGTTTACGGCCACAATGCGGCCTGTTATTGGCCCATGTTTGGCCAATCGATCATACGGCCCGTAGAAGGCCCATTGATGATACGGCCCGTAGAAGGCCCATTGTTTCTACGGCCCGTAGAAGGCCCATTGTTTCTACGGCCCGTAGAAGGCCCACTGTTTCTACGGCCCGTAGAAGGCCCACTGTTTCTACGGCCCGTAGAAGGCCCATCGCTTTCTACGGCCCGTAGGAGGCCCAAAGGTCACTACAAAGAAATATTAGCCCATGGTTATTGTGGCCTAGTTTTAAAAAATAGGTTATTGCAGCCACTAGCAAACCGCGAAAAAAGAACTGCACTAACTACAAGAAAACAAATAAACAAGACAACAAGGAAATAAATAAGCAAGCAACTTATGCTAGGCTATCACGGCTATTACACATATTACATCCACTGGGCATCAAAGTTCGCCACCAAAGGTTGCAAATATAGGGAACAAAGCAGCATATAAACGCCGCAAAGCAAAACAAGTCCGAACTAAAACCACTTGAAGAGTTCAAGAAACAATATCCTGGTACCCATAATGTGGCAAGATGCTTAGCAAGCTTATTAACTTTCTCTTGTTTGGCGCTTAAATCCTCCAAATATTGTCATTGCACAAGAAAGTATGCATCTGAATTCTGCGGGGACTTCCTTAGTCCTTGACTTCTTGCCACAAAGACAACCGGGATCGATGCCTTTCAACTTGTAGCTAAGACTGAAGAAGTCAAGTGATTCAGCAAATGAGTTCGAAGAGCTTGTGCGGTGATCGCCAAGATAACTCGAACACTACATCAACGCAGGACTGTGGGATTTTCACACTGTCTACAAGATCGTTTTTATCACCTTTCTTGGAGACCAACAGGGTTGTCTCACTATCTTGAACCTTATCTGCATTACTTTCTCTACCATTGCATAGTGGGGGTGCTCTTCTCCAATATTCTATTTGCATACTACAAGAGAAACAAGCAGACACATCACAGGTTTAGCTTGTAGTATACGAAACTCATTTTGATAAACCGGTTCGATTGGTAAGGTGGACAGGATAACAAAGATGAAGCAAACATATATCTATGTACTATGGTCACTGTATTGTCCATATCATTCTAGTTTATGTTCCCTAATCAAGATAGAGACACAGTTCAACTCATATATTTTTAAGACACAACAGCATAGACAGAATATAAGTCTGAGAAACTACACAGCATTGGCAGCACTTGTAATGTGCATCACATGATAACATAACTGTTTATACAACTTAAACTGAAATCAACATAGAGCAAGAAGTTAGAGCAACAATCCAGTTAAAGAAATAGGTTTAAAACATACCTGTTATGGCGCCCTTCGGAGTTTCAACTGAATCCTTCAAATTCGAAAGTAGTTGGTATGAGTAAATACAGTGATGCAACAGCAAAGGAGTATGGACCATAGCTACGAAATCTGACCTGAGAACAGTTGCTCTTCTGCTTTAAACGTGGAGTTTGGGTTAGCTGTGGCGGTCTTCGTGCTTTGGGCACTGCAGTATCTTTACAAACTGCTCGTGTGGGGGTACTCTGTGGTGGACATGGTGCTTTTTCAACTATAAGTGGGTTACTATCCTACTGGGGTTGCGGTTAGATGGGTTGTTGCTGGTTCTCTGCCCAACGGTGTAAGTGTGCAATCTAGAAGAGTCTCGATTATGTGTGGTGGGGCTAGTTTGTGGGCTAGTACAACCATGGTTCTATCTGCATCGACGGGGTAGCACTGTCTTTGTGAAGAATGGGTTTTTGCTCCCTTAGATACCGCCATCACCCCCCTCCAATTCAAATGGCTGATAAGCAAGAAAAGAAATTGAACATACTGACATTGTATGATAGACAGATGTGGTAATTCACATATATGTTGTCTAACCAAACAGACAAAGATGACACAATTTCACATATATGATGCCTAACTAAAAGGATAGCATGACACGATTTCAGGATATATGATGGATAACTTAACAGGATATAATGGCATAATTCAACATATGATGAGTACCTAAACAGGATGACATGACAAAACTATATGATGTCTTTCTAAAATAGGTTGGGATGAAATAATTCACATACATGTTGTCTAAGTATACATGATGGCATGATATAATTGACATAATTGATTTATATACTAAGCAACTGGCACTCGCATGTATGATCTCTAAACTAAGGTGATAGAATTCAATACTGTGCATATGATGTCTAAAGTAAGCAATGCAAGACACCATATGCATCATATGAGAAATATAAACATTGCAACTTAGAGCATACACCTCGGTTGGGATATAGGACTGGTCATCTGTCTACGAATCCTCCTCCGAGGAGCTCCTCAGTAACCATCAAGATATATGCTTCAACAGGTACCATTGCCTCGCTCAAGACCTTGTTTTCACCTGCATTTTTCCATAACCGGCTCAAATGGCTGATACACGTGAAGAGTAGTTCAATATACACAGATTGTCGACAAATAGAATACGTAATGAAAAAAAAGAGGGCATGAGATAATTCACATATATGATGCCTGGCTCCATGGCGGTGCATAATTCACATATATGATAACTGGCTGAAAAACATGGCATTGCATAATTCACATATGTGATATAGAAAGCAAACAAGAGGCATTCACACAAAGCATGTCTAATCTAAGCAGATGGCATGGCAATGCAAGACACCATATGCATGATATGAGGAATATAACCCAGCCAAGTTAGAGCATGCACCTCGGGGGGGGGGGATACGACTAGTCATCTCTCTCTGAATCTTCATCAGAGGAGCTATTCAGAATCAAAGAAGAAATCTGCATCGACTGTAGCACCGATCGCTCGTAAGACCTTGTTTTCACTTCAGATTTTCCCATGACCGACTCAAATGGCTGATGCACAGGAAGAGTAGATGAATGTATAAACATTGTTGACAAATGGAATACATTATGGAAAAAAATATGGCACGATACAATTCACATATACGATGACTGGCTAAACAGGATGGCATTGCATGATTCACGTATATGATGCCTGGCTAAAGAAGATGGCATTGCATAATTCCCATATACTCCCTCTGTTCCTAAATATTTGTCTTTTTAGAGATTTCAAATGGACTACCACATACGGATGTATATAGACATATTTTAGAGTGTAGATTCACTCATTTTGTTCCGTATGTAGTCACTTGTTGAAATCTCTAAAAAGACAAATATTTAGGAATGGTGGGAGTATGATATAGAAACCAAACAGGTGGCATTCACATAAAGCAAATCTAAACTAAGCTGATGTAGCGACCAGACCCGAATGGATCAAGTCTCTGTGCTCAGTGTCATCCCTGGATCAGTAATGCTGACACCACACAGTACTTCGAAGGATTTATAGCAGAGTAGCAATCACACACTTATTACATCGTTGTCCACAAGGGAACTTAATACAATAATATGGCTTAAGGCCATCTAATAATAACAGCGGAAGGCTTGGAAGATAAGTGAGTCCATCAACTCCATCGGCATCACTTGAGTATAGAACCACGACCTAACACCTTACTCGTCGTTGCGAAAAGTGCATAGCGTGAAAGTTGCAGCCCGAAAATGGGTTGACACATGGAATATGCTTTGGCAATGTAACACATAGAGAGCAATGAGGAATAAGCCTATACTACATGCATATATGGCTGGTGGAAAAACTCTACGGTTACATTTTTGCATAAAGCTGGTTTTCCCTACATCAAAGGAATAATTTTATTTAACTATCATGGTGGTTGTTAAACATTGAGAATGGTTGACAGCATCCTCAATCCCAATTAAAAGTACTCATTAAAAATCCCAATAACTTTTTATTAGAAGTAACATGTTGAGATTCACATGTTATTCAAGTACTAGATACTCAAGATGTCCATAACCGGGGACACGGCTAATCATGATTAGTTTATACACTCTGCAGAGGTTTGCGACTTTTCCCCACAAGACTCGATCGCCTTCCGCTTGGTTCTCGTGACTACATGGTGTTTGAGAAGCGGATGACCGAGACATAGTCTTTCGAAGCGCTTAGCACCTTACATGTGGGTAGACCGTACCAACCTACATCCCCTACATCAGCTAGCCTACCCGTAAGAGTTCGCACAACTTAGTCAACTACGCCAGAGCCCATAATTGGCTTGTGGCTGCACACGGAAGTTTCAGCTTTGAATAATCTTATGATCCCTTAGAGCACAGGTGGCGGTCCAAGAAATACAGGCAAGTCCCGATGGAAACCAGGTGCCTCAATCCACCCAGATGTGTGTTTAGGTTGCCACCTTAGATAAACCATTAATTAACAATCTCACATCTGTCATGGATATTCACTCACCCAATCCACGTCTACTAGCATAGCATGGCATAATTAAGCAAACGAGAAGTAACTCCCAAGGTTTCATAAGTAAAAGCAGTAATAGGTACTACCTCAATCTACTTCCCATCCCACAATTTAATTAGATCCTAAACATGCAAGTGTTTGAGGGTTTGATCTAATGCAATAAAACTGGGTAGTAGAAAAGGTATGATCAAGTGTTACTTGCCTTGTCGATGATCCACGAGACCTAGAGATTCAAGTAACAAGCGGCACTCCGGGTGATCTAACGCAGACAAACAACAAGCATACAATAAGTACTCATCTAATGCACGGGGAAATCTCGAATAAAAGATCTAACCAGATAGTTCCACTTAAGAACCCTGGTTGCAAAAGAATCGAATCAAATAAAGCATCGAAAGTCGGAACTCGAGAGAGAACGACTCGGTTTAGCAATCTGAAACTAGGTCAAAATTTTACAGTAGCAAAACTCTGTGTAAGTACGTTAGTCGGAACGGCGGTTTCATAACGAAACTCCAGGCGCTTGAATCACCTGATTCCGATAAACGAGCAAGAAATAAAACAGGTTTGAAAATTGTATCGTAAATCGAATCGGAAAAATAACGGATTAAATCCGATTAAAAGAAAACGACGAACGGATTAAATAACGGACGTCATAATGTAACTAATCCAATGAACACATTCATTGAAACGAACGGTTCGGTGAACGTTCGTTAATTAAGAAAACCGAAAAAAATAAAAACCATCTAGGTTTTGAAAAAAAACCGAACAACGAACGAAAAACCGGATCGGGTTTTTCTAAAAAAAAACCGGATCGGGGCGGCGGCGAGGGCTACCTCCGGCTAGTCGCCGGCGGGGCTCCGGGGCTCCGGCGGGGCGGCGGTGGGGTCCGGCGGGGTCGGCGTGTGGCGGGGTGGCGACGTCGGGCGGCCTTGGCGACGGGCGCGGCTCGGGTGAGGAGGCGGGCAAGGGGCTCGAGGTGAGGAGAGAGAGGGGGGGTATTTAAGGAAGGGGGCTCCGCGCCTTGGGGAGGGCACTGGGCGGCCTTGTGGCCGAGCCGAGTCGGGAGGAGGCGGCGGCGGGACTCCTCCGCAAGGCGTGAGGGGGAAGGGAGATGGGCCGGGGCCTGGCCGGGCCTTGGCCCAAAGGGGGGGCAGTTTTTTTTTAAAACTAAACTAAACTAAACGGATTAAAAAAATACCAAACGAACTCCGAATTTAAAAAAATAAATTTTCCCCGACTCCTAAAAATGAGTCGAACAAAATGAACTTTAAAAACGGCAAACATGCATATTTTTTTAAAATGCTCATTTTTGCCTAAGCAAAATAAATCTTCCAAATCCAAATTTAATTTATTTATAAAATCTTCATTTTTCCTAAATGTTGGGAAAGTCATATTATTCCCTCTCTTAATGTGTTTATCGGAAAAACTTTATGAAGATAATTGAATAACTAATGATCCTATTTTCAAAATTTGAGAAATCCCAAATATGAAAATAATGAAACTTCCAACTCTCTCCGAGGGTCCTTGAGTTGCGTGAAATTTTCTAGGATAGGAAAAATGCGAGAAAATATGATATGCATGATGACCTAATGTATAACATTCCAAATTGAAAATTTGGGATGTTACAAACCTACCCCCTTAAGATGAATCTCGCCCTCGAGATTCGGGTTGGCTAGAAAATAGGTGAGGGTGGTCCTTGAGCAAAACTTCCTCCCTTTCCCAGGTGGCTTCATCCTCAGTGTGGTGGCTCCACTGAACTTTGCAAAACTTGATAACCTTGCTCCGGGTAACTCTGCTGGCACAATCGAGAATCTTAACCGGTTTTTCCTCATATGTCAAGTCATCCTTCAACTGAATTGCTTCCAATGGCACTGTATCTCTTAACGGTACCTCTGCTATCTCGGGGTGACATTTCTTCAACTGAGAAACATGGAATACATCATGAACTCCTGACAGTCCTTGGCAATTCCAACTTATAAGCAACTTCTCCCATGCGTTGCAAAATCTTATACGGTCCAACGAAACATGGTGCTAACTTTCCTTTAACTCCAAAACGCTTAACTCCTCAAGCGGGATACTCTAAGATATACTGTCTCCAACTTCATAATCAATCGCTGCGCTTTGAATCGGCATAGCTCTTTTGTCCGGACTGGGCTACCTTGAGCACATCTCGAATCAACTTAACTTTCGCTCAGACTCCTTAATCAAATATGGTCCAAACAAGCGACGATCTCAGTTTAGTCCCATGATAACGGTGTCCTGCACCTTCTTCCATACAGAGCCTCGAAAGGTGCCATCTTCAAGCTGGTTTGGTAACTGTTGTTGTAGGAAAATTCTGCATACGGCAAATTATCATCCCAGCTAGATCCGTAATCTAGGGCACAAGCTCTTAGCATGTCCTCCGTAATCTGATTGACTCTCTCGGTCATCCATCGGTCTGTGGGTGGAAAGTCATCGAATTCGATCTGGTTCCCAATGTTTCGTGCAACTGGTTCCCAAATTTTGAGGTAAATTGGGTTCCTTCCGTTCGACACGATGCTCCTCGGAACTCCGTGTAAACACACAATTCTGGTCATGTATATCTTTGCCAACTTAGCACCGCTATAGGTGGTCTTGATCGGAATGAAATGAGCTACCTTTGTTAAACGGTCGACTATAACCCAAATCGAGTCATAACACGAACGGGTCTTTGGCAAACCTGTGATGAAATCCATGCCTAGTTTATCCCACTTCCATTCGGGTATCGGCAATGGTTGTAACAATCCTGCCGGCTTCGATGTTCTCGCCTTTACTTTTCGACATACATCACAAACTGCTACATACTCGCAATATCCTTCTTCATACCGGTCCACCGTAAAGTGTTCTTCAAATCCAAATACATCTTGGTATTCCCCGGTGAATCGAATAGGGTGAATCATGGGCTTCTTGCAAAATCAACTTCACGATCTACGGGTCATTGGGCACATAAACACGGTCTTCAAACCATAGGGTATCGTGCTCATCCTCACGAAATCCTTTAGCCTTTCCCTTGCTCATTTTCTCCTTTATAGAGGCAACTTCCTTATCTGCCTTTTGGGCTTCTTTGATTTTGTCCATTAGTGTTGACTGAATCTCCAATGCTACTACATAGCCTCTCGGAACTATTTCCAAACATAGCTCTCGAAGGTCCTCGGCTAACTCATTGGGTATTCCTCCCAGCATTAGAGTATTGACGTGGTTCTTATGGCTCAATGCGTCAGCTACGACATTAGCCTTTCCGGGGTGATAATGCAATCTCATGTCATAATCCTTGATAAGCTCTAACCATCTCCTTTATGCGAGATTCAATTCCTACGTGTGAAGATGTACTTCAAACTCTTGTGATCCGTATATACTTCACAATGATTTCCCATGAGAAAATGTCTCCACGTCTTCAAGGCATGCACAACGGCTGCTAACTCCAAATCATGAGTGGCATAATTCAATTCATGGGGCTTAAGTTGTCGTGAAGCATACGAAACAACTCTTCCTTCCTGCATAAGCACTGCTCCAAGTCCTCGGCGTGAAGCGTGTAATACACCTCATAATCCTTAGTCCGATCTCGGCAATATCAAGACCGGTGAGGTAACCAATCTTTTCTTCAACTCACGAAAACTTGCCTCACAGTCCTCGGTCCATATAAATTTGTTTTCCTTCTTCAACAATTTCATCATAGGCTTAGCAATCCTTGAGAAATTCTCAATGAATCTTGGTAGTATCCTCGCGAGTCCAAGGAAACTCGAATCTCTCCAACTGTCGTTGGTGCTTCCCATTTGGTTACGGTCTCAACTTTTGTGGGGTCAATCGCTATTCCTTCTCCGGATATAACATGTCCGAGAAATCCAACTTCCTTTAGCCAAAACTCACATTTGCTGAACTTGGCATACAACCGGTGTTCCTCGGTTTCTCCAAAACCAATCACAAATGTTCCTTGTGTTCCTCTTCATTCTTCGAGAAAATCAAAATGTCATCAATGAACACCACGAATTTAACTTATCCAAAAACTCCATAAACACTTTGTTCATCGGGTTCATGAAATAGGCTGGTGCGTTAGTCACCCAAATGACATAACGGTATACTCGTCTGATCCATATCTCGTGGTAAATGCTGTCTTGGGTATGTCCCGCTCCCGAATCTTCAACTGATGGTACCCATTCGCTCGCAAGTCGATCTTGGAAAACACCTTGGCTCCTTGCAAGCGATCAAGCAGATCATTTATCATAGGTAGTGGGTACTTGTTCTTGATTGTTACTTCATTCAATCCACGATAATCAACAACCATTCTTAACGATCCATCCTTCTTCTCCACTAGCAAAACGGATGATCCCCAAGGTGAAGAACTTGGGCGTATAAAACCTTTATCCAATAGTTCCTTAATCTGCTTCTTGATTTCCGCCAAATCCTGCGGGCATCCTATATGGTCGCCGATATTGGGCCTGTTCTCGGCAACAGCACGATCAAAACTCAATGTCTCTATCCGGTGGCATTCCTGGCAACTCTTCCGGAAATACATCAGGAAAATCCTTCACCACTGGTACTTCTTCCTGCACCACTCCTGATAAGCAATTAACTTGCGCTCTTCTCGGCTCGTGCGGTGATACATACTTAATCCTTCTTCCTTCTAGGGTGGTGAGCAAAATTGACTTTGTGGTGCAATCTATGTTTCCTCCATACTTTGATAACCAATCCATTCCTAATATCACATCCAATCCTTGGGATTCCAGAACTATTAGGTCTGAGGGGAAAACATAGTGTCCAATCCTTAATGGCAGTCGATCACACCATTTACTAGCCATGTACTCGCTCCGGGTGAGGTTACTAGCATGGGTGACCTAAGGGCTTGGGTTGGTAACTTGTACTTATCCACAAATCCCTTGATATGTATGAATGCGATGCACCAAAGATTTAAAAGAACAAGCTGCAGTAAATGACTTAACCAAAAACTTACCGACATCGCATCGGGCTGATCTTCAACCTCCTCCACATCAATGTGGTTCACCCGTCCCCCGGTGAAAGGGTTGGGTTTCTTTCGAGCTTCCATTGCCATTTCCATTCTCGCCTTCCGCAGTCATTGGCATAATGCCCGATCTTGCGGCACTTAAAGCAAGTAATATGACTTAGGTCTACTTTGGATGGTGTTGACGGGTTGGTGCGATTCTGTCCATTGCTTCCTCCATTCCCTGCTCCCATTCTTGGTGCCATTATGGTTATGCTAATTACCTCCTCCATGGGTATGTCAAACTGAATTCTGACTTAGGGGTATAACGAGGTTTCGCCGAGCTCCAGAGTTATACTTCCTTGTCCATACTTCCGCTTATGGGTTCTCAATTTGTCTTTGCTTTCCTTCTATCATGAGGGCTCGGTCTACTAACTCCGGTAGTTATTGAAACTGCTACCATCAACGGCATGTCAACTCATCATTCAGTCCTTCTAGAAACTTCTCTGTTTAGCTGCATCGGTAGCTACGTCATCCGGGGCATAACGTGCTAATTTACTAAAGTCATCCATGTAATCGCCAATCCCTTCCTCCTTGGCGTAAGTTGCGAAACTCACGCTTCTTCATGGCCATAGCTCCTCAAACATGGGCGGCGGAAAGCTTGCTGAAATTGATCCCATGTGATAGTGTCTGGTGGTAAGTGGTACATGAAATTCTCCCACCATGTCAGCGCGGGTCCTTCAAGCTGATGTGTGCAAACTTCACTCTTTCTCCACATGTGCATCCTGCAGTGGTCGGCTCCTTCCTATCTTGCGGAGCCACCATCTGCTATAATCGGCTCGGTGCTCTTGGAATACACCGGCGGTTTAGTCTAAGGAAACGAGTCGAGATGATCCGCAGTGGTGGTGGTGGTGGGTTGTTGTTGTTGTTGCCACAGTTCTCGCACCAATGTTTGAATCAGGGTATTCGCCGCTGGATCAGTTGGGTGATCTCTGGCGGGAAAACGAATCCGGGGTCGCGTCTCGGAGGCATCTGATGGGTTTAGAAAAGATGAGAATTTAGAATAGAATGAGGTCTAAGGGGAATCACTGCCCAATTGCACATGAGCAAATGCACACAAAATCACTTCATTCAATCAAACAAGAGCTTACAACGATCTAACTATCGCAAAAGTGCGTGTACTATAATGTTTACATGGAGGGAATACTACTAATATGTGGGAGACTTCTACTAATTTGAACCGTGGAAGACTCCATGATGTCTGCTCCAGCCTTCGCCTTCAAAGTCGGGTTCACTTGGATCCGAATCGGTGTCGTCGATGTTGATGTAGTCGCTTGGGCAATCGACATACCGGGTCTTCATTCTGAGCGCCAACTTCTTCTTGAGTTCTTCAATCTCGTACTTAAGATCGTTATTGTGTCTTGCTAGAGCTACGATCTCGTCCATGTAGTCCTTGCATGTAGTCTTTAGTTCTTCTTCAAGTTTGATGACCCTTCTCTTTGTCTTCTGCAACTCCAACATATCATTGCACATCTGGTTCTCCTGGCGTCGAATGTGCTGGTTTAACTCCTGGATGAACGCTGCAATGGATCTATCCTTCTTGGTGCTGACGACGTCCCATTTGTCATCTCGGCGTCCGCAAATCTGGTAGATAGTGTCCTTGAGGTCTTCTTGATAAACTTCTCCAATGCGTCCCATGGTGATGTGAGCTGCCATGCTCTTTCCTGCACTCCAAGTTGGTGCAATCGAAAACACTATCTATAGGCTTGGTGATTGGGGCGAATGTCCTTCTGGAACGTGAGCGTGAATCTTCCAAATAGCTCCTCTTCAGCAGAGTGGCGTTGAAAGTCCCGGTGAAGCTGGGTAGTCCAATGTTCAGGTACTTGGTAACTTCCTTCAAGTGAAATCCAAAAGGTGTGCCTTCATCCGGTTGGGTGTACTTGTTCTTCGCGTCAGTCATCCTAAAGAGAGTAGAAAAGATGAGGAGTTAGAAAATGGAAAGAGAGTAGTGATCTATGGCTTTAACTTAGTGGTCGTGTCCTACAGTCAGCGTGTGCTCTGATACCATTCTCTGTAGCGACCAAACCTGAATGGATCAAGTCTACGTGCTCGGTCATCCTCGGATCAAGAATGTCGACACCACACAAGATTTCAAGGATTTATAGCAGAGAGTAGCAATCACACACTTATTACATCGTTGTCCACAAGGGAACTTAATACAATAATATGGCTTAAGGCCATCTAATAATAACAGGAAGGCTTGGAAGATAAGTGAGTCCATCAACTCCATCGGCATCACCGAGTATAGAACCACGACCTAACACCTTACTCGTAAAAAAAAAGTCAGAACGTGAAAGTTGCAGCCAAAACGGGTCAGCACATGGAATATGCTGGCAATGTAACACATAGAGAGCAATGAGGAATAAGCCTATACTACATGCATATATGGCTGGTGGAAAAGCTCTACGGTTACATTTTTGCATAAAGCTGGTTTTTCCCTACATCAAAGGAATAATTTTATTTAACTATCATGGTGGTTGTTAAACATTGAGAATGGTTGACAAAGATCCTCAATCCCAATTAAAAGTACTCATTAAAAATCCCAATAACTTTTTATTAGAAGTAACATGTTGAGATTCACATGATATTCAAGTACTAGATACTCAAGATGTCCATAACCGGGGACACGGCTAATCATGATTAGTTTATACACTCTGCAGAGGTTTGGCGACTTTTCCCCACAAGACTCGATCGCCTCCGCTTGGTTCTCGTGACTACATGGTGTTTGAGAAACGGATGACCGAGACATAGTCTTTCGTAAGCGCTTAGCACCTTACATGTGGGTAGACCGTACCAACCTACATCCCCTACATCAGCTAGCCTACCCGTAAGAGTTCGCACAACTTAGTCAACTATGCCAGAGCCCATAATTGGCTTGTGGCTGCACACGGAAGTTTCCAGTTTGAATAATCTTATGATCCCTTAGAGCCTGGGTGGCGGTCCAAGAAATACAGTGCAAGTCCCGATGGAAACCAGTGCCTCAATCCACCCAGATGTGTGTTTAGGTTGCCACCTTAGATAAACCATTAATTAACAATCTCACATCTGTCATGGATATTCACTCACCCAATCCACGTCTACTAGCATAGCATGGCATAATTAAGCAAACGTAGTGTTTGAGGGTTTGATCTAATGCAATAAAATTGGGTAGTAGAAAAGGTATGATCAAGTGTTACTTGCCTTGCTGATGATCCGCGAGACCTAGAGATTCGAAGTAACAAGCGGCGCACTCCGGGTGATCTAACGCAGACAAACAACAAGCATACAATAAGTACTCATCTAATGCACGGGAAATCTCGAATAAAAGATCTAACCAGATAGTTCAACTTAAGAACCCTGGTTGCAAAAGAATCGAATCAAATAAAGCATCGAAAGTCGGAACTCGAGAGAGAACGACTCGGTTTAGCAATCTGAAACTAGGTCAAAATTTTACAGTAGCAAAACTCTGTGTAAGTAGGTTAGTCGAACGGCGGTTTCAGAACGAAACTCCAGCGCTTGAATCACCCGATTCGATAAACGAGCAAGAAATAAAACAGGTTTGAAAATCGGATCGGAAATCGAATCGAAAAATAACGGATTAAATCCGATTAAAAGAAAACGCATTTAACGGATTAAATAACGGACGCTCGTTAATGTAACTAGTCCAACGAACACATTCATTGAAACGAACGGTTCGGTGAACGTTCGTTAATTAAGAAAACCGAAAAAAAATAAAACCGTCTAGGTTTTGAAAAAAAACCGAACAACGAACGAAAAAACGGATTGGGTTTTTCTAAAAAAAAAACCGGATCGGGGCGGCGGCGAGGGCTACCTCCGGCTAGTCGCCGGCGGGGCTCCGGCTCGGGCGGCGGTGGGGTCGGTGGCGGGTGGCGACGTCGGGCGGGCGGCGACCAAGCAGGGCGGCGGCGGCCTTCGGGCGACGGCGGCGGCTCGGGTGAGGGCGGGCGGCGGGGCTCGAGGTGAGGAGAGAGGGGGGGGGGGGCGGTATTTAAGGAAGGGGGGGGGGCTCCGCGCCTTGGGGAAGGGGGCACGGCGGCGGCCGCGTGGCCGAGCCGGAGGCGGGAGGAGGCGGCGGCGGCGGGGACACCTCCAAGGGCGCAAGGCGAGGGGAAGGGGAGATGGGTCAAGGCTGGCCGGGGCCTTGGCCCAAAGCGGGAAGCAGTTTTTTTAAACAAAACAAAACTAAAAGGATTAAAAAAAATACCAAACGAACTCAATTTAAAAAATAAATTTTCCCCGACTCCTAAAAATGAGTCTAACAAAATGAACTTTAAAAGCGGCAAAGATGCATATTTTTTAAAATGCTCATTTTGCCTAAGCAAAATAAATCTTCCAAATCCAAATTTGATTTATTTATAAAATCTTCATTTTTCCTAAATGTTGGGAAAGTCATATTATTCCCTCTCTTAATTTTTTATAGGAAAAACTTTATGAAGATAATTAAATAAACTAATGATCCTATTTTCAAAATTTGAGAAATCCCAAATATGAAAATAATGAAACTTCCAACTCTCTCCGAGGGTCCTTGAGTTGCGTGAAATTTTCTAGGATCGGAAAAATGCGAGAAAATATGATATGCATGATGACCTAATGTATAACATTCCAAATTGAAAATTTGGGATGTTACAGCTGATGACATATAAGATGTATAATGTAAGAAATGCAAGGCGCCATATGCATGATATGACCAACATCAGCATGCCAGGTTAGAGCAAACACCTCAGGTGATAAACAGGCGTGGTCGGCTCCTTCCGAACCTCCACCTGAACCGTTAACTCCCTCTGGAATACACACGGCAAATGCCGGAGAGGGGGGGGGGCACTTACCACCATGGAGCGGCGTCTGCATGACATTATATTCAAGACGTTAACGGTCTTCTCTTTTTCTCTACATGTTCAGTACGATTATGTACAATATCTGACATGCATAATAAAAAAATAGTTAGATTTTGTAAGGCCTAAGGGGTGCATGCAAAAATCAAGACTGTATGTTTGCAAACGAGTGGATGGATCCAAAACTAATGATAGCAGGTAGATTATAGCTTCAGTTTAAAAAGATAGACAATGGATCATCTATTGTTTGTTGCCCACCCAACATGAACCACATAGAAGACCCCAGATGAACCAGATAGTAGATGATACTATTCAAGGTCGGGCTCGATATGAGACCCATGGGCAATTCAAAACTCAAGATTGAACGGTAAAGTAGCAGGTAATAATAACCGATGTATAACGTAAGTAAACACGAAAGATCGCGACCTCTCTTCCGGAATCGTGTAGTCCTCGTGTTCATCTGCTCACCGATGATGGTAATGCAGTTGGCGTGGCTGCCGGCAACGGGGAAGATGATCTGAGGCGGCGAAAGAAAGTCTGCAGGGGGATCTCTACTGCAGTGAACGCTTCTGTCGATGGTGTACCTGAGGTGGGGTGGATGACGTCACGGCAGGAGCAGGACATAACACACAGAGTTTTCTTTGACGCCTATCGGAAATGAAGTAAATCTATAAGGGCTCCTTAGAATTGGAGGATTCTATAATGGCAGGGACATGAAAAACACATGAATAGGATAGGAATGCACATGCAAAACAGAGCATTTGGAAACATAGGATTTCAGTCAACCTGGGTGTTTGGCTCACATGAATTGGAAGAACAGAGGAATGGAGAAACAAAGTGATGCGACGAGTGTACAACCTCTTTGGCATAGCCTTGTGGACCTCAAAGCATCATTGGGTTGGACGTGGAGGATGGTGATGATGCTGGTGTGACTGTCGGAGGCGGGAAGAAGATCCGAGGCCTCCGGAACGGCGCCGAGGGTACTGCTCATTGTGATGGACGGTTCCGGTCGTTGGAGCAGCTCCGCTAAGGTGTACGGGCGATTTAGGCTGGAGCATGACAAGACAGACAACGTTAATCTTAAGTGGGACCCTAATATCATCTGCAATAGATGATGTAAAATACATCACCAAAAAGTGCTAGATGTAAAACGCATCAGCCGCTCCACGGCCACTCCGACAGATGTTGTAATTACTGTTCACTCTGAACTTAACTGAAGAAAATGAACTTCACAGTCGAAACTGAATTTTACTGTCGAAACTAATTGAACTAGTAACAGAGCATTGCAATAGATGTTTAGGGCGTTCGAGCACTAGTAGCAGAGAAGCAAAGGATCTAAATCAGCAGACGCCGAAAGGGAACACACTAGCAGAGAGCAAGTCGCGGCAAAGAGCATGGCGAAGCGAAAGTGCTAAAGTAGCAACTCTCAGAGTCAGCCGGAGGTCGTGGCAAAGAAAGCAGCAAAGACAAGCGAGAGCAAGAGAAGAGCAGCAAGACGAACGAAAGCAGAGCAAGGCAGAAAGCGATCGACAAAGAAGAATAGAGCCGCAGCGCGAGCGAGAGCCGGGGCAGCTGCAGCTAGTGCCGTTGTGGAAGTCGCCGCCGAGGAAGCAATGGCATGGGGGAGAGACTCCATGGATGATGTGGCCGGCGACGGCACCGTCGATGGAGACGCCATGTCTGCTCGGTATCGAGCACCGGCAGCCCCGTGAGATCGAATAAAAGATAAAATGCAGCGGTGAGTGGAGAACCTCCTTGGTGGTGCCGAGTTGGCCTCGGCTTCATCGGAGGAATTCGTGAGGGTGCTGCGGTTCCGGTGGGGCAGGTCAAGACGATGTTGTGGGGATTGAGGTGGCGCGATAGACGAGGCGAACGTCGGGGCAGCTCCTTGGAGGTAGAGGACGGGGCGGCTGACCCGGCGAGACGACGAGATCGACAACAGATCCTCATCCGGTGCGGTGGATGAGGGATGGCCAGCTGTTGTGGTGGACGACGTAGTCGGGGAATAGTCTCCGGCTGGGTGGCGGTCGAGGCCGACGGAGGAGCGTGGGGTTTCGCGGGTTTTGGCGGCCTCGGTGTACGAATGGGGGGGGGGGGCGAAGGAGGAGGGGGGAGCCAAACTTAGGGACGCGCTTGTCCGAAATGTAGGGTAAGTTACCAGCGTACCCCCACCGGTTTTGACACAGTGACGTGGAGCTTCATTTCCTGAGGGCTAGAAGGGGGATTTCGTATGCCGGGCTGCGGGAGCGATTTGGATGAGGAGGGAGTTCTCACGCGCGTCCAAATTTCGGGATAACAAGGCGCGGCGCGGGTTGAAGAAGCGGGAGTTTCAAAGCAGGTGAGATAAAAAATACTCGAGCTTGAAAATGTCGGGATAACAAGGTGCAGATTCCTTGTTCGGCAGAACAAACTTAGCGTGTAAAAAAACAATTCAAACAAGACACAAGAGAGTCATGTCCCCTTTTACAACAAATGTAAAAACAAGAAAAATGTAAAAAAATTCGGGAGAAGAAGATTACCCTGCAGAGTACCAAATCGATTCGCACTTCCCTCAACAACAACAAAAAACAAATCAATTCCCACCAAAGAAAGAGTAATGTCCCTTTTTATATGATTACAGATGCCATGATCTCGAATTTCAATTTTTGAATCCACGTTATGTTGAATTCGAATATATCATTAGGTGACCTTGCGGTTTATAATTGATGTAGTGATACATTTTGATCTTCCATCATATATGAACATTTACTCCACCATATGAACATATATATTGTCGTCTACCATATGGACTAAATTTGAATCAATTTTCCTTATTTGAATACGATTGTTGTCAAGTTATACAATAATTTAAATATTATCTTGATAACAAAAAGACATGCATATAGCAGTAATCATATTTCACTATGAACTACATGTACCATACGCTCTCCAATTCAAATATTTGTATCCATTTTATGTTGAATTCAAATCATAGTACATTATTGGTCTAGGTAGCGTGATGTTCGGGATAATCTAAACCCTGTTTTCATACGTATAATTTTTGGCTGAATTGGGACAAGTTTTGGTATAAGCCTCTTGCAAAACCGGAGATTCTCTCAACAAGCCTCGTGGTTCCGAGAGGGAACGTGTCACCTTTGTGTGCGAAACGATATACGCTGCCTCCCCCTGATTTTCTTTACAGAGGCAACATAGAACTATATGAGTGCCCTGTTAAATTTTGGAATTATTTCGGGTTCATTTGGCCTTTTTATACATTAATTGTGTTTCTGGACTTTTAATGTGCATAATCTAAATATGAATTGCATGAACATGCTCCGGTGCACCAAAGTGGGTTGAAAAATCACATGTGTGTCCTTGGTTGAATTTCTAGGTCCCATGGAAGAAATGAGAATGAAATTCAAACATCTCAAGGCGTCATGACTCGGCCGAGAACATCGAGAAACTTAGATTTTAAATTCATGTAAACCCAAAACTCGGCTGGAAATCATGAAACATGGCATGGTGTCATGTCATGGCACTAACATGTTGTGGTAAAAAAATTGGGCCGATTTGGAAGCTCGTGGTTCTAAGAGGGAACGTGCCACCTTTGAGTGTGAAATGATATACGCTGCCCCCCTTGAGTTTCTTAACAAAGGCAACATAGAACTACATTAGTGCCATGTTAAATTTTGGAATTATTCCGGTTCGTTTGTCATTTTTATACATTAATTGAGTTTACGGTCATTTAATGTGCATAAGTCAAATTTGAACTACAAGCACATGCTCTCGCAGCAAAGTTTGTTGAAAAATCACATTTGTGTCCTCGGGTGAATTTCTAGGTCCCATGCAAGAAATGAGAATAAAATTAAAACATCCGGCATCGTTGCTCGGCCAAGAACATTGAGAAACTTGGTTTTAAAATTCTTGTAAATCCAAAACACGTCTGAAAATCATGAAACTTGGCATGGATGTCATGTCATGGTACTACCATGTTGTGGTAAAAAAATTGGCCGAATAGGAACAGATTTTGGTATAAGCTTCTTGAAAACCGAAGCTTCTCTCAAGAAGGCTCGTGATTTTGAGAGGGAACGTGCCTCCTTTGAGTGCGAAACGATATGCGTTGTCCCCCTTGAGTTTATTTTGGTATAATCTAAATAATGAAACTTGGCTTGGTGCCATGACATGGCACCAACATGCTGTGGTAAATTTGCAGATTGACGGCGAAGGTGCACACATTAACAATCAACAAAGTCATTTTGGAACAAGTGTTGTCACGTTACAATCGGAAACACAAGTATTATTGAAACCGTGGGCGCTCTACTTACTAGTACCATTTACGTGCCACCACACGTCCCCATTTTTTATTAGCTAGGAGGCGCCGTGCAAGGTAGCTATTTGAGTACGAGAGGCGCATGATCAGGACCTTCGCTACAGTGCTTATCGGGAGGAGAGACCTTTGACCTCCATCTACCGACAACCTCTCTCCCTAGGTCTCCATTAATGGCGCAAGATCATCTGTTTATTGGCGTGGATTTGTCTCAGTCGAGTGAGATTTAAGAGAGAAAAAAGATAATCTGAATGCACTGATCTTGATGTAAGATCCGACGGGGCTATATAGCATCTATCATGACTTATAGCAAGACTGATGAATATATAAGGACGATTTTTTTATCAAAGAAGGGCTTGCCCTTCCGATTTTCATTACTGAAAACCACCACAATTCACAAGAAGTTCAGCACAACTCCAGCCTAACACGAAGGACTAAAAGCTACCGGATTGAAATCGCAACATCCCAAGTGGCCAACAAAGGCCAAACATCCGCGCTAGAACCCACATTTCACAACCGACGACACAATCCACATCCTAAAATGATTATTACATCAAAAGAAACCAGGAAACTGAAGGAAGCCCAGCATCAACTAGAAGTACAGCAATGCCAGGGTCGCCACAACAAGAGTTTTCTTCATTCCAGCCTCGCAACATTGATCTTCCACATAAAGATAATGACGATTAATTGTCTTACATAATTAGAAAGATAATTAAAAAAGCCACATGCGGCTACGCCCGAAATACACAAGGGCAAAAGAAGAAGGAAGACAAGGATCCGCTCACGATCTCTACTTTCTTGATGCGTTCTTTGCAGTCGGGAACTAGTCTCCGCGGGCGAAGCGGGCGATAAGCTCTTCGTGTCCTCGAGATGCTGCTTGAGAACATCCACGGGTTCCTCCACCAGCCTTTGGCGCTCGCTATGGAGCATGTCATTCTCGCCCATAAGTTTCTTGACGATGACGCCGGTCCTCTTCAACAAGGCAATCGGGTCTCCTCCTCGCTAGTCTGCACTTCGGACGATCTTCTCTCAAGAGGTCGGCGGCCGGGCCTCTCTCATTGCCCTCCCTTAGCTGTCGGATGATGCCGTAGCCTGCTTAAACGAGGCTTTCACGCCGCCCCGCAACCTCGCCCAGCCGGAGATCTCGATCCATCCGGCTATGGACGATCGCATGCATGCGCCAGTAATAGCTTGTCGCCGCGAGAAATTTTTCCAGGCGCTGGGCGCAGCGGACATCTCTGCTGCATTCGTGGCGTGGCGGGACATCTTCGCTGCTTCCTTGGCGGCCGGACCAGTCTGGTCAGACGACGGGCGCTTGCGGGACCTCCGTGTTACTTCAGCCGGCTTGGCGGGACCTTCAGGTTGCTACTTCCGCTGGCAGACATGTCGGCTGCTCGCAGCAGGCGGGACATCTGTCATGCTTCCGCTTCCATGCTCGCCTCTCCACGGTGGCAATCTCTCGACTGTAACTCACGCTGGCCATGGCAGACGCAAGGGAAGGATGCTGAATGACTTGTTTGTTTTTGTGGATGAGGATTGAGGAGGAATGTGCAGTCATATTGGCATACTAGTATTTATAACCGAGTACTAATACGCTCCTAAGTGGGAAACCGTTTAGGTTGTGATCGGTGTGGACAGGTTTGGAATTCAATATAGCGTGGTACTAATACGCTCCTAAGTGGGAAACCATTTAGGTTGTGATCGGTGTGAACAGGTTTGCAATTCAATATAGCGTGGAGTAATTTGGAATGTGACGAGACGCAAGCTCAAAATTTATTGACGATTCTAGTTTCGAAGTGCGGCGCTATTCCCGGATGGAGTACTTCTTTTTCTACTCCCTCCTTTTCGGTTTTATAGGGCTTATCTCAAAATTTTAGTTTTTCCATTTTATAAGACTAGCCACAATGGAGAGTAACATACACTAGTAACATACACATATTCCTAGACTACGTTATTACCTTCATAGTGGCTAGTAACATAAGTGTGGTAACATGCAAAGCTTCATTTATTAGGTTATAGACTTATATTGCATTGATACATGTGATGTTACAGTAACTAGCTAAGTTACTGAAACTACCTCTCTCCTCATTAACTCATTGCCACATAAGCACATTTGCTGAGTTGGACTCGATGTTACCGCTGAAGTTACTCCCACTGTGGCTAGTCTAAGGCTCAATTTGGTTGTTCCCCAACACATGTTCAGATTCCAAGGTGCATTAAATCATTGCATGCAAGTATTAAGAGAAAATTGACCAATGCATGTACTTTATGCATGCATGCATTGCAACTAATGCATTGATAAACACAATTTTTTAAGAAAAACAAGAGAATTAATTAGGTGCTTTTTCAAACTACAAAAAATATTCCACCACTCACCATCTTGGTTGGTGAGATTTTTGAATTAAGCCCTATAAACCGGAAAGGAGGGAGTACTGCTGTGTACGTGCAATAACTGGCACCGTCGTATACATATCTTATGGTTAATGGGGCGTTCGACAGAATAGCCGCGTGGCATGCAGCCTCTAGGCTAGTCTTTTTTCGCACGCATTAAACCTATCTCTCGGACTTCTCGCACGCACCATCGTGCCACCCACAAAAACTTGTACTCTGAGTTTAGTAGTACGTTATACAGGAAGAGAAGAGGTGCACGCACGCACTCGTCCTCTCACACACGCGTCTGTTTTTTCTAGAAAAGGAGGATGAGGACCCCTGGCCTCTGCATCTGGGAGTCACACACACATCTGTAGCTACGAATTGTAGTGTTCTCAACCATCCGATTGGCTCTATCATGGATGTACCTATATACTAAAACATGTCTACATACATCTATATTTTGACAAATGGAAGGCATGTATTGTGGAACAGAAGGAGTGCTTGTCATCAAAATGGATAAAAGGACGTATCTAGAACTAAAATACGTCTAAATACATCTCCTTTTATCCATTTTGATGACAACTAGTACTTCTTACCCAAAGGAACTTTATATCCAACAGACAGAAAATATCCATCCGACTATTGGAAATTATTGATCTGATGTCGAAGTAATTGCTACATCGCCACCAATACCCACCCTTTCTTAAGCTAAACTAGACCAAGGTAGTCCCTATATTAACATATTACTAAGATAAACAGAAGGCACTGTAGAAACATTTAGGACGTGAGCTTGTCAATCTGAATGTGGAGGGACACAAGCTTAGCCCCGCCAAAGCTTGGGCGGAACTGTCAAGAAGGTCAGCTGCACGCCGACGTCGCCGGATACTTGCTGCTTGTCACCTCCATTTCCACCTTGACGGGCGTCGGTCGTGTTTTGGGCTCCCCGGCAGGCCGTTCGCCCACAACTTGGCCAAGTAATGCGGCACGCGGGGGGGACGCCCGCTCGATGCGACGCATTTAATCGACACGGCGATAGGGCGCGCCGATGTCGAGCACGCCGCCGACCAAGGAAAACGCGCGGTCCTCCTCCGCTAACAGCAAGAGCCGTGGCTCCGGCGGTGGAACTTGCAGCTGGAGCACCTTGCCGCATCGGGATCCTGTGCACGGGCATGGGATGCGCGGTGTCTGATGGTGGTAGACGGCCGCGGCGGGCTTTCGTAGCCGCAGACGGGCACGGGGCATTTGCAGGGCGCGAGCGGACACACGCTCTGGTGATCGGCCAACTTGTGGTTAGTGACGTAGAGACCACAACCTTCGTGCGGGCACTCCACCCTCACCGACGAAAGGATGGAGTCCACCGCCGTGTTCCGCACGTTGAAGCCACCGCCACGCTCGCACTTCTGGCACTGCCGCTGGTTCCCGTGGCGCTCGACGCGGCAGTCCGCGCAGGCCAGGTGCCCTCCCTTGCACTGCAGATATCAATCAAACAACACATCAATCAAGAAACCTGCACCTTGCTCAATCAGTCGAACGGACGAGGTGTATTCAAACCTCATACATTGGAGGCATCAAGGGGCGGAGGCACAAGGGGCAGTGGAGCACGATGAGGTCCATCGAGACCTTAGAGAGCTCCATCGTCGGGTCCTGTTCGGTCTGCATGATCTCGCCCTCCTCGTGCCCAACCATCTCTCGACTTGGGCCGGGGTATTACAAAGCTTTACCGTCACATATTTTATACTACTTCAAGGTGCATTAAATCAACACATGCAAGTATCAAAAGAAGAGTCAGGGCATGCATGCATGCGTTGTAATTAATGCATCGGTAAACGCAAATTATTGAAATATATCGAGTGCAGTGCTTTTATGTGTCGCGTCAACTCGTACATCAACGAGAAGTTTGATTATCCTCTCCCTCACGGACTTAACTGCACCTGCCTTTGGCTGTATGACAGGTTGGCCACACACCTGTCGGGCCCACCTGTCATACACGCAAAGGCAGGAGTGTCCCTCCCTCACCCATGAGCGTGGTGGCTGGCAAGACTAGGAGAAGCTTTCGCTACACGCTCACCCTCCCGCGCGCGGTGGACATGCAGCAGTTCATTCGGTGTCAGATGGCCAGAAGCGTACTGTAGTACTCCTCCAGTGCGGTAGTACTCCATCATGTTCGACTTCCCGAAGAGGCGAAGGGCCAAGCGCAGCCCGGACGCTCGTGTGGCAGTTTCATGTGTAGAGTAGTCGAGGATAGCGTGTACCGTGCTTGTAAGCTTAAAATCATTCGGGTCGGCTCCATGCTATGTGGCCGTCTCGAAGTTTAAAAAAAATAGTCTTCTGGCCCTACCTGTCACCCTGGTGATTGTAGTTTGCACGCTCATCTGGTCAAGACAGGAATATATATTTTAATTTGTTTTTTTTTTGAAAAGGGGATTTCGCCTCCGCATCGTAACGATGCATACGGCCACATATATTTTAATTTAAGGTGGGTAAATGTCATAGGTTGAAGCAAATATATTGTACATTGCGGGTCTTTCAGCCAAGTTTAGAGGCAAGCATGTGGCGCCAGTGCTATGATGTGTCGCGTCAACTCGTACAACAAGGAGAAGCTTGATTTTACTACACGCCTTCTCCCTCGCCCATGCGCGCGGTTGCTCGCAAACAAGGACAGACTTTTGCTTAGTAGTACTTCTACAACAAGCTATCCGTCCCACTCGCGGTGGAAGGACATGCAGCAGTGGATTCGACACTGTAGAAGCAGTAGTAGTAACATCATTGTTCGTCTTCTCGAAGAGGCGAAGAGCCACGCGCAAACCGAACATTGCAGTTGCGAACATTGGAGCACGCATATAGCCAGGCTCTTGCCTGAGACAAAATTGCTATGTGAGCCCACTATTGTACTAGTATGTACAACTACTTGCTAGTATAGCCCTATAAACCAGAAAGAAGTATTTGCCCTTCTAGAGATTTCAACAAGTGACTAGACTACACCGAGACGGAGTACATATGGAGCAAAATGAGTGAATCTGCACCGTGAATAAATACGTACTAGTTCTATCGTTTTCCTCTCCGAGGTGCACAATATTGAGTATACTGACTAGTCTCTTTTTCACACGCATTTACGTTTTTTTGACACAGTACAGACGCAAGCGCTCATATACACGCGCACACACCCACCCCTATGAACGCACACACACACACGGCACTGTCATCTTGAAATTTATGAAGTCACCATAGGCACCTCGTCGTTGACGGGTCCATAGGTGCTTGAATGCCAAGGAGGAAGAGGGTAGCGGTTCCCGAGACATTGAACGGTCAATGATGCATCCTCAATTACATGCAGAGGGAATTAATTGGAGAAGCAGAATAGAGCCAGCACTGTCAGGACCCCGATTCCAAGTCACATCGATCTAGCCGGTAACACCTCATATCACTTTGCGGCCTCACGCACGGTATTCCCGTGGGGTCGCCTTACCATGGCCCGGGACAGTTTGCTCCTTTTGGCTCACGTATATGATAGTGTCGCTAGCATCCATATGACAGAGAACCCGGGCCGACATGGCTAGTCGTGAACCCAAAGCGGCACTAACCCATGGGGACAGGAATACATGAATCACATCGAGCATGTCGGTCATCAACGTGTGAATCCGGGCTGTCAGCACTGGCTAACAGGACTCCGGGAACCCGGTCAGAAAGGTGCTAGGCAGGACTCCGGATGTCACCGCGTGACATTTCCCCGAAGGGACAGACACAGGAACGAAGTGAAACACATGCCGGCCAGTCAAGTGTCCAGAGCAGTAGTGCTGGGCTAGCAGGACTCCGGTGAACCGGGCTGTAGCGGACTACTATCGCTCAGGAAGCACTAGACTACATTTCCCCATATGAGAGGCTGCCAAGGATAAACAACTAGATTGTTGGATCCCACACATACCAAGCATTTCAAACATACACACAATATGCTCAATATGTGTAAATACAACATGGCATCACAACATAACTCTACGACTCAAACATTTATTCATTAGGCTCCGAGGAGCGAGATATTACAAACAGGGGTCTCATGACTCAACATTCAGAGCATACAAGTCAAAGCACATGCGGAAGCTAAACATGTCTGAGTACAGACAACTAAAAATGAAAAAGGCTGAGAAGCCTGACTATCTACCAGATTCTGTCGAGGGCACAAGATCGTAGTTGAGGTAACAAGCTAAACGTCGAAGTCCACGCGGAACTACTAGCAAGACCGACGTCTCTACGCAAAACATAAAATAAGCAAACGTGAGTACAAATGTACTCAGCAAGTCTTACATCGTAACTAGCTACATATGCATCATTATCAACAAAGGGGTGGTGGAGTTTGACTTGACAAGCCAGCTTTGACTTGGTGGCTATCCCGAACTATTTGCGCAAGTAACTCTTTTGAGGTGGCGCACACGAGTCCACATATTCACCATATCAATACCCCACTATGGATCTGCTCCCGTCTCCCTACAAGAACGCCATCCATAGCACTCACGCTTATCTTGCGCATTTTAGAGTATCCACTTTCACTTGTCTATGAACTGTTATAGGCAACCCAGAAGTCCTTTACCGTGGACACGGCTATTGAATAGATCATATTAACCCTACAGGGTGTACTTCTTCACACACGCTCACCACTTATCGCCGTTTACACGACATGTACTTGGCAACCTTCAAGCGGAAGCCCGGCGAGGGTGTCGGCCACGGCCTACCTAAACACTCAAGTCCCTAGTCCAGGTTTATCGCCTATTCGGGTTCCATCTGCAGGAGTCCGCCGAGGTTTCCACTAACGGCCCCGAACGATGTGTGTGGTTCCCGAGACACCAAGCAGGCGAATCGGTGCAAGACCCGGGCCACGGTGTATCTACCGCATCATAGCCCACCCCTAGGGTCAGCGCCACGCACGGCCTCCAACACATATCCTACAAACACCAGAAACTACTTGCAACTCCCGGACTGAGAACAAGGGTGGTTAAGAAGCCGAGAGAGTCAATTAAGGATCCCAATGTGTGGTAGTAACTGTTTCATGGATCACAAACACAGAACTCAGTTCCTGAGGACGGCTTCAATGAGACAACCCACCATGTACTCCTACATGGCCTCTCACCGCTACCTTTACCAAATCGTGTTCACACACTTAGCTCACACACAGTAGGACATGTTCACACACCATTCTAATTCATCCTCGATGAATCAGACCTGACTCAACTCTAAGCAAGAGCAGGCATGACAAACAAGCATGAATGAGTAGGCACAACAGGGCTCAAACAACTCCTACTCATGCTAGTGGGTTTCATCTATTCTTGTGGAATGACAGGTCATGCAGAGGAAAGGGGTTCAGCTACCGCAGCAAGTAACAGATGAATCGTTGTTGTCCTAATGCAGTAAAAGAGAGCAGGAGCGAGAGAGTGGGATTATATCAGAATGAAGAAGGGGGTTTTGCTTGCCTGGCACTTCTGAAGATAATATAGTTCTTCATCGGTGTCATCGAACTCATCGCCGGTACTTCGTCTACTTAGAGGGGACAAACACCGACAAACAAAGGAGAAATACAATCAATGCAATGCAACAATATGATGCATGAATATGACATGGCAATATGCTGTTGATTGTCCTAATGCATCTAGCAACAAGTTAAATGGGGTTGGTTTGAACACAAGGTTCAAATTCAAACTCCACATATGGTTATTTAAATGCCATTCATTTGATTTGTCCTAAACAGTAGCTATAAGTTATTCTAACATGCATGAAAATGGTACAGATGGATATATTGGAATTTTCTGATCATTTTTCATATATAAATTATTTTATTTGGAGTTACGGTTGAATTTCTATGATTTTTAGAAGTTTTGACCATTTCCTAGAATTTCCTGAATAATAATAAATCCAGAAAATGAGTTATTGCGTCAGCATTAGGTCATGCTGACCTCGGCAGGTCAACAGGCGGGTCCAGTCAAACTGGACGTGTGGGATCCACACGTCGGTGACCTGACTGGTTTGGGTGGATGATGTGGGTTTAGTCAATCGCCACGCTCCGGTCAACACTAACGTGTGGGGTCGGTCAACGGGTGACGTGGCAAGGACAAGCAAATGGGTGGGGTCCATCCTGTTAAATTAATACTAAGTATTTTGTTAGCCGGCTAATTAGGATGTGGGGCCCTTCTGTAAGTGGGTCATGTGGTTAATTAGCAAGTGATTAACTGCTAATGACGCGCCATGTCATCATCATCGGATCTACGTCGGCGATGACCAAACCGACGGCGAGAGCTCGCCGGACTCGCGTTAGGGACAGCGGTTCGATGCGCTGCTGGCACTAGGGGGGCCTCTCGCTCGTCCGCATCCAAAGGACCCGACGGGAGGCCGCGGGGTGGCCGGAAATGATGTCGGCGACGACCTCGCGCGGCGGCGCACACACGGGCTCATCGGGGAGGAGGCTATGGAGCACGACAGGAGGCGCGATTGGTGGCGTTGGGCAGCTGACGGCCGACTGAGCACGTAACGGTACTCGGACGCGAGCGAAACTCGCTCTAGCCACGGCGGCTTCATGGCCGGCGGGCGGAAGCTCTCGGCTCCGACGAAGAACGAGCTAGTGGAGAGGAACGGAGGGGAGAGCATGGGGAAGGAGAAGGAGCTCACAAGGGGTCGGGAAGCAGCTCGGCGGGCTCGGGAAGCTCTGCGACAATCGAGGCGGCGGTCGTCAGTGGCCGAACTCGAAGACGAAGACGATGGCGGCTGCTCGGGGCCTCCGTGCTTCTTTCCTTCGGTGCAGAGGTGAAGCGCGAGGTGACGGAGGCTCTGTACGGCTCAGGGAGGTAAGGCGACGGTGGTGGGCGCGACAGCTCACGGCGGCACGCTCGGGTGCGTGAGGAGGAGAGCGAGGGAGAGAGACAAAGGAGCGGGTGAGGACGGGAGAGAGTAGGAGGGAGCCAGGGGAGTGCGTGGTGCGCACAGGCGCGTCGGGGGAGCAGTGGAAGCAGGAGGTGGAGGCCTCCCGGTGACGCGTCGTCATCGCCTCGCCCTCTTGGCGAGAGGTTGAAGATGGCACTGCACAGTGGGCTGGGCTGCCTTATGGGCGGCTACGATTAAGGCCGAGTAAGTGGCCCAGTACTCTCTCTCTCTCTCTCTCTAGTTTCTACTTTTGTTCTGTTTTCTAATATGCAAGTTTGTTTTTTTTATTTAGTAAAACACCAAATCACTTCTATAAATCCTGAAATTAATTATGGGCAATTACCGAATTATCTCGAGTCCCTTAGCTATTTTCAGAATTGTTGGAGCATTTAATAATATTTATAGCAATTAAATGCCCCAATCCAAATACAATATGAGTTAATTCAATAATCCAAATGTCATGGAAAAATGTGCATCATCTCTGGTTACTGTTTCCAGCATTTCCAAGAATGATGAACATTTTTGGAAGCCATTTGGATTTTTCTGGAAATGCTTTGGTTGAACCTGGTGAATTCCTTAATGCTAGGGTTTAGGCAATCCCCATTTCAAGTTTCTGAGAATTTTAAACATGATGCACACATGAAGGGCTAGCCTAGAGCATACCAAAACTAGGGATGTGACAAGCATGATGTGAATGCAACAGAGTTTGGACTCTCATATAATAAAGGCGCCCCACCACTCCAATCCATCTACTCCCAAGTCTCTGCGCAACACTGCTCACTCCAATCCAAGACCAAGTGACCAGAAGCCACAAGCGCCTATGGAGGCGATGGACGCGGCCAGCGATCGGTCATGCCAAATCATCCAAAGGCGTCGGCTGCCCCGCACAGCAGAAGGCTTTCAGAGACGGTCTTGGCGACCGAGGGCATCGTAGCCCTCGCCGACACCGGCCGCCTCTCGCATGGATGACATGATGGTCAACTCCATCCGCAAGTTCACCGCCGTCAAGAAGCGCCAGACGACCTTGCCGTCGCTCCAGCCAGCGCCCAGGCTCCTCATTGCTGCCACCCTCATCGGCCTACATGGTGACGAACTCTTTCAAGCCTGTTGGCCACAGAGGTGCCGGAGGTAGCGACGAAGAATGTGCACCTCGAGGCCAAGGCGCACAAGGCAGCCTTTGCCATGCAAGAAACCGTCGACCGCACATCCACGTCTTCACGAGGAAATCGTCTACATAGGCCACTACAAGGCAAGCGAGGACAGAAAGACGTTGGCCTTCTTCCGGTAGCTGGAATCTTTGGACGCCATTGTTCGGAAGCACGTCGACCGGCCACGAAAGCCGCTGCTACTTAGGCGTCGTTCGATTGGGCGGCATACGAGTCGAGGAGGTGGACATCGTCGATGGATGCATCTCTTCTTCTTGCCTCCTGTAACCAGCACTGCATCGCCTCATGGCCTTAATGTTTTATTAGTATAGTACTCCCTCCGTTCCCAAATATAAGTCTTTCTAAAGATTCCAGCAAGTGACTACTACATACGGAGCAAAATGAGTGAATCTACACTCTAAACTATGTCTACATACATCTGTATGTTGTATTCCATTTGAACTAGTATCTAAGAAGGCTTATATTTATGAACGGAGCGAGTATATGGCATTTTTATTCCAGTCGTAACGTTTTCCTTTGTGAGGTGGGGCCTTGATTGAGCAAACCCACCCGCCCATCAAGGCGTCGGCCGAGTTTAGAATTAGAAGAGAGAACGAGGAGGAGAGCTAGTAGTACTGGACGCTGTTGTCGAGATGGGACTCGTGTTTATAGAATAGAATCTTGAGCACTCGTGCCTCTTTTTTTAGGGAAAAATTAGTCGTATGTCTAGTACCACTAGTTGGGTGCGTGCGACCTATAGCTGTCATCACTTTAGGTCTCCTTTTCGAACCGCGGCTACGCTTCACAGTACATATTTTTTCACGCATTTATCCTCCTATATGTACTCCTAGGCTATTTCCACGTGCTCCCATTCACGACATGTGGGATATAGAGCATCCGGGTCGTAGTGCATGCACGACTCGGAGCATATGCCGGGTACTTTACATTTCGCACCTCACGAATTACATGCAAACCCCCTGCAGAAGAATAAATAAATGAATGAATTACTACATGAAACCGGATTATTTTTGTGGAAACCGGAGCACGTTCATTAAATTTTGGACATAACACGTTTATAAAAAATGACTGGACCTAAACCAGTCTAAGGGCCTCTTTGATTTTTCCATAAAAAAGGCCTCTTTGATTCGCAGGATACTGAAAACACAGGAATGGGGAAAGTATGATGGCGATGAACCGAGATGATGAGAACTCTAACTCAGTTAGAGGTTAGAGTTAGATTCTAACCATGAACTAACTCTAAACCAAAGAGGTGTATGGATGGCAGGGTTAGATTGACAATAAATGATCTATCTCAATCATTTGACTACTTTGGACCCTATTTTTAGTCAGACTAAAATAAGTCCCTTGGATCCAAGCACCCTCTTGGTGTGGCCGGCTCTTCTGTGGCCTCCTCCGCTCACAATTGACATAAACGGACCATCTATACAAATCAAGCATGCAAAACATGATAATTTTTACTTTGTCCATACAAATGAGATATCCCACTTAAACATACAAGTCGTCAATCAAGCTTCACGAAATAAAAAAACACTTATGAAACAAAGAATGAGCTAACTCATCACAGAAGTCATTCACGATAGGGAGGGACCCCGAAGCCCCTCACGCACCGAGGGAGGAGCTCACCATCGTCGCTCTGGAGGAAGGCTCTGTAGAGCCCAAGCCCCGGGAACCCCTCCGATGCCGGCCCTTGCGAGTTGAGGTCGACACCGGCATGGGTAGCACGGCCGCTTGCCGCCGACTGGGAACTTAATCTTTGGGCCTCTAGAAATAATCCAAGCCTGTAAATAAAATACCTAGAAAGGTGAACTGAATCTTTGGGCCTCTAGAAATAATGCAAGCCTGAAACTGAAATACCTAGAAAGGTGAACTGAATCTTTGGGCCTCTAGAAATAATGCAAGCCTGAAACTGAAATACTTAGAAAGGTGAACTGAATCTTTGGGCCTCTAGAAATAATGCAAGCCTGAAACTGAAATACCTAGAAAGGTGAACTGAATCTTTGGGCCTCGAGAAATAATGCAAGCCTGAAATTGAAATACCTAGAAAGGTGAACTGAATCTTTGGGCCTCTACAAATAATGCAAGCCTGAAATTGAAATACCTAGAAAGGTGACCTGAATCTTTGGGCCTCTAGAAAGATTTATTACCTCCTCAAGCAGCATCAAACAATTCCATGCGTGCACCACAAATCTATATCAAGTTTGATCAGGATCTACTTTTCCAAATCAGAATTAGCGCTAGAGCAAGCAAGATTAATGATATGGCCGTGAGACAGAGAAGGAACGAACAAACTCACCCCTCTCGCAACCTCCCTGGTAGATGCGCCGCCGCCGTGCACGACAGAGGGAGAAAAACGACTGGTGAAGGGGGAGCGGGGCGACCTTCAAAGTCCGGAGGGAGAGGGCGGCCGGAGTAGGGCGGCGGAGGCCGGAAGGAGAGGGCGGCCGGAGGAGAGAGAGGGCGAGCGGTGCTTTGGCGGGCGGCCCTATGGGTAATAGAGAGAAGTCATGCGAGAGGGGGGAGGCAAGCGATCTGGTGCGGGCAGGGGAGATTTTTTTTAGTTCTCTTTTAGTGGGCCCGAGGATAACTAACCCAATTAGAACCTCTCAACCGGGCTAGTTTTTTTAGCTGGGTTAGAGCAAACTAGCTCAAACTAACACCTATTGTTTCGATAATTTGAGGCTATTTCAACCCAAACTAGCTCTAACTCGGGGATCCAAACAAAGAGGAGTGTTCTTTGTACATGCTACAAAGGTGTACCATAGCACATTGTTTTTTATGGCCATATCACCACATTGTTTTCTACTGCTGGTTCACTGGGCTACCGTGGTTCGACTGCTGGTTCACTGGGCTGCCGTGGTTCGCACTCCTCCGACCTGAGTAGTACTCCCTCCGTTCCTAAATATAATTCTTCGTAGATATTTCACTGCGGACCACATACGGATGTATATAGATGCATTTTATGTGTAGATTCACTCAGTTTTCTCCGTATGTGGTCCATAGTGAAATCTCTCCAAAGTCTTATATTTAGGAGCGAGGGAGTAGTATAGTACTAGTATATACCGCATCATTCTTTGCTCCTTCTTACTACTCCGACATGTGGGAGAGCCAAGATCCGGTCGACGTGTCATGCACCAGATTAGAGCGTGGAACGGAAGGGGCATCACCCGGTCGGAGCGCCAGAATTCATGACTATAGTGAGTGGTCATATCACAAGTCTTTCCAAAGAAGAACGCACCGTCTAATCGCACAGCCCCACTCGCTCACCCTCCTCGCCTCTCTGTCAAACCGCCTACCCGAAAACTGCCGCGCGTACTGCCCGGGAAAAGCCCCGCCCTCAACCTTTAACTACGCGAAAATAGTTTGAGCTTGTTCATTCTATATAAATACAATACTTACTGTAGGTTTATTCACCCGTGGGGTTGTTCAATGAATGGAGGGGCGGGGAGCACAAGTGAACAATACTGTAGTGGTAAGTAGGAGTCGTACAGTAGTCACCTTAAATAGAGAGTTTGTTTTCTTTAATGCCACGTACACAAATTGAAACGCTTGTTGTGGAGAGAAAAAAGATAATCACTCCACTATATATGGACGTAGGGGCCTGAGCGCTTGCTTTACTAGGGTTTCTCTCTTCTTTCTCTCATCCTCTCCAGATATAAACAAGACAGCGGTAGCGACATTTTCTCTCTGCTCACCGCTGGTCACAGATCCGGCCGGATCCCTTCGGCCGGTGTGTGTAGAGGACTAAAAGGTGCATCATTCACGCGGTCATCACCGCCGAGGGAGGAAACCCATAGCTGCCGGAGGGGCCCGATCCTCTGCCCGTGCCGTTCTCTCCAACACAGCACCGGCTCGGGAGGTCCTCCGACCCTTCTTCATCCCTGCCGTATTGTCCGCAGATCCGACCTGCCGCCGCTGACATCCCGGCGACCCTCAGGTATAAGTTCTTCGAAAGCGGCCTTGCTCTATTGCATCTTTTTCTATTCCCATCAGCTCTTCCAAAGCCACCTAAATTTTTAGTATTATTAGAGGTAAAGCTACTTCATGCATTCGAATCTAGGGCTTTGTTCAAACAACGAAGAAAGGGGGGAAAGTTGTAGCATGAATCTAGGACTTGATTCAAAGAGGAAATAATATGGTGAAAGTAGTAGAGACCGGATACCCTTGGTTGAAAAGGGAAATAATGGGAAAACGCAGTACAAAGCTGGATAAGGAACAGATCTATTATTGGTTGAAAAAGGATAGAAAGTGGCGGCCGGTGGACAAGTCAACAGAGTATGTCCAGGATTAGATTTGCCGCCATCACATAGTAAAAGATCTCGAGATTAGATTTGCTGCCCTCACATAGTAAAAGGTCTCAGTATTAGATTTTCTGCCCTCACATAGTAAAAGGTCTCAGGATTAGATTTGCTGCCCTCACATAGTAAAAGGTCTCCAGGATTAGATTTGCTGCCCTCACATAGTAAAAGGTCACCAGGATTATATTTGCTGCTCTCACATAGTAAAAGGTCTCTGTGGATTAGATTTGCTGCCCTCACATAGTACAAGGTCTCGAGTGATTAGGTTTGCTGCCCTCACATAGCATGAACAAGCTCGACATCACCACTTTATGCCTCCTTGTAGGTACATTGTGCCGATCGTCCACCGTCACATGTCCTTATACCAACCTTTTGCTTTGTTAATGTAAGGCGCATGTAAAATGAAGCGATCACACTGTTACCTTAGGGACATGTCTAACCAGTGTTATTGTTAATCTAATGCCTCCAGTGATAAGATGCAATTAAACTATGTTACAAATGGCACTCCTGCTATTTTCCCCAGTATGATAAGTAAGTTTCTCCTTTACGCTGCTGAGTGTCCTGGTGTCCCAACGATCCCATGCCCTTAAACCAACTCTTTAGCTGCTGTTGATTTACTGTGTCTGGTAAACAAGCAATGCCACCATTAAAGTAATCCCATATTTGAGGAATCTCATTGTTGATCGTAATGCTTCTGGTAACATGAAGCATTGCTGACGTTTTAAAATTTCTACTATCCTTGCGTGATTGCCATGAACATAATTAAGATGCTTCTTTTCATTTTTTATATGTTTCGTATATTCTTATTGACCAGCAACTATTTACTTTCTATCATTTTGTGCAGATAGGATTTCACCTTGTTGCTATTGTGACCTTTTGGTGAACTGCACAAAACACTATTTTTTGGAATGAGTGTCTTGTGCAGTTCAACTAAAATGTCACGTGGGCAACATCTCTCAATTTTGGTGGAACTGCACAAAATGGTGATTGGAGTTTCCAAAATCTCTGTCAAGTCTACTGGTAATCTCGTGCAACATTTTATTAGCCTTTGCAAGATGGAGCCGTCACTGTCACCACAATGGCACTTTATTTTAGTGGAACTGCACAAAAGGATAAGAAAATTATAGTTGCACCTTACATGAGCCGGACAACCAACCTTAATGTTCCTCAATTTTAGTGCAACTACTAAAGAAGAACCTGCCAGCTCATAAGAGCAAGTACTTCTTGCTAGCTGAATGATGCAATCTTTGCTTCATTTCAGGTGAACTGCAGAAAAAGGCGCATGAATTGAATCATGGAACTCCAGGCAGACCTCATCCAAGTAGAGCTGGAGGTTGAGTTCAAGGAGGCCGCTATTAAAGCAAAATCATGCTCTCCTGTCTCCTTGTTTGTGTTGTGCAAACATGTTGTGCAAACAGGAATACTCAACTACAGATTGCTAGACGGTCAAGAGCATTCGCCAAGTTCTTTGATCTGTATGACATGGCTAGCCAAGATGGATTTAATCCCGATATTCACTTTATCAAAAGGCTCTAATGGGTTGGTTACGAATCTTGCAAGCTGGGAATCAGGTGAGATGTGTAGGCATCTTTGTTTTACTTATTATTTGAATCGTTTTGTTGGTTACGAATCTTGCAAGCTGGGAATCAATGAGATGTGTAGGCATCTTTGTTGTACTTATTATTTGGATCTTATTTGTTGGTTCCGAATCTTGCAAGTTGGGAATCAATGAGATGGGTAGGCATCTTTGTTGTACTTATTATTTTGATCTTATTTGTTGGTTCTGAATCTTGCAAGCTGGGAAACACGGCATGATGATGCAGAGGACAACAACCATAACAATCAGTTCAAACTTGGTAGTATTATCTTTGTGAAAGTGCGACAAATGTGTTGATCGTGTGCATCCTGAGAATAATAATTCTAATTGTTGTGCATGTTGATCCTGTGGCACTGATAGAACGAGCGAATGCATTGCTTGTTTTAAGTATAAATTTCTATTAAAGCTAATTAAATTTAAGTAAAGTGACCACTAACTCCTGTTATTACAGTACCAATACAGACCCGCTCGTGAACCTACGTGTGGCCGGAGTAGGTTTCTTAATCGAGGCGTTTGAATGCGCCGAGGTGCATCTTCTGCCGGGCGTGCAGCGGACGAGGGAGGGGTAGTAACAGTTGTCGACTGTACACACTCAGCTTACTGTTGAATCCAGTTCCCCAAGAGCCGAAACGAATCGCTGCCGCCGCCTACACACTCGTTCACTCGAAGAGACTCCAATGGCGATCCGAGGGGTGAGCCTGCTGGATATGGACTTCAACAAGTAGTTCCCCTTTGAATTCGCCCTTCAGTCCTATGGCTGCACCAAGTTGAATGTGATGTACACCAACGATACGGAGCTGGTGAAGCTCTGCCTCGCCTCAGTCCTATGGCTGCACCAGGTTCTGGAGCATTCACCCGTTTCATCGGTAGCGCCGACTGCACCTTCGCTACGGTGGAGAGAAGGAAGAACGCGAAGATTTGGCCATCTGGTGCAACAAGCTTGTCGACATCCAGAAGCAATACAAGATCAAGAACGGCAGGAGAAGGACTCCGTGGTTGACCTCACCGAGACCATCATCGACCCCGACACGCCAACATGAAAGAATACAACCTTGGACACGTGGGAGGTACCTCTGAATCTAGCCTACATAACCTACGCGGCCAAGGACGACATCGCATGCTACGACATGTACAGGCAGATCTTGGACATGAGGGCGTGTTCGCTTCCCGTAACCGACGAGTACATGGACGGTCGCAGCGTCATGATCAAGCGTGCGGGAAGGTCTAGATGTTGTACTTTATCTGTTTATAAGCACCTTTATCATCTGAGTGTTTCATGCATTAGCCTATGTGTCGTAATTATCTGTTTTGTCCGAAATATTTCTTTTAAGAACCCATTAACCTGATTGCTTTTTTAGTGGCTATTTTCTTATGTATGTAAACTAGTTCACTTGTCCGTTAAAAACTAGTTCACCTCGGCTGCCGTGCTTTGAATCTCCTTCCTCCCAACATATTCCTCTCCTCGGGTGGACCCAAAGCAGGTCTCTGAATTTTCTCCCACTTTCTTTTTCGATGTAAACTGAAGTTTTCTCCCAAAGATTT
The DNA here is from genome assembly GCA_021605145.1 of Aegilops bicornis. NCBI lineage: Eukaryota > Viridiplantae > Streptophyta > Magnoliopsida > Poales > Poaceae > Aegilops > Aegilops bicornis. The sequence goes on from CM038669.1 coordinate 576,680,403, forward strand.
TCCCTAGAACCAACTCAACTGTCCCACGTCTAGCCTAAAAAATAATAATACCCCATGTACTATTAACTCATCAAATTAAAATGATATTTTATTTTGTAAGTTGAAAGTTCTTACAAAATAATAATAATAATTGTTTATATATAACTTGCCAAGTTAACTCCTAGTGATTGCGTACATAAGCTTGCAAAGATTTACTAACGTGCAATCATGTGTTTATGTTTTATAACATTTCTCGTCTAGCCCAACATGATATTTTCACCCAGCCCAGCAAGTCTGCGGATTTCGAGAAAAATGCAAATGGAATTTAAACGGGCTGCATAGATGCTACATCATTGTTTCACCCAGCTCACCAAATGGACTAAAAAACAAATGGACTGGCTGACATGTGGGCCAGTAGGTCGAAGCCTAAGAAGGCGTTGGATTTACATCCAACGGACGACATTCTTCTTCATTCTCTCATCTTCTTCCCCCAGCGCTGTCGGAACCGCCTGCTCTAGCCTGCGGCGTCCAGCGGCGTTGTTTTGCGCCTCCTCGAAAAACGCTACCTCATGACGGCCAGGCCATCCCTCCACTCTGCACCTCCTGTTATTCTCTGCCGAGTGTAGGCCCACCCTGCACCCGAACCAGTCAAGTTCCCACTCCTCTTCGTCTGCGACTCCACTGCCGCGTCTTCCCCATCTCCGGGTCGTTCCAGTCTGGGGCCTAGCCGTCGTCCACCGCCTCGGTGCGCTCAGCGCGGCGTGGTCAACATACGAGAGTCATCGGAAGAGGACTGTACATGGGAGCCTGACAGCTGGGACCCACGAGGTCCATGGCCGCACGCAAGGAAAGTTCCTCCTTATTACGCACTGTACGTGGGAAGGGCTTCTGTATTTCGCGAAAAAAACGTTCCCCCCGCTGACAGGTCGGACCACCAGCTATATCTCCGCACGCAAGGAAGTGCCTCCTTATTACGCACCAAAAAAGGAATACCCCCTGCTAGCTGGGACCCACCATAGTGGTTGGCTGACTTGTGGGCCTACTAAGTTGATGAGGACGGAGGGCTTTGTTAACTTAGTCAATATGAACGATTCTAGCTCTAGTGACCGTATGATGTCCATCCAACGGCCATAGTGCTTCTTCAACCTCTGGTCTTCTTGCTCCAGCCGCCCAAAGCAGCGCCGGTCGTGCCGCATGCTCCTGCCTCTCGTGGCCGGCTGTGATGCCGCGGAGGCCTAACCGCCCCCTACTACTCCCACCGCTGGCCCAGGGTATCCCTCTACTCACCCACACTCCCTGTTATTCTGCGGCGACGGCAGCCTCACGCCGCAACTGAACCAGTGAACCCTCGTACTCCTCTCCGCGTGGGCATCCACTACCCCGTCTTCCCGGCTCCGCATCGTCCCCTTCCTAGGCCTCGCCGTTGTCCACCACCTTGGTGCCCTCGGCGCGGCATGGTCCATGTGGTCAACGATCGACTTCCATCAGAAGAATACTGTACGTGGTGAGGCTGACAGCTGGGTCCACGGCCACAACCCAGTTTTTTTGTGATTTGCCAAGTAAGTCGCTTTGTCAGGCCTGTTGGGCTGCAAATCTTTCAAGACGAGGAGAGCTTCATTGGCCGGGCCGAGAAAATGGCCTATCAAGAATGAGAAATGGGCTGTACATTTTAAAACACATCAAACCGGCAATTAGTTTCAAATATCTTTTTTTCATTTCGAGATTTTAAATTACATTAATTTTTATGCGTGGAGAATTTGTTGGATTTTATATTGATATACATTTATTTTTAAAATCAATTTGATTGTGATTTGAAATTTCGGGATTAAAAACAGTTCGGACCGCATCGAAATATGCAAAACTTCGTATAATTTTTTAACCGTGGCCACAATATGGGATGTAATGCTAACAAAAAGAATATGGGCTCCAAAAAACCTTAAGAATTACCAAATGGGCTGTAAATTATTAGAAATAATGGCAGATGGGTTGTATGCTATTTTCCACATATTTGAGGCTTTCCTAAAAAAGGTTGACGACAAGCAAAGGATCGTTGGATGTCCATCCAACGGCCGTCGTCTTCTTAAATCTCTGCTCTTCCTGCTACCGCTCAAACAAGCGTCGGCGGGGACTGCCTGCTCCCTCCTCCCACCGGGTCAGGCTGCCACAAGATGCCTCACCGCCCACCGTACTCCCATCGCTGGCCTAGCCATCCCTCTACTCACCCACACTGATGTTATTCTCCGGCTGACGGCATTTAACCAAGAACCCTCGTACAATCGTACTCCTCCGCGTGGGAAACAAGCGCCGAAGTCTTCCCTGCCTCCGTGTCGTTCCCTTCCTAGGCCTTGCCCTCGTCCACCGCCCTGGTGCTCTCGGCGCAGCCTGGTCAACATGGTCAACGACCGACATGCATCTGAAGTGGACTGTAAGGGGAGAGGCCGACAGCTGGGTCCACAGCCGCACGCAAGGAAATGCCTCCTTGTTACGTGCAAAATAATGATTCCTCCACCTGACATCAGGACCCACCGAAAGGGCCTCTGTATTTCACGAAAAAATGTTACCGCCGCTGACAGCTCGGACCCACCAGCTATATCTTCACACGCAACAAAGTGCCTCCTTATTACGCACGAAAAAAATGAATACTCCCTCTGTTAGCTGGGACCCGGTATAGTGGCAGGCTGACTTGTGGACCTACTAAGTTGACGGGGACGGAGGGCTTTGTCAACTTAGTCAATATGCATGATTCTAGCTCCAGTGATCGTACGATGTCCATCCAACGGCCGTAGTGCTTCTTCAACCTCTGGTCTTCTTGCTCCAGCCGCCCAAACCAGCGCCGGTCGTGCCTCGTGCTTCTGCCTCCCGTGGCCGGCTGTGATGCGGAGGAGGCCTCACCGCCCCCTACTACTCCCACCGCTGGCAAGGCCATTCCTCTACTCACCCACACCCCCTGTTATTCTGCGGCGACGGCAGCCTCACACCGCAGCGAACCAGTGAACCCTCGTACTCCTATACGCGTGGGTATCCACTGCCGCGTCTTCCCCGGCTCCACGTCGTCCCCTTCCTAGGCCTCGCCGTCGTCCACCGCCCTGGTGCTCTCGGCGCGGCGTGGTCAACATGGTCAAGGAATGGCTTCCATCAGACGTGGACTATACGTGGAGAGGCTGACAGGTGGGTCCACGGCCGCCGTAAGGAAGTGCCTCCTTATTACGCGCAAAATAATTATTCCTCCACCTGACAGCAGGGACCCACCGGACAGGCCACCGTATTTCATGAAAAAAATCTTTCCCCCTGACTGCTGGGACCCACCAGCTACATCTTCGCACGCAAGGAAGTGCGTCCGGACAAAAAAATGATTCTCCCTCGATCGCTGGGACCCACCAGCTACATCTTCGCAGTAAGGAAGTGCTCGGCGGTCGGGACACACCTGGTCGAAGCGTACGTAGCGTTGTCATTCTGGCTGCGAACGTGTACGTACATACTGGTCGTTGTAGAGGCGCGCACGTGTCATAGTAGAGGCGCGCACGTAGCATGTACACGTATGTACAACGGCCAGGGTGCAAGAAAGAAAATACGGCCACGTACGTACATATGGGCAGGGTCTCGAACGCCTACTCACGCATACGTACATGGCTGGGTCGGAACGGAGAAACAACGTCGTCATCGTGTTCATGGGGAGCCAACCGGCTGGGTCGGAACGAAATGCCTGGTCGTGTTCATCGGGAGGGCTCGGACGGAACAGGCGATGGAAACGAGGCCTGGCGTACCGCAGAACGGAGGAAACGGACCTCCTACGTTCGGAACAGGGTCCTGTTGATCGGGAGGGGTGTGGCGTACCGCAAAATGGAGGAAAAGAACCTCCTACGATCGAAACGGGGGTCCTGTTGATCGGGAGGGGTGTGGCGTACCGCAAAACGGACGAAACGGACCTCCTACGGTCAAAACGGGGGTCCTGTTGATCGGGAGGGGTGTGGTGTACCGCAAAACGGACGAAACGGACCTCCTACGGTCGAAACGGGGGTCCTGTTCATCGGGAGGGATTTGGCGTACCGCAAAACCAGACTCCACGGGATACTGTTCATCTCCACCGTCGACCTCCTCCAGCCTCCACGGGCTCCTGTTCATCCAGCCTCCAGGCCGCTTACTCCACCGGCCATCGCTCAACCACCCCTCCACCGCTTCATCGCTCGTCCAGCCCTCCACACCACGGGGGCCTGTTCAACCACCCCTCCACGGGCACCCCTCCACCGTATACTTTTCATCCAGCCCTCCACACCATGGGGTCCTGTTCATCCAGAGGCAACGCCACCGACCATTGTTCATCCAAACCCCCCCGCAACGCCCACTGTTCATCCAGTCGATCGGCTTCAGTTAGCAGCAGTAGCAAAGGAATCGCTCGATCGGGTTCAGTTAACAGCCATCGATCGATCACTCGGGTTTAATGCGCGCTGCAAGGTGCAATCGCCGGGTTCGATTAGAGCCCAACGCCTCGCTTCGGGTTCGATTAGAGCCAACGCCTACACACGCACGCACGTGTATGAGAAAGCAGCGCATCGCCGGCCCCGACCTCCCACCGTAACCGGAACTCCTGAATTTTTCCTCCCTCGCTTCTACCACGGTTTTTTTCTGTCATGGACGGCCCAAAGAATGTCACACAGCTGCGTCTCCGCCCGCCTGTGACGAAAAGCCCATTTTTTGTCATGATTTTTTGTCATAGAAGTAGGATCCCACCACATCTATGATGATACCGGGTTTTGTCACAATTATCGTCATAGAAGTGCCATATGTATGACATAATTTTTTTCGTTCGGCCCAAAATGTCATGGATGTGTCTTTTTTTTGTAGTGATGATCATACCTAGTATTCTCATAACTATGCTCAATTCTGTCAATTGCTCAACAGTAATTCGTTCACCCACCGTAAAATACTTATGCTCTTGAGAGAAGCCACTAGTGAAACCTATGGCCCCCGGGTCTATTTTCCATCATATTAATCTCCCGACAACAAGCTATTTCTGGCGTCGTCTTTATTTTGCTTTCTTTACTTCGCATCTTTATCACAAAATTACCAAAAATATTATCTTATCATATCTATCAGATCTCACTCTCTCAAGTGGTCGTGAAGGGATTGACAACCCCTTATCGCGTTGGTTGCGAGGATTTATTTGTTTTGTGTATGTGCGAGGGACTCGCGCGTAGCCTCCTACTGGATTGATACCTTGGTTCTCAAAAACTAAGGGAAATACTTACGCTACTTTGCTGCATCACCCTTTCCTCTTCAAGGGAAAACTAACGCAGTGCTCAAGAGGTAGCAGCAACCAACGCGATAAAGGTCAATCCCTTCACGACCACTTACAAAAGTGAGATCTGATAGAGATAATAAGATAAATATTTTTAGTATTTTTGTTGTATAGATTGAAAAGTAAAGATTGCAAAATAAACGACGACAAAAATAGCTCATTGGCGGGAGATTAATATGATGGAAGATAGACCCGGGGGCCATAGGTTTCACTAGTGGCTTCTCTCAAGATAGCAAATTCTACGGTGGGTGAACGAATTACTGTCGAGCAATTGATAGAAAAGTGCATAGTTATGAGAATATCTAGGCATGATCATGTATATAGGCATCACGTCCATGACAAGTAGACCGAAACGATTCTGCATCTACTACTAGTACTCCACACACCGACCGCTATCCAGCATGCATCTAGAGTATTAAGTTCATAAGAACAGAGTAATGCATTAAGCAAGATGACATGATGTAGAGGGATAAACTCAAGCAATATGATATAAACCCCATCTTTTTATCCTCAATGGAAACAATACAATATGTGCCTTGCTGTCAGTGGGAAAGGACACCGCAACATTGAACCCAAAGCTAAGCACTTCTCCCATTGCAAGAAAGATCAATCTAGTAGGCCAAACCAAACTGATAATTCAAGAGACTTGCAAAGATATTAAATCATGCATATAAGAATTCAGAGAAGAATCAAATATTGTTGATAGATAATCTTGATCATAAACCCACAATTCATCAGATCTCGACAAACACACCGCAAAAAGTATTACATCAAATAGATCTCCAAGAGAATCGAGGAGAACTTTGTATTGAGATTCAAAGAGAGAGAAGAAGTCATCTAGCTAATAACTATGGACCCGAAGGTCTGTGGTAAACTACTCACACATCATCGGAGAGGCTATGGTGTTGATGTAGAAGCCCTCCGTGGTCGATTTCCCCTCCGGCAGAGCGCCGGAAAAGGCCCCAAGATGGGATCTCATGGGTACAGAAGGTTGCGGCGGTGGAAATAGGGTTTCGTGGCGCTCCCAGATGTTTTCAGGGTATAAGAGTATATATAGGCGAAGGAAGTAGGTCGGTGGAGCTACGAGGGGCCCACGAGGGTGGGGGCATGCTTACCCCCCTGGGCGCGCCCTCCTGCCTCGTGGCCGCCTCGTTGCTTACTTTACACCCACTCAAAGTCTCCTGGATTGCGTTTGTTCCAAAAATGATCCTCGCGAAGGTTTCATTCCGTTTGGACTCCGTTTGATATTCCTTTTCTGCGAAACACTGGAATAGGAAAAAAACAACAATTTGCACTGGGCTCCGGTTAGTAGGTTAGTCCCAAAAATAATATAAAAGTGCATAATAAAGCCCATTAAACATTCAAAATAGATAATATAATAGCATGGAACAATCAAAATTATAGATACGTTGGAGACGTATCAAGCATCCCCAAGCTTAATTTCTGCTTGTCCTCGAGTAGGTAAATGATAAAAACAGAATTTTTGATGTGGAATGCTACCTAGCATAATTTTCAATGTAATTTTCTTTATTGTGGCATGAATGTTCAGATCCGAAAGATTCAAGATAAAAGTTTAATATTGACATAAAAATAATAAAACTTCAAGCATACTAACAAAGCAATCATGTCTTCTCAAAATAACATGGCAAAAGAAAGCTATCCCTACAAAGTCATATAGTCTGGCTATGCTCTATCTTCATCACACGAAATATTTAAATCATGCACAACCCCGATGACAAGCCAAGCAATTGTTTCATACTTTTGATGTTCTTAAACTTTTTCAATCTTCACGCAATACATGAGCGTTAGCCATGGACATAGCACTATATGTGGAATAGAATGGTGGTTGTGGAGAAGACAAAAAGAAGAAGATAGTCTCACATCATCTAGGCGTATCAACGGGCTATGGAGATTCCCATCAATAGATATCAATGTGAGTGAGAAGGGATTGCCATGCAATGGATGCACTAGAGCTGTAAGTGTATGAAAGCTCAACAAAAGGAACTAAGTGGGTGTGCATCCAACTCGCTTGCTCACGAAGACCTAGGGCATTTTGAGGAAGCCTATCATTGGAATATACAAGCCAAATTCTATAATAAAAAATTCCCACTAGTATATGAAAGTGCTAACTTAGGAGACTCTCTATCATGAAGATCACGATGCTACTTTCAAGCACAAGTGTGGTAAAAGGATAGTAACATTGTCCCTTCTCTCTTTTTCTCTCATTTTTTTTGTTTGGGCCTTTCTCTCTTTTTTTATGGCCTCTTATTTATTTATTTTTTATTTTTTAGTCCGAAGTCTCATCCCGACTTGTGGGGGAATCATAGTCTCCATCATCCTTTCTTCACTTATGACAATGCTCTAATAATGATGATCATCACACTTTTATTTACTTACAACTCAATACTTAGAAAAAAATATGACTCTATGTGAATGCCTCCGGCGGTGTACCGGGATATGCAATGAATCAAGAGTGACATGTATGAAGGAATTATAAAGGTGGCTTTGCCACAAATACGATGTCAACTACATGATCATGCAAAGCAATATGACAATGATGGAGCGTGTTATAATAAACGGAACGGTGGTAAGTTGCATGGAAATATATCTCGGAATGGCTATGGAAATGCCATAATAGGTAGGTATGGTGGCTGTTTTGAGGAAGGTATATTGTGGGTGTATGATACCAGCGAAAGGTGCGCGGTATTAGAGAGGCTAGCAATGGTGGAAGGATGAGAGTGCGTATAATCCATGGACTCAACATTAGTCATAAAGAACTCACATACTTATTGCAAAAATCTATTAGTTATCAAAATGAAGTACTACGCGCATGCTCCTAGGGGATAGATTGGTAGGAAAAGACCATCGCTCGTCCCTGACCGCCACTCATAAGGAAGACAATTAATAAATAAATCATGCTCCGACTTCATCACATAACGGTTCACCATATGTGCATGCTAAGGGAATCACAAACTTTAACACAAGTATTTCTCAAATTCACAACTACTCAACTAGCATGACTCTAATATCACCATCTTCATATCTCAAAACAATCATAAAGAATCAAACTTCTCATAGTATTCAATGCACTTTATATGATAGTTTTTATTATACCTATCTTGGATGCTCATCACATTAGGACTAATTTTTTTAAACAAAGAAAATTACCATGCTTTTCTAAAAGACTCTCAAAATAATATAAGTGAAGAATGAGAGATCGATAATTTCTATAAAATAAAACCACCACCGTGCTCTAAAAAGATATAAGCGAAGCACTAGAGCAAAATTATCTAGCTCAAAAGATATAAGTGAAGCACATAGAGTATTCTAATAAATTCCGATTCATGTGTGTCTCTGCAAAAGGTGTGTACAGCAAGGATGATTGTGGTAAACTAAAAAGCAAAGACTGAATTCATAAAAGATGCTCCAAGCAAAACACATATCATGTGGTGAATAAAAATATAGCCTCAAGTAAAGTTACCGATAGACGAAGACGAAGGAGGGGATGCCTTCCGGGGTATCCCCAAGCTTAGGATTTTGGTTGTCCTTGAATTTTACCTTGGGGTGCCTTGGGAATCCCCAAGCTTAGGCTCTTTCCACTCCTTGTTCCAAAATCCATCAAATCTTTACCCAAAAACTTGAAAACTTCACAACACAAAACTCAACAGAAAATCTTATGAGCTCCGTTAGCGAAATAAAACAAACCACCACTTTAAGGTACTGTAATAAACTCATTCTTTATTTATATTGGTGATAAACCTACTGTATGCCAACTTCTCTATGGTTCATACCCCCCGATACTAGCCATAGATTCATCAAAATAAGCAAACAATACACGAAAAACAGAATCTGTCAAAAACAGAACAGTCTGTAGTAATCTGCATCAAACGCAAACTTATGGAACTCCAAAACTTCTACCAAAATAGGAAGGCCTAGATAATTTGATTATTGATCTACTGAAATTGGAATCAATATTTTATCACTTTCTGGTGTTTTTTAACAATTGTTTTCGTGAGCAGAAAGTTTCTGTCTTGTTCAGCAAGATCAAATAATTGTCACCCAAGAAGATCCTATAGGCTTTACTTGGCACAAACACTAATTAAAACATAAAACCACATCTAACCAGAGGCTAGATGAATTATTTATTACTAAAGAGGAACAAAATGCAAGGAACAAAAATAAAATTGGGTTGCCTCCCAACAAGCGCTATCGTTTAACGCCCCTAGCTAAGCATTGAGATTTCAATGATGCTCACATGAAAGACAAGAATTGAAGCACAAAGGGAGCATCATAAAACACGTGACAAACACATCTAAGTCTAGCATACTTCCTATGCATAGGCATCTTATAGGCAAACAAATTATCAAGGCAAGCAAAAACTAGCATATGCAAGGAAGTGGAAAGAAACAATAACAATCTCAACATAACGAGAGGTAGTTTTGTAACATGAAAGTTTCTACAACCATATTTCCGTCTCTCATAATAATTACATGTAGGATCATAAGCGAATTCAACAATATAGCAATCACAAAACATATTCTTAACACAATCCACATGTATGCAAAGTTGACACTCTTCCAAAATAGTGGGGTTAACATTAACTAAAGTCATGACCACTCCAAACCCACTTTTATCAAAAACTTCATAAGATTGAACATTCTCCAAATATGTGGGATCTAAAGTTGACACTCTTCCAAACCCACTTTCAATATTATTGCAAACAATATTATCAATCTCATATTCATCATGAGGCTTAAATAAATTTTCAAGATCTTAAGAAGAATCACCCCAATCATGATCATTGCAACAAGTAGTAGACATAGAAAAACTAGCATCCCCAAGCTTAAGGTTTTGCATATTATTAGCACAATTGACATCAAGAGAATTTATAGTAAAATCTTTGCAATCATGCTTTTGATTCAAGGAACTATCAAGTATGGGTGCAATAGCAATAATCTCATGTTTAACATAAGGAACTATAGAAAATTCATCTCCATAAATATTGGCATCATGGCCATAAGAATAGCAAGCATCATGTTCATCAAGGGATATTTCAATCAAATCATCAGAATCATAATTATCTATAGATTCGTGCATATCATTATTTTCTTCCAAAGAAACGGTCATTCTCTCAATAAATTCCTTAACATAGGCATTATGAGCATAGTTTTCATAGCAATATTTAAGTATGTCGGAATTTTCAGATTTGTAGAGAGTAATATCATACTTTTCAATCAAAGAGGCAACTTCATGAGTACCCTTAAAAACGACAAATTATTCAATTTGTCCGATATCATAGTAACTATAAACACCCTTTCCATAAGAAGATAAGATTTCATTATCATTAAACTCACATAGGTAGGGAAGGTGTTTTTTAGGGTTCTTAGAGCAACAAGTAAAATCATAAATTTCACAAATATTCCAAGCATAGCAAAGCAAACAATTTATTTGATACCATAAGAGCTTCCCCTTTTCAGACAAATGATGACGCACAAAATGAGCATGCTCATCTAAAGATTTCCCATCAACTAGACTAGTTGGGGTTTCAGCACGAGCACATATAGATCGAAGATGATCTAAGTAGAACACTTTAAGTGGATCCATATCAATAGATTTTTAGCAAGCAAATAGAAGTCACATGGAGACACAAATAAAAAGACATACGGGAAGAAGGCGAAGAAAAGGAAAAGGTTTACGAAAATCGTTTTAGAAGTGGGGGAGAGGAAAATGACACGCAAATGGAAAATAATGTAATGCGAGGGATAAGAGTTTGTGATGGGTACTTGGTATGTCTTGACTTGTGCGTAAATCTCCCCGGCAACGGCGCCATAAATGGCTCGTTGACGGGAGATCAAATCTTGACTTGACTTGGTGCAAATCTCCCCGGCAACGGCGCCAGAAATCCTTCATGCTACCTCTTGAGCATGCGTTGGTTTTCCCTTGAAGAGGAAAGTGTGATGCAGCAAAGTAGCGTAAGTATTTCCCTCAGTTTTTGAGAACCAAGGTATCAATCCAGTAGGAGACTACACGCAAATCCCTCGTACCTGCACAAACAAATAAGAATCTTGCAACCAACGCGATAAAGGGGTTGTCAATCCCTTCACGACCACTTGCAAAAGTGAGATCTGATAGAGATAATAAGATAAATATTTTTGCTATTTTTGTTGTATAGATTGAAAAGTAAAGATTGCAAAATAAACGACGACAGAAATAGCTCGTTGGCGGGAGATTAATATGATGGAAGATAGACCCCGGGGCCATAGGTTTCACTAGTGGCTTCTCTCAAGATAGCAAATTCTACGGTGGGTGAACGAATTACGGTCGAGCAATTGATAGAAAAGCGCATAGTTATGAGAATATCTACGCATGATCATGTATATAGGCATCACGTCCGTGACAAGTAGACCGAAACAATTCTGCATCTACTACTAGTACTCCACACATCAACCGCTATCCAGCATGCATCTAGAGTATTAAGTTCATAAGAACAGAGTAATGCATTAAGCAAGATGACATGATGTAGAGGGATAAACTCAAGCAATATGATATAAACCCCATCTTTTTATCCTCGATGGCAACAATACAATACGTGCCTTGCTGCCCTGCTATCACTGGGAAAGGACACCGCAAGATTGAACCCAAAGCTAAGCACTTCTCCCATTGCAAGAAAGATCAATCTAGTAGGCCAAACCAAACTGATAATTCGAAGAGACTTGCAAAGATATTAAATCATGCATATAAGAATTCAGAGAAGAATCAAATATTGTTAATAGATAATTTTGATCATAAACCCACAATTCATTGGATCTCGACAAACACACCGCAAAAACTATTACATCAAATAGATCTCCAAGAGAATCGAGGAGAACTTTGTATTGAGATTCAAAGAGAGAGAAGAAGCAATCTAGCTTATAACTATGGACCCGAAGGTCTGTGGTAAACTACTCACACATCATCGGAGAGGCTATGGTGTTGATGTAGAAGCCCTCCGTGATTGATTCCCCCTCCGGCGGAGCGCCGGAAAAGGCCCCAAGACGGGATCTCACAGGTACAGAAGGTTGCGGCGGTGGAAGTAGGGTTTCGTGGTGCTCCCGGATGTTTTCAGGGTATAAGAGTATATATAGGAGAAGGAAGTAGGTCGGTGGAGCTACGAGGGGCCCACGAGGGTGGGGGCGCGCCCTCCTACCTCGTGGCCGCCTCATTGCTTCCTTAACGTCCACTCCAAGTCTCCTGGATTGTGTTTGTTCCAAAAACGATCCTCGCAAAGGTTTCATTCCGTTTGGACTCCGTTTGATATTCATTTTCTGCGAAACAATGAAATAGGCAAGAAAAACAACAATTTGCACTGGGCCTCTGGTTAGTAGATTAGTCCCAAAAATAATATAAAAGTGCATAATAAAGCCCATTAAACATCCAAAACAGATAATATAATAGCATGGAACAATCAAAAATTATTGAGACGTTGGAGACGTATCACCTACTCTAACCCTATTGGGACACGGGGATATCGCGCGCCAGAAATCCTCCTCGGGTCCATGGATTACGATGAGTGTGTTGACTCATGGGCTCTCGGCGTCATTATGGCCGAGCTCCTTGCCGGCCAGCACCCTTTCCATGGGAGGTCGGACATGGATCACCTCAGCAAAATCTTGGCCCTTCTTGGCACGGCAGACATCAAGGAGTGGTCAGGCTACGATGGGCGGCGGCTACCCAGTGGATGCCAACTAGGAAGCTTTTTGTGCAACAAGTTCCCATGTCCCACCAAGGCCAGGATCAAAGGCCCCCCAACATTGTCGGAGGCTGGGTTCGAGGTCTTGAGCGGTCTTCTACGATGCAATCCGGAGAAGAGGCTAACGACGGAACAAGCACTTAAGAATCGGTGGTTCAAGGATGCTAACCCTAGAGCTACAAGGAGTTGATAGATTAGCGCATAATCACATCTAATTTGTGAAATTAGGAATGCAAACATTGTACATGAAATACAAAGCAGGAGTTGTTTGTATGGATCACCACCACACATGTATTGCTAATCGGCATCTGAATACTATATGTATGTTTTTTGTTCCATGCATGCGCATACAACCCGTAAATGTATTTTAAATTTACAACTCCAAACTGAGACATCAGCCGAAGCAACTTCCCAATCCTTTTTGTTTTCAACGTAAAGCGAGTGAATTGCAAAAAACCACTACATTTGGGGCATCTTCTGCGGAAACCTACCAGGACGCTAATTGTTTGCACAATGCACCGCGGATTCAGTAAACATTTTGCAGATAGCACTGAACAGGTGATTTGGCATGGATGAGGGCGTTTCCGACAGATGGGGCTCAAATATGTCGACGTGGCCTAACGGTCGCGCAAACGGAGCCGTTTGCTATAAACGATGTGGTCGGCTCGCGACGGACAGATCGACCGACCGCTGCTGACCACAACACGTCTCCCTCCAGATCTAATCCATGGCGACGGTGAAACCCGGCGGCGTCGGCCGCGGCGGCCGAGCTGCTGCCGGTGGGGATGCTCCGTGCGGCTGTGAGGGAGATCCACCGGAGTTCTACGGGGGATCTAATGCTTCGAACACGCTGGCTCCTCCCCAACCGCCGGCACCGCCGAAGTCGTTGGAACACGCGGCGGCTACTGCGTTCGCCAAGGCGGTGAAGGCCAATCCGATGGGCAGCCACCATTTTGCCTCCTCCTTCGGTGATGTAGAGTAAGTCATCCTCATCCTTCTTTATATTTTCCCCGATTGGCATTCTAGGGTTAGGGTTCCATGGTGGTGTAACTAGTATTGTAGCATTGCTGACAGTAATTCTACTGTGAATGGTCTGTCACATGATTGCTCAAATCCTCTCTGACACATGATTGTTGGTGTCACATAAATTAATTTTAACATGAGTACTTTTATATGATTGTTGCTGTCATATGTCAGTTGATTGCTCAAATCCTCTCTGTCAAACTATTATTGTTGTTGTCAAATAAATTAATTTTAACTTTAGTATTGTAAATAACAACAATTATAACTAAAGTGTGAACCTTTTACTTAAGTACTTAACAACAATTTTAACTGAATTTGTAGCTTGGATGATGAAGAATGGGAAGTGAGGTTCCATTTCCTAGACAAAGATAATTTGGAAAGAACAATCTATTTGTCAGACATAACATTCTGGAATCTCATTGGCCTAATAGAGGTAGAAGGCTATAGTTCAAGGGATTTTATGTATTATGTTAGAGATCCAGGAGTTGGGGTGTCAGGAATGGAAGAATTAACTGATGATGAAAAGGTGGAAGAAATGTTGGATAACATAGCTAGTAAAAGAAAGAATGTTGCTAACAATACAGTTATGAGAAGTGATGCACCTACACCAGCTGATTTGAACATTGCTCATGTTTATGAAGAGCAGGTTCCTTTGTCTGAAATAGGTGTACCACTTGTTTATGAGGTAGACACTTCAGGAGTTCTTTTCCCCAGTCCAGTGAAGCCCCAACCACAACCAGTCCAAGTCATGAACACACAGGAGAGCTCTTGTTTGTTGAAGCTAAAGGGCCCAAGTGAACCTGAGTTTGCATTGGACTATGCTAATGAGAGGCATGAGTATTTCATGGAGACAAACCAAGAGCAAGAGCACATTGATCAGATGATGGAGCAGAAGAGAAATGAAGAGATTCAGAAGTTCAGGAGTAATAAGATACAAAGAGAGAAGTACAAGGCAGCAAAAGGAAAACTCCCACAACTGCTTGCTGAAGAGTTCACTGACAGTGAAAGTGAGGATGAAGATCTAGCAGATGAGGACATATTAGCTGGGTTGGAGGCAATGAAAACTCATAGAGAAGATCCACTATATCAATTTTAAGGAGACACTGATGTAGAAGAGCTTTATGGACCAGACGAGGTGGAGGGGGGATGAAGCAAGAGAGGAAGAGGCAGGACAGGAGGAGCCAGTAGATGAGGGCAGGAGAGGAGGAAGCAGTGTAGGAGGTTGCAGCAGCACAGGAGGAAGTCAGAGGAGGGGGAAGGGGCCAACAACAAGATCTCATGCAAACTTGGATCAAATCATAGAGCAAGACTGGGTACCTTCATCTGATTAGGAGAGCAACCCAGGTGACTTAAGTCAGGAAGAGAATGTGGGGCTCAGCTTCCACCATTTAAGCTACCAAATGCTAGGAAGAGCAGGGCCAAAATAATAAAATTAGGGTTTGGTATGATGATAAGAGGGAAAATCCACAAGAACAATTTGTTAGGAAACTTTGTTTCCTAGATGTACAAAAGTTTAGGAGGGAACTTCTTACATTTCACATCTCACAAAATAGAAACTACTCATTTCATAGGAACTGCTCGGATAGAGTTATTGTAGTTTGCAGTATAGATGACTGTCCTTTTTTCATAGCTGCTTCCCAAATTGCACATGAGAGGACATTTTGCATTAAGAAATTGAACTTGTACGACAATTGTCCTGCTGTAGGAGAGAGCACTAAAGTGATTGCAAGGTGGTTGGCACATGAGTGCGAGCAACAATTGAGGTCAGACATAAACACACCAGTCTAGGCAATAATGGACAATTTGAAGAAAAAACATGGAATAGAAGTGTCCATTCACATGGCCTACAGGGCACGGAAAGCAGCTAAGAATGTTGTACAAGGAGATCAGAGGGCACAATACACAAGGATAAGGGCAATGAAAAGGCATAGAGAAGATGCATTGTTACAACAAAGCAATTGAAGGCCCATCCTAGCATAAATCCTAGATTTCATGGCTTGTTCATGTGTCTCAATGCTTGCAAAGAGGGGTGTCTCAATGCTTGCAAAGAGGGCTTCATAAATGGTTGCATACCCTTCATAGGTACTTGCATTACTTTGTGTAGTTTGTATCTTTTATGATGTCTTGGTACTAATGTGTTATGTTTTGATTTAGGTGCTGATGGTTGCTTTGTTAAGTTGACAACCGCGCAGCAAATATTGGCTGCAACTGGAAGAGATGGTAATAACAACATCTTTCCCATTGCATTTGCAATTGTTGAGAAATAAGACACTGCCAGCTGGTCCTAGTTTCTAACCCAGCTCAAGTATGCTCTTGGTGGTGAGTCAGGGAAGTATGGCCCATACACTATCATTTCTGATAGACAAAAGGTACCTCACACATCATCATTCTTATATGTACTAAAGTTTCACCATGCTTAGTACTATCAAATAGTGTATTGTTATATTATTTTATAAACACTAGTTATTTAAACAGGGCCTTCTTAAAACCATAAACAATGTCTTCCCAAATTGCCCTCAAAGATTCTGCCTTAGACATATTTATCGGAACTTTCAAACAGCTGGCTTTAGAGGGGAAGAGTTAAAGAAGTACATGGATTAGGCTAGTTATGCATATACTGAGCATGGTTTTCATCAAGCAATGGATGGCATGAAAAGAGAGTGTGAGGCAGCTTGGAAATGGCTTAGAAAGATACCCAAGCATACATGGGGTAGACATGCCATGGACAAAAATTGTAAAAGAGGATTTGGTTGTTAACAATATTAGTGAAGTTTTCAACAAAATGATACTTGATGTGAGAGGGAAACCAATCAAAACCATGGTTGATGGCATCAGAACTAAATTGCTAGTTAAGTTCAATGCCAATAGGACCAATACTGAGACAGCAAAGTGGCAGATATGCCCAACATATGCTGAAAAGCTAGAAGAAGCAAAACATAATGCCATATACTGTCAGTCCATCAAAGCAGGACCTGATCTATACCAGGTTAGCAGTGGAGAAAGCACATATGCAGTAAATCTGCAACTGCATACATGTGGGTGTAGCCAATGAGACATGACTGGGGTTCCTTGGAAGCATGGTGTTTCTGCAATTAACAAGGCAAAGCTGCATCCAGAAGATTTTGTTAGTGATTTCTTCAAGAAACCAATGTACCAAGCAGCCTACAATCCAATTTTCTATCCTGTGTCTGGGCCTGATCTATGCCAAAGACTAGGACCCCTGACATAGAGCCACCTGTTTTCAGAGACAAGCCATGAAAGAAGCAGACAAAGAGGAGAAAGAATCAGTTTGAGAAGCCAACTCCCAAGGATACTTCTTGGATGGCAAAAATAACTTGTAGCAATTGTAAATTGACTGGGCATAGGTACACTAGCTGCCACAGAAATATGAAGCCAGCCCTAGCAATGAGAAGGAACTGGCACCAGTTTAAAACTTGTAAAACTACATATTTATTCTTACTTATTTAATACTATGTTCTAATCTGTCTATGTTGTCACTGCGGGAAAACAGGAGAGTTGATGCACCAACCATAGCTCCATCAGCTCCACCAGCACCAAGGGCAAGAAGTGATGGTGCACTAGCACCAAGGGCTGCTCCATCAGCTCCTGCTGCAACTAGGGCACCACCAAGGGCACCGAGGGCACCAAGGGCAGCTCCTTCAGCTCCTGCTGCAACAAGGCCAAGTTCATCTTCTAATGCTGCTAATAAGCCTAGTTCATATTCTACTACTGCTGCTAGGCCAAGGGCAAAGAAAAACTTCATACCACCAAGAGTATCGGGTACTGAAAGATTGAGAAAGCCATCATACAAGATGTCTGAGTGGTTCAATTGTTCTCAGGGCAGCAAGAAGTGATGTGATGTTGAAACCAATTTAATTCGGCCTATTTTGGCTAGTTTGATGCATGTCATGTTGAAACAAGACTTTTGATGCATGTCATGTTGAAACCAGTTTGATGCATGTGATGGACTATGTAATGTACCTGATTATGGCTGTGATGCACTATGTTATGATGATATGATGATGAACTTAGTTGTTATAATGATATGATGATGAACTTAGTTGTTACGATGATATGATGACGAACTTAGTTGTTATGATGATATGATGATGAACTTAGTTGTTATGATGATATGATGAACTTAGTTGTTGTGATGATAAGATGATGAACTTAGTTATTATGATGTTTTAAAGAAGTTTTCATGATGTTTGTATGATGATGATCATAGTTGTTATGATGGGACCATGGCTTATAGGGTGCCTCGGCATCGACAAACCCTAAATGATGAGACCATGGCTTTTAGGGTGCCTCGGCGTCGACAAACCCTAAATAATAAAACCATTGCTTTTAGGGTGCCTCAGCGTGGATAAACCCTAAATGATAAAACCATGGATTTTAGGGTGCCTTGGCGTCGACAAACCCTAAATGATAAAACCATGGCTTTTAGGGTGCCTCGGCGTCAATAAACCCTAAATGATAAAACCATGGATTTTAGGGTGGCTCGGCGTCGACAAACCCTAAATGATGAGACCATCGCGACATCGACATACCCTAAATGATGAGGCCATGGCTTTTAGGGTGCCTCGGCATCGACAAACCCTAAATGATATAACACTTCAAAATGGTAATAATTCATCACAAACTGATAATTCCTCACAAACCAATAATTCATCACAAACCAACCCTTAAATAACATTGCAAACTTATCTTAATTAAAAGATTCAACAAACAACATACAAACCAAGATTCAGTGCTACAGAATTACTGGAGTTCAACACAGTCAAAGTTAACACATTACAAGCTTTAGTCCAAAGCTATTACAAAAGACAATGACCCACATGGTCAGACAACAACTCAACTTAGTCTTCATCACAAATAACCTTAATCTGGTGAAGCTTCCTCTTGTTACTATCACCTGCTGTCTTGAGCTCAACAATGCAGGAAGCAAGAGTACTCTTCTCCATGGTCAACTTCTCCTTCTCTTTCATCAGCTCAGCAATGCAACTATCCACCTGATCCTTCTCTTTCTTCAGGTCATCCTTCTCTTTCTTCAGGTCAGCATAGCAAATCTCCAAAGTCCTCTTATCAGAGCTCATCTTTTCCTTCTCTTTAAGATGATTGAACTTAAAATTCCTAATGACAGTGGCTTGAGCTACATGAGTTAACTTTAACTGGTCAACAACATCCTTCCATTTTTTATCTCAGCTTCCTTTGCCATGCTGCTTTCCACACTGATTGTAATGTTCTCAACATCATTCATCTGATTTACCTCAGGCGGGTTATCCTGTGAATCCAGGAGGTTGCTCACATCTTCAAGAAGCTTCTCATATGTCTCCTGCAACTCTTTTTTCTGCTGTGTGAGATTGTGTACAGTACATGAATGCTCTAGGCATGCCATCCTATTGTTATGCTGGCTATCCTCATACATAAGCCACAACTTGTGAAGAGCATTCTGCAGATGATCTGGCCACTCCTCATCTACCCACTGCACTAATCCACAATTATTAGCACCCTTCAACAGAAAACAAATCAGATCAAACTTTAAGTCATTAGTTGCATATTCAGTTAATGTACCATATGCAATGAAGTTACAGTTTAAATTAGTTACAGAAAAATCCAGTTAAGTTAATGTACCAGATTTAGTTAAGTTAATGTACCAGATTCAGTTAAGTTAATCTACTAGATTCAGTTGAGTTAATCTACCAGATTCAGTTAATGAAGAGTTACTATGAACCCTACAGTTATGAATAGTAGCTATGAACCCTATAACCATGAACAGTAACTATGAACCCTAGAGCATGAACAGTACCTATGAACCCTAGATGATGAATTGGAATGCTGCAAAGCTACAACTTCATACTTACTTCACTGGCACTAGCAATGAACCTCCTCCCATTGCTTATCCCCTTCAATGCAACACATTTCCTCCCTGGGTTCCCATGCTCGCACTTCACCATCAAGTCGTCAGCATCCTCGAACAATGGGTCATCAATTGTAGCTAGGATTTGGGCAATCCAAGACAAACTTGTTCAAATCGAGCAGAACAAGTAAAATCCTAGAACACAAATGAGCGGCGGCCAGACAAACAGAGAACTAGAGAAGGAACTGACCTTGAGAGGGGAGTCAGGAGTGGATATGTACTGCGCAGCGGAGCCCTCAGTGCTCTCGCTCTCGCTCCAGGACACCATGGTGGCTGGCAGCGACCGGAGAGGAAGAGGAGCAAGAGGGAGCGAGCGACCGTGAGAGAAGAGAGTGTGAGGTCGATCTGCTAGGGCACGGTCGGTCTGTCCGACGCGAGCCGACCGCGTTGTCTTAAGCGAACATCGCCGTTTGCGCGGCCATTTGGCCACGTCATCAATTTTGGGCCCCACCTGTCGAAAACGCCCTCAACCACGCCAAATCAAGTGTTTAGTGCTATTTTCAAAATGTTTACTGAATCCGCGGTGCATTTTTCAAAAAATTAGCGACCTAGTGGTTTTCCGCAGAAGAAGCCCCAAATGTAGTGGTTTTCTTCTTTTCACTCACGTAAAGCAAAGCTTTATTACAAAGCAACGATGACCATGTTGGCCTCGATAATGCTCTTTCTACAAACAGGCTACGTAAAGTAACGTAATCTTCCTAACTATAATCCTCTCCCCCCCCTCGATTTCAACCGTGGTGGGCCCCGGCCACTAATCCTCATCCAATTAACTACCTCCACATCAACCTTTACGTAAAAACCTCACGTATGTTTATGTGGGTCTAGCATTACTCATATCGGCCCTTACACACTCCGCGACTTGCGCTGTATCGGGGAAGAAGAGCCTAACTGAGACAACAGATGCATATCACGGTTTGCACCTCTTCCACATGAAAAAACAACAGAAAATGACGAGAAACAGGACTTGCAGCGAAGAAGTAATGCTAACTCCTCGCTCCAAATCAAATCTCTCGCAGCGAACAAGAACATCATCTCTTGCTGACGAGTATTAAGTTGGAACACAAAGAGATTTCTCTCACCTCACAAGAATTCGATTTTAGCATCAGCGAATCATAAGCCTCGAACATTATACCCCTTTTAACAGTAAGATGGTCCTATGGCTCAAAAAAGAGAAAGAAGAAAATGAAATAAATGCTACTTATTCACTTCGTCTTCAACTTCTTGGCTGCAATCATTTTCTTCGGACAGACACCAAACCAATTGCTTTGCGTCAACAATTTTTGAGGGTCACTCACGATAGGCATAATCTTCGGTGATAATCCTCACTGCCATGCAGGAGATTATCTTTGGATTTTGTACTCCACATGACTCCGGGGACCTGTTACCCTATGTGCACTAGCAACCACATCAGTCCCTTTCTGTGGCAACAATCACAAAAATATAAGGAGGCAAATTATTGCACCAACACTAAGTATGTATTTGCACAGAAGGAAGTTGAATACCTTGGCCACATCTTAAGAGGTGATCAGGTAGCAGCTGATCTAATAAAAGTGGAGGCAATGGTAAATAGGCCCTCCCCTACCAATATCACTCATCCAAGAAGTTTCTTGGGTTTAAGTTTATATTTTATAAGGTCCATTCAAACTATGGGTGTGTTTCAAGTTGTTGTCTGTTTATCTGAAGATAGACCAACAAGAGGCATTCAACACATTAAAACACAAGATGACTCAGGCCCCTACACTACCTGACTTAAGGAAACCATTTATTTTTGGAAGTTAGTGCATGTGCGAATTGTATTGGAGTTGTATTAATGCAAGGAAGACAACCTATCTCATTCTACGGCAAAACTATCGGTCCAATAGAAGGTACATTGTTCAGGTATGACAAGGAAGTTGTTGCAATTACTGGGGCTTAAAAAGTGGAAACACCAATTTACAATATCCTTCTTGATCACCAGTTCTGGTAAACAAATCCTAAATTTACTCAGGACCAGAAACACACTTATGGCATTCCAAATAAATCATTAATCAAATTGTTGGGATATAACTTCTCCAGTGAATATAAAAAAGCAACCATGACAGAGTCGTTGATGCTTTATGAAAAAGCAACCACTACAGACTTCAAGATTTAATTGCTAGTATTGCTACACCACAGTAGATTACTAATATTGTTATAGATTATGAAAAGGACCAAAGATGCAAAAATCTTACAAACCAACTCACCGATGCACCCGATTCTTTACCCAACTGCCCCTTCAAGCAAGGAGTGTTGAGATATAAAACTAGAGTCATGGTGGTCTCTAATTCAAAACTTTGACAACAACTAATTGCACCACTACAGAGTTCTAAATTGTGTGGTCATTCTAGGCTTACAGAAATATAGGAGAGTATCACACTTCTCTTTGATGGGACTATCATGAACAATATGTGTCGTGGTGGGTGCACGGCAGATGCCAAGGGATGACTAAAGATAGGAGGAGGCTCGAGGGAACTGGTGGGCTCCAGAGGCAAGGTCGGCATGAGCGAGCGCGGGACCCAAGACATACCCAGGTTCGGGGATCTCCGGAGAGATAACACCCCTAGTCCTGCCGAGTGTAGTTGATGTGTATCGGTACAGAGGTGCTCCTGGAGTTGTATGGAGGAAGAAGGAGGACATGCCAGGGCTCAGGCTGCTCCCTCTCCTCGGGTGTGGCTTGCTAGGTGTGTGTGAGTAAGGCAGTGAGTGATCGGTCGCCACTGTCGTGCCCGTATGCATGAGGGCTCCTGGGGGGGTTTTATAGGTCAACCCCCCAGGGATACAATGGTAATGTTACAAGGCCATGGGCCCGGGTTGTCATTGTCCGGGAAGCCGGCGCTGGGACCCGCCGGGGGTCAGGGCTCGCCTAGTTCTTAGGGTGCGGGGCCCGCCGGGTACAAGGGCACTGTTGATCGTCTTGTCGATCGTCAGGGAGTGGCTGGGTTGAGTCCGCTACAGTGGCGCTCCATCAGGTCGCCGCTTGCTGGCATCATTGGTGATGATGGTTGCATTGTTGCCACGCCAGCCCTGGTCAGCGGGTAGGTGGGGCACTGTTGCCACGCCCCGGCTAACCTGAGGAATGGGCGGGGTACTGTTGCCTCCGTCATCAGTAGGTGGAGACTCGTCCCATCGTACGGCTGGGATGGGATGGGAGCTGACCCGTGGTCGGGTTGGAGAACACGCCAAGGGTGGAGTTGGCTTGTTGGGGAAGTCTTGGTGTGCCAGGCTCGGCTATCTTGAGCTGGTTGTTGGGGCTGAGTCGAGCAGTCCGGCCGGGTTGGAGGACTGGACGGGTCGAGCGATCCGGCCAAGCGCGAGCCCGCTCGAGGGGCGTTGCTGGCCCCGTTGTTTTCGAAAAGGATCTGGGTTCCGTTGCCTGCCTGGGATTCATCCCCCCGAGAATAGTCCCCGAAGCTGTGAAGGTCCGCCGTCTTCGGATGGGAGGGCCTTCTCAAGTTCCCCTTCCCTGAGGAGGCGAATTTTATGGCCGCCGGGTCCGGCGACACCCACTGTGTGCCGGCTTCCGGAAGCCGGATCGTGGTACCTCGTCAGAGGCGGGAAACCGAGGAGTCCGTCGAGTCTTGGGGTAATATT
Source organism: Aegilops bicornis (assembly GCA_021605145.1). Lineage (NCBI taxonomy): Eukaryota > Viridiplantae > Streptophyta > Magnoliopsida > Poales > Poaceae > Aegilops > Aegilops bicornis. Next base: position 576,703,959 of record CM038669.1, read on the forward strand.
TTGGAATTCGCGCGGGCGCCGCATGGCGCTTGGAAATCGAAGGGGCCTGACAGGCCACGCGCGCGACAGGACAGGGCGACGCACTGGGGCCCACGGCCGCGCGTCCTCGGCCCACGCGCGCAGATTTATTGCGGCGTCCGTAAGTCGGTTGCCATTCTCGAGGCAGTTATTGCACACGTACGCGCGCAGTTATTGCAGGGAAGTGGGAGAGGTTGGCGCAAATGATCCCACTCCCCCATGTTTCAAATCGTGGCTTATAAATTGGGGCGAGGAGGGGGCAGCGGAAATCATTCTTGCTCGAACCCCCTGCCTTCTTCTTCTTCCCTCTGCTTCTTGCGACCGCCGCTCGCTGTGACGCCCGTTGTTTTAAGCAGAGCTTCGCCGCCAGTTTCTTCTTCTTTCTTCTTGCTGCTTCATCGATGACGCTGCCGTCACGCTCGTGGATAGACTCGACCATCACCCTTGATGACATCGCCTACCTCCACACCACCAGGCGACTGCCGGGGGCGACGGATGTCGCCGTGCGCCTTCCGCGGGGCGAGGGGGAGCCGCGGCCCGAGGGCACGGAGCGCGTGGTCTTCTTCCCGCACTTCAAGCGCGGGATCGGGCTTCCTGCAAGCGGCTTCTCCCGCGACTTCCTAGAGTTCTTTAGGCTCCAGCCCCACCATCTTGGCGCCGACGCCATCATGCAGCTGTCGGGCTTCGTCACCCTCTGCAAGGGGTACCTAGCGGTCGAGCCCTCGATCGACCTCTGGGTGCGCTTCTTCTCCTTGAAGCAGCAGGGGCCGAAGGCCGAAGAGATGTCCGAGTGTGGGGCCTCCGTCATATCCTAGTGGTCGGGCGCCGATTGCCCGAAGATGCCGTTGGAGGATTCTGCCAAGAAGTGGCAGAATTCCTTCTTCTATGTCTGCAACCTCGGTGCGGATCGTATCAACTTGCTGCCCTTCGTCAATTCACCGCCAAGGGAGAAGCAGAACTGGGGGTACTACCCCAAGCACCCGTCGCAGGAGGTACTCAAACAGTGCGAGTGGGTGTCGGTGATGAAGGAGAGGGAAGGGCTCACCAGCACTGACCTCATGACCGCCTTCATCGTCCGCCGGGTGCTGCCACTGCAGCAGCACAGCCACCACATCGGTCAGATGACTGGCCTTCACACCCCAACTGCATGGCGAACTTGAGGCTGGGGGCGGACCAGGTCACGCGCTGGGTTAACAACATCTCCAAGGCCAACATGTGGGATGACTGGGAGTTCGGGAAACCCCCATACAGCCGCACGAACCCGGCACCGATGGTGAGTCCTTGGTCTTCATACTTTGCTGCTGCTCATCTTCTTATTCGCCCTGATGCGACACGGGAGGTGCTTCTGAACGCCATCCGACATCCTTACGACCGGGCGTGGGCGCAGGTGGTGCGCGTTGCCTCGGAGGAGCCCGAGGCCCACGGCGGAGGGGAGAAGGCGACCGCCGACGCGGGCGCAGGGTGCCGAGCGGGTAAGTTTTGTTTTCGCTTCCTGAGTCGCCAGTCGCGGGACGGTCTTAAGGGGCTGACGCGAGTTGCTGTCACAGCGACGTAAGGTGGAGGAGGTGGCCGTGCAGCTGGAGTCGGGTCATCCCGAGGGGCGCTGGCGGCGAGCCGGCCGCATGGGAAGGACAATATCGCACCACGGGCCCCGGCTGTGAAGCGCGTAGCAAACCCGTCCGGGGGCGCGAAGCCGCCCGCCAAGAGGAGGCGTGCCGATCCGCAGGAGAGGGCGGCGAGGTCCGCTGTTCCGGTGGTGTCGGGGTGAGTTCCTTTTTTGCTTGAACCGAGTGGCCAAGCGACTCTTCTTGGCTCGTATTTATCTTGTCTTGGGTTTCAGGTCGCCGATCTCACTGGCGCTAGCGGCGGCAGACGCGACATCCAACGAGGCCGCCGCGTTCCGAAGGAGCCGGTCAGGCACCGTCGGCCGGAACGAGGAGGAGGAAGAGGAGCGGGCGGACCCGAATCTCGGCCTGGACCCGGCCGACACCAAAGGCCTGGCCTAGCGGGACCGGAACCGGGCCGAGGCACAGCTGGAGGTGGCGTCGACCCAGGCCTGGGTTGACACTGCGGCGGCATGGGCACGGGCAGGCGAGGAGCCGGCATGGCCGGAGATGTTGGCAGGGACAGTGGTGGCGGCGACGGTCTTCGTGCCATCACAGGAGGGGAGGCGCGGCCAAGGCGGCCGCGCGGATGTGATGGACCTTGACCGAGAGGTCGTGGTCGTCGGGGACAACACCCCCGGCGGACCGATGCGGTCGAGCGGGCGGGGGTTGACGGAGGCGGCAGCGACGCCGTCCTGGAGGAGGCGCCCCGGATGGCGCTGGAGGGGACGCCCCAGGTGTCGATGAGCGAGGCGTCGTTGGTGGTGGAGCTGGAGGCCGCTCCAGTCACCGAACCGGTGAGGGCGCCGGAGAAGGCGCCGGCCACAGGGGGCGAGGCCAGTGGGGAGCACGTCCTGGCGCTCAGGTCAGGGGGTCGCTGGGCCACCGGGTCGCAGCTGACGCGGAGCGGGTCCAGCGAGGTGTTCTTCGGGCCTCTGACCCAGGAGGAGGCGGCGATGGCCGTCGTGACCCGACGCTTGCGAGGGCGGACGGACCGGATCTAGGCCTTCGCCTAGGCCGAGGTGGAGCAGACGCAGGAGCTGGAGCGCGCCGTGTTTGTAAGTTTTTTCCTGCTTTCTTCTTTGTGGGGGCACGCCAGTGCACCCACTGGGTGTAGCCCCCGAGATTCAGGCCAACTGCATAGCAATTGGGTCGAATCTTAAGTTGTTTTCTTGTGTTAATCGTTGCCTTCTGCAGCAACTAGACTCCTACCGGGTCAGCATCTTCAACCGGCTCCTGGAGACGCATCGGCGGCTCAAGGAGCAGCTCGCCGACAAGGAGGAGGAGCTCCGCTCCGCGGCAGGTGTTTTCTTCGTGTGCTCTTTTTTAGTGGGGGCGCACTAGTGCACCCACTGGGTGTAGCCCCCGAGATTCAGGCCAACTGTGTAGTAGTTGGGTCGAATCTTAAAATAATACTTTTGTTTCTGAATCTTTCTTTTCCAGCCGAGGTGTTGTCCTGGAGGACCCGGATGATTCGGGCCAGCTTCCACTACGACCGGCTCGTTGCCGACGCCGGCCGCCATGGGGCCGATGTGGAGAGGGCAGAGGCAAAGGCGACGGGGGCCTGCCAGGCGCTCGATGAAGCCAGCCGGCTGCGGGAGCAGTTGGCGGACGACAAGGTCGTCTGGAGGCCAAGGTGGAGCGCCTTAAGGCGGAAGCCTCCAATGTTGTGGAAGCGCAACAGCCCTTGCCGAGGCGGACCAGTAGCGTGGCAAGCTGGCCGGCGACAAGGACCAGCTCCAGGACGAGGTGGAGCGTCTGAAGGCGTTGGTGGCCGCGACGGAGAAGACCCGCCAGGGGGAAACCCGATGCCGCAAGGAGGCCGTGAAGGCGGTCGAGGACAAGGACGTCGAGCTGAAGGCGGCCCTTGCCAAGGTCGCCGATCTGGAGAAGGCGCTCCAGGAGCGCGACCGCACCATCGCCCAGGAGCGGCGCGGTACGTTGCCCGAAGCGTAGCACCTGGAAGAGTCCTTCTCTAGTAAGTGCTTTCCTTGGGTTTTCTGTCGGGTTGGGACCCCGGCTTCTCGTCCTTGGTGACTTTCTTCTGACTTGTTTTTCTTCTTGACATGGGCCTTCCAAGAGACACGCCAGCTGGCGGAGGAGGCGGTCCATTTTCAGCGCGACCCGCAGGGGGTCATCGGCTCCGGGACTGACCCGCGGGTGGCCTGGACCTTCCCGGAGATCGTGACCGCCGCCGAGGCCCGTCTGCGAGTTTTGAGCGAGCAGATGGGGCAGCCCTCTGAGGCTGGCGCGGCGATGACAGCGGCCCTATGGTCAGGTTCCGTCGCGCCGAACAGCTTCACGCGGCTGGCGCGGTGGTTGGAGGCGGGGCCGGATCGGCTCCATGACTGGCGCGTTTCCGCCGCACGTGCTGGCGCCGAGATGGCGCTCAGATTCGCGATGTCTTGGCATCCGGACTTGTCGCTGGATGCGTTGATGGGCCAGTGAGCCGGCACGGAGAGCCAGCTGCAGGCGGAGGCCGGCAGGATCACTGCTCGGGCCAGCTACATCGCCAGGTTCGCCTTCCATGATGAGTTCCGGCCGGAGCGGGCGGAAAATGGCGGAGTCGTGACTGCTGACGACTACGGCCTGCTTCTGGACGACCCGGAGGGCAGCTCTGAGGAGACGAACGTCTACCGCGACGCGGACGCCGAGGAGGGGGACACCAGCACCTCGGCGGGCCCGGAGGCCACCGAGGGAGATGACTGAGACTGCCTGTTTTGAACTTAGCGAAAATTTATGTTAGGTAGCAGGTACACCCACCCACTGGGAGTTTTCGGGTGTAATGAATTCTGGCCTTGGGCCCGTTTTAAATTCGAACTTGTGATGTATAAACTCTGTGAATGTTTGCACTCTTGCTTTTTTGTCTTTTGAGCCGTTTCCTTGTGCTTTTCCCCTCTCGGGCTCCCCCCCCCCCCCCCGTGAGTCTGATGGCCAAGGCTCTGGTCCGCGACAAGGAGTTCGGCTTTTGAGAGGAGCGCGCCGTACTTAGGTTGTCGAAACGTTGAGCGCAAGCGAAACACCCAATGGGCCGGCTGGCGGCAATCCGGCGTAGCGGGTTGGCGAGCAGCCGGTCGTGCGGCCACTTAAAGAGGCGAGGCCAGGTTGGGTAACCCGGCGGCCCTTGACTTGGTGTTTGTGGTGGGCTGGTGCTCTGTCATAGCGCTTGCCAGCCGACAGCCGGAGCCGGATCTGTGGCTTAGGGCGAAGTGGAAGGCCGCGGCGATCCTAGTGCGTCACGAACTGCTAAGGAAAGGCGGCGGGTGGTGACCAAGCCGGCCAGCCCTCGTGTCGATCGAGTCGGACCGGTGGTCGGGTTTGACGAAGAGGTAAATAATGCATAAATGCGGGAGACACAATAATTCGGTCTGGAAGGGCAGCCCCTGGGTGTCATTCGGGGACTCCATAGTTTTGAAATGATCACAAAAGATAGCGATACATACATGCACACGGCTAACTGTAAAACGGGCGGAGGAGTTCCGCGTTCCACGGCCGGATTGTTTCTTCACCGGCGGTGTCTCTCTTGCGCTTGTTTGACTTGCGGGTGTCGATGAGGTAGTAGGTGTTGCGATCGCACAGGCCTTGCTGACGATGAAGGGGCCCTCCCATGGGAAGGACAGCTTGTGTTAGCCGGTCTGCTCTTGGACGAGTCGGAGGACGATGTCTCCTTCCTGAAAGGCGAGGGGCTTGATCTTCTTGCTGTGGTAGTGGCTCCGGCCTTGCTAATAGATGGCTGAGCGGCTGAGCGCTAGGAGACGTGCTTCTTCGAGTAGGTCGACGCCGTCTTCGCGGGCTTCTTTGGCTTCAGCTTCGGTGTACATCGTGATGCGCGGCGAGTCGAACTCGACGTCGGTCGGGATGACGGCCTCTGCTCCATAGGCGAGGAAGAACGGGGTGAACCCGTTCGACCGGTTCGGTGTTGTTCGGAGACTCCAGAGGACGGCCGACAACTCGTCAAGCCAGTTGCCGGGTGAACGGATGAGTGGCTTGACGAGCCGCGGCTTGATGCCGGATAGGATGAGGCCGTTGGCCCGCTCAACCTGGCCATTGGACTGCGGGTGTGCGATGGAAGCCATGTCGAGACGGATGTCGGAGACGGAGCAGTACTGTGCGAGCGCGCCCTTGGCGAAGTTGGTGTTGTTGTCCGTGATGATGCTGTTCGGCATGCCGTTGCGCACCGCGATGTCCTTGATGAATCGGACGGCCGTTGGCCCGTCCAGCTTCTTGATTGGCCTTGCTTCGATCCATTTGGTGAACTTGTCCACCGCCACCAGCAGATGCGTCATGCCGACTCGGGTGGTCTTGAAGGGTCCCACCATGTCGAGTCCCCAGACTGCAAAGGGCCAGGCGATCGGGATGGTCCGGAGTGCCGACGCCGGCTGGTGGCCGCGCTTGCTGAAGTGCTGGCATCCCTCGCATTTGAGGACGAGTGACTCTGCGTCTTCAAGGGTCGTGGGCCAGTAGAATCCATGGAGGAAAGCCTTGGCCACTAGGGACCGCGAGGCAGCGTGGTGCCCGCACTCGCCCTGGTGTATGTCGAGGAGGATCTCAATGCCCTTGTCTTGCTCGACGCAGCGGTGGAACACGCCGGTGGAGCTGCGCTTGACGAGCTCGTTGTTGATGATGCTGTAGGCGGATGCCCGACGCTGCACTTGTCAGGCTTCGGTCTCGTCCAATGGGAGGACCCCATTCTCCAGAAACTCCAAGACAAGTAGGGCCCACGATGGCGCCGTCACCACAGCGAAGACGGCCACCATGGCGGATTCTGGGGCGGCAGCCCCCGAGTCGGGAATGGCGGCGGCCGGGTTGGCGGCTGCAGTCCCCGGGCAGGGTTCGGCAGTCCCCGGGCCGGGTTGAGGTGCGGCTGGGTCATCTGGGACGTAGATTGACTCGGAGTCCGGAGAGGGCTTGACGGACGGCTTGTGCAGGTGCTCGAGGGAGACACCGGACGAGATGGACTGCCGGGACGAGGCGATCTTGGAGAGCGTGTTGGCTGCCTCATTTTTCGCACGTGGGGCGTGGAGGAACTCATAGCCTGCGAAGAATCCGAATAGCTTCTGGACGAAGAAGCGGTAGCTTGCCATGTTGGGGTCGCTGGCGTCCCACTCGCCGGAGCGCTGCTGCACCACCAGATCCGAGTCGCCATAGCACAGGATGTGCCGGATGCCGAGTTCGTTGGCAAGCCGGAGGCCTTGTACAAGGGCTTCGTACTCGGCGACATTGTTGGAGGCGGCGAAATGGATCTGGAGCGCGTACTTGAGTCGATCGCCCTTCGGGGAGGACAGCACAATGCCGGCCCCGAGGCCGAGTCGCATCTTCGACCCGTCGAAGTGCATGCGCCAGTGCGTCAAGTCCGGCGGCGGCGGCAGGTACTGGGTCTCGGTCCAGTCGATGAGGAAGTCGGCCAGAGCTTGGGACTTGATCGTTGTGCGGGGCTCGTAGAGGATGGTGTGGCCGGCTAGCTCGAGCGCCCACTTGGCGACCTGTCCAGAGGCATCCCGGCACCCGATGATTTCGCCGAGAGGGGCCGTGCTGACCACGGTAACAACGTGCTCTTGGAAGTACTGCTTCAGTTTCTTGGTGGTGAAGTACACACCGTAACACATCTTCTGGTAGTGCGGGTAGTTCTGCTTGGAGGCGGAGAGCACCTCGCTCAGGTAGTAGACAGGGTGCTGGACAGATTGGATCTTGTCCTTCTCTGGTCGCTCGACCACCATCACCGTGCTGACCGACCGCGAGGTCGCGGCGATGTAGAGCAACAGTGGCTCCTTCTTGGCCGGTGCGGCCAGGACTGGTGCGGTGGAGAGCATGTGTTTGAGATCCTGGAAAGCCTCGTCCTCTTGGTTGTTCCATTCGAACGGCGTCGTCTTCTTCATCAGCTGATACAGGGGCAAGGCCCTCTCGCCTAGCCGGCTGAGGAACCGGCCGACCGAGGCCAAGCAGCCAGTGAACTTCTGGACATTGCGCAGTCGAGCCGGCTTGCGCATGCGCTCGATGGCCTTGATCTTCTCCGGGTTTTCCTCAATGCCACGCTCCGAGACGAGGAAGCCGAGTAGCTTTCCGGCCGGGACGCCGAAAACGCATTTCTTTGGGTTAAGTTTGACCTTGTATTCGTGCAGGTTGGCGAAGGTTTCCTTTAGGTCGTCGAGGAGCGTGAGGTGCTGCTTGGTCTTCACCACGATGTCGTCCATGTAGACGTGGATATTGCGGCCGAGTAGCAGCAGCAAGCACTTCTACATGCAACGTTGGAAGGTGGCGTCAGCGTTCTTCAAGCAGAATGACATGGTGATGTAGCAATACGCCCAAAAGGGCATGCTGAAGGACGTTTTCAGGGCGTCGACTGGGTCCAGCTTGATCTGATGATAGCCGGAGTAAGCATCCAGGAAGGACAGGAGCTCACACCCGGCAGTTGAGTCGATGACTTGGTCGATCCGCAGGAGGGCGAACGGGTCTTTGTGGCAGGCCTTGTTCAGGCTAGTGTAGTCGATACACATGCGCCAAGTCTTGTTCTTCTTCAGGACGAGGACTGGGTTGGCTAGCCACTCGGGGTGAAACACTTCCATGATGAAGCCGGCCGCCAAGAGCTTGGCGACCTCTTCACCAATGGTTCTTCTCTTCTCTTTGGAAAAACGTCGCAGGGATTGACAGACAGGCTTGGCGTCCTTGCGGACGTGAAGTTTGTGCTCGGCGTACTTCCTCGGGATACCAGGCATGTCCTTTGGGGTCCATGCGAAAATATCCCGATTCTCAAGGAGGAAGTCGACGAGCTCGCCTTCCTATTTGCTGTTGAGGCAGGTGCCCACGACAACGTACTTGCTGCAGCTGGGGTCTTCCGGGTTCAGCTTCACTTTCTTGGTCTCCTTGGAGGGTTTGAACGAGGCCTCATCGGCCGTCTCCTCGGCCGGGACAGGCGCGGCCGACGCCTCCTGGGCGATGGCGACGACCCGGTCGAGTTGGCGCCGCTCCTCGGCTACAACCAGCTCCTCGGCCAGCTTGGCGCCGTCTTGGGCGCACTCTATGGACTTGCGGTAGTCGCCGGTGATGGTGATGAGGCCCCTCGGACCCGGCAGCTTCAGCTTCAGGTAGGCTTAGTGAGGAACCTCCATGAATTTGGCGAGCCCGGGCCGGCCCATCAGCACGTGGTACGCACTGTTCAGGTCCACCACCTCGAACCAGAGCGGCTCGCGTCGGAAGTGGGTGATGTTGCCGAACAGGACGTCGAGCCGGATCCGGCCGATCGGAGATCAGGAGAGGCCAGGGACGATGCCGTGGAAGATCGTCCGGGTCGGCTCCAGGTCTTTGGCCTCGAGGCCGAGCTTGGTCATGGTGTCGCGGTAAGAGGATGTTGATGCTGCTGCCGTCGTCAATGAGAACCTGGGAGAACTTGCACGTGCGCCGAGGTGCGACGGTGGTAGGGTTGAGGATGAGGGCGTAACCACCCGGGTTCGGCATGACGGCCGGGTGGTCCTCCCGAGTCCAGGTGACCGGGCGCTCCGACCAGTGCATATACTCCGGCTTGGGCGGGATGACCGTGTTCACCTCCTGCCGAAGGAGGCGCTCGTTGCGTTTGTCATCGCCGAGGCTGGTGAAGACGACGTAGGTCACATTTTGGGCCGGGTAGACATCGTCGTGCATCGCGCCGCCAGCTGGTGGCGGCGGTGGAGGCGGAGGCGGCTGCCCTGCTCCCGGGGCCGGGGCCGGAGGAGGTGGGATGTCGCCCCTCATGATGCGCTTGGTGATGGCGCACTGCCGAAGCGTGTGCGTGGACGGCCTCGCACAGCTGTGGTGCTTGCAGGGAGCGTCGAGCATCTCCTCGAAGCTCATGGTGGGTTGCCCTGTCGTCTTGCCGGTCTGCCGACACTTGGCGGCCGGGTCGGTCGCGGGCGCCTGCTCGGTGGCCGCTACGAGCCAGCTGTCGTAGCGCGGGGCTGGCTGGTCGGCCTTGCGCTTGTTGTTCTGCTAGTTGTGCTGCTGCCGGCTTCCTTCGCCGGCCGACTTCGGAGGGGGAACCGGCTTTGCTTTGCCGGCTTCATCCAGCGCCACCTGGATCTTCATGGCGGAGTAGGTGTTGGCGTACTTGTCCGCCATAACCATGAGCGTGGCCATAGTGGCCGGCTCGGAGCGCAAGAGCTTGTGCTTGAGGAGGGTGCCATCCCGGCACCCATTGACTAAGTACTGAATCGCTTGGACTTCGTGGACACCCTCGCAGCTGTTCCAGAGCTCGGTCCAACGTGCGAGGTACTCGCAGCCGTTTTCCGCCGGCCCCTGCACGCACGTGGCGAGCTGACTAGGGCGGCCGGGTCGCTTGTAAGTGTCGGTGAAGTTGCGCACGAAGGCCTGCTTGAAGTCGACCCACGCGTTGATGCTGCCCACCGGCAGACTCTTCCACCAGGTGCGGGCCGACCCTTGGAGCATGAGAGGCGCGTAGCGCACGGCGAGGCGGTGGTTACCGCCGGCGATGCTGATGACGGTGGTGTAGTCGGTGAGCCAGTCCTCCGGCTTCACGATGCCGTTGTACTTGGGGTGTCGTGGGGGAGCGTGAACCCTTTGGTGAAGGGCTCGTCCCAGATGCGTGGCCCGAAGCACGCCGGCCCAACGGGACCGCTCTCCTCCAGCTCCTGGGAGAGGGCGAGTCGGTCGAGGCGGTGGCGAGCGTCGGTGTCGTCGATGGCGCGCGGGCCCAGCCGGTCAGTGACCACGCCACGGGGAGCCGGGTCGACCGCATTCGGATGTCGGCCGGATTGGAGCAGGGGGTCGAGTCGGCGTCGGACCTCCGAGTCCGGCTCGTCGCCCAAGCCGCCGGCGGTCGTCGGGACGGGGTTGCGCCGGGTCCGGGTGCAGCCGGAGTGCGACTCGCCGGGTGGTGAGGACGCCGTGTTCTGGTCGTCACCGGGTCTGGCGATGCGGGTGGAGCCGGACCCTCCGGCTTCGCTAGCTGGTTGAGGCGGTCTTGTTGCGCGTTGGCCGCAGCAAGGAGGTCGTTCACCCTTTTGAGGCGGTCATGCAACTCTTCGCCTACAAGCTGATCCAGGCCGACAGCGCCTGCCTGGGCGGCACACATGTTCTTCACAGGAGTCTCGTAAACGGGAGGGAAGGCGCCGAAGGCGCGCCCGATCGCGCCGCCCCGGGCCCGCACGCCGGCGACCCGGCTTGGCTCGGGCGCATCCGGCATGAAGCCGTAGGCGGTGTTACGCTCCAGCTGAGCGGAGTCGAGGCGGCGCTGCGTGGCGGCGAGCGTCTCGGTGAGGTCCAGGAGGCACTGGCGGTCCTCGTCGAGATGAGTCCGGGCCTCGGCGATGTTGGAGGCGTCGATGTCGGTGCCGATGGGGACGTGAAGGCTCTGCATCATGGCGCGCAGCGGGTTGGGCGAGCTGGCCTGCTCCGCTGCGGCCCTGGATTCAACGAACTTCCTTGCCGCGCTGGACGAGGAAGCGGCGCTGGTGTCAGTGACGAAGACCTCCACGCAGAGGTCCATTGCCCCGACGGGAGTGCCGCCGCTGAGGGAAAAAGGGGGGGGGGGTCAGAAAAGTCAAGTACCTTGTTGGGGTACTCATCGGCCGCAGGCGCGTCTGAGATGCACAGCGCGGCGAAGGAGGCGGTGAGTGCGTCGATGACATCGTCCGGCAGCGTGATGGGCTCATCGGAGTCGGAGAGGAGCCCCGTCTGAAGCATGCTCCCGGCCAGGACCTCGAGCTGCCCCACGGTGGGCGCCAACTGCCGTGGTGGGCGCACGGCAGATGCCAAGGGATGGCTAAACATATGAGGAGGCTCGAGGGCACTGGTGGGCTCCAGAGGCGAGGTCGGCATGAGCGAGCGCAGGACGCAAGACATACCCAGGTTCGGGGCTCTCTGGAGAGATAACACCCTTGTTCTGCCGAGTGTAGTTGATGCGTATCAGTACAGAGTTGCTCCTAGAGCCGTATGGAGGAAGAAGGAGGACAGGCCAGGGCTCAGGCTGCTCCCTCTCCTCGGGTGTGGCTTGCTAGGTGTGTGTGAGTAAGGGAGTGAGTGATCGGTCGCCACTGTCGTGCCCGTATGCATGAGGGCTCCTGGGGGGTTTTATAGGTCAACCCCCCAGGGATACAATGGTAATGTTACAAGGCCGTGGGGCCGGGTTGTCATTGTCCGGGAAGCCGGCGCTGGGACCCGCCGGGGGTCAGGGCTCGCCGGGTTCTCCGGGTGCAGGGGCCCGCCGGGTACGGCGGCACTGTTGGCCATCTTGTCGATCGTCAAGGAGTGGCCGGGTTGAGTCCGCTACAGTGGCGCTCCATCAGGTCGCCGCTTGCTGGCGTCATTGGTGATGATGGTTGCACTGTTGCCACGTCGGCCCTGGTCAACGGGTAGGTGGGGCACTGTTGCCACGCCCCGGCTGACCTGAGGCATGGGCGGGGTACTGTTGCCACCGTCATCGGTAGGTGGAATCTCGTCCCGTCGTACGGCTGGGATGGGACGGGAGCTGACCCGTGGTCGGGTTGGAGAACACGTCAGGGGTGGAGTTGGCTTGTTGGGGAAGTCTTGGTGTGCCGGGCTCGGCTGTCTTGAGCTGGTTGTTGGGGCCGAGTCGAGGAGTCCGGCCGGGTTGGAGGACTTGGCCGGGTCGAGCGATCAGGCCAAGCGCGAGCCGGCTCGAGGGGCGTTGCTGGCCCCGTCGTTTTCGAAAAGGATCCGGGTTCCGTTGCCTGCCTGGGGTTCATCCCCCCGACAATATGTATTGGATTTCATTAAAACATGGCCTACTTGCAAGATCAACAAAGCAGAACATACTAAATATCCAAGGTTATTCCAGCCACTCCAAATACCTAAGTTTGCTTGTACACATGTTAGCATGGATTTTGTGCAGGGTTTAACTGCTTCAATTTTTTTTTTTTTAAACATGTTAGTTGTGGTGGACAGGTTCACCATATACATAACTTTATTTGTATAAACCACCCAATAATTATACAAACTACTGCTAAAGCTTTCACTGGGAATATTTTCAAGCTGCATGGTCTTCCAACTGTGATTGTAATTGATAGGGATATAATCTTCACATGCCATCTTTGGCCAGAAAATTTTGAGTTAACCTACACTTTAGTGAACAAAACCAATATTCTCAGATTTAAATTAAGAAATGTAAACTTTCTATTGTAGGGTATACTCTATCCAGACCATATGTGAATGAATTTTGTGGAAGTCCGCAAGACATGAGATTTCCTACATGGTGCGCTTGCAACGACAGAGAATTATTTCCAAAGAATATAACAGACTAATCAACATGAAGCCTCATGATTATCATGTTCTTATAACACACATGCTCCCAGTCATAATCAAGAATATCTTGCCACCCAATGTTCGACAAATACTATCCTAGTCGTGTGATTTTTATAACATCATTTATCGCAAGGTGATCAATCCAAACGTGTTGCAGGACCTACAACTAGATATGGTGAGAGTATATGCAATCTTTATAGGAATTCTGGGAGCATTGTGTTGGGAGACAAGCACACCCGGAAAGAGGGGAAGCATCGTTGAATGTGGCTGAAAAGGTCGTTGAGTTCTGCTGATAGGAGAACCTCAATATGTCCATGAGGTTAAATTTCATGGTTTTGCAATCGGAGTGATCAAGATCACTGCAAGTTCAACAAATTTGAGCAAACCCTTCTACCATCTTATCTTGAAAGATATGTAGTCATTAGTTCATAATATGCAATAACACCTATAACGTTTGCATGCACAACATCAAGCAAGCCAATCTGTTGTGAAACCGCACAATTCCTTGTTCTGCCGCTGGTTCATTGAATGCCTATGTGATGCCCTCAAACTAGCCACGGCCGGAGACGAGGGTGTCCTAATCCAAACAATGTTCGCCGTCGTGGAAATATAGTCAACCGAAAAATAAAAAAAGATGTTGCAATGACGATGGTACAAAATTGTAGCGTGGCTACTATTACGATTTGTCAGCTCAAAATAAAAATCCACAGCGCTAGTCTCGTGAACTCATACTAATGACAAAGAATAAGAAGCCATGAAAACAACCTAAACATGAGATTTACAGAAGTCGATCACCGATCGATGGTACAAAATTGCAACGTGTCTACAATGGTTAGTGTTTGTCAGCTCAAAATGAAAATCCACAGCGTTAGTGTCTCTTAGATGTTGACAAACGGTGCGCCCGTGATGAACTCGGTGGCAGCGAGGGCGACAAGGCCGAGCATAGCGAAACGGCCATTCCAGAGCTCGGCGTCGGCGCTCCAGACGCCGCTGGACTTGCTCTCCACGCTCTGGCCCTGCAGCAGCGGCACCAGCGACGCCACGGAGAAAACCCCCGCGGTCACCAGGAACCAGCCAAGCCCAGCGCCGCTGCCGGCCTGGTCGAGGAGCCCACCACCGCGCGCCGCCTCAACGGACAGCGCCGTCACGAATCCCACCATGGCCAGCCGGCCGTTGATGCGCTCCGGCGCCGGGCCGCTGAAGGCCAGCGCGTCCCAGACCGAGGGGTTGGCCTTCTTGGTCATGGGCTTGGGTGCCGCCGGGATCGGGGTCGGGGCAGGGCTCGTGCGTGGGGAGGAGGAGGTCGACGCGCTCGTCGTCTCCTTGGCTGAGTCCATATCAGGCTGCGCATACACAAACAATTTTACATTGAGATCGAGTCTTGAAGTAACGCTAGCCAGCCAGCGCATCCGAAACAGTTGAGCATGAGACGTGAAAGCTCACCTCGGCCTGGGCCCTGACGACGAGGGCTCGCCGGCGCGGTGCCACCACCGGAGGACGGGCGGCAGACCGGCCAACGACGGCGAAGGAGCTCAAAGCCACCATGGTCGCCATTACTCAAGGCAGAGAAATGCTAGCGCAGGAAGAGAACTAGAGAAGGTGCTGCTGGCTAGATCGATGGTGATGACACTTGGCTGATGTTGTGTTGCTGTCGCAAACTCCTTTTTACCGAAGGCGGGATGTACCGGAGCGGCATCCACCCTCCACATGCTTTATGATCTGTGCATAAGTAGGACCCGTCCATATGTATAATCATGTATTGAGACATATGACCTTTTGTATATAGTCAAATCAACGTCAGACTAGTAAGGACCATGTCCAGGAGAGGCATTACTTTTTGCAGTGGATTGTAAGCATACATGCAGTATCTCTCCTCTCTCTCAAACAAATCCATGCATTTTATTTTTGGTTATATTTTTAGATGACCTATATTTTTTACAGCTTTGTATTATTATTTAAAATTTTCATATATTCAAATTCTTGAACATAAGATCTTTATAACGATACCAGTCTTGAATATATCTAAACTAGTTTAACTTTTACTATTTCAATCATATCAAAATATTAATTTCACTCATTTCAAATTACAATTATCGAAATGATTGAAATCAGTTATTGAAATGATTGAAACACTTTTCCGAATATAGTTTTCTTTGTGAGTTTCATATTCTAGCTTGTGAAATTGTTTCTTCAATGGAGTAACTGTGATGTGTTTTACTGAAACTAGTGAAATTTATCTTTTGTAAAAAGTGTAATCAGTTTTTTGAAAGAAGTGAAATATATTATTTCAATTGAGCGACTGTAGTGTGTTTTCTGAACGAGTGAAATGGGTTATTTGAAAAAAGTGAAATATATCTTTTTGGTGTGAAACAACTTTTTCATCGTGTGATACTGATATTTCTGCTGAGTGAAATATGTTTCAATATTGTTTTCATAAATACGAAGTGAAATTAGTTTCTCATATATTTTTTGTAATGAGTGAAATCAGTTTTCTGAAACTAGTGAAATGGGTGAAATCTATATTTTGTAAATGAGTGCAGTGTGTTTTCTGAAATAAGTTATTTGAATAAAAGTGAAATAAAACCATTTTTTGTTGTGAAACTAATTTTTCAGTGTTTGAAACTGATATTTTTATGAGCGGAATAAATTTCAATATATTTCTTAAATTTGCAGTGAAATTAGTATTGCAAATGAGAGTAATGTGTTTTCTGAAATGTGTGAAATCTATTTTGAAACGAGTGAAATGATTTTTTAACTTCTATTAGCGAAACAGTCAAAAGCACTTTTATGAAACAGAGGATCAATCTTATGTTTTATGAGAGCGATATTAAAAGATAATTAAAATATAAAAATAAGAAATTAGTGAAATAGGTTTATTTAAAATATGTGAAATTGAGTATTTCAAACACGTCTAAGTTGCAGTCAAACACGTCTAAATTGAATATATTAAACTTCTATTTTACTACTATATCAAATATATCTATGTCTTTGTGAGTTTCATATTCCAGTTTGTGAAAATAAGCGAAACACTAGAAAAAACTTTTATGAAATAGTGAAACAATTTAGTGTTTTATGAAAGTGATTTCAGAGATAATTGAAACATATAATATAAAATATATTTCAAAAATATCCAAAATTGATCTTGTTCTGTAGATCTTGTCACCACAAATTTAAATATACAAAAAAAATTCAATAATGGACATTTGGTTCAAAAGATATAAGTTATTGAAAATATGAGGATGAAAATAAAATGCATGTCATATGTATCCCGTGAGTGAATGCATGCATGCATTCACCATTGTCTCTACTCTAACTCTCTCTCTTTTATAAAAGCTGACAATATCTGACACCAGTACATGTATTCCTATGTGTAGTCTAATATCTGAAAAAAGAATATAAAACCTGCACTGATCTTGATGAAAATGACGAAGGGTGGATCAAGCACCGGTACATCCCGGCTCCGGTAAAAAAACTTAGTCAGTGTTGCTGTGTCAATTGGGAGCGAGCAGGCGCGCATTTTATAGCGGCCCTGAGGGCCTCGCCGGTGGACGCGGCCGTGGCCACGTCCACGAGGTGATAGAGCTGTACGTGGAGGGAGGGAGGCGGCCGGCTCACGTCGACGTGGACACTGAAGGCCCCATAACCCGCTCTCGCCAAAAAGTGCACGAGACTAGAGAACCAGCATGTACTGATAAAAATTCCTCTTACAGCAGCTACAACCGCAAGGTTGCAAATCTGGCTCCTCAAACATCTGCAAACGCATCCGGACGTGCCCATGGATAATGATCAAGCAGACCAAAAAATTAACCATTTGCAATCACATACCCTATTTTTGAAACACCTATTACATGCAGCGCCATGCACGATGATCATCCCGTCCATGTTGGATCAGCTGGGCTGTCAAAACACACCGAAAATTGCTCATAGTTAAGATTTTCACGCCCGTATTAGTCCCACCTGACCGCGTGACGAACTAGTCGACCGGCTTAAATAGTCAGGTCGTGCAGAAGCGATAAGTTTCTGACATTATTGGAACCTTTGTAAAGAAGATAGACTGTTACTAAGACTCCACCCCCCCCCCCCCCCCCTCGAAAAAAAGTCCACAGTAAGCCATATTTGCTTTAGGATGGGCAAGTCTCATTTAAGAATGGGGAAGCTATAGAGCTCCCATGGCCATTGGCACAGCCGCCTATCAGCCCAGTCCCACTCCACCACCCATAGCGTCCCCTCCCGAACTTCAGCAAGATTTGATGAATTTTTTTCTTCATTTTTCCGTCTTCCCTGTCATCTCCGACGATGGTGGCCCAGCCCTCCTCCTCGTCCCCGTCCACGAGCAAAGCACAACCGCACGCGGAGGAGCACTTACAGGGCAAAAAGTTCACGTAAAGGAGAAACCGACAAAGAGAAACATTGTCGCCAGGCCAGCCACCATCACCGATTTCAATGAATCGTTGCGTTCCGAACCGCGTTATCGTGCCACTAGGAGAAGGACGATGAGAAGAACCATTTAGACAAAGAAGTGCCCAAAACCGTGGCCCATGGAGAACAAATTTTGCCTACATCCACTCCTTCATCACATGCATATATTGCGCTGAGGAACTATCAAATTGCTTTTGCAGATCATCTATCTTAGATCGTAGCTAGCTCATGTACATCATCTAGTGATGAGAAGGCATCCAGGAGGCCGGTCGGCCACAGAAGCCAGGGGTAGACGTCACGGTCGTAAACAAGTTGCTCGATCAAATGCCTTGAAGGAATAGGCATGTGTGTGTGAGAGAGAGTAGTGTTAATGTAGGGTGAGCCCACGTCCAACTTAACGGTCAAACAAACGGTATTTGACTGTTTTATGCCACATCAACACTTACTACGAGCCCTTTCTGTTGGAAACATGTTTAATTCACTCCAAACGGCTCACTAGTGTTAGCTGTCAAAAATTATGCTGAAATAGATACAATTTTGTAGCGGTAGAGTAAAGTGGTTGCGAGTTAAAAGGCTAGACATAGATGTGATGGTTTTATGATATTCATCCTTTTTTTAGGAAATACCATCATGGCGGTATATATTAACTTGGCATAACAATTACAGGAATTAAGAAGCTAGAGGGTCTCCATGACTCCATCCCATGATCCTCACCATGCTTAGCTAAAGCACGTGCTGCTCTTTTAGCCTCTCTAAGACGATGCTTAAATATCTCACGTGTGAAATTGATAGATAGATACAAGTACTCGTGATTGCCGTACTGGTGGTGACGGTGCACCGATGACGAACGTGAACATTGCGTAAGTAGGCCGATCGACTGAGTCACACGCTGTGCACGCACGCGCGTATGTGTAGCCTCATACGGCTTCCTATATCCATGAGAGCAATATATTACGCGTAGAAGCTGTGTAGTCCGTGTCCGAACCTGATTAGTGTCCCTTCACGAGTCGTGTAGCGTTAGCGTGCTGGCCGTCTATATATACAGTACATAGCCATACCCATACGGCTGTGAGAAATAAAGCAAAAGCAATCCTCTCTCCGGCCGTCTAGCTATTTTAGCTGCCGAGCAGTCGATCAAGCGAAGCTTGCGCTGTTGATTGCTCGGTGGGTCGTGTACCTCGGAGAAATTATGGGGTGGTCGTCTTCAACACCGCAATACGTGTGCGTGGCTGCCCTAGATGACGCGGTCACGGGCACACCGGCGGCGCGTAAGAATCAGAGAACGGCAGCCGCTAACGGCGACTCAAGCTCCCCCGCAAGCAGCGGCCGGTTCCAGCGGCTTGAGGTGCTCGGCGCAGGAACATTCGGCGTCGTCTACCGGGCGAGGGACCGCCGCACGGGTGAGATCGTGGCGGTGAAGTGCCTCCGCGCGAGCGACGGCGACGATGACGGCCAGCGCTACCTCTCCGACTTCGCCAGCGAGGTCAGTGCTCTCGAGGCGTGCAGCGGCCACCCATCCATCGTGCAGCCACGCGCCTCCGGCCAACTTGACAGCGGCGCTTTCCTCGCCATGGAGTTTGTGGGGCCGACTCTCAGGCACGTCATGAAGCATGTCCGCTTTGGGAGGAGGCACACCGAGCTGGAGGTTCGCCTTCTCATGAGACAGCTTCTCGCCGGCGAGAGGAGGATGAATCGTCTCCGCCTCATGCACCGGGACCTCAAGCCGGAGAACGTGCTTGTTGACAGCCACGGGAGCCTCAAGATCTGCGACCTCGGGCTATCGTGCAGCATGGCCGACGGGCCGCCCTACTCTAACCCTATTGGGACACGGGGATATCGCGCGCCAGAAATCCTGCTCGGGTCCACAGATTACGACGAGCGTGTCGACTCATGGGCACTCGGTGTCATGATGGCCGAGCTCCTCGCCGGCCAGCACCCTTTCCATGGGAGGTCGGACATGGATCACCTCAGCGAAATCTTGGCCCTTCTTGGCACGGCAGACATCAAGGAGTGGTCGGGCTACGATGGGCGGCGGCTACCTAGTGGATGCCAACTAGGAAGCTTTCTGCACAACAAGTTCCCATGTCCACCCAAGACCAGGATCAAAGGCCCCCCAACACTGTCAGAGGCTGGGTTCGAGGTCTTGAGCGGTCTTCTACGATGCAACCCGGAGAAGAGGCTAACGGCGGAACAAGCGCTCAAGCATCGGTGGTTCAAGCTAGGAAGCCAACCCTAGAGCTACAAGGAGTTGATCGATTAGCATGCATAATCGCATCTAATCTTGTGAAATTAGAAATACAAACATTATACATGAATTTACCGAATGTGTATGGTCGAGATGTGAGATAAGTAAGCAGGAGTTTTTTTGTATGGATCACCACCACATACATAAAATATTTTGCAATGACGCCACATGGGCTCGGCCCGAGTTTGCGTCGGCTCGGAGCAAGTCAGGCTCGGCCCGTAACACAAAAAGGCCGAGCCGAGCTGCACAATAGGGCTCGTTTTCACCTCGAGCCGAGCCAGGCTCGACTCGGGCTGACTTCATGAGCCCAAAGCTCGCACGGCAGAGCAGCCCAGCGCAGCCTTTAGCAAACAGCCCAACACGCTATCTCACGCAGCCCATAGCCAGCACGCTGCCTTGGCCCAGTTTGCACATCTCCACGCCCACACGATACGAGAAAGAGAGCGAGACGCCATAGCAGCTTCCGTAGGGTTTCGTCGCCGCCGCCGCCAGCAGCATGCCAGAGGCCGACGCCGCTCACCGCCGCCCACCTTCCTCCTCCACCTCGTCGACGTTCTCTTCCTGCTCGCCACCGCGGCCGGTAGAGTCGACAACTTCCTTCTTCGCGGCGCTCAGCGTCTGGCGCCGCCGCCGTCTTCCTCGCTTGCCGTCGGCGACCTTTGCTTGCCGCCTGTCTTCTTCTCGGCGACGACGTGTTCACGAGGAGCGTCGCGCTGTCTTCCTCGCGAGCGGTCGGCAACCACCCAGCTTCATCAGAGCGCCGCCGCCGTCTTCCTCGCCTCCGTCGACGACCACCCATGTGGAGGCCCACATGGCAGTGACTTGAGTACGCAGGCTTGGCGAGCCTGCCAAGCTGCACCGAGCTAGGGCAAAGCCCGGGCCGAGCTCCATTTTGTGGCTCGTCGGAGCATTGAGCTCGGCTCGGCTCGCCCGAGGAACGGCGAGCTTCAGGCAGGCTCGGCCCGAGCTCGGCTCGAGTTGGCTCGCGTCCAGGAGGAGCTGAGTTCATGTCAGGCTGCGCACACACAAACATTTTTACATTGACATCGAGTCTTGAACTAATACTACTAGCCAGCCAGCATCCGAAACAGTTGAGCGCGAGACGTGAAAGCTCACCTCGGCCTGGGCCCTGACGACGAGGGCGCGCCGGCGCGGTGCCACCACTGGAGAACGGGCGCTGGACCGGCCAACGACGGCGAAGGAGCTCAAAGCCACCATGGTCGCCATTACGCAAGGCAGAGAAGAGCTAGCGCAGGAAGAGAACTAAAGAAGGTGCTGCTGGCTAGATCGATGGTGATGGCACTTGGCTGATGTTGTGTTGTTGCGTCTATTGTGAGCGAGCAGGCGACGCATTTTATAGCGGCCGTGAGGGCCTCGCCGGTGTACGCGGCCGTGGCCACGTGAACGAGGTGATAGAGCTGTACGTGGAGGGAGGGAGGCGGCCGGCACACGTCGACGTGGACACCGAAGGCGCCCCATAACCCGCACCATGTACTGACAAAAATGTTCCTCTTAACTTGGCCTTCTTTGATTTAGAGAAATCTTGTAAGAATTTTATAAGATAGGATTTCTATAGAAAAATTTCCTTTGAAGCCCTTTAATTTATAGGAATGGAATCCTATTCCTATGGAGGAATTCTTCCTATCTTTCACATTTCATAGGAAAATAAACATTAGCTTAAACTCAATGGAAAAAATCCTATGATGTGAATCAAAGGGCATCTCCTTTCCTATTCCTACTCATAGGATTTGAGATACATGTCATCTCATTTTCTATGACTTTCCTATTCCTATGATTTCCCTATCCTATGAATCAAAGGAGGCCTACGCTTTACAAAATCTGACTCTGAGCGAATATTCATTTCCCGTGCTCGGCTGCTCCCGGTGAACAGTAAACTCAAAAAAATTACTAAAAAATTCAAAAAACTATGAAATATTTTTACATGAAAGATGTTTGAGTGTGTGATGTCCTTGCCAAATTTTATCGTATTTGAACATCTGAGGAGCTTGTGGCAAAAGAGATAAAATCTGTTCGAACAATAAATTTTCTCACATATCCCAATTTTGCTTTTTTCTTCTTCTTCTGTGAGCTACTCAGATGTCCAAACACGACGGAATTTGGCACGAACATCATGCACTGAAGCATCTTTCATAAAAAAAACCAGTAAAAAATGATTTTGATTTTTACTATTTTTTAGTGAATTTACTGTTGTGCACGGGATCATCTAAGCCCGGGAGCCAAAACGCCGCTTTTGACTATGAGTGTCTTTATGGCATCTCTACTGCATCCTTCAAAAGCTGAATATGAGGGAAAACCTTTTGATTGGGGAATTATCGCCTAACTAGCTCATTTATCGTTTTATTTAGTTCTTCAAATTTAGTCCCCCCCCCCCCACCTCCCAAAAAAATCCACACTAAACCATGTTTGCTCCAGGATGGGCAGGTCTCATTAAGAATGTGGAAGGTATAGAGCTCCCATGGCCACTCGAGCAGCCGTGCACCATGCTGCCTACCAACCTAGTCCCACTCCGCCACCCGTAACGCCCCCTCCCCAACTTCGGCAAGATTCTGATGAATTTTTTTTCTTCATTTTGCCGGCTTCACCGTCATCTCCGACAATGGTGGCCCAGCCCTCCTCCTTGTCCCCGTCCACGAGCAAAGCACAACTGCACGCGGAGGAGCACTTATAGGGCAAAAGGTTCACGTAAAGGAGAAACCGACAGAGAGAAACATGGTCGCCAGCCAACATCATCGATTCCGATGAATCGTTGCGTTCCGACCCACGTTATTGTGCCACTAGGAGAAGGAAGATGAGAAGAACCATTTAGACAAAGAAGTGTCCAAAACCGTGGAGGACAAATTTTGCCTGCATGCATCCACTCCTTTGTCACATGCATACATTGCGCACGGTGAGGAACTATCAAATTGCTTTTGCGGATCATCTATCCTATATCGTAGCTAGCTCATGGACATCATCTAGTGACAAGAAGGCATCCAGGAGGTCGTCCGCAGAAGCCAGGGGTCGACGCCGCAGTCGCACACAAAGTTGATCGATCAAATGGGAATAGGCATGTGTGAGAGAGAGTAGCGTTAACGTTGACGAGTGGCTGAGGGAGTCCTGGATTTGGGGGTCCTCAGGTGTCCGGCCTATTCGATATAGGTCGGACTGATGGGCCGTGAAGATAAAGCAGGAGACTGGTCCCCGTGTCCGAGTAGGACTCCTATATGTGTGGACGGCAAGATTAGTGTCCGGATGTACTATTTCCTCCTCCTGTAAACCGACTCTGTACAACCCTAGGTCCCTCCAGTGTATATATAAACCGGAGGGTTTAGTCCGTGGAGGCCATCAGAACAATAATAGGCTAGACAGCTAGGGTTTAGCCATTACGATCTCGAGGTAGATCAACTCTTGTAACCCCTATACTCATCAAATACAATCAAGCAGGACGTAGGGTTTTACCTCCTTTAAGAGGGCCCGAACCTGGGTAAAAATCATGTCCCCATTGTCCTCTATTACCATTGATCCTAGACTCACAGCTTGGGCCCCCCTACCCGAGATCTGTCGGTTTTGACACTGACATTGGTGCTTTCATTGAGAGCTCCGCTGTGTAGTCACGAAAAGCGATCCATGGCTCGCCTCGTCATCAACAACGATATCACCTCTGGAAGGAGCCTAACTTCGGGACATGTCCTCCAGCTCGACGGTTTCACCGTGGGTGCCCGCATGGCCATCAAGCCGGCAGCGTCCCCCGCGATCGCTAAACATCGCCACCGCGCATTGGCCTCGAATACTCCAAAAAGATGGATCCGGCGGACATCTCGTCCTTAAATGAGCTGCTAGATCGCATCGCCGCCCTAGGGCTTTCGACAGACTATGATCGGATCGGGCTTAAACCTGACCAGAGGGAGATAAACCTCCCGCCGATCACTCACCTGGTTTCGGTCGTCGAGGAACAAGCCGAAAACACCTCTTCTCCTAAATTAAAAACCTGCTATGTTCAGGTCCCCGAACACCTTGAGCCGGATACTCTTCCTTTGGACGAGACTTCACGTCCTCCAAACTCAGGGCCAGACTTAGGGTCCGGGGAGCACTTGACTCACCCCAGATCTGAACCAGTAACCTCGGAGATTCTACAAGCTCCGGACAGAATTGTGGGCCAGGATCCAAGTTTTAACCCACCCACCCACCACAGTCAATACTCTCCAAGTAATTCAGGCCCTCCAGACATATATGACCTGATGTATGTATGGCAGCAACCTCAGGAAACAGTCCATCACTTTTGGGCCAGGTCCTTACTTGTCAAAAACAAGATTAAAGATTGTTGCGACGATGATGCAGTCTCGATCTTTCGTCGCAATGCTACCAACGAAGGAATTCGAAATACCCTCGACCGTCGTCGCATACAGAGTTTCGCGGAGTTATCGCACATAGTATGCAAGTACTGCGCGATGGAAAGCAGATGGAAGGCCCAAAAGACCCAACTGGAACCTGCTGCCTTTAAGCAGTGCACTGCCCGGGCAAAACGGATACACCCTTACGAGGCATCCGAGCATAAGCCCGTTGGCAAGAAAAACAAACCCTTTATGGGATACAGGTCCGTTCTTGACGAACTCCTCAACAAGCTCTGTCCGATACATGCGACGCCAAACACAGACCCAACTCACAGCCTCCGTACATGTTAGGTACTCCGGCAAGTGGCAAGGCCATCCTCACCACTACCACTCCAGAGAAGCACTCTCCATAGGATGACGATTTTAACGTCCTTATGATCTATGGAACGACCACTCCAGAGAAGCACTCTCCAGAGACCTTCTCTTCAAATAATCGGCGCAAGAGGGCACTTCGCGACCTCGTCGAAGTCCACCAAGTAACCGCAGTGAGCCCATGGAATGACGCTGCAATAACCTTTACCGCCTACGACGAACCAAAGGCCCGACCAATCCGAGCACCCACCGCATTAGTTCTAAACCCAATTGTGGACGGCTTTTGACTTACCAAAGTGCTCATGGACGGCGGTAGTGGGCTTAACCTCATCTAGGAAGACACGCTCTACAAAATGCAGGTCGATAGAACACACATCGAGCAAAGCAGTACTACCTTTCGAGGCATCATCTCCAGTCGAGAAGCACGATGTTCGGGGAGAAATAAACTTGACGTAGTATTCGGCACGCCCGAAAATTACAGGTTGGAGGAGTTTCTCTTTCACATTGCTCCTTTCAATAGCGGATATCACGCCATCCTAGGGCGGGGCGCCTTTTCACGTTTCCAAGCCGTACCTCATTATGGGTACATGAGGCTTAATATGCCAGGGCCCAATGGAATAATCACAGTTACATGTGATCCGGATAAATCACTCCGCGCCGAAAACAAAACCGCATCCGTGGCCCTTGAGGCACTATCCGAAGCCCTTGCGGCCGAAGAACTAACCACCCTACGATCCACGGTGGACAAGGATGATGTGATTCTCGATAAGAGACCTAAATCCACCTCCTTCAAGCCAGTAGATGAAATAGTTAAATTTCAAGTGCATCCGATGGATCCTAATAAAACAGCGTCCATTGGAGCACAGCTGGATCCGACGGTAGACGCCGCCCTACACGCG
This sequence comes from Aegilops bicornis, assembly GCA_021605145.1. NCBI lineage: Eukaryota > Viridiplantae > Streptophyta > Magnoliopsida > Poales > Poaceae > Aegilops > Aegilops bicornis. The sequence continues at coordinate 576,729,097 of CM038669.1, forward strand.
TTCCTACGTGAAAAATAGGATATCTTTGCCTGGCATCCTTCGGACATGCCCGGGATCCCACGCAGACTGGCCGAACACAGCCGCAACATAATCAAGGGGTTCAAGCCAGTCAAGCAAACACTGCGGCGATTTTCCGAACCCAAACGACAGGCCATGGGGGAGGAGCTATGCAAGCTACTCGAGGCCGGGTTCATCAGACAAATCAAACACCCGGATTGGCTAGCCAACTTGGTCATGGTGCCGAAGAAGGATAAATGTTGGCGCATTTGTGTTGATTTCAAAGACCTCAATAAGGCTTGCCCCAAAGACCATTTCCCGTTGCCCCACATTAACCAAATTATTGATGCGACCGCCGGACACGACTCATTGTGTTTCCTCGATGCTTACTCTGGATATCATCATATTAAAATGAAGGAGCCCGACCAGGCTGCAACGGCGTTCATTACCCTGTATGGGCCTTTCTGTTTCAACACTATGCCCTTTGGACTCAAAAACGCTGGTGCCACTTACCAACGCATGATTAAAACATGCTTGGAAAAACAAATCGGCAAGACAGTTGAAGCATATGTGGACGATGTGGTCATTAAGGCTAAACACGTCGACACATTGGTGGATGATCTCCACCTCACATTTGACAACCTCCGAACATACGACATATGGCTCAATCCGGAAAAATGCGTCTTCGGCGTTCCAGCCGGAAAGCTACTAGGGTTCATTGTCTCTCATAGAGGAATTGAAGCAAACCCAGCTAAAATCCAAGCCTTCTCGCAATTGGCTACACCAACAGACTTAAAGCAGGTCCAAAAACTAGCAGGGGGCGTGGCGGCTCTGAGCCGCTTTATCTCCACATTCGGAGAAAAAGCATTACCACTCTACAGACTACTTAGACGCACCGACAACTTCAAATGGACGGATGCGGCCACAGCCGGATTGGAAGAAATAAAAACCTTACTAGCAGGCAACCCAATCCTAGCCGCCCCAAGTGTTGGCGAGCCTATGTTGCTTTACATATCCGCAACTCACCAGGTTGTGAGTGTTGTACTCGTCGTCGAGCGAGGGGAAGAGGGACATAAATTCCCCATCCAAAAACCAGTGTATTATGTATAGCAGGTCCTCACACCATGTAAATCCAGATACCCTCACTGCCAAAGGATAGCTTACGCGATGTTTATGGCATCCCAGAAACTCCGGCACTATTTTCAAGAGTGTTCGATCACGGTGGCATCCGAAGTACCGCTTAATGACATTATAAACAACAGGGACGCCACCGGCCGCATAGCTAAATGGGCCATTGAGCTCTTACCATTTGAAATAATATAAAAGCCGTGCCGAGCTATTAAATCTCAGGTGCTGGCCGACTTCATCGCCGAGTGGACGGAAGCCGAGCTCCCCAAAGAGTGCAGCTCGTAGTCCAACTGGATCATGTACTTTTATGGCTCTAAAATGCTAGCCGGACTAGGGGCTGGTGTCATCTTGACATCCCCACGGGGGACACAGTCCGCTACGTGTTGCAAATCATGTATACGGACTCCAATAATGCAGCCGAATACGAGGCGCTTCTACATGGCCTCCGCATGGCCGTATCGATGGGCATACAATGTCTCGAGGTGTGCGGCGACTCAAACCTCGCAATATCTCAGATAAATGAGGAATTCGATGCAAAAGATCCAAAAATGGCGGTAGATCGAAACGTCGTATTAAGAATATCGGCTCGGTTCGAGGGGCTTGAATTTCACCACGTCGCTCGAGACAGTAACCAGGCAGCTGATATAATCGCTCGCATGGGCGCCAAGCGCGACCCTGTCCCGCCTAATACCTTTGTGTAAAGGATCTTCAAGCCATCCGTAGTATGGCAGGACGAGGGCGGAGACACCAAGACGGACCCGATCACACCCCTCAAAGAGTCAACATAGTATAGATATAATCGGGGGTTCGGATCCCGAAATAACACCCTCTTCTCACGAGATCATGGCCATTATTTCTCCATGGACCGAACCCTTCCTAGCCTACCTTAATAGGCAGGAGCTTCCTGATGATCAAAATGAGGCCCGTCGCGTTGTTCGGCGTTCTAAAGCCTACAAAGTTCACGAAGGTGAACTGTACAAGAAAAGAACTACCGGAGTCCTCCAAAGATGCATCTCCGAAGAGGAGGGGCGGCAACTCTTGGCGGAAATACATGCTGGTCTGGGCGGCCATCACGCCGCAGCTCGGGCCCTAGTAAGCAAAGCCTTCCTAATACGTCTCCAACGTATCTATAATTTTTTTGGTCCATGCTATATTATATTCTGTTTTGGATGATTAATGGGCTTTATTATACACTTTCATATTATTTTTGGGACTAACCTATTAACCGGAGGCCCAGCCCAAATTGCTATTTTTTGCCCATTTCAGTGTTTCGCGGAAAAAGAATATCGAATGAAGTCCAAACAGAATGAAACCTTCGGGAACGTGATTTTCGGAACAAACGTGATCCAGAGGACTTGGAGTGGACGTCAAGCAATCAACAAGGCGGTTATGAGGCAGGGGGCACGCCTATCCCCCTGGACGCGCCCTCCACCCTTGTGGGCCCCTCGTAGCTCCACCGACCTACTTCTTCCTCCTATATATACCTACGTACCCCCAAACCATCAGTAGAGGAACCAAAACCCTATTTCCACCGCTGCAACCTTCTATACCCGTGAGATCCCATCTTGGGGCCTTTTCCGGCGCTCCGCCGGAGGGGGCATCGATCACGGAGGGCTTCTACATCAACACCATAGCCTCTCCGATGATGTGTGAGTAGTTTGCCTCAGACCTTCGGGTCCATAGTTATTAGCTAGATGGCTTCTTCTCTCTCTTTGGATCTCAATACAAAGTTCTCCTCGATTCTCTTGGAGATCTATTTGATGTAACTCTTCTTTTTGCGGTGTGTTTGTCGAGATCCGATGAATTGTGGGTTTATGATCAATATTATCTATGAACAATATTTGAATCTCCTCTGAATTCTTTTATGTATGATTGGTTATCTTTGCAAGTCTCTTCGAATTATCAGTTTGGTTTGGCCTAATAGATTGATCTTTCTTGCAATGGGAGAAGTGCTTAGCTTTGGGTTCAATCTTGCGGTGCTCGATCCCAGTGACAGTAGGGAAATGACACGTATTGTATTGTTGCCATCGAGGATAAAAAGATGGGGTTTATATCATATTGCATGATTTTATCCCTCTACATCATGTCATCTTGCTTAAAGCGTTACTCCATTCATATGAACTTAATACTCTAGATGCATGCTGGATATCGGTCGATGTGTGGAGTAATAGTAGTAGATGCAAAAGTGAGTCGGTATACTTGTCACGGACGTGATGCCTATATACATGATCATACCTAGATATTCTCATAACTATGCTCAATTCTATCAATTGCTCGATAGTAATTCGTTTACCCACCGTAATACTTATGCTATCTTGAGATAAGCCACTAGTAAAACATATGGCCCCCGGGTCTATTTTCCATCATATTAATCTTCTGTCAACAAGCTATTTCTTTTGCCGTTTATTTTGCTTTCTTTACTTTTACTCTTTATCATAAAAATACCAAAAATATTATCTTATCATCTCTATCAGATCTCACTCTCGTAAGTGACCGTGAAGGGGTTGACAACCCTTTTATCGCGTTGGTTACGAGGTTCTTATTTGTTTGTGTAGGTGTGTGGGACTCGAGCGTGGTCTCCTACTGATTGATACCTTGGTTCTCAAAAACTGAGGGAAATACTTATGCTACTTCACTGCATCACCCTTTCCTCTTCAAGGGAAAACCAACGCAGTGCTCAAGAGGTAGCAAGAAGGATTTCTGGCGTCATCGCCGGGGAGTCTACGCACAAGCCAAGGCATACCAAGTACCCATCATAAAATCTTATCCCTCGCATTACTTTATTTGCCATTTGCCTCTCGTTTTCCTCTCCCCCACTTCACCCTTGCCGTTTTATTCGCCCTCCTTCCGTTCGATCTTGTGTTACTATGTGTCTTATTTTTACTTGCATCTTCGCTTGCTAAGATTTTATGGATCCTCATCCCCTTTATAATCTTTTTAAGAGATCCAATTATGATGAACCAATTTCTATTAATTTGAGTGCACTAGATTATCTTTATGAGGTTTTGCTTGAAATTCGTGAATCTGAAAATTGTGATGAAGAAATTTATGAAGAGATTCACGATAGCTCCTTGAATAAAAAGCATGATTGCAATGATTTTAGTATAAATTTCTTGACACACGAACACGTCACGTGTACCCTCGACGCCGGGGGTGATGCACCGCAGCTCACGTCGAAGGAGACCCGACCGACCGCGCGATACGCAAGACAGTCGACGGGCGCTTTTGCAGACCCGAAAACCCCACACCCCCGGGAGGGACCCCGTCAGGGAGTGCGGCGGCTATGGGCTGCCCTAGGTCGATTCGCTCGCCCCTAGAGCCTCGAGATTCGCAGCTCTCAAACACGAAGAACAGCGAAGAACGAGAGAGAAAAACGGTAGAGAGATCAAACCGTAGATGAAAAAGTAGTATATTGATTTGTTCGATTGTGTGTTGTTTAATCGGCCGTCACCCCCAACATATATAAGAGGTGGCTGGACTTCCCGTACAAGCAAAGGATTTATCTAGGCTTTCCTTACAAGAAAATTACATCAATTCACGTCCTAGAGTCCTAGTTCTGGTCCCACTCGGATTCAGCCCGAATCTGGTCCAATCTTCTGTCTAGCTCCTTGCGTGGACCGTGGAATCTGCATATGACTTCCGATGGAGACGGTTCAAATATCAATTTTGTGTGCTTTGACGAGGCCAACAATCCGTATGTTGATCACTTTTCCAAATAAGGCCATCTTGAATACTCCACGGGGTCATCTTTAATTTCGAGTCGGACTCGTTCATGTAGCTGACCGGACCGTCCGACTCTTGCAGTGTCTCTGCAGGTCATATACTACATCGAATGATGATGACTCCAAAAGCAAACTTGACCGTTTCGATGTTACGAACAACTTTCGTGTTGAACACTTTTTCATCCGAAGCCATCTAGATAAGTATTTGAGCCCATCTTCAGCATCTGGTCAGATTGGCCTTGACAGTTTCTACTGTTCACGGCGGCAAGCTTTCCCGGCAAGGTTACTGTTCATGGCGGCAAACTTTCCCCGGCAAGGTTACTGTTCATGGCGGCAAGCTCTCCCCCGGCAAGGTTACTGTTCACGGCGGCAAGCTCTCCCGGCAAGGTTACTGTTCACGGCGGCAAGCTCTCCCCCGGCAAGGTTACTGTTCACGGCGGCAAGCTTTCCCCGGCAAGGTTACTGTTCACGGCGGCAAGCTCTCCCCCGGCAAGGTTACTGTTCACGGCGGCAAGCTCTCCCGGCAAGGTTACTGTTCACGGCGGCAAGCTTTCTCCGGCAAGGTCTTTGAGGCAATAAACGACCTCGGATGAAAATGTGCCCAAAAGCAAAGTTGACTGTTTTGACGAGACGAAAAACTTTCGTGTTGAACGTTTTCCGATTCAAGGCCAGCTTCTAGGGCAAAACACTCACGCATTACGTCAGACACTTGCCAAGACATGTCTGGTCTTCCGCGTCATATTTCGCCTCTTGACAGGGCTGCATTCAGATAACTCTAACTTTTGCATACGAACTCGGATTGAGATGATTTTTATATAAAAATCGACCGATTTGACAAGACGAAGACAATTCATGTAGAGCATTCCTTCAGCCGAGGTTGTCCTGGAGGCTTAATTGACCAAAAAGCACTCAGAACACCTAAACATGACAATCTGAGTGTAGTTTTGGTCTTTGATATGATGTCAATAATTATGGTCCAAACATTAAAGTTGTTCCATTCGCAATGTGAAATTTCTCATTTAGAATATTTTTCATTTGAGGCCATCTCCATTGCATTCGTGCATTGTGCCAAAATCAGGTGTCAACACATGCCTCTGCTTTTTCGCAAAGCTCGCATGCCGAAAAATAATTTGCACCATGTTTGTTCTAAGGACGATGTCAACACTCCATCGGCCATCTATTTTTCTCATGGCGATAATTATGTATCGGCCATGTTTGTGCTAAGGGCGATAATCGTATATCGGCCATTGCCTACTTAGGCTTCCTGCCACACACTCGGGTGGTACTTCTTCAAATATTTTCCGTTGAGAGCTCGGGGTAACAATGCCTCTTGTATTGATTCCACCAAATATGAATTTCCGGGAACAACCCTTGTAATTCTAAAAGGACCTTCCCAACTCGGAGACCACATCCCGAATTTCCTATCTCTTGAACCAATCGGTAGAATCACCTTCCAGACGAGATCACCAACTTGAAAATTCTTCAACTTAACTTTCTTATTGTAAGCTCTTGCAACCCTCAACTTGTCTCTCTCTATGTACTTCAAAGCAACCAAACGTTTATCGGCAACTTCATCAATATTGTCCATCATCAAGTTATAAAAGTTCACCGCCGATAAATCATTTTGTTTGGCTATTCTCAAAGCATTCAAATTTACTTCCACCGTAAAACAGCCTCTTGGCCATATACAAGCTCATATGGAGTCACCTTGGTAGCACCATGCCTTGAAATTCTATGTGCCCACAAAGCTTGGACAACAAATATGCCATCTCCTCGGATTATCCTCAATCCTCTTCTTGATGAGCTTGATTAAAATTTTATTGCTAGACTCAGCTTGTCCATTAGCTTGGGCATAATACGGAGAGGAATTGAGCAACTTTATGTTATAAGATTTGGCAAACTCTCTGACTTGGTGTGACATGAAAGATGAACCTTGATCCGTAGTTAACATTTGAGGAATACCGAATCTATGAATAATGTGCTCGGTTATGAATTGAATTACCTCCGTATGTGTCATGTTCTTGAGAGGTACCGCTTGCACCATTTAGTGAAATGATCAGTTGCCACCAATACGAACCGATGCCCTTTTGAAGAAGACGGGTGGATTTGCCCAATGAAATCTAAACCCCAACCTCTGAAAGGCCACAGTTTGATAATAGGATGTAACATAGCTGTAGGAGCCAATTGAATATCACCAAACTTTTGACAAGCTTCACATCCTTTATAATATCTGAAGCAATCATTAATCATAGTCGGCCAATGAAACCCAGCATGTCGCAATAACCATTTCATCTTGGGAGCCGACTAGGGAGTGCCACAAATACCTTCATGTACTTCTCCCATAGCAACTCTTGCCTGGTCCTCATCCAAACATTTTAGAAGAACATCATCGACTGTTCGGTGATAAAGATTATCATCTCTCATTGTATACTTGAAGGCCATACGCCGAACAGCCACATCCACCCTTTCACTCGGATTGCACAAGTAATCAACAATGGGCTTTCTCCAGTCGGAATTACCACCTGCACTAGATTTTTTGTTAATGGCCGAATCAGTGAGTTCAGGTTCAGCCTCTTCCATATTGGCAAGACAAGACATTGGTCTTTGAGAGATATGAACATGCCATGACCAACATGATATCCAGATGCTTGTTGTGCCAGATCATTTGCTTTCCAATTGTCATGCCTAGATATATGAGCAATGCTAAAACAATCCAAAGTAGAAATTATATCTAGACATTTATCAAGGTAAACATTAAGTGATTCGTCCAAACACTGAAAGACTTTGGATACTTGTTGCACCACTAGTAACGAATCACCATAAGCCTCAATATGGGTAACACCTATAGCAAGCAACATCTTTAGGCCGAATAACAATGCTTCATATTCGGCTTGATTGTTTGTGCAAATATATTCTAAGCGGCATGATGCTTCAAAAACAGCACCATGAGGAGATATATAAACAATACCAACACCTTGGCCATTGTTACAAACTGAACCATCAAAGTATAATCTCCATGGCACTAATGAAACAAGGTTCATATCAACATCATGCTTGTCATTAATCCGATGTTCAACAATGAAATTAGCAACAATTTGGCCTTTCATGGATTTTAGAGATTCATAAGCCAAATCATATTCAATCAAAGCATAAGCCCACTTGCCAATTCTACCACTAAGAATTGACATATGCAACATGTACTTAATGACATCGGTTTGACAAGCTACTATACAAGCACTCGGCACTAGGTAATGTCTCAATTTTGTGCAAGCATAATATAAGCATAGACATAGTTTTTCAATAAATGTATACCTTGTCTCGGCGTCTAATAAGCATCTGCTCAAATAAGTAATGGCATGCTCTTTTCCTTCGGTATCTTGAGTCAGAACAGCACCAATAACATCTTCCTCTGCTGCGATATAAAGCTTAAAAGGCTCTCTATGCTTGGGTGCTTTCATCACCGGAGGAGTGCACAAATAATTTTGATCATATCAAAGGCTTCTTGCTGTTTTGTCCCCCAAGTGAAATCAACATTATTCTTTAACCGAAGGATGGGAGTAAATGCATCAACTTTCCCTGACATATTAGCTATGAACCTTCTCAAATAATTGACCTTGCCAAGGAACTTTTACATATCTCTCTTGCATGTTGGAGCCTCCACTTTCTGTATGGCCTCTATCTTTTTGGGATCAATTTCGATGCCATCTTCATGAATAATAAAACCCAAAAATTTGCCACCGACATCACGAATGCACATTTCAAAGGATTCATCTTCAGCCCATATTTTTCATTCTTTCAAAAGCTAAACGCAAATCGGCCAAGTGAGATTCAAAAGCATCCGATTTGACAACAATATCATCAATATAAACTTCAAGTATGATACCGAGTAAATCATGAAAAATCAAATTCATAGCCCTTTGATATGTGGCACCAGCATTTTTTAATCCAAATGTCATCACTGTCCACTCGAATAAACCAAGGAAACCAGGACATCGGAAAGCCATTTTGTACATGTCCTCTTCAGCCATCAAGATTTGATTGTATCCGGCATTACCATCTAGAAAGCTAATAACCTTATGTCCAAAAGCATCATTAATAAGCATATCGGCTATTGGCATGTGATACTCATCTTTGGGTGTAGCCCTATTCAAATCTCTGAAGTCAATGCACACCCTCAACTTGCCGGATCCCTTCTTCTCCACTGGGACAATGTTAGAAATCCACTCGGCATACCTGCAAGGTCGAATGAAATTAGCTTCAAGCAGTCGAATCGATCTCTTCCTTGATCCGGTCATATGTTTTGGATTAAACTTTACGCCGATTGTTTATAAGGTCTAAAACCGTCCTTTATAGGCAACCGATGCTCCACTAGCTCTCGGCTCAACCTCGGCATCTCATGATATTCCCATGCAAAGCAACAAACATATTCTTTCAATAGCTCGACTAATTTAGCCTTACAATCGGCTTTCAAATTTTTGTTTATAAATGTCGGTCGAAAGTGGTGAACCATCTCCAATATCTATTTCTTCTAATGGATCAACCGATGTAAAACCTTGTCCAAGTTTATCCATGTCATCCAACTCCTCTATAGACTCATACATATTGTGCTCACTGGACCGATATTTTACAAGACGTTTTTGTAACCACTCGGAATTAGGATCCATTTAAACATATCATACCTTGGAGCCGATTGCATTCAGTCGGCTCTAAAGACACGGGCACAAAACCATTCTTGGTCACGCTGAGAAAATCAAACTCTGATAAGTCACGTCCCGTCAAGCAAGTAGCATTGGGATGTTGCCAATCCACCGATGCATCGGCCAAAGCAACACAGCCGAGTTATCCGCATGAATGACTTCCACTTCATCATCAACCCATTGAATCAAAAACTGGTGCATAGTGGATGGCACGACCGGTTTGCATGAACCCAATCACGGCCTAGTATAACGTTGTAGTTACCTTGCACCTCGGTGACAAAGAATGCAGAGCCAAAGTTTTGCTTCGATCGTAAGCTCCACATACATCACACCTTTGGCTTCAGTTCTCTCTTTGCCTTCAAACCCGTTGAGCACCATATTGGTCTTGATCAATTCTTCATCGTGCAAACCCAATTTCACGAAGACCGAATAGGGCATAAGATTTACCACAGCACCACCATCAACAAGCATTCGACCGAGTGGAGATCCATTGATATGACCTCTCGAGATACAACGGTTTCAAATGTGTTCTTGGTTCTTTTGGCTTCTCGAATATTGCGCTTTTTAGGGCCAAAATCCAGTTGAGCCACTTCCCTTCCTCATCTACAAAGACGTAAACTCAGCAGGTAAGTAATATACCATATTGATATCCATACCTTCATGGACCGGTGTAGACTCATAGTCTAACATATCAGCCTCTTCTTCAAGTGGATCGACCAATTCTGAAATCTGGTCGAGTGAAGGAGAAGTAAGAAGTGTTACAGACGATGTAATAGCTGTCGCATCGTCCTCCTTGGGTGGTGTAGGCACTTCTGTGATAGATGTAGAAACTGATGTATCTTGTATTTGTTTAGGTCTCCACACTTGTTTTGCTGGAACCATGGGCCGAGTGTCATTGAACAACTTATCCCTTTGCTTCTCGGCCTCCTGCTCCGCCATCTCTTGACTCCTTAACCTCTGTAGTTTCCTCTTCTGTGTCTTTGTTAGCCCTGGAGGACACCACTTTGGTCGAGTGTATTTAGCATCTCTCACCTTTACTTGGCTGGTGCTTGCTTCATGGTCATTAGTCGAGTGCTTTGGCGCCGATAGCAAGTATCGGCTCACCAAGTGATTATGCAAAGTCGGTCATTGTATGGGGAATGTTTTGGTGCCCAAGATAAGTGAGTCGACATCCATTTTCTCCTTGCCTTTTCCCGACTCAACTGCTGCAACACTTGGTGACTTAATACGCCATTCTTTTCGACTTTCCAGATGCATGAAATTTCCATTCGGGCGCACCTTTTTACTCAGATGGAATCCACTCGGATGGAACTCACTTGGATGGATTTCACTCGGATGAAATCTACCCATCCATATTTTTTCATTTGGATAGCTTCCACCTGGGTGCATTCTTACACTAGGATAGTTTCCACTCGGTCGCATATGTTGACCAGCCGACTGATAGTCACCAATGTTCAGTCGGCCATTATATGAGTAATCAAGTCCATTCCATACAGATTGCCTCTGCTCTTCTGAAAACTGTGCCCTTGGTCCACCTGGGTTTCACATATTGACCGAATATATCATCCGATGGTGACCTTGGTCGCTTTCAAGTATGATGGTCGGTTAGAGCTGGAACCAGCCGACTGATTAGCATATTTGGACAGCAGCATATCAAAAGTTGGCTTGATCCGCTTGCGTTGCACTTTAGCTTCATTCCTCTTCCATTTGCCAACTTCTGGACTCTTGGGCTTGACAAATTTAACTCGAGTGTCCTGCTGCACCTGTGTTTGCCCCGAGTGTAGGATTCTTGATGGTGATCTTGATCACTTCCTTGCCATCAGGTTGCTTATCAAGCACAACATGTCTCCCCAAAACCTTGTTGCCCTCTTTGTGTTTCCTGGGCTCACCAACAATGACATTAGCTTTATTAGCAGATTCGGCTACCTCCAGCCGAATGAGCAGCTTTTTCCCTTCTAAATCCACGGCGTTCATTGGAAAGGGCTGTTTATCAACTTGCATCTCAGAAAAGTTCAATCGTCCGTCATTAATGGCCGATTGTATCTGTCGTCGAAAAACATTGCAATCGTTAGTAGCATGAGAAAAAGAATTATGATACTTGCAATAAGCACGCCTGCTTCAGCTCTTCAAACGGCGGTAAAGTATGAGATATTCTAATAATCTTAGCCTGCAAGAAAGCATCAAATATTCTATCACACTTAGCAATGTTAAAAGTAAACTTCATCTTCATCATCACGATTCTTATGAATCGGTTTCAGATCATTGCAAGTAAAGGGTTTGGCCTTAGATGGCCAAACAAATTCAAGAGTAAAACATCACCCTCATCGTCCGAAAGTGATCACTATCATATTCCACCATATTCATCTTTGGACGATCGGCTTTGTATCTATGCACTTCTTTGAGATCTTTGCTTCGGCTTTCTGAGCCAAAGCCCTTTGTAAGACTTGGTTAATATTTAAGAACTCATAGCCCTCTAACTTTTCTCTAATGGGAGTTCTCAAACCACTCAGCACTAGGTCTGCCAAGTCTCTCTCGGTTATCACCAAACTAAAACATCGGTTTTTTGTTTCTCTGAATCTCTTGACGTAATCGGAGACCGATTCATCATGCTTCTGTTTAACCGATGTTAGATGTGACAACTTGAGTTCATTGTCGCCGTTGTAAAAGTGATCATGAAATTTCTGCTCTAGCTGCGACCAAACTCGAATGGAACCATGTGGTAAAGAAGAAAACCATGAAAATGCGGTACCAATTAATGATAAATGAAATAAACGCACTTTCAACTCATTTAGTGAACCTGCTTCACCTAATTGTGCCAAGTATTGACTAACATGCTCCCATGTGGTTTTTGTGCCCTCTCCATTGAACTTAACAAAATCTGGAATTTTATATCCCGGAGGGCACCGGATGGCATCAAAGTACTCGGCACGGCTTTTGGTAAATCCGATTCGAGGTAACTCAACCCCAAAATTCTCTCGAAGCATCTTAGCCATCTCCTCTCTAAGATTAGCTAGACCATCATCCATAGTGGACGATGAAGCTTGTGGCAGTGGCATAGGAGGAGTATGATTACTAGTTGTAGGTAGGAATTGTGGCAGGTATGTCGACCCATAATTTGCTAGTGGTCGAGTGGTTGTAGCTGTAGGTAAGGTTGGGTTCGGCGTTGCCACGAACCTGGCATGCTCATAATAGGATTAATGGGTGCAGCCACAATCTGATTTGTTTGGGTAGGATAATGAGCCATCAAGACGGAGGCGCCGATGCAATAGGTAAAGCCCGATTAGGGTTTTGCACACTAGCAGCTACACCATTATTACCACTAGTCGATTGAGATGTATTCTTACGAGCATTAGTATTTTCTATGAAAGTTTGATAGACTAGATTGTTACCATCAGCAATACGACTTTCAATCTCAGCCCACTACTCGGGAGAAAAGGTAGTACTCACGGAAGGTTTAACCCGCTTCGGTTTGAAGAGGAGGGAACTTGATTTCTTCAATCGGAGTGATGTTGCCTTGACGATCTTTCTTGAACTTTGCAAGGAACTCCTGCAAATCCTTCTCTTCGCGCGCCTTCTTGTACTCCTCATAGACTTGGCGATGATCAGCCGATATCTCATCAAGACTGGGCTTAATGATGTTATCGGCGTCTACCTCGGATGGCTTGGGAAGATCGAACATGCTGGATGATGATGATTGACCTTCGTTCTCAAATGAGTCGCCAAAAGTGTGTTGACACACGAACACGCCACGTGTACCCTCGACGCCGGGGTGATGCACCGCAGCTCACGTCGAAGGAGACCCGACCGACCGCGCGACACGCAAAGACGGCCGACGGGCGCTTTTGCAGAACCGAACCCCACACCTCCGGGAGGGACCCGTCGGTGAGTGCGGCTGACTATGGGCTGCCCTAGGTCGATTCGCCCCTAGAGCCTCGAGATTCGCAGCTCTCAAACACGAAGAACAGCGAAGAACGAGAGAGAAAGACGGTAGAGAGATCAAACCGTAGATGAAAAAGTAGTATATTGATTTGTTCGATTGTGTGTTGTTTAATCGGCCGTCACCCCCAACATATATAAGAGGCGGCTGGACTTCCCGTACAAGCAAAGGATTTATCTAGGCTTTCCTTACAAGAAAATTACATCAATTCACGTCCTAGAGTCCTAGTTCTGGTCCCACTCGGATTCAGCCCGAATCTGGTCCAATCTTCTGTCTAGCTCCTTGCGAGGGCCGTGGAATCTGCATATTGCTTCCGATGGAGACGGTTCAAATATCAATTTTGTGTGCTTTGACGAGGCCAACAATCTGTATGTTGATCACTTTTCCAAATAAGGCCATCTTGAATACTCCACGGGGTCATCTCTAATTTCGAGTCGGACTCGTTCATGTAGCTGACCGGACCGTCCGACTCTTGCAGCGTCTCTGCAGGTCATATACTACATCGGATGATGATGACTCCAAAAGCAAAGTTGACCGTTTCGATGTTACGAACAACTCCCGTGTTGAGCACCTTTTCATCTGAAGCCATCTAGATAAGTATTTGAGCCCATCTTCAGCATCTGGTCGGATTGGCCTCGACAGATTCTACTGTTCACGGCGGCAAGCTTTCCCGGCAAGGTTACTGTTCATGGCGGCAAATTTTCCCCGGCAAGGTTACTGTTCATGGCGGCAAGCTCTCCCCCGGCAAGGTTACTGTTCACGGCGGCAAGCTCTCCCGGCAAGGTTACTGTTCACGGCGGCAAGCTCTCCCCCGGCAAGGTTACTGTTCACGGCGGCAAGCTTTCCCCGGCAAGGTTACTGTTCACGGCGGCAAGTTCTCCTCCGGCAAGGTTACTGTTCACGATGGCAAGCTCTCCCGGCAAGGTTACTGTTCACGGCGGCAAGCTTTCCCCGACAAGGTCTTTGAGGCAATAAACGACCTCGGATGAAAATGTGCCCAAAAGCAAAGTTGACTGTTTTGACGAGACGAAAAACTTTCGTGTTGAACGTTTTCCGATTTGAGGCCATCTTTTGGGGCAAAACAGTGACGCATTACGTCAGACACTTGCCAAGACATGTCTGGTCTTCCGCGTCATATTTCGCCTCTTGACAGAGCTGCATTCAGATAACTCTAACTTTTGCATACGAACTCGGATTGAGATGATTTTTATATAAAAATCGACCGATTTGACGAGACGAAGACAATTCATGTATAGCATTCCTTCATCCGAGGTTTCCCTGGAGGCTTAATTGACCAAAAAGCACTCAGAACACCTAAACATGACAATCTGAGTGTAGTTTTGGTCTTTGATATGATGCCGAATAATTAATGTCCAAACATTAAAGTTGTTCCATTCGGCAATGTGAAATTTCTCATTTAGAATATTTTTTCATTTGAGGCCATCTTCATTGCATTCTGCATTGTGCCAAAATCAGGTGTCAACAAAATTCTCTTGATGTCAATTGTTCTAATAATATGCAAAACCCTAAGCTTGGGGATGCTAGTTTTGCTATGTCTACTACTTGTTTCAATGATCATGATTGGGGTGATTCTTCTTATGATCTTGAAAATTTATTTAAGCCCCATGATGAATATGAGATTGATAATAGTGTTTGCAATAATATTGAAAGTGGGTTTGGAAGAGTGTCAACTTTAGATCCCACATATTTGGAGAATGTTCAATCTTATGAAATTTTTGATAAAAGTGGGTTTGGAGAGGTCATGACTTTAGTTAACGATAATCCCACTATTTTGGAAGAGTGTCAACTTCGCATGCATGTGGATCATGTTGAGAATATGTTATGTGATAGCTATTTTGGTGAATTTGCCTATTATCCTACATGTAATTATTATGAGAGAGGAAAATATGGTTGTAGAAATTTTCATGTGACTAAATTACCTCTCGTTATGGTAAGATTGCTATTGTCACTTTCTTTTTCCTTGCATATGCTAGTTTTCGCTTGCCTTGCAAATTTGTTTGCTTATAATATGCCTATGCATAGGAAGTATGTTAGACTTAGATGTGTTTGTCACATGTTTTATGATGCGCTTTTTGCCCTTCAATTCTGGTCTTTCATGTGAGCATCATTAAAATTATCAATGCCTAGCTAGGGGCATTAAACGATAGCGCTTGTTGGGAGGCAACCCAATTTTATTTTAGTTTTTTTTCTTATTGGTTCTGTTTAGTAATAAATCTTCCATCTAGCTTCTGGTTAGATGTTTTTTATGTTTTAATTAGTGTTTGTGCCAAGTGAAACCTATAGGATCTTCTTGGATGATAGTTATTTGATCTTGCTGAAAATTCCAGAAACTTTCTGTTCACGAAAACAATTGTTAAAAATCACCATAACGTGATAAAATACTGATTCCAATTGCAGTAGATAAATAAACAAGTTATTTAGGTAGTTCTATTTTGGTAGATTTTCTGAGTTCCAGAAGTTTGCGTTAGTTACAGATTACTATACATTGTTCTGTTTTTGACAGATTCTGTTTTTCGTGTGTTGTTTGCTTATTTTGATGAATCTATGGCTATTAAAAGAGTTTATAAACCATAGAGAAGTTGGAATACAGTAGGTTTAGCACCAATATAAATAAATAATGAGTTCAATACAGTAACTTGAAGTGGTGTTTTTTTTTCTTTCGCTAACGGAGCTCACGAGATTTTCTGTTAAGTTTTGTGTTGTGAAGTTTTCAAGTTTTGGGTAAGGATTTGATGGATTATGGAACAAGGAGTGGCAAGAGCCTAAGCTTGGGGATGCCCAAGGCACCCCAAGGTAAATCTAAGGACAACCAAAAGCCAAAGCTTGGGGATGCCGGAAGTCATCCCCTCTTCGTCTTCGTCCCATCGGTAACTTTACTTGGAGCTATATTTTTATTCACCACATGATATGTGTTTTGCTTGGAGCGTCTTGTATGATTTGAGTCTTTGCTTTTAGTTTACCACAATCATCCTTGCTGTACACACCTTTTGAGAGAGACACATGATTCGGAATTTATTAGAATACTCTATGTGCTTCACTTATATCTTTTGAGCTATATAGTTTTTGCTCTAGTGCTTCACTTATATCTTTTAGAGCACGGCGGTGGTTTTGTTTTATAGAAACTATTGTTCTATCATGCTTCACTTATATCATTTTTAGAGTCCTACAAAACAACATGGTAATTTTCTTAAATTGAGAAATTAGTCCTAATATAATAGGCATCCAATATTAGTAAAAACTTTCTTATAAGTGCGTTGAATACTAAGAGAAGTTTGATGCTTGATGATTGTTTTGAGATACGGAGGTAGTGATATTAAAGTTGTGCTAGTTGATTAGTTGCGAATTTGATAAATACTTGTGTTGAAGTTTGCAAGTCCCGTAGCATGCACGTATGGTAAACGTTGTGTAACAAATTTGAAACATGAGGTGTTCTTTGATTGTCCTCCTTATGAGTGGCGGTCGGGGACGAGCGATGGTCTTTTCCTACCAATCTATCCCCTAGGAGCATGCACGTAGTGCTTGGTTTTTATGACTTGTAGATTTTTTCAATAAGTATGTGAGTTCTTTATGACTAATGTTGAGTCCATGGATTATACGCACTCTCACCCTTCCATCATTGCTAGCCTCTTCGGTACCGTGCATTGCCCTTTCTCACCTTGAGAGTTGGTGCAAACTTCACCAGTGCATCCAAACCCCGTGATATGATACGCTCTATCACACATAAATTCCTTATATCTTAGTCAAAACAGCCACCATACCTACCTATTATGGCATTTCCAAAGCCATTCCGAGATGTATTGCCATGCAACTTTCCACCGTTCCGTTTATCATGGCATGTTTCATCATTGTCATATTGCCTTGCATGGTCATGTAGTTGACATCGTATTTGTGGCAAAGCCACCATGCATATTATTTCATACATGTCACTCTTGATTCATTGCCCATCCTGCACATCACGGAGGCATTCATATAGAGTCATACTTTGTTCTAGTATCGAGTTGAATCATTGAGTTGTAAATAGATAGAAGTGTGATGATCATCATTCATAGACCATTGTACCAAAAAAATAGAAAGGCCAGATAAAAAAAGAAAGGCCCAAAAAAAAGAAAAAAAAGAAGGGACAATGCTACTATCCTCTTTTCCACACTTGTGCTTCAAAGTAGCACCGTGATCTTTATGATAGAGAGTCTCTTGTTTTGTCACTTTCATATACTAGTGGGAATTTTTCATTATAGAACTTGGCTTGTATATTCCAACAATGGGCTTCCTCAAAATGCCCTAGGTCTTCGTGGAGCAAGCAAGTTGGATGCACACCCACTTAGTTTCTTTTGTTGAGCTTTCATACATTTATAGCTCTAGTGCATCCATTGCATGGCAATCCCTACTCCTTGCATTGATATCAATCGATGGGCATCTCCCTAGCTCGTTGATTAGCCGCACAATGTGAGACTTTCTCCTTTTTGTCTTCTCCACATAACCCCCATCATCATATTCTATTCCACCCATAGTGCTATATCCATGGCTCACGCTCATATATTGCGTGAAAGTTGAAAAAAGTTTGAGATTACTAAAGTATGAAACAATTTCTTGTCTTGTCATCGGGGTTGTGCATGATGAGAGCATTCTTGTGTGAAGAAAATGGAGCATGACCAAACTATATGATTTTGTAGGGATGAACTTTCTTTGGCCATGTTATTTTGAGAAGACATAATTGCTTAGTTAGTATGCTTGAAGTATTATTACTTTTATGTCAATATTAAACTTTTATCTTGAATCTTCGGATCTGAATATTCATACCACAAATAAGAGAATTACATTGAAAATTATGCTAAGTAGCATTCCACATCAAAATTCTGTTTTATCATTTACCTACTCGAGGACGAGCAGGAATTAAGCTTGGGGATGCTTGATACGTCTCCAACGTATCAATAATTTTTTATTGTTCCATGCTATATTATATTCTGTTTTGGATGATTAATGGGCTTTATTATACACTTTTATATTATTTTTGGGACTAACCTATTAACCGGAGGCCCAACCCAAATTGTTGTTTTTTTCCTATTTCAGTGTTTCGCAGAAAAAGAATATCAAACGAAGTCCAAACAGAATGAAAACTTCGGGAACGTGATTTTCCAAACAAACGTCACCCAGAGGACTTGGAGTGGACGTCAAGCAATCAACGAGGAGGCCACGAGGCACGGGGGCACGCCTACCCCCCTGGGCGCGCCCTCCACCCTCGTGGGCCCCTCGTAGCTCCACCGACCTACTTATTCCTCCTATATATACCTACGCACTTCAAACCATCAAGAGAGGAGCCAAAACCCTATTTCCACCGCCGCAACCTTATGTACCCGTGAGATCCCATCTTGGGGCCTTTTCCGGCGCTCCGCCGGAGGGGGCATCGATCACGGAGGGCTTCTACATCAACACCGTAGCCTCTCCGATGATGTGTGAGTAGTTTACCTCAGACCTTCGGGTCCATAGTTATTAGCTAGATGGCTTCTTCTCTCTCTTTGGATCTCAATACAAAGTTCTCCTTGATTCTCTTGGAGATCTATTTGATGTAACTCTTATTTTGCGGTGTGTTTGTCGAGATCCGATGAATTGTGGGTTTATGATGAAGATTATCTATGAACAATATTTGAATCTCCTCTGAATTCTTTGATGTATGATTGGTTATCTTTGCAAGTCTCTTCGAATTATCAGTTTGGTTTGGCCTACTAGATTGATCTTTCTTGCAATGAGAGAAGTGCTTAGCTTTGGGTTCAATCTTGCGGTGCTCGATCCCAGTGACAGTAGGGGAAACGACACGTATTGTATTGTTGCCATCGAGGATAAAAACATGGGGTTTATATCATATTGCATGAGTTTATCCCTCTACATCATGTCATCTTGCTTAAAGCGTTACTCCCTTCTTATGAACTTAATACTCTAGATGCATGCTGGATTGCGGTCGATGTGTGGAGTAATAGTAGTAGATGCAGTGTGAGTCGGTCTACTTGTCACGGACATGATGCCTATATACATGATCATACCTAGATATTCTCATAACTATGCTCAATTCTATCAATTGCTCGACAAAGAATTCGTTTACCCCCCGTAATACTTATGCTATCTTGAGAGAAGCCACTAGTGAAACCTATGGCCCCCGGGTCTATTTTCCATCATATTGATCTTCCATCAACAAGCTATTTCTTTTTCTGTCTATTTTGCTTTCTTTACTTTTACTCTTTATGAAAAAAATACCAAAAATATTATCTTATCATCTCTATCAGATCTCACTCTCGTAAGTGACCGTGAAGGGATTGACAACCCCTTTATCGTGTTGGTTGCGTGGTTCTTATTTGTTTGTGTAGGTGCGTGGACTCGAGCGTGGTCTCCTACTGGATTGATACCTTGGTTCTCAAAAATTGAGGGAAATACTTACGCTACTTTACTGCATCACCCTTTCCTCTTCAAGGGAAAACCAATGCTCAAGAGGTAGCACTTCCGGATAGGTTTCTTCTGGCCAACGGCCCGAGCAGACGCACAAGCCCTTGTCCAACGTTGTGTGGGCTATCAGCTTTTCGCCAATCAAAGTAATATGCCTCCCACTGCCTTAAGAACAATACCTATCACTTGGCCCTTCGCGGTCCGGGAGCTCGATATGGTGGGACCCCTTAAAGGGGGAAGCCATAAAAAGAAATATTTACTGGTTATGGTGGATAAACTCACAAAGTGGATAGAGGCCAAACCAGTAAAGACGGCTGAAGCAGGACCGATGATCAACTTTATATCCGGGGTGGTACACCACCACGGTGTCCCGCACAGCATCATCACTGATAATGGCTCTAACTTTACAATTGATGAGGTGAAAATCTGGTGAGCTAACTTGGGCATTAAACTCGACTATGCATCCATCTACCACCCTCAAACAAACGGTCAGGTTGAACGGGCCAATGGTCTGATAATGAGCGGCATTAAACCCAGACTGGTGCGCTCCCTACGGGAGTCAGATAAGCACTAGGTCGAGGAACTTGATTCCGTACTCTGGGGGCTGCGGACTACGCCTAATCGAACAACCGGATACACACCTTTCTTCATGGTGTACGGCGCAGAAGTTGTCCTGCCCTGCGACATTATTCAAGATTCACCTCGAGTGCGTATGTACGAAGAGCGAGAAGCCGAGCTCGATCGGCAGGATGACCTAGACAGCCTTGAAGAGGAGTGTGATGTTGCACGAGCCTGTTCCGCATTTTATCAACAACAGACCAGGCGATACCAAAGCAGAGAAGTACGGGCCAAGACATATAACGTCGACGACCTTGTCTTGCGTCTCCGGAGAAGAAGGATAAACTCAAACCAAAATGGGAGGGCCCTTCACCATAGATGAAGTTCTCACAAGAGGAGCCTATCGCCTTCATAATGCCTCGAATAACCGCCTTTGAGCCGAATCCATGGAGCGTTGCCCGGCTCAAGCGATTCTACGGATAGTTCGGTCGCACTCTTTTATTTTTTTACTTTTACTAGCTTCCTCTTTCTCCTCTCCTTCTTAATTTTTCCTTTTATATATCCCAGGGTATGTTCGGATCTACCGAACTGTTAGGGGTACACATCCTTAAATGTATTCACCATGCTATAACTGGGGGCTTCTTTGACGAAGCTTATTTTTAAAGGCATATTGCCTCTATCATTTCCATCGTTTGTTCTATACATCTTTTGCCATTATATGCACCTCTATGACTTATGTTTTTGCCAAGCTGGGTTGCCTTGCTCATGTATTTATACCCTACGTTCCCGATGTTGGGGAACGCAGTAATTTCAAAAAAAATCCTACAAACATGCAAGATTCATCTAGGTGATTCATAGCAACGAGAGGGGAGAGTGTTGTCCATGTACCCTCGTAGACCGAAAGCAGAAGCGTTATGACAACACGATTGATTTAGTCGTACGTCTTCACGATCCGGCCGATCCTAGCAGCGAAGGTACGGCACCTCCGCGATCTGCACACGTTCAGCTCGGTGACGTCCCACGAACTCTAGATCCAGCTGAGGTCGAGGGAGAGTTTTGTCAGCACGACGGCGTGGTGACGGTGATGATGAAGCTACTGGCGCAAAGCTTTGCCTAAGCATTGCAACGATATAACCGAGGTGGAAATCTATGGATGGGGGCACCGCACACGGCTAAACAATCAACTTGTGTGTCTATGGGGTGCCCCTCTCCCCCGTATATAAAGGAGTGGAGGAGGGGAGGGTCGGCCCTCTCTATGGCGTGCCCAAGGGGGAGTCCTACTCCCGGTGGGAGTTGGATCCCCCCCCTTCCCTTGTTGGAGTAGGAGAAGAAGGAAGAGGGAGAGGAAGAGAAGGAAAGGGGGGCCGGCCCCCCTCCCAATTCTGATTGGGCTTGGGGGGAGCGCACCCACCTTGGCCGCCTCCTCCTCTCTCCCACTTTTGGCCCATTAAGGCCCAATGACTCCCGGGGGGTTCTGGTAACCCCCCGGTACTCCGGTAAATGCCCGAACTCACCCGGAACCATTTCGATGTCCAAACATAGCCTTCCAATATATCGATCTTTATGTCTCGACCATTTCGAGACTCCTCGTCATGTACATGATCACATCCGGGACTCCGAACAACCTTCGGTACATCAAAACACATAAACTCATAATACCGATCGTCATCGAACGTTAAGCGTGTGGACCCTACGAGTTCGAGAACTATGTAGACATGATCGAGACTCATCTCCGGTCAATAACCAATAGCGAAACCTGGATGCTCATATTGGTTCCTACATATTCTATGAAGATCTTTATCGGTCAAACCGCATAACAACATACGTTGTTCCCTTTGTCATCGGTATGTTACTTGCAGAGATTCGATCGTCGGTATCTCAATACCTAGTTCAATCTCGTTACCGGCAAGTCTCTTTACTCGTTCCGTAATGCATCATCTCGTAACTAACTCATTAGTCACATTGCTTGCAAGGCTTATAGTAATGTGCATGACCGACGGGGCCCAGAGATACCTCTCCGACAATCGGAGTGACAAATCCTAATCTCGATCTATGCCAACTCAACAAACACCATCAAAGACACCTGTAGAGCATCTTTATAATCACCCAGTTACGTTGTGACGTTTGATAGCACACTAAGTGTTCCTCCGGTATTCGGGAGTTGCATAATATCATAGTCATAGGAACATGTATAAGTTATGGAGAAAGCAATAGCAACAAACTAAACGATCATCGTGTTAAGCTAACAGATGGGTCAAGTCAATCACATCATTCTCTAATGATGTGATCATGTTAATCAAATGACAACTCATGTCCATGGCTAGGAAACTTGACCATCTTTGATTAACGAGGTAGTCAAGTAGAGGCATACTAGTGACACTTAGTTTGTCTATGTATTCACACATGTACTAAGTTTACGGTTAATACAATTCTAGCATGAATAATAAACATTTATCATGATATAAGGAAATATAAATAACAACTTTATTATTGTCTCTAGGGCATATTTCGTTCAGTCTCCCACTTGCACTAGAGTCATTAATCTAGATTACACAGTAATGATTCTAACACCCATGGAGTCTTGGTGCTGATCATGTTTTTCTCGTGAGAGAGGCTTAGTCAACAGGTCTGCAACATTCCATATGCACCTTGCAAATCTCTATGTCTCCCTCCTTGACTTGATCGCGGATGGAATTGAATCTCTTGATGTGCTTGGTTCTCTTGTGAAACCTGGATTCCTTAGCCAAGGCAATTGCACCAGTATTGTCACAAAAGATTTTAATTGGACCCGATGCACTAGGTATGACACCTAGATCGGATATGAACTCCTTCATCCAGACTCCTTCATTTGTTGCTTCCGAAGCAGCTATGTACCGCTTCACACGTAGATCCCGCCACGATGCTCTATTTGGAACTGCACCAACTGACAGCTCCACCATTCAATAAAAATACGTATCCGGTTTGTGATTTAGAGTCATCCGGATCAGTGTCAAAGCTTGCATCGACGTAACCATTTACGACGAGCTCTTCGTCACCTCCATAAACGAGAAACATATCCTTAGTCCTTTTCAGGTATTTCAGGATGTTCTTGACTGTTGTCCAGTGATCCACTCCTGGATCACTTTGGTACCTCACTGCTAAACTAATAGCAAGGCACACATCAGGTCTGGTACACAGCATTGCATACATGATAGAACCTATGGCTGAAGCATAGGGCATGACTTTCATTTTCTCTCTATCTTCTGCAGTGGTCGGGCATTAATTGAGACTGACTCAACTTCACACCTTGTAACACAGGCAAGAACCCTTTCTTCGCTTGATCCATTTTGAACTTATTCAAAACTTTATCAAGGTATGTGCTTTTTGAAAGTCCAATTAAGCGTCTTGATCTATCTCTATAGATCTTGATGCCCAATATATAAGCAGCTTCACTGAGGTCTTTCATTGAAAAATTCTTATTCAAGTATCCTTTTATGCTATTCAGAAATTCAGTATCATTTCCGATCAACAATATGTCATCCACATATAATATCAGAAATGCTACAGAGCTCCCACTCACTTTCTTGTAAATACGGGCTTCTCCAAAAGTCTGTATAAAACCATATGCTTTGATCACACTATCAAAGCATATATTCCAACTCTGAGATGCTTGCACCAGTCCACAAATGGATCGCTGGAGCTTACACACTTTGTTAGCACCTTTTGGATCGACAAAACCTTCTGGTTGCATCATATACAACTCTTCTTTAAGATATCCATTAAGGAATGCAGTTGTGACATCCATTTGCCAAATTTCATAATCATAAATGCGGCAATTGCTAACATGATTCGGATGGACTTAAGCATCACTATGGGTGAGAAGGTCTCATCGTAGTCAACTCCTTAAACTTGTCGAAAACCTTCCGCAACAAGTTGAGCTTTGTAGACAGTAACATTACCGTCAGCGTTACTCTTCTTCTTGAAGATCCATTTATTCTCTATGGCTTGCCGATCATCGAGCAAGTCAACCAAAGTCCACACTTTGTTCTCATACATGGATCCCATCTCAGATTTCATGGCCTCAAGCCATTTTGCGGAATCTGGGCTCATCATCGCTTCCTCATAGTTCGTAGGTTCGTCATGGTCAAGTAACATGACCTCCAGAACAGGATTACCATACCACTCTGGTGCGGATCTTACTCTGGTTAACCTATGAGGTTCGGTAGTAACTTGATCATGATCATCATCATTAGCTTCCTCACTAGTTGGTGTAGGAATCACTGGAACTGACTTATGTGATGTACTAGTACTACTTTCCAACTCCGGAGAAGGTACAATTACCTCATCAAGTTCTACTTTCCTCCCACTCACTTCTTTCGAGAGAAACTCCTTCTCTAGAAAAGATCCACTCTTAGCAACGAATATCTTGCCTTTGGATTTGTGATAGAATTTGTACCCAAATGTCTCCTTTGGGTATCCTATGAAGACACATTTCTCCGATTTGGATTCGAGCTTATCAGGTTGAAGCTCTTTCACATAAGCATCGCAGCCCCAAACTTTACGAAACGACAACTTGGGTTTATTGTCAAACCACAGTTTATAAGGTGTTGTCTCAACGGATTTAGATGGTGCCCTATTTAACGTGAATGCAGCCGTCTCTAAAGCATAACCCCAAAACGATAGCGGTAAATCAGTAAGAGACATCATAGATCGCACCATATCTAGTAAAGTACGATTACGACATTCTGATTTAAATGAATAACCGTCTCGCATCAAACAAGATCCAGATATAATGTTCATGCTCAATGCTGGCACCAAATAACAATTATGTAGGTCTAAAACTAATCCCGAAGGTAGATGTAGAGGTAGCGTGCCAACGGCGATCACATCGACTTTGGAAACATTTCCCACGCGCATCATCACCTCGTCCTTAGCCAATCTTCGCTTAATCATGGCCCCTTTTTCGAGTTGCAAATATTAGCAATGTAACCGATTATCAAATACCAGGCGCCATCATGCGAGCATTAGTAAGGTACACATCAGTAACATGTATATCAAATATACCTTTCACTTTGCCATCCTTCTTCTCCGCCAAATACTTGGGGCAGTTCCGCTTCTAGTGACCAGTCCCTTTGCAGTAGAAGCACTCAGTCTCAGGCTTAGGTCCGGACTTGGGCTTCTTCACTTGAGTAGCAACTTGCTTGTTGTTCTTTTGGAAGTTCCCCTTCTTCCCTTTACCCTTTTTCTTGAAACTGGTGGTCTTGTTGACCATCAACACTTGATGTTCCTTCTCTATTTCTACCTCCGCAGCCTTTAGCATTGCGAAGAGCTCGGGAATTGTCTTATCCATCCCTTGCATATTATAGTTCATCATGAAGCTCTTGTAGCTTGGTGGCAGTGATTTAAGAACTCTGTCAATGACACTATCATCAGGAAGATTAACTCCCAGTTGAGTCAAGTGATTGTGGTACCCAGACATTCTGAGTATATGTTCCTTGTGAACTATTCTCCTCCATTTTGCAGCTATAGAACTTATTGGAGACTTCATATCTCTCAACTGGGCATTTGCTTGAAATATTAACTCAACTCTGGAACATCTCATATGCTCCATGACGTTCAAAACGTTGTTGAAGTCCCGGTTCTAAGCCGTAAAGCATGCGAAAGTGCTAGTTATCGACTAGAGGGGGGGTGAATATGCGATTTTTATCAAAGTCTTCAAAACATGAGAGTTTCGAAGACAAACAATAGAAATGAACCTATTGATATGCAGCGAAAGGTAGACTACACTAGGCAGGCCATAGTCAAGTATTCAATGAAGTGAAAGCACGAAGACTAATGGCAGCTAGGTAGTGAAGATCGGGATGGAAGATAGGATGAAGCCAAACAATAATAGTAGTCACACAGTGAAGACAGACAGGTAGTGCAAACAGGCAATGACTTCACGAAGACAAACTGTAAGTTAAGAGAGGGAGAGGATAGAAACAGACACACTTGATGAGGACAATGATTTGTTGGACCAGTTCCAGTTGCTGTGACAACTGTACGTCTGGTTAGGGAGGCTGAGATTCAACTCAGAAGACCGTGTCTTCACCTTATTCCCCTTGAGCTAAGGACACCGGTCCTCGCCCAATCACTCTGGTAAGTCTGCAAGGTAGACTTCCAAACCTTCACAGACTTCGTTCACCGGCGATCCACAATGACTCTTGGATGCTCAGAACGCGACGCCTAACCGGCTGGAGGATTCACAGTCCTCAAGTGTAACAAGTCTTCAGGTCATGCGGACAGAAAGACTTCAGTGATGCCTAACACTCTTTGGCTCTGGGTGTTTGGGCTTTGTCCTCACAAGGATTTCTCTCTCAAAAGCTTCGGAGGTGGGTTGCTCTCAAACGACAAAAGCCGTGCACTAACTCTGAGCAGCCACCAATTTATGGTGTAGGGGGTGGGCTATTTATAGCCACTAGGCAACCCGACCTGATTTGTCTGAAATGACCCTGGGTCACTAAGGAACTGACACATGTTCCAACGGTCAGATTTCAAACACACGCAGCAGCTTGACTTGAGCTACAAGTAAAGCTGACTCGTCCAACTCTGGATAAGATTTGCTCTCATTGTCTTTGCTCGAAGACATAGGATTTGGTTGAGCATCACTTCAGTCACTCTGACTTTGTTCACTGGGACCCCACTTAACAGTACGGTGGTTCCTATGACTCAGAAAAGAAGAAAAGGAAACAACGAAACAACTAAGTCTTCGCGCTCCATAGTATTCACGTGATGTCTCCTCATTTCATAGTTTTTAAATGTGAATATCTTCACATACCACCATTGTCTTCATACATTTTTAGGGGTCATCTCCGGTAGGTAAACCAAATCAATGAGGGACTAATACATGTGTTATCCTGCAATTCTCACAAGCACATTAGTCCCTCAACCAGGTTTGTCGTCAATACTCCAAAACCAACTAGGGGTGGCACTAGATGCACTTACAATCTCCTCCTTTTTGGTGATTGATGACAAACTGGTTGAAGTTTTCAACGGGATAAAAGTATGTGAAATTGTAGAGGTTAAAGGTATTGTCTTCATAAGTAGCAACAGGCTCCCCCTGAAGGTGTGCATATAAGTAATTTGCTTTTGGAATGCAAATGCACATGGCAGGTTGTACTTGTGGAGATCCTCTTCGACTTATGAAGACAATTCACCATGCATGATAAGATATAACTAAGATAATGAAATGCATAATGAAAAATGGATGTCTGCAATATGACTTCGTATGGATTTATCATCGCACATGCGGAATTTATCATCACATCACGTAAAAGCGAACAAGTAGCGCGACCATCAAGTTTAAGTGTTACAACTCAAAGAACCAAATGTATCAAAAGCGAGTTGTAAACACTAGGCAAAATATAAAGCAACTGCCCATATGGACCCGCTTGAAGACTATCAACTCATATGCTTCTCCCCCTTTTGTCAGTAAGGACCAAAAAGGTTTGAAGACATAGAGCCTCTACTCGTTCCCAGAAGGAGTAGGTGAAGCTTCAGGGTCGACATCGGGGTTTGGTGGTGCAGAAGAACTTGGTGCAGTGTCGACACGCGCTGAAGTTGGAGGTGGTGACGTAGCATCATCTTGATCATCTATGAGTCTGGCATTCACCGTTGCAGCTAAGGAGGAATAGTCCGATGCAAGACAGCATTCCTTGGAGGAGTGCAGTCAAACTTGAATCTTTCAGTGAAGCCATCGTCTTGAATATCTGCTTCAACACTGAGCAAGGTTAAACTCTGCCATGACCTCCGACAAGTTTTATGAGTGACAAATGCATTCTTGGTGGCAAGATTGTGAATGCGATTTACGTCCACCAAGAGGCTTTGCATCTGCCGCTTCAGCCAGTAGTGATGCTTATCTTGTTTCTGATGCAGGGCAACGAGAATCTCTCGGTCATTGAGAACACAAGATCGCTTCCGAGGCCTTTGAGCAATAGTGCTTTCAGTGGCTTCGGTATGGGCACAGTGAGGGAAGCGTGTATTGACAGCCAAAGGATAAACACGAGTGACGGCCAGAACTCCTTCAATGGGCTGTGTGAAGCTTTGGTGATCAGCAGGCTTCAGGTATATGGCTTCAACTGACATATCAACCTCTGGCAAAAATATCAGATGGTTGTGTGCAGAAGGTTGATAGTTGACGGCAGAGTGAGGCTTGATAAGGCGCATAACCCATGGAGCGTAGAACTTCAGATCAAAGAGATCAGAGCCTGATGCAGCCAATTGTCTGATAAAGAAGTCTTGAGCATTGAAGCTGATGCCATTGAAAATATAAAAGACCAATGTCTTCATCGCTCCTTCAAGCTTTGCTGCAGAAGAATGTCCTTTGACAGGCCAGAGAGTTCGCCTGATGATATGATAAATAGTGCGGGGCAGATACTCTAGTTCTTCAACAAAGAACTCTCTTGGGTATTCAGCGTCGAGTAGCAGATGCTTCATCATGCTTAGCATCTGGCTCATGTTGGGCTCTGGCTTCTGAAAGATGCTCTCCAATGCATTGCGGTGAAGCTGACAACTCGGCTCGAAGAGTTCACCTGGAGTGGGCAGGCCAGTTAGCTCAATGATATCAAGAGCTTTGGCTTCATGATGGACATGGCCTGTCATCCACTCAAGGACCCAAGTCTTCGGATCCCTTTTGTAGCCGCGAATGTGGAGGGTAGCATAAAATTGTAGCAGAAGCTCTTCATTCCAATGCTCCTCAGTCACAAAGTTCAGCAGACTAGCATCAAAGAAGCAGTCAAGGGCTTCTTCAAGGCAGGGCAGTCCAGCAATGGCTTCAGTGTCTAGACGCATATGTGGAAAGATACGCCCCTGGTCACAAAGAACACAGGAATAGTAGCTGCGATGCTGATAGCTCCAGAACCGATCTGATGAAATCCTTGGCTTGGAATAGGGGTTCTTGGCACTATCAAAGAAAGTGTTGTGCGCAATGAAGCCATTTGCATTGAATGACCCTGGTGAAGTTGCTGTACCTGGAAACCTTGGCAACCTTGGCTTAGGCTTCTAGACCTGATGTTGGGGAACGTGGTAATTTCCAAAAAAAACCTACGCACACGCAAGATCATGGTGATGCATAGCAACGAGAGGGGAGAGTGTTGTCCACGTACCCTCGTAGACCGAAAGTGGAAGTGTTAGCACAACGTGGTTGATGTAGTCGTACGTCTTCACGGCCCGACCGATCAAGCACCGAAACTACGGTACCTCCGAGTTCTAGCACACGTTCAGCTCGATGACGTCCCTCGAACTCCGATCCAGCCGAGTGTCGAGGGAGAGTTCCACAAGACGACGGCATGGTGATGATCTTGATGTTCTATCGTCGCAGGGCTTCGCCTAAGCACCGCTACAAATATTATCGAGGAGGACTATGGTGGAGGGGGGCACCGCACACGGCTAATAGATCTCAAGGATCAATTGTTGTTGTGTCTCCGGGGTGCCCCCCTGCCCCCATATATATATAGGAGCAAGGGGGGAGGCGGCCGGCCTATGGAGGAGGCGCCAAGGGGAGTCCTACTCCCACCGGAGTAGGACTCCTCCTTTCCTTGTAGGAGAAGGAAAGAGGAGGAGTAGGACTCCTCCTTTCCTTGTTGGAGAAGGAAAGAGGAGGAGAGGGAGAAGGAAAAGTGGGCTGCCCCCCTTGTCCAATTCGGACCAGAGGGTGAGCGCAGGCCTCCTTCCTTTTGGCCTCTCTCCTCTATTCCCGTATGGCCCAATAAGGCCCATATACTCCCCGGCGAATTCCCGTAACTCTCCGGTACTCCAAAAAATACCCGAATCACTCGGAACCTGTCCGAAGTCCGAATATAGTCGTCCAATATATCGATCTTTACGTCTCGACCATTTCGAGACTCCTCGTCATGTCCCCGATCTCATCCGGGACTCCGAACTTCTTCGGTACGTCAAAACTCATAAACTCATAATATAAGCATCGCCGAAACCTTAAGCGTGCGGACCCTACGGGTTCGAGAACAATGTAGACATGACCGAGACACGTCTCGGTCAATAACCAATAAGCGGAACCTGGATGCTCATATTGGCTCCCACATATTCTACGAAGATCTTTATCGGTCAAACCGCATAACAACATACGTTGTTCCCTTTGTCATCGGTATGTTACTTGCCCGAGATTCGATCGTCGGTATCTCAATACCTAGTTCAATCTCGTGACCGGCAAGTCTCTTTACTCGTTCTGTAATACATCATCCTGCAACTAACTCATTAGTTGCAATGCATGCAAGGCTTATAGTGATGTGCATTACCGAGTGGGCCCAGAGATACCTCTCCGACAATCGGAGTGACAAAACCTAATCTCGAAATACGCCAACCCAACATGTACCTTTGGAGACACCTGTAGTACTCCTTTATAATCACCCGATTACGTTGTGACGTTTGGTAGCACCCAAAGTGTTCCTCTGGTAAACGGGAGTTGCATAATCTCATAGTTACAGGAACATGTATAAGTCATGAAGAAAGCAATAACAACATACTAAACGATCAAGTGCTAGGCTAACGGAATGGGTCAAGTCAATCACATCATTCTCCTAATGACGTGATCCCGTTAATCAAATGACAACTCATGTCTATGGCTAGGAAACTTAACCATCTTTGATTCAACGAGCTAGTCAAGTAGAGGCATACTAGTGACACTATGTTTGTCTATGTATTCACACATGTATTATGTTTCGGTTAATACAATTCTAGCATGAATAATAAACATTTATCATGATATAAGGAAATAAATAATAACTTTATTATTGCCTCTAGGGCATATTTCCTTCACACGAGGCATGTGCTCGATATGATAGTCAAATTGTGGACCAAAGAATGGTGGAGGAACCAGAATTGGCCATCTAACAGTGACCAGCTGACCATGATCATATGCTTGCTCGATGGTGTGTGGCCGTGGAGGCGGTACAGGAGCAGTGGCAGTGGTATTGACTTCAGGCTGCAGATTTGTGTCAAGTGCAGCATTGGCTTCAGGTGCAATTACTTCGTGCACCACATTAACTTCAGGCGCCATATTAGCTTCAGCCATGACAACGTCATTGGTTTCAGTGTTGGTGTTGGTGATCGCCTCAATGTTATCAACCTCCACTCGAGTAGCTGGAGGGTCGGACACGTTCTCCTCGAGAACAACTTCAGGGTTGGTTGGGGGTGTAGCAACACGTTCTTCTTCATCTCTTGGTTCTTCTTGGTCATCGGCTGTTGCAGCCGGAATGTCTTCAGCCGCGTTGGCTTCAGACCCGGAGTTGTTCACAGTTGGAGAGGCTTCAGGAAATACTTGGCGAGATACTGATTGGTGCTCTTCTCCTTCTGGAACACTCGACAGAGTGACTTGTGGCCTTGATCCTTTACGAAGCCTGCGGAATGCTGGCGACGCTTGTGGAGATGGAGTTGTCTGGGCCACAAGGTCTTCATCTTCAAGCACCGGAGTGGTGGCTTGAGTTGGGGGAGTATTTGGTGTTTCTTCTTGTCGAGGGGAGTCTTGAGGGTTATCAGCCCATGAATCATCCTGAGCAATTGGCGTCAAGGGACGACCAATGCTGATGAGTTTGCTATTCGTGAGAACAGGCGATGATACCACATTTTGCTCGATCTGAGGAAGGACTTCATCATCTTCTACATTGTCATGTTGACCAATGTCTTCAGCTGCGGTGGGGTCAACAGCTGGAATGTCTTCAGCTTCAGGAGCCTCTGTGGAAGCAGGCTCATGAACTATCATACGACACTCTTGATGTGCACATGCAGGACGAGCAACATAAATTGGCTCGACAACAAGGGGCTTTATGGGAGCAGCCCGATCCTTCTTCTTGGTTTTTCGCTTCTTGGCAGGTGGAGCCTCGTCAGTGGTGTTCTTGGTCTTGCGCTTTCTGGCTTCGGCTTCAGCTGCCCTCATTTTCTTGAGCTTCGAAGCCACTGTGGGGACCTTAGGCTTCACGCCTGTCACACTGGTCGGGAAGACAATGGGAGGTTCTTCCCGCCTGGATGCTTCAGCTTGGTCCACAGCTAGCTTCTTCTTGGCAGCCATCTTGGGGTCAATGCCAGGACGCCCAAGTGCCTTGCGCTTCTCAGCTTCATTGTAGGCTAGAACACATTTGGCAGCCAAGAGCTTCATGCGCTCTCGAGAACCTTTGGCATCATCACGTTTCTTGTGAAATGCCTCCTTGAGCTCATGCATCATGGTCTTGAAGTTTTGGACGTCTATCACACTGAGCTTGGCCATATGCTTCTTGGACTGAGCCTTTTCATAGTCAATCTTGTGCTTCAGTTCAAAAAATTTCTGAGCTAGAGCCAGCTCAGGAGCAATGGCTCCATGGAAGGAGACGCTGAGGCCAATGGGGAGTTGGAGATCATCAAAACTGAGGTTTGGGCTGTCAAACCACCCGTCAATGAATTTGTTCAGAATGTCCACATCGAAGAGGGGAAGATCATTGAATATTTCCGCCTCTTGCTTGCTCTTTATTAGAAGCTCAAGAGCATCATCGCCAAGATCGTCGTCACTAGACAGATCAATGGCGTCGTTCTCATTCCTCAGAATGGCAGCAGGGGTCAGTGCTTGACCAGTAGGCTGTACGGGCTTCTTCTTCTTCTTAGACTTGGAGATGCGAGAGAGATCTTCAAAGTGAACGCTTGGTGCAGGAGGAGCAGTGGCCAGAGGCTTCACTTGCGAAGCTCTTAGTGCAGCTGAGGGCTTCGAAGCCTTGGGTTTCTTCGGCTTCTTAGGCTTCGGTGGTGCAGGCGCTTCGTCAGAATCAACGTCATCTGTAGAGTGATCCACGGCTGCCCCTTGAACCATGATGTGAGTGATGAGACCCTCTAGGTTGTAGAAGGGCCCAACAAGATTGGGTTCAGCTTCGCGTGTGCCATCGGCACGAGGAGCGAAGGGCACAGGTTGAAGTCTAATCCCGCGACTTCTTGTTCTCTTTGGCTGAGTTCTTGGCAAAGCTGAAAGTTGCGCTTGAACAGATTGGCGTCACGACACCATAGCAGAGAGGATGGGTCGGCATCAGCAGGCTGCGGTCCATGGACCGTGCAAGGGTAGAAACCATAATCAATGGCTTCAGCTCTGGTCCTGGGTGGAAGATTTTTGTACAAGATGTCTCCTCAGGGTCGCTTGATGGCATTTTTTTCAGCATATTCCTGGGTCACGAACCTGTACTTGAACCATTGTTCTTCCCAATATCTTCAAATCCATTGGATTCGAGTTTTACGTTGGCCATAGCTCTCCTCAGGATCAGTTTTGTATAGCTCATAGAGATCTTCGGGCAGATCCATTGATGTGCCCCCGCGGCGTTGTCTGCCTCCCTTCCTTGCTGATTTTTCTGTGGACATGTAGTTCAGACTGAATGGCTTCAAAGCTGTCAAAGTCTTCCATCTGCCGGGTCGACAGAACGGCCGGGAGAGTTGATATGATGCTGTAAGAATTCTGCAAATGAATGCAGACTATGAGAACCAAGGGATCCTCCCACGGACAAGTACATGTGATAGCATTAGAGTTGCGAGGGAAGGGGAAGAGGTCATATGCATTCTCAGATGATTTTGAAGAAAAATCATTTTAGAAGACTTTGACCTCATAGCGCGAAGACATTCACTTAATGTTGAGAGTTGGTTCCAGATTTGTATGAATCCAAGAATAGGTACAAGTGAGGAATTTAACTACGTGTGAAGCATAAATGAATATACTAGGCATCATATGAGATGCAAAACAGGATAGATCCAAATTAGTGAAGATAGAAACCACTTTTGGTAGGAAGGATGAATCTATCGGATCAAAAGAACAGTAAAAAGATAGTTTTAATTTACCACACGATGAACTGCTAGATGGAGTAGAAGATGAGGCCGAGCAGTTCGATCTTCCGTGCCCTAACTTGGCGACGGAGGACACCTACGGCGGCAGCAGAGAAGACGATGTCCGCGGCCGGCGTGAAGACGGCGTCGGTGAGGTCGCGGCAGCTAAACACTTCGTCGCCGGCGTCGTCAAGAGCTAGCGGTGGCTCTAGGGTTTGTCGAGGTGGAGAGGTGGAAGAAGTGTTTTGACCGTGATGTGATGTGCATTTATAGGGAGAGGGACAGCACAGCGCAATTACGCAGGTGCCCCTGGCGGTTCACATCTGAGGGACACATGGCGAACATGAAACACACTGAAATTGGTTCCATGTTCCCACGCATGCCTGGACTGTCGGGTGGTCGTTCCGGCTTCTCCGGGTTTCAGGCAATAAGGGTTGAGCATTTAAAACAGATTTAATGTTTGTCTCTGTATCTTCTGCTGACAAGGACGCAGAGAAGACATTCAATCGTTTCAATAGAATGCATATGATTTTGATAGATAGAATTTGAGGTAGGAAGCATAGAGAGGTTAGGGTCCGATCACATTCACTTAGTCCAAAAGATTCAAACGAGAAGACATAGCTATAAGTGAATGATATATAGGACAGAACACTAACATGTGTATATATCAGAACAATACCAAATCAACATTATGAATATAAACATGAAGACAAACCAATGTTGAGGATGAATCAAATGCGAAGACTTAGCAAATGTAACGCCAAGAGAAAAATATTCCAAACAAAAGTTTGGTGGTGGCGTTACCCATCGTATAGGAAGTATTAGACCCAGACATGGCGCACAATTATCGTGGCGCTTTGAAGTCAAATTCCGCATTAATGTATTTACACTCAGAGTGTAAGTCTTCATTTATTGAAGATATACATTACTTCGTGTGTTGCACATCTAAGTCATCAACATGCATAAGTGTTAGGATGTGTGCCTGATCACAGGACATTCGAGGATTCAAAGATATTTAGCTCACACCGCAACTTGCAAAACCTTTTATCATCCAAGGGCTTTGTGAAGATATCTGCCAATTGCTCTTCAGTGTTGACATGTATGATATCAATATCTTCCTTCATAACATGATCTCTGAGAAAGTGATGACGAATTTCAATGTGCTTTGTCTTCGAGTGCTGAACTGGATTATTGGCAATCTTGATGGCGCTTTCGTTGTCGCAGTAGAGTGGTACTTGTTCCAGATGGATGCCATAGTCCTTGAGAGTTTGCTTCATCCATAGAAGCTGAGCCTTGACAAGATCCAAAGAAGCAATGTATTCAGATTCAGCAGTGGAGACTGATACACAGTTCTGCTTCTTTGAAGACCAACAGACAAGTGATCGTCCCAGAAAGTGACATGTGCCTGATGTTGACTTGCGATCCACCTTGTCACCAGCATAATCAGCATCTGGGAATCCAAGTAGATCAAACTCTAAGCCCTTTGGATACCATAATCCTAGTGTTGGGGTGTAAGCCAAATATCAAAGAATTAAACTTCACGGCTAAGTGATGCGATTCCTTTGGTGCCGCTTGGAATCGAGCACACATGCAAACATTAAGCATGATATCTGGCCTAGA
Source organism: Aegilops bicornis (assembly GCA_021605145.1). NCBI lineage: Eukaryota > Viridiplantae > Streptophyta > Magnoliopsida > Poales > Poaceae > Aegilops > Aegilops bicornis. The sequence continues at coordinate 576,765,009 of CM038669.1, forward strand.
TGCACATAAATAAAGTAAAGAACCAATCATGGAGCGGTATACCTTTTGATCGAACTCTTTACCATTGGCATCGGGACCCATATGACTCTTGGTTGGCATTGGCGTCGTGTAAACTTTGCAGTCTTGCATTCCAAACTTCTTCAGGCAGTCTTTGAGGTATTTCTCTTGAGATATGAAGATGTCATTGCTTTGCTGACGAATTCGAAGACCAAGGAAGAACTTCAGCTCACCCATCATGGACATCTGATATTGCTCTTGCATCATGTGTCGAGACTCATCACTGTATTTCTGGTTGGTGCAGCCGAAGATAATGTCATCCACATATATTTGGCACACAAATACTTCACTATCATATGTCTTCGTGAAGAGTGTGGGATCCAGGGAACCAGGTTTGAAGCCTTTGCTCTTCAGGAAGTCTTTGAGTGTGTCATACCAAGCGTGAGGGGCTTGTTTGAGGCCATACAATGCCTTGTTAAGCTTGTACACCATATCAGGATGTTTTGGATCTTCAAAGCCAGGAGGTTGTGCAACATACACTTCTTCTTCAATCTTGCCATTGAGAAATGCACTCTTCACATCCATTTGATACAGAAGAATGTTTTGATGATTTGCATAGGCTAGCAATATGAGAATAGCTTCAAGCCTAGCCACAGGAGCAAATGTTTCGTCGAAGTCAATCCCTTCAACTTGAGTGTATCCTTGAGCAACGAGACGAGCCTTGTTTCTGACAACTTGACCATGATAATCTTGCTTGTTTTGATAAATCCATTTTGTGCCTATTATGTTGTGCTTTCGAGGGTCAGGACGCTTGACAAGTTCCCAGACATTGTTCAGTTTGAACTGTTGAAGCTCTTCTTGCATGGCTTGAATACATTCAGGTTCCATGAAGACTTCAGCAACTTTCTTGGGTTCAGATATTGAGATGAATGCAAAGTGCCCACAGAAATTTGCTAGCTCTGTTGCTCTTGACCGAGTGAGTGGACCAGGCGCATTGATGCTATCAATTATCTTCTCAATAAGTACTTCATTTGCAACACGAGGATGAACTGGACCAAGATTTTGCTCTTGTTGATCATTGTCATCGTTAGGAGGATTGTCTTCGGGCTGAGCATTGTCTTCAGGTTGATTAGGTGCAGAAATTATAAGTTCCTCTTCAGGATGTGCTTCAGACGGTATGATTTCTCCAGTTCCCATTAGCTTGATGGATTCACTAGGTGGAACTTCATCTGGCACATTTGGCAGGTTCTCTCTTTGCGAGCCGTTAGTCTCATCGAACCGCACATCCACAGTTTCAACCACTTTATAGTGAAAGAGGTTGAAGCTCTGTAGGAGTGTGAATCCTTTCCGTAACCAAGCATAAAACCTTCATGTGCTTTCGGTGCAAATTTTGAAGTGCGATGTGCATCCTTGATCTGACACCTAGCACCAAATACTCAAGTAATCGACATTTGGCTTCTTACCAGTGAGGAGTTCATAGGATGTCTTCTTCAGAAGCTTGTGAAGATAAACACGGTTGATGACATGGCATGCAGTATCAATAGCTTCAGGCCAGAACTTTCTTGGAGTCTTGTATTCATCGAGCATCGTCCGTGCCATCTCAATGAGTGTTCTGTTCTTGCGCTCCACGATGCCACTCTGCTGAGGTGTGTACGGAGCTGAGAACTCATGAGTGATTCCCAGCGTATCCAGGTAAAGGTCGAGGCCGGTGTTCTTGAACTCTGTGCCGTTGTCACTTCTGATATGGTTGATCTTGATGCCATGGTTGTTCATGGCATGGTTGGCGAAGCGTCTGAATACATTCTGCACTTCAGTCTTGTAGAGGATTATGTGCACCCAAGTATATCTTGAATAATCATCGAAAATGACGAAGCCATAGAGACAAGCAGTAGTAGTGAGAGTAGAGTAGTGAGTAGGACCAAATAAGGGTTGAGATGTCGTCATGATTGTCTTCGAGGGATGCTTGGCCCTTGTCATCTTTCCAGCTTCGCAGGCACCGCACAGATGATCTTTCTTGAACTTGACGCCCTCGATGCCTATGGCGCTTCTTCTTTGCGAGAGTGTGTAAGTTCCTCATGCCAGCATGCCCTAGCCTCCGATGCCAGAGCCAGCACTCTGAAGCTTTTGCTAGTAGACATACGACAAGCTGTGGTCTTGCTGAGAAATCTACCATGTACAGATCATATTTCCGATACCCTTCAAAGACTAGAGACTTGTCAGATTCCATTAGTACAAGGCAAAGATATTTTCCAAATATCACAATCATGTTCAAGTCACAAAGCATTGAGACAGACATTAAGTTGAAACCCAGGGATTCAACAAGCATCAATTTATCCATGTGCTGATCCTTTGAGATTGCAACTCTACCTAGACCCAATACCTTGCTTTTACGATTGTCAAGAAATGTGATGTGACTCTTGTCGAGATGGACGTAAGGTTGAGTCCATGAGAAGACTTCGATCACCAGTCATATGATTAGTGCTTCCGCTGTCCATAATCCATTCTGAAGCATAAGGTGTCATACCCTACAGTACAGTTAGGGGGATAGGCTTCACCAAGAGTATTGTGAAGCGTAAACATTTGGCGCACAAGAGGATTATCAAAGCTCAGATCAAGATTAGGACAGATAGGACGTTTGGCACGCGATTCGGGAACAAAATACATAGTAAGACCATTTGGGCATTTGATCTTGCGCCCTACAAGATGTTTTAGGTCCCCAGCAATAGCATCAGACGTCTTTGATTTCTGGCTGGAGACCTTTCCCTGCAAAAGAAAGTTAATTCTTCTTAACCACCCACATCTTCAGGGGTGGCTTAGAAGCAATGAGTCTAAGTGCAGCATCTGAGAACTTCCGGCTTTGGAGCCCTAGCAAATAGCCTTGCAGGAGATGAATGATACTCATATGAATAAGCAAAAAAGTTCTTAGTTTTATGAACATAGAGGTTTGATGAAACCCACTCATATTCATAAGTTTGAGCATGATTTCCCTGCAAAACATTGGCGTTAGGGTGACTCAAGTGAGTCATGTATCTGTATGAAGCCTTTGGACCATATGAAGCCTTTGGTGCAGGATTTGTCTTCTTCCCGGTGATTGTCGTGATGACATTCACAGGAAGATTCTCAAGACAGCTTTTGGGAACCCGGATCTTCTTCATAGGTGGCCCATTCCTGCGATTAGTACCAATATACCGCAAACACTTCACCATTACGATTCTTAAACAGTTTATAGTTTGCATCAAAGGATTTATCAATGATAATAGGGTTAGCACAAGTGAAGCCAGATAAGGTGGTTGGATCCACTGAAGGTCCCTTTGCAGCAACCCATGTGGTTTTGGGGTACTTCTTAGGCTTCCAGTAGGAACCATCAACATAATTTTCCTCTCGAACCCAACACCCTCTTTCCTAGGGTTTCGATTCAGGATCTGCTTTTTGAGGACATCGCACAGTGTTTGATGCCCTTTGAGACTTTTGTACATCCTGTTTCAAGCAAAGTGTCTTCAACCTAGCATTTTCATCGGCAATAGTAGTGGTATCCTCGTGAGAGGGGTTAGTTACCACATCAACAGTTGAAGATATTGCAACTTGATAGCGTGATAGAACATTCAACCTTGAAGCAGTGTTATCATGCTCAAGACATTTTAGACATGGTGGTTCAAATCCTTCCTGAGCGGGACTGATCTGTTGAGCGTGAAGTGACTCATTCTCTTTTTTAAGATCTTCATGAGCCACTCTCAATTTCTCAAGCTCTTGCTTCTTTGAAGATAATCATAGGAAAGCTTTTCATGAGTGGTTGAGAGCGTTTCATGACGACTTTCAAGTTCTTGGTACTTAACATGAAGATTTTTTATGTCTTCAATTAAGGACTGAGATCGGGTCATTTCCGCGTCCAACAGGTCATCGGTTTTGTCTAACAATTTTTTAGTATGTTCCATAGCTTTCTGCTGTTCAGTTGCAATTTTAGCAAGCATTTTGTAGCTGGGTTTGGATTCACAGTCAGATTCATCGTCACTTGATGTTTGAAAGTAAGCATCGCGTGATTTTACCTTGGCACCACGTGCCATGAAGCAGAAGGTGGGAGCAGAGTCGTCCTTGTCATTTGCATCAGCGTTGGTGACGGGGCCTTTGTCTTCAGTGTTGAAGATGGACTTGGCAACGTAGGCTGTAGCTAAAGCCAGACTTGCAACACTGAGGTCGGACTCCTCCTCGGGCTCCACCTCCGCCTCCTCGAAGCAGACTCCTCCTCTGAATCCATTTCCTTGCCAACAAAAGCACGAGCCTTGCCAGATGAGCTCTTCTTGTGTGATGAAGACTTGGACGAAGACTTGGAAGAAGACTTTGAGGATTTCTTCTTCTTCTTGTCATATGAACCATATTCCTTGCACTTCTTCTTCTTGTTGTTCTCATTGTCCCACTGTGGACATTCAGAGATGTAGTGTCCAGGTTTCTTGCACTTGTTACATGTTCTCTTCTTGTAATCATGAGTGGAAGCTTCATCATTTCTTGAGCTGGATCGTGAAGACTTTCTGAATCCCTTCTTCTTAGTGAACTTTTGGAACTTCTTCACAAGCATAGCAAGCTCCTTTCCAATGTCTTCAGGATCACTAGAACTGCAGTCAGATTCTTCTTCGGATGAGGAAACATCTTTTGCCTTCAAAGCGCAAGTTTGGCCATAGTTGGGACCATATATATCTCTTTTCTCAGATAGCTGGAACTCATGTGTGTTGAGCCTCTCAAGTATGTCAGACGGATCGAGTGTCTTGAAGTCAGGGTGTTCTTGTATCATCAGGGCAAGGGTGTCAAATGATCATCAAGTGATCTCAGCAGTGTCTTGACGATTTCATGCTTGGTGATCTCAGTGGCACCGAGAGCACGAAGCTCATTTGTGATGTCAGTGAGACGATCAAACGTGAGATGGACATTCTCATTGTCGTTTCTCTTAAACCGGTTGAAGAGGTTGCAAAGAACACTGATCCTTTGATCTCTCTGGGTTGAGACGCCTTCATTGACCTTGGAGAGCCGGTCCCGGACTAACCCGGCGTTTCGGAGCATTCACACGGCCATACTGTCCTTTGGTCAGATGAGCACAGATGATGTTCTTAGTAGTAGAATCCAGTTGAATGAACTTCTTGACATCAGCAGGGGTGACACCTTCACCAGTCTTGGGAACACCATTCTTAACGACATACCAGAGGTCGACATCAATGGCTTCAAGATGCATGCACATCTTATTCTTCCAAAGAGGGATATTCGGTTCCATCGAAGGCGGGGCGCAGCAGAGACTTTGATTATCCTGCGATCGACATAGCTAAAACTCCAGGTGGTTAAACCGAATCACACAGAACAAGGGAGTACCTTGCTCTGATACCAATTGAAAGTGCTAGTTATCGACTAGAGGGGGGTGAATAGGCGATTTTTATCAAAGTCTTCAAAACATGAGAGTTTCGAAGACACACAATAGAAATGAACGTATTGATATGCATCGGAAGGTAGACTACACTAGGCAGAGCATAGTCAAGTATTCAATAAAGTGAAAGCACGAAGACTAATGGCAGCTAGGTAGTGAAGACCAGGATGGAAGATAGGATGAAGCCAAAAAATAATAGTAGTCACACAGTGAAGACAGACAGGTAGTGCAAACAGGCAATGACTTCACGAAGACAAACTGTAAGTAAAGAGAGGGAGAGAATAGAACTAGACACTTGGTGAGGACAATGATTTGTTGGACCAGTTCAAGTTGCTGTGACAACTGTACGTCTGTAACATCCCAAAATTCTAAATTTTGGAATGTTATAATAAATAGATAGTTTTGGTTGATTGTTCGATTGATTGACTGAAAGTGAGTGAATTCGAAACTTTTTTTTGAAAGTTAAATGAGAGGGAATAAAAGGACTTTCCCAAACTTTCATTTTCTTTTCTGATCTTCATGAATTCAAATTCTTTTCACCACAAAACCCTGGAGAGAAGATGACATGACTTCTTCCATTTATTTAAATGACAAGGGGTGTTGAAAATATTTGAATTTCATTTGAGAATATTTCCAATTTTGAAACTTTATGCAACTCAATGATTTTCACGAGCGAAGATAAAATGACTTCTTCAAAACATATGAAATATGAGTTGGGAGTTTCAAAGAATTAAATTCAAAGTTCTTTTGAATTTATTTTCAATTTTGAGTTATTTGAGTTTTATTCAAATTATTTTTCTCCAAAAATAAAATATACGGAAAATAGGATAACATGATTCCCTACATCACAATTGGAGAGAAATCAATTTGAATTAATTTTGGTATTTTTAAAATGATTTTTATTGGATTTTATTAGACCAGTATCCCTCTATGAACTATATGAATTTGTGTGTATTTTATTTGACTCTATAAAAATGTTCAGCTTGTCGGAAATCTTTTTCTGAAAATTTTGATATATAATATGCCTATATAAAGTTTTTAGTTTTATTTTCGTTTTTCAGTCTATCGCTTTCTGTTAAAAAAACAAATAACAAAAACTGCACGCGCGCCTGAAACTAATTGTCGCCGACGTGCGCATCATAGTACCAGCGGGCGCCCATCTTTTCTTTTTCTATATAATATATGGGCCAGGCCCAGCAGGCCATATTTCTTCCCCATATATTTTTTCCTTCCATAGTTTTTCTTTCTCTTTTCTATTGCTAAAAAAAAATTGTAGTGTGCGCGGCCGGCCGAACCGCCTAAAGGCCTTTTGGCCCATGGCGCACCTCCCATCTTTGTTTCGTATATTTTTGTCTATGTTTAGTCCCACATTGCCTAGCTTTTGATCCCTAAACCTCTTTTCCACCTATAAATATAGACCCATAGAGCCTTCAAAAATCATTTGATTCGGATTAAATCAATATTTTGGTTTGACTAGATTCGTTTAAGAAAAATATTTTTTCTCCTCTCCGGCGCGACTTCTGGAAATTGTCTTCTCTCTTTAAAGTTGTCTTTTCTCTACCTTATAAAGGTATCTTTCTTTGTTTTTTTACTACCATAGTTTATTATTTTCTAGACTAGTATGATAAAATAAATAGATTATCAATTAGTCTACGTATTTATACTTTAGACCTAGAATTCTTTTAGCCGTAACTATTTTTCTTTTGTAAAACAGCTTGGCCCTGATTTTTCAAATAGCCATAACTTTTTACTCGTTCATCCAAATTAGATGAAACCAGCGCCTATAATTTCGTCTTGTTATCACCTATCCAGTTAACCTGTCAAGTCAACTTTTTGAAATTTTCAAATTTCAAAATTTGTTCAGATTCATATTCAAACTTCTTTTGTTCATAACTTAAGTTCCATAACTCCGTTTGAGTTGATTCTTTTTGCAAATCGAAGCTCTTGACCTAAAAATTTTGATAAGGCCAAATTCACGTAATTTTGGTACTGTTAGAAATTGTTTTATGTTGCAAGAGTTATTTGCCTGGTTTTGATGTTTTCTGAATTATTTTTCTCGTTCTTCCCGACCTTTTGAGTGATTGCTTATGTGTGGTTACTATTGATTGCTTACGATAGATTGACCGGAGTGTGACGAGTAGAACTATCAAGAGTTATGAGTGTGAATCATCTTTCAACATTGCAAGCAAGTAACACTTTGATCATACCTCCTTACTACCCAGTTTTATGGATTAGATCAATCCTCAAACATTGCATGATTAGGATCTAATTAAATTGTGGGTTTTGGGAAGTAGATTGAGGTAGTACCTATTACCTGTTTTATTATCAAACCTTTGAGAGTTACTTCTACGTATTGCTTATATTGCTATGCTATGCTCGTAGACGTGGTTTGGGTGAGTGAAATCCATGACAGATGTGAGATTGTTAATTAATGGTTCAACTTAAGGTGGCAACTTTAATACACATCTGGGTGGATTGCTAGGGGCACCTCTGAGGGATATACCAGTGGACTTGCGGACACGAGTGGATATACCGGTGTTGTCCTAGGAGATCCCGGGGATATACCGTGTGATCATCCTACGGTCCGCCACCCAGGCTCAAAGGGATCATAAGATTATTCATGCTAGAAACTTCCGTGTGCAGCCACAAGCCATTATGGGCTCTGGCATAGTTGATTAAGTTGTGCGAACTCTTACGGGTAGACTAGCAGATGTATGGGTTGTAGGTTGGTATGGTCTACCCACATGTAAGGTGTTAGCGCTTCTGAAAGACTATGTCTCGGTCATCCGTTTCTCAAACACCATGTAGTGCGAGAAATCAAACGGAGGCGATCGAGTCTTGTGGGGAAAAGTGCGCAAACCTCTGCAGAGTGTATAAACTAATCATGGTTAGCCGTGTCCCCGGTTATGGACAATCTTGAGTATCTAGTTCTTGGATTATCCTGTTGATCTCATCATGTTACTTTAATGAATATTGTTGGGTATAATGATGATACTTAATTGGGATTGAGAATGCTGTCAACCATTCTCAATGTTTAACAACCACCATGATAGTTAAATAAAATTTATTCCTTTGCAGTAGTGAAAAATTGGCTTTTCGCATAAACTGTAACCATAGAGCTTTCCTCCAGCCATATATGCATGTAGTATAGCTTATTCTTTCATTACTCTCTATGTGTTACATTGCCAGCATATTCCATGTGTTGACCCGTTTTCGGGCTGCAACTTTTCATGTTGCAGACTTTTAGAACTGACAGTAAGTGATACGTTAGTGTTACGATTTCTACACTCAACTTTGCTGTTGGTGTTGATGGGAATCCACAACCTTGTTACTTCCGCTATTTTGGATTGAGGTAATAGTATTTACGTTATTTATACATGTGATTTACCTCTGTTATAAATCCTCGAGTACTGTGTGTGTCAGCATACCGATCCAGGGATGACACTTAAGCACAGAGACTTGATCCATTCGGGTCGAGTCGCTACAACGTCTGCTAAGGGAGGCTGAGATTCAACTCAGAAGACCGTGTCTTCACCTTATTCCCCTTGAGCTAAGGACACCCAGTCCTCACCCAATCATATCACTCTGGTAAGTCTTCAAGGTAGACTTCCAAACCTTCACAGACATCGTTCACCGGCGATCCACAATGACTCTTGGATGCTCGAGCGTGGCGCCCTAAGCAATTTGGAGGATTCCACGGTCCTCAAGTGTAACAAGTCTTCAGTCACGGACAGAAAGACTTCAGTGATGCCTAACACTCTTTGGCTCTGGGTGTTTGGGATTTGTCCTCGCAAGGATTTCTCTCTCTCAAAAGCTTCGGAGGTGGGTTGCTCTCAAACGACAAAAGTCGTGCACTAACTCTGAGAAGCCACCAATTTATGGTGTAGGGGGTGGGCTATTTATAGCCACTAGGCAACCCGACTTGATTTGTCCGAAATGACCCTGGGTCACTAAGGAACTTACGCGTGTTCCAACGGTCAGATTTCAAACACACGCGGCAGCTTGACTTGAGCTACAAGTAAAGCTGACTCATCCAACTCTGGATAAGATTTGCTCTCATTTTCTTCGCTCGAAGACATAGGATTTGATTGAGCATCACTTCAGTCACTCTGAGTTTGTTCACTGGGACCCCACTTAACAGTACGGTGGTTCCTATGACTCAACAAAGAAGAAAAGGAAACAACGAAACAACTAAGTCTTCGCGCTCCATAGTCTTCACGTAATGTCTTCTCATGTCATAGTCTTCAATGTGAATATCTTCACATACCACCATTGTCTTCAATGTCTTCATACATTTTTAGGGGTCATCTCCGGTAGGTAAACCGAATCAATGAGGGACTACTACCTGTGTTATCCTGCAGTTCTCACAAACACATTAGTCCCTCAACCAGGTTTGTCGTCAATATTCTAAAACCAATTAGAGGTGGCACTAGATGCACTTACAGCATGGCAGACTGAACTATCGAGTAGTCATCAGCTTGCTCTGCCAGATGTTCATAACATCTGGCGTTGCTCCTGCAGCGGGTTTGGCACCTAGCGGTGCTTCCAGGATCTAATTCTTCTGTGCAGCAATGAGGATAATCCTCAAGTTACGGACCCAGTCCGTGTAATCGCTACCATCATCTTTCAACTTAGCTTTCTCAAGGAACGCATTAAAATTCAACGGAACAACAGCATGGGCCATTTATCTACAACAACATAGATATGCAAAAATACTATCAGGTACTAAGTCCATGATAAATTAAAGTTCAATTAATGATATTACTTAAGAACTCCCACTTAGATAGACATCTCTCTAATCATCTAAGTGATCACGTGATCCATATCAACTAAACCATGTCCGATCATCACGTGAGATGGAGTAGTTTTCAATGGTCAACATCACTATGTTGATCATATCTACTATATAATTCATGCTCGACCTTTCGGTCTCAGTGTTCCGAGGCCATATCTGCATATGCTAGGCTCATCAAGTTTAACCCGAGTATTCTGCATGTGCAAAACTGTCTTGCACCCGTTGTATGTCAACGTAGAGCTTATCACACCCGATCATCACGTGGTGTCTCAGCACGACGAACTGTCGCAACGGTGCATACTCAGGGAGAACACTTATACCTTGAAATTTAGTGAGAGGTCATCTTATAATGATACCGCCGAACTAAGCAAAATAAGATGCATAAAGGATAAATATCACATGCAATCAATATAAGTGATATGATATGGCCATCATCATCTTGTGCCTTTGATATCCATCCCCAAAGCACCGTTATGATCACCATCGTCACCGGCTTGACACCTTGATCTCCATCGAAGCATCATTGTCGTCTCGCCAACTATTGCTTCTACAACTATCGCTACTGCTTAGTGATAAAGTAAAGCAATTACATGGCGATTGCATTTCATACAATAAAGCGACAACCATATGGCTCCTGCCAGTTGCCGATAACTGTGTTACAAAACATGATCATCTCATACAACAATTTATATAATCATGTCTTGACAGCTAAGGTTTAGCCATTACGATCTCAAGGTAGATCAACTCTTGTAACCTCTATACTCATCGAATACAATCAAGCAGGACGTAGGGTTTTACCTCCTTTAAGAGGGCCCGAACCTGGATAAATATCATGTCCCGATTGTCCTTTATTACCATTGATCCTAAGCTCACAGCTTGGACCCCCTACCCGAGATCTGCCAGTTTTGACACCAACAGTGGCCCCGCACCCAACTTAGCGGTCAAATAGAAGGTGGCGACCGTTTTATGCCATGTCAGCACTTACTACGAGCCCGTGTTTAATTCACTCCAAACGGCTCACCAGTGTTAATTGTCAAAAATTACGCTGAAATAGACACATTTTTTGTAGCAGTTAAGTAAAGTGGTTGCGGTTTAAAACCCTGGACATAGATGTGATGTTTTTATGATATTCACCCCTTTTTTAGGAAATACCATCATGGAGCTATATATAGTATTAACTAGGCATAATAATTACATGAATTAAGAAAGCCAGAGGGCCTCCATGACTCCACACCATGACCCTCACTATGTTTAGCTAAAGCATGTGCTGCCGATGCACCAATGACGACGAACATGGACATTGCGTGATTAGGCCGATCGACTCAGTCACACGACGTGCACGCACGCGCGTATGTGTAGCCTCCTACGGCTTCCTGTCCATGAGAGCAATATGACATCTCGCAAAAAAAGTAAAAATGAGAGCAATATGACGCGTAGAAACGGTGTAGTCTGTGTCCGAACCTGATTAGTGTCCCTTCAAGAGTCGTGCGGCGTTAGCGTGCTGGCCGTCTATATATACAGTACATGGCCATACCCATACGGCTGTGAGAAATAAAGCAAAAGCAATCCTCTCTCCGGCCGTCTAGCTATTTTAGCTGTCGATCAAGCGAAGCTTGCGCTGTTGATTGCTCGGTGGGTCGTGTACCCTCGGCATGACCTCACGGTGCGATCTCTGAGATCATCCTCGGAGAAATATGGGGTGGTCGACTTCGACACCGCAGCGCGTGGGCGTGGCTGCCCTAGATGGCGCGGTCATGGACACACCGGCGACGCGCAAGAATCAGAGAACAGCAGCCACTAACGGGGACCCAAACTCCCCCACAAGCAGCGGCCGGTTCCAGCGGCTTGAGGTGCTCGGCGCAGGAACATTCGGCGTCGTCTACCGGGCGAGGGACCGCCGCACGGGAGAGATCGTGGCGGTGAAGTGCCTCCGTGCCAGGGACGGCGACGGCAACGGCGAGCGCTACCTCTCCGACTTCGCCAGCGAGGTCAGCGCTCTCGAGGCGTGCAGCGGCCACCCATTCATCGTGCAGCCGCGCGCCTCCGGCCAACTTGAGAGCGGGGCTTTCCTCGCCATGGAGTTTGTGGGGCCGACTCTCAGGCACGTCATGAAGCATGTCCGCTATGGGAGGAGGCACACCGAGCTAGAGGTTCGCCTTCTCATGAGACAGCTTCTCGCCGGCGAGAGGAGGATGAATCGTCTCAGTCTCATGCACCGGGACCTCAAGCCGGAGAACGTGCTTGTTGACAGCCACGGGAACCTCAAGATCTGCGACCTCGGGCTGTCGTGCAGCTTGGCCGATGGGCCGCCCTACTCTAACCCTATTGGGACACGGGAATATCGCGCGCCAGAAATCCTCCTCGGATCCACAGATTACGACGAGCGTGTCGACTCATGGGCTCTCGGCGTCATGATGGCCGAGCTCCTCGCCGGCCGGCACCCTTTCCATGGGAGGTCGGACATGGATCACCTCAGCGAAATCTTGACCCTTCTTGAAACGGCAGACATCAAGGAGTGGTCGGGCTACGATGGGCGGCGGCTACCCAGTGGATGCCAACTAGGAAGCTTTCTGCGCAACAAGTTCCCATGTCCCACCAAGGCCAGGATCAAAGGCCCCCCAACACTGTCGGAGGCTGGTTCGAGGTCTTGAGCGTTCTTCTACGATGCAACCCGGAGAAGAGGCTAACGGCGGAACAAGCGCTGAAGCATCGGTTGTTCAAGCTAGGAAGCCAACCCTAGAGCTACAAGGAGTTGATCGATTAGCATGCATAATCGCATCTAATCTTGTGAAATTAGAAATACAAACATTGTACATGAATTTACCGAATGTGTATGGTCGAGATGTGAGATAAGTAAGCAGGAGTTTTTTTTTATGGATCACCACCACATACATAAAATATTTTGCAGTGACGCCACACTCGTGAACTCGTACTAACAAAGGATAGGAAGCCATGAAAACAACCTAAACATGAGATTTACAGAATTCTAATATTCTTTACCGATGGTACAAAATTGCAATGTGGCTACACTGGTTAGTGCTATTACGATTTGTCAGCTCAAAATGAAAATCCACAACGCTACAGTCTCTTAGATGTTGACGAACGGCGCGCCGGTGATGAACTCGGTGGCGGCGAGCGCCACGAGGCCGAGCATAGCGAACCGGCCGTTCAAGAGCTCCGCGTCGGCGCTCCAGACGCCACTGGACTTGCTCTCGACACTCTGGCCCTGCAGCAGCGGCACCAACGATGCCACGGAGAACACCCCCGCGGTCACCAGGAACCAGCCCAGCCCGGCGCCGCTGCCGGCCTGGTCGAGGAGCCCGCCGCCGCGCGCCGCCTCGACGGATAGTGCCGCCACGAAGCCCACCATGGCCAGCCGGCCGTTGATGCGCTCTGGCGCCGGGCCGCTGAAGGCGAGCGCGTCCCAGACCGATCGAGGGGTTAGCCTTCTTGGCCGTGGGCTTGGGTGCCGCCGGGATAGGGGTCGGGGTCGGGCTCATGCCCGGGGAGGAGGAAGTCGACGCGCTCGTCGTCTCCTTGGCTGAGTTCATGTCAGGCTGCGCACACACAAACATTTTTACATTGACATCGAGTCTTGAACTAATACTACTAGCCAGCCCGCATCCGAAACAGTTGAGCGCGAGACGTGAAAGCTCACCTCGGCCTGGGCCCTGACGTCGAGGGCGCGCCGGCGCGGTGCCACCACTGGAGAACGGGCGCTGGACCGGCCAACGACGGCGAAGGAGCTCAAAGCCACCATGGTCGCCATTACTCAAGGCAGAGAAGAGCTAGCGCAGGAAGAGAACTAAAGAAGGTGCTGCTGGCTAGATCGATGGTGATGGCACTTGGCTGATGTTGTGTTGTTGCGTCTATTGTGAGCGAGCAGGCGACGCATTTTATAGCGGCCGTGAGGGCCTCGCCGGTGTACGCGGCCGTGGCCACGTGAACGAGGTGATAGAGCTGTACGTGGAGGGAGGGAGGCGGCCGGCTCACGTCGACGTGGACACCGAAGGCGCCCCATAACCCGCTCTCGCCAAAAACCGGCACGAGACAAGAGAACCAGCATGCAGGAGCGGACGAGCACCATGTACTGACAAAAATGTTCCTCTTAACTTGGCCTCCTTTGATTTAGAGAAATCTTATAGGAATTTTATAAGATAGGATTTCTGTAGAAAAAATTTCCTTTGGAGCCCTTTAATTTGTAGGAACGGAATCCTATTCCTATGGAGGAATTCTTCCTATCTTTCACATTTCATAGGAAAATAAACATTAGCTTAGACTCAATGGAAAAAATCCTATGATGTGAATCAAAGGACATCTCCTTTCCTATTTCTATTTATAGGATTTGAGATACATGTCATCTTATTTCCTATGACTTTCCTATTCCTATGATTTCCCTATCCTATGAATCAAAGGAGGCCTACGCTTTACAAAATCTGACTCTGAGCGAATATTCATTTCCCGTGCTCGGCTACTCCCGGTGAACAGTAAACTCAAAAAAGTACTAAAAAATTCAAAAAACTATGAAATATTTTTACATGAAAGATGTTTGAGTGTGTGATGTCCTTGCCAAATTTTATCGTATTTGAACATCTGAGGAGCTTGTGGCAAAAGAGATGAAATCTGTTCGAACAATAAATTTTCTCACATATCCCAATTTTGCTTTTTTCTTCTTCTTCTGTGAGCTACTCAGATGTCCAAACACGACGGAATTTGGCACGAACATCATGCACTGAAGCATCTTTCATAAAGAAATCAGTAAAAAATAATTTTGTTTTTTACTATTTTTTAGTGAATTTACTGTTGTGCACGGGATCATCTAAGCCCGGGAGCCAAAACACCGCTTTCGACTATGAGTGTCTTTATGGCATCTCTACTCCATCCTCCAAAAGCTGAATATGAGGGAAAACCTTTTGATTGGGGAATTATCGCCTAACTAGCTCATTTATCGTTTTATTTAGTTCTTCAAATTTAGTCCCCCCCCCCCCCACCTCCCAAAAAAATCCACACTAAACCATGTTTGCTCCAGGATGGGCAGGTCTCATTAAGAATGTGGAAGGTATAGAGCTCCCATGGCCACTCGAGCAGCCGTGCACCATGCTGCCTACCAACCTAGTCCCACTCCGCCACCCGTAACGCCCCCTCCCCAACCCGGCAAGATTACGATGAATTTTTTTCTTCATTTTGCCGGCTTCACCGTCATCTCCGACAATGGTGGCCCAGCCCTCCTCCTTGTCCCCGTCCACGAGCAAAGCACAACCGCACGCGGAGGAGCACTTATAGGGCAAAAGGTTCACGTAAAGGAGAAACCGACAAAGAGAAACATGGTCGCCAGCCAACATCATCGATTCCGATGAATCGTTGCGTTCCGAACCACGTTATTGTGCCACTAGGAGAAGGAAGATGAGAAGAACCATTTAGACAAAGAAGTGTCCAAAACCGTGGAGGACAAATTTTGCCTGCATGCATCCACTCCTTTGTCACATGCATACATTGCGCACGGTGAGGAACTATCAAATTGCTTTTGCGGATCATATATCCTATATCGTAGCTAGCTCATGGACATCATCTAGTGACAAGAAGGCATCCAGGAGGTCGTCCGCAGTCGCACACAAAGTTGATCGATCAAATGGGAATAGGCATGTGTGAGAGAGAGTAGCGTTAACGTTGACGGGTGGCTGAGGGAGTCCTGGATTCGGGGGTCCTCAGGTGTCCGGCCTATTCGATATAGGTCGGACTGATGGGCCGTGAAGATAAAGCAGGAGACTGGTCCCCGTGTCCGAGTAGGACTCCTATATGTGTGGACGGCAAGATTAGTGTCCGGATGTACTATTTCCTCCTCCTGTAAACCAACTCTGTACAACCCTAGGTCCCTCCAGTGTATATATAAACCGGAGGGTTTAGTCCGTGGAGGCCATCAGAACAATAATAGGCTAGACAGCTAGGGTTTAGCCATTAGATCTCGAGGTAGATCAACTCTTGTAACCCCTATACTCATCAAATACAATCAAGCAGGAC
This sequence comes from Aegilops bicornis, assembly GCA_021605145.1. Classification (NCBI taxonomy): domain Eukaryota; kingdom Viridiplantae; phylum Streptophyta; class Magnoliopsida; order Poales; family Poaceae; genus Aegilops; species Aegilops bicornis. Next base: position 576,781,223 of record CM038669.1, read on the forward strand.
GTAGGGTTTTACCTCCTTTAAGAGGGCCTGAACCTGGGTAAAAATCATGTCCCCATTGTCCTCTATTACCATTGATCCTAGACTCACAGCTTGGGCCCCCTACCCGAGATGCATCGGTTTTGACACTGACATTGGTGCTTTCATTGAGAGCTCCGCTGTGTAGTCACGAAAAGCGATCCATGGCTCGCCTCGTCATCAACAACGATATCACCTCTGGAAGGAGCCTAACTTCGGGACAGGTCCTCCGGCTCGACGGTTTCACCGTGGGTGCCCGCATGGCCATCAAGCCGGCAGCGTCCCCCGTGATCGCTAAACATCGCCCCCGCGCATTGGCCTCGAATACTCCAAAAAGATGGATCCGGCGGACATCTCGTCCTTAAATGAGCTGCTAGATCGCATCGCATCCTAGGGCTTTCGACGAGACTATGATCGGATCGGGCTTAAAACGACGGAGGGAGATAAACCTCCGCCGATCACTCACTGGTTTTGATGCGTCGAGGAACAAGCCGAAAACACCTCTTCTCCTAAATTAAAAACCTGCTACGTTCAGGTCCCCGAACACCTTGAGCCGGATACTCTTCCTTTGGACGAGACTTCACGTCCTCCGAACTCAGGGCCAGACTTAGGGTCCGGGGAGCACTTGACTCTCCCCAGATCTGAACCAGTAACCTCGAAGATTCTACAAGCTCCGGACAGAATTGTGGGTCAGGATCCAAGTTTTAAACCACCCCCCCACCACAGTCAATACTCTCCAAGTAATTCAGGCCCTCCAGACATATATGACCTGATGTATGTATGGCAGCAACCTCAGGAAACAGTCCATCACTTTTGGGCCAGGTCCTTACTTGTCAAAAACAAGTTTAAAGATTGTTGCGACGACGATGTAGTCTCGATCTTTCGTCGCAATGGTACCAACGAAGGAATTCGAAATACCCTCGACCGCCGTCGCATACAGAGTTTCACAGAGTTATCGCACATAGTACGCAAGTACTGCGCGATGGAAAGCAGATGGAAGGCCCAGAAGACCCAACTGGAACCTGCTGCCTTTAAGCAGTGCACTGCCCGGGCAAAACGGATACACCCTTACGAGGCATCCGACCATAAGCCCGTTGGCAAGAAAAACAAACCCTTTATGGGATACATGTCCGTTCTTGACGAACTCCTCAACAAGCTCTGTCCGATACATGCGACGCCAAACACAGACCCAACTCACAGCCTCCGTACATGTTAGGTACTCCGGCAAGTGGCAAGGCCATCCTCACCACTACCACTCCAGAGAAGCACTCTCCAGAGGATGACGATTTTAACGTCCTTACGATCTATGGAACTACCACTCCAGAGAAGCACTCTCCGGAGACCTTCTCTTCAAATAATCGGCGCAAGAGGGCACTTCACGACCTCGTCGAAGTCCACCAAGTAACCGCAGTGAGCCCATGGAATGACGCTGCAATAACCTTTACCGCCTCTGACAGAACCAAAGGTCCGACCAATCCGAGCACCCACCGCATTAGTTCTAAACCCAATTGTGGACGGCTTTTGACTTACCAAAGTGCTCATGGACGGCGGTAGTGGGCTTAACCTCATCTACGAAGACACGCTCTACAAAATGCAGGTCGATAGAACACACATCGAGCAAAGCAGTACTACCTTTCGAGGCATCATCTCCAGTTGAGAAGCACGATGTTCGGGGAGAAATAAACTTGACGTAGTATTCGGCACGCCTGAAAATTACAGGTTGGAGGAGTTTCTCTTTCACATTGCTCCTTTCAATAGCGGATATCACGCCATCCTAGGGCGGGGCGCCTTTTCACGTTTCCAAGCCGTACCTCATTATGGGTACATGAGGCTTAATATGCCAGGGTCCAATGGAATAATCACAGTTACAAGTGATCCGGATAAATCACTCCGCGCCGAAAACAAAACCGCATCCGTGGCCCTTGAGGCACTATCCGAAGCCCTTGCGGCCGAAGAACTAACCACCCTACGATCCACGGTGGACAAGGATGATGTGATTCTCGATAAGAGACCTAAATCCACCTCCTTCAAGCCAGTAGATGAAATAGTTAAATTTCAAGTGCATCCGACGGATCCTAATAAAACAGCGTCCATTGGAGCACAGCTGGATCCGACGGTAGACGCCGCCCTACACGCGTTCCTACGTGAAAAATAGGATATCTTTGCCTGGAATCCTTCGGACATGCCCGGGATCCCACGCAGACTGGCCGAACACAGCCGCAACATAATCAAGGGGTTCAAGCCAGTCAAGCAAACACTGCGGCGATTTTCCGAACCCAAACGACAGGCCATGGGGGAGGAGCTACGCAAGCTACTCGAGGCCGGGTTCATCAGAGAAATCAAACACCCGGATTGGCTAGCCAACTTGGTCATGGTGCCGAAGAAGGATAAATCTTGGCGCCTTTGCGTTGATTTCAAAGACCTCAATAAGGCTTGCCCCAAAGACCCTTTCCCATTGCCCCACATTGACCAAATTATTGATGCGACCGCCGGACACGACTCATTGTGTTTCCTCGATGCTTACTCCGGATATCATCAGATTAAAATGAAGGAGCCCGACCAGGCCGCAACGGCGTTCATTACCCTGTATGGGCCTTTCTGTTTCAACACTATGCCCTTTGGACTCAAAAACGCTGGTGCCACTTACCAACGCATGATTCAAACATGCTTGGAAAAACAAATCGGCAAGACAGTTGAAGCATATGTGGACGATGTGGTCATTAAGGCTAAACACGTAGACACATTGGTGGATGATCTCCGCCTCACATTTGACAACCTCCGAACATACGACATACGGCTCAATCCGGAAAAATGCATCTTCGGCGTTCCAGCCGGAAAGCTACTAGGGTTCATTGTCTCTCATAGAGGAATTGAAGCAAACCCAGCTAAAATCCAAGCCTTCTCGCAATTGGCTACACCAACAGACTTAGAGCAGGTCCAAAAACTAGCAGGGGGCGTGGCGGCTCTGAGCCGCTTTATCTCCAAATTAGGAGAAAAAACATTACCACTCTACAGACTACTTAGACGCACCGACAACTTCAAATGGACGGATGCGGCCACAGCCGGATTGGAAGAAATAAAAACCTTACTAGCAGGCAACCCAATCCTAGCCGCCCCAAGTGTTGGCGAGCCTATGTTGCTTTACATATCCGCAACTCACCCGGTTGTGAGTGTTGTACTCGTCGTCGAGCGAGGGGAAGAGGGGCATAAATTCCCCATCCAAAAACCAGTGTATTATGTATAGGAGGTCCTCACACCATGTAAATCCAGATACCCTCACTGCCAAAGGATAGCTTACGCGCTGTTTATGGCATCCCAGAAACTCCGGCACTATTTTCAAGAGTGTTCGATCACGGTGGCATCTGAAGTACCGCTTAATGACATTATAAACAACAGGGACGCCACCGGCCGCATAGCTAAATGGGCCATTGAGCTCTTACCATTTGAAATAGTATAAAAGCCGTGCCGAGCTATTAAATCTCAGGTGCTGGCCGACTTCATCGCCAAGTGGACGGAAGCCGAGCTCCCCAAAGAGTGCAGCTCGTAGTCCAACTGGATCATGTACTTTCATGGCTCTAAAATGCTAGCCGGACTAGGGGCTGGTGTCATCTTGACATCCCCACGGGGGACACAGTCCGCTACGTGTTGCAAATCATGTATACGGACTCCAATAATGCAGCCGAATACAAGGCGCTTCTACATGGCCTCCGCATGGCCGTATCGATGGGCATACAATGTCTCGAGGTGTGCGGCGACTCAAACCTCGCAATATCTCAGATAAATGAGGAATTCGATGCAAAAGATCCAAAAATGGCGGTAGATCGAAACATCGTATTAAGAATATCGGCTCGGTTCGAGGGGCTTGAATTTCACCACGTCGCTCGAGACAGTAACCAGGCAGCTGATATAATCGCTCGCATGGGCGCCAAGCGCGACCCTATCCCGCCTAATACCTTTGTGTAAAGGATCTTCAAGCCATCCGTAGTATGGTAGGACGAGGGCGGAGACACCAGTACGGACCCGATCACACCCCGAGTAGCCGAACATAGTATAGATATAATCGGGGGTTCGGATCCCGAAATAACACCCTCTTCTCACGAGATCATGGCCATTATTTCTCCATGGACCGAACCCTTCCTGGCCTACCTTAATAGGCAGGAGCTTCCTGATGATCAAAATGAGGCCCGTCGCGTTGTTCGGCGTTCTAAAGCCTACAAAGTTCACGAAGGTGAACTGTACAAGAAAAGAAGTACCGGAGTCCTCCAAAGATGCATCTCCGAAGAGGAGGGGAGGCAACTCTTGGCGGAAATACATGCTTTGATGCAGGCGGCCATCACGCCGCAGCTCGGGCCCTAGTAAGCAAAGCCTTCCTAATACGTCTCCAACGTATCTATAATTTTTTTGGTCCATGCTATATTATATTCTGTTTTGGATGATTAATGGGCTTTATTGTACACTTTCATATTATTTTTGGGACTAACCTATTAACTGGAGGCCCAGCCCAAATTGCTATTTTTTGCCCATTTCAGTGTTTCGCAGAAAAAGAATATCGAATGAAGTCCAAACGGAATGAAACCTTCGGGAACGTGATTTTCGGAACAAACGTGATCCAGAGGACTTGGAGTGGACGTCAAGCAATCAACAAGGAGGTTATGAGGCAGGGGGCACGCCTATCCCCCTGGACGCGCCCTCCACCCTTGTGGGCCCCTCGTAGCTCCACCGACCTACTTCTTCCTCCTATATATACCTACGTACCCCCAAACCATCAGTAGAGGAGACAAAACCCTATTTCCACCACCGCAACCTTCTATACCCGTGAGATCCCATCTTGGGGCCTTTTTCGGCGCTCCGCCGGAGGGGGCATCGATCATGGAGGGCTTCTACATCAACACCATAGCCTCTCCGATGGTGTGTGAGTAGTTTACCTCAGACCTTCGGGTCCATAGTTATTAGCTAGATGGCTTCTTCTCTCGCTTTGGATCTCAATACAAAGTTCTCCTCGATTCTCTTGGAGATCTATTTGATGTAACTCTTCTTCTGTGGTGTGTTTGTCGAGATCTGATGAATTGTGGGTTTATGATCAAGATTATCTATGAACAATATTTGAATCTCCTCTGAATTCTGTTATGTATGATTGGTTATCTTTGCAAGTCTCTTCGAATTATCAGTTTGGTTTGGCCTACTAGATTGATCTTTCTTGCAATGGGAGAAGTGCTTAGCTTTGGGTTCAATCTTGCGGTGCTCGATCCCAGTGACAGTAGGGAAATGACACGTATTGTATTGTTGCCATCGAGGATAAAAAGATGGGGTTTATATCATATTGCATGAGTTTATCCCTCTACATCATGTCATCTTGCTTAAAGCGTTACTCCGTTCTTATGAACTTAATACTCTAGATGCATGCTGGATATCGGTCGATGTGTGGAGTAATAGTAGTAGATGCAGGCAGGAGTCGGTATACTTGTCACGGACGTGATGCCTATATACATGATCATTCCTAGATATTCTCATAACTATGCTCAATTCTATCAATTGCTCGATAGTAATTCGTTTATCCACCGTAATACTTATGCTATCTTGAGATAAGCCACTAGTAAAACATATGGCCCCCGGGTCTATTTTCCATCATATTAATCTTCTGTCAACAAGCTATTTCTTTTGCCGTTTATTTTGCTTTCTTTACTTTTACTCTTTATCATAAAAATACCAAAAATATTATCTTATCATCTCTATCAGATATCACTCTAAGTGACCGTGTGAAGGGATTGACAACCCCTTTATCGTGTTGGTTGCGAGGTTCTTATTTGTTTGTGTAGGTGTGTGGGACTCGAGCGTGGTCTCCTACTGATTGATACCTTGGTTCTCAAAAATTGAGGAAAATACTTACGCTACTTCACTGCATCACCCTTTCCTCTTCAAGGGAAAACCAACGCAGTGCTCAAGAGGTAGCAAGAAGGATTTCTGGCGTCATCGCCGGGGAGTCTACGCACAAGCCAAGACATACCAAGTACCCATCAGAAAATCTTATCCCTCGCATTACTTTATTTGCCATTTGCCTCTCGTTTTCCTCTCCCCCACTTCACCCTTGCCGTTTTATTCGCCCTCCTTCCGTTCGATCTTGTGTTACTATGTGTCTTGTTTTTACTTGCATCTTCGCTTGCTAAAATTTTAAGGATCCTCATCCCCTTTATAACCTTTTTAAGAGATCCAATTATGATGAACCAATTTCTATTAATTCGAGTGCACTAGATTATCTTTATGAGGTTTTGCTTGAAATTCGTGAATCTGAAAATTGTGATGAAGAAATTTATGAAGAGATTCACGATAGCTCCTTGAATAAAAAGCATGATTGCAATGATTTTAGTATAAATTCTCTTGATGTCAATTTTCTAATAATATGCAAAACCCTAAGCTTGGGGATGCTAGTTTTGCTATGTCTACTACTTGTTGCAATGATCATGATTGGGGTGATTCTTCTTATGATCTTGAAAATTTATTTAAGCCCCATGATGAATATGAGATTGATAATAGTGTTTGCAATAATATTGAAAGTTGGTTTGGAAGAGTGTCAACTTTAGATCCCACATATTTGGAGAATGTTCAATCTTATGAAATTTTTGATAAAAGTGGGTTTGGAGAGGTCATGACTTTAGTTAATGATAATCCCACTATTTTGGAAGAGTGTCAACTTCGCATGCATGTGGATCATGTTGAGAATATGTTATGTGATAGCTATTTTGTTGAATTTGCCTATTATCCTACATGTAATTATTATGAGAGAGGAAAATATGATTGTAGAAATTTTCATGTGACTAAATTACCTCTCGTTATGGTAAGATTGCTATTGTCACTTTCTTTTTCCTTGCATATGCTAGTTTTCGCTCGCCTTGCAAATTTGTTTGCTTATAATATGCCTATGCATAGGAAGTATGTTAGACTTAGATGTGTTTGTCACATGTTTTATGATGCTCTTTTTGCGCTTCAATTCTGGTCTTTCATGTGAGCATCATTAAAATTATCAATGCCTAGCTAGGGGCATTAAACGATAGCGCTTGTTGGGAGGCAACCCAATTTTATTTTAGTTTTTTTTATTATTGGTTCTGTTTAGTAATAAATCTTCCATCTAGCTTCTGGTTAGATGTTTTTTTATGTTTTAATTAGTGTTTGTGCCAAGTGAAACCTATAGGATCTTCTTGGATGATAGTTATTTGATCTTGCTGAAAATTCCAGAAACTTTCTGTTCACGAAAACAATTGTTAAAAATCACCATAACGTGATAAAATACTGATTCCAATTGCAGTAGATCAATAAACAAGTTATTTAGGTAGTCCTATTTTGGTAGATTTTCTGAGTTCCAGAAGTTTGCGTTAGTTACAGATTACTATACATTGTTCTGTTTTTGACAGATTCTGTTTTTCGTGTGTTGTTTGCTTATTTTGATGAATCTATGGCTAGTAAATTGGTTTATAAACCATAGAGAAGTTGGAATACAGTAGGTTTAGCACCAATATAAATAAATAATGAGTTCAATACAGTAACTTGAAGTGGTGTTTTTTTTCTTTCGCTAACGGAGCTCACGAGATTTTACATTAAGTTTTGTGTTGTGAAGTTTTCAAGTTTTGGGTAAGGATTTGATGGATTATGGAACAAGGAGTGGCAAGAGCCTAAGCTTGGGGATGCCCAAGGCACCCCAAGGTAAATCTAAGGACACCAAAAAGCCAAAGCTTGGGGATGCCCCGGAAGTCATCCCCTCTTTCGTCTTCGTCCATCGGTAACTTTACTTGGAGCTATATTTTTATTCACCACATGATATGTGTTTTGCTTGGAGCGTCTTGTATGATTTGAGTCTTTGCTTTTTAGTTTACCACAATCGTCCTTGCTGTACACACATTTTGAGAGAGACACACATGATTCGGAATTTATTAGAATACTCTATGTGCTTCACTTATATCTTTTGAGCTATATAGTTTTGCTCTAGTGCTTCACTTATATCTTTTAGAGCAGCGGTGGTTTTGTTTTATAGAAACTATTGTTCTATCATGCTTCACTTATATCATTTTTAGAGTCCTACAAAACAGCATGGTAATTTTCTTAAATTGAGAAATTAGTCCTAATATAATAGGCATCCAATATTAGTAAAAAATTTCTTATAAGTGCGTTGAATACTAAGAGAAGTTTGATGCTTGATGATTGTTTTGAGATACGGAGGTAGTGATATTAAAGTTGTGCTAGTTGAATAGTTGTGAATTTGATAAATACTTGTGTTCAAGTTTGCAAGTCCCGTAGCATGCACGTATGGTAAACATTGTGTAACAAATTTGAAACATGAGGTGTTCTTTGATTGTCCTCCTTATGAGTGGCGGTCGGGGACGAGCGATGGTCTTTTCCTACCAATCTGTTAGTGCATCTAGTGCCCCTTAGTGATTTTGGTGTATTGAAGACTTATAGGTTAAGTAACTAATGCGTTTGTGAGTGTACACAGGTCTATAAGTCTATGAGGAGTTTGATATTCTGAGAGAAAGTCGACCCCTAAAATGAAGTTCTTCAACTGAAGACTTTGATATTACGAAGACTTTACGAAGACTTTGAAAGTGAAGAAATTGGTGTGATCACGAAGACTTGGTATTACTTTGAGGAACATGAAGCGTGAAGACTTTTGTTTTCGTAGTTTCATTTTCTCTTTCTTGAGTCATAGGAAACACCGTCTTTGTTAAAGGGGTCGAGGAAATACTAAGGGAAAATTTCCATTTGATGCTCAACTCAAAATCCTACACCTACCAAACCCTTCGAGTGAAGCTTTTGGAAATCTCATACTGATTCAGTCAATTTCTTGATGTGAGACGAAGCTCTTCCGATCACGAGGAATTTGTTCTGACCGAGGAGTTAGGAATTCGTCGGTCTGGTGCCTACACTGTGAGGAACATGATAATACGAGGAATTTGAGAGTCAAATTTCCGACCGTTCTTTATCTTCTTGGCCGACTGTCCCAAAATATCTTATCCACCTAACGGTCATATCATTGAAGGGCATTTATGTCTTATCATGTCGGGCTGCTCCCTAGGCTATAAATAGCCGCCCCTACAACCACTACCTGGTTGGCTGCTCGAGAGAACTTGACACTTGTCATTTGAGAGCAACCCATCCTCCGAGGACTTTGAGAGAAAATCATCAAGTGAGGAAAAACCCAAAAGTGAAAAAAAAACCCAAAAACCAAACCCCAACAAACCCAAAGTGATTGAGCATCACTGAAGAAATTGATCCAGCGTGGATCCGGCGCTTTTACCTTTGAAGACTGTGCTTCTTCCAGACGGTTAGGCGTCAAGGTCTAGAAACATCCAAGAGGAATTGTGGATTGCCGGGTGACCAAGTATGTGAAGGTTTGGAAGTCGCTGAAGACTTACCACTAGTGTTTGGACGAGGTGCATGTGACCTTAGTTCAAGGAGAATACGGTGAGGACTTGGTGTCTGAGCTGCGTGCTTTCGATGATCGGGTGTCCGGGGCTGTGTGTCCTCGAGTTTAAATACTCGGCCCGCTCCAACCAGACGTACAACTGAGACAGCAGTTGGAACTGGTCTACCAAATCATTGTCTTCACCAACCTAACTGGTTCTATTTCCTCAACCCTTTCATTTCCTCATAATTGTGTTGAGTGTTTTGTCATATCTGTGTTTGAAGACTTTGACTGAAGACTTTCTCAATTTCCTCAGTTCAATTTCTTCAGTCTGTTTGTCTTCATCTTGTGTTATCCTGTGATTACGCTTTACGTACTCTGTGATTGTCTTCATTTCATCATGATGACTATGCTTGTAATCTGTTATGCTTACTTGAGTACTTATTCCGCTGCATGTATTTCTTCGCTAAGGAATTTCCTCACCGACAAATTCCTCCTTTGAAGAATTTGTAATATTCTCTAAAATCGCCTATTCACCCCCTCTAGTTGATATAACGCACTTTCAATTGGTATCGAGCAAGGTACTCCCTTGTTACGTGTGATTTTAGTTTAACCACGGAGTTTTAGTTATGTCGACCGCAGGTATGATCAAGGTCTCAGCAGGTGTCCTACCTTCGATGGGACGGACTACCCCTCTTTGGAAGAACAAAATGCGAATGCATCTTGAAGCAATTGACAACAATCTACGGTATGTTGTGACAAAAGGTGTTTCCTCGGTCACACTTTCTCTAAATGATCTTTGATGTGAAGAGATTCAAGCAACTCGATTCTCAAGCGAAGAATATCATATGTGGCCATCTGAGCAAAGGTCAATATGGAAGAGTGAGTGCTTTGGAATCTGCCAAACTCATGGGGACAGGCTGTCCAAAGTAAATGAAGGTGTTTCAACTCAGCGTGACTCTCGAGTTGATGTTCTTGGAATCTCTTCAACCGCTTCAAAAGACTTCGACAACGAAGATGTTCAACAAACCTTCGATCGCCTCAACGACATCTCAAATGAGCTTCAAGCCTTTGGGTGCCCTTGACATCACCGACCATGAGGTGGTGAAGAAATTGCTAAGATCGCTTGATTCCTCATTTGACACTCACGGCGTGATGATACAAGAACGAGCTGACTACAAGTCTCTTGATCCTGCCGATATCCTCGAAGGCTAAATACTCACGAGTTCGACTTGCTGAAAAGAGAGATCTCTATGGTTACGGCTATGGAAAAACACGTGCCACGAAGGCCAAGGCTGAATCTGAATCGAGTGAAGACTACGGTAGTAGCCTTGGAGATCTGAAGAATTTGGCGAGGAGCTAGCACCTTTCGTGAAGAAATTCCAGAAATTCTCAAGGCGTGGTCGTTTTGGAAAATCCTCAAGAAGCGGTGATTCCTCATCTAGTGACTATAAGCGAAGACTTTGCCACAAATGCAAGAAACCTGGTCACTATATCCAAGATTGTCCTCGGTGGGAAAAGGAATTAAGAAAGAAGAAACACAAGGATTACAGTTACGATGGCGTGAAGAAGAAGAAGAAATCATCAAAATCTTCATCATCAAAATCCTCAAAACCTTCTCACAAGAAGAGCAGCTCCAAAAGGCACGGGCATTCATTGGCAAGGAAATGGACTCTGAAGCTGAATCGAGGAAAATGAGGAAGAGGAGGAGTCGAAGAATCCGAATCTGGTGTGGCTAGTCCGGCTCTTGCTACGCTTATGTTAGCAAGTCCATCTTCAACATCAAGAAAGCTGTCTCCACCGACAAACTGATGAGGAAAAGCGATGACTTCGCTCCCACCTATTGCTTCATGGCGAAAGGTGCCAAGGTACTCAATTTCACCTCCTCTGAATCCGGTGAAAATGAATCGATGAGGATCTCAAGCCCAGCTATTCTAAACTTGCTAAGATTGCTATAAAACAACAAAGGGCTTTTGAAAAGGTTCAAAACATGCTAGATAAGAGTGATGATATGTTAGGTGAAGAAATGGATCGCACTCAAGCCACGGTGAAAATCTTGAGACTTCGGTCTAAGCTTGATAACCTTCAAGGTCATCATAACACTCTCTTATCGATCATGAGAAACTTTCTTATGAATTTCTTCAAAGAAAGCAAGATCTTGAGAAGCTAAGAGCGAGTTATGAAGATCTTCGAAGGAGCGCGATTCATTACTTGCTCAACAAATCAGCGCTTCTCAAGAAGAATTTGTTCCTCCATGCTTAAAGTGCATTGAACATGAATCGCTAATTCTTCACCGAATGTTCAAATGCTTCAACTGTTACAAATTCTTCACACCTCTGCTATCACTAATTCCTCATCCGAGGACATTGCTAGTATCACTTACGATGCGAGGATTGAAGGAATTGTACATGACAGGCATGTACAAAAGCCTCAAAGGGCATCAGACTCTTTGTGATGTGCTTAAAAGCAGATCCTCAACGAAACCCTAGGAAAGAGGGTATCGCATTTGAGAGGAAATTAAATGCCGATGGAACATCTTTGGAAGCTTTGAGCGGTACCCCAAAACCTCATGGGTTGCTGCAAAGGGACCTCGATTGATCCATCTACCTTATCTAGTTTTACATGTGAATTTCCTCATTACATTGATGAGTCATTCAACTCAAACTATAAAATGTTCAAAAATCAGAATGGTGAAGTATTTGCTAGATATGTTGGCACTAATTGCAGGAACGGTTCCCCTATGAAGAAAATCTGGGTTCCCAAGAAGTGCCTTGAAAGTCTTCAGGTGAATGTCCTCATGACACCACCTATGAAGAAAAGGAACCCCAGATCAAATTCTTCATATGGACAAAATTCTTCATATGGATCCAAGTCCTCATACGGACCAAATTCCTCACGTGGATCAAATTCCTCAAAAGGATCAAAGTCCTCATATGATTATCATCGTGCTAATAACTTCTGTTTTGAGGGTAGAGCTAAGGGCTATGAATATGTACATTATTCTTCAAATCATTATGTTCATAAGTCCTCGAAGAATTTCTCTCGCTTATTCATATGTTTACCCTAACCCCTCTTATGTGAAACGAAATGGTTTGGCCTCTATGCCACCATTCTCATATGGTGCTTTCATGAATGATGAACTCTTTGCCACCCCTTCAGATGTGGGTGGTAAAGAAAAAGAACTAATATCTTCTGCAGAGTCAGGTCTCGGGCGTGCCTTAATGTACGAAGAATTTCTTTGGGGGCACGACAAATTGCACGAAAGGGCCTTGAGCTAATCATGATGAAATGAATGTTCATTTCACACGTCCTCATCTTGCTTATCGTATCTTGGTGATGAAATTCATCGATGAACTTGATATCATATTCTTCAGCGATGAAGTATATGAGATCGTAAGTTGTACTAATTCATCTGCAGGATGATCAACCCAAAGCCACTGAGTGGGTTCTCGATAGTGGATGTACAAATCACATGACTGGTGACAAGAATCTATTGATGGATGCTAGCTTATCACCGTCACATCTGAAGCATATCATCTTTGTTGACATCGGCAAAAGTCAGGTATTGGGCCTTGGTAAGGTTGCTATCTCTAAGGACATGCACATGGACAATGTCATGCTTGTTTAGTCTTTAGGATATAACCTCATGTCGGTCTCAATGCTTTGTGATCTTGATATGGTTGTCATCTTTGGCAAGTATCGGTGTGTTGTGATTATGGAAGCTGACAATTCCAAAGTCTTCGAAGGCTTTAGGAGAGGAGACTTGTATATTGTTGATTTTTCCACAGGACCACAACCAGCCGTGTGTCTACTTGCAAAAGCTTCAAAAGGCTGGCTATGGCATCGACGACTTGGTCATGCAGGCATGAGGAATTTACTGCGCTTGCGAAGAAGAAGCATGTCATTGGCATTGAGAATGTCAAATTCCTCAAGGATCACCTATGCGAACTGTGAAGCTGGAAAAATGACCAAGGCCAAGCATCCGGCGAAGACTATCATGACCACTACTCGCCCTTGAATTGCTTCACATGGACCTCTTTGGTCCCAATCATTATTCAGCGATCGTTAATGAAGCATCACTATATGGCTTTGTTATTGTTGATGATTACTCTCGTTACACTTGGGTACACATTGTTACTTACAAAAATCAAGTGCAGGAAATCTTCAAGCGATTTTCCTCGAGGGCTTCAACCAACTTTGGTGTGAAGATCAAGCACATCGGAGTGACAATGGAACCGAGTTCAAGAATTCGGTCTTGATGACTATCTTGATGAAATTGGTATTACTCATGAGTTATCTGCTCCCTACACTCCATGACAAAATGGCGTTGTGGGCGCAAGAACAGAACTCTTGTTGAGATGGCTCGCACTATGCTTGATGAATACAAAGCGCCTAGTCGTTTACGGATTGAAGCAATTGACACCGGGTGCCACATCATCAACAGGGTATATCTTCACAAATTCTTCAAGAAGGCTGCCTATGAACTCCTCAACGACAAGAAACCTAATGTAAGTTATTTCAAAGTCTTGATTGCTAAATGCTGGATTAGAGATCCTCACCACACCTCTAAATTTGCACCAAAAAGCACATGAAGGTTTTATGCTTGGTTACGGAAAGGACTCGCACACCTACAAAGTCTTCAACATCGTCCTTCACAAGGTTGTTGAAACTGTAGATGTCGATTCGATGAAACTAATGGCTCGCAAAGAGAGCACCTACCTACATGTTAGGCGAACCAGCACACGAGGATTCTATCAGGTTCAAGGCAAGCGAGGATGTCATTCCCTCTTTGAAGAAACTGCTTTGAAGAATTCATTCCTGTCTGTGAAGAACGTCGAGCTGATGCACTTGAAGATAATCTTTGAAGAAAATGGTCTTTGAGGAAAATGGTCAAATTCTTCGAAGACAACCAGCTCATCCTCGCGTTGCAAAAGAAGTGCAAGTTGATAAGATCATCGATGACATTGAAGCGCCAGGTCCTCTCACTCGCTCAAAAGCTTCACATTTATCTAACTTTTGTGGGCACTATGCTTTTGTCTCTATCACAGAGCCCACTAAGGTAGATGAAGCATTCCTGGAGCCGGAGTGGATTCAGGCCATGCAAGAAGAATTACATCGATTCGAGCTCAACAATGTGCAGGAACTGGTCAAACGTCCAGATCCTCGCAAGCATAATATCATTGGCACAAAGTGGATCTATCGCAACAAGCAAGATGAAAATGGTCTTGTGGTGAGGAATAAGGCACGACTAGTAGCTCAAGGCTACACGCAGGTTGAAGGAATTGACTTCGATGAAACTTTTGCACTGTCGCTAGACTTGAGTCTATGCGCATATTACTCGCCTATGCTAACCATCACAATATCACTTTATATCAAATGGATGTGAAAAGTGCATTCCTCAATGGTAAGCTTGAGGAAGAAGTATATGTTGCTCAACCCCGTGTTTTGAAGATCCAAAGAATCGACAAAGTCTTGAGACTCAATAAGGCCCTCTATGGCCTCAAGCAAGCCCCTCGGGCGTGGTATGATACATTGAAGGATTTCTTCGTGAAGAATGGCTTCACACCTGGTTCACTCGATCCTACTCTCTTTACTAAATCTTATGATGGTGAACTTTTTGTGTGCCAAATATATGTTGATGATATTATCTTTGGCTGTACTGACCAACGTTATAGTGATGAATTTGCCTATATGATGAGTGAAGAATATCAAATGTCTATGATGGGAGAGTTGAAATTCTTCTTAGGTCTTCAAATTCGTCAACAACAAAATGGCATATTCATATCTCGGAGAAATACCTCAAAGATGTCCTGAAGAAATTCGGCATGCAAGATTGCAAAGGTGTCAAAATTCCTATGCCCACAAATGGCCATCTATGCAGCGATGAAAATGGTATTGACTTGATCACAAGGTATACCGCTCCATGATTGGTTCTTTATTGTACTTATGTGCATCTAGGCCAGATATAATGCTTAGTGTTTGCATGTGTGCCCGATTTCAAGCTACAGAAGGAATCACACCATAAGGCTGTGAAGCATATTCTTCGATATCTAGCTCACACACCAACACTTGGATTATGGTACCCCAAGGGTTCTACTTTTGATCTCATTGGATATTACGACTCGACTATGCTTTGGTGATCGTGTGGACCGCAAGTCAACATCTGGTACTTGTCATTTCCTCGGACGATCTTTGGTCTGTTGGTCCTCGAAGAAAGCAGAACTGCGTATCAACATCCCTGCGGAAGCTGAATACATTGCTGCTGGCTCGTGTTGTGCTCAATTACTATGGATGAAGCAAACCCTCAAGGACTATGGCATCAACGTGAAGAATGTTCCTCTCTACTGTGACAATGAGAGTGCCATCAAAATTGCTCACAACCCAGTTCAGCACTCGAAGACAAAGCACATTCAAATTCGTCATCATTTTCTTCGTGATCATGTGTTGAAGGGCGACATTTCCATCGAGCACGTGAAGACTGAAGAACAGCTAGCTGATATCTTCACTAAGCCCTTGGATGAGAAGAAATTTAGCATGTTGCGGTGTGAGCTAAATATCTTAGAATCTTCGAATGTTCTTTGAGAAGGACACACATCCTAACACTTATGCAAAATTGATGACTTAGATGTGCAACACATGAAGAAACGTTTTTCTTCAATCAATGAAGAATAACACTCTAAGTGTGAAGAAATTAATGAAGAATTTGATTCTCAGAACCCTCGACAATTATGCGCGGTGTCTGAAATCATCATTCTTATCTGATTGGAGTCACGCCACCACCAAAGTTGAAAATCTTCAATTTGAGTTTTTCCTCAAATTTTGAAATTCTTCAGTTTTTCAAATTCTTCAACTTTGCAAAATCTTCACTATTTCCGTCGTCTTTCTTCATTGGCTGTATATATATGGGTTTATGTCCTCTACATGACATTCACTTATGGCTATTTCCTCAAATCGCGTTTTTACGCTAAGTGAATGTGATCGGACCCTTCCCCTCTATGCTATACTCAACCCAATCCATTCACAAATTCTTCATGTGCGTTCTACTTTGAAACTCGTTCAAAATCTTCACTTTGTGTCCTTGACGGTTGAGGAAATTGCGAGCGGAACTTTAAAACGAATCTTTTCAAACCTTCGCTTTTACCGCTCAAACCGTTCCGCATCCCACGATGCATTATTATATTCACCCACGATCGTACACGATCTCCACTACACAAGATGCGTGGGTGACACATGTCGTGAGAAGGGAAGTGGTCGGGGCATGTTCGTCCTAAATCTTGGACGATCCGCTTTTCTCTTTGCCTATAAATACCCCTCTCTCCCTTCCTCACTCTTTTTACTCCGCTCGACCTCTCTCTCCCGCTCGAGTTCCTCAAACCCTAGCGCCGCCGCTACTCCATCGTCGCCGGTGAGGAAAAGCTTCACTGCCTTGACCTCGTCGCCGACGTACTCGCGCCGACCGCGGAAATCCTCACTCCGCCGCCGCCGTAGCTGATTTCCTCTGCCAAGTTAGAGGCGTGGAAGATCTGAGCAGACGAACTTCCCAACTGTTCTTCTCGGTTAAATCGTGTTCTTCACTTGGGTAAATTAAAAGTTACTTTTATTACTCGCTTTGATTCTCAAATTTTCTTCAAATTCTTCAAAGGTGTTTATTCCTCAAATCTTCACACATATGAACACCTCAAATCTCTTGACTCGTTTCTCTAAGCTATCTTTTCTTCAAGATTCCTCAATTGTGTGGATCTTGATCTATACAACTCTGGAACCTAAGACAAAGAACGCTTATTGAAATTCTTCAAGGTTCATCTGGTCAAAATCCTCAAAACTTGTTCTTTTGAAAAACCTTACGAGAGCATATGACCTCTCCAAATTCCTCGCACCTATACTCATTTCACGGTACAAATGTCATTCTTTGAATCCCTAGGTTCTCATCAACTTAACTCATTTGCAGCGTTCCTCGAAGAAAAACTGCACACTTCTTGAGAGAACTCAATTGTTCAATTTCCTCAAGCTGAAGAAAATGGCGAGATGGTAAGAAGTCATGAAGGGAGGAAAGAAACACGAGGTCATGACAGCATTTGAAATCCACGAGGATATATATGCGACTCGCACACCGGATGAAGAAAGTAAAAATCAACGCAAGGTGCGTATTCGGAAGATTGAGCGGAGATGGGCACGGGAATGGAGGAATATAGATATGTAACTCCTAAGTACATGAAGAAATTCGCTCTTAACCCTCCATGCCCAAGAGCTCCTTTGGCACTGGCCAAATAGCTGATCCCACTAGCGTCCAAACGCGGTGAGGACTTTCCTAAGGAATGGGCTAAACGCCAAGCAAAATTGGCAAAGCAAGCAAAGGAAGCGGTGAAGAAATTCAATGAGGATTCTGCGCTACTCTTGCCACGAAGGTCTCGGTCAAACCGAGGAAATCAATGCAAAAGAAGCCTGCTCATAAGCCAAGTGCTTCAACATCTGCGCCCTCACGGCCAAGTTCCTCAGCAGCACCTTCCAAGCAAATTCCTCAAACTACTGCTGCTGCTCCACCAAAGTCCTCAACAGCTCCGTCAAAACCTTCAGTTCCTGTGCACCTAGCTACATGTCAACGGACTGCTGGATTTTCAATTGCCTCAGGCATCTCTGCAAGTTCCTCAGCCGCTCCCATTTCTTCAACTGGTCCGACTCAGCTGAAGACCAAAGCAACAGCTGGTCGAGGTCCTCGGCCCTGGCAAGCGAAGAAAATGGTTGCATTCCATGTGCCATCGAGGATGAGGCATCGATGAAGAACTCACGTAAATCATCGAGACCGTCAAGCAAGGGCCGCTAGAGCCAAAGGTACATCCGTGCCCTTTGCTATTGGACGAAGATAGTCCTCGACTTTATTGATCTACGGCACAATGATCCCAATACCCCTCTGCACGATCTTCACTTGACACCTGGTCAAAGTCATATGTTGACTCACTTCATAGCTGAAGAAAAATGGAAGTATGAAAAGGCGAGGGAAATCAAAAGGCTCAATACAGAAGGAGAAGTTCCTGAAGAAAAACATTGTCAACATGACACCGAGGAGCTTCTCCAAGTCGGTGAAATTCAAAACCTCGGCAAAAACTTCGATTCATTCAATGCTGATTGGCAAGGAGCCAAGGACAGATTCGTCAATCGGACGAAGAATCTCACAAGTGTTGCTACACTGTGCAACTTGAAATTCCTCGGCTGTAGCCTCGGCTCGACCCTCTTGAAGAAAAATGCCAAGATCGTGATGACGTTCAACCTTCTTGATGACAACACCGATTCGGGGCTGATGATCCCATTCGGTATTGAAGAAATTGCGGGGCACCCACTAGTGGTGCACTGAAGAATCTGCTCAAGTCGAGGCAACCGCATCAGTTGAGCTGAAGAAATTGCTCAAGGCAGAGGCGCATCAGGTTGCTCTGAAAAAATGAACCAAATTCCTCGGCTCCTCCTGCGCCAACTCCAACTCCAATTCTTCCATCTTCTTTTGATGTGAAGAAAACCAAGGCTCTTGAGCGAGCTGCTTTGTGAAGAAAAGGAAAGCATCGGCTGCGTCGATTCTTGACCATGAAGAAAATGAAGCCAATGACCAGCTCATTCGAAAAACCAATTGATGCTGTTCCAATTTCCTCCATACCATCAAAGGAAGTTGTTCCTTTTGGAGAAGAATCTGAGATCGGTCGGATCCGATGAAGAACATCGATCTGCTTTGCCCGTCGAGCAGCTTGATGAGGAAATTGAAGTGGATGCCATCCCTTCAACCCGATTATTCCCTCATCGGACTATGAAATTCCTCGGGTAGTCTTGAGGAAATTGAAGATGAAGATGTGGATATTGGATGCACCACACGGTGTTCAATGATGATTTTTGGGAAAATCAGCATCCCAATACTCCTCTCTTCACTCCGCTCCAACAAGTTCCTCACTCCCTGCACAAACTGTCCAAATAGACTGGAGAAAATCAACCCAGGTTACGTGCATGAAGAAATTCCAGCCACTAGTCTTTGAAGAAAGCTGCTCTTTGCTAATCCTCGACTGCACAAGTCGAGGAGCAAGTAATTCCTCGTGAAGAAACTGAACTTGTGATTCTGAGGTGGTGATGCAAATCATCGACACCCCTCTGCCCAAAGCGGAAGAATCCGTTCTCAACCAAGCAAAAGTTCAAGGCTGAAGATTTCTTTGCCGAGCACGTGTTCTTCATGAATATAATCCTTATGATTACGCTCGAATTAGGAAGAGGCGCTTACGGACTGCCGGTCAAGCCAACTTCTATTCCTCGGTGCTTTTCAACAAGGATAAAATCTTGATCATGCTCATATTCCTCATGTGGATATGGAACCTTTGCCGGAGTTTTGAGCCAGTCCTCGGTGTTCTTCACGACGCAGGACTTCTAAACTTCTGACCGATATTTGTGGCTGGAGCGAAGAGCTAATTCTTGATTCTATGCAACCCTGCATATCACCGGAGACGCTTGAAGGCGTCAATTCATGGGTCTTAGATTGGATGACTGAAAACACTCACTACAAGGCACCTGCAATTGAATTGCTTCGTGCTCTACCACTCAGTCCTCCGCTTGATGGTGCTCGTCGGATCTATGAAGAAAAGGAACTTTCAAATCACTATATGCAAGTGCTGATGAAGCCTTTGAAGCCAAGGCAGGCACCAAGAACCAAATTCCTCGTCAAGGAATTATTATATGTGCCTCGGACCGTCTATCGAATCTTGACGAAGACTATGAGTCCTATCAAAGGCCATGACTCGAACGATGAAGAAGTCGTTGGCATCATGAAGAATATGCTTTTCAATATCATCCATGGCGTTCCGTCAATTTCCATGATTTCTTCATGAGGACTCGCTAACATTGCCATGTCACCATTTGATTTGAAGCCTTATGCGCCTTGGATTATGAGATTCATCGGTCAAGGTCCTCACTCAATTACAAAGGCGATACTTTGAACCACTGCAGCTACACGCCCCGATTGAAGTCCTCAAGCGGCCAATTGCCTCGGCCAGATGAAAAGGGCAAGGCTACTGCTGTGATAGATGAAGGTATTCGTCCATTGGATGGACAGTTTTAAGCAACATCTTACTCCACCAATGATGACTCTGCTACACATGACTCAATGACAAATACCTCGGTAAAAGCAAAATCCTCAAGGAAGCGCACCTGTGGTGATGATCGATCGTGAATTACTCCTCGGTCTTCATCGGAAGGTTGATCGCAATCATAAGTGGGTCAAACGTCGGTTTGGTACTCTTCTTTACAATATAGCGTCTACTCACAATGCAAAGTGAAGAAAAACCACTACTACCTTCATGAAACCTTCAAGCGCTTTGTCTTTGTTCTTTCACATGTCTATAATGAAGAAGAAGCCCGACATCAATGGGTCTCAAGGAAGAATTTGACCGGTCTGCACCTCCTCAGAAGAAATTCAAGAAGGTCAAAGTTCCTTCCTTGGTGGCCAGCTCCTATTCTTCATCTCGCGACACCGATGAAAATGAAGATTTGGAAAACACCGCTGCTGGTCCTACTTCAACAAACAACCCCGACAATCTTTGGCGCTCCGTCTTCAACTTGATATTCCTCAAGAGCGTTAGTCCTCGGTTCGATCCTTTTGGTCATTCGATGACAAAGGGGAGAAATTTGAGTTAGTCTTCAAGCGGGTCTAGTTTTTGTCTATATTCAGTATTTTATTAAGTTACAACTCTCGTTCTTACGAAACCTTTTATTGGATCGAGTTGTAATCTTAAACCCTATGGTGCTTTGATACTTTTGATGCATTATGATTTTGCACTATGCTTCATAGCAAATCTACTTGTGCTCACGATACTTTATGTGCTATGATTCCTCATCTGAATTCCATCAAGCACCATATTTCATCATGCATTTCAAATTCTTCATATTATATGTCAAATGCGTGTATGAATTACAAGATATAGGGGGAGATCTCCATGATTCAACTCTTCAAATGTGCATTGCCTCAAAAGCAAATTCCTCACTATGCACATCTTGAGGGGAGTTCTTCTATATTTTGCAATCAAATTCCTCAATATCAGTATTTACACTTCATATGTTTATCCCGTTGAAAACTTAACCCATATTGTCATCAATCACCAAAAGGGGGAGATTGTTAGTGCATCTAGTGCCCTTAGTGATTTTGGTGTATTGAAGACTTATAGGTTAAGTAACTAATGCGTTGTGAGTGTACACAGGTCTATAAGTCTATGAGGAGTTTGATATTCTGAGAGAAAGTCGACCCCTAAAATGAAGTTCTTCAATGAAGACTTTGATATTACGAAGACTTTACGAAGACTTTGAAAGTGAAGAAATTGGTGTGATCACGAAGACTTGGTATTACTTTGAGGAACATGAAGCGTGAAGACTTTTGTTTTCGTAGTTTCATTTTCTCTTTCTTGAGTCATAGGAAACACCGTCTTTGTTAAAGAATTCGAGGAAATACTAAGGAAAATTTCCATTTGATGCTCAACTCAAAATCCTACACCTACCAAACCCTTGAGTGAAGCTTTTGGAAATCTCATACGATTCAGTCAATTTCTTGATGGCGAGACGAAGCTCTTCCGATCACCGAGAATTTGTTACGACCGAGGAGTTAGGAATTCGTCGGTCTGAATTGCCTACCTTTGTGAGGAACATGATAGCCACGAGGAATTTGAGAGTCAAATTTCCGACCGTTCTTGTCTTCTTGGCTTGACTGTCCCAAAATATCTTATCCACCTAACGGTCATATCATTGAAGGGCATTTATGTCTTATCATGTCGGGCTGCTCCCTAGGCTATAAATAGCCGCCCCTACAACCACTACCTGGTTGGCTGCTCGAGAAGAACTTGACACTTGTCATTTGAGAGCAACCCATCCTCCGAGGACTTTGAGAGAAAATCATCAAGTGAGGAAAAACCCAAAAGTGAAGAAAAACCCAAAACCAAACCCCAACAAACCCAAAGTGATTGAGCATCATCAAGAAATTGATCCAGCGTGGATCCGGCGCTTTTACCTTTGAAGACTGTGCTTCTTCCAGACGGTTAGGCGTCAAGGTCTAGAGCATCCAAGAGGAATTGTGGATTGCGGGTGACCAAGTATGTGAAGGTTTGGAAGTCGCTGAAGACTTACCACTAGTGTTTGGGCCGAGTGCATGTGACCTTAGTTCAAGGAGAATCTGGTGAGGACTTGGTGTCTGAGCTGCGTGCTTTCGATGTTGGGTGTCCGGACTGTGTGTCCTCGAGTTTAAATACTCGGCCGCTCCAACGGGCATTACCCGAGAGACAGCAGTTGGAACTGGTCTACCAAATCATTGTCTTCACCAACCTAACTGGTTCTATTTCCTCAACCCTTTCATTTCCTCATAAGCTGTTGAGTGTTTTGTCATATCTGTGTTTGAAGACTTTGGTGAAGACTTTCTCAATTTCCTCAGTTCAATTTCTTGATCTGTTTGTCTTCATCTTGTGTTATCCTGTGATTACGCTTTACGTACTCTGTGATTGTCTTCATTTCATCATGATGACTATGCTTGTAATCTGTTATGCTTACTTCTGAGTACTTATTCCGCTGCATGTATTTCTTCGCTAAGGAATTTCCTCACCAGCAAATTCCTCACTGAAGAATTTGTAATATTCTCTAAAAATCGCCTATTCACCCCCCCCCCTCTAGTCGATATAACGCACTTTCACAATCTATCACCCTAGGAGCATGCACGTAGTGCTTGGTTTTTGATGACTTGTAGATTTTTTCAATAAGTATGTGAGTTCTTTATGACTAATGTTGAGTCCATGGATTATACGCACTCTCACCTTTCCATCATTGCTAGCCTCTTCAGTACCGTGCATTGCCCTTTCTCACCTTGAGAGTTGGTGCAAACTTCACCAGTGCATCCAAACCCCGTGATATGATACGCTCTATCACACATAAACCTCCTTATATCTTACTCAAAACAGCCACCATACCTACCTATTATGGCATTTCCAAAGCCATTCCTAGATGTATTGCCATGCAACTTTCCACCGTTCCGTTTATCATGGCATGTTTCATCATTGTCATATTGCCTTGCATGGTCATGTAGTTGACATCGTATTTGTGGCAAAGCCACCATGCATATTATTTCATACATGTCACTCTTGATTCATTGCCCATCCCGGTACACCGCCGGAGGCATTCATATAGAGTCATACTTTGTTCTAGTATCGAGTTGAATCATTGAGTTGTAAATAGATAGAAGTGTGATGATCATCATTCATAGACCATTGTACCAAAAAAATAGAAAGGCCAGATAAAAAAACAAAGGCCCAAAAAAAGAAAAAAAAGAAGGGACAATGCTACTATCCTCTTTTCCACACTTGTGCTTCAAAGTAGCACCGTGATCTTTATGATAGAGAGACTCTTGTTTTGTCACTTTCATATACTAGTGGGGATTTTTCATTATAGAACTTGGCTTGTATATTCCAACAATGGGCTTCCTCAAATGCCCTAGGTCTCCGTGAGCAAGCAAGTTGGATGCACACCCACTTAGTTTCTTTTGTTGAGCTTTCATACATTTATAGCTCTAGTGCATCCATTGCATGGCAATCCCTACTCCTTGCATTGATATCAATCGATGGGCATCTCCCTAGCTCGTTGATTAGTCGCGTCAATGTGAGACTTTCTCCTTTTTTGTCTTCTCCACATAACCCCCAACATCATATTCTATTCCACCCATAGTGCTATATCCATGGCTCACGCTCATATATTGCGTGAAAGTTGAAAAAAGTTTGAGATTACTAAAGTATGAAACAACTGCTTGTCTTGTCATCGGGGTTGTGCATGATGAGAGCATTCTTGTGTGAAGAAAATGGAGCATGACCAAACTATATGATTTTGTAGGGATGAACTTTCTTTGGCCATGTTATTTTGAGAAGACATAATTGCTTAGTTAGTATGCTTGAAGTATTATTACTTTTATGTCAATATTAAACTTTTATCTTGAATCTTTCGGATCTGAATATTCATACCACAAATAAGAAAATTACATTGAAAATTATGCTAAGTAGCATTCCACATCAAAAATTCTGTTTTTATCATTTACCTACTCGAGGACGAGCAGGAATTAAGCTTGGGGATGCTTGATACGTCTCCAACGTATCAATAATTTTTTATTGTTCCATGCTATATTATATTCTATTTTGGATGATTAATGGGCTTTATTATACACTTTTATATTATTTTTGGGACTAACCTATTAACCGGAGGCACAACCCAAATTGTTGTTTTTTTCCTATTTCAGTGTTTCGCAGAAAAAGAATATCAAACGAAGTCCAAACGGAATGAAAACTTCGGGAACGTGATTTTCCAAACAAACGTCACCCAGAGGACTTGGAGTGGACGTCAAGCAATCAACGAGGAGGCCACGAGGCAGGGGGGCACGCCTACCCCCCCTGGGCGCGCCCTCCACCCTCGTGGGCCCCTCGTAGCTCCACCGACCTACTTATTCCTCCTATATATACCTACGTACCCCCAAACCATCAGTAGAGGAGCCAAAACCCTATTTCCAGCGCCGCAACCTTATGTACCCGTGAGATCCCATCTTGGGGCCTTTTCCGGCGCTCCGCCGGAGGGGGCATCAATCACGGAGGGCTTCTACATCAACACTGTAGCCTCTCCGATGATGTGTGAGTAGTTTACCTCGGACCTTCGGGTCCATAGTTATTAGCTAGATGGCTTCTTCTCTCTCTTTGGATCTCAATACAAAGTTCTCCTTGATTCTCTTGGAGATCTATTTGATGTAACTCTTATTTTGCGGTGTGTTTGTCGAGATCCGATGAATTGTGGGTTTATGATGAAGATTATCTATGAACAATATTTGAATCTCCTCTGAATTCTTTTATGTATGATTGGTTATCTTTGCAAGTCTCTTCGAATTATCAGTTTGGTTTGGCCTACGAGATTGAGCTTTCTTGCGATGGGAGAAGTGCGTAGCTTTGGGTTCAATCTTGCGATGCTCGATCCCGGTGAGAGTAGGGAAGCGACACGTATTGTATTGTTGCCATCGAGGATAAAAGATGGGGTTTATATCATATTGCATGAGTTTATCCCTCTACATCATGTCATCTTGCTTAAAGCGCTACTCCGTTCTTATGAACTTAATACTCTAGATGCATCTTTGGATAGCGGTCGATGTGTGGAGTAATAGTAGTAGATGCGAGGCAGGAGTCGGTCTACTTGTCACGGACATGATGCCTATATACATGATCATACCTAGATATTCTCATAACTATGCTCAATTCTATCAATTGCTCGTGATGAATTCGTTTAACAACAGTAATACTTATGCTATCTTGAGAGAAGCCACTAGTGAAACCTATGGCCCCCGGGTCTATTTTCCATCATATTGATCTTCCATCAACAAGCTATTTCTTTTTCCGTTTATTTTGCTTTCTTTACTTTTACTCTTTATGAAAAAAATACCAAAAATATTATCTTATCATCTCTATCAGATCTCACTCTCGTAAGTGATCGTGAAGGGATTGACAACCCCTTTATCATGTTGGTTGCGTGGTTCTTATTTGTTTGTGTAGGTGCGTGAACTCGAGCATGGTCTCCTACTAGATTGATACCTTGGTTCTCAAAAATTGAGGGAAATACTTATGCTACTTTACTGCATCACCCTTTCCTCTTCAAGGGAAAACCAATGCAATTCTCAAGAGGTAGCACTTCCGGACAAGTTTCTTCTGGCCAACGGCCCAAGCAGATGCACAAGCCCTTGTCCAACGTTGTGTGGGCTATCAGCTTTTCGCCAATCAAAGTAATATGCCTCCCACTGCCTTAAGAACAATACCTATCACTTGGCCCTTCGCGGTCCGGGAGCTCGATATGGTGGGACCCCTTAAAGGGGGAAGCCATAAAAAGAAATATTTACTGGTTATGGTGGATAAACTCACAAAGTGGATAGAGGCCAAACCAGTAAAGACGGCTGAAGCAGGACCGATGATCAACTTTATATCCGGGGTGGTACACCGCCACGGTGTCCCGCACAGCATCATCACTGATAATGGCTCTAATTTTACAATTGATGAGGTGAAAATCTGGTGTGCTAACTTGGGCATTAAACTCGACTATGCATCCGTCTACCACCCTCAAACAAACGGTCAGGTTGAACGGGCCAATGGTTACGATAATGAGCGGCATTAAACCCAGACTGGTGCGCTCCCTACGGGAGTCAGATAAGCACTGGGTCGAGGAACTTGATTTCGTACTCTGGGGGCTGCGGACTACGCCTAATCGAACAACCGGATACACACCTTTCTTCATGGTGTACTGGCGAAGCTGTCCTGCCCTGCGACATTATTCAAGATTCACCTCGAGTGCGTATGTACGAAGAGCAAGAAGCCGAGCTCGATCGGCAGGATGACCTAGACAGCCTTGAAGAGGAGTGTGATGTTGCACGAGCCCGTTCCGCATTTTATCAACAACAGACCAGGCGATACCAAAGCAGAGAAGTACGGGCCAAGACATATAACGTCGACGACCTTGTCTTGCGTCTCCCGGAGAAGAAGGATAAACTCAAACCAAAATGGGAGGGCTCCTTCACCATAGATGAAGTTCTCACAAGAGGAGCCTATCGCCTTCGTAATGCCTCGAATAACCGCCTTGAGCCGAAACCATGGAACGCTGCCCGGCTCCGACGATTCTACGGATAGTTCGGTCGCACTCTTTTATTTTTTTACTTTTACTAGCTTCCTCTTTCTCCTCTCCTTCTTAATTTTTCCTTTTATATATCCCAGGGTATGTTCGGATCTACCGAACTGTTAGGGGTACACATCCTTAAATGTATTCACCACGCTATAACTGGGGGCTTATTTGACGAAGCTTATTATTAAAGGCATATTGCCTCTATCATTTCCATCGTTTGTTCTATACATCTTTTGCCATTATATGCACCTCTATGACTTAAGTTTTTGCCAAGCTGGATTGTCTTGCTCGTGTATTTATACCCTACGTTCCCGATGTTGGGGAACACAGTAATTTCAAAAAAAATCCTACAAACATGCAAGATTCATCTAGGTGATTCATAGCAACGAGAGGGGAGAGTGTTGTCCATGTACCCTCGTAGACCGGAAGCAGAAGCGTTATGACAACACGATTGATTTAGTCGTACGTCTTCACGATCCGGCCGATCCTAGCAGCGAAGGTACGGCACCTCCGCGATCTGCACACGTTCAGCTCGGTGACGTCCCATGAACTCTAGATCCAGCTGAGGTCGAGGGAGAGTTTTGTCAGCACGACGGCATGGTGACGGTGATGATGAAGCTACTGGCGCAGAGCTTTGCCTAAGCACTACAACGATATAACCGAGGTGGA
Organism: Aegilops bicornis; assembly: GCA_021605145.1. Classification (NCBI taxonomy): domain Eukaryota; kingdom Viridiplantae; phylum Streptophyta; class Magnoliopsida; order Poales; family Poaceae; genus Aegilops; species Aegilops bicornis. The sequence continues at coordinate 576,808,980 of CM038669.1, forward strand.
AATCTATGGATGGGGGCACCGCACACGGCTAAACAATCAACTTGTATGTCTATGGGGTGCCCCTCTCCCCCGTATATAAAGGAGTGGAGGAGGGGAGGGTCGGCCCTCTCTATGGCGTGCCCAAGGGGGAGTCCTACTCCCGGTGGGAGTAGGATACTCCCCCCCCCCCTTCCCTTGTTGGAGTAGGAGAAGAAGGAAGAGGCAGAGGAAGAGAAGGAAAGGGGGGCCGGCCCCCCTCCCAATTCTGATTGGGCTTGGGGGGAGCGCCCCCACCTTGGCCGCCTCCTCCTCTCTCCCACTTTAGGCCCATTAAGGCCCAATGACTCCCGGGGGGTTCTGGTAACCCCCCGGTACTCCGGTAAATGCCCGAACTCACCCGGAACCATTCCGATGTCCAAACATAGCCTTCCAATATATCGATCTTTATGTCTCGACCATTTCGAGACTCCTCGTCATGTCCGTTATCACATCCGGGACTCCGAACAACCTTCGGTACATCAAAGCACATAAACTCATAATATCGATCGTCATCGAACATTAAGCGTGTGGACCCTACGAGTTCGAGAACTATGTAGACATGATCGAGACTCATCTCCGGTCAATAACCAATAGCGAAACCTGGATGCTCATATTGGTTCCTACATATTCTATGAAGATCTTTATCGGTCAAACCGCATAACAACATACGTTGTTCCCTTTGTCATCGGTATGTTACTTGCCCGAGATTCGATCGTCGGTATCTCAATACCTAGTTCAGTCTCGTTACCGGCAAGTCTCTTTACTCATTCCGTAATGCATCATCTCGTAACTAACTCATTAGTCACATTGCTTGCAAGGCTTATAGTGATGTGCATGACCGACGGGGCCCAGAGATACCTCTCCGACAATCAGAGTGACAAGTCCTAATCTCGATCTATGCCAACTCAACAAACACCATCGAAGACACCTGTAGAGCATCTTTATAATCACCCAGTTACGTTGTGACGTTTGATAGCACACTAAGTGTTCCTCCGGTATTCGAGAGTTGCATAATATCATAGTCATAGGAACACGTATAAGTTATGAAGAAAGCAATAGCAACAAACTAAACGATCATCGTCTTAAGCTAACAGATGGGTCAAGTCAATCACATCATTCCCTAATGATGTGATCATGTTAATCAAATGACAACTCATGTCCATGGCTAGGAAACTTGACCATCTTTGATTAACGAGCTAGTCAAGTAGAGGCATACTAGTGACACTTAGTTTGTCTATGTATTCACACATGTACTAAGTTTACGGTTAATACAATTCTAGCATGAATAATAAACATTTATCATGATATAAGGAAATATAAATAACAACTTTATTATTGCCTCTAGGGCATATTTCGTTCGATCTCCCACTTGCACTAGAGTCATTAATCTAGATTACTGATAATGATTCTAACACCCATGGAGTCTTGGTGCTGATCATGTTTTTCTCGTGAGAGAGGCTTAGTCAACAGGTCTGCAACATTCCATATGCATCTTGCAAATATCTATGTCTCCCTCCTTGACTTGATCGCGGATGGAATTGAATCTCTTGATGTGCTTGGTTCTCTTGTGAAACCTGGATTCCTTAGCCAAGGCAATTGCACTAGTATTGTCACAAAATATTTTAATTGGACCCGATGCACTAGGTATGACACCTAGATCGGATATGAACTCCTTCATCCAGACTCCTTCATTTGCTGCTTCCGAAGCAGCTATGTACCGCTTCACACGTAGATCCCGCCACGACGCTCTATTTGGAACTGCACCAACTGACAGCTCCACCACTCAATAAAAATACGTATCCGGTTTGTGATTTAGAGTCATCCGGATCAGTGTCAAAGCTTGCATCGACGTAACCGTTTACGACGAGCTCTTTGTCACCTCCATAAACGAGAAACATATCCTTAGTCCTTTTCAGGTATTTCAGGATGTTCTTGATTGTTGTCGATGATCCACTCTGGATCACTTTGGTACCTCAACGCTAAACTAATAGCAAGGCACACATCAGGTCCGGTACCTGACATTGCATACATGATAGAACCTATGGCTGAAGCATAGGGCATGACTTTCATTTTCTCTCTATCTTCTGCAGTGGTCGGGCATTAATTGAGTCTGACTCAACTTCACACCTTGTAACACAGGCAAGAACCCTTTCTTCACTTGATCCATTTTGAACTTATTCAAAACTTTATCAAGATATGTGCTTTGTGAAAGTCCAATTAAGCGTCTTGATCTATCTCTACAGATCTTGATGCCCAATATATAAGCAGCTTCACTGAGGTCTTTCATTGAAAAATTCTTATTCAAGTATCCTTTTATGCTATTCAGAAATTCAGTATCATTTCCGATCAACAATATGTCATCCACATATAATATCGAAATGCTCTGAGCTCCCACTCACTTTCTTGTAAATACGGGCTTCTCCAAAAGTGCGTATAAAACCATATGCTTTGATCACACTATCAAAGCATATATTCCAACTCTGAGATGCTTGCACCAGTCCACAAATGGATCGCTGGAGCTTACACACTTTGTTAGCACCTTTTGGATCGACAAAACCTTCTGGTTGCATCATATACAACTGTTCTTTAAGATATCCATTAAGGAATGCAGCTGTGACATCCATTTGCCAAATTTCATAATCATAAATGCGGCAATTGCTAACATGATTCGGACAGACTTAAGCATCGCTACGGGTGAGAAGGTCTCATCGTAGTTAACTCCTTAAACTTGTCGAAAACCTTTCGCAACAAGTTGAGCTTTGTAAATGATAACATTACCGTCAGCGTTACTCTTCTTCTTGAAGATCCATTTATTCTCTATGGCTTGCCGATCATCGAGCAAGTCAACCAAAGTCCACACTTTGTTCTCATACATGGATCCCATCTCAGATTTCATGGCCTCAAGCCATTTTGCGGAATCTAGGCTCATCATCGCTTCCTCATAGTTCGAAGGTTCGTCATGGTCAAGTAACATGACCTCCAGAACAGGATTACCATACCACTTTGGTGCGGATCTTACTCTGGTTAACCTATGAGGTTCGGTAGTAACTTGATCATGATCATCATCATTAGCTTCCTCACTAGTTGGTGTAGGAATCACTGGAACTGACTTATGTGATGTACTAGTACTACTTTCCAACTCCGGAGAAGGTACAATTACCTCATCAAGTTCTACTTTCCTCCCACCCACTTCTTTCGAGAGAAACTCCTTCTCTAGAAAGGATCCACTCTTAGCAACGAATATCTTGCCTTTGGATCTGTGATAGAAGGTGTACCCAACAGTCTCCTTTGGGTATCCTATGAAGACACATTTCTCCGATTTGGATTCGAGCTTATCAGGTTGAAGCTTTTTCACATAAGCATCGCAGCCCCAAACTTTACGAAACGACAACTTGGGTTTATTGTCAAACCACAGTTTATAAGGTGTTGTCTCAACGAATTTAGATGGTGCCCTATTTAACGTGAATGCAGCCGTCTCTAAAGCATAACCTCAAAACGATAGCGGTAAATCAGTAAGAGACATCATAGATCGCACCATATCTAGTAAAGTACGATTACGACATTCTGATTTAAATGAATAACCGTCTCGCATCAAACACGATCCAGATATAATGTTCATGCTCAACGCTGGCACCAAATAACAATTACTTAGGTCTAAAACTAATCCCGAAGGTAGATGTAGAGGTAGCGTGCCAACGGCGATCACATCGACTTTGGAAACATTTCCCACGCGCATCATCACCTCGTCCTTAGCCAATCTTCGCTTAATTTGTAGCCCCTGTTTCGAGTTGCAAATATTACAACAGAACCAGTATCAAATACCCAGGCGCTACTGCGAGCATTAGTAAGATACACATCAGTAACATGTATATCAAATATACCTTTCACTTTGCCATCCTTCTTCTCCGCCAAATACTTGGGGCAGTTCCGCTTCTAGTGACCAGTCCCTTTGTAGTAGAAGCACTCAGTCTCAGGCTTAGGTCCAGACTTGGGCTTCTTCACTTGAGCAGCAACTTGCTTGTTGTTCTTTTGGAAGTTCCCCTTCTTCCCTTTACCCTTTTTCTTGAAACTGGTGGTCTTGTTGACCATCAACACTTGATGCTCCTTCTCTATTTCTACCTCTGCAGCCTTTAGCATTGCGAAGAGCTCGGGAATTTTCTTATCCATCCCTTGCATATTATAGTTCATCACGAAGCTCTTGTAGCTTGGTGGCAGTGATTTAAGAACTCTGTCAATGACACTATCATCAGGAAGATTAACTCCCAGTTGAGTCAAGTGATTGTGGTACCCAGACATTACGAGTATATGTTCACTTGTGAACTATTCTCCTCCATTTTGCAGCTATAGAACTTATTGGAGACTTCATATCTCTCAATCTGGGCATTTGCTTGAAATATTAACTCAACTCCTGGAACATCTCATATGCTCCATGACGTTCAAAACGTTGTTGAAGTCCCGGTTCTAAGCCGTAAAGCATGCGAAAGTGCTAGTAATCGACTAGAGGGGGGGTGAATATGCGATTTTTATCAAAGTCTTCAAAACATGAGAGTTTCGAAGATAAACAATAGAAATGAACCTATTGATATGCAGCGGAAGGTAGACTACACTAGGCAGGCCATAGTCAAGTATTCAATGAAGTGAAAGCACGAAGACTAATGGCAGCTAGGTAGTGAAGATCGGGATGGAAGATAGGATGAAGCCAAACAATAATAGTAGTCACACAGTGAAGACAGACAGGTAGTGCAAACAGGCAATGACTTCACGAAGACAAACTGTAAGTAAAGAGAGGGAGAGGATAGAAACAGACACACTTGGTGAGGACAATGATTTGTTGAGTTCCAGTTGCTGCGACAACTGTACGTCTGTTTAGGGAGGCTGAGATTCAACTCAGAAGACCGTGTCTTCACCTTATTCCCCTTGAGCTAAGGACACCCAGTCCTCGCCCAATCACTCTGGTAAGTCTTCAAGGTAGACTTCCAAACCTTCACAGACTTCGTTCCTTTGGCGATCCACAATGACTCTTGGATGCTCGAGCTGACGCCTAACCGGCTAGAGGATTCACAGTCCTCAAGTGTAACAAATCTTCAGGTCATGCGGACAGAAAGACTTCAGTGATGCCTAACACTCTTTGGCTCTGGGTGTTTGGGCTTTGTCCTCACAATGATTTCTCTCTCTCAAAAGCTTCGGAGGTGGGTTTCTCTCAAACGACAAAAGCCGTGCACTAACTCTGAGCAGCCACCAATTTATGGTGTAGGGGGTGGGCTATTTATAGCCACTAGGCAACCCAACCTCAGTTGTCCGAAATGACCACAGGTCACTAAGGAACTGACACATGTTCCAACGGTCGATTTCAAACACTGGCAGCTTGACTTGAGCTACAAGTAAAGCTGACTCGTCCAACTCTGGATAAGATTTGCTCTCATTGTCTTCGCTCGAAGACATAGGATTTGGTTGAGCATCACTTCAGTCACTCTGACTTTGTTCACTGGGACCCCACTTAACAGTGCGGTGGTTCCTATGACTCAGAAAAGAAGAAAAGGAAACAACGAAACAACTAAGTCTTCGCGCTCCATAGTATTCACGTGATGTCTCCTCATTTCATAGTCTTCAATGTGAATATCTTCACATACCACCATTGTCTTCAATGTCTTCATACATTTTTAGGGGTCATCTCCGGTAGGTAAACCAAATCAATGAGGGACTACTACATGTGTTATCCTGCAATTCTCACAAACACATTAGTCCCTCAACCAGGTTTGTCGTCAATACTCCAAAACCAACTAGGGGTGGCACTAGATGCACTTACAATCTCCTCCTTTTTGGTGATTGATGACAAACTGGTTGAAGTTTTCAACGGGGATAAAAGTATGTGAAATTGTAGAGGTTAAAGGTATTGTCTTCATAAGTAGCAACAGGCTCCCCCTGAAGGTGTGCATATAAGTAATTTGCTTTTGGAATGCAAATGCACATGGCAGGTTGTACTTGTGGAGATCCTCTTCGACTTATGAAGACAATTCACCATGCATGATAAGATATAACTAAGATAATGAAATGCATAATGAAAAATGGATGTCTGCAATATGACTTCGTGCGGGATTTATCATCGCACATGCGGAATTTATCATCACATCACAGAAAAGCGAACAAGTAGCAGACGACCATCAAGTTTAAGTGTTACAACTCAAAGAACCAAATGTATCAAAAGCGAGAGTTGTAAACACTAGGCAAAATATAAAGCAACTGCCCATATGGACCCGCTTGAAGACTATCAACTCATATGCTTCTCCCCCTTTTGTCAGTAAGGACCAAAAAGGTTTGAAGACATAGAGCCTCTACTCGTTCCTAGAAGGAGTAGGTGAAGCTTCAGGGTCGACATCGGGGTTTGGTGGTGCAGAAGAACTTGGTGCAGTGTCGACACGCGCTGAAGTTGGAGGTGGTGAGGTAGCATCATCTTGATCATCTATGACTCTGGCATTCACCGTTGCAGCTAAGGAGGAATAGTCAGAGTCTTCAAGAGAGGGTGTCCGATGCAAGACAACATTCCTTGGAGGAGTGGAGTCAAACTTGAATCTTTCAGTGAAGCCATTGTCTTGAATATCTGCTTCAACACTGAGCAAGGTTAAACTCTTCCATGACCTCCGACAAGTTTTATGAGTGACAAATGCATTCTTGGTGGCAAGATTGTGAATGTGATTTACGTCCACCAAGAGGCTTTGCATCTGTCGCTTCAGCCAGTAGTGATGCTTATCTTGTTTCTGATGCAGGGCAATGAGAAGCTCTTGGTCATTGAGAACACGAGATCGCTTCCGAGGCCTTTGAGCAATAGTGCTTTCGTTGGCTTCGGTATGGGCACGGCGAGGGAAGCGTGTATTGCCAGCCAAAGGATAAACACGAGTGACGGCCAGAACTCCTTCAATGGGTTGTGTGAAGCTTTGGTGATCAGCAGGCTTCAGGTATATGGCTTCAACTGACATATCAACCTCTGGCAAAAATATCAGATGGTTGTGTGCAGAAGGTTGATAGTTGTGGCAGAGTGAGGCTTGATAAGGCGCATAACCCATGGAGCGTAGAACTTGGATCAAAGAGATCGAGCTGATGCAGCCAATTGTCGATAAAGAAGTCTTGAGCATTGAAGGCGATGCCATTGAAAATATAAAAGACCAATGTCTTCATCGCTCCTTCAAGCTTTGCTGCAGAAGAATGTCCTTTGACAGGCCAGAGAGTTCGCCTGATGATATGATAAATAGTGCGAGGCAGATACTCTAGGTCTTCAACAAAGAACTCTCTTGGGTATTCAGCGTCGAGTAGCAGATGCTTCATCATGCTTAGCATTTGGCTCATGTTAGGCTCTGGCTTCTGAAAGATGCTCTCCAATGCATTGCGGTGAAACTGACAACTAGGCTCGAAGAGTTCACCTGGAGTGGGCAGGTCAGTTAGCTCAATGATATCAAGAGCTTTGGCTTCATGATGGACATGGCCTGTCATCCACTCAAGGACCCAAGTCTTCGGATCCCTTTTGTAGCCGCGAATATGGAGGGTAGCATAAAATTGTAGCAGAAGCTCTTCATTCCAATGCTCCTCAATCACAAAGTTCAGCAGACTAGCATCACCAAAGCAGTCAAGGGCTTATTCAAGGCAGGGCAGTCCAGCAATGGCTTCAGTGTCTAGACGCATATGTGGAAAGATACGCCCCTGGTCATAGAGAACACATGAATAGTAGCTGCGATGCTGATATCTCCAGAACCGATCTGATGAAATCCTTGGCTTGGAATAGGGGTTCCTGGCACTATCAAAGAAAGTGTTGTGCGCAATGAAGCCATTTGCATTGAATGACCCTGGTGAAGTTGTTGTACCTGGAAACCTTGGCAACCTTGGCTTAGGCTTCTGGACCTGATGTTGGGGAATGTGGTAATTTCCAAAAAAAACCTACGCACACGCAAGATCATGGTGATGCATAGCAACGAGAGGGGAGAGTGTTGTCCACGTACCCTCGTAGACCGAAAGCGGAAGCGTTAGCACAACGTGGTTGATGTAGTCGTATGTCTTCACGGCCCGACCGATCAAGCACCGAAACTACGGTACCTCCGAGTTCTAGCACACGTTCAGCTCGATGACGTCCCTCGAACTCCAATCCAGCCGAGTGTCGAGGGAGAGTTCCGTCAGCACAACGGCGTGGTGATTCTCTTGATGTTCTATCGTCGCAGGGCTTCGCCTAAGCACCGCTACAATATTATCGAGGAGGACTATGGTGGAGGGGGGCACCGCACACGGCTAATAGATCTCAAGGATCAATTGTTGTTGTGTCTCTGGGGTGCCCCCCTGCCCCCATATATATAGGAGCAAGGGGGGAGGCGGCCGGCCTATGGAGGAGGCGCGCCAAGGGGGAGTCCTACTCCCGGTCTCGTCCTTTCCTTGTAGGAGAAGGAAAGAGGAGGAGTAGGACTCCTCCTTTCCTTGTTGGAGAAGGAAAGAGGAGGAGAGGGAGAAGGAAAAGTGGGCTGCCCCTTGTCCAATTTGGACGGAGGGTGAGCACAGGCCTCCTTCCTTTGGCCTCTCTCCTCTATTCCCGTATGGCCCAATAAGGCCCATATACTCCCGGCGAATTCCGTAACTCTCGGTATTCCAAAAATACCGAATCACTCGGAACCTGTCCGAAGTCCGAATATAGTCGTCCAATATATCGATCTTTACGTCTCGACCATTTCGAGACTCCTCGTCATGTCCCCGATCTCATCCGGGGCTCCGAACTTCTTCGGTACATCAAAACTCATAAACTCATAATATAAGCATCGCCGAAACCTTAAGCGTGCGGACCCTACGGGTTCGAGAACAATGTAGACATGACCGAGACACGTCTCGGTCAATAACCAATAAGCGGAACCTGGATGCTCATATTGGCTCCCACATATTCTACGAAGATCTTTATCGGTCAAACCGCATAACAACATACGTTGTTCCCTTTGTCATCGGTATGTTACTTGCAGAGATTCGATCGTCGGTATCTCAATACCTAGTTCAATCTAGATTCTTGGCAAGTCTCTTTGCTCGTTCTGTAATACATCATCCATAACTAACTCATTAGTTGCAATGCTTGCAAGGCTTATAGTGATGTGCATTACCGAGTGGGCCCAGTGATACCTCTCTGACAATCGGAGTGACAAAACCTAATCTCGAAATACGCCAACCCAACATGTACCTTTGGAGACACCTGTAGTACTCCTTTATAATCACCCGATTACGTTGTGACGTTTGGTAGCACCAAAGTGTTCCTCCGGTAAGCAGGAGTTGCATAATCTCATAGTTACAGGAACATGTATAAGTCATGAAGAAAGCAATAGCAACATACTAAGCGATCAAGTGCTAGGCTAACGGAATGGGTCAAGTCAATCACATCATTCTCCTAATGATGTGATCCCGTTAATCAAATGACAACTCATGTCTATGGCTAGGAAACTTAACCATCTTTGATTCAACGAGCTAGTCAAGTAGAGGCATACTAGTGACACTATGTTTGTCTATGTATTCACACATGTATTATGTTTCCGGTTAATACAATTCTAGCATGAATAATAAACATTTATCATGATATAAGGAAATAAATAATAACTTTATTATTGCCTCTAGGGCATATTTCCTTCAGTCTCCCACTTTCACTAGAGTCAATAATCTAGTTCACATCGCCATGTGATCTAACACCAATATTCATATCTGTATATGATTAACACCCATAGTTCACATCGTCATGTGACCAACACCCAAAGGGTTTACTAGAGTCAATAATCTAGTTCACATCGTTATGTGATTAACAACCAAAGAGTACTAAGGTATGATCATGTTTTGCTCATGAGAGAAGTTTAGTCAGCAGATTACATCACATTCAGAGCCGTATGTATTTTGCAAATATTCTATGTCTACAATGCTCGCATGGAGCTACTCTAGCTAATTGCTCCCACTTTCAATATGTATCCAGATTGAGACTTAGAGTCATCTGGATCGGTATAAAAAGCTTGCATCGATGTAACTCTTTCTGACGGGCTCTTTTATCACCTCCATAATCGAGAAATATTTCATTAGTCCTCACTAAGGATGTTCTTGACCAATGTCGATGATCTACTCCTAGATCACTATTGTACTCCCTTCCCAAATTCAAAGCAAGGTATACAATAGGTCTGGTACATAGCATAGCATACTTTATAGAACCTATGACTGAGGTATAGGGAATGACTTTCATTCTCTTTTCTATTTTATGTCGTGGTCGGGATTTGAGTCTTTACTCAATTTCACACCTTTGCAGCACAGGCAAGAACTCTTTCTTTGACTATTCCATTTTGAACTATTTCAAAATCTTGACAAGGTATGTACTTATTGAAAAACTTATCAAGTGTCTTGATCTATCTCAATAGATCTTGATGCTCAATATGTAAGCAGCTTCACCGAGGTCCTTCTTGTTGGGGAACGTAGTAATTTCAAAATTTTCCTACGATCACGCAAGACCATGGTGATGGCATAGCAACGAGAGGGGAGAGTGTCCGTCCACGTACCCTCGTAGACCGAAAGCGGAAGCGTTATAACAACGCGGTTGATGTAGTCGTCGTCTTCACGATCCGACCGATCCAAGCACCGAACGTCACGGCACCTCCGAGTTACGCACCGTTCAGCTCGATGGCGATCCCGGACTCCGATCCGGCAAAGTGTCGGGGATGAGTTTCACGTCGACGACGGCGTGGTGGCGATGTTGATGCTCCACCAGCGCAGGGCTTCACCTAAGCTCATGACGATATGACTTCTCGGCGCAGGCTTCGCCTAAGCTCATGACGATATGAGAAGTGGAATATGGTGGAAGGGGCACCGCACTGCAGCTAAGGAAAGATCCGTAGATCAACTTGTGTGTCTTGGGGTGCCCCCTGCCCCGTATATAAAGGAGACAAGGGAGGTGGCGGCCCTAGAGGAGGCGCACCAAGGAGGAGTCCTACTCCCAGGGAGTAGGACTCCCCCTTCTCCTAGTTGGAGTAGGATTGGGGAGGGGAAAGGGGAAGAGGCGCCGCCCCTCTCCTTGTCCTATTCGGATTTGGAAGGGGATGGGGCGCGCAGCCCACCGGCCGGCCCTTCTCCTTCTCCCTCAAGGCCCATGAGGGCCCATATACCCCGGGAGTTCCGGTAACCCCGGTGTTAAATAACATCTGTTTTCACTCGGAACCATTCAAGTCCAAACATAGGCTTCCAATATATCAATCTTTCTGTCTCGACCATTTCGAGACTCCTCGTCATGTCCGTGATCACATCCGGGACTCGAACAACCTTGATTGCATCAATACTTATAAACTCATTATGAACTGTCATCGAAGCGTTAAGCGTGCGGACCCTACGGGTTCGAGAACTATGTAGACATGACCTAGAACCATTCTCGGTCAATAACCAATAGCGGAACCTGGATGCCCATATTGGTTCCTACATATTCTACGAAGATCTTTATCGGTCAAACCGCATAACGACATCGTTGTTCCCTTTGTCATCGGTATGTTACTTACCCGAGATTCGATCGTCGGTATCCAATACCTAGTTCAATCTAGATTCTTGGTAAGTCTCTTTACTCGTTCCGTAATACATCATCTCACAACTAACTCATTAGTTGTAATGCTTGCAAGGCTTAAGTGATGTGCATTACCGAGAAGGCCTGGAGATACCTCTCCGACAATCGGAGTGACAAAACCTAATCTCGAAATACGCCAACCCAACAAGTACCTTTGGAGACACTGTAGTACTCCTTTATAATCACCCGATTCACGTTGTGACGTTTGGTAGTACCCAAAGTGTTCCTCCGCAAGCAGGAGTTGCATAATCTCATAGTTATAGGAACATGTATGGGTCATGAAGAAAGCATTAACATACTAAGCGATCAAGCTGTTAAGCTAACGGAATGGGTCATGTCAATCAGATCATTCAACTAATGATGTGACCTTGTTAATCAAATAACAACTCCTTGTTCATGGTTAGGAAACATAACCATCTTTGATTAACAAGCTAGTCAAGTAGAGGCATACTAGTGACATACTTTGTTTGTCTATATATTCACACATGTATTATGTTTCGGTTAATACAATTCTAGCATGAATAATAAACATTTATCATGATATAAGGAAATAAATAATAACTTTATTATTGCCTCTAGGGCATATTTCCTTGATCTCCCACTTGCACTAGAGTCAATAATCTAGATTACAAAGTAATGATCCTAACACCCATGGAGTCTTGGTGCTGATCATGTTTTGCTCGTGGAAGAGGCTTAGTCAGCGGTGCGCAACATTCAGATCCGTATGTATTTTGCAAATCTCTATGTCTCCCACTTGGACTTGGTCCCGAATGGAATTGAGGCGTCTCTTGATATGCTTGGTCCTCTTGTGAAATCTGGATTCCTTTGCCAAGGCAATTGCACGATATTGTCACGGAAGATCTTCATCGGTCCCGATGCACTAGGTATGACACCTAGATCGGTAATGAACTCTTTCATCCAGACTCCTTCAGTCGCTGCTTCTGAAGCAGCTATGTACTCCGCTTCACATGTAGATCCATACGACGCTTTGTTTAGAACTGCACCAACGGCAGCTCCACCGTTTAATAAAAACACGTATCCGGTTTGTGATTTAGAATCGTCCGGATCGATGTCAAAGCTTACATCGGCGTAACCATTTACGACTAGCTCTTTGTCACCTCCATATATGAGAAACATATCCTTAGTCCTTTTCGGTATTTCGGGATGTTCTTGACCGCTGTCCGATGATCCATTCCTGGATTACTTTGGTACCTTCTGCCAAGCTTACAGCTAAGCATACGTCAGTGTCGGTACACAGCATTGCATACATGATAGAGCCTATGGCTGAAGCATAGGGAACATCTTTCATTTTCTCTCTATCTTCTGGCGTGGTCGGGCATTGAGTCGACTCAATCTTACACCTTGCAACACAGGTAAAAAACCTTTCTTTGCCTGATCCATTTTGAACTTTTTCAAAACTTTATCAAGGTATGTGCTTTGTGAAAGTCCAATTAAGCGTCTTGATCTATCTCTATAGATCTTGATGCCCAATATGTAAGCAGCTTCACCGAGGCTTTCATTGAAAAACTTTTATTCAAGTATCCTTTTATGCTATCCAGAAATTCTATATCATTTCCAATCAATAATATGTCGTCCACATATAATATAAGAAATGCTACAGAGCTCCCACTCACTTTCTTGTAAATACAGGCTTCTCCAAAGTGCAGACAAACCCATATGCTTTGATCACACTATCAAGCGTTTATTCCAACTCAGAGAGGCTTGCACGGACCATAAATTGATCATTGGAGCTTGCACACTTTGTTAGCACCTTTTGGATCGACAAAACCTTACGGTTGTATCATATACAACTCTTCTTCTAGAAATCCATTCAAGAATGCAGTTTTTACATCCATTTGCCAAATTTCATAATCATAAAATGCGGCAATTGCTAACATGATTGAGACAGACTTAAGCATCGCTTCTGGTGAGAAAGTCTCATCGTAGTCAACCACTTGAACTTGTCGAAAACCTTTCGCAACAAGTAGAGCTTTGTAGACGTTTACATTACCATCGGCGTCAGTCTTCTTCTTAAAGATCCATTTATTTTCAATGGCTTGCCGATCATCGGGCAAGTCAACCTAAGTCCATACTTTGTTCTCTTACATGGATCCCATCTCAGATTTCATGGCTTCCGACCATTTTGCGGAATCTGGGCTCACCATCGCTTCTTCATAGTTTGTAGGTTCGCCATGGTCAAGTAACATGACTTCCGGAATAGGATTACCGTACCACTGCAGTGCGTATTTTACTCTGGTTGACCTCTGAGGTTCGATAGTAACTTGATCTGAAACTTCATGATCATCATCTTTAGTTTCCTCACTAATTGGTGTAGTTGTCACAGAACCATTTCTTGTGATGAACTACTTTCCAATAAGGGAAGCGAATCTGATTATCTCATCAAGTTCTACTTTCCTCCCACTCACTTCTTTCGAGAGAAACTCCTTCTCTAGAAAGGATCCGAATTTAGCAACAAAAATCTTGCCTTGGATCTGTGATAGAAGGTGTACCCAACAGTTTCCTTTGGGTATCCTATGAAGACACATTTTTCGATCTGGGTTCGAGCTTATACGGTTGAAGTTTCTTTACATAAGCATCGCAGCCCCAAACTTTAAGAAAGCGACAACTTTGGTTTCTTGCCAAACCACAGTTCATAAGGCGTCGTCTCAACGGATTTTGACGGTGTCCTATTCAACGTGAATGCGGCCGTCTCTAAAGCATAACCCCAAAGCGATAGCGGTAAATCGGAAATAGACATCATAGATCGCACCATATCTAGTAAAGTACGATTCTGACGTTCGGACACACCATTTCTTTGTGGTGTTCCGGGTGGCGTGAGTTGCTTGAAACTATTCCACATTGTTTCAAATGTAAACCAAACTCGTAACTCAAATATTCTCCTCCACGATCAGATCGTAGAAATTTTATTTTCTTGTTACGATGATTTTCCACTTCACTCTGAAATTCTTTGAACTTTTCAAATGTTTTAGATTTGTGTTTCATTAAGTAGATATACCCATATCTGCTCAAATCATCTGTGAAGGTGAGAAAATAACGATACCATGGCGTGCTTCAACATTCATTGGACCACAAACATCGGTATGTATGATTTCCAACAAATCAGTTGCACGCTCCATAGTTCCGGAGAAGCGGCGTTTTTGTCATCTTGCCCATGAGGCACGGTTCGCAAGTACCAAGTGATTCATAATCAAGTGATTCCGAAGCCCATCGGTATGGAGTTTCTTCATGCGTTTTACACCGATATGACCTAAGCGGCGGTGCCACAAATAAGTTGCACTATCATTATCAACTCTGCATCTTTTGGCTTCAACATTATGAATATGTGTATCACTCATCCGAGATTCAACAAGAATAGACCATTCTTCAAGGGTGCATGACCATAAAAGATATTACTCATATAAATAGAACAACCATTATTCTACGATTTAAATGAATAACCGTCTACTTAATAAACAAGATCCAGATATAATGTTCATGCTCAACGCGGCACCAAATAACAATTATTTAGGTCTAAAACTAATCCCGAAGGTAGATGTAGAGGTAGCGTGCCGATTGCGATCACATCGACTTTGGAACCATTTCCAACGCGCATCGTCACCTCGTCCTTAGCCAATCTTCGGCAATCCGTAGTTCTGTTTCGAGTTGCAAATATTAGCAATGTAACCAGGTATCAAATACCGTGTACTCTGCGAGTATTAGTAAGGTACACATCAATAACATGTATATCATATATACCTTTGTTCACCTTGCCATCCTTTTTATCCGCCAAATACTTGGGGCAGTTCCGCTTCGATGTCCGGTCGCTTGCAATAAAACACTGGGTTTAGGGCTTAGGTCCAGACTTGGGTTTCTTCTCTTGATCAACAACTTTCTTGCTGTTCTTTTTGAAGTTTCCTTCTTCTTCCCTTTGCCCTTTTCTTGAAACTAGTGGTCTTGCTGACCATCAACACTTGATGCTCTTTCTTGATTTCTACCTCCATGACTTTCAAAGATCGCGAAGAGCTCGAGAATTGTCTTAGTCATCCCTTGCATATTATAGTTCATCACGAAGCTCTTGTAGCTTGGTGGCGATGATTGGAGAATTACATCAATGACACTATCATCCGGAAGATTAACTCCCAGCTGAATAAAGTGATTGTTATACCCAGGACATTTTGAGTATGTGCTCCTTGTGAACTATTCTCCTCCATCTTGCAGCTATAGAACTTATTGGAGACTTCATATCTCTCAATCCGGGCATTTGCTTGAAATATTAACTTCAACTCTGGAACATCTCATATGCTCCATGACGTTCAAAAGCGTCGTTGAAGACCCGGTTCTAAGCCGTAAAGCATGGCACCTTGAACTATAGAGTAGTCATCAGCTCTGCTTTGCGGGCGTTCACAACTTCGGCTCGGCATCTGCAGCGAACTGTCACCGGGGCGCTTCCGGGGCGTAATTTTTACGTGCAGCAATGAGGATAATCCTCAAATTCTGGACCCGATCCGTGTAATTGCTACCATCATCTTTCAACTTTGCTTTCTCAAGGAACGCATTAAAATTCAACGGAACAACATACGAGCCATCTATCTACGATGAAACATAGACAAGCAAAATACTATCGGTACTAAGTTCATGATAAATTTAAGTTCAATTAATCATATTAAAAAACTCCCACTTAGGCAGACATCTCTCTAGTCATCTAAGTGATCACGTGATCCATATCAACTAAACCGTGTCCGATCATCACGTGAGGCGGAGTAGTTTCAACGGTGAACATCACTATGTTGATCATATCTACTATATGATTCACGCTCGACCTTTCGGTCTACGTGTTCCGAGGCCATATACATTATATGCTAGGCTCGTCAAGTTTAACTCGAGTATTCCGGCGTGCGCAACTGTTTTGCACCCGTTGTATTTGAGCGTAGAGCCTATCACACCCGATCATCACGTGGTGTCTCACGTACGAAGAACTTTTGCAACGGTGCATACTCGGGAGAACACTTCTTGATAATTTTTAGTGAGAGATCATCTTATAATGCTACCGTCAATCAAAGCAAGATAAGATGCATAAAGGGTAAACATCACATGCAATCAATATAAGTGATATGATATGGTCATCATCATCTTGTGCTTGTGATCTCCATCTCCGAAGCACCGTCATGATCACCATCGTCACCGGTAGCGACACCTTGATCTCCATCGTAGCATCGTTGTCGTCTCGCCAACTATTGCTTCCACGACTATCGCTACCGCTTAGTGATAAAGTAAAGCAATTACATGGCATTTGCATTTCATACAATAAGCGACAACCATATGGCTCCTGCCGATTGCCGATAACTTCGGTTACAAAACATGATCATCTCATACAATAAAATATAGCATCACGTCTTGACCATATCACATCACAACATGCCCTGCAAAAACAAGTTAGGCGTCCTCTACTTTGTTGTTGCAAGTTTTACGTGGCTGCTACGGGCTGAGCAAGAACCGTTCTTACCTACGCATCAAAACCACAGCGATAGTTTGTCAAATAGACTCCGTTTTAACCTTCTCAAGGACGGGCGTAGCCTTTTCAGTTCAACTAAAGTTGGAGAGACAGGTCTTCCGCAAGCCATCTATGTGCAAAGCACGTCGAGGAACGGTCTCGCGTGGAAAATGCAGCGTAAGGTTGGTCCGGATCGTCTCGTCCAACAATACCGCTGAACCAAAGTATGACATGCCGGTAGGCGGTATGACTTGTATCGTCCACAACTCACTTGTGTTCTACTCGTGCATATGACATCAACGCATAAAACCAGGCTCGGATGCCGCTGTTGGGGAGCGTAGTAATTTCAAAATTTTCCTACGATCACGCCAAGACCATGGTGATGGCATAGCAGCGAGAGGAGAGTGTCCGTCCACGTACCCTCGTGAGACCGAAAGCGGAAGCGTTATAACAACGCGGTTGATGTAGTAAATGCGTCTTCACGATCCGACCGATCCAAGCACCGAGCGACGGCACCTCCGAGTTACGCACACGTTCAGCTCGATGGCGATCCCGGACTCGATCCACCAAAGTGTCGGGGATGAGTTCCGTCGACGCGGCGGCGTGGTGGCGATGTTGATGCTCCACCGGCGCGAGGCTTCGCCTAAGCTCATGACGATATGACTTCTCGGCGCGAGGCTTCGCCTAAGCTCATGACGATATGACGAAGTGGAATATGGTGGAAGGGGCACCGCACGGCTAAGGAAAGATCCGTAGATCAACTTGTGTGTCTTGGGGTGCCCCCTGCCCCGTATATAAAGGAGACAAGGGGAGGTGGCGGCCCTAGAGGAGGCGCACCAAGGAGGAGTCCTACTCCCAGGGAGTAGGACTCCCTTCTCCCTAGTTGGAGTAGGATTGGGGAGGGAAAGGGGAAGGCGCGCCCCTCTCCTTGTCCTATTCGGATTTGGAAGGGGAGGCGCGCAGCCCACCTGGCCGGCCCTTCTCCTTCTCCCTCAAGGCCCATGAGGGCCCATATACCCCGGGGGTTCCGTAACCCCGGTGTTAGGTAACATCCTGTTTTCACTCGGAACCATTCAAGTCCAAACATAGGCTTCCAATATATCAATCTTTATGTCTCGACCATTTCGAGACTCCTCGTCATGTCCGTGATCACATCCGGGACTCGAACAACCTTCGTGCATCAATACTTATAAACTCATTATGAACTGTCATCGAAGCGTTAAGCGTGCGGACCCTACGGGTTCGAGAACTATGTAGACATGACCTAGAACCATTCTCGGTCAATAACCAATAGCGGAACCTGGATGCCCATATTGGTTCCTACATATTCTACGAAGATCTTTATCGGTCAAACCGCATAACGACATCGTTGTTCCCTTTGTCATCGGTATGTTACTTACCCGAGATTCGATCGTCGGTATCCAATACCTAGTTCAATCTAGATTCTTGGTAAGTCTCTTTACTCGTTAGTAATACATCATCTCACAACTAACTCATTAGTTGTAATGCTTGCAAGGCTTAAGTGATGTGCATTACCGAGAAGGCACGGAGATACCTCTCCGACAATCGGAGATGACAAAACCTAATCTCGAAATACGCCAACCCAACAAGTACCTTTGGAGACACCTGTAGTACTCCTTTATAATCACCCGATTCACGTTGTGACGTTTGGTAGTACCAAAGTGTTCCTCCGGTAAGCGGGAGTTGCATAATCTCATAGTTATAGGAACATGTATGGGTCATGAAGAAAGCATTAACATACTAAGCGATCAACTGTTAAGCTAACGGAATGGGTCATGTCAATCAGATCATTCAACTAATGATGTGACCTTGTTAATCAAATAACAACTCCTTGTTCATGGTTAGGAAACATAACCATCTTTGATTAACAAGCTAGTCAAATAGAGGCATACTAGTGACATCTTGTTTGTCTATATATTCACACATGTATTATGTTTCCGGTTAATACAATTCTAGCATGAATAATAAACATTTATCATGATATAAGGAAATAAATAATAACTTTATTATTGCCTCTAGGGCATATTTCCTTCACTTCTTTGAAAAACTCCTTTCAAATACTCCTTTATGCTTTGCAGAATAATTCTACATTATTTCCGATCAACAATATGTCATTCACATATACTTGTCAGAAATGCTGTAGTGCTCCCACTCACTTTCTTGTAAATACAGGCTACTCCCACAGTGTGTATAAATCCATATGCTTTGATCACACTATCAAAGCATTTATTCTAACTCGAGATGCTTGCACCAGTCCATAGATGGATCATTTGAAGCTTGCACATTTTGTTAGCTCCTTTAGGATTGACAAAACCTTCTGGTTACATCATATACAACTCTTCTTCAATAAATCCATTAAAGAATGTAGTTTTCACATCCATTTGCCGGATTTCATAAAATGTGGCAATTGCTAACATGATTCGGACAGACTTAAGCATCGCTTCTGATTGAGAAAATCTCATTGTAGTCAACACCTTGAACTTGTCGAAAACCTTTTTGTGACAAGTCGAGCTTTGTAGATAGTAACACTACTATCGGTGTCCGTCTTCCTCTTGAAGATCCATTTATTTAACATGGCTTGCTGATCATCGAGCAAGTCAATAAGAATCCATACTTTGTTCTCATACATGGATCCTATCTCAGATTTCATGGCCTCAAGCCATTTCGCGGAATCTGGGCTCATCATCGCTTCCTCATAGTTCGTAGGTTCATCATGGTCTAGTAACATGACTTCCGAACATGATTACCGTACCACTGCAGTGCGGATCTTACTCTGGAAGACCTACGAGGTTTGGTAGCAACTTGATGCGAAGTTTCATGATCATCATCATTAACTTCCTCACTAATTGGTGTAGGAATCACCGGAACTGATTTACGTGATGAACTACTTTCCAATGAGGGAGAAGGTACAATTACCTCATCAAGTTCTACTTTCCTCCCACTCACTTCTTTCGAGAGAAACTTCTTCTCTAGAAAGGATCCATCTTAACAACGAATAACTTGCCTTCGGATCTGTGATAGAAGGTGTACCCAATAGTTACCTTTGGGTATTCTATGAAGACGCACTTCTCCGATTAGGGTTCGAGCTTATCGGTGAAAACTTTTTCACATAAGCATCACAACTCCAAACTTTAAGAAAGCGACGGCTTAGGTTTCTTTGTTAAACCATAGTTCATACGGTGTCGTCTCAACGGATTTAGATGGTGCCCTATTAAGCGTGAATGCAGTTGTCTCTAATGCATAACCCCAAAAGCGATAGTGGTAAACCGATAAGAGACATCATAGATCACACCATATCCAATAAAGTGCTTGGTTACGACTTTCGGACACACCATTATGCTTTGTGGTGTTCCATATGGCGTGAGTTGCGAAACTATTTCACATTGTTTCAAATGAAGATCAAACTCGTAACTCAAATATTCATCTCCACGATCAGATCATAGAAACTTTATTTTTCTTGTTATGATGATTTTCCACTTCACTCTGAAATTCTTTGAACTTTTCAAATGTTCAGACTTATGTTTCATCAAGTAGATATACCCATATCTGCTCAAATCATCTGTGAAGGTGAGAAAATAACGATACCGCCCTTGAGCCTCAACATTCATTGGACCACAAACATCGGTATGTATGATTTCCAACAAATCAGTTGCTCGCTCCATAGTTCCGGAGAACGGCGTTTTAGTCATCTTGCCCATGAGGCACGCAGTTACTTAAGTACCAAGTGATTCATAATCAAGTGATTCCAAAAGCCCA
The DNA here is from genome assembly GCA_021605145.1 of Aegilops bicornis. NCBI lineage: Eukaryota > Viridiplantae > Streptophyta > Magnoliopsida > Poales > Poaceae > Aegilops > Aegilops bicornis. Next base: position 576,829,856 of record CM038669.1, read on the forward strand.
TCGGTATGGAGTTTCTTCATGCGCTTTACACCAATATGACCTAAACGGCAGTGCCACAAATAAGTTGCACTATCATTATTAACTTTACATCTTTTGGTTTCAATATTATGAATATGTGTATCACACGATCGAGATCCAACAAACCATTTTCATTGGGTGTATGACCATACAAGGTTTTATTTATGTAAACAGAACAATAATTATTCTCTAACTTACATGAATAACCGTATTGCAATAAACATGATCAAATCATATTCATGCTCAGCATAAGCGCCAAATAACATTTATTTAGGTTCAACACTAGTCCCGAAAGTATAGGGAGTGTGCGATGATGATCATATCAATCTTGGAACTACTTCCAACACTCATCGTCACTTCCCTTCAACTAGTCTCTGTTTGATACGTAACTCATGTTTCGAGTTACTAATCTTAGCAACCAAACAAGTATCAAATACTCAGGGGCTACTATAAACACTAGTAAGGCACACATCAATAACCTGTATATCAAATATACTCTTGTTCACTTTGCCATCCTTCTTATCCACCAAATATTCAGGGCATTTCCGCTTCAAGTGACCATTTCCTTTGCGATGTAAGCACTTTCGGTTTCAGGCTTTGGTCCAGCTTTGGTCTTCTTCACGGGAGTGACAACTTGTTTGCCATTCTACTTGAAGTTTCCCTTTCTTTCCCTTCGCCCTTTTCTTGAAACTAGTGGTCTTGTCAATCATCAACACTTGATGCTCTTTCTTGATTTCTACCTTCGTCGATTTCAACATCACGAAGAGCTCGGGAATCGTTTTCGTCATCCCTTGCATACTATATTTCATCACGAAGTTCTAGTAACTTAGTGATGGTGACTAGAGAATTCTGTCAATCACTATCTTATCTGGAAGATTAACTCCCACTTGATTCAAGCGATTGAAGTACCCGGACAATCTGGCGCATGCTCACTAGTTGAGCGATTCTCCTCCATCTTTTAGCTATAGAACTTGTTGGAGACTTCATATCTCTCAACTCGGGTATTTGCTTGAAATATTAACTTCAACTCTGGAACATCTCATATGGTCCATGGCGTTCAAAACGTCTTTGAAGTCCCGATTCTAAGCCGTTAAGTATGGTGCACTAAACTATCAAGTAGTCATCATATTGAGCTAGCCAAAGCGTTCATAACGTCGCATTTGCTCCTGCAATAGGTCTGTCACCTAGCGGTGCATTAAGGACATAATTCTTCTGTGCAGCAATGAGGATAAACCTCAGATCACGGATCCAATCCGCATCATGCTACTAACATTTTTCAATACAATTTTCTCTAGGAACACATATATAAACATAGGGAAGCAAAATCATAGGGAAGCAACAACGCGAGCTATTGATCTACAACATAATTTGCAAAATACTACCAGGACTAAGTTCATGATAAATTAAAGTTCAATTAATCATATTACTTAAGAACACCCACTTAGATAGACATCCCTCTAATCTTCTAAGTGATTACGTGATCCATATCAACTACACCATGTCCGATCGTCACGTGAGATGGAGTAGTTTCAACGGTGAACATCAATATGTTGATCATATCTACTATATGATTCACGCTTTCGACCTTCGGTCTCCGTGTTCCGAGGCCATATCATTATATGCTAGGCTCGTCAAGTTTAACTCGAGTATTCAGCGTGTGCAACTGTTTTGCACCCGTTGTATTTGAACGTAGAGCCTATCACACCCGATCATCACGTGGTGTCTCAAAGACGAAGAACTTTACATAGCGGTGCATACTCAGGGAGAACACTCCTTGATAATTTTTAGTGAGAGATCATCTTAAAATGCTACCGTCAATCAAAGCAAGATAAGATGCATAAAGGATAAACATCACATGCAATCAATATAAGTGATATGATATGGCCATCATCATCTTGTGCTTGTGATATCCATCTCCGAAGCACCGTCGTGATCACCATCGTCACCGGCGCGACACCTTGATCTCCATCATAGCATCGTTGTCGTTACCCCATCTATTGCTTCTACGACTATCTCTACCGCTTAGTGATAAAGTAAAGCAATTATAGGGCATTTGCATTTCATACAATAAAGCGACAACCATATGGCTCCTACCAGTTGCTGATAACTTCGGTTACAAAACATGATCATCTCATACAATAAAATATAGCATCACGTCTTGACCATATCACATCACAACATGCCCTGCAAAAACAAGTTAGACGTCCTCTACTTTGTTGTTGCAAATTTTACGTGGCTGCTACGGGCTGAGCAAGAACCGCTCTTACCTCGCATCAAAACCACAGCGATAGTTTGTCAAGTTGGTGATGTTTTAACCTTATGAGGACGGGCGTAGCCACACTCGATTCAGCTAAAGTGAGAGAGACAGACACCCGCCAGTCACCTTTAAGCACGAGTGCTCGTAACAGTGAAACCAGTCTTGCGTAAGCGTACGCGTAATGTCGGTCCGGGCCGCTTCATCTCACAATACCTCTGAGCCAAAGTATGACATGCTGGTAAGCAGTATGACTTATATCGCCCACAACTCACTTGTGTCCTACTCGTGCATATGACATCTACGCATAAAACCAGGCTCTGATACCACTGTTGGGGATGTAGTAATTTCAAAAAAAAACCTACGCACACGCAAGATCATGGTGATGCATAGCAACGAGAGGGGAGAGTGTTGTCCACGTACCCTCGTAGACCGAAAGCGGAAGCGTTAGCACAACGTGGTTGATGTAGTCATACGTCTTCACGGCCCGACCGATCAAGCACCGAAACTACGGTACCTCCGAGTTCTAGCACACGTTCAGCTCGATGACGTCCCTCGAACTCTGATCCAGCCGAGTGTCGAGGGAGAGTTCCGTCAGCACGACGGCGTGGTGACGATCTTGATGTTCTATCATCGCAGGGCTTCGCCTAAGCACCGCTACAATATTATCGAGGAGGACTATGGTGGAGGGGGGCACCGCACACGGCTAATAGATCTCAAGGATCAATTGTTGTTGTGTCTCTGGGGTGCCCCCCTGCCCCCATATATATAGGAGCAAGGGGGGAGGCGGCCGGCCTATGGAGGAGGCGCGCCAAGGGGGGAGTCCTACTCCCACCGGGAGTAGGACTCCTCCTTTCCTTGTAGGAGAAGGAAAGAGGAGGAGTAGGACTCCTCCTTTCCTTGTTGGAGAAGGAAAGAGGAGGAGAGGGAGAAGGAAAAGTGGGCTGCCCCTTGTCCAATTCGGACGGAGGGTGAGCGAGGCCTTCTTCCTTTGGCCTCTCTCCTCTATTCCCGTATGGCCCAATAAGGCCCATATACTCCCCGGCGAATTCCCGTAACTCTCCGGTACTCCAAAAAATACCCGAATCACTCAGAACCTGTCCGAAGTCCGAATATAGTCGTCCAATATATCGATCTTTACGTCTCGACCATTTCGAGACTCCTCGTCATGTCCCCGATCTCATCCGGGACTCCGAACTTCTTCGGTACATCAAAACTCATAAACTCATAATATAAGCATCGCATCGAAACGTTAAGCGTGCGGACCCTACGGGTTCGAGAACAATGTAGACATGACCGAGACACGTCTCGGTCAATAAACAATAGCGGAACCTGGATGCTCATATTGGCTCCCACATATTCTACGAAGATCTTTATCGGTCAAACCGCATAACAACATACGTTGTTCCCTTTGTCATCGGTATGTTACTTGCCCGAGATTCGATCGTCGGTATCTCAATACCTAGTTCAATCTCGTTACCGACAAGTCTCTTTACTCGATTACGTAATACATCATCCATAACTAACTCATTAGTTGCAATGCTTGCAAGGCTTATAGTGATGTGCATTACCGAGTGGGCCCGAAGATACCTCTCCGAGCAATCCGAGTGACAAAACCTAATCTCGAAATACGCCAACCCAACATGTACCTTTGGAGACACCTGTAGTACTCCTTTATAATCACCCGATTACGTTGTGACGTTTGGTAGCACCAAAGTGTTCCTCCGTGGCAGGAGTTGCATAATCTCATAGTTACAGGAACATGTATAAGTCATGAAGAAAGCAATAGCAACATACTAAACGATCAAGTGCTAGGCTAACGGAATGGGGCAAGTCAATCACATCATTCTCCTAATGATGTGATCCTGTTAATCAAATGACAACTCATGCCTATGGCTAGGAAACTTAACCATCTTTGATTCAACGAGCTAGTCAAGTAGAGGCATACTAGTGACACTATGTTTGTCTATGTATTCACACATGTATTATGTTTCCGGTTAATACAATTCTAGCATGAATAATAAACATTTATCATGATATAAGGAAATAAATAATAACTTTATTATTGCCTCTAGGGCATATTTCCTTCACCTGAGGCATGTGCTCGATATGATAGTCAAATTGTGGACCAGCAACAGGTGGAGGAACCAGAATTAGCCATCTAACAGTGACCAGCTGACCATGATCATATGCTTGCTCGATGGTGTGTGGCCGTGGAGGCGGTACAGGAGCAGTGGCAGTGGTATTGACTTCAGGCTGCAGATTTGTGTCAAGTGCAGCATTGGCTTGAGTGCAATTGCCGTGCACCACATTAACTTCAGCGCCATATTAGCTTCAGCCATGACAACGTCATTGGTTTGATGTTGGTGTTGGTGATCGCCTCAATGTTATCAACCTCCACTCGAGTAGCTGGAGGGTCGGACACGTTCTCCTCGAGAACAACTTCAGGGTTGGTTGGGGGTGTAGCAACACGTTCTTCTTCATCTCTTGGTTCTTCTTGGTCATCGGTGTTGCGGCGGAATGTCTTCACCGCGTTGGCTTCGGACCGGAGTTGTTCCGCAGTTGGAGAGGCTTCAGAAATACTTGGCGAGATCTTGATTGGTGCTCTTCTCATACGGAACACTTTCGGCAGAGTGACTTGTGGCCTTGATCCTTTCTGAAGCTGCGGAATCTTTGGCGGCGCTTGTGGAGATGGAGTTATGCAGGCCACAAGGTCTTCATCTTCAAGCACCGGAGTGGTGACTTGAGTTGGGGAGTAGTTGGTGTTTCTTCTTGTCGAGGGAGTCTTGAGGGTTATCAGCCCATGAATCATCTGAGCAATTGGCGTCAAGGGCGACCAATGCGTGATGAGTTTGCTATTCGTGAGAACGGCGATGATACCACATTTTGCTCGATCGAGGAAGGACTTCATCATCTTCTACATTGTCATGTTGACCAATGTCTTCAGCTGCAGTGGGGTCAACTTTGGAATGTCTTCAGCTTCAGGAGCCTCTGTGGAAGCAGGCTCATGAACTATCATACGACACTCTTGATGTGCACATGCAGGACGAGCAACATAAATTGGCTCGATAACAAGGGGCTTTATGGGAGCAGCCCGATCCTTCTTCTTGGTTTTTCGCTTCTTGGCAGGTGGAGCCTCGTCAGTGGTTTTCTTGGTCTTGCGCTTTCTGGCTTCGGCTTCAGCTGCCCTCATTTTCTTGAGCTTCGAAGCCACTGTGGGGACCTTAGGCTTCACGCCAGTCATACTGGTCGGGAAGACAATGCGAGGTTCTTCCCGCCTGGATGCTTCAGCCTTGTCCACAGCTAGCTTCTTCTTGGCAGCCATCTTGGGGTCAATGCCAGGACGCCCAAGTGCCTTGCGCTTCTCAGCTTCATTGTAGGCTAGAACACATTTGGCAGCCAAGAGCTTCATGCGCTCTCGAGAACCTTTGGCAACATCGCGTTTCTTGTGAAATGCCTCCTTGAGCTCATGCATCATGGTATTGAAGTTTTGGACGTCTATCACACTGAGCTTGGCCATATGCTTCTTGGACTGAGCCTTTTCATAGTCAATCTTGTGCTTCAGTTCAACAATTTTCTGAGCTAGAGCCAGCTCAGGAGCAATGGCTCCATGGAAGGAGACGCTGAGGCCAATGGGGAGTTGGAGATCATCAAAAGCTGAGGTTTGGGCTGTCAAACCACTCGTCAATGAATTTGTTCGAATGTCCACATCGAAGAGGGAAGATCATTGAATATTTCCGCCTCTTGCTTGCTCTTTATTAGAAGCTCAAGAGCATCATCGCCAAGATCGTCGTCACTAGGCAGAGATCAATGGCGTCGTTCTCATTCCTCGAGAATGGCTTAGCGAGGGTCGATGCTTGACCCCGATGAGGCTGTCGGGCTTCTTCTTCTTCTTAGACTTGGAGATGCGAGAGAGATCTTTAGAGTACACGCTTGGTGCAGGAGGAGCAGTGGCTAGAGGCTTCACTTGCGAAGCTCTTAGTGCAGCTGAGGGCTTCGAAGCCTTGGGTTTCTTCGGCTTCTTAGGCTTTCGGTGGTGCGGTAACCCGTCGAGAATCGGCGTCATCTCAGAGTGATCCACGGCTGCCCTTGAACCATGATGTGAGTGATGAGACCCTCTAGGTTGTAGAAGGGCCCAACAAGATTGGGTTCAACCCGTGTGTGCCATCGGCACGAGAAGCGAAGAACTGGGTTGAAGTCTAATCCCCGCGACTTCTTGTTCTCTTTGGCTGAGTTCTTGGCAAACTGAAAGTTGCGCTTGAACAGATTGGCGTCACGACACCATAGCAGAGAGGATGGGTCGGCATCAGCAGGCTGCGGTCCATGGACCGTGCAAGGGTAGAAACCCTAATCAATGGCTTCAGCTCTGGTCCTGGGTGGAAGATTTTTGTACAAGATGTCTCCTCGTGGTCGCTTGATGGCATTCTTTTGACATATTCTGGGTCACGAACCTGTACTTGAACCATTGTTCTTCCCAATATCTTGAATCCATTGGATTCGAGTTTCACGAGGCCATAGCTCTCCTCGGGATCAGTTTTGTATAGCTCATAGAGATCTTGGGCAGATCCATTGATGTGCCCATGGCGTTGTTCCGCCTCCCTTCCTTGCTGATTTTACGTGGACATGTAGTTCGGTGATCGAATGGCTTCAAAGCTGTCAAAAGTCTTCCATCTGCTTTGGTCGACAGAACTGCCGGGAGAGTTGATATGATGCTATAAGAATTCTGCAAATGAATGCAGACTATGAGAACCAAGGGATTCTCCCATGGACAAGTACATGTGACAGCATTAGAGATGCGAGGGAAGGGGAAGAGGTCATATGCATTCTCAGAAGATTTTGAAGAAAAATCATTTTAGAAGACTTTGACCTCATAGCGCGAAGACATTCACTTAATGTTGAGAGTTAGTTCCAGATTTGTATGAATCCAAGAATAGGTACAAGTGAGGAATTTAACTACATGTGAAGCATAAGTGAATATACTAGGCATCATATGAGATGCAAAACAGGATAGATCCAAATTAGTGAAGATAGAAACCACTTTTGGTAGGAAGGATGAATCTATCGGATCAAAAGAACAGTAAAAAGATAGTTTTAATTTACCACACGATGAACTGCTAGACGGAGTAGAAGATGAGGCCGAGCAGTTCAATCTTCCGTGCCCTAACTTGGCGACGGAGGACACCTACGGCGGCGGCAGAGAAGACGATGTCCGCGGCCGGCGTGAAGACGGCGTCGGTGAGGTCGCGGCAGCTAAGCGCTTCATCGCCGGCGTCGTCAAGAGCTAGCGGTGGCGCTAGGGTTTGTCGAGGTGGAGAGGTGGAAGAAGTGTTTTGACCGTGATGTGATGTGCGTTTATAGGGACAGGGACGACACAGCGCAATTACGCAGGTGCCCCTGGCGGTTCACATCTGAGGGACACGTGGCGAACATGCAACACACTCGAAGTTGTTCCATGTTCCCATGCACGCCTAGACTGTCAGGTGGTCGTTCCGGCTTCTCCGGGTTTCAGGCAATAAGGGTTGAGCATTTAAAACAGATTTAATGTTTGTCTCTGTATCTTCTGCTGACAAGGACGCAGAGAAGACATCCAATCGTTTCAATAGAATGCATATGATTTGGATAGATAGAATTTGAGGTAGGAAGCATAGAGAGGTTAGGGTCCGATCACATTCACTTAGTCCAAAAGATTCAAACGAGAAGACATAGCTATAAGTGAATGATGTAGAGGACAGAACACTAACATGTGTATATATCAGAACAAGACCAAATCAACATTATGAATATAAACATGAAGACAAACCAATGTTGAGGATGAATCAAATGCGAAGACTTAGCAAATGTAACGCCAAGAGAAAAATATTCCAAACAAAAGTTTGGTGGTGGCGTTACCCACCGTATAGGAAGTATTAGACCCAGACACGGTGCACAATTATCGTGGCGCTCTGAAGTCAAATTCCGCATTAATGTATTTACACTCAGAGTGTAAGTCTTCATTGATTGAAGATATACATTACTTCGTGTGTTGCACATCTAAGTCATCAACATGCATAAGTGTTAGGATGTGTGCCTGATCACAAGACATTCGAGGATTCAAAGATATTTAGCTCACACCGCAACTTGCAAAACCTTTTATCATCCAAGGGCTTTGTGAAGATATCTGCCAATTGCTCTTCAGTGTTGACATGTATGATATCAATATCTTCCTTCATAACATGATCTACGAGAAAGTGATGGCGAATTTCAATGTGCTTTGTCTTCGAGTCTTTGAAGCTGGATTATTGGCAATCTTGATGGCGCTTTTCGTTGTCGCGATGAGAGTGGTACTTGTTCCGGATGGATGCCATAGTCCTTGAGAGTTTGCTTCATCCATAGAAGTCGAGCAAAGAAGATCCAATGACAATGTATTCAGATTCAGCAGTGGAGAGTGATACACAGTTCTGCTTCTTTGAAGACCAACAGATAAGTGATCGTCCCAGAAAGTGACATGTGCCTGATGTTGACTTGCGATCCACCTTGTCACCAGCATAATCAGCATCCGAGAATCCAACTAGATCAAACTCTGAGCCCTTTGGGTACCATAATCCTAGTGTTGGGGTGTAAGCCAAATATCAAAGAATTCGCTTCACAGCTAAGTGATGCGATTCCTTTGGTGCCGCTTGGAATCGAGCACACATGCAAACATTAAGCATGATATCTGGCCTAGATGCACATAAATAAAGTAAAGAACCAATCATGGAGCGGTATACCTTTTGATCGAACTCTTTACCATTGGCGTCGGGACCCAGATGACTCTTGGTTGGCATTGGCGTCGTGTAAACTTTGCAGTCTTGCATTCCAAACTTCTTCAGGCAGTCTTTGAGGTATTTCTCTTGAGATATGAAGATGTCATTGCTTTGCTGACGAATTTGAAGACCAAGGAAGAACTTCAGATCACCCATCATGGACATCTGATATTGCTCTTGCATCATGTGTCCAGACTCATCACTGCATTTCTGGTTGGTGCAGCCGAAGATAATGTCATCCACATATATTTGGCACACAAATACTTCACTATCATATGTCTTCGTGAAGAGTGTGGGATCCAGGGAACCAGGTTTGAAGCCTTTGCTCTTCAGGAAGTCTTTGGGTGTGTCATACCAAGCGTGAGGGGCTTGTTTGAGGCTATACAATGCCTTGTTAAGCTTGTACACCATATCAGGATGTTTTGGATCTTCAAAGCCAGGAGGTTGTGCAACATACACTTCTTCTTCAATCTTGCCATTGAGAAATGCACTCTTCACATCCATTTGATACAGAAGAATGTTTTGATGATTTGCAGGCTAGCAATATGCGAATAGCTTCAAGACTAGCCACAGGAGCAAATGTTTCGTCGAAGTCAATCCCTTCAACTTGAGTGTATCCTTGAGCAACGAGACGAGCCTTGTTTCTGACAACTTGACCATGATCATCTTGCTTGTTTCGATAAATCCATTTTGTGCCTATTATGTTGTGCTTTCGAGGGTCAGGACGCTTGACAAGTTCCCAGACATTGTTCAGTTTGAACTGTTGAAGCTCTTCTTGCATGGCTTGAATACATTCAGGTTCCATGAAGACTTGACAACTTTCTTGGGTTCGAGATATTGAGATGAATGCAAAGTGCCCACAGAAATTTGCTAGCTCTGTTGCTCTTGACCGAGTGAGTGGACCAGCGCATTGATGCTATCAATTATCTTCTCAATAAGTACTTCATTTGCAACACGAGGATGAACTGGACCAAGATTTTGCTCTTGTTGATCATTGTCATCGTTAGGAGGATTGTCTTCGGGCTGAGCATTGTCTTCAGGTTGATTAGGTGCAGAAATTATAAGTTCCTCTTCAGGATGTGCTTCAGACGGTATGATTTCTCCAGTTCCCATTAGCTTGATGGATTCACTAGGTGGAACTTCATCTAGCACATTTGGCAGGTGCTCTCTTTGCGAGCCGTTAGTCTCATCGAACCGCGCATCCACAGTTTCAACCACTTTATAGTGAAAGAGGTTGAAGCTCTGTAGGAGTGTGAATCCTTTCCGTAACCAAGCATAAAACCTTCATGTGCTTTCGGTGCAAATTTTGAAGTGTGATGTGGATCCTTGATCCAGCACCTAGCACCAAATACTCTGAAGTAACTGACATTTGGCTTCTTACCAGTGAGGAGTTCATAGGATGTCTTCTTCAGAAGCTTGTGAAGATAAACACGGTTGATGACATGGCATGCAGTATCAATAGCTTCAGGCCAGAACTTTCTTGGAGTCTTGTATTCATCGAGCATCGTCCGTGCCATCTCAATGAGTGTTCTGTTCTTGCGCTCCACGATGCCATTCTGCTGAGGTGTGTACGGAGCTGAGAACTCATGAGTGATGCCCAACGTATCCAGGTAAAGGTCGAGGCCGGTGTTCTTGAACTCTGTGCCGTTGCCACTTCTGATATGCTTGATCTTGATGCCATGGTTGTTCATGGCATGGTTGGCGAAGCGTCTGAATACATCCTGCACTTCAGTCTTGTAGAGGATTATGTGCACCCAAGTATATCTTGAATAATCATCGACAATGACGAAGCCATAGAGACAAACAGTAGTAGTGAGAGTAGAGTAGTGAGTAGGACCAAATAAGTCCATGTGTAGCAGCTCGAAGGGTTGAGATGTCGTCATGATTGTCTTCGAGGGATGCTTGGCCCTTGTCATCTTTCCAGCTTCGCAGGCACCGCACAGATGATCTTTCTTGAACTTGACGCCCTCGATGCCTATGGCGCTTCTTCTTTGCGAGAGTGTGTAAGTTCCTCATGCCAGCATGCCCTAGCCTCCGATGCCAGAGCCAGCACTCTGAAGCTTTTGCTAGTAGACATACGGCAAGCTGTGGGCTTGCTGAGAAATCTACCATGTACAGATCATATTTCCGATACCCTTCAAAGACTAGAGACTTGTCAGATTCCATTAGTACAAGGAAAAGATATTTTCCAAATATCACAATCATGTTCAAGTCACAAAGCATTGAGACAGACATTAAGTTGAAACCCAGGGATTCAATAAGCATCACTTTATCCATGTGCTGATCCTTTGAGATTGCAACTCTACCTAGAACCAATACCTTGCTTTTACCAGTGTCAGCAAATGTGATGTGACTCTTGTCAGATGGACGTAAGGTTGAGTCCATGAGAAGACTTCGATCACCAGTCATATGATTAGTTCTTCCGCTGTCCATAATCCATTCTGGAGCATGAGGTGTCATACCCTACAGTACAGTTAGGGGATAGGCTTCACCAAGAGTATTGTGAAGCGTAAACATTTGGCGCACAAGAGGATTATCAAAGATCATATCAAGATTAGGACAGATAGGACGTTTGTACGCGATTCGGGAACAAAATACATAGTAAGACCATTTGGGCATTTGATCTTACGCCCTACAAGATGTTTTAGGTCCCCGACAATAGCATCGACGTCTTTGATTTACATCGAGACCTTTCCCTGCAAAAGAAAGTTAATTCTTCTTAACCACCCACATCTTCAGGGGTGGCTTAGAAGCAATGAGTCTAAGTGTAGCATCTGAGAACTTCCGGCTTTGGAGCCCTAGCAAATAGCCTTGCAGGAGATGAATGATACTCATATGAATAAGCAAAAAAGTTCTTAGTTTTATGACCATAGAGGTTTGATGAAATCCACTCATATTCATAAGTTTGAGCATGATTTCCCTGCAAAACATTGGCGTTAGGGTGACTCAAGTGAGTCCTGTATCTGTATGAAGCCTTTGGACCATATGAATCCTTTGGTCTAGGATTTGTCTTCTTCCCAGGCGGTGTCGTGATGACATTCACGGGAAGATTCTCAAGACAACTTTTGGGGACCCAGATCTTCTTCATAGGTGGCCCATTCCTGCAGTTAGTACCAATATACCTGGCAAACACTTCACCATTCTGATTCTTAAACAGTTTATAGTTTGCATCAAAGGATTTATGAATGATAATAGGGTTAGCACAAGTGAAGCCAGATAAGGTGGTTGGATCCACTGAAGGTCCCTTTGCAGCAACCCATGTGGTTTTGGGGTACTTCTTAGGCTTCCAGTAGGAACCATCAACATTCATTTTCCTCTCAAACCCAACACCCTCTTTCCTAGGGTTTCGATTCAGGATCTGCTTTTTGAGGACATCGCACAGTGTCTGATGCCCTTTGAGACTTTTGTACATCCCTGTTTCAAGCAGTGTCTTCAACCTAGCATTTTCATCAGCAATAGTAGCGGTATCCTCAGCAAAGGGGTTAGTTACCACATCAACAGTTGAAGATATTGCAACAGTAGCAACAGTAGAACATTCAGCAACAGAAGCAGTGTTATCATGCTCAAGACATTTTAGACATGGTGCTTCAAATCCTTCCTGAGCGGGACTGATCTGTTGAGCGCGAAGTGACTCATTCTCTTTTTTAAGATCTTCATGAGCCACTCTCAATTTCTCAAGCTCTTGCTTCTTTGAATATAATCATAGGAAAGCTTTTCATGAGTGGTTGAGAGCGTTTCATGACGACTTTCAAGTTCTTGGTACTTAACATGAAGATTTTTTATGTCTTTAATTAAGGACTGAGATCGGGTCATTTTCGCATCCAACAGGTCATCGGTTTTGTCTAACAATTTTTTAGTATGTTCCATAGCTTTCTGTTGTTCAGTTGCAATTTTAGCAAGTGTTTTGTAGCTGGGTTTGGATTCACAATCAGATTCATCTTCACTTGATGTTTGAAAGTAAGCATCGCGTGATTTTACCTTGGCACCACGTGCCATGAAGCAGAAGGTGGGAGCAGAGTCTTCCTTGTCATTAGCATCAGCGTTGGTGACGAGGCCTTTGTCTTCAGTGTTGAAGATGGACTTGGCAACGTAGGCTGTAGCTAAAGCCAGACTTGCAACACCAGGGTCGGACTCCTCCTCAGACTCCACCTCCGCCTCCTCAGAAGCAGACTCCTCCTCTGAATCCATTTCCTTGCCAACAAAAGCACGAGCCTTGCCAGATGAGCTCTTCTTGTGTGATGAAGACTTGGACGAAGACTTGGAAGAAGACTTTGAGGATTTCTTCTTCTTCTTGTCATATGAACCATATTCCTTGCACTTCTTCTTCTTGTTGTTCTCATTGTCCCACTGTGGACATTCAGAGATGTAGTGTCCAGGTTTCTTGCACTTGTTACATGTTCTCTTCTTGTAATCATGAGTGGAAGCTTCATCATTTCTTGAGCTGGATCGTGAAGACTTTCTGAATCCCTTCTTCTTAGTGAACTTCTGGAACTTCTTCACAAGCATAGCAAGCTCCTTTCCAATGTCTTCAGGATCACTAGAACTGCAGTCAGATTCTTCTTCGGATGAGGAAACAGCTTTTGCCTTCAAAGCGCAAGTTCGGCCATAGTTGGGACCATAGATATCTCTTTTCTCAGATAGCTGGAACTCATGTGTGTTGAGCCTCTCAAGTATGTCAGACGGATCGAGTGTCTTGAAGTCAGGGTGTTCTTGTATCATCAGGGCAAGGGTGTCAAATGATCTGTCAAGTGATCTCAGCAGTGTCTTGACGATTTCATGCTTGGTGATCTCAGTGGCGCCGAGAGCACGAAGCTCATTTGTGATGTCAGTGAGACGATCAAACGTGAGATGGACATTCTCATTGTCATTTCTCTTAAACCGGTTGAAGAGGTTGCGAAGAACACTGATCCTTTGATCTCTCTGGGTTGAGACGCCTTCATTGACCTTGGAGAGTCAGTCCCAGACTAGCTTCGACGTTTCCAGAGCACTCACACGGCCATACTGTCCTTTGGTCAGATGACCACAGATGATGTTCTTGGTAGTAGAATCCAGTTGAATGAACTTCTTGATATCAGCAGGGTGACACCTTCACGATCTTGGGAACACCATTCTTAACGACATACCGTAGGTCGACATCAATGGCTTCAAGATGCATGCGCATCTTATTCTTCCAAAGAGGGATATTCGGTTCCATCGAAGGCGGGCACGCAGCGGAGACTTTGATTATCCCCGGAGTCGACATAGCTAAAACTCCGGTGGTTAAACCGAATCACACAGAACAAGGGAGTACCTTGCTCTGATACCAATTGAAAGTGCTAGTTATCGACTAGAGGGGGGGTGAATAGGCGATTTTTATCAAAGTCTTCAAAACATGAGAGTTTCGAAGACACACAATAGAAATGAACGTATTGATATGCATCGGAAGGTAGACTACACTAGGCAGAGCATAGTCAAGTATTCAATGAAGTGAAAGCACGAAGACTAATGGCAGCTAGGTAGTGAAGACCAGGATGGAAGATAGGATGAAGCCAAACAATAATAGTAGTCACACAGTGAAGACAGAAGGTAGTGCAAACAGGCAATGACTTCACGAAGACAAACTCTAAGTAAAGAGAGGGAGAGAATAGAACTAGACACTTGGTGAGGACAATGATTTGTTGGACCAGTTCCAATTGCTGTGACAACTGTACGTCTGTAACATCCCAAAATTCTAAATTTTGGAATGTTATAATAAATAGATAGTTTTGATTGATTGTTCGATTGATTGACTGAAAATGAGTGAATTCGAAACTTTTTTTTTGAAAGTTAAATGAGAGGAAATAAAAGGACTTTCCCAAACTTTCATTTTCTTTTCTGATCTTCATGAATTCAAATTCTTTTCACCACAAAACCCTGGAGAGAAGATGACATGACTTCTTCCATTTATTTAAATGACAAGGGGTGTTGAAAATATTTGAATTTCATTTGACAATATTTCCAATTTTGAAACTTTATGCAACTCAATGATTTTCATGAGCGAAGATAAAATGACTTCTTCAAAACATATGAAATATGAGTTGGGAGTTTCAAAGAATTAAATTCAAAGTTCTTTTGAATTTATTTTCAATTTTGAGTTATTTGAGTTTTATTCAAATTATTTTTCTCCAAAAATAAAATATACGGAAAATAGGGTAACATGATTCCCTACATCAGAATTGGAGAGAAATCAATTTGAATTAATTTGGGTATTTTTAAAATGATTTTTATTGGATTTTATTATACCAGTAGCACTCTTTGAATTATATGAATTTGTGTGTATTTTATTTGACTCTATAAAAATGTTCAGCTTGTAGGAAATCTTTTTCTGAAAATTTTGATATATAATATGCCTATATAAAGTTTTAGTTTTATTTTCGTTTTTCAGTTTATCGCTTTCTGTTAAAAAAACAAATAACAAAAACCTCACGCGCGCCTGAAACTAACTGTCGCCGACGTGCGCATCATAGTACCAGCGGGCGCCCCATCTTTTCTTTTTCTATATAATATATGGGCCAGACCCAGCAGGCCATATTTCTTCCCCATATATTTTTTCTTTCCATAGTTTTTCTTTCTCTTTTCTATTGCTCAAAAAAAATATAGTGTGCGTGGCCGGCCGAACCGCCTAAAGGCCTTTTGGCCCATGGCGCACCTCCCATCTATGTTTCGTATATTTTCGTCTATGTTTAGTCCCACATTGCCTAGCTTTTAATCCCTGAACTTTTTTTCCATCTATAAATGTAGATCCATAGAGCCTCCAAAAATCATCTGATTCGAGTTAAATCAATATTTTGGTTTGACTAGATTCATTTAAGAAAAATATTTTTTCTCCTCTTCGGCGCGACTTCTGGAAATTGTCTTCTCTCCGAATTTGTCTTTTCTCTGCCTTATAAAGGTATCTTTTTTTATTTTTTTTACTACCGTAGTTTATTATTTTCTAGACTAGTATAATAAAATAATTAGATTACCAATTAGTCTACGTATTTATACGTTAGATCTAGAATTCTTTTAGCCGTAACTATTTTTCTTCTGTAAAATAGCTTGGCCCTGATTTTTCAAATAGCCATAACTTTTTACTCGTTCATCCAAACTAGATGAAACCAGCGCCTATAATTTCGTCTTGTTCTCACCTATCCAGTTAACTCGTCACGTCAACTTTTTGAAATTTCCAAATTTCGAAATTTGTTCAGATTCATATTCAAACTTCTTTTGTTCATAACTTAAGTTCCGTAACTCCGTTTGAGTTGATTCTTTTTGCAAATCGAAGCTCTTGACCTAAACTTTCTGATAAGGCCAATTCACGTAATTTTGGTACTGTTAGAAATTGTTTTATGTTGCAAGAGTTATTTTCCTGGTTTTGATGTTTTCTGAATTGTTTTCCTCGTTCTTCCCGACCTTTTGGTGATTGCTTATGTGTGGTTACTATTGATTGCTTCCGATAGATTGGCCGGTGTGACGAGTAGAACTATCAAGAGTTATGAGTGCGAATCATCTTCATCAACATTGCAAGCAAGTAACACTTTGATCATACCTCCTTACTACCCAGCTTTTATGGATTAGATCAATCCTCAAACATTGCATGATTAGGATCTAATTAAATTGTGGGTTTTGGGAAGTAGATTGAGGTAGTACCTATTACCTGTTTTATTATCAAACCTTTGGGAGTTACTTCTACGTATTGCTTATATTGCTATGCTATGCTCGTAGACGTGGTTTGGGTGAGTGAAATCCATGACAGATGTGAGATTGTTAATTAATGGTTCAACTTAAGGTGGCAACTTTAATACACATCTGGGTGGATTGCTAGGGGCACCACAGGGATATACCGATGGACTTGCCGGACACACGGGGATATACCAGTTTTGTCCTAGGAGATCCCGGGGATATACCGTGTGATCATCCTACGGTCTGCCACCCAGACTCAAAGGGATCATAAGATTATTCATGCTAGAAACTTCCGTGTGCAGCCACAAGCCATTATGGGCTCTGGCATAGTTGATTAAGTTGTGCGAACTCTTACGGGTAGACTAGCAGATGTAGGGGTTGTAGGTTGGTATGGTCTACCCACATGTAAGGTGTTAGCGCTTCTGAAAGACTATGTCTCGGTCATCCGTTTCTCAAACACCATGTAGTGCGGGAAACCAAGCGGAGGCGATCGAGTCATGTGGGGAAAGTGCGCAAACCTCTGCAGAGTGTATAAACTAATCATGGTTAGCCGTGTCCCCGGTTATGGACAATCTTGAGTATCTAGTTCTTGGATTATCCTGTTGATCTCATCATGTTACTTTAATTAATATTGTTGGGTATAATGATGATACTTAATTGGGATTGAGAATGCTGTCAACCATTCTCAATGTTTAACAACCACCATGATAGTTAAATAAAATTTATTCCTTTGCGGTAGGGAAAAATTGGCTTTTCAAAAAGCTGTAACCATAGAGCTTTCCTCGACCCATATATGCATGTAGTATAGCTTATTCTTTCATTACTCTCTATGTGTTACATTGCGGCATATTCCATGTCTTGACCCGTTTTCGGGCTGCAACTTTTCATGTTGCAGACTTTTAGAACTGACAGTAAGTGATACGTTAGGGTTACGATTTCTACACTCAACTTTGTCGTTGGTGTTCATGGGAATCCACAACCTTGTTACTTCCGCTATTTTGGATTGAGGTAATAGTATTTACGTTATTTATACATGTGATTTACCTCTGTTATAAATCCTTGAGTACTGTGTGTGTCAGCATACCGATCCGTGGATGACACTTAAGCCACGAGACTTGATCCATTCGGTCGGGTCGCTACAACGTCACAGTTAGGGAGGCTGAGATTCAACTCAGAAGACCGTGTCTTCACCTTATTCCCCTTGAGCTAAGGACAACCAGTCCTCACCCAATCATATCACTCTGGTAAGTCTTCAAGGTAGACTTCCAAACCTTCACAGACAATGTTCACCGGCGATCCGCAATGACTCTTGGATGCTCAGAACACGACGCCTAAACGGCTGGAGGATTCACAGTCCTCAAGTGTAACAAGTCTTCAGGTCACGCGGACAGAAAGACTTCAGTGATGCCTAACACTCTTTGGCTCTGGGTGTTTGGGATTTGTTCTCGCAAGGATTTCTCTCTCTCAAAAGCTTCGGAGGTGGGTTGCTCTCAAACGACAAAAGTCGTGCACTAACTCTGAGAAGCCACCAATTTATGGTGTAGGGGGTGGGCTATTTATAGCCACTAGGCAACCCGACTTGATTTGTCCGAAATGAACCTAGGTCACTAAGGAACTTACACGTGTTCCAACGGTCAGATTTCAAACACACGCGGCAGCTTGACTTGAGCTACAAGTAAAGCTGACTCATCCAACTCTGGATAAGATTTGCTCTCATTTTGTTCGCTCGAAGACATAGGATTTGATTGAGCATCACTTCAGTCACTCTGAGTTTGTTCACTGGGACCCCACTTAACAGTACGGTGGTTCCTATGACTCAACAAAGAAGAAAAGGAAACAACAAAACAACTAAGTCTTCGCGCTCCATAGTCTTCACGTGATGTCTTCTCATGTCATAGTCTTCAATGTGAATATCTTCACATACCACCATTGTCTTCAATGTCTTCATACATTTTTAGGGTCATCTCCGGTAGGTAAACCCGAATCAATGAGGGACTACTACCGTGTTATCCTGCAGTTCTCACAAACACATTAGTCCCTCAACCAGGTTTGTCGTCAATACTCCAAAACCAACTAGGGGTGGCACTAGATGCACTTACGGACATGGCGGTCGAACTATCGAGTAGTCATCGACTTGCTCGCGGATGTTCATAACATCTGGCGTTGCTCTGCTGACGGGTTTGGCACCTAGCGGTGCTTCGAGGATGTAATTCTTACGGCAAAGAATGAGGATAATCCTCAAGTTACGGACCCAGTCCGTGTAATTGCTACCATCATCTTTCAACTTAGCTTTCTCAAGGAACGCATTAAAATTCAACGGAACAACAGCATTGGCCATTTATCTACAACAACATAGATATGCAAAAATACTATCAGGTACTAAGTTCATGATAAATTAAAGTTCAATTAATCATATTACTTAAGAACTCCCACTTAGATAGACATCTCTCTAATCATCTAAGTGATCACGTGATCCATATCAACTAAACCATGTCCGATCATCACGTGAGATGGAGTAGTTTTCAATGGTCAACATCACTATGTTGATCATATCTACTATATGATTCATGCTCGACCTTTCGGTCTCAGTGTTCCGAGGCCATATCTGCATATGCTAGGCTCATCAAGTTTAACCCGAGTATTCTGCATGTGCAAAACTGTCTTGCACCCGTTGTATGTCAACGTAGAGCTTATCACACCCGATCATCACGTGGTGTCTCGGCACGACATTTAACCGTCATAATGGTGCATACTCGGGAGAACACTTATACCTTGAAATTTAGTGAGAGGTCATCTTATAATGGTACCGCCGAACTAAGCAAAATAAGATGCATAAAGGATAAATATCACATGCAATCAATATAAGTGATATGATATGGCCGTCATCATCTCGTGCCTTTGATATCCATCTCCAAAGCACCGTTATGATCACCATCGTCACCGGCTTGACATCGAAGCACCGTTTTGTTCATAACTTAAGTTCTGTAACTCCGTTTGAGTTGATTCTTTTTGCAAATCGAAGCTCTTGACCTAAACTTTCTGATAAGGCCGAATTCACGTAATTTTGGTACTATTAGAAATTGTTTTATGTTGCAAGAGTTATTTGCCTGGTTTTGATGTTTTCTGAATTGTTTTCCTCGCTCTTCCCGACCTTTTGAGTGATTGCTTATGTGTGGTTACTATTGATTGCTTACGATAGATTGACCGGAGTGTGACGAGTAGAACTATCAAGAGTTATGAGTGCGTATCATCTTCATCAACATTGCAAGCAAGTAACACTTTGATCATACCTCCTTACTACCCAGTTTTATGGATTAGATCAATCCTCAAACATTGCATGATTAGGATCTAATTAAATTGTGGGTTTTGGGAAGTAGATTGAGGTAGTACCTATTACCTGTTTTATTATCAAACCTTTGGGAGTTACTTCTACGTATTGCTTATATTGCTATGCTATGCTCAGAGCGTGGTTTGGGTGAGTGAAATCCATGAGATGTGAGATTGTTAATTAATGGTTCAACTTAAGGTGGCAACTTTAATACACATCTGGGTGGATTGCTAGGGGCACCCTGGGGATATACCAGTGGACTTGCCCGGACACCTGGGGATATACCAGTGTTGTCCTTAATTTTTAAGGAGGCAACATCATCACTCTCTTCATCATAATCAACATCATCATCACTCTTGCCATCATCAATATCATCACAAGATATATTGGGATTCAAAGTGGGAGATACCTTTGAGGCCTTGGCCATAAGGCAAAATGCAATAGATGATGATATAGGATGCCTTGAAGCACCATTCAAGACCACATCTTGTTCCATGGAGTGTTGGGTTTCATCTATATTGTTAGCACAACAACTCGAGGAAATACATGCATTTTTATCATGGCAACAAGATATAGCAAGCATATCATCATGAGATTTATTCAAGCAATTTCTACATGATATGCAAGGACTATCAACACAAGCAAGTGAAACATTTGGAGTGCTCAAGTGATAAGGCCCAAAGGCGAGACATTGCAATAATATAGTGATGAAGAATCATCCACAAAAGCACACTATCATCATTGCAATGACCGACACTACTCACCATATCATTACCTTGTGGCAAACCACATGTAGGTGAAGTAGAAGAAGTTGAGAAGACTATACGGCCGGAGGTGGAGGAGAACAATCATCCCTACAAATCTTGGACACACCATATTTATCTTGAAGCTTCGTCCACAACTCATGAGCATCTCGAAGCGGCATGAGTTGAAATATAACTACATTGCTCAAAGCATCAAAAAGCACATTAGAAGCTTGAGCATTGAGATAAGAGTTTTTCTCATCCTCTAAAGATAATCTTTGGGGATCCTTTGGAGGAGAAAAACCCATATCTACAATTCCCTCTAAATTTGGGTCTATGACCCTAAAGAGATTAAGCATGCGAATTACCCAAACATCAAATTTTGTGCCATCGAAACTAAGAGTGTCAGAGAATCCTAAACCCCTAGTCGACATCTTTACTCTCTAGGCAGTTAAGCCCAACAAAGAGAGACGAGGCTCTGATACCAAATGAAAGATCGTGGATGTCGCCTAGAGGGGGGGTGAATAGGCGTTTTAAAATAATTACAGTTTAGGCTTGAACAAATGCGGAATAAACCTAGCGGTTAATTTGTCAAGCACAAAACCTACAACAACTAGGCTCACCTATGTGCACCAACAACTTATGCTAAGCAAGATAAACTACTAGGTGATAGCAAGATATATGACAAGAACCAATATGGCTATCACAAGGTAAAGTGCATAAGTAAAGAGCTCGGGTAAGAGATAACCGAGGCACGCGGAGATGACCATGTATCCCAAAGTTCACACCCTTGCGGATGCTAATCTCCGTTTGGAGCGGTGTGGAGGCACAATGCTCCCCAAGAAGCCACTAGGGCCATCAGTAATCTCCTCACGCCCTCGCACAATGCAAGATGCCGTGATTCCACTAAGGGACCCTTGAGGGCGGTCACCAAACCCGTACAAATGGCAACCCTTGAGGGCGGTCACCGAACCCGTACACTTTGGCAACCCTTGGGGCGATCACGGAACCGTCAAATTGCTGGGCGATCTCCACAACCTAATTGGAGACCCCGACGCTTGGGAGCTTTACACCACAATGATTGAGCTCAGAACACCACCAACCGACTAGGGCGCCCAAGCACCCAAGAGGAACAAGCTCAAGGGCACCAAGCACCCAAGAGTAATAAGCTTCTCAACTTGTAACTTCCACGTATCACGTGGAGAACTCAAACCGATGCACCAAATGCAATGGCAAGGGCACATGGAGTGCCCAAGTCCTTCTCTCCCAAATCCCACCAAAGCAACTAATGCTAGGGAGGAAAATGAGAGGGAAATCGAATGAAGAACCCGAGGAACTCCAAGATCTAGATCCACGGGGTTCCCTGCACTAAGAGGAGAAAGTGTTTGGGGGAAAGGTGGATCTAGATCTCCTCTCTCTTTTCCCTCAAGAACTAGCAAGAATCATTGGAGGGATTGAGAGATAGCAAGCTCGAAGAAGGTCAACAATGGGGGAAGAACACGAGCTCAAAGGATTAAATCTCAATGGGGAAGAAGACCCCCTTTTATAGGTGGGGAGAAAATCCAACCGTTATCCCCTAGCCCGCACGACGCGGTACTACCGCATGGAGCTGCAGTACTACCGCGGTCGGCTGCGGTACTACCGCTGCAGGTTGCGGTACTACCGCAAGTGCAGTACTGGCCAGATGAAGGCATGTTGCACAGGACAACGAACGGTAGAACCGCCGGAGCGGTACTACTGCAGCCTCTGGTACTACCGTAAAGGCGGCAACACTAGCCGCAGAGAAAGCATGAAGTAAAAAATTACTTCCGTACCTACTTCCGCCGAGGGAGGACCTGCGCAAGAAAATCCGCGCGGTACTACAAGACACGAAGAGCGGTACTACCGCGTAGGGTGCGGATGTAAAAAGTTACATCCGCCCTACTTCCGCTCATCTTTGCTAAGCTGGCGAGCCCATGGTACTACCGCGCCATGCTGCAGATTTTACCGTGTAGGGCACGGATGTAAAAATTACATCCGCCCTACTACTGCTTTCGAGTAGCTGCGCTGGCACGAGGCCACGGTACTACCGCTCCCACAGGCGGTACTCCGTGAGCACCTGCTGATACTACCGCGGTGGACTGCGGTACTCTGCAAGGGCTGCGGTACTACCGCTCCGGAGAGCAAGACTACCGCATGCCCCAGATTAGCAACACTAGGAGTCCTTCATTTTGCAGAGAAGGCAACAGAGGAAACAATAAAACCCGGAACTGCCATAACTTCTACAAATGAGCTCGAATTGAGCAAACTCAAGCTTGTTGGAAACTCCAGCAGAAGAACCGGCATACCCTCCAACATCGAAAACATCATAGAAGGCGCATGTGAACTCCGTTTCGATGAACTCGAGCTTGTCATAAAAATGACCATAAGCTCCAAAACTTCAAGGAGAAGAACCAAACAAGAACCAATAAAGATGATGCAAGGATGCAATGGTTTGAGCTCTCTGAACGATATGATCAAGCAACTCATCGAGAGCCCCCTTGATAGTACGGCAATCGATCCTATAACCCGGTCTCCCACAACTACCATGAGACGGTAAAATAGAAAACCTATCAAGGGCAAACCTTTGCCTTGCACAAAGTCCACTTGAGCTAGATGATGACGATCTTGACTCCCTCAAGTTGGACCACCTTTCTTGATTGCGTTGGCTCGATGAAGACTAGTTGATTGCTCCCCCATACTCCACTATGGGTGAGCCACTCTTCCGCTCATCTTCACAAGTCCATTGTCACCACAATGGACGGCAAGCTTCAAGCACTTGATCTCTTCGTTATGCACCACTTGAACTTGCACTCCACAACCTAACCCCACAAAGAACTCTCACGAAGACCATGGGTTAGCACACAAAGTGTACCATACCATGGGATCACTTGATCCCTCGGTACATCTTGTGCGCTTTGTGTGTTGAATCTTTCCAACTCTCTTCATTTGGATGATGTCTTGAAGGTGGACATGAATGATCACACAATCTTATTCTTCAAGACATGCTTGCAATAAGCTCAACACTCACATGACCGGTCTTTGGATAATTCCTTAATAGCACCCTTGATCATCACAAACTCTCCTTGAAACCAACAAATGGACTCCAAGAAAAGCCTATGGACAAACCCTTCAATATAACTCAAGGCAACCATTAGTCCATAGAGATTGTCATCAATTACCAAAACCAAACATGGGGGCACCGCATGTTCTTTCAATCTCCCCCATTTTGGTAATTGATGACAATTACTTTCAAGAGAGTTTATATAGAATTATGCATCACCATGCAATGCAACAACCAATAATGCATGCATATGAGATGCAAATGCTTAGGAACAAAACCAAAGCAAGGATAAAACTCGAAGACTTCTCCACAAAACTCTCTGAAACTTCTCCCCCATTGGCATCGATTGCCAAAATGGGCGAAAAGCTAAGAAGACCAATATAAAAGGTGTTCCTCCAAAAGTTGCGTGTTTCTCAACAAGAGAGTGGAATGCCATACACATATCCAAAGGTAATACTTGGAGGAAGACCAACTATATTGAGGCACCAAGATTGCAAAAGAGTGATATGCCACAAAGACATAACAAAGAGAGAAACAAGCAATCAAAAGATACCAATTGAACCAACTAGACCAATGAACCTACGTGCCACATGAATAAAAATATTATGATATGAGCAGAGGAGTGTTCTAAAGAAACTAGAGAAGCTCCCCATGATTTGTGCACATCCAGAATTTTTTGTATTAGGATACAAAGTGCACAAAATAGGATCATAGCTCCCCCAGAATCAATAGAAACTTACAACAAGTGCAAGTGAGCATATAGGAAACAAAGCCTAGCGCTTGCAACAAGCACATGGTTGAGCAACATGTAAAAGAGGCAACTTAAGAATAGGCTCAACCAAAATGATGTGTGTGAGTCATGGCAAAGCACATGAGAAGACTAATATATGGATGAGCATAAGCATCAAAATAGTCTCGAATGAATGAGATACATGGTGCAAAGCCTTTCATTCTCACACACAACTAGCAAATGGGTTCACAAGCTTACTAATAAGAAAATAGAGAACATATGCTTGTGACAACCCGTGGTGAAGATAGATGATGAGAGGCTCATCAAGACGAGGGGTACCAATTAAGATGGCAAACGCCTCGTAAAGATAAGCAAGAGGAAAATAATCTTCACCACACAAGAGTGCATCAAGATGCAATGATAGAGGACACGCACTCAAGGCAAAAAGCTTTCACGAGCCACCAAAGAAATAACATAAGAAAGACAAGGTGGGCGTGAAAGAAAGGATATCAACTAGAGATGTAATTTCTCTCAAGTGTATAAGGTTCTAGGTAGACAAAATCATGATGATATATATCTACAAAGAGGGATGTACACCCGAAATAGTTACAACATGAAGGAACAGGATATCCACAAGGAAGTCATAAATATACCAATAAGATATTTGCTTGAAAGCATAGCACTTGGCTAGATAAGGTCTTATTGTATATAAATGAATTCCTACCGCATGAACATCAAAGACATCACAACTAGCAACATGAGATCATCGTTGAGATGCTATGAGAAAGGAAACAAGTATCACAAGAAAGAATGAAATACATGCCATGATACAACCTACACAAGGTTGATGCAAGTAATGTGTGCATGTAGTAGATGATGATACTTATTACCGAGATACCATTGGAAGGATGTAGTAGATACCAATTGAAGGTAGATAGTAGTTCATTGATCATCCTATCTTGACTCCAATAGCTTATTCTTTCATTACTCTCTATGTGTTACATTGCCAGCATATTCCATGTGCTGACCCGTTTTCGGGCTGCAACTTTTCATGTTGCAGACTTTTCAGACGACGAGTAAGTGATATGTTAGGGTTACGATTTCTACACTCAACTTTGTCGTTGGTGTTGATGGGAATCCACAACCTTGTTACTTCCGCTATTTAGGATTGAGGTAATAGTATTTACGTTATTTATACATGTGATTTACCTCTATTATAAATCCTCGAGTACTGTGTGTGTCAGCATACCGATCCAGGGATGACACTTAAGCATAGAGACTTGAAAGGGCATTTCCCTACCTTATGTTTTGGATGATGATGACAACTCTTTGTTGGTCTAATAATGTGCTAAATGTTTTAGGTTCTCAATGATTAGGCTTTCGTCGCTTGGTGGTTCTCTCTTGAAGGAATCGTTTGAAGACGGAATCCTCTACGCTTTTTATCTCTTTGGTCGTAGGGATCCCGTGCTATCAAGAGGGAATCCACTTTGGGGAGTATAGGGGATTCCATTCACGTACACATCCTTCACCCCTCTTTTGTCGCGAGTGTGCCTCCATCTTTTTCTAACCCTTGCTGTGTTTTCCCAGCGGTTGTACCGCTCTTCCGAGCAGTTGACGCTTCTCTGTCTTTGTCGAGCGGTGGTACCGCTGCCTCCGGGCGGTGGTACCGCCACTTGTCTCTACGAAGCACAGCAGCGGTTGTTCCGGCCTAGCACCGCACATGTACCGGCCTGGGTTACATTGCGTCACGGTGGCTGGCGGTAGTGGGTTGCTCCGGTTGTTCCTTTTCAACCGGTACAACCCGAGGTTCGAGCGGTTCTTCCGCTCATACCTTAGCCGCTCAAGCGCTCAAGGCCAGGCGGTTTTTCCGGCCATGCACCGCCCATGCACCGGCTGGGCGGTGGTGGCCCGGTTGGTCCGGTTATTTGCTAATGACCGGTACTACCGCCCGATGGTCCGGTTGTACCGCCTGGTAGGGTTCTGCAGCTACATCGTGTGTCCCGGTTGTATCGGGACAAGGAGCGGTTGTACCGCTGCAGTACTAAAAACGCAGTAACGGTTGGATGTTTGTGGGCTAGTATATAAGGTGGTTCTTCCACCTACCACATCTACCTCTTACCTCTCTCACTCCTCCATTGATGCTCTCAAGCTTTCTTGCCCGACCTCTCTCTCTAGCCACTCAAACTTGTTGATTTGCTAGGGTTTGAAGGAGGAGACCTAGATCTACACTTCCACCAAAGGATATTTAGTTCCCCATACTTTCTAGTGTGGATTTTGTTACTCTTGGGTGTTTGAGCACCCTAGGCAGTTGAGATCACCTCGAGGCCATATTCCATTGTGGTGAAGCCTCGTGGTTTCGTTGGGAGCCTCCAATTGTTGTGGAGATTGCCCCAACCTTGTTTGTCTGGTCCGGTTGCCGCCTTCAAGGGCACCATTAGTGGAATCACGGCATCTCGCATTGTGTGAGGCGTGAGGAGATTCTGATGGCCCTAGTGGCTTCTTGGGGATCATTGTGCCTCCACACCGCTCTAACGGAGACGTACTTCCCCTCAAAAGGAAGGAACTTCGGTAACACATCATCGTCTCTACCGGCTCCACTCTTGGTTATCTTATCCCTTTACTTGTGCAAGCTTATTTGTGTTCCTATCCTTGCTTGCTCTTGTGCTTGTGTTGTTTGCATCATATAGGTTGTCCACCTAGTTGCACATCTAGACAACCTTTATTATTGCAAAGTTTAAATTGGTAAAGAAAAGCTTAAAAATTGTTAGTTGCCTATTCACCCCCTCTAGTCAACTATATCGATCATTTCAATTGGTATCGAGCCTCGTCTCTTTTTAAGGACTTTATCGTCCGAAGAGTATAGTTAGCGTCGTAGATGATGTGGGGAGCACTCCGGTCGAATCCGACATCATCTACGAGAGATGGGGTACCTCGATCTCGTGAGGAATTCAATGTGGCGTTGGACACATTGAAAAACTCCATGACGAAAGCGAGGTCAAGGACATGTTTAAGGAATTCCTAGAAGGGCTTAAACTTTCCACCACACCCGTGAAAGTGGGTGATCCCGCCAACACGGGAGGCGGATGCTAACTCCAATAAGGGGAAGCTACTAGTGAGAAAGCCCCTCGTCTAGTGGTAAGAATGGCAGGCATCTTTGCCCATGTGCAACCTCCCGTTTATGGTGGACCGATTCCTTCCACGCATTTGAATCATGCGGTCCACCACCTAAGATTGATAAAAGGAGGATTTTGATTCTTGGGTTTATCGTTTTAAGCGTCATTTAAATCATGTGAACACTAACCTTTGGAGAATCATTGAAGAAGGCTTCTATCCGCATGATCCGAGCAACTTTTCTCCTAGAGAGGTCGTGGACCATCAATTCAATGAGAATGCTCTCTTCATCATCCAAGAAGCAATCCTTCCGAAGACCTCCCTCATCTCCGCCTTACACCCGTGCCAAAGATGCTTGGCTCAAGGTGGTTTCCATGTATCGAGGAAGCGCAAGCATTCAACATTCCAATTATGAAGTGGTCCAAGATGAAGCCGATGAGTTTGCAATGAAGGAAGAAGAAGAACCTCGTGAGCTCTATCGGAGAGTAACCAAGCTTGTTGTCTCCCTCCGGGATCATGGAAGTAAGGACACAAATGACAACTGGATCAAGCGCCAAATTTCTCAAGGCAATGATGCCCTACCACAAAGCCATGTCCTCCTTCATCCGTCAACGACGGACTTCCACACCTTGTCCTCAAGTGATGTGTTGGATGAGTTTGTGGCTATGAGCATCTTGGACAAGACCGCCGACAATGCGGTGCTTCGCTCTCAAAGAGCAAAGAAGCCCAACCTCGCTTTGAAGGCCAAGATTTGTGTCGAAGAAGATGGAGAGGAGGAAGAAGAAGAGAGCAACCTCGAAGATACTAAGTATGATTATCATGAACACATGGCTCTTGCTTCAAGACAATTTTGGAGCAAGAAGAACTCAAGGCCCAACTTCAACAAGAGCAATTCAAGTGGCTCTAAGGGCAAGCAACGAGTGAGGGCGTGTTTCAATTGTGGAAATGTGAGTCACTTTGTTGCGGAGTGTCCATATGAGAAGAGGGAAGACAATGGTGGCAAGCTCATCCGTAAGGACAAGGCCAAGTCTTTTCCCAACAAGAGCAACTTCCCAAAGTAGACTCCTCACAAAGCCTTGGTGGTTCAAGAAGAGTACAATGAGGATGATGATGATGATGAGGATGGTGAATCGGTTTCCATGGCATCCGTGGCCATTGCAATGACTCCTCGGGTGTCTCTCTTCGGTTCACCCAATGAAAGCATCACCGCCAAGTGCCTCATGGCTAAAGCCACCAACAAGGTAACCCCCAACATCAAAACTACCATCATCAATCATTCTTCTTTGACGGATTGCATTGATGAACATGAGGGGTCTAATGTAGAGGAAAATGAATTTGAGATCTTTATGAGTAAACTCAAAGGGAAATCCAAGAAGCACTTTGTTGCTCTCTTGGAACAACTTGGTGAAGCCAATGTCATGATCGAGACTCATGAAGAAACCATCTCTAAGATGGAAGGGCATAGTCGTGACTATGCCGATGAGATTCGGATCTTTCCAATGCTCTTGAGGAAGAGCGTGGTCTTCGTTTGGCTCTTGAGGAGTCACACAACGATGATCACGCTAAATTAAAGAAAGACCTTGATCATTCTCTTGTTGTGTCTCGTGTGCTTAGTTCCGAGAAGGCAAAGCTTGGAGTTGATCTTGCTAGACTCAATGAGGACTTTGACACTCTCGACAAGGCTCACAAAGTCTTGAAGGGTGCTCATGCTAGTCTCAAAGAGTCTCATGATCAACTCCAAGTGAAGCTAACCAAGGAGAAAGCCACCTTTCCTCATATGATATTGATTGATAATGCACATGCTACTAACCCTTGTTGTGAGCATGTGCATCTTGTTGAGGAGAATGCTAAGTTGAAGGAGCAACTTGAAAAGGGCCTTGTCACATGCATTCAAGGTGAGAAGAACCTTAACGACCTTTTGAGTAATCAAACGGAAGTTGTGGCCAAGGAGGATTGGGTTGGCCCAAGCGCAAGAGCAAGAAGAAGAATGACAAGACCAAGCAACCTCCCCTCTCAAGCAAACTTTTGTGAGGGAGGAGAGGGTGCTTCAAGAAGAAGAAGAACCGTGCAAAGGGTGGCAATGTCAAGAAGGACAACGTCATCCCCATGAACATAGCCGGCGACTTTAACCCCTCTTATGTGTTGTGCCGTGCTAGTGATGGGCATGTTTATGCTAAATTTGTTGGTTCTTCTTATGAGTACATTGAATGGTCTATTTGGGTTCCTAAGACCCTTGTTACTAACATCAAAGGACCCATTACCAAATGGGTACCTAAAACCAAGCATTGATCTCTTGTAGGGGTTTGCTTGGGTGGGGATCATGGTTGCTCGATAGTGGAGCAACAAATCATATGACCGGGAGCAAGGACATGGTGGTGGGCGTGCAAGAGATTCCATCTATGCCCACCGATGTCGAGTGGGGTGATGCGTCACATTCTAAGGTATTGGGTCTCGGCAAGGTTGTCATTTCTCATGATCTTACGATCGAGAAAGTCATGCTTGTTGAGTCCCTTGCATACAATTTGCTTTCCATTCGTCAACTTGCAGTCATGGGTTTTGCTACTTTCTTTGACATTGATACCGTGGCCCTCTTGTGGAGCAAGACTCTTAAAGTAGCCTTTGTTGGGCATGTCGAAAACGGTCTCTATGTGATTAACTGTTCGGAGCGACCCACTAAGACCGTGACATGCCTAATGGCTAAAGTTGACATGGGATGGCTTTGGCATCGCCGTTTAGCCCATGTCAATATGAGATCTTTGCAAAGTCTTCTCAAGGGGGACCATGTCCGTGGACTAACAAATGTTAGTTTTGCCAAAGACCGTGCTTGCAGTGCTTGTATTGAAGGAAAGCTTCATGAGAAGGCTCACCCTCCCACGACTATCATATACTCAGAGAGACCCTTGGAGATCCTTCACATGGATCTCTTTGGGCCACCATCATTTGATAGTCTTGGAGGAAGAAAGTATTGCTTGGTGATCGTGGATGACTATTCGAGATACACTTGGGTATATTTCTTCAAGAGGAAGAGTGAGACCCAACAAACCGTCATCGACTTTGCAAATGAATCTCAACGTCAACATAATGCAAAGATCTTGACTATAAGAAGTGACAACGGCACCGAGTTCAAGAACTACACCTTGGATGAGTTTCTTAGTGATGAGGGAATCAAGCATCAATATTCTGCACCATATACCCCTCAACAAAATGGTGTGGCGGAGAGAAAGAACCGGACGTTGATGGATGCGGCAAGGACCATGATGGCGGAGTTCAAGTCTCCATACAACTTTTGGGCGAAGCCATCAACACCGCTTGTCATGCATCCAATCGGCTCTATCTCCATAAAGGCTTGAACAAGACTCCTTATGAGATACTCACCGGCAACAAGCCCAACCTCAAGTACTTCCGGGTGTTCGGGTGTAAGTGTTTCATTCTCAATAAAGGTGTTCGTTTGTCTAAATTTGAAGCTAGAGCTCATGAGGGCATATTTGTTGGTTATGCTACAAACTCTCATGCTTACCATGTCCTCAATAAATCCACGGGACTTATTGAGGAGACGTGTCACGTGGAGTTTGATGAGAATAACGGCTCCCAAGTGGAGCAAAGTGGCACTTGTGATGTAGGTGATGAAATTCCTCCCCAAGCCATAAGAAGAATGGGAGTTGGCTTTATCCTACCCATTGAGGAACCCCTTGTGGCGAAGGAGAAGGACAATGCTCCACTCAAGTGGAGCCATCACCAACCCAAGGCCCACACGCTTCCGAAGAACAAAGTGAAGGCCCTCAACCTCAAGAACAAGACCAAGGGCAAGATCGTGCTCAAGATGATGATATCACCTTAAATGATGTCCAAGGTCAAGTTCTCTCCCCCGAGCATGCTCAAGATGAAGGTCATGCTCAAGACGGCGCTCAAGATGATCAAGTGACCCCTCCTCATCGCACCTCCGAGGAGGAATTAGAGCGTCGTGCCGCCAAGATTGCTTCCAAACTCACTACCAAAGGCCATCTCATGGAGAATGTGGTTGGAAGCCTAAGAAAAGGGGTAAGCACTCGTAGACAATTGGCAAACTATTGTGAACATCACGCGTTTGTCTCTTGTGTTGAACCTCAAAAGGTCTATGAGGCACTCGAAGACTCGGATTGGCTCAATGCCATGAATGAAGAACTCAACAACTTTGAGTACAACAAGGTGTGGAGATTGGTGCCAAGGCCATCGGAGAACCACAACGTCATTGGAACCAAGTGGATTTTCAAGAACAAGCAAGATGCTCATGGGAACATCATTCGCAACAAGGCAAGATTGGTAGCACAAGGCTACTCCCAAGTCGAGGGTATCGACTACGGTGAAAACTTTGCTCCGTTGCTCGTCTTGAATCCATCCGTTTGTTGATTGCTTATGCTTCCCATCACAACTTTACGTTGCAACAAATGGATGTAAAAAGTGCTTTTCTTAATGGTCCCATTAATGAGTTGGTCTATGTCAAGCAACCCCGGGTTCGAGGACCCCTACTTCCCGGATCATGTGTATCAACTCGATAAGGCACTCTATGGACTTAAACAAGCCCCACGTGCATGGTATGACCACCTTACCGAGTTGTTACAAGATCGTGGTTTTGAAGTGGGGCAAATCGATCCCACTCTTTTTACTAAGAAGGTCAATGGGGAGTTGTTTGTATGCCAACTATATGTTGATGATATTATCTTTGGTTCTCCTAACAAAGCTTTCAATGAGGAATTTGCCGCTCTCATGACCTCCAAGTTCAAGATGTCTTCGATGGGAGAGTTGAAGTTCTTCCTTGGTTTCGATATCAAACAAAGAAGAGAAGGAACCTTCATCAACCAAGCCAAATACACTCAAGACATGCTCAAAAGATTCAAGCTAAGTGATGTCAAGCGGCTACTACACCAATGCCCACTAAGTGCCAACTTGACATTGATCCCAATGGTAAAGCGGTGGATCAAAGGTATATCGCTCCATGATTGGATCCTTGCTTTACCTTTGTGCATCTAGACCGGATATCATGTTGAGTGTGGGAATGTGTGCACGGTTTCAAGCCGCACCGAAGGAAAGTCATTATGTGGCGGTCAAGCGAATCTTTCGATATTTGGCTCATACCCCAAACTTTGGCTTATGGTACCCAAGAGGAGCAAACTTCAAGCTTGAAGGATTTACGGATTTCGATTAGGCGGGATACAAAGTGGATAGGAAGTCCACTTAGGAGGGTGCCAATTTCTTGGTTGCTCCTTGGTAAGTTGGTCTTCCAAGAAGCAAAGTTGTGTGTCTCTCTCGTCCACCAAGCGGAATATGTGGCGGCGGTAGTTGTTGTGCTCAACTCCTATGGATGAGGCAAACCTTAAAGGAGTACGGTGTCATTTGTGACAAAGTGCCTCTTTGGTGTGATAATGAAAGTGCCATCAAGATTTCTCTCAACCCGGTGCAACACTTCAAGACGAAGCACATCGAGATTCGGTATCATTTCATCCTGGATCACATTAGGTGAGGAGAGATCGAGCTCAAGTATGTCAACACTCAGGATAACCTTGCAGATATATTCACGAAGCCCTTAGATGAAGCAAGATTTCGCGAGTTAAGGCATGAGCTAAATATCATTGATTTGAGCAATGTGACTTGAGCCCATGCAGTCCCACCACACTCAACTTGCTTTGTCTAGTTTAGGTGTAGGCACGGACATAGGGGGAGTGTTGTTCTCTCAATGAGCTCTCCCTCCCCCCATCATGCATAAATCGATCACCTCTTTCGCATTAGCCATTTTTTATGGTACTTGTGCTTCAAAGACGAGTTTTGGTCATGGGCCCAAGGATAATTCTTCGCAGTGCCATACCATTTGACTCAAACATAGGTGGCTTCGGCCATCGCCCTCTCTTCAGAGAGAGGACTGAGCTCGCTCTGCTTGTGTGCGATTGCTTGAGTTTTCCTTTCGTTCTTTTCCCTGTTCTTAGTGTTTGGTTTCTCTTATTTGTTGCTCCGTGTGTCTTGTTCTCTTCCTTTTGGTTTGGGCATTGGTGGTCGGGCGGTACAACCGGTGTCACGGGCGGTTCTACCGCTGATACATGGTTGTGCTGCCCTAGTTGAGTTGCTTTCGGTGCTTGGGCGGTTATACCGCCCATTCTCACTGGGCTTCTCCGTCCGGTAGTACCGGTTGTCTTCGAGCGGTACTTAGGACTTGACTAACCCGGTCCTAGGAGCGGTTCTACCGCTTGTGACTATGGGCCTATTTATATCCGGCGTGGCGAAGGGTTTCTCTTTTTTCCTTCGTCCCCATTCGCCTCCTCCTTGCCCTAGCCGCGGTCACCTCTCGCCCGGAGTGCACCCAGCGCCGGACCGAGGGCTCTCCGTGGATTCTCTCCGTGGAAGTCTTACAGTCTTCTCCCATGGATGGTGGTAATGCCCTTGTTCTTCGTTCTTTGATTCTAGGTTTCCATCTTGCTTTAGGGCATTACTTTTCCCTCCTAGTTTAGTTTTCGTTCTTTGGTTGGGAGAGATCGTTGTTGTTGTCTTGTGTGCATGCGATTACCTAGAACTCCGAATATTGCTTGGGTGATTTGCTCATCTTGAACAGATCTAACTTCCTGGTGGTGCCATCGGCCGGTTCTACCGCCCGGATAAGTACAATTGGGCGGTTCTGCCGGTGGGAGATCCGGTACAAGCTGGATTATGCGCACCTCTCGGCACTATTACGGTTTCTATGGTGTTGCATTTTTAAGATGTCTTTCCTCTCATTCTTGTTGGTTTTCGCGTGTCCTCTTCGTGTTTGTGTTCAGGTGGCTCCGGTTCTCGCCCTGCTCCTCGCAAGACCAAGAAGAGGGTTGAAGGGCTCCACGCTTGGCTGATTACGAAGAGAGGAAGTCGTGATCCCTACCAAGCCCACTCGCCGTGAAAAGTCTGCCGCTATCAAGCAACGTGTGGTAATGCCTCTCCACCGTTGGAAAGCCAAGGATTGGGAAGCCTTCCGCTCAAAGAATCCTTATGTGGTTCCCATAGCTCCTCGTTGGACCCTTTATTCAGTTTGAATGAGATGCAAGTCTGAATTGTTCATGAACTCTTTGAGCACAACAAGAACAGATATGCCAAGCAGTGGACCATCGATCTTGATCATTGGCGGAACAACATGGAGTATTTTGGTGAGGCTTTGGCTCTCTGTGAGGAGTTTGATCTTGTCAAGCTCATGTCCGTCTCTGTGACTTTGATGTTCAACTCATCCATCAGTTCTATGCCACCGTTCACTTTGGAGAAGATGACGCGCACCCTCACTTTCATGTGTCGTGGACGAGCTCTTTCACGTTCCTGGAGGACCTTACGCAATGCTATTGGAGTGCGATGATACGATGCGGAAGGAAGGGGTGGCATTCGCCCACATGATCATCTGAGCCCATGCCTAAGGAGAAGCTTGCCCCTCTGTACATTCGGGGCCGTGGTATTATTGGTGAATCTAAGGATTTGGTGAAGGTCTATGACATCATGCATCGTGTTTTTCGCAATGTGCTTCGCCCAAAGTGGGGAATCAAGATGAAATCCATGGCTATCTTGTTAACTTGATGGTTGCTATGAAGACCAAGGTGGGATCTGGGGAGGCGTTTGATGTGTCCAAGCGGGCTGTGGCACGAGATGTACAACATGGTCATCTCTGAGGAAGGTCCCCATTTATGCTCCGTTTTCATGTGCCTTGAACTCCGTGTGGGCAGTTCACCGTCCTGGAGAGAGCCCCTCACCTCTCCTGACAATCTTACCACTCATGAAGTCAAGCTCCTTAAGAAGAAGAAGCACGCCGAGCCACGTTTCCCTGCTAATGCTCCTGAGGATGTCTATGCCACTTCTGATGATGAGGATTTTGAGTTGGAACCAGGGGCCAAGCCGTCGTGGGTGGACAAGCTCGCTGCCAAGGTGAAGAAGACTTTCTGCCTTCAGTCTGACATCCAGAAGAGGCTGTATGAGGCACATGTCAATGAGAAGCTTGCGCGGCGTCGTCAAATTGCTATGATGAGGCACCTCAGCATGTCGGTTCCGAGTGGTTCTGAGAAGAGCATCACACCGGATGAGCGTTGGATATCTTCCCACAGACTGGATCGATGATGAAGCCCTCCTCAGCCCTCCACCACCATTCCTGCTTGATGATATCATGGAAGACTCGGATCGGGACGATGATGAAGTTTACATTGATGGTGAAGATTACGACAATGATGAAGATCCGGATGCTACCGAGGAGTCGGAGGAGGACGGCCGAGCACAGGCGATAGCTTCGCTCTCTTCCTTTTGGTGTCCTGATGCCAAAGGGGAGAGAGTGTGATAGGACTTCGGGAGTTGCATGGGTGGTTGCGTAGTGTGTGTCTCTCGTATTGAACTTGTCTGAACATGTTTGTGGTCTCCAGTTGAACTTTGGTCGTTCTCGTTTGCTTTGTGTGGTTTTTGTGCCACTCCAGCTATCTTATCTTTATGCTTGTTGGTCTTTAATGGCATGATTGCTCCTATTTCATTGTGTTGGCTACCTTCTTGTTATATGCTCTTTGTGGCCAGTCTATAAAACCTAGGGGGAGTCTCGACACAGGGCTCACATCTAGGGGGAGCTCCGTCTAGTTTCTATAGACTTCTATCTTATATCGTGTTGTTGTCATCATCCACCAAAAAGGGGGAGATTGAAAGGGCATTTCCCTACCTTATGTTTTGGATGATGATGACAACTCTTTGTTGGTCTAATCCTGTGCTAAATGTTTCAGGTTCTCAATGATTAGGCTTTCGTCGCTTGGTGGTTCTCTCTTGAAGGAATCGTTTGAAGACGGAATCCTCTACGCTTTTTATCTCTTTGGTCGTAGGGATCCCGTGCTACCAAGA
Source organism: Aegilops bicornis (assembly GCA_021605145.1). Taxonomy (NCBI): domain Eukaryota; kingdom Viridiplantae; phylum Streptophyta; class Magnoliopsida; order Poales; family Poaceae; genus Aegilops; species Aegilops bicornis. The sequence goes on from CM038669.1 coordinate 576,866,428, forward strand.
GGGAATCCACTTTGGGGAGTATAGGGGATTCCATTCACGTACACATCCGTCACCCCTCTTTTGTCGAGAGTGTGCCTCCATCTTTTTCTAACCCTTGTTGTGTGTTCCCAGCGGTTGTACCGCTCTTCCGAGCGGTTGTACCGCTGGCTCTTGACGCTTCTCTGTCTTTGTCGAGCGGTGGTACCGCTGCCTCTGGGCGGTGGTACCGCCACTTGTCTCTACGAAGCACAGCGGTTGTTCGACCTAACACGCACATGTACCGGCCTGGGTTACATTGCGATCACGGTGGCTGGCGGTGGTAACCCGGTTGCTCGGTTGTTCCTTTTCAACCGGTACAACCGGAGGTTCGAGCGGTTCTTCCGCTCATACCTTAGCCGCTCAAGCGCTCAAGGCCAGGCGGTTTTTCCGGCCATGCACCGCCCATGTACCGGTCAGGATTCTGTTTTGATGCGGTGGCTGGGTAGTGTGGATTTTGTTACTCTTGGGTGTTTGAGCACCCTAGACGGTTGAGGTCACCTCGAGGCCATATTCCATTGTGGTGAAGCCTCGTGGTTTCGTTGGGAGCCTCCAATTGTTGTGGAGATTGCCCCAACCTTGTTTGTCTGGTCCGGTTGCCGCCTTCAAGGGCACCATTAGTGGAATCACGGCATCTCGCATTGTGTGAGGGCGTGAGGAGATTCTGATGGCCCTAGTGGCTTCTTGGGGAGCATTGTGCCTCCACACCGTTCTATGAGACGCATTTCCCTCAAAAGGAAGGAACTTCGGTAACACATCCTCGTCTCTACCGGCTCCACTCTTGGTTATCTTATCCCTTTACTTGTGCAAGCTTATTTGTGTTCCTATCCTTACTTGCTCTTGTGCTTGTGTTGTTTGCATCATATAGGTTGTCCACCTAGTTGCACATCTAGACAACCTTTATTATTGCAAAGTTTAAATTGGTAAAGAAAAGCTTAAAAAAATTTAGTTGCCTATTCACCCCCCTCTAGTCAACTATATCGATCATTTCAGACTTGATCCATTCGGGTCGGGTCGCTACAAGATGGTATCAGAGCACATGTTGACTGTAGGACGTGACCCTAGAAACTGGCAAGCCCATAGGAAAAATTATTCTCTACAACTTCATTTTCAAAAAGATCTTTTACCTCTCTTATCTTCTGAGCTTATTCAAATATTCCCTTTTAGTGAGACCATACCCCTTTTCCCTTTTGATCACTCGAAGATTCGACCGATGAGACCACTCTAAGAAGACAAGATATCGGACAACTAAGACCATTTGGAATGAAGAGGATTTTACCATGTAAATGGAAACTACAACGGTTGGAGACTCCAAAGACTAGGAGAATTTGAAGGCTCTGAAGTATTCTCAGATTTGTGTGACCTAGGAAGGCACCCCTTATGGAACTTGGCAGACTATGGAAGCTGTCAATACCCGAGATCAAGGTGTATCGGAGAAAGACCGGAACATGGAGAGTTAGAAACTCAAAGTTTTGTCAAGAAAAACCCTAGGGCAGGAGATATCAACTATGGAGAGATAGCTCATGGAAATGACAAGAGCAGAAAGACGGCTATCCATGATGTTATCGTCCATTTATGCTATTATCACCGTGTTGGATTAAGCATGCATATGCATGGAAGGATTGGATAGTAGAAGTCTGATGGAGCACCAATCAGTAAAAGATGAAGTTTTAACCTTAGCCGGTGTATCACCAGGATCTGGAGTGTTACATCAGGAAGTTAAGATGGACATTTAGGAAGCTATATTTGACAAGGAGCATATCGTGAAGAACTTAGGATCCAGAAGCTGAAAGTAGCCAAGCTGGAGGAGCAAAACCTCGAGATACCGGAGATTTTGTCAGGAACAGAAGGACAGTAGGATCATGGTTCATGTCAAGGTTGATGAAATCCAGAAGTTGGAACGTAACTCCAGAAATATTGAAGGACACCATGATAGACTTTACGACAACAGAGATGATCTGGCAGAAGAACTTGAGAAGGACAAGCATGATCAGAAGAAGCCATCGGAGATCTGAACAAGACTTGAAGAGTTTGGCAACTTTGAAGAGTTATTGACCATTAGAAGACCAAATCACTATTATATACCTGCGTTAGATGCGACGTCTGTGAGCTGTCATTTGTTTGTTGTTTTTCCGACAGCCACAATAAAACCTGTCTTTTCAAAACTTTTGTTTGTATTGTGTGCATCCCTCTCTCTCCAACCTTATCTTATCCTTACCCCCAAAACCCATGGACCCAATAGAAGATGAATGGAGATGAGCTTGCATTTTCCTGGACCGATGAGTCAATTGGAGACAGTCCGATGGATTCAGAACATGGAGGATCAAATGGAGAATAACCCTATAACCGGAAAGAATATGGCCCAGCATGCTCTTGAGTGCTTTGAAAGAAGTGATGCTATTTGGTGGAGGATGTACCAAACCATCAATGGATTGCAAGGAGTAATCACTTGGAAAGAATTTAAGTTGACTCTGCCAAAGTCTCGGCTTGTGCCCCAGAAATTGGAGCCTTATGGAAATTATATGAAGAAACCTTGTGCATACAAGCTTTGTGGAGAAATAGGACACAACCATAAAGAAAACAAGGATGAATACCCTCATAATCGGAGGATTATCAAAGGAGTTAGCCGAGGATCTCAGGGAACTTCGGTTGGAGATTGTTCCCAAAGGTTTTGTTGCAGCAATGGAAGTTCAGTCTACATTGTTGGGAAAGATCTGTGAAGCTCAGAAGGATGACAAAGAGATTGCTGAGGTAAAAGAGAGGATGAGAAAAGGAAAGGCCAAAGGTTTTCGTAAGGATGAGCACGACACTCTATGGTTCGAGGACCGTGTGTATGTGCCCAATAATGCAAAGATTAGGAAGTAAATACTTTAGGAGGCTCATGACTCACCATACTCGATTCACCCGGAAACACGACGATGTATTTGGATTTGAAGGAGTGTTTCTGGTGGATTGGTATGAAGAAGGATATTGCGGAGTATGTAGTCATAGGTGATGTATGCCAGAGAGTAAAAGCAGAGCATCAGAAGCTAGCAGGATTACTACAGCCTATGCCGATAACCGAATGGAAGTAGGATAAGCTTGGCATGGATTTCATTACCGGATTTCCCAGAACCCGGTCGGGATATGATTCTATCTGGGTAGTAGTTGATTCGCTTAACCAAAGTGGCTCACTTTATCGGTGAAAACCACCTATACAAGTGCGAAGTTGGCCAAGATATATTTGACAAGGATTGTATATGCGCATGGAGTTCGAGGACCATCGTGAGGAACACAGTTTACCTCAAGGTTTTGGAATCATTTGCACGGCACTTTGGGTACTAGGCTAGAGTTCAAGATCTGACCTTTCATCCATGAGCAGATGGATAGACCAAGAGAGTCAATCAGATTATGGAGGACATGTTGAGAGTTTGTGCGCTAGATTATGGATCTGGTGGGGATGATAATCTACCTTACGCGGAGTTCTCATACAACAATGATTACTGACCAGTTTGAAGATGGCCCTTTTTAAGCTTTGTATGGGAGAAGGAGCTAGACACCATTGATGTGGGATGAAGTTGGAGACCGTCAGTTGTTTGGACCAAATGTGATCAAGGAGTCAGAAGAGAATGTTAAGTTGATTCGAGATATTGAAGGTAGCTCGATCCAGCGGAAGAGTTAAGCAGACTCAAAAACGCAAGGAGATAGTCTATGAAATTGGAGACGGAGCATATCTTTGTGTGCCACCTCTGCGAGGAGTTAAACGATTTGGAGTTAAGGGAAAGTTAGCCCCAAGATTGTAGGACCATACCGAGTTTGGAACGAATGGGAGAATTGGCTAACAAGTTGGAGTCACCGAAGGATCGGGGAGTTCATGATGTGTTTCACATTTCCGGTTGAAGAAGTGCCATGCGAGAGATGGCCAATATTCCCTTGTAAGGACGCTTGACCTGGAAAGGATAATGATGTTCCACGAAGTGGAGTATGGACTTCATAAGTATAAGTTTTATCTCGGTATGTGGGATATCCCACGAGGATGAAGAGATGAATTACTATTGGATATAAAGGAGGTATGATGTTGGAAATATGGATCAATGGAAATTCCATGATGAGTCTGAGTAATCATGTCCTAGTTTGGTGCCAATAGAAGGAAGAAGGACAGTACAATTGGATGGAATTAAGTATGCTATGAAGTTGGATGTTGGATTAAGGATAAGTTGCCCCGATGATGAATTCAAGGTTTGCAAGTGATGAGATGGGCCATAACCCACAGGCCCTAGGACCTGCCAAGAAGCAAGCACACTCTTGCTGAAGGAAAAACCCTGGAAGAAGTTACGATTTTATCGACCGACGATTCTATAGGAGTTTTACGCAAAACCTGAGAGTTGTTAAGGAACGATAGATGTTTGTTTGGCTTGCAGAATCAATGGATTTTCCGAACCTGGTTCGTCGACAAGAGAAATTCTGCAATGCTTGTGAGGATGACCGAGTGTTAGAATGCGAGATTCGCTAAACCATGTACAAGGTAATGATTTGGGTGCGTGATGGATTGATCACCATACCGACTTACTCTTATTATTCGCTTTGCTATATGGGATGGTAAATCTGAGTGACTTACCTATAGTAGAGAGACGACGATCAAAACCTTGTTTGAACCTTAGAATGGTATAAGCATTTTCCCTTGTACACGGCGATTGTTGCCAACCGTAGGTTATACGGTGAGGTTCAACCAGACCCGTTTTCTGCGGGAGAAACCATAAATCGCTGACCACCATGAGATATCGATAGTTGATTGGCGCCCGGACCCGTCGACTATGAAGACCCAATCTCGGAATAACCTTATCAAGAAGAAAAAGGACAAAAGAATTGATGAAAAGGTTATGCCACTACCGAAGAGCCCAGAAGGAATTATCCTTAAGATCTCGAGAAGACCGACCTTTGTCGATAATAAGGATGGAGTATATGAGTTTTGATGGAACCGTAACCATGCTTTTAAGGGTGGTAGCACCGAGACCGGAGATGATCGATGGATTTTGAGAAGACCCCCCAAACCCTAACCTATTTCTTGCTAGCCTCTCCGAATCTCGAGGACGAGATTCATTTTAAGGGTGGTAGTTTTGTAACATCCCAAAATTCTAAATTTTGGAATGTTATAATAAATAGATAGTTTTGATTGATTGTTCGATTGATTGACTGAAAGTGAGTGAATTCGAAACTTTTTTTTTGAAAGTTAAATGAGAGGGAATAAAAGGACTTTCCCAAACTTTCATTTTCTTTTCTGATCTTCCTGAATTCAAATTCTTTTCACCACAAAATCCTGGAGAGAAGATGACATGACTTCTTCCATTTATTTAAATGACAAGGGGTGTTGAAAATATTTGAATTTCATTTGAGAATATTTCCAATTTTGAAACTTTATGCAACTCAATGATTTTCACGAGCGAAGATAAAATGACTTCTTCAAAACATATGAAATATGAGTTGGGAGTTTCAAAGAATTAAATTCAAAGTTCTTTTGAATTTATTTTCAATTTGAGTTATTTGAGTTTTATTCAAATTATTTTCTCCAAAAATAAAATATACGGAAAATAGGGTAACATGATTCCCTACATCAGAATTGGAGAGAAATCAATTTGAATTAATTTGGGTATTTTTAAAATGATTTTATTGGATTTTATTATACCAGTAGCACTCTTTGAATTATATGAATTTGTGTGTATATTATTTGACTCTATAAAAATGTTCAGCTTGTAGGAAATCTTTTTCTGAAAATTATGATATATAATATGCCTATATAAAGTTTTAGTTTTATTTTCGTTTTTCAGTTTATCGCTTTCTGTTAAAAAAACAAATAACAAAAACTGCACGCGCGTCTGAAACTAACTGTCGCCGACGTGCGCATCATAGTACCAGCGGGCGCCCCATCTTTTCTTTTTCTATATAATATATCGGCCAGGCCCAGCAGGCCATATTTCTTCCCCATATATTTTTTCTTTCCATAGTTTTTCTTTCTCTTTTCTATTGCTCAAAAAAAATTTATAATGTGCACGGCCGGCCGAACCGCCTAAAGGCCTTTTGGCCCATGGCGCACCTCCCATCTATGTTTCGTATATTTTCGTCTATGTTTAGTCCCACATTGCCTAGCTTTTAATCCTTAAACCTCTTTTCCACCTATAAATATAGACACATAGAGCCTCCAAAAATCATCTGATTCGAGTTAAATCAATATTTTGGTTTGACTAGATTCATTTAAGAAAAATATTTTTTCTCCTCTCCGGCGCGACTTCTGGAAATTGTCTTCTCTCTCCGAAGTTGTCTTTTCTCTGCCTTATAAAGGTATTTTTTTGGATTTTTTATACCGTAGTTTATTATTTTCTAGACTAGTATGATAAAATAATTAGATTACCAATTAGTCTACGTATTTATACGTTAGACCTAGAATTCTTTTAGCCGTAACTATTTTTCTTCTGTAAAACAGCTTGGCCCTGATTTTTCAAATAGTCATAACCTTTTACTCGTTCAACCAAACTAGATGAAACCAGCGGCTATAATTCCGTCTTGTTCTCACCTATCCAGTTAACCCGTCACGTCAACTTTTTGAAATTTCCAAATTTCGAAATTTGTTCAGATTCATATTCAAACTTCTTTTGTTCATAACTTAAGTTCCGTAACTCCGTTTGAGTTGATTCTTTTTGCAAATCGAAGCTCTTGACCTAAACTTTCTGATAAGGCCATTTTCACGTAATTTTGGTACTGTTAGAAATTGTTTTATGTTGCAAGAGTTATTTGCCTGGTTTTGATGTTTTCTGAATTGTTTTCCTCGCTCTTCCCGACCTTTTGAGTGATTGCTTATGTGTGGTTACTATTGATTGCTTACGATAGATTGACCGGAGTGTGACGAGTAGAACTATCAAGAGTTATGAGTGCGAATCATCTTCATCAACATTGCAAGCAAGTAACACTTTGATCATACCTCCTTACTACCCAGTTTTATGGATTAGATCAATCCTCAAACATTGCATGATTAGGATCTAATTAAATTGTGGGTTTTGGGAAGTAGATTGAGGTAGTACCTATTACCTGTTATGTTATCAAACCTTTGGGAGTTACTTCTACGTATTGCTTATATTGCTATGCTATGCTCGTAGACGTGGTTTGGGTGAGTGAAATCCATGACAGATGTGAGATTGTTAATTAATGGTTCAACTTAAGGTGGCAACTTTAATACACATCTGGGTGGATTGGTAGGGGCACCCTGGGGATATACCAGTGGACTTGCTCGGACACCTGGGGATATACCAGTGTTGTCCTAGGAGATCCCGGGGATATACCGTGTGATCATCCTACGGTCCGCCACCCAGGCTCAAAGGGATCATAAGATTATTCATGCTAGAAACTTCCGTGTGCAGCCACAAGCCATTATGGGCTCTGGCATAGTTGATTAAGTTGTGCGAACTCTTACGGGTAGACTAGCAGATGTAGGGGTTGTAGGTTGGTACGGTCTACCCACATGTAAGGTGCTAAGCGCTTACGAAAGACTATGTCTCGGTCATCCATTTCTCAAACACCATGTAGTGCGAGAAATCAAACGGAGGTGATCGAGTCTTGTGGGGAAAAGTGCGCAAACCTCTGCAGAGTATATAAACTAATCATGGTTAGCCGTGTCCCCGGTTATGGACAATCTTGAGTATCTAGTTCTTGGATTATCCTGTTGATCTCATCATGTTACTTTAATTAATATTGTTGGGTTTAATGATGATACTTAATTGGAATTGAGAATGCTGTCAACCATTCTCAATGTTAAACAACCACCATGATAGTTAAATAAAATTTATTCCTTTGCGGTAGGGAAAAATTGGCTTTTCATAAAATCGTAACCATAAAGCTTTCCTCGACCATATATGCATGTAGTATAGCTTATTCTTTCATTACTCTCTATGTGTTACATTGCGGCATATTCCATGTCTTTGACCCGTGTTCGGGCTGCAACTTTTCATGTTGCAGACTTTTCAGACGACGAGTAAGTGATACGTTAGGGTTACGATTTCTACACTCAACTTTGTCGTTGGTGTTGATGGGAATCCACAACCTTGTTACTTCCACTATTTTGGATTGAGGTAATAGTATTTACGTTATTTATACATGTGATTTACCTCTGTTATAAATCCTTGAGTACTGTGTGTGTCAGTATACCGATCCAAGGATGACATTTAAGCACAGAGACTTGATCCATTCGGGTCGGGTCGCTACAAGATGGTATCAGAGCACATGTTGACTGTAGGACGTGACCCTAGAAACTGGCAAGCCCATAGGAAAAATTATTCTCTACAACTTCATTTTCAAAAAGATCTTTTACCTCTCTTATCTTCTGAGCTTATTCAAATATTCCCTTTTAGTGAGACCATACCCCTTTTCCCTTTTGACCACTCGAAGATTCGACCGATGAGACCACTCTAAGAAGACAAGATATCGGACAACTAAGACCATTTGGAATGAAGAGGATTTTACCGTGTAAATGGAAACTACAACGGTTGGAGACTCCAAAGACTAGGAAAATTTGAAGGCTCTGAAGTATTCTCAGATTTGTGTGACCTAGGAAGGCACCTCTTATGGAACTTGGCAGACTATGGAAGCTGTCAATACCCGAGATCAAGGTGTATCGGAGAAAGACCGGAACATGGAGAGTTAGAAACTCAAAGTTTTGTCAAGGAAACCCCTAGGGCAGGAGATATCAACTATGGAGAGATAGCTCATGGAAATGACAAGAGCAAAAAGACGGCTATCCATGATGTTATCGTCCATTTATGCTATTATCACCGTGTTGGATTAAGCATGCATATGCATGGAAGGATTGGATAGTAGAAGTCTGATGGAGCACCAATCAGTAAAAGATGAAGTTTTAACCTTAGCCGGTGTATCACCAGGATCTGGAGTGTTACATCAGGAAGTTAAGATGGACATTTAGGAAGCTATATTTGACAAGGAGCATATCGTGAAGAACTTAGGATCCAAAAGCTGAAAGTAGCCAAGCTGGAGGAGCAAAACCTCGAGATACCGGAGATTTTGTCGAGGCGAAGGACGATGGGATCATGGTTCATGTCGAGGTTGATGAAATCCAGAAGTTGGAACGTAACTCCAGAAATATTGAAGGACGCCATGATAGACTTTACGACAACAGAGATGATCTGGCAAAAGAACTTGAGAAGGACAAGCATGATCAGAAGAAGACATCGGAGATCTGAACAAGACTTGAAGAGTTTGGCAACTTTGAAGAGTTATTGACCATTAGAAGACCAAACCACTATTATATACCTGCGTTAGATGCGACGTCTGTGAGCTGTCATTTGTTTGTTGTTTTTCCGACAGCCACAATAAAACCTGTCTTTTCAAACCTTTTGTTTGCATTGTGTGCATCCCTCTCTCTCCAACCTTATCTTATCCTTACCCCCAAAACCCATGGACCCAATAGAAGATGAATGGAGATGAGCTTGCATTTTCCTGGACCGATGAGTCAATTGGAGACAGTCCGATGGATTCAGAACATGGAGGATCAAATGGAGAATAACCCTATAACCGGAAAGAATATGGCCCAGCATGCTCTTGAGTGCTTTGAAAGAAGTGATGCTATTTGGTGGAGGATGTACCAAACCATCAATGGATTGCAAGGAGTAATCACTTGGAAAGAATTTAAGTTGACTACGCTTAAAGTCTCGGCTTGTGCCCCAGAAATTGGAGCCTTATGGAAATTATATGAAGAAACCTTGTGCATACAAGCTTTGTGGAGAAATAGGACACAACCATAAAGAAAACAAGGATGAATACCCTCATAATCGGAGGATTATCAAAGGAGTTAGCCGAGGATCTCAGGGAACTTCGGTTGGAGATTGTTCCCAAAGGTTTTGTTGCAGCAATGGAAGTTCAGTCTACATTGTTGGGAAAGATCTGTGAAGCTCAGAAGGATGACAAAGAGATTGCTGAGGTAAAAGAGAGGATGAGAAAAGGAAAGGCCAAAGGTTTTCGTAAGGATGAGCACGACACTCTATGGTTCGAGGACCGTGTATATGTGCCCAATAATGCAAAGATCAGGAAGTAAATACTTTAGGAGGCTCATGACTCACCATACTCGATTCACCCGGAAACACGACGATGTATTTGGATTTGAAGGAGTGTTTCTGGTGGATTGGTATGAAGAAGGATATTATGCGAGTATGTAGTCATAGGTGATGTATGCGGAGAGTAAAAGCGAGCATCGAAGCTAGCAGGATTACTACTGACCTATGCCGATAACCGAATGGAAGTAGGATAAGCTTGGCATGGATTTCATTACCGGATTTCCCGAACCCGATCGGGATATGATTCTATCTGGGTAGTAGTTGATTCGCTTAACCAAAGTGGCTCACTTTATCCCAGTGAAAACCACCTATACAAGTGCGAAGTTGGCCAAGATATATTTGACAAGGATTGTATGTATGCATGGAGTTCCGAGGACCATCGAGAGGAACACGGTTTACCTCAAGGTTTTGGAATCATTTGCACGGACTTTGGGTACTAGGCTAGAGTTCAGTACAGCCTTTCATCCGCAGACAGATGGATAGACCAAGAGAGTCAATCAGATTATGGAGGACATGTTGAGAGTTTGTGCGCTAGATTATGGATCTGGTGGGGATGATAATCTACCTTACGCGGAGTTCTCATACAACAACAGTTACCCAGCCAGTTTGAAGATGGCCCTTTTTTAAGCTTTGTATGGGAGAAGGAGCCAGACACCATTGATGTGGGATGAAGTTGGAGACCGTCAGTTGTTTGGACCAAATGTGATCAAGGAGTCAGAAGAGAATGTTAAGTTGATTCGAGATAGACTGAAGGTAGCTCAGTCCAGGCAGAAGAGTTAAGCAGACTCAAAAACGCAAGGAGGTAGTCTATGAAATTGGAGACGGAGCATATCTTTGTGTGCCACCTCTGCGAGGAGTTAAACGATTTGGAGTTAAGGGAAAGTTAGCCCCAAGATTGTAGGACCATACCGAGTTTGGAACGAATGGGAGAATTGGCTAACAAGTTGGAGTCACCCGAAGGACTGTCAGGAGTTCATGATGTGTTTCACATTTCCAGTTGAAGAAGTGCCATGCAGAGATGGCCAATATTCCCTTGTAAGGACGCTTGACCCTGGAAAGGATAATGATGTTCCACGAAGTGGAGTATGGACTTCATAAGTATAAGTTTTTATCTCGGTATGTGGGATATCCCACGAGGATGAAGAGATGAATTACTATTGGATATAAAGGAGGTATGATGTTGGAAATATGGATCAACGGAAATTCCATGATGAGTTTGAGTAATCATGTCCTAGTTTGGTGCCAATAGAAGGAAGAAGGACGATACAATTGGATGGAATTAAGTATGCTATGAAGTTGGATGTTGGATTAAGGATAAGTTGCCCCGATGATGAATTCAAGGTTTGCAAGTGATGAGATGGGCCATAACCCACAGGCCCTAGGACCTGCCAAGAAGCAAGCACACTCTTCTTTGAAGGAAAAACCACGGAAGAAGTTACGATTTTATCGAAGCGATTCTATAGGAGTTTCATAAAACACGAGAGTTGTTAAGGAACGATAGATGTTTGTTTGGCTTGCAGAATCAATGGATTTTCCGAACCTGGTTCGTCGACAAGAGAAATTCTGCAATGCTTGTGAGGATGACCGAGTGTTAGAATGCGAGATTCGCTAAACCATGTACAAGGTAATGATTTGGGTGCGTGATGGATTGATCACCATACCGACTTACTCTTATTATTCGCTTTGCTATATGGGATGGTAAATCTGAGTGACTTACCTATAGTAGAGAGACGACGATCAAAACCTTGTTTGAACCTTAGAATGGTATAAGCATTTTTCCCTTGTACACGGCAGTTGTTGCCAACCGTAGGTTATACGGTGAGGTTCAACCCAGACCCGTTTTCTGCAGGAGAAACCATAAATCGCTGACCACCATGAGATATCGATAGTTGATTGGCGCCAGACCCGTCAGCTATGAAGACCCAATCTCGGAATAACCTTATCAAGAAGAAAAAGGACAAAAGAATTGATGAAAAGGTTATGCCACTACCGGAAGAGCCCAGAGAAGGAATTATCCTTAAGATCTGAGAAGACCGACCTGCATCGATAATAAGGATGGAGTATATGAGTTTTGATGGAACCGTAACCATGCTTTTAAGGGTGGTAGCACCCGAGACCCGGAGATGATCGATGGATTTTGAGAAGACCCCCAAACCCTAACCTATTTCTTGCTAGCCTCTCCGAATCTCGAGGACGAGATTCATTTTAAGGGTGGTAGTTTTGTAACATCCCAAAATTCTAAATTTTGGAATGTTATAATAAATAGATAGTTTTGATTGATTGTTCGATTGATTGGTGAAAGTGAGTGAATTGAAACTTTTTTTTGAAAGTTAAATGAGAGGGAATAAAAGGACTTTCCCAAACTTTCATTTTCTTTTTCGATCTTCCTGAATTCAAATTCTTTTCACCACAAAACCACGGAGAGAAGATGACATGACTTCTTCCATTTATTTAAATGACAAGGGGTGTTGAAAATATTTGAATTTCATTTGAGAATATTTCCAATTTTGAAACTTTATGCAACTCAATGATTTTCACGGCGAAGATAAAATGACTTCTTCAAAACATATGAAATATGAGTTGGGAGTTTCAAAGAATTAAATTCAAAGTTCTTTTGAATTTATTTTCAATTTTGAGTTATTTGAGTTTTATTCAAATTATTTTTCTCCAAAAATAAAATATACGGAAAATAGGGTAACATGATTCCCTACATCAGAATTGGAGAGAAATCAATTTGAATTAATTTGGGTATTTTTAAAATGATTTTTATTGGATTTTATTAGACCAGTAGCACTCTTTGATGAATTTGTGTGTATATTATTTGACTCTATAAAAATGTTCAGCTTGTAGGAAATCTTTTTCTGAAAATTATGATATATAATATGCCTATATAAAGTTTTAGTTTTATTTTCGTTTTTCAGTTTATCGCTTTCTGTTAAAAAAACAAATAACAAAAACTGCACGCGCGTCTGAAACTAACTGTCGCCGACGTGCGCATCATAGTACCAGCGGGCGCCCCATCTTTTCTTTTTCTATATAATATATGGGCCAGGCCCAACAGGCCATATTTCTTCCCCATATATTTTTTCTTTCCATAGTTTTTCTTTCTCTTTTCTATTGCTCAAAAAAAATTATAGTGTGCGCGGCCGGCCGAACCGCCTAAAGGCCTTTTGGCCCATGGCGCACCTCCCATCTCTGTTTCGTATATTTTCGTCTACGTTTAGTCCCACATTGCCTAGCTTTTGACCCCTAAACCTCTTTTCCACCTATAAATATAGACCCATAGAGCCTCCAAAAATCATCTGATTCGAGTTAAATCAATATTTTGGTTTGACTAGATTCATTTAAGAAAAATATTTTTTCTCCTCTCCGGCGCGACTTCTGAAAATTGTCTTCTCTCAAGTTGTCTTTTCTCCGCCTTTATAAAGGTATTTTTTGGATTTTTATACCGTAGTTTATTATTTTCTAGACTAGTATGATAAAATAATTAGATTACCAATTAGTCTACGTATTTATACGTTAGACCTAGAATTCTTTTAGCCGTAACTATTTTTCTTCTGTAAAACAGCTTGGCCCTGATTTTTCAAATAGTCATAACCTTTTACTCGTTCATCCAAACTAGATGAAACCAGCGCCTATAATTTCGTCTTGTTCTCACCTATCCAGTTAACCCGTCACGTCAACTTTTTGAAATTTCCAAATTTCGAAATTTGTTCAGATTCATATTCAAACTTCTTTTGTTCATAACTTAAGTTCCGTAACTCCGTTTGAGTTGATTCTTTTTGCAAATCGAAGCTCTTGACCTAAACTTTCTGATAAGGCCGAATTCACGTAATTTTGGTACTGTTAGAAATTGTTTTATGTTGCAAGAGTTATTTGCCTGGTTTTGATGTTTTCTGAATTGTTTTCCTCGTTCTTCCCGACCTTTTGAGTGATTGCTTATGTGTGGTTACTATTGATTGCTTCCGATAGATTGACCGGAGTGTGACGAATAGAACTATCAAGAGTTAGGAGTGCGAATCATCTTCATCAACATTGCAAGCAAGTAACACTTTGATCATACCTCCTTACTACCCAGTTTTATGGATTAGATCAATCCTCAAACATTGCATGATTAGGATCTAATTAAATTGTGGGTTTTGGGAAGTAGATTGAGGTAGTACCTATTACCTGTTTTATTATCAAACCTTTGGGAGTTACTTCTACGTATTGCTTATATTGCTATGCTATGCTCGTAGACGTGGTTTGGGTAAGTGAAATCCATGACAGATGTGAGATTGTTAATTAATGGTTCAACTTAAGGTGGCAACTTTAATACACATTTGGGTGGATTGCTAAGGGCACCCTGGGGATATACCAGTGGACTTGCCCGGACACCTGGGGATATACCAGTGTTGTCCTAGGAGATCCCGGGGATATACCGTGTGATCATCCTACGGTCCGCCACCCAGGCTCAAAGGGATCATAAGATTATTCATGCTAGAAACTTCCGTGTGCAGCCACAAGCCATTATGGGCTCTGGCATAGTTGATTAAGTTGTGCGAACTCTTACGGGTAGACTAGCAGATGTAGGGGTTGTAGGTTGGTATGGTCTACCCACATGTAAGGTGTTAGCGCTTCTGAAAGACTATGTCTCGGTCATCCGTTTCTCAAACACCATGTAGTGCGAGAAATCAAACGGAGGCGATCGAGTCTTGTGGGGAAAAGTGCGCAAACCTCTGCAGAGTGTATAAACTAATCATGGTTAGCCGTGTCCCGGTTATGGACAATCTTGAGTATCTAGTTCTTGGATTATCCTGTTGATCTCATCATGTTACTTTAATTAATATTGTTGGGTATAATGATGATACTTAATTGGGATTGAGAATGCTGTCAACCATTCTCAATGTTTAACAACCACCATGATAGTTAAATAAAATTTATTCCTTTGCAGTAGGGAAAAATTGGCTTTTCGCAAAAACTGTAACCATAGAGCTTTCCTCCAGCCATATATGCATGTAGTATAGCTTATTCTTTCATTACTCTCTATGTGTTACATTGCCAGCATATTCCATGTGCTGACCCGTTTCGGGCTGCAACTTTTCATGTTGCAGACTTTTCAGACGATGAGTAAGTGATACGTTAGGGTTACGATTTCTACACTCAACTTTGCCGTTGGTGTTGATGGGAATCCACAACCTTGTTACTTCCGCTATTTTGGATTGAGGTAATAGTATTTACGTTATTTATACATGTGATTTACCTCTGTTATAAATCCTCGAGTACTGTGTGTGTCAGCATACCGATCCAGGGATGACACTTAAGCACAGAGACTTGATCCATTCAGGTCGGGTCGCTACAACGTCTGGTTAGGGAGGCTGAGATTCAACTCAGAAGACCGTGTCTTCACCTTATTCCCCTTGAGCTAAGGACACCCAGTCCTCACCCAATCATATCACTCTGGTAAGTCTTCAAGGTAGACTTCCAAACCTTCACAGACATTGTTCACGGCGATCCACAATGACTCTTGGATGCTCGTAACACGACGCCCTAAGCAATTTGGAGGATTCACAATCCTCAAGTGTAACAAGTCTTCGTGTCACGCCGATGTAAAGACTTCAGTGATGCCTAACACTCTTTGGCTCTGGGTGTTTGGGATTTGTTCTCGCAAGGATTTCTCTCTCTCAAAAACTTCGGAGGTGGGTTGCTCTCAAACGACAAAAGTCGTGCACTAACTTTGAGAAGCCACCAATTTATGGTGTAGGGGGTGGGCTATTTATAGCCACTAGGCAACCCGACTTGATTTGTCCGAAATGACCCTAGGTCACTAAGGAACTTACACGTGTTCCAACGGTCAGATTTCAAACACACGCGGCAGCTTGACTTGAGCTACAAGTAAAGCTGACTCATCCAACTCTGGATAAGATTTGCTCTCATTTTCTTCGCTCGAAGACGTAGGATTTGATTGAGCATCACTTCAGTCACTCTGAGTTTGTTCACTAGGACCCCACTTAACAGTACGGTGGTTCCTATGACTCAACAAAGAAGAAAAGGAAACAACGAAACAACTAAGTCTTCGCGCTACATAGTCTTCACGTGATGTCTTCTCATGTCATAGTCTTCAATGTGAATATCTTCACATACCACCATTGTCTTCAATGTCTTCATACATTTTTAGGGGTCATCTCCGGTAGGTAAACCGAATCAATGAGGGACTACTACATGTGTTATCCTGCAGTTCTCACAAACACATTAGTCCCTCAACCAGGTTTGTCGTCAATACTCCAAAACCAACTAGGGGTGGCACTAGATGCACTTACAGCATGGCAGACTGAACTATCGAGTAGTCATCAACTTGCTCTGCCAGATGTTCATAACATCTGGCGTTGCTCCTGCAGCGGGTTTGGCACCTAGCGGTGCTTCCAGGATGTAATTCTTCTGTGCAGCAATGAGGATAATCCTCAAGTTACGGACCCAGTCCGTGTAATTGCTACCATCATCTTTCAACTTAGCTTTCTCAAGGAACGCATTAAAATTCAACGGAACAACAGCATTGGCCATTTATCTACAACAACATAGATATGCAAAATACTATCGGTACTAAGTTCATGATAAATTAAAGTTCAATTAATCATATTACTTAAGAACTCCCACTTAGATAGACATCTCTCTAATCATCTAAGTGATCACGTGATCCATATCAACTAAACCATGTCCGATCATCACGTGAGATGGAGTAGTTTTCAATGGTCAACATCACTATGTTGATCATATCTACTATATGATTCATGCTCGACCTTTCGGTCTCAGTGTTCCGAGGCCATATCTGCATATGCTAGGCTCATCAAGTTTAACCCGAGTATTCTGCATGTGCAAAATTGTCTTGCACCCGTTGTATGTCAACGTAGAGCTTATCACACCCGATCATCACGTGGTGTCTCGGCACGACGAACTGTCGCAATGGTGCATACTCAGGGAGAACACTTATACCTTGAAATTTAGTGAGAGGTCATCTTATAATGGTACCGCCGAACTAAGCAAAATAAGATGCATAAAGGATAAATATCACATGCAATCAATATAAGTGATATGATATGGCCATCATCATCTTGTGCCTTTGATATCCATCTCCAAAGCACCGTTATGATCACCATCGTCACCGGCTTGACACCTTGATCTCCATCGAAGCATCGTTGTCGTCTCGCCAACTATTGTTTCTACAACTATCGCTACCGCTTAGTGATAAAGTAAAGCAATTACATGGCGATTGCATTTCATACAATAAAGCGATAACCATATGGCTCATGCCAGTTGCCGATAACTGTGTTACAAAACATGATCATCTCATACAACAATTTATATAATCACGTCTTGACAGCTAAGGTTTAGCCATTACGATCTCAAGGTAGATCAACTCTTGTAACCTCTATACTCATCGAATACAATCAAGCAGGACGTAGGGTTTTACCTCCTTTAAGAGGGCCCGAACCTGGATAAATATCATGTCCCGATTGTCCTTTATTACCATTGATCCTAAGCTCACAGCTTGGACCCCCTACCCGAGATCTGCCAGAAGGTGACGACCGTTTTATGCCATGTCAGCACTTACTACGAGCCCGTGTTTAATTCACTCCAAACGGCTCACCAGTGTTAATTGTCAAAAATTACGCTGAAATAGACACATTTTTTGTAGCAGTTAAGTAAAGTGGTTGCGGTTTAAAACCCTGGACATAGATGTGATGTTTTATGATATTCACCCTTTTTAGGAAATACCATCATGGAGCTATATATAGTATTAACTAGGCATAATAATTACATGAATTAAGAAAGCCAGAGGGCCTCCATGACTCCACACCATGACCCTCACTATGTTTAGCTAAAGCATGTGCTGCCGGTGCACCAATGACGACGAACATGGACATTGCGTGATTAGACCGATCGACTCAGTCACACGACGTGCACGCACGCGCGTATGTGTAGCCTCCTACGGCTTCCTGTCCATGAGAGCAATATGACATCTCGCAAAAAAAAGTAAAAAATGAGAGCAATATGACGCGTAGAAACGGTGTAGTCTGTGTCCGAACCTGATTAGTGTCCCTTCAAGAGTCGTGCGGCGTTAGCGTGCTGGCCGTCTATATATACAGTACATGGCCATACCCATACGGCTGTGAGAAATAAAGCAAAAGCAATCCTCTCTCCGGCCGTCTAGCTATTTTAGCTGTCGATCAAGCGAAGCTTGCGCTGTTGATTGCTCGGTGGGTCGTGTACCCTCGGCATGACCTCACGGTGCGATCTCTGAGATCATCCTCGGAGAAATATGGGGTGGTCGACTTCGACACCGCAGCGCGTGGGCGTGGCTGCCCTAGATGGCGCGGTCATGGACACACCGGCGACGCGCAAGAATCAGAGAACAGCAGCCACTAACGGGGACCCAAACTCCCCACAAGCAGTGGCCGGTTCCAGCGGCTTGAGGTGCTCGGCGCAGGAACATTCGGCGTCGTCTACCGGGCGAGGGACCGCCGCACGGGAGAGATCGTGGCGGTGAAGTGCCTCCGTGCCAGGGACGGCGACGGCAACGGCGAGCGCTACCTCTCCGACTTCGCCAGCGAGGTCAGCGCTCTCGAGGCGTGCAGCGGTCACCCATTCATCGTGCAGCCGCGCGCCTCCGGCCAACTTGAGAGCGGGGCTTTCCTCGCCATGGAGTTTGTGGGGCCGACTCTCAGGCACGTCATGAAGCATGTCCGCTATGGGAGGAGGCACACCGAGCTGGAGGTTCGCCTTCTCATGAGACAGCTTCTCGCCGGCGAGAGGAGGATGAATCGTCTCAGTCTCATGCACCGGGACCTCAAGCCGGAGAACGTGCTTGTTGACAGCCACGGGAACCTCAAGATCTGCGACCTCGGGCTGTCGTGCAGCTTGGCCGATGGGCCGCCCTACTCTAACCCTATTGGGACACGGGGATATCGCGCGCCAGAAATCCTCCTCGGATCCACAGATTATGACGAGCATGTCGACTCATGGGCTCTCGGCGTCATGATGGCCGAGCTCCTCGCCGGCCGGCACCCTTTCCATGGGAGGTCGGACATGGATCACCTCAGCGAAATCTTGACCCTTCTTGGCACGGCAGACATCAAGGAGTGGTCGGGCTACGATGGGCGGCGGCTACCCAGTGGATGCCAACTAGGAAGCTTTTTGCGCAACAAGTTCCCATGTCCCACCAAGGCCAGGATCAAAGGCCCCCCAGCACTGTCGGAGGCTGGGTTCGAGGTCTTGAGCGGTCTTCTACGATGCAACCCGGAGAAGAGGCTAACGGCGGAACAAGCGCTCAAGCATCGATGGTTCAAGGACACAAAGCCTAGGGCTATAAGGAGATGACCGATTATCATGCTTTAGCACATCTAATTTGTGAAATTAGAAATGCAAACATTGTACATGAATTAACGAATGAGTATGGATGAGGCGTGAGATAAGTAAGCAGGAGTTGTTCGTGTGGATCACCACCACACACATATTGTAACGCCTGATTGCAATTTGGTTTCTTGCTCTTAATTTGGGGTTCTACTAATTTAATGTTTGTTGTTAAAAAAAGTGTACTGCTATGCTTGCCGTGTATGACAGATCAAATATTTGTAAATTTGTTGTAGATGTGTAATACAATATTTGGAACCATGGCTATCTATTCACAATTTGATGTGTTATCCTCGATAAGAATACGCCTTTCTACACCGAAATTGAGTGAGGCCTATATACGATTATATTTGTTTCTTGAATCTATATACGATTACATTACACCGGTCATGAATATCTTGATATTAGTCTGTAAGTGATAGTTGTGTGACTTGATGTAAAAAATGATAATCATACAGAGTACGATGACGACAATTAGTGTGTTGTCTTGTAATCCTCTCTTCCAGCACCATGTTGGTATTCAGATTCTTTATTTGTTTTTAAAGTAAATAAAAATACTTTCCACAAAAAAAGGTTAAAAAAACACTGTTGGAGGCTGGTTTCGAGGTCTTGAGCGGTCTTCTACGATGCAACCCTTCTCATGAGGTAGCTTCTTGCCGACGAGAGGAGGATGAATCGTCTCGGCCTCATTGCACCGGGACCTCTAGCCGAAGAACGTGCTTGTTGAATGTTGACAGACACGGGAACCTCGAGATCTATGATCTGGGGCTGTTGTGTAGCATGGTGGATGGGCCGCCCTACTCTAAACCTATTGGGACACTGGGATACCGCGCGATGGAAATTGTTGACGTATAATTTGCTGCCTAGTCTTTTCCATCAGATCGATCTTTTGGTTGGCTAGAGCATGCACTTCTATATGGTATCGGAGCCAAGAGGTCTTGAGTTCAAGATCCGGCTGGCGCAATTAAATTACAGCCCACTTTCGGTCCACGTTTAGGCCTGAGGGAGCCACACATGAGGGGGGGGGGGTGTTGACGTATAATGTGTTGCCTAGTCTTTTCTATCAGATTGGTCTTTTGGTTGCATTGGCTAGATCATGCACTTCTACAGAAATCCTCCTCGGATCCACGGATTACGACGAGCGTGTCGACTCATGGGCTCTCGGCGTCGTGATGACCGTGCTCCTCGCCGGCCACACTCCTTCCATGGGAGGACGGACATGGAGCACCTCAACGAAATCTTGGACCTTCTCGGCACTGTAGACATCAAAGAGTGGTCTGGCTACGATTGGTGGAGGCTACCGGGCAGATGCCAACTAGGAAGCTTCTTGCGCAACAAGTTCCTCTGTCCCACTCAGGCTAGGACAAAAGGCCCGCCAACCCTATCGGAGGCCGAACGAGTATGGATGAGATGTGAGATAAGTAGGCAGGAGTTGTTTGTATGGATCACCACCACACACATATTGATAATCGGCATCTGAATACCACATGTATGTTTTTTTTTAACTTACCATATGTATGTTTTTTGTTCCATGTATGCGCATACAGCCCGTAAATGTATTTTTAGTTTACAACTCCAAACCTGAGACGTCAGCCTAAGCAAAGCAAAGCTTTATTACGAAGCCACGATGAGCATATCGGCCCTTACACACTCCGGGAGTTGCGCTGGAACCCCTTAGTGTCAGGGTTGATCAACACAGGAAGTAGAGCCTAACTGAGCCAACAGATGCGCAGCACGGTTTGCACCTCTTCGACATGAAAAAGCAACAGAACTTGATGAGAAACAGGACTTGCACTGAACCTTGATCTCCTCCATGATCATCTCAGTGTACAAGCCCACAGAGATCTGTGTTAGCACATATAACACATTACGCATTACGGCAGCCACAACCACAAAGACAACAAGACGAGTTTAAGCTTCAAACTGTACATCATAGTTTGCAGTTTCGGCATAATGGGCGCAGTACAAACTGAAAGAAAGAAAGGGAAAAAATACTGTTGCGACACTGGCATTCTCCTGCTCATAGATCTTTCTCAAGGCTGCTCGTGTAGCATTCATAAACAGCTACGACCTGCCACCAGACCAGTCAAGAGGCAAAAGATCATACGGCTTTTGATGCGCAGTGCTGCCATACCGTCAGCTTCGCTGGACATTGTGATAAAGAAAGCAATACAAGAATTGAAATATGTATCCAGGATTTCTGACTATTCATGATATCTTTGAACCTGGATTTTCTTTATCAAAGAGCAACTCAAGCTGTCAAACTTCAAGAGCATAACTGAGAAGAAACTCCGCAGGACAGAAGAGCATATCCTGAATCCCTATAGCTTTAGGAGCTAATGAACAGTTTGGCCACAAAAAGAGCAGTATCGTGTCTGTTTCTTGATCCTGAACCAAGCATCAGTGCCAGCTTTAGCGGCTTCCAGAGATAGAAAAATTGCAAACAAATGTGCCATCATAGGAACACACTAGAGCAACTGAGCATGCCGACACAGATTGTGGTATACTGATAGGGCATGGGCATGCCAACCAAATACCAATTATTCATGGAAGTATTAGGTTGCATCAACATAGTGCAGCAATTTGTCAGACGTAAACCTTGTCCAACCGGACACAGTACAAATATTCATCGCATTTTCCACTTTCGGATACTCTGTGCTTGCTGTAAAGAATCAATAGAAAATGAATGAGATGTTCATCTGTGCTCTGCAGCCATTTTTAAGACCCTGCAAGGGCATTGGATATTACTAAGTGAGCCTATTGAGCAATTCATTCGATAAGCACATACTCCATCTGTAAAGAAATATAAGGGCATATAGATCACTAAAGTAATGATTTAAATGCTCTTATATTTCTTTATGGAGGGAGTATATTTCTTGAACAAGCCACACCCTGCTTTATTCAGAAAACCGGAAGCAAAACGACAGACCGTCAGGATTCAGGAAGCAACAAACATCAACAACTTTTGAAGGAGACTACAAAAGCTTGGAACACGAGAAAAGGTACAGGTACTCTACAAAAGCAATGTTGAGCTTCAGGTTTGGTGCGATGCATCAACTAGCAGAAGCCAAAACCTTGTCATCCTCATTAGCACCCCCAGACTGCACAAGACATGTTGCAGATGAGCAAGCATTTATATATGCCTCACATATTTGATAGCTGACATACTACCAAAAGGTTCTTTAGTTAGTACCTTCATCAGATAATGAAATATGATTAGCAGCCCTGTAAGCAATTAAATTATGGTCCTGTGGTTAAATTCTGGATGCAAGGAACATAATTACAAGAGTCTGGAAGGAATTGCCCCACCAAGGATCTACTGGAGGTGCCTCAAATCTGATCTAGGCCTACTTGTTAATAGGGTCAAAGACAAGCTAAGACCCTACCTTGTTAATTTTATACAGCCTTGAGCTTTGTGTTTTCGGTGGTTGTACTGGGGTCTTAAGCCCCACACATGCATACATTTTATTTATGGAATATTTATGTCAACTACTAAATGCATACATGCAGCGCATGTTGATATTAGCCGCTATATTAATAGCATATATATGTATAACTAGTTCTATGGCAAGCTATGATAGAATGTAATATAATATAGGTATATATATATATAATGTAATATAATAATACTACTAATCATGTATGTGCACGCACATCTAGTTTGCCAGTAATACTATTTCCAAAATTAACCATAATTAATGTTGATTTCAATATTAATTGTGTTTAATGCAATTAATGTCTTTTCCAAATTATTGATGATGTGATAGATACATCATTGGAGCAGCCTGAGACATTGGATATAGGTGGTTGGATGGCTCAGATCATTTGGATTCACCAAACTCATGCTTTTATTAGTACAAGTAGATTTATTTATGACAATGTCACTAGGAATGCCATTCACCAAACTCATTTCTCTTTCTTTCTTGCCATGCAGTGATGCTACCGGCTGGTCAAAACAGCCTGGGTTGAGATGAAAATAGGTAAAAAGCCTTAAATACCGTTTGTTAGCTCTCTACAAAGAGCAAAAGGGCAGGGAGGAATTGGTATTACCTGACGCTAAAACAGAGGGTACAGAAAAGATAGCTAGCTACCAGGAGAAGATTTTCGTGCTTGAATCTGACGCAGAATTGTTATAAATTTATGCATTACAACACTGGAGCTAATATAGTCAGTTCATACAGCAATACTGTAAAATTCTTGAGCCATAATGTACTGAGATTCTGAGGTTTGCTACAACTGGAGTATCTACAATGCACAGTTTAGTAAGCATAATAACAAGGTTTTATGAATCCATAGTCCATCAGGTTTAATGCAATTATGCTATATATATATAGAATCCATAAGCTAACACAAGCAGGATACAATACACCCATCAGCATCTAGGCATACTTCAGGCCATGAGCAAGGATTGTATATTTAGTGGGAACCTCCAAGACGAGCCTAGGCCCCTCACTTGACCTGGTTCCACGCGCGCAGCCAGCCATTGTCCCCACTCACGCACCCACGTCACCGTCTGTTCCATTCCCAGAGCCAGCCGTCAATCCTGCTCAATTACGCATGCCACGTCCGTACCAACTACCAAGGAAGCTTGTGCTGCAGCCTCGCCTGACTCACTGAACTTGGCAAGGGATTTTGGAGAAGGGGATTCAATCGGGAGGTGAGTAGAGCACACAATTGAGAGGGCTGTGTGGTGGGGGCATGTGCTCCAGTGACTAGTACAAGCTGGGTCAATATGTGTTAATGAGGTAGTTTCCGAATCAATATAGTCCAGGCTGGTCAATACATCAGCATAGCAAAAACGGAAGACATAATAATAGACGGACCTGTTTGTCCTGCCTTTACTTATTGTGTTGGAACCTGTTTGGTTAAGATTGTTAGTTTGGCTCTCGTTTGTTGCATCTTACTGTAGGGGCTGTGTAGCCTGGGATGTAAGTGTAGAGGGTCGTGTTGGTTGCATTTGTGACCCCATTTTCTTTAATCTTTATTATGGCATTCTCGTAAATGGGAGAAAAGCAATGGCACATTTATAGTTTGAGAATCAACTAGTGGCATTGAAATTAAATTCCATTTATTTACTGATATAACACAGGCTGCACAGTAGAAGCCCGTTTTAACGCTGATCTTAAATGTTAACCAAAGCCTTCACCATTCTCGCCGGCAAAACAGAACCGAAAGCCAAGCCACACCTTGCTGTTGGAGGAAAGAATGTAACACGGAGGATGAGGCAGACAGCGTAAGCATGAGGCGGGCGATTGAGATGGGCAGCCAGCTGCCCCACCGAGCAGGGCTGAGTTAAGCATCAGTTCCCGTGGGAAGCAGAGCCCAGCCTGACCAGCAAGGTATTTGTGATCTACAGCTTGGGTGAGCATAGGCATTTGAGGGCAGAGGTTAGGTCAGACCACTTCATGGACGAGTCAGGACATGGACACTCTTTAGTATTAGCATTCCAATCTGGAACGCCATTCCGTCCAGAAACAGAACCTACGTTGCCATTTTGGAGAAGAAAAATAACATCAAAAGAGACATTCGCAATACTTTGTGCCTTAGGGTCATAGTAATACAGGAACAGTATGGTATACCTTTTCAGCAGAATGGGCCAAGGAATTAAGCAGTACAGGCCATAAAAAATCTGAGAAGGTGAATGAGGCGAACTGTTTGTTTCTGCAGAAAAACAACATAGTGTAGCGTGTCAAGCAAAATGTGAAAAGAGTACAAGTACATAACAGAAGGAATGAATAGTTTGCTATTTCCTGAAAGAAGTAGAAGTGAAAACACGAGATTTTCGCTGGAGCAAAATCTAAGAAGAATGAATTCAGATATTGACAACCGCAAGCTAAGGAAATATTCTCGTTACACCAAAGAAAAGAGCTATAGTAATTACACATACCCATTTGCATGTTCTGGCAGCTCTCATCAGTTTGATCAGTGATGATAAAATGAGGATATAATAGGCTCAAAGACGACTTTAATATCTGGCAACCTTAAAGATGCAAAATTGAATGCTTCCCTGAATCCACTTCACTTCAGGTTGGCTGCAAAAGAGAAACCATTTATCAAGATTCAAGAAACAGGCAAACAAAAATATCAAACCTCAACAATCAGTTTGGCAGCAAGATGCAGTTTTCTTGGCAAGAGAAAGAAGGCTTTAATCTTTTAATGTTTCAGGAGCAGGTAATATATTCTACGATAAAAATCTATTATGTTCCTTGTGAATCAAGCAAATCAGGCCCTAGCTCAACCAAGCTCGGTCCACAAGAATTCACTGACAAAACAAAGCTCAAAACTCACTTATCTTTATAGAAAAGCCTCCATGATATATAACGAAACAATTCCTTATTTAACACTATCTTAAATTTCGTTTCTTTATTCGACACTGAAAAACTTTGTCTTCCCTATCTAAGAATGAGTCCAAATTTTATGCCCTTCATGACACTTCCGTCCATTTTAAGCCTAAACGACACCTGAAAAGACCCTTTTGCCCCTCATGTGGTATCTGTGTGGGGCAGGAGCGCGCACACACACACACGTGCAGCACACCACACGCAGCGGCAGTAGCACACATGCAGCAGCACATACACACACGCACGCAGCACACCGAGCAACACACACGCAGCCGCACAAACGCACGCAGCAGCACACACACACGCGCAGCATCAGTAGCACACATATGCACGCGCACACAAACATACCACATGAGGGGCAAAAGGGTCTTTTCATGTGTCATTTATGCTTAAAATGGACAGAAGTGTCATAAAAGGCATAAAATTTAGACTCGTTGTTAGATAGGGAAGAAATCATTTGTCGATGTCAAATAGGGCATAAAATTTAAACACGATATTAAATAAGGAATTCTCTGATACCCGTGAGGGGCAAAAGGGTCTTTTCAGGTGTAATTTATGCTTAAAATAGACAGAAGTGTCATAAAAGGCATAAAATTTAGACTCGTTGTTAGATAGGGAAGAAATCATTTGTCGATGTCAAACAGGGCATAAAATTTAAACACAATGTTAAATAAGGAATTCTCTCAAGCTTAGTATGACTTTGTACTGAAGTTAGTACAAAGTTGAGACACTTATTTTGGGACGGAGGGAGTATATAAACCAAAATCCTCTTAATGGTCTTGTGTGTGGTTAGTGTCTTGGTGCATAGGTTATATCTCCCAATGGAAGAACTCAAATAAGCATAAGAAAGATGGTAAACATTATTAAGTGAAATATAATTGGTATTGAGTTGGTTCTACAAAATTTCTTGTGGTTGAAAGTAAGGACTTCACTTAAATGCTCTTGGCTATTAGAGCATGGTTAGGTCAAATTTAAGTATCTATCTGCTTTATTTGTCCTTTGGGCTCAAGTGCATCCCCTTTATGCATTTTTTTCTATAACACGTACTATAAAATAACATGTATTTCAGTACACAACACTCTCAAAGTTCCACAATATGTTCTCTAGACAATAGCCAACTTGCATTGATGGAATCACCAGTGCATTTATTAAGAGGTTATGCACACCTCTATGAGGAGTCGATGTTCTAAAAGACAGTTGCATAGCCCTTCGCCAAACCCAAGGTCCCACTCCGCCACCTAAGGAGAGATGTACTGATAGTTACCAAGACCGTGGGTCGAACAGGTCAAAGAAAAAGGTTGAGTAGCTAGATAAGTGATCATGATCCAAGTAAAGCCAGGCCAAACGACCCTAACTACCTGGCCACAAAACCAATTGCTAGTAAGAATGCAATATCAATAATATATTCCCTCTGTTTCACTATCTCTAGCCATGGCCCTAACATTATTTGCTTTAAAGTACTTATCAATCTAGGGAATGAAGAGTGTAGTTATTGTAATGTTTCCACTCTACCTTTTCTGTACTAATTTTGAAAATGTCAAGTAGGTGTAGCATATCATTAAGTAAGGGTATGGCTATTTATCTCTCTTGTTCTCTCGCCTAGTTATTGTGCAAGTCTTTTTCCCAGCATCATGGCAAGAACATTGAACAAGGGTCGGCCGCTAGACTTGCAAACTTGTGGAAAGATAATAGTGAAATGGGGCATTGTACAATGTCATACCATGTACCTAGTCTCAACTATGCGAAAATAACGGGGTAATGCATCAGGTTGTGATGAAAATTCACCCAAACTATTAATGAATCCACTAAACTGCACAAGCCGACGCTTCATGATCCTGCAAGCTCACAAGGAAACGCAAGAACAACGAAAGAGGATCGACGGCTAAAAATAATTTGTCAAGCCTCATAGAGGTAGGGCCCAATCTGGACCACCTGTGTCTTCGACAACTCTTCCTTTAAGGTCCTTGAAAGCAATTCTCAATCAAACCAAATGGCCATACTAGCATTTATGCCCTAGAGGAACTCCTATGTGCACCAGAACATACTCCAATTAACAACAAGATCAACAACAGCATTAAGTTCAACCTGTAGGTTATTTATCCGATCGACACCGATTTCCACATACACGCACAACTACTTACAGCCGAAGTTACAATTTGGAATCACTTGGCTACAAGGCTACAAGCTCAGGTGGAAAACGGCTTTGTTTAGCTGGCTCAGGCCTTGGACGGCCTTGGACTTATCTTGCTTCATACTATTGTTGCCTTGCAGCTGAGGATATGACATTGAATGTTAACACTCGAGGTGTTAGGATTGGGCAATTTGAACAATCAACTTGATTTCATAGGCGCATATCAATATGGTTGATCTAACACGCAAGTCCATAAGAAGCCATTGTTGTGTTTTTCCTGTCCACCTACTAGTTGTTTCTCCGATAGCACAAATCGCTACCGATCACACGCACAACTGTTAGGGTTGGGATATTTGGGCAATCGACTTGATCTCATAGGCAAATATCAATCTGGTTCATCTAACATGCGAGTTCATGAGCCATTGTCATGTTCTTCCTATCCACCTACTAGTAGTAGTTCTTGATGAGGGTGAAGATATGTTCGGTGTATTTGTCTTCATGCACTTAATGAAGGTGAAGATGCAGTGATGCCCTTAGCCCCTAGTTATGTCGCCTTTCCCCTTAGTATTTGTTGACGTGCAGATACAACCAAAGACGAGTAAAGCAGCCGCTATGCTCATGGATACCTCTCTCATGAACTACTCTCTTCCTACTACCTTTTCATTCTTCTACATTTTTGGCTCCTCCGAGCCCTAAGCCATGGTTCCAATGCTCATCAGACAACAATTGATCGTCACGCTACTCGGATCATTTCATCACCTAACAACACTGACAAAGATGCATACAACGCCCTACCAATTTGTGCCACCGGACTCTTCTTCCTTGTATAGCTTAATACCCTCTTCCTCTCTCTCTCTATACCTTGCATCTCAACTCGTCCATTCATTGTGCAACCCAATAGCATCCTAACAATGATCTAGATTGCCAAAGGCCATTGATCCAAGAGGTGAAACATGGAACATGAGTATAAATATTCCACACTCATGGTATTTTAGTATATTGTGATAATGGTCCATGCTATGCGGAGAAGGGTTTTTACCAGTCGGTAGAGCAGATAAAAGTACACTTTGTCTATCATTCTAGTAGTTAGGACATTGCATGGCACTTCAACCCCCCCCCCCTTTTTGCCATTACCACACACATCTCTTGTGCACTTTTGCACCCCCCCCCCCTCTCCTTGTTTTTTTGGCACACATCTCCTGTGCTTTTTTGTTCCACAACAAATTGTTGCTCCTATCTCCCCCAATCAAGCACAACAAGTTATGTAGATATTGCATCTTGCAAGATGATTACTTGCCAAACAAAATGAACAACGATGACACTATACTTTAAGCAAGATGAATACTTCAAACAGATTCAACAACACTATTTAAGTACCAGTCCATAGATTAACCACACATGCAGCAAGGTTTCTACATTGGTTGCACTAGATGTCCTCTCAGCTAACAGGCATACATTAAATTAAAACTCCACCATAAAGTACTACTGCATAGTCTGACTAAGCCTGTAAACCAGCCAGGGTTATGCAACTCAATACCTACTGCAGTTCAGGCCTAGCAACATTGGACTGCAGATTAATCACATCGGAAAGGTGTTTGCTGAAAGCCCATATCTATGGTGATGGAGCTCAGCATTTAGAAGTCTGGATCTCATCTTGTACCATGCCTATCAACATATGCCTGACATGAAATAAATAGACTGGAATCAAACATAGGAAAGTTAACGGCTATGTGCATCATTGAATTGCATATTCAAGTTTTTTACCTTCACAAGCTTTTCAATCTTTGTTCCAGACATGGTTATATAATCAGTTATCAATTCTTTAGTAGCTGGTACTTGATGCAGGTCAACTGTAGCAAGAACTTTGTCAACAGATTTTTTTACTATCAGTTTATGAGCATCTTTACTCAGTTTGCCTTCCTTCCAAATAGGTTTCAGCAACTCCTTCACATGTTCTGCCAAATGAATACGGAAATAATCCCTTGTTTTCTCGTCAATTGCTCCATCTTTGGTTCTTTCAAAAGCTTTCACCAAAGTATCACCAACCAGACTAAAGCGTTCCTTACCAGGTGCAACCAAGCCTGCAAACTCATTTGACCCTTTTGCCGACATATTCCTTGCCAACTTATCATAAATCAATGATTTGTTGATATCTCCATCTATAACACCATTCCCAGCAGTGTGCTGACTTGAAATGCTGCAGGATATGTTGGAGGACTTGAGAATATTGCCACTCTCAACTTTGGGAGGGTCCATACTGTCAGCAAGTGGGTCATATGGACTATTTGAAGGTGATGTACTGTTGGGAAACTCAACAAGAGGTACAAAAGGCACTGAAGTTACCCAAGGGTCATCCTTGATTGGGGAAAGGTGCTCAGGCTGACATGAACTGCTTGCACGTAACCCAGGCCTAGATGTACCACAGCCCTTGTCAAAATATACATCTTTATGGAGACCAAATTTCTCGATACCAGGTGTTAACTGATGAAGGGGCGGCATTCCTAGCTGAGTAATTCCTCGAGAAGGTTGGCTACCCAAGGAATGAACAGAGCTATTGTGGCCTGGACTTCTGAACCCTGTTATACTGTTTGAGCTGTATGAGGCAAAGCTTGAACTAGGTTCTTTCTGATGTTTGTGAGGAAGATTTTCTGTTGGTCCACCATAAGCAGATCGCTTCTCACCATACTGGGGATAGTCAAATGAAACAGATGAGTAAAATGGTCGATGCCAATAATCAGAGACATGAGAATCACTTAGGCTGCTTGCTTTGGCCACATTCAGATCCGGCAACAGCTTTTCTCCATCTAAATGCAATCTACTTAATGTTCCCCTGCCATCCAAGTAGCTATCAGAGGGCAAACTAATATGGTGTCCCATGAGACTAGGTTTGTGGTTTTTCCCTTGAACTGAGATCTGCACCAGCTCATTTACAGGAGGGGTAGGCTTTGTAGTCCAGAAATTATCAGTTCTGCAAGACCTCTCCTCTGAAATATTTAGGTTGGGCGAGTTATGAGCCAGCCCCCTATGATCTTCGCCATAATTATGAATGAGGGTCCTATATCGCCCATAGTTGTGCAGATCATTCAAGTTGGATACACATTGTGCTTCAAATCCTTCTTCAGAGCCTGAGCACGGGTGGAGCAATCAAAAGTACTTAGATTTATAGAGCAATCAAAAGTTTGTGGCTGCAAGATATTCTTTAAAGATTATCCTATAAAAATCTCATACCTCTATGTTTCCCATAACCAACTGATGTGAGTGAACCAGCATTTTCTTCTTGACTCCACAGGTTACCAAAACCAGAACCCTCTCTTCCATGAGGAGAAGTGCAATTCTTTCCTTTCTTGCACTGGCCTTGAGCATTAAAGGTACCCGTAGGGGTTCTGGTTTTGCTCCCCAGATCTCCACCAGGAGATGAGCTACTAAATCTAGGTTGTGAATGTGTTGAGTGAATTAGTGAATCAAATGACTGTTTAAGAAGTGTAAGATAAAAGAACATTATGTCTTACATCAAACACCACCGCAAAGATAGAAATATTGTTCAAAGGTTCAAAATTCCTAGTGCACACAGAAGTAGCAATAATAATAGATGTACCTCCAAGCATTAGTATCTGGCATATCCGGACGTAGAAGATTGCCACTACCAGCTTTCTTCAGATATTTGACATTGTCATGAGGCAGGAGTGTTGGCTCCTTTTCAGCAGTAGTCACTCCAATAAAACCTAAAAAATGTATGGTTATAATGAGATCCAAGTTTCAACATATACAACCAATTCATCTTAGTGATCTTCATACAAAATTCATACCTATATTCAACTTATTCGCACTAGCCATTCTATATTCCACCAATCAATTAAAACGCTTAATCTCAAAGAAACTGTTAACAGGCTCCAAATAGCAGAAACCCGATACTTGTACAATGTAGCCGACATACACCTAAAGGACTTTTTTTAGTCCAGCAGGCTGCTAACTTATACCATTACAATACATCAATCACTGACGAGAATCATTCCATGCAAGATTTCCTAGGAGTAAGAAATAAATTTGATTTAAGATCCCTATGACTGACTCCAGAACCAACTACTGTTGACTGAAGTTCAGGATTTCAATGTTTATTTTCCAGTTTGACTGAACCCTGGAGGCTGAAAAGCTTCTATTGATTTAAGCAAACAACAAATGGACATAGAAGAATGGTACGATCATGGGATACGGGATATAATGGTCCCAAATAAAAAAGGCCGCATAGAGTGTTAGCTTTACCATGGCAAAACCAATGATAAGTAAATAGGGTTGGAATCAGAGGATATAATAGGAGCAAACAAATCAGTTAGTGATAGCTTATAGCATGATACGGGCCAAATTTGGTACATACATGTGTTATGGATGTATTGGGCAATGGGCAATGACAGCAAGAGTAGCAACTTGGACAAGCTTCTGCTGGAATTTGTGGAGCCCAATTCAGCCAAGAATAATGGTACACAAGGAGTCCAAGTGAAAGTATAAGTAATTATTATAAGACTAGAAGGGAGAGAATTAGGAAAGATTCCAGGAAATTATAAGAAGTCCGACCGTAATAGAAAGGTCTGCGGGGACCAAGGTCCTTCTTCCTTCTCTACTCCAATATTCACAACAATACGCTTAATACAATTCTCATGACTGAAAACAAGCCTTCCCTGCTACGAATGAGAAGGCCATTGGACTTGTCCATTTCATCCTTATATTTGTGAACCACAAGGTTGTGAGGGATGAGCTAATCAAATGTAAACCAAGATAATTCTTAAGATGGACCTATGACTATGAGTCGTCACATGCCATGAAAACCTGTTGCATATCAGTATGCAAGCCTGCGAAACCGCATAATCTTGTCATGAGCAATAGACTGAAAAACAATTGACCCTCTCCCTAACATCAGCACAGCAGTAATCACAAGATAAGCATAAGCAGGCACTTCACCATATATGCCAGTCGGTTGACTTGATGGTCAACCAAATATTCATACGTTCCTTCGACAAAATTAGCAACATCAGGGTTTGCCTCAACATTTACTGTGCTAGGCCGTTGATTGACTAAAGCGATAAAAACGGGTTTGTTTTTAGTAAAAACCAAAAACAAGGAATCTGAACCATTAATCATTCATGAAAGGCAGAATTTTATAACTAATTGTTTACGCTTGCGTCACGCAACTTCACAACCAACTGCCCTAGATAGCTATATCCACGTGGTGGCGTAATCTATTAGGATATACAGAAACGGCAAAAAAGTGCCTCAAACAACACGACAAGCTGCTCCACTGATCTACTACATTAACATTGTGTCGAGCTACGATCTAGTTGCTGCTATACTGCACGAGCTGCTTCACCTGCTTAAATACACGCGTCGAGCTCCTTGTCGTATAGCAACTAGTCGTACCAATGACGTCACAAGCATAGACCGATACAAGTCATCAAGTCAACCATAGTCAGCAACAGAACTTCATAATAACCCATCTACCTAAAATAGCATAGCAATGCCAGCAACATAAACAAGCGCGAACGGCTACCGTTGAAAAAAAGGCGCGAAAGGCTCAGTTATGCAATTCAAGCATTCCAAGGCAAACCCTAGAAAACTACATGCATAATTTCTCGCCTTCTACCAGATCTCCAACACCCCCTGATGCCAGATCAACTACCCAGCACCTCTCCTACACAAGCAAAACAACTTAGCGAGTATCAATCACATAGAAGATGTGCATTTTCCCCACCGGATCTTGCTATCCGCGCCTCGCCTGCACAGATCTAACGTTTCAAAGCAATCACGCACCGAAACTAGGAGCACAGGAAGTACATTAACCGGTAGAGCATGCGATTAAAGGGCGATCGAGGGGCGATACCATGAGAAGCGCCGGCGTTCGCGTAGCCCCAGGCCCTCTTCAGCCCGGCCCGCTCCGCTGCCTCCTCCGGCGGGTTCATGATCTCCATCTCCACCTCCCTAATCTCGTCCTTCGCCGACAGCCCGCCGACGGGGCCGGCGGCGGTCGCCATCGGGGGGCGACTGCGGTGCTGCGCTGCGCTGCGGCGGCGACGAGGGTTTGGTGGAGGGGGGAGGGAGGGATGGAGGGAGCGGCGGCGGCGAGGTGCGCGTGAGGGGGTTGGGGGGGATTTGGGGGCAAAACCTCGGTCGCTTCAGTTTCTTTCTCCCCTCTCCTATCTCTGCTGCCCTCGCATCGCGTTTGGGTCGCCACGGCGACGGGGTGGCCGGCTATAAAGGGCCGTGCGTCCCGGTGCCGGCCGCGCGCGTGGGTTTGCGTTTCTGCTAATTCGGCGGTCCCGGCGGTATATTTCGGGACGCAAATCCATCAATAAAGGCCTTCATTCATTGCTCCCAACACGAAACATCGTGCAGCTTTCGGCTTCGACACTTGAAACTCGCAAGGTGCCCCGGACATTTGCCATGGGACACTACGTCTTCGGAAAACAGAGGATGAAAACTTGGGATGCTGTTTTTTTTCGGGGTAAAGGGAGATTTCTATTACTCAAGGAGGCAAATCAGCCATAACCAAGTTTACAATGTCACGCATACTCGAGCCCAGCCATACCGCAGTACGGGGGTGCTCCTGCCATACTTTGCAAGAGTGTGGCTAACTTTATTTTGCGGACGACTAATAGAAGTAATAGAGATCTCCCTAGCTTCAGCATCCTTTCATCCTCTTGATCTCCTCAACTAGCACTCAGTGCCTCGAACGGTCCCTTCTCGAAGCATTCAGCATATTCACAGCTTCCACACTATCCATCTCAATGATAATGGGCAAGTCAGACCGGTGTAGGGCCAATTCGAGCCCCTCCCTACATGCAGCCAACTCGGCTTCCAGGGCATTATCACATGTGCGAATTTCCCTACAAGCAGTGAAAATTATGCCTCCTCGGTCTGACCGCAGGACCATGCCTCCCTCCTCTAGTTGCTCTTGTTGTTGGTACATAGCTACCATCAACATTCAGTTTTGTCCAGCCGGCTGGAGGTAACACCCACCCCACTTCGGCCTTCTGTTGTACATGTTGTGGTGGCGCCAAAGCATCAACCTGAACCACCATCTTCCCTTTCTCCATGTTACCTTGGGTCCATTGATGGATGCATAACAAGGAATTGATGTAGCCTTGTAAAAATCTGTGTGATGCTTCCGTTGGGGGGTGGGGACTTGCCATGAGTTATTTCATTCCGCACATACCACACACGCCACATGGTCATGAGGACAATCATACGTGTGTGCGTGACGTCGTCCACCTTGGGTATGGGCCAGTCACACGCCATAGCACGCCACAACTCTTTTGCCAGGGGGCACCTACACATAACTTGGGATGTTGTCTGTTATCTCAGAAAACAGGATGATCTTTCATGGCTTTGTGCGGGTGATTTTAACGGGGTATTATTCCAAGCGGAACGGGCTTTGCGCGGGTGATTTTAATGGGGTATTATTCCAAGCGGAACCGGCTTTGCGCGGGTGATTTTAGTGGGGTATTATTCCAAGCGGAACCGGCTTTGCGCGGGTGATTTTAATGGGGATTATTCCAAGCAGAACGGCAAGGAGGAACCCGTGGGGTTGTGTGAAAATGGAGGGCTCCAGGGATTGCTTGGCCGACGGCGGCTTGGCAGACCTGGGTTTTTTGGGATATCCATTTACGTGGGATGGTAAAAGAGGTGCGGAGGAAAATGTTCAAGTCAGGCTAGACTGATCCACATGTAATGACGACTTTCTGCAAATGGTTCCCGATACATGTGTTGAGCATGTTTTTGGCAGAAGAATCTGAACAAACTGCCATTCTTATTCGTGCTATGATGACACCGGTCACGAGAGATAAAAGCGGGAAGAGGGGATTAAGTTATGAGGAGGCATGGACCCGGCACGAGCTATATGACGCCATGGTTGCTGACGTGTGGCAATCAGCTGACCAGGACCAAGCGGGTCTTGGTGGGATGTGTAGCAAACTGGGTAGGGTCACCAGTGACATGCAAAGGTGGAGCCGAACCGTTTTTGGATCAATCCGACGACAGATAGTGAAGCTTAAGGTGCAGCTGCGTGATGCCAAGGAGAAGTCCTTGCGAACTGGGTATAGACAGGAGGTTAAGGAAATAGAATATCAACTTTTTTTGACACAATGAGCCTCCCTCGTCTATTTTCATTAAAGAAACCACCACACAAGCTACAAAAGTATGTTAACCAAAAATAAAGAAGAAAACATCTAAGCAAGGGCTACCAAACACAAGCGGAGCACAACATGTCCAGACAAAAACACCCAAGCACAACAAGACCAAATAAGCATCCATTACAAAAGCTAAAACGCGATCAACGCCACAAGGAGGCCATCCACGCACCAAACACATGTATACGCAGCCTAATCACCATCATCCAACTCTTACTATTCTCCTCACAGGATTCCAGCCAAGCTTCCCAGAGAACACCTCTCGCAACACCTCCCTGATGCAAGCCACACCCATCTTAGTTGCGTTTCTGTTTGGGGTTTTCTGCAATATACTCCAAGACTTTAGAAAAAATCTTAGTTTATATACAACAAAGGAATGATCATCAGGGTAAATCTTATCAAAACAAGCCCTATTTCTTGTCTTCCGTATGACCCAGCATATAGTAACCCCCCCCCCCCCCAATGAGGACTACCCTCATATACTTCCTAGGGAAAGACTGAATCCAGTCTCCCATTAAATCACTAACCCCGTCAGGGGTTCTTTTTATATCAAAGGCGCACATCACCACCTGCCAGACAAACCTGGCCAAAGCACGTTTGAAGAGCAGGTGATCAGTGTTTTCTTTGCACCCATAGAAATAACACTCTTCATTCCCAGTCCACCCCCTATTGATCAAGTTCTCCTTAGTAAGTATGCTTCTCTTAATAAGCAACCACATGAATGAAGGAAATATGCCCTAGAGGCAATAATAAAGTTATTATTTATTTCCTTATATCATGATAAATGTTTATTATTCATGCTAGAATTGTATTAACCGGAAACATGATACACATTGATCAAAGATGGTTATGTTTCCTAGCCATGGACAAAGAGTTGTCATTTGATTAACGGGATCACGTCATTGGGAGAATGATGTGATTGACTTGACCCATTCCGTTAGCTTAGCACTTGACCGTTTAGTATGTTGCTATTGCTTTCTTCATGACTTATACATGTTCCTATGACTATGAGATTATGCAACTCCGTTATCGGAGGAACACTTTGTGTGCTACCAAATGTCACAACGTAACTGGGTGATTACAAAGGTGCTCTACAGGTGTCTCCAAAGGTACTTGTTGGGTTGGCGTATTTCGAGATTAGGATTTGTCACTCCGATTCTTGGAGAGGTATCTCTGGGCCCACTCGATAATGCACATAACTATAAGCCTTGCAAGCATTGCAACTAATGAGTTAGTTGCGAGATGATGTATTACGGAACGAGCAAAGAGACTTGCCAGTAACGAGATTGAACTAGGTATTGAGATACCGACGATCGAATCTCGGGCAAGTAACATACCGATGACAAAGGGAACAACGTATGTTGTTATGCGGTTTGACCGATAAAGATCTTCATAGAATATGTGGGCCAATATGAGCATCCAGGTTCCGTTATTGGTTATTGACCGGAGACGTGTCTCGGTCATGTCTACATAGTTCTCGAACCCGTAGTGTCCGCACGCTTAAAGTTCGATGACAGTTATGTTATGAGTTTATGTGTTCTGATGTACCGAAGGTAGTTCGGAGTCCCGGATGTGATCACCGACGTGACGAGGAGTCTCGAAATGGTCGAGACATAAAGATCGATATATTTGACGACTATATTTGGACACCGGAATGGTTCCGGGTGAGATCGGGATAATACCGGAGCACCGGGAGGTTATCGGAACCCCCCAGGAGGTATATGGGCCTTAATGGGCTTTAGTGGAAAGGAGGGGAAAGGAGAGCAAGGGAGGGGGCGCCCCCCCCCAAGCCCAATCTGAATTGGGAGGGGGTCGCGCCCCCCCCCTTTCCTTCCTCCCTCCTTCCTCTTCCTTCCCTCTCCCTCTCCAAATAGGAAAAGGAGGAGTCCTACTCCCGGTGGGAGTAGGACTCCCCCCTTGGGCGCGCCTCCTCCCCTTGGCCGGCCCCCTCCTCCACTCCTTTATATACGGAGGAGGGGGGCACCCCATAGACACAACAATTGATCTCTTGGATCTCTTAGCCGTGTGCGGTGCCCCCCTCCACCATAATCCACCTCGATAATATTGTAGCGGTGCTTAGGCGAAGCCCTGCATCGGTAGAACATCATCATCGTCACCACGCCGTCTCGCTGACGGAACTCTCCCTCAAAGCTCGGTTGGATCGGAGTTCGAGGGACGTCATCGAGTTGAACGTGTGCTGAACTCGAAGGTGTCGTGCGTTCGGTACTTGATCGGTCGGATCGTGAAGACGTACGACTACATCAACCGCGTTGTGCTAACGCTTCCGCTTTCGGTCTACGAGGGTACATGGACACACTCTCCCTCTCGTTGCTATGCATCACCATGATCTTGCGTGTGCGTAGGATTTTTTGAAATTACTACGTTCCCCAACAGTGGCATCCGAGCCAGGTTTTATGCGTTGATGTTATATGCACGAGTAGAACACAAGTGAGTTGTGGGCGATACAAGTCATACTACTTACCAGCATGTCACACTTTGGTTCGGTGGTATTATTGGATGAAGCGGCCCGGACCGACATTACGCATACGCTTACGCGAGACTGGTTTTACCGCCGTGCTTTGCACACAGGTGACTAGCGGGTGTCAGTTTCTCCAACTTTAGTTGAACCGAGTGTGGTTACGCCCGGTCCTTGAGAGGTTAAAACAACACTAACTTGACGAACTATCATTGTGGTTTTGATGCGTAGGTAAGAACGGTTCTTGCTCAGCCCGTAGCAGCCACGTAAAACTTGCAACAACAAAGTAGAGGACGTCTAACTTGTTTTTGCATGGCATGTTGTGATGTGATATGGTCAAGGCATGAATTTATTGTATGAGATGATCATGTTTTGTAACCGAGTTATCGGCAACTGGCAGCAACCATATGGTTGTCGCTTTATTGTATGCAATGAAATCGCCCTGTAATTGCTTACTTTATCACTAAGCGGTAGCGATAGTCGTGGAAGCAATAGTTGGCGAGACGACAACGATGCTACGATGGAGATCAAGGTGTCGCGCAGGTGATGATGGTGATCATGACGATGCTTCGGAGATGGAGATCACAAGCACAAGATGATGATGGCCATATCACTTATATTGATTGCATGTGATGTTTATCTTTTATGCATCTTATTTTGCTTTGATTGACGATAGCATTATAAGATGATCTCTCACTAAATTTCAAGATAAAAAGTGTTCTCCCTGAGTATGCACCGTTGCCAAAGTTCGTCGTGCCTAGACACCACGTGATGATCGGGTGTGATAAGCTCTACGTCCATCTACAATGGGTGCAAGCCAGTTTTGCACCTTGAGAATACTCAGGTTAAACTTGACGAGCCTAGCATATGCAGATATGGCCTCGGAACATTGAGACCGAAAGGTCGAGCATGAATCATATAGTAGATATGATCAACATAGTGATGTTCACCATTGGAAACTAGTCCATCTCACGTGATGATCGGTTATGGTTTAGTTGATTTGGATCACGTGATCACTTAGATGATTAGAGGGATGTCTATCTAAGTGGGAGTTCTTAAGTAATATGATTAATTGAACTTAAATTTATCATGAACTTAGTACCTGATATTATTTTGCTTGTCTATGTTGTTGTAGATAGATGGCTCATGTTGTTGTTCCGTTGAATTTTAATGCGTTCCTTGAGAAAGTAAAGTTGAAAGATGATGGTAGCAATTACACGGACTGGGTCCGTAACTTGAGGATTATCCTCATTGCTGCACAGAAGAATTACGTCCTGGAAGCACCGCTAGGTGCCAAACTTCTTCGCAGGAGCAACACGGATGTTATGAAAGTGCAGCGAGCAAAGCCGATGACTACTCGATAGTTCAGTGTGCCATGCTTTACGGCCTAGAACCGGGACTTCAACGACGTTTTGAACATCATGGAGCATATGAGATGTTCCAAGAGTTGAAGTTAATATTTCAAGCAAATGCCTAGATTGAGAGATATGAAGTCTCCAATAAGTTCTACAGCTGCAAGATGGAGGAGAATAGTTCTGTCAGTGAGCATATACTCAGAATGTCTGGGTATAACAATCACTTGATTCAACTGGGAGTTAATCTTCCGGATGATAGCGTCATTGACAGAATTCTTTAATCACTACCACCAAGCTACAAGAGCTTCGTGATGAACTATAACATGCAAGGGATGGATAAGACGATTCCTGAGCTCTTCGCAATGCTAAAGGCTATGGAGGTAGAAATCAAAAAGGAGCATCAAGTGTTGATGGTCAATAAGACCACCAGTTTCAAGAAAAAGGGCAAAGGGAAGAAGAAGGGAACTTCAAGAAGAACAGCAAACAAGTTGCTGCTCAAGAGAAGAAACCCAAGTCTAGACCTAAGCCCGAGATCGAGTGCTTCTCGCAGCGGTAGTCCTTTGGAAGCGGAACTGCCCCAAGTTTTTGGCGGATAAGAAGGATGAGAAGGTGAACAAAGGTATATGTGATATACATGTTATTGATGTGTACCTTACCAGAGCTCGTAGTAGCACCTGGGTATTTGATATTGGTTTTTTTGCTAATATTTGCAACTCGAAACAGGGACTACGAATTAAGCAAACACTGACTAAGGACGAGGTGATGATGCACGTGGGAAATAGTTCCAAAGTCGATGTGATCGCCGTCGGCACGCTACCTCTACATCTACCTTCGGGATTAGTTTTAGACCTAAATAATTGTTATTTGGTGCCAGTGTTGAGCATGAACATTATATCTGGATCTTGTTTGATGCAAGACGGTTATCCATTTAAATCTGAGAATAATGGTTGTTCTATTTATATGAGTAATATCTTTTATGGTCATGCACCCTTGAAGAGTGGTCTATTTTTGATGAATCTCGATAATAGTGATACACATATTCATAATGTTGAAGCCAAAAGATGCAAAGTTGATAGTGATAGTGCAACTTCTTTGTGGCACTGCCATTTGGGTCATATTGGTGTAAAGCGCATGAAGAAACTCCATACTGATGGACTTTTGGAATTACTTGATTATGAATCACTTGGTACTTGCGAACCATGCCTCATGGGCAAGATGACTAAAACGCCGTTCTTCGGAACTATGGAGCGAGCAACTGATTTATTGGAGATCATACATATTGATGTATGTGGTCCAATGAATATTGAGGCTCGCGGCGGGTATCGTTATTTTCTCACCTTCACAGATGATTTAAGCAGATATGGGTATATCTACTTAATGAAACATAAGTCTGAAACATTTGAAAAGTTCAAAGAATTTCAGAGTGAAGTTGAAAATCATTGTAACAAGAAAATAAAGTTTCTACGATCTGATTGTGGAGGAGAATATTTGAGTTACGAGTTTGGTCTACATTTGAAACAATGCGGAATAGTTTCGCAACTCACGCCACCTGGAACACCACAGCACAATGGTGTGTCCGAACGTCGTAATCGTACTTTACTAGATATGGTGCGATCTATGATGTCTCTTACTGATTTACCGCTATCATTTTGGGGTTATGCTTTACAGATGGCCGCATTCACGTTAAATAGGGCACCATTAAAATCGGTTGAAACGACGCCTTATGAACTATGGTTTGGCAAGAAACCAAAGTTGTCGTTTCTTAAAGTTTGGGGTTGCGATGCTTATGTGAAAAAGCTTCAACCTGATAAGATCGAACCCAAATCGGAGAAATGTGTCTTCATAGGATACCCACAAGAAACTGTTGGGTACACCTTCTATCACAGATCCGAAGGCAAGACATTCGTTGCCAAGAATGGATCCTTTCTAGAGAAGGGGTTTCTCTCGAAAGAAGTGAGTGGGAGGAAAGTAGAACTTGATGATGTAACAGTACCTGCTCCATTATTGGAAGGTAGTTCATCGCAGAAACCGGTTCTTGTGATGTCTACACCAATTAGTGAGGAAGTTAATGATAATGATCATGAAACTTCAGGTCAAGTTGTTATTGAACCTCATAGGTCAACCAGAGTAAGATCCGCACCAGAGTGGTACGGTAATCCTGTTCTGGAGGTTATGTTACTAGACCATGACGAACCTACGAACTATGAAGAAGCGATGGTGAGCCCAGATTCCGCAAAATGGCTTGAGGCCATGAAATCTGAGATGGGATCCATGTATGAGAACAAAGTATGGACTTTGGTTGATTTGCCCGATGATCGGCAAGCCATTGAGAATAAATGGATCTTCAAGAAGAAGACTGACGACGATGGTAATGTTATCGTCTATAAAGCTCGACTTGTTGCAAAAGGTTTTGACAAGTTCAAGGGATTGACTACGATGAGACCTTCTCACCCGTAGCGATGCTTAAGTCTGTCCGAATCATGTTAGCAATTGCCGCATTTTATGATTATGAAATTTGGCAAATGGATGTCAAAACTGCATTCCTGAATGGGTTTCTAGAAGAAGAGTTGTATATAATGCAACCAGAATGTTTTGTCGATCCAAAGGGAGCTAACAAAGTGTGCAAGCTCCAGCGATCCATTTATGGACTGGTGCAAGCCTCTCAGAGTTGGAATAAACGTTTTGATAGTGTGATCAAAGCATATGGTTTTATACAGACTTTTGGAGAAGCATGTATTTACAAGAAAGTGAGTGGGAGCTCTGTAGCATTTCTGATATTATATGTGGATGACATATTGTTGATTGGAAATGATATAGAATTTCTAGATAACATAAAGGGATATTTGAATAAGAGTTTTTCAATGAAGGACCTCGGTGAAGCTGCTTATATATTGGGCATCAAGATCTATAGAGATAGATCAAGACGCTTAATTGGACTTTCACAAAGCACATACCTTGACAAAGTTTTGAAGAAGTTCAAAATGGATCAAGCAAAGAAAGGGTTCTTGCACGTGTTTACAAGGTGTGAAGTTGAGTAAGACTCAATGCCCGACCACTGCAGAAGACAGAGAGAAAATGAAAGATGTTCCCTATGCTTCAGCCATATGCTCTATCATGTATGCAATGTTGTGTACCAGACCTGATGTGTGCCTTGCTATTAGTTTAGCAGGGAGGTACCAAAGTAATCCAGGAGTGGATCACTGGACATAGGTCAAGAACATCCTGAAATACCTGAAAAGGACTAAGGATATGTTTCTCGTTTATGGAGGTGACAAAGAGCTCGTCGTAAGTGGTTATGTTGGGGAACGTAGTAATTTCAAAAAAAAATCCTACGCACACGCAAGATCATGGTGATGCATAGCAACGAGAAGGGGAGTGTATCTTCATACCCTTGAAGATCGCTAAGCGGAAGCGTTTATCAACGCGGTTGATGTAGTCGTACGTCTTCACGATCCGACCGATCCAAGTACCGAACGCATACGGCACCTCCGAGTTCTCGCACACGTTCAACTCGATGACGCCCTCGCCTTCTCGATCCAAAGCAAGACGGTAAGTAGTAGATGAGTTCCGGTAGCACGACGGCGTGGTGACGGTGTTGGTGAAGAACAATCTCCGCAGGGCTTCGCCTAAGCACTACGGAAATTATGACGGATGATAAACTAGAGGGGACGGGGTTGCTGGCACACGGCTTGGTGTTTCTTGATATGTCTTTGGTGCTAGCCCTGCCCCTCTATTTATATGTTGAGCCTTGGGGTCGAAACTTGGAGTAAAAGCCTCCACAAAGTCGGTTTCACCCGAAAGGCAAGAGTCCTTCTCGGACTCCAGGGCGAACGCTGTGGTTCCGGCGTCTCGAATCCGCAAAAACTTCCTTTTGCGCTTTCCAAAACCTTGTGGGCTTTCCCTTTGGCCCAAATAACGTGTTCTCGTACCCAAACATTTCGAAACATCCGGAACCCCTTAGGTGAATTCGGAACCCTTCCGGAGATCAAACACTATTATCACATATATCAAACTTTATCTCCGGACCATTCCGGAGTTCCTCGTCATGTCCATGATCTCATCCGGACTCGAACAACATTCGGTTACCAACATACATAACTCATATAATACTATATCGTCAACGAAACATTAAGCGTTGCCGGACCCTACGGGTTCGAGAACTATGTAGACATGACCGAGACACGTTTCCGTCAATAACCAATAGCGGGACCTGGATGCCCATATTGGCTCCCACATATTCTACGAAGATCTTTATCGGTCAAACCGCATAACAACATACATTGTTCCCTTTGTCATCGGTATGTTACTTGCCCGAGATTCAATCGTCGGTATCCAATACCTAGTTCAATCTCGTTACCGGCAAGTCTCTTTACTCGTTATGTAATGCATCATTCCATAACTAACTCATTAGCTACATTGCTTGCAAGGCTTGTAGTGATGTGCATTACCGAGAGGGCCCAGAGATACCTCTCCGACAATCGGGGTGACAAATCCTAATCTCGAAATACGCCAAATCAACATGTACCTTCGGAGACACCTGTAGAGCTCCTTTATAATCACCCAGTTACGTTGTGACATTTGGTAGCACACAAAGTGTTCCTCCGGTAAATGGGAATTGCATAATCTCATAGTCATAGGAACATGTATAAGTCATGAAGAAAGCAATAGCAACATACTAAACGATCAAGTGCTAAGCTAACGGAATGGGTCGAGTCAATCACATCATTCTCCTAATGATGTGATCCCGTTAATCAAATGACAACTCATGTCCATGGCTAGGAAACTTAACCATCTTTGATTCACGAGCTAGTCAAGTAGAGGCATACTAGTGACACTATGTTTGTCTATGTATTCACACATGTATTATGTTTCCGGTTAATACAATTCTAGCATGAATAATAAACATTTATCATGAAATAAGGAAATAAATAATAACTTTATTA
The DNA here is from genome assembly GCA_021605145.1 of Aegilops bicornis. NCBI lineage: Eukaryota > Viridiplantae > Streptophyta > Magnoliopsida > Poales > Poaceae > Aegilops > Aegilops bicornis. The sequence goes on from CM038669.1 coordinate 576,911,341, forward strand.
TTGCCTCTAGGGCATATTTCCTTGAGTCTCCCACTTGCACTAGAGTCAATAATCTAGTTCACATCGCCATGTGATTTAACACCAATATTCATATCTGTATATGATTAACACCCATAGTTCACATCGTCATGTGACCAACACCCAAAGGGTTTACTAGAGTCAATAATCTAGTTCACATCACTATGTGATTAACACCCAAAAGAGTACTAAGGTGTGATCATGTTTTGATCGTGAGAGAGGCTTAGTCAACGGGTCTGTCATATTTAGAGCCGTATGTATTTTGCTCTATGTCTACAATGTTTTGCACGGAGCTACTCTAGCTAATTGCTCCCACTTTCAATATGTATCCAGATTGAGACTTAGAGTCATCTGGATCGGTGTAAAAGCTTGCACCGATGTAACTCTTTACGATGAGCTCTTTTATCACCTCCATAATCGAGAAATATTTCCTTAGTCCTCACTAAGGATATTCTTGACCAATGTCTAGTGATCTACTCCTAGATCACTATTGTACTCCCTTGCCAAATTCAGAGCAAGGTATACAATAGGTCTGGTACATTGCATAGCATACTTTATAGAACCTATGATCGAGGCATGGGGAATGACTTTCATTCTCTTTTCTATTTTCCGCCGTGGTCGGGATTTGAGTCTTACTCGGTTTCACACCTCTCGCAACACAAAAGAACTCTTTCTTTGACTGTTCCATTTTGAACTACTTCAAAATCTTGACAAGGTATGTACTTATTGAAAAACTAATCAAGCGTCTTGATCTATCTCAATAGATTTTGATGCTCAATATGTATGTAGCTTTACTGAGGTCTTTCATTTAAAGAACTCCTTTCAAATACTCCTTTATGCTTTCCAGAAAAATTCTACATCATTTCTGATCAACTCACATATATTTATCAGAAAGGCGGTAGTGCTCCCACTCACTTTATTGTAAATACAGGCTTCACCGCAAGTCTCAGTATAAAACTATATGCTTTGATCAACTTATCAAAGCGTATATTCCAACTCGAGATGCTTGCACCTCCATAGATGGATCATTGGAGCTTGCACATTTTGTTAGCATCTTTAGGATTGACAAAACCTTATGGTTGTATCATATACAACTCTTCTTTAATAAATCCATTAAGGAATGTAGTTTTGACATCCATTTGCCAAATTTCATAAAATGTGGCAATTGCTAACATGATTCGGACAGACTTTTAAGCATCGATACGAGTGAGAAAATCTCATTGTTTTCAACACCTTGAACTTTGTCAAAAACCTTTTTCGACAAGTCTAGCTTTGTAGATAGTAACACTACTATCGGCGTCCGTCTTCCTCTTGAAGATCCATTTATTTTCTATGGCTTGCCGATCATCGGCAAGTCCACCAAAGTCCACACTTTGTTCTCATACATGGATCCCATCTCAGATTTCATGGCCTCAAACCATTCTGCGAATCTGGGCTCATCATCGCTTCCTCATAGTTCGTAGGTTCATCATGGTCTAGTAACATGATTTCCGAATAGGATTACCGTACCACTCACAGTGCGGATCTTAATCTGGAAGATCTACAAAGTTCGGTAGTAACTTGATGCGAAGCTTCATGATCATTATCATTAGCTTCCTCACTAATTGGTGTAGGAATCACTAGAACTGATTTCTATGATGAACTACTTTCCAATTCGGGAGAAGGTACAAATTACCTTATCAAGCTCTACTTTCCTCCCACTCACTTCTTTCGAGAGAAACTCCTTCTCTAGAAAGGATCCATTCTTAGCAACGAATGTTTTGCCTTCGGATCTGTGATAGAAGGTGTACCCAACAGTTTCCTTTGGGTATTCTATGAAGACACACTTCTCTGATTTGGTTTTGAGCTTATCAGGATGAAACTTTTTCACATAAGCATCGCAACCCCGAACTTTAAGAAACGACAACTTGGGTTTCTTGCCAAACCACAGTTCATAAGGTGTCATCTCAACGGATTTAGATGGTGCCCTATTTAACGTGAATGCATTTGTCTCTAATGCATAACCCCAAAAGCGATATTGGTAAATCGGTAAGAGACATCATTGTTCACACCATATCAAATAAAGTGTTGATTCTGACGTTCGGACACACCATAACGTTGTGGTGTTCCGGTGGCGTGAGCTGTGAAACTATTCCACATTGTTTTAATTGAAGACCAAACTCGTAACTCAAATATTCATCTCCACGATCAGATCGCAGAAACTTTATTTTCTTGTTATGATGATTTTCCACTTCACTTTGAAATTCTTTGAACCTTTCAACTATTTCAGACTTATGTTTCATCAAGTAGATATACCCATATCTGCTCAAATCATCTATGAAGGTTAGAAAATAACGATACCCGCCACGAGCCTTAATACTCATTGGTGCGCATACATCAAGATGTATTATTTCCAACAAGTTTGTTGCTCGTTCCATTGTTCCGAAGAACGGAGTTTTAGTCATCTTGCCCAAAAGGCACGGTTCGCAAGAATCAAATGATTCATAACCAAGTGATTCCGAAAATCCATCTTTATGGAGTTTCTTCATGCACTTTACACCGATATGACCCAAACGGCGATTACCACAAATAAGTTGCACTATCATTATTAACTTTGCATCTTTTGGCATCAATATTATGAATATGTGTATCACTACGATCGAGATCCAATAAACTATTTTCATTGGGTGTATGACCATTGAAGGTTTTATTCATGTAAACAGAACAACAATTATTCTCTGACTTTAAATGAATAACCATATTGCAATAAAACTTGATCAAATCATATTCATGCTCAACGCAAACGCCAAATAACATTTATTTAGGTTTAACACTAATCCCGAAAGTATAGGGAGTGTGCGATGATGATCATATCAATCTTGGAACTACTTCCAACACTCATCGTCACTTCCCCTTCAACTAGTCTCTATTTTATTCTGTAACTCCTGTTTTGAGTTACTAATCTTAGCAACCGAACAAGTATCAAATACTCAGGGGCTACTATAAACACTAGTAAGGCACACATCAATAACCTGTATATCAAATATACCCTTGTTCACTTTGCCATCCTTCTTATCCACCAAATATTCAGGGCATTTTTGCTTCCAGTGACCATTTCCTTTGCAGTGTAAGCACTTTCGGTTTAGTGCTTTGGTCCAGCTTTGGTCTTCTTCACGGGAGTGACAACTTGTTTGCCATTCTACTTGAAGTTTCCCTTTTTTTCCTTTGCCCTTTTCTTGAAACTAGTGGTCTTGTCAATCATCAACACTTGATGCTCTTTCTTGATTTCTACCTTCATCGATTTCAACATCACGAAGAGCTCGGGAATCGTTTCGTCATCCCTTGCATACTATAGTTCATCACGAAGTTCTAGTAACTTAGTGATGGTGACTAGAGAATTCTGTCAATCACTATCTTATCCGGAAGATTAACTCCACTTGATTCAAGCGATTGAAGTACCAGACAATGCGAGCACATGCTCACTAGTTGAGCGATTCTCCTCCATCTTTTAGCTATAGAACTTGTTGGAGATTTCCTATCTCTCAACTCGGGTATTTGCTTAAATATTAACTTCAATTCCTGGAACATCTCATATGGTCCATGACGTTTCAAAACGTCTTTGAAGTCCCGATTCTAAGTCGTTAAGCATGGTGCACTAAACTATCAAGTAGTCATCATATTGAGCTAGCCAAACATTCATAACGTGCGCATACGCTTCCGCAATAGGTACATCACCTAGCGGTGCATCAAGGACATAATTCTTCTCTACAGCAATGAGGATAAACCTCAGATCAGGGTCCGATCCGCATCATTGCTACTAACATCTTTCAACACAATTTTCTCTAGGAACATATCAAAATAAACATTTGAAAGCAACAACGCGAGCTATTGATCTACAACATAATTTGCAAAATACTACCAGGACTAAGTTCATGATAAATTTAAGTTCAATTAATCATATTACTTAAGAGCTCCCACTTAGACAGACATCTCTCTAGTCATCTAAGTGATCACATGATCCAAATAACCTAAACCATGTCCGATCATCACGTGAGATGGAGTAGTTTTCAATGGTGAACATCACTATGTTGATCATATCTACTATACGATTCACGCTCGACTTTTCGGTCTCCGTGTTCCGAGGCCATATATGTATATGCTAGGCTCGTCAAGTTTAACTCGAGTATTCAGCGTGTGCAATTGTTTTGCACCGTTGTATTTGAACGTAGAGCCTATCACACCCGATCATCTCAAAGACGAAGAACTTTCATAGCGGTGCATACTCGTGGAGAACACTTCTTGATAATTAGTGAGAGATCATCTTAAAATGCTACCGTCAAACAAAGCAAGATAAGATGCATAAAGGATAAACATCACATGCAATCAATATAAGTGATATGATATGGCCATCATCATCTTGTGCTTGTGATCTCCATCTCCGAAGCACCGTTGTGATCACCATCGTCACCGGCGCGACACCTTGATCTCCATCATAGCATCGTTGTCGTTACGCCATCTATTGCTTCTACAACTATCGCTACCGCTTAGTGATAAAGTAAAGCAATTACAGGGCGCTTGCATTTCATACAATAAAGTGACAACCATATGGCTCCTGCCAGTTGCCGATAACTTCGGTTACAAAACATGATCATCTCATACAAAAATGTAGCATCACGTCTTGACCATATCACATCACAACATGCCCTGCAAAAACAAGTTAGACGTCCTCTACTTTGTTGTTGCAAATTTTACGTGGCTACTACGGGCTGAGCAAGAACCGTTCTTACCTACGCATCAAAACCACAACGATAGTTTGTCAAGTTAGTGTTGTTTTAACCTTCGCAAGGACCGGGCGCAGCCACACTCGGTTCAACTAAAGTTGGAGAAAGCAGACACCCGCCACCACACGTATTGCAAATCACGTCGATAGAACCACTCTCGCGTAAGCGTCTGGCGTAATGTCGGTCCGGGCCGCTTCATCCAACAATACCGCCCGAACAAAAGTATGACATGCTTTGGTAAGCACTATGACTTGTATCGCCCACAACTCACTTGTGTTCTACTCGTGCATATAACATCTACGCATAAAACCTGGCTCGGATGCCACTGTTGGGGAACGTAGTAATTTCAAAAAAATTCCTACGCACACGCAAGATCATGGTGATGCATAGCAACGAGAAGGGGAATGTATCTTCATACCCTTGAAGATCGCTAAGCGGAAGCGTTTATCAACGCGGTTGATGTAGTAAATCGTCTTCACGATCCGACCGATCCAAGTACCGAGCATACGGCACCTCCGAGTTACGCACATGTTCAGCTCGATGGCGTCCTCGCCTTCTCGATCCAAAGCAAGGCGGGCAAAGTAGTAGATGAGTTCCGGCAGCACGACGGCGTGGTGACGGTGTTGGTGAAGAACAATCTCCGCAGGGCTTCGCCTAAGCACTACGGAAATTATGACGGAGGATAAACTAGAGGGGACGGGGTTGCCGGCACACGGCTTGGTGTTTCTTGATATGTCTTTGGTGCTAGCCCTGCCCCTCTATTTATATGTTGAGCCTTGGGGTCGAAACTTAGAGTAAAAGCCTCCACAAAGTCGGTTTCACCCGAAAGGCAAGAGTCCTTCTCGGACTCCAGGGCCAGACGCCAGGGTTCCCGGCGTCTGGACTCCGCAAAACTTCCTTTTGCGCTTTCCAAAAACCTTATGGGCTTTCCCCTTTGGCCCAAATAACGTGTTCTCGTACCCAAACATTTCAGGAAACATCCGGAACCCCTTCCGGTGAATTCTGGAACCCTTCCGGAGATCAAACACTATTATCCCATATATCAAACTTTATCTAGGACCATTCGGAGTTCCTCATCATGTCCATGATCTCATCCGGGACTCCGAACAACATTCAGTTACCAACATACATAACTCATATAATACTATATCGTCAACGAAACATTAAGCGCGCGGACCCTACGGGTTCGAGAACTATGTAGACATGGCCGAGACACATTTCCGGTTAATAACCAATAGCGGGACCTGGATGCCCATATTGGCTCCCACATATTCTACGAAGATCTTTATCGGTCAAACCGCATAACAACATACGTTGTTCCCTTTGTCATCGGTATGTTACTTGCCGAGATTCGATCATCGGTATCCAATACCTAGTTCAATCTCATTATCGGCAAGTCTCTTTACTCGTTATGTAATGCATCATTACGTAACTAACTCATTAGCTACATTGCTTGCAAGGCTTGTAGTGATGTGCATTACCGAGAGGGCCCAAAGATACCTCTCCAGAGCAATCGGAGTGACAAATCCTAATCTTGAAATACGCCAACTCAACATGTACCTTCGGAGACACCTGTAGAGCTCCTTTATAATCACCCAATTACGTTGTGACGTTTGGTAGCACACAAAGTGTTCCTCCGGTAAACGGGAGTTGCATAATCTCATAGTCATAGGAACATGTATAAGTCATGAAGAAAGCAATAGCAACATACTAACCGATCAAGTGCTAAGCTAACGGAATGGGTCGAGTCAATCACATCATTCTCCTAATGATGTGATCCCGTTAATCAAATGACAACTCATGTCCATGGCTAGGAAACTTAACCATCTTTGATTCACGAGCTAGTCAAGTAGAGGCATACTAGTGACACTATGTTTGTCTATGTATTCACACATGTATTATGTTTCCGGTTAATACAATTCTAGCATGAATAATAAACATTTATCATGAAATAAGGAAATAAATAATAACTTTATTATTGCCTCTAGGGCATATTTCCTTCAGGTTACGTCGATGCAAGCTTTGACACTGATCCGGACGATTCTAAATCGCAAATCTGATACGTGTTTATATTAAACGGTGGGGCTGTAAGTTGGTGCAGTTCTAAACAAAGCGTCGTAGCGGGATCTACATGTGAAGCGGAGAACATAGCTACTTCGGAAGCAGCAAATGAAGGAGTCTGGATGAAGGAGTTCAAATCCGATCTAGGTGTCATACCTAGTGCATCGGGCCCAATGAAAATCTTTTGTGACAATACTGGTGCAATTGCTTTGGCAAAGGAATCCAGATTTCACAAGAGAACCAAGCACATCAAGAGACGCTTCAACTCTATCAGGGATCAAGTCCAGGTGGGAGACATAGATATTTTCAAAATACATACGGATCTGAATGTTGCAGACTCGTTGACTAAGCCTCTTCCACGAGCAAAACATGATCAGCACCAAGGCTCCATGTGTATTAGAATCATTACTGTGTAATCTAGATTATTGACTCTAGTGCAAGTGGGAGACTGAAGGAAATATGCCCTAGAGGCAATATTAAAGTTATTATTTATTTCCTTATATCATGATAAATGTTTATTATTCATGCTATAATTGTATTAACCGGAAACATGATACATGTGTGAATACATAGACAAACAGAGTGTCACTAGTATGCCTCTACTTGACTAGCTCGTTGATCAAAGATGGTTATGTTTCCTAGCCATGGACAAGAGTTGTCATTTGATTAACGGGATCACATCATTGGGAGAATGATGTGATTGACTTGACCCATTCCGTTAGCTTAGCACTTGATTGTTTAGTATGTTGTTATTGCTTTCTTCATGACTTATACATGTTCCTATGACTATGAGATTATGCAACTCCCGTTACCGGAGGAACACTTTGTGTGCTACCAAACATCACAACGTAACTGGGTGATTATAAAGGTGCTCTACAGGTGTCTCCAAAGGTACTTGTTGGGTTGGCGTATTTCGAGATTAGGATTTGTCACCCCGATTGTCGGAGAGGTATCTCTGGGCCCACTCGGTAATGCACATAACTATAAGCCTTGCAAGCATTACAACTAATGAGTTAGTTGCAAGATGATGTATTACGGAACGAGTAAAGAGACTTGCCGATAACGAGATTGAACTAGGTATTGAGATACCGATGATCGAATCTCGGGCAAGTAACATACCGATGACAAAGGGAACAATATATGTTGTTATGCGGTTTGACCGATAAAGATGTTCGTAGAATATGTGGGCCAATATGAGCATCCAGGTTCCACTATTGGTTATTGACCGGAGACGTGTCTCGGTCATGTCTACATAGTTCTCGAACCCGTAGGGTCCGCACGCTTAAAGTTCGATGACGGTTATGTTATGAGTTTATGTGTTTTGATGTACCGAAGGTAGTTCGGAGTCCCGGATGTGATCACGGACGTGGCGAGGAGTCTCGAAATGGTCGAGACATAAAGATCAATATATTTGACGACTATATTTGGACATCGGAATGGTTCCGGGTGAGATCGGGATAATACCGGAGCACCGAGAGGTTACCGGAACCCCCCGGGAGGTATATGGGCCTTAATGGGCTTTAGTGGAAAGGATGGGAAAGGAGAGCAAGGGAGGGGGCGCCCCCCAAGCCCAATCTGAATTGGGAGGGGGGCCGGCCCCCCTTTCCTTCCTCCCTCCTTCCTCTTCCTTCCCTCTCCCTCTCCAAATAGGAAAATGAGGAGTCCTCCTCCCCTTGGCCGGCCCCCTCCTCCATTCCTTTATATACGGAGGAGGGGGGCACCCCATAGACACAAAAATTGATCTCTTGGAACTCTTAGGCGTGTGCGGTGCCCCCTCCACCATAATCCACCTCGATAATATCGTAGCGGTGCTTAGGCGAAGCCCTGCGTCGGTAGAACATCATCATTGTCACCACACCGTCGTGCTGACAGAACTCTCCCTCAAAGGTCGGCTGGATCAGAGTTCGAGGGACGTCATCGAGTTGAACGTGTGCTGAACTCGGAGGTGTCGTGCGTTCGGTACTTAATCGGTCGGATCATGAAGACATACGACTACATCAACCGCGTTGTGCTAACGCTTCCGCTTTCGGTCTACGAGGGTACGTGGACACACTCTCCCCTCTCGTTGCTATGCATCACCATGATCTTGCGTGTGCTTAGGAATTTTTTTGAAATTACTACGTTCCCCAACAATGAAGACTCTAATTTTGAGGGGAACTTTCAGTTTCCAAAGTCCCTCTAAAAGCCACGAGGCCATAAGATTTGAGAAACATATATAGTCCTTTCATCACAAACCTATTCTTACTGTTCAACAACCATAACATCTTGTCTTTCTCATAACTCAATTCCACTTCATCCATTAGCTTTGTCTGTTCCTCCCATTGTCTCAAATATTCACCATGCAATGTCCTTCTAAAAGTGAAACTGGCCCAGCCAAAACTTTTGGCATTTTTCACAGTAATCATCTTATCAAAGGAAATGTTGTATAACCTCGGGAACAACTCTACCAGCTTTTTATCCCCAGGCCACACATCTTCCCAAAATAGAGTTTTGGCACCATCTCCAACTACCCTCCTGGTCAGGCTAAGAAACAGCTCTCTAACCTCATCAAACCTTGCCAAAAATGAGAGCAACCATCTCTCACAGAAGCCAAAGTACTCTCAGATAGGTATTTATATTTGCAGCATTTCCTGCCATAGCCCTTCAGGATTCTCAAGTTTCCACAACCACTTCACTAAAAGGCATTTATTCATGACCTCAAGATCCAGAATGCCCAAACCCCCATAGCTTATAGGCACACAGACGGTCTGCCAGTTAACTAGGTGGTATCTTTTCTTCTCTGGTGTTTCCTGCCACACCATCCTGGCTCTGCTAGCATCCATGTTCTTCAACACCCCCTTTAATTTGGTGCTTCCAAAAAGGAGAGCATGTACAGTGGGATGCTACTAAGACAAGAATTCACCAAAGTGATCCTATCTCCAATTAACAACAAGTTCCCTATCCAGCCAGCCATCCTTTTCTCAATTTTCCTCTCGGCTGGGTCCCACTATGTATTACTCAATATTATGGCATCCACAGGGAGCCCCAAGTAAAACAAAGGAAGAGGCCCTTCTTTACATGTGAAGATCTCCATGTAGGCCTATTTTTTCCTCTACACTCCCAAAACTTCACTCTTGTGAAAATTTATCTTCAACCTAGACAAGTGTTCAAAAACACACAACACAAATTTCAAATTTCTAGCTTTCTCTAGATCATCCACAAGCAGAAATATAGTATCATCTACATACTGCAAAACAGCCAGTCCATCCTTAACCAAGTGTGGCATAAGCCCAGATATCAGTCCTGCTCCTGAGCTCTCTTAACTAGGATTGTCAGACCTTCATCAATGATATTAAACAGTAAAGGTGACAGTGGGTCTCCCTGCCTCACCCCTTTGTGTGTTGAGAAATATGGTCCAATGTGGTCATTGACTTTGACTGCAACTCTGCCTCCTCTCACCAACTTCATCACCCAGTCACACCAAACATCACCAAAGCCTTTAGCTTGCATCATTTGGTACAGAAAGGGCCACTTGACCTTGTCATAAGCTTTCTCAAAATCAATTTTGAGAAGCACACCACTCATTTTCTTAGTTTTCATCTCATGTGGTGTCTCATGCAAGAGAACCACACCATCCATGATGAACCTCTCCTTAATAAATGCAGTTTGGGTTTGATGTCTACTAAGCAACTTCTATTCTTGTAGACTCTGTTGGGCCTCCAAGCGCAGAGTTTTGTAGGACAGCAGCAAATTTCCCTTGAGTGGATGACCTAAAGTTTATCAATCTGTGTGAGGTGTAGGATGAATATGGTCTCTCTCAACCGACCCTGCAATCAAATACAAGAAATCTCTTGTGTCCCCAACACACCCAGTACAATGGTAAATTGTATAGGTGCACTAGTTCGGCGAAGAGATGGTGATACAAGTATATAATGGATAGTAGATATAGGTTTTTGTAATCTGAACAAATAAAAACAACAAGGTAGCAAGTAACAAAAGTGAGTAAAAACAATGTTGTAATGCTTGAAAACAAGGCCTAGGGTTCGTACGTATACTTTCACTAGTGTAATCTCTCAACAGTGCTAACATAACTGAATCATATAACCGTCCCTCAACATGCGACAAAGAATCACTCCAAAGTTCTTATCAATAGCGGAGAACATAAGATGAAATTGTTGTAGGTAGCAAACCACATCAAAGTTATCCTTTCCGATCAATCTACTGAGCCATCCCTATAAGTGTCACAAACAGCCCTATAGTTGGTACTAAAATAACACCATATGATACACATCAATCAACTCTAATGTCACCTAGATACTCCAATGTCACCACAAGTATCCGTGAGTTAATTATTCCATATGCATCAAACAATTTCATATTCATAATATCCAATCCAACAGAAAGAACTATAAAGACTACACCAAAGTTTCTGATAACCCACAAGTATAGGGGATCGCAACAGTTTTCGAGGGTAGAGTATTCAACCCAAATTTATAGATTCAACACAAGGGGAGCCAAAGAATATTTGAAGGTATTAGCAGCTGAGTTGTCAATTCAACCACACCTGGAGATTAATTATCTGTAGCAAAGTGATCAGTAGCACAATAGTTTGATAGTTTTGATAGTAGTGACAATGACAGAACGGTAATAAAGAATAAAGGATAGCAGTAATTTGTAGCAAGTGTAACAGTGATGATAGCAATAGTAACGCAGCAAGATCAATATAAATAAATTCATAGGCATTGGATCGGTGACTTGCTGGATGATATTCATCATGTGAGAGTTATATCCTAGGGCGATACGGCACTAGCTCCAGTTCATCGATATAATGTACGCATGTATTCCGTAAATAGTCATACATGCTTTATTAAAAGAACTTGCATGACATCTTTTGTCCTACCCTCCCGTGTGGCGGGGTCCATATAGGAAACTAAGGGATGTTAAGGCCTCCTTTTAATAGAGAACCGAACAAAGCATGAACACATAGTGAATACATGAACTCCTCAAACTACGGTCATCACCGGGAGTGGGCCCGGTTATTGTCACTCGGGGTTGCCGGATCATAACACGTAGTATGTGACTATAACTTGCAAGATCAGATCTAAAACATGGATATAATAATTAATTCATAAACGGTTCAGATCTGAGTTCATGGCACCCGGGCCCAAAGTGACAAGCATTAAGCATAGCAAAGTCATAACAACATCATTCTAAGAACATAGTGGATACTAGGGATCAAGCCCTAACAAAACTAACTCGATTACATGATGAATCTCATCCAACTCCTCACCGACCAGTGAGCCTACGAAGGAATTACTCACTCCCGGTGGGCAGCATCATGGAATTGGCGATGGAGATTGGTTGCTGATGATGAAGAACGAAGATTCCCCTCTCCGGAGCCCCAAACGGACTCCAGATCTGCCCTCCCGAGGAAGAACAGGGCTTGGCGGTGGCTCTGTCTCGTGAAATGTGATAATTCTTTCTCCCTGATTTTTTTCTGGAATAATGTGAATTTATAGTATCAGGGGGTCAATAGCGGGGCCACCAGGTGGGTACAACCTACCTAGGTGCGCCAGGAGAGGGGGGCGCGCCCTGGTGGGTTGTGCCCACCCAGGGGCCCCTCCTCGGTGTTGTTGGCTCCAAAAATCTTATTTTATTCCATAAAATATCCTCGTAAAGTTTCACTTTATTTTGAGAACTTTTATTTCCGCACAAAAACAACACCATGGTAGTTCTGCTGAAAACAGCGTCAGTCCAGGGTTAGTTTCATTCAAATCATGCAAATTAGAGTCCAAAACAAGAGGAAAATCATGAGAAAAAGTAGATACGTTGGAGAAGTATCAACTCCCCCAAGCTTAAACCTTTGCTTGTCCTCAAGCAATTCAGTTGATAAACTGAAAGTGAGAAAGAAAAACTTTTACGAACTCTTTTGCTCTTGTTTGCATAAATAAGCTTAAACATCACACAGGTTTTCAGCCAGCATTATAACTAACCATGTCAACAATAACATTTAAAGATTATAATGATTCATATCATTGACATAATCAGCTAGCGAGCGATAATAAGAGATCTCAAACAGCAACATGTTGTCAAAACAACCAAGATATAATATGGCAATAGTGGTATCTCGCTAGCCCTTTCTGAGACCGCAAAACATAAAATGCAGAGCACCTCCAAAGTTCAAGCAGCGACTAAACATTGTAATTCATGGTAGAAAAGATCCAGTCATGATGCACCCAACATTAGCTATACACAATGCATAAATCATGACAGCTGTGCTCTACTCAGTTTCTGGCGCTTGTTTATAGAAGGTGGTGACACAACATAAAAGTAAATAGAAAGTCCCTTCGCAGAGGGAAGCAGTGATTTGCAGAGGTGCCAGAGCTCAATTTTTAAAACAGAGATAAATGATATTTTGGGTCATGCACCCTTCTCATTCACTTCACGACCATCAGCTATCAACATCTTCCGTGCTAAGCATGCTAGTGGCGGTTCCCAAGCGGAAAGTAAAGGTTTTGACTCCATTGGGAGTTTTTGTTTGATTATTCAAGAAATGAACTCTTTTCATGTTTGCAGTTTGGGATTGGGAATCCCTATTACCGCCCATTTCCTCGTGCGATGGCGAGTGAATAAACACTCGACCTGAGGATAACCCGCTTAGCACGGAAGATATCGACCACCTCCTATCGTTCCATGAAAGATCCAAGCACACAAAAGAGGATCATTTTTAGAAGTTTTTAGAGGTGGCACATGCAAATTTACTTAGGACGACAGGGTAATACTGTATATAGGTAGGTATGGTGGACTCATCTGGAATAACTTTGGGTTCAAGGTTTTTGATCTACAAGTAGAGTTCCCACTTAGTACAGGCGAAGGCTAGCAATTAAGATTGAGAAGCGGCCAGCTAGAGAGCAACAATGATCATAACCAGGCATTATGCAAAGTAACATTGGACACTAGCATGAGTAGGATATGAACACCATGAATATAAATATTATAGAGGCTATGTTGGTTTTGATTCAATTACATGCATGAACATGTACCAAGTCAAGCCACTCGAACATTCAGAGGAAGATACCATATCATCATACTACATCACAATCATTTTAACGCTATCACTACAAAAAGAAGACACATCCGTGACATTTTGGGCCGAACGAATTTTTTTTCTGTCATACTTATGACACTTCTATGACGATAATTGTGACAAAACCCGGTATCATCATAGATGTGGTGGGGTCCTACTTCTATGACAAAAAATCATGACAGAAAATGGGCTTTTCGTCCTCGGCGGGCCGGAGACGCAGGTGCATGACATTATTTGGGCCATCCATGACGGAGAAAACCGTGGTAGAAGCGAGGGCGAGGAAAATATCGGGGTGTTCCCGGTTAGGGTGGGTGGTCGGGGCTGAGCGATGCGCGTTTCTCTCATACACGCACGTGCGTGGGTGCGAGGCGTTGGGCTCTAACTGAACCCGAGCGAGGCGTTGGGCTCTAACTGAACCCGAGCGATTGCACCTACGCGTTACTGAACCCGAGCGATCAATCGATGGCTGTTAACTGAACCCGATCGAGCGATTCCTTCGCTACTGCTGCTAACTGAAGCAGATCGATGCTGCCTCTGGATGAACACTGGGAGTTGCTGGGGGGGTTTGGATGAACAGTTCCCGGTGGGGGTGGATGAACAGGACCCCTTGGTGTTGCCTCTGGATGAACAGGACCCCGATCGATCGAGCCGGTTGGGGTTGGATGAACAGGACCCCGATCGATCGAGCCGGTTGGGGTTGGATGAACAGGACCCCGTGGAGGGCTGGATGAACAGGACCACCTCGTGGAGGGCAGGATGAGCGATGAAGCGGTGGAGGGCCGGATGAATAGTAGCCTGTGGAGGGGTGGTTGAACAGAGCCCGTGGAGAGGGCTGGTTGAGCGATGGCGGTGGAGTAGCGCGTGGTGGAGGCTGGATGAACAGGAGCCCGTGGATGAACAATCACAGGTGGAGGCTGGAGGAGGTCGACGGTGGATGAACAGTAGCCCGTGGAGGCTGGAGGGGGTCGACGGTGGAGATGAACAGTATCTCGTGGAGTCCCGTTTTGCGGTACTCCACACCCCTCCCGTTGAATAGGACCCCTGTTTCGACCATAGCGCTCCAACCCAAGTCCGTTTCCTCCGTTTTGTGGTACGCCACACCCCTCCCGATCAACAAGACCCCCATTTCGACCGTAGGAGGTCCATTTCCTCCGTTTTGCGGTATGCCAGACCCCTCCCGATGATCAGGATCCCGTTTCGAACGTGGCCGGTCGAACACAAGGCCATTTCCTCCATTCTGCGGTACGCCAGGCTTCGTTTCCATCGACCGTTCTGTCCAAGCCCTCCCGATGAACATGACGACGCATTCCGTTCCGACCCAGCCAGTTGGCTTCCCATGAACAAAACGACGACGCTGTTTCTCCGTTCCGGCCCAGCCATGTACATGAGCCCTGGCCGTGACGTCTGTATGATGGCGTTCGAGACCCCGCCCGTATACGTGACGCGGGCCATATTTACTTTCTTGCACCCTGGCGGCAGACGACGTGTACATGCTACGTGTGCGCCTCTACTACGACATGTGTGCGCCTCTACATCGACCAATATGCATGTACGTTCGCGACCAGAATGACAACTCCACGACGCTCGACCAGGTGGGTCCCGGTATCGAGCACTTCCTTGCGTGCGAAGATGTAGCTGGTGGGTCCCAGCGGTGGGGCGAATCGTTTTTTTGCCGGCGCACTTCCTTGCGTGCGAAGATGTAGCTAGTGGGTCCCAGCAATGTGGGGAAATGTTTTTTGCGAAATCTGATGGCCTGTCCGTGGTCCCCGTTGTCGAGTTGAGGAATAATTATTTTCTTGGCGTAATAAGGAGGCCTTGTCGTCCATTTTAAGGCCATGCTTTTATATCGATATTTATCGCATTATGGGCTGTTATTTCACATTATGTCACAATACTTATGGATATTCTCTTTATTTTACAAGGTTTACATGAAGAGGGAGAATGCGGTTTGAAGTTATGGGCTGGAAAAGGAGCAAATATTGGAGACCTATTTTGCGCAACTCCAAAAGTCCTGAAACTCCACGGAATATCTTAAAATAAATAAAGAAAAATCGTCGCCAAAGATGAAGGTCAGGGGGCCCACACCCTGCTCACGAGGTGGGGCGCGCCCCTAGGCGCGCCCCCTACCTCGTGGGCCCCCAGTGGCTCTCCGATGCCCATCTTCTCCTATATGAAGTCTTTCGTCAAGAAAAAATAAGAAGCAACCTTCGGACGATACTTCGCCGCCATTTAGGCGGAACCTTGGCGGAACCAATCTAGGGCTCGGCATAGCCGCGCCGGGGACACTTCCCTCCGGGAGGGGGAAATCATCACCATCGTCATCACCAACACTCCTCTCATCGGGGGAGGGCAATTTCCATCAACATCTTCACCAGCACCATCTCCTCTCAAAACCCTAGTTCATCTCTTGTATCCAATTCTTGTCTCCAAGTCCGGGATTGGTGCTAGTAGGTTGCTAGTAGTGTTGATTACTCCTTGTAGTTGATACTAATTGGTTTATTTGGTGGAAGATCATATGTTCAGATCCTTTATGCATATTATTACCCTCTGATTATGAACATGAATATGCTTTATGAGTAGTTACGTTTGTTCCCGAGGACAAGGGAGAAGTCTTGCTATTAGTAGTCATGTGAATTTGGTATTCGTTCGATATTTTGATGAGATGTATGTTGTCTAGCCTCTAGTGGTGTTATGTGAACGTCGACTACATAACACTTCACCATTATTTGGGCCTAGAGGAAGGCATTGGGAAGTAATAAGTAGATGATGGGTTGCTAGAGTGACAAAAGCTTAAACCCTAGTTTATGCGTTGCTTCGTAAGGGGCTTATTTGGATCCATATGTTTCATGCTATGGTTAGGTTTACCTTAATACTTTTGTTGTAGTTGCGGATGCTTGCAATAGAGGTTAATCATAAGTGGTATGCTTGTTCAAGTAAGAACAACAGCCAAGCACCGGTCCACCCACATATCAAATTATCAAAGTACGAAACGAATCATATGAACGTGATGAAAACTAGCTCGACGATATTCCCATGTGTCCTCGGAGCGCTTTTCCTATTATAAGAGTTTGTCCAGGCTTGTCCTTTGCTACAAAAAGGATTGGGCCACCTTGCTGCACTTTATTTACTCTTGTTACTTGTTGCTCATTACAATTTATCTTATCACAAAACTATCTGTTACCACTTATTTCAGTACTTGCAGAGAATACCTTGCTGAGAACCGCTTATCATTTCCTTCTCCTCCTCGTTGGGTTCGACACTCTTACTTATCAAAAGGACTACGATAGATCCCCTATACTTGTGGGATATCAAGACTCTTTTCTGGCGCCGTTGCCGGGGAGTGTAGCGCCTTTGGTAGGTGGAATTTGGTAAGGAAAATTTTATATAGTGTGCTGAAATTTACTGTCACTTGTTACTATGGAAAGTAATTCTCTGAGGGGCTTGTTCGGTGTATCTTCACCCCGTCAAGAGAGCAACAAGAGTTGCTCCTCAACCTACTGAACCTATTGAAAATGGAACTCCTTTTGAATTTCCAATGGTATGATGGAAAAACTGCTAATGATCCTTTTACGGAGATGGAACAAAGCATCTGATGAGCACTTAATATATGTGGATAAAGTTTGTGGATTATTTAAGCTTGCAGGTATACCCGATGACGTTGCTAAGAAGAAGGTCTTCCCTTTATCTTTGAAGGGAGACGCATTGACATGGTATAGGCTATGTGATAATACGGGATCATGGAACTATAAAAGATTGAAATTGGAATTTCATCAAAAGTATTACCCTATGCATCTTGTTCACCGTGATCGCTATTATATATATAATTTTGGCCTCATGAAGGAGAAAGCATCGCTCAAGCTTGGGGAGGCTTAAATCAATGTTATATTCATGCCCCAATCATGAGCTCCCAAGAGAAATAATTATTCAAAGTTTTTATGCTCGGCTTTCGATAACAATCGCACCATGCTCGATACTTCTTGTCTTTGGCTCTTTTATGATGAAGACTATTGAATTCAGATGGAATTTATTGGATAGAATTAAACATAACTCTGAAGATTGGGACCTCGGCGAAGGTAAGGAGTCAGGTATGATACCTAAGTTTGATTGTGTTAAATCTTTCATGGATACAGATATTTTCCGTAAGTTTAGCACTAAATATGGACTTGACTCTGAGATAGTAGCTTATTTCTGTGAATCTTTTGCTACTTATGTTGATCTCCCCAAGGAGAAGTGGTTTAAATATCATCCTCCCATAGAAGTAAAAGTAGCTGAACCTATTAAAGTTGAAGAAAAGACTGTTACTTATAATGATCCTATCGTTCCCACTTCTTATGTTGAGAAACCACCTTTCCCTGTTAGAATAAAGGATCATGCTAAAGTCTGTGGTTCATAAAAGCAATGTTAGAACTTATACACCTCCTGAGCAAATCAAAGTAGAACCTAATATTGCTATTGTTAAAGATCTCTTGTCTGATAATATTGATGGGCATGTTATTCAGTTCAATGGTGAAACTGCTAGAATTGCTAAACCTTGTGCTAAAGATAAACATAGACCTGTGGTAGGCGTGCCTGTTATTTCTGTTAAAATAGGAGATCATTGTTATCATGGATTATGTGATATGGTTGCTAGTGCTAGTGTTATACGTTATGATTTATATAAATAAATTAAGCATGAAATTGCACCTGCTGAGTTAGAAGATATTGATGTTACAATTAAACTTGACAATAGATATACTATATCTGCAATGGGAATTGTTAGAGATGTTGAAGTCTTGTGTGGGAAAACTAAATATCCTGCTCATTTTCTTGTTCTCAGTTCTCCACAAGATAGCTTTTGTCCCATTATATTTGGTAGACCCTTCTTGAACATTGTTAATGCTAAGATAGACTGCAAAAAGAATGTTGTTACTATTGGCTTGGATGATATGGTTCATGAGTTTAATTTCTCTAAATTTAGTAAACAACATCGTGGGGAAGAATTTCCTAGTAAAGATGAAATTATTGGTCTTGCTTCTATAGCCGTACCTCCTAGTGATCCTTTAGAACACTATTTGCTAGACCATGAAAATGATATGTTCATGAATGAAAGAAGGGAAATAGATGAAGTATTCTTTAAACAGGAACCTATTACGCAACACAATTTGCTGTTGAAATCCTAGGGATCCTCCTCCACCCAAGGGTGATCCCGTGTTTGAGCTTAAACCGTTGCCTGATAATCTTAAATATGCTTATCTTGATGAGAAGAAAATATATCCTGTTATTATTAGCACTAACCTTTCAGAGCATGAAGAAGAAAGATTATTGAAAACTCTGAAGAAGCATTGTGCCGCTATTGGATATACTCTTGATTATCTTAAGGGCATTAGTCCCACTCTATGTCAACATAAAATAAATTTGGAAGCGGATGTCAAACCAGTTCGTGATCCTCAACGACGTTTGAATCCTAAAATGAAAGAAGTGGTAAGAAAAGAAATACTCAAGCTTACGGAGGCAGGTATAATTTATCCCGTTCTCGATAGTCAATTGGGTAAGTCATGTCCATTGTGTCCCTAAGAAGGGAGGTATTACTGTTGTCCCTAATGATAAAGATGAATTGATCCCGCAAAGAATTATCACAGGTTATAGGATGGTAATTGATTTTCGCAAATTAAATCAAGCTACTAAGAAAGATCATTACCCCTTACCTTTTATTGATCAAATGCTAGAAAGATTATGCAAACATACACATTATTGCTTTCTAGATGGTTATTCTGGTTTCTCTCAAATACTTGTGTCGGCTAAAGATCAATCAAAGACTACTTTTACTTGCCCTTTTGGTACTTTTGCTTATAGACGTATGCCTTTTGGTTTATGTAATGCACCTGCTACTTTTCAAAGATGCATGATGGCTATATTCTCTGATTTTTGTGAAAAAAAATTGTGAGGTTTTCATGGACGATTTTTCCGTCTATGGTTCCTCTTTTGATGATTGCTTGAGCAATCTTGATCGAGTTTCTTGAGAGATGTGAAGAAACTAATCTTGTCTTGAATTGGGAAAAGTGCCACTTTATGGTTAATGAAGGTATTGTCTTGGGGCACAAAGTCTCTGAAAGAGGTATTGAAGTTGATAAAGCCAAGGTTGATGCTATTGAGAAGATCCATGTCCCAAGGACATCAAAGGTCTAAGAAGTTTCCTTGGTCACGCCGGATTTTATAGGAGGTTCATTAAGGACTTCTCAAAATTTCTCGGCCTCGACTAATTTATTACAAAAGATGTACCATTTGTCTTTGATGATGATTGTGTAGAAGCATTTGAAATACTTAAGAAAGCATTAGTCTCTACTTTTGTTGTTCGACCACCGATTGGAATTTACCCTTTGGAATTATGTGTGATGCTAGTGATTATCTTTGTTGGTGCTGTTCTAGGGCAAAGAGTTGATAAGAAATTAAATGTTATCCATTATGCTAGTAAGACTCTAGACAATGCTCAAAGAAATTATGCTACTACCGAAAAGGAACTTTTAGCAGTTGTATTCGCTTGTCATAAATTCAGACCCTATATTGTTGAGTCTAAAGTAACTATTCACACTGATCATGCTGCTATTCAATATCTTATGGAAAAGAAAGATGCTAAACCTAGACTTATTAGATGGGTTCTCTTGCTGCAAGAATTTGATTTGCATATTGTTGATAGAAAAGGAGCTGAGAACGTCGTTGCAGATAACTTATCTAGGTTAGAGAATGTTCTTGATGACCCACTACCTATTAATGATAGCTTTCCTGATGAACAATTAAATGTCATAAGCACTTCTCGTAGCACTCCATGGTATGCTGATTATGCTAATTATATTGTTGCTAAATTTATACCACCTAGCTTCACATACCAACAAAAGAAAAAGTTTTTCTATGATTTGCGACATTACTTTTGGGATGACCCACATCTTTATAAAGAAGGAGTAGATGGTGTTATTAGACGTTGTGTACCTGAGCATGAACAGGAACAGATTCTACGCAAGTGCCACTCCAAGGCTTATGGAGGACACCATGCTGGAGATAGAACTGCACATAAGGTATTGCAATCCGGTTTTTATTGGCCCACTCTCTTCAAAGATGCCCGTAAGTTTGTTTTGTCTTGCGACGAATGTCAAAGTATTGGTAATATTAGTAGACGTCAAGAAATGCCTATGAATTATTCACTTGTTATTGAACCATTTGATGTTTGGGGCTTTGATTATATGGGACCTTTTCCTGCCTCTAATGGATATACACATATTTTGATTGCTGTTGATTACGTTACTAAGTGGGTAGAAACTATTCCAACTAGTAGTGCTGATCATAACACTTCTATTAAAATGCTTAAGGAAGTTATTTTTCCAAGGTTTGGAGTCCCTAGATATTTAATGACTGATGGTGGTTCACATTTTATTCGTGGTGCTTTCCATAAAATGCTTGCTAAATATGATGTTAATCATAGAATTGCATCTCCTTATCACCCACAGTCTAGTGGTCAAGTAGAATTGAGTAATAGAGAGCTCAAATTAATTCTGCAAAAGACTGTTAATAGGTATAGGAAGAATTGGTCCAAGAAACTTGATGATGCATTATGGGCCTATAGAACTGCATATAAGAATCCTATGGGTATGTCTCCGTGTAAAATGGTTTATGGAAAAGCATGTCACTTACCTCTCGAACTAGAACATAAGGCATATTGGGCTATTAAAGAACTCAACTATGACTTCAAACTTGCCGGTGAGAAGAGGTTATTTGATATTAGCTCACTTGATGAATGGAGAACCCAAGCTTATGAAAATGCCAAGTTGTTTAAAGAAAAAGTTAAAAGATTGCATGACAAAAGGATACAAAAGCGTGAGTTTAATGTAGGTGATTATGTATTGATATACAACTCTCGTTTAGGATTTTTTGCAGGAAAACTTCTCTCTAAATGGGAAGGTCCCTACGTTATCAAGGAGGTCTATCATTCCGGTGCCATAAAAATCAACAACTTCGAAGGCACAAATCCGAAGGTGGTAAACGGTCAAAGGATCAAACATTATATCTCAGGTAATCCCATAAATGTTGAAACCAATATTATTGAAACCGTAACCCCGGAGGAATACATAAGGGACACTTTCTGCACCGTTTGCATCTCAAAAAGGAATAGGTATGTGGTACGGTAAGTAAACCGACTCCAAAACAATTTTTAAGGCAATATTTATCTGTTTTGGAATATTTAGAAAAATAGAAAAATAAGTAGTAGTCTGGGAAAGACACGAGGGCCCAACGAGGGTGGTGGGCGCGCCCTACCCCCCTGGGCGCGCCCCCCTACCTCGTGAGCACCCCGTGTGCCCTCCGGACTCCGTTTTCTTGCACGATACGTATTTTGGTCGGTAAAAGTTCATTATATATTCTCCCGAAGGTTTTGACTCTCGTATCACGCAAATCTCCTCTGTTTTTGTTTTGAGCTCTTGCTGCTGCAGATTAGAGCAAGATGTCTTCTCAAGAGTCAGTCGGGGAGAGCCGGGTATCTAATCCGGCACTAGAACCAAGGGCAAACAAATGACTGCACCACTTTGGGCTAGCAACGAGGCAGAGATGGAGGCCGAGTTGATGAGGGTAGATGCCATGGAGGATCAAGAAGTCACCTCTCGCCTCGAGCTGGGTTCATGATGGGGAACCAGAGCTCAGCTATTCCAAACTCGGTTATCCCTTCCAATGTTAGATTTCTTTCTTATGAAAATATGAAGAGGAGTGTCACTTGTTCTCCCGCAGCTATGCAATACCCTTGGGTGCAAGGGGCTTTAGCCGTTACAGGGAAGCTTCGTAAGGAAATAATGGACCTCAAGCAGCAAGTCAATAAGCCCGAGGAGGAGAACCTTATCCTGAGAGGAATCATTGCCAAGAATATCACACCAACAACAAAGAAGGAGACATAATCACATGGGTATGGGCACTCCCCTTGGCAACTGCCAAGCTTGGGGGAGGTGCCTGCATCGTATCACCATCACAACTCATATCTTTACCGTTTTCTTAGTTCGATCCTTTTAGTAGTATCTTGATCTAGTAGAATAAAGTTTATGGCATGATCTAGTTTTGAGTTTCGCTTTATGATCTCTCTATGTAATCGAGTCCGTGAGCTATATATATAATAAAGTTAGTTGAGTCAAGGGCTTGATTATTTTGCCATGATCTTGGGTGAATAAAAGAAAAGAAAGAAGAAAAAGAATAAAAAGAAACAAAGAGTTCATATTGATCTTATTGAGAGTAATGACTTCACATAGAAAGAGTATGATGATTAAAAGTTGTTGGGAGTTGGCAGACATAGCTTTGGTCATCATTGCAATTAATAGGAAGTAATAAGGAAAGAGAGGTTTCACATATAGATATATTATCATTGACATCTTTTATGATTGGGAGCACTCATTAAAATATAACATGCTAAAGAGTTGATGTTGGACAAGGAAGACAACGTGATGAGTTATGTTTTCTTATATCTGAGATAAAGTATGTTGTCATGGATCCTCTAACATGTTGAGCTTGCCTTTCCCCATCATGCTAGCCAAATTCTCAGCACCAAGTAGAGATACTACTTGTGCTTCCAAATACCCTTAAACCAGTTTAGCCATGAGAGTCCACCATATCTACCTATGGATTGAGTAAGATTCTTTAAGTAAGTTGTCATCGGTGCAAAGCAATAAAAATTGCTCTAAACCTGTATGATTGATTGGTGTGGGAGAAATAAGCTTTATACGATCTTGTGATGTGGAAGTAATAAAAGCGACGGACTGCATAATAAAGGTTCATATCACAAGGGGCAATATAAAGTGACGTTCTTTCGCATTGAGATTTTGTGCATCCAACCATAAAAAGCGCATGGCAACCTCTGCTTCCCTCTGCGAAGGGCCTATCTTTTATTATTATCCTTTACCTTATGCAAGAGTCACGGTGATCTTCACCTTTCCTTTTTCATTTTATCCTTTGGCAAGCCCAGCATGTTGGAAAGAACATGATATATATATCTAATTTGATGTAGGGGAGCATGAATTATTATTGTTGACATTACCCTTGAGGTAAAAGGTTGTGGGGCAAAACTATAAGCCCCTATCTTTCTCTGTGTCCGATTAAAACTCCGTAACCACAAGTATTGCGTGAGTGTTAGCAATTATGAAGGACTAAATGATAGTTGAGTATGTGGACTTGCTTTTAAGCTCTGACATAGACTCTTCCCGATGTTATGATAAATTGCAATTGCTTCAATGACTGAGGTTATAATTTGTTGGTGCTCAATAAGGCTTCTGATTCATACTTTTGCATTGTGAAAAGATCATCACTTGAACATAAGTAATCATATGACAAAATCTATATATGTTGTTATAAGAACAATCATGATGCCTTCATGTCCGTATTTTATTTTTATAGACGCCTCTACCTCTAAACATGAGGACATATTTATTGTTATCGGCTTTTCGCTTGAGGACAAGCGAGGTCTAAGCTTGGGGGAGTTGATACGTCCATTTTGCATCATGCTTTTATATCGATATTTATCGCATTATGGGCTGTTATTTCACATTATGTCACAATACTTATGGCTATTCTCTTTTATTTTACAAGGTTTACATGAAGAGGGAGAATGCCGGCAGCTGGAATTATGGGCTGGAAAAGGAGCAAATATTGGAGACCTATTCTGCGCAACTCCAAAAGTATTGAAACTCCACGGAATATCTTAAAATAAATAAAGAAAAATCGTCGCTAAAGATGAAGGCCAGGGGGCCCACACCCTGCTCACGAGGGTGGGGGCCGCGCCCCCCTAGGGTGTGCCCCCTACCTTGTGGGCCCCCTGGTAGCTCTCCGACGCCCATCTTCTCCTATATGAAGTCTTTCGTCAAGAAAAAAATAAGAAGCAACCTTTCGACGAGACTCACGCCACAGGCGGAACCTTGGCGGAACCAATCTACGGCTCCGGCAGAGCTGTTCTGCCGGGGACACTTCCCTCCGGGAGGGGGAAATCATCACCATCATCATCACCAACGCTCCTCATCCGGGGAGGGCAATCTCCATCAACATCTTCACAAGCACCATCTCCTCTCAAAATCCTAGTTCATCTCTTGTATCCAATTCTTGTCTCCAAGTTCGGGATTGGTGCTAGTAGGTTGCTAGTAGTGTTGATTACTCCTTGTAGTTGATACTAATTGGTTTATTTGGGGGAAGATCATATGTTCAGATCCTTTATGCATATTATTACCCCTCTGATTATGAACATGAATATGCTTTGTGAGTAGTTATGTTTGTTCCTGAGGACAAGGGAGAAGTCTTGCTATTAGTAGTCATGTGAATTTGGTATTAGATTCGATATTTTGATGAGATGTATGTTGTCTAGCCTCTAGTGGTGTTATGTGAACATCGACTACATAACACTTCACCATTATTTGGGCCTAGAGGAAGGCATTGGGAAGTAATAAGTAGATGATGGCTTGCTAGAGTGGCAGAAGCTTAAACCCTAGTTTATGTGTTGCTTCGTAAGGGGCTTATTTGGATCCATATGTTTCATGCTATGGTTAGGTTTACCTTAATACTTTTGTTGTAGTTGCGGATGCTTGCAATAGAGGTTAATCATAAGTGGGATGCTTGTTCAAGTAAGAACAGCACCCAAGCACCGGTCCACCCACATATCAAATTATCAAAGTACCGAACGCGAATCATATGAACGTGATGAAAACTAGCTCGACGATATTCCCATGTGTCCTCGGGAGCGCTTTTCCTATTATAAGAGTTTGTCCAAGCTTGTCCTTTGCTACAAAAAGGATTGGGCCACCTTGCTGCACTTTATTTACTCATGTTACTTGTTGCTCGTTACAATTTATCTTATCACAAAACTATCTGTTACCACTTATTTCAAGATTTGCAGAGAATACCTTGCTGAAAACCGCTTATCATTTCCTTCTGCTCCTCGTTGGGTTCGACACTCTTACTTATCGAAAGGACTACGATAGATCCCCTATACTTGTGGGTCATCAGGCACTTCCTTGTTGCGGCCGTGAACCCAGCTATCAGCCTCTCCACGTACAGTACTCTTCCAATGGAAGTCGTTCCTTGACCACGTTGACCACGCGCGCCGAGAGCACCAGGGCGGTGGACGACGGCGAGGCCTAGTAAGGGGATGGCGCGGAGCCGGGGAAGATGCGGCAGTGGAAGCCCGCGCGGAGAGGAGTACGAGGGTTCACTGGTTCGGCTGCGGTGTGAGGCTGCCGTCGCCGCAAGGCCTGGCCAGCGGTGGGAATAGTAGGGGACGGTGAGGCCTCTGCGGCAGCACAACCATCCCCGGGAGGCTGGACCATGCGGCACGACCGGCGCTGCTTTTGGCGGCTGGAGCAAGAAGACCAGAGATTGAAGAAGCACTACGGCCGTTGGATGGACATCGTACGGTCACTGGAGCTAGAATCGTTCATATTGACTAAGTTGACAAAGCACTCCGTCCCCGTCAACTTAGTAGGCCCACAAGCCGGCCACCCACCAAGGTGGGTCCCAACTAGCAGGGGGAGTATTCATTTTTTTGTGCGTAATACGGAGGCACTTCCGGTGGATCCGAGCTGACAGCGGGGGGGATGTTTTTTTTTCGCGAAATACAGTGTCCCGTCCGATGGGTCCGAGCAGTCAGGGGGGAAACGTTTTTTTCGCCAAATACGGTGGCCCGTCCGGTGGGTCCCTGCTGTCAGGTGGAGGAATAATTATTTTCCACGTAATAAGGAGGCACTTCCTTGCGGTTGTCATGGACCCAGCTGTCAGCCTCTCCACATATAGTACTCTTCCGATGGAAGTCATTCCTTGACCACGTTGACCACGCCACGCCAAGAGCACCAGGGCGGTGGACGACGGCGAGGCTTAGGAAGGGGACGACGCGGAGCCAGGGAAGACGCGACAGTGGATGCCCACGCGTAGAGGAGTATGAGGGTTCACTGATTCGCTGTGGTGTGAGGTTGTCGTTGCCGCAGAATAACAGGGGGGTGTGGGTGAGTAGATGGATGGTCTGGCCAGCGGTGGGAGTAGTAGGGGGCGGTGAGGCCTGCGCCGGAGCATGAGGCACGACCGACGCTGGTTTGGGCGGCTGGAGCAAGAAGACCAGAGGTTGAAGAAGCACTACGGCCGTTGGATGGATATTGTACGGTCACTGGAGCTAGAATCGTGCATATTGACTAAGTTGACAAAGCCCTCCGTCCCCGTCAACTTAGTAGGCCCACAAGTCAGCCTGCTACTATATTGGGTCCCAGCTAGCAGGGGGAGTATTCATTTTTTTGTGCGTAATAAGGAGGCACTTCCTTGCGTGCGAAGATATAGCTGGTGGGTCCAAGCTGTCAGCAGCGGTAACGTTTTTTTCGCGAAATACAGAGGCCCTTTCGGTGGGTCCCAGATGTCAGGTGGAGGAATCATTATTTTGCGCGTAATAAGGAGGCATTTCCTTGCGTGCGGCCGTGGACCCAGCTGACAGCCTCTCCACGTACAGTCCACTCCAGATGCATGTCGGTTGTTGACCACGTTGACCAGGCCGCGCCGAGAGCACCAGGGTGGTGGACGACGGCGAGGCGTAGGAAGGGAACGACATGGAGGCAGGGAAGACTCATCAGTTATTTCCCACGCGGAGGGGAGTATGACTGTACGAGGGTTTACTGGTTTGTCTGCCGTCGCCGAAGAATAACAGCAGGTGTGGGTGAGTAGAGGGATGGCTAGGCCAGCGATGGGAGTACGGTGGGGCGGTGAGGCCTGCGTGGAAGCACAGCCAGCTGCGGGGAGGAGAGAGCAGGCAGTCCCGCCGGCGCTTGTTTGAGCGGCTGGAGCAGGAAGAGCAGAGATTGAAGAAGCACGACGGCCATTGGATGGACATCCAACAGTCACTGCTTGTGCGTCAACCTTTTTTTAGGAAAGCCTCAAATCTATGGAAAACATCATACAGCCCATATGCCATTATTTCTAATAATTTACAACCCATTTGCTAATTCTTAAGGTTTTTTTAGCCCATATTCTTTTTGTTAGCATTACAACCCATATTGTGGCCACGGTTAAAAAATTATACGAAATTTTGCATATCTCGGTGCGGTCCGAACTGTTTTTAATCCCGAAATTTCGAGTCACATTCAAACTAATTTTAAAAATAAATGTATATCAATATAAAATCCAGAAACTGTCCACGCATAAAAATCAATGCCATTTAAAATCTCGAACTGAAAAAAAGAAATTTGAAACTAATTGCCGGTTTGATGTGTTTTAAAAATGTACAGCCCATTTCTCATTACTGATAGGCAATTTTCTCGGCCAGCCGAATGAAGCTCTCCTCATCTTGAAAGATTTGCAGCCCAAAGGCCTGACAAAGCGACTTACTTGGCAAATCACAAAAAACTGGGCTGTGGCTGTGGACCCAGTTGTGGCCGTGGACCCAGCTGCGGTCGTGGACCCAGCTGTCAGCCTCTCCATGTACAGTACTCTTCCAATGGAAGTCGGTCGTTGACCACATTGACCATGCCGTGCCGAGAGCACCAAGGCGATGGACGACGGCGAGGCCTAGGAAGGGGATGACGCGGAGCCGGGGAAGACGCGGCAGTGGATGCCCACACGGAGAGGAGTACGAGGGTTCACTGGTTCGGCTGCCGTCGCTGCAGAATAACAGGGGGTGTGGGTGAGTAGAGGGATGCCCTGGCCAGCGGTGGGAGTAGTAGGGGGCGGTGAGGCCTCCGCGACATCACAGCCGGCCACGGGAGGCAGGAGCACGCGACACGACCGGCGCTGGTTTGGGCGGCTGGAGCAAGAAGACCAGAGGTTGAAGAAGCACTACTGCCATTGGATGAACCTCGTACGGTAACTGGAGCTAGAATCATTCATATTGACTAAGTTGACAAAGCCCTCCGTCCCCGTCAACTTGGTAGGCCCACAAGTCAGCCTCCCACGATGTTGGGTTCCAGCTGGCAGGGGGAGTATTCATTTTTTTGTGCGTAATAAGGAGGCACTTCCTTGCGTGCGAAGATAGCTGGTGGGTCCGAGCACATCGTGGGGCACGTTTTTTCGCGAAATCTGAGAGGCCCTTCCGGTGGGTCCCAGATGTCAGGTGGAGGAATCAAAAACTTGAGAAGGCGTACAGAACAAGCTAGTGTACCAATAAAGAGATGTTGCTGAGTTTTAGAAAAAAGAGAGATGTGCTCCTGTAGCTGGTTCAAATCCAAACCTAGACTATGACTATATATGGTGCTAGGCTACTCTGCAAGTAATGGAACTGACATATCCAACGTTCGCTTCGCCTCTTCTCTACTTACTCTGCCTAGCATCGAAGCTCGCCGCAAAGAACCATGTCCGATGGCTGCTCGTCCACACCGCCAAAGCAGTAACAACCAAATATGCGCCAAGTCGCCACCGTACCATCGCCTATGGGTCTCATCACACCCCCGCCGGCATGCGCACCGCAGCCGGTTGCTCATCGCAACCCGCTGCCGTTAGTGTGGTGCCACTACTGCAAATCATGCAGAGTCATCCATCGCGTCTCAACCACAATCCTCAACCCCGACCGAGTCTTCTACAAATGCCCGAATCATGGGGTAATAATAAGTTTAAGTGTTGTTCTTCTTTCAGTTGCTGTTTTTTTTAATAGTTTGGTTGATGATCTTCCAATTTGATTCATGCAGAAAAGGGAAGATTCGTGTGATTTGTATTTTTAGGAAGTTGCTGATGTGGGGGAGTGCAACTATGCTGATTATTTGGTTAGCCGAGGAATCCCAATACCAGCAGGTTGGGGTGTTGGACAAGTAACTGAAGGAACGACAGAAGAGGAAGATGCAGAGCAAAAGGTTAAAGATGCAGTTCCTTCCGATCATGGCCAAGCAACAAATACCGAACGGCCTTGACAACAATGAGGAGATGAAAGAGCTTGTGAAGATAATGGGCAAAATCAATGTGCTCAGAGGATGATTGTCTCTTTATTTGCGTGTATGTAGCACTCGTGATGTATTCAAGTGGCTATGACATGAGCACTTTCTTGAAACTAGTAATGAATGAAACACATGTAGCGAAATTTGGGCGTAATCTTTGTGAACATCTAATGATTTATATTAACGGAAATCATGGGGTATCCCCTTTTTCTCATAAATAAATAAATAACAGAGGCCCTTTTGGTAATAAATAAATAAATTAGGAGATGACCTGTCGGGTCAGCTTTGTTCTCATTCAAAAACGTCGAGCAAATTGCAGTCCAATAGCAAACTATGTCATCAAATTCAAGTTTCACAGCCAAATATGAGTACAACTAAACAACAATGTCATCATGTTTTAGTCGCCATACAATCACCAAACACAAATCAGCATACATAACAAGTGATGTTCTCATAGGAAAATACTAAACAACATGTTCATCAGGTTTCAGTTGTCATAGCAAACACAATTTCACATAGTAGATAAAAAATGTCTTTTGACAGGCAAATACGACAAAAGCAATGTAATCATCATCCGCAATAAAGAAAGATCAACATCTTCACCATGTGTATCGATCTGAATCGTAATTCCCCACGGTGTCATCTTCTTCTTCGTCCTCAACGCCCTCGAACGTTGGCTTCTTCTTGATCAACTCTTGTATGTCCACAAGACGACAGTGCAATCTTTTCGCGGTGTCATTGATCCGATGGTTCTCAAAGATATTAGGAACATCTGTGTTATCTTGTACATTAGGAGCGATGTAAGCATCATCTTGTTGTGCAACTTCATTAAACGAATTCCTCTGCTCAAACCTTTGCACTACTCTCCAGTCATCGCTACGTGCAAATGTGTCTTCCAAGAAAAATATCTGTGTTGCTTGATTTGCCAAAATAAAAGGCTCGTTGGTCTGGTACGCCGCCTTGACATTGATGGGTTTGAAATAATCATCAACTCTAGGTTTTGCGATCCTGGAAAACAGGTTATACCAACGGCAAAGACAATGTAACCACACACCGATGATCCTCGAAATCGGAGATATATCGCAATCGAACAATGTACGTTATGTCAGCATACATTTCAGTTGTGTCTTTGTCATACGTATCCGTGCTCATGATGGCACTGTTTTGTGTCTTCCTGCCTTCGTCTCGTGCAAGGGTGTTGTAGCGCACATCTCCAACAACACAAGATTCATAATGTCTTACCCGAGTATCAAGACCCACTGCTAGTGAGTAAAGGGCATCATCAACTGCCTGCCCATCCTCCCGCATCTTCTTAACCTATGGTTAGAAAATAGACAAGCTGGTCATCTTATGTACTCAATATATTAAAAACGTGACAAAGGTAATTGAAAAGCTTACATGGCTCTTGAACCATTTCGCAAATCCTGCCATAACCAGTTTGTCAATGTTTCTTGGATTTTGCGGTAGCAACTCCTTTTTGTAGATGCTGCACAACATAGTGATCGCGTCAAATATCTAAATATATAAGAATGTGCTGCAAGTTTAGTAGATTACGATGTATAAGCTGTAGTACTTAGCACTTACTTGATATAAGGTAGTATCTCAGGACAATTATTCAACACATACCAAACCATTTTGTCCAAATCTTTAGGTTTGTCCTCTTGTCGACTCTTCCTCAGAACTCGAGCAGAATAATCGAAAACATTGAGCCCGGGATTGTCTTCATCCACGTCTTTGCTAAGCTGATCAGCTGTTTCAATGTATTTTGAGCAGAATGTCAATGCTTCTGTAGTAATGTAGGCCTCTGCAATGGAACCCTCGGGTCTAGCTCTGTTCCTAACATAGCCCTTGAAAGGGCCTAGCCGCCTTTCAATAGGGTACAACCGTCCATACTGTACTGGACCTCTAAGTAGTGCCTCATCAGGTAGATGAACAACCAAATGCACCATCACATCAAAGAAGGCTGGAGGATATATCTTCTCAAGGTCGCATATGATAGTTGGTATCTTGTCTCTAAGACGCTCCAAAGCATCTATCCCGATATTTCTACCGCAGAGTTCCTCAAGAATTGTCCCAACTCGCAACCGCCTCTGTATAAGTCGTATGCCCAATCCTCTAAGGATAACAGGTAAAACCCTTTGAAGTAGGACGTGGCAGTCATGAGTTTTCAACCCTTGTACCTTGTTTCCATCTGCATTGACTCTCCTTTCAGGGTCGGAAGCAAATCCATGTGGGAATCTCACATGTGACAGGACCTCGCATAATTCTTTTCTTTTTACCTTGTCCAAGACGTACACAGCTGGTGCCATATCCCGTGGTTTACCTTCATCTTGCACTGCAAATCTTATGATACCTGTGTGTATCAAATCAATCCTAAATTTTAAGGTATCTTTCGTCTTGCCTTCAATATTAAGAAGTGTGCCGATAATGCTGTCACATATATTTTTCTCGATGTGCATCACATCAAGATTATGCCGCAGATCCAAATCTTTCCAATACTCCAATTCCCACAAAGTGGACCTACGGGTAAACAATAATCTCTCTTCTGCCCTGCCACGCTTCCTTTTCCCGCTACCATTATCATGATGGTTTCCTGGTGTAATATGCTTGACCTTCTCTAATTCCACTTGCAACTCATCAGCGGCGAGCCTCTTTGGCGCATCACTATTTTCATGCTTTGCATTGAACACATGTCTTCAATATTTTCTAGGATGCGGCTTGTCCTTGGCAAGGAAATGGTGGTGTCCAATGTAACAGATCTTGCTAAGTATTATGTGATGACTGATTCACATCACAAATAACACATGCATTGTAACCATGTGTCGCTCGCCTCACATAGTGCCCAAAGCCGGGTAATCATGGATGCACCAAATTATAACAAAGACGCGTGAAAAGAAATCAGCTGGTGGGCTGCTATATAGGTCTCGAGTGAGAACACCCCTCCATAGCTGTTGAAGTTCCTCCAAAAGAGGCTCCATGAACAAATCAAAATCCTTTCCAGGAATTTTTGGACCTGGGATGAGCAAGGCCATCATGTAGTTTGATTCTTTGGTGTAGACATTTGGAGGCATGTTGTAAGGGATAACAAGCACTGGCCACATGCTATATGTGGCGCTCTGGTGGCCAAATGGGTTAAATCCATCTGAAGCTAATCCAAGTCTAATGTTTCTTGGGTCAGCAGCAAACTTTCCGTGCTTCTGATTGAAGCTTTTCCACTCACTACCATGTGATGGATGGCTCATTACATTCTGATCTCTGTACTCTTGGTTCCTAGAATGCCACAATACATCCTCTCTTGTTTCAGCATCATGAAACAACCTCTGCAATCTTGGTGTAATTGGAAAATGTCCCAAAACATTATGAGGAATCATCTTCACAGCATCGCCATCTTTCCATCTTGATGATTTGCATTTCGGCAATTCACTTAAGTTGGCATAATCCTTCCAGAACAGAACACAATTATTCTTACAAACATGGATCATATCATATCCAATTCCAACTGCATGAAGGAAATTCTTCATTTTACTGTAGGTGTGTGGCAGCTCAGACGCATCTGGGAAAGCTTTGCGTAAAGCAGCCAACATCACATCGAATGATTTGTTGGTCATCCGCTCAGATGTCTTCACCTGAAGAAAGGTGACTATAGCTGAGAATACTGACAGCTTATTTCCTGGGGTGACAGCCACGTTGCATTGTTCCAACATGCGGGCCCACCTTTTTCTTCTGCAGGTGAAAGTTCACGGAATGCACGAGCATTTTGTAGCATTGTTTCAATGTTGGTCAAACTCACTGGCTCCACCACCACCTCCTCCTCCTCCTCCTCTTCCACCTGAGCATCAGGCAGATCAAGATGGTGATCTGTTGCTTCCACGTAGTCAATAACATTGACGTTCACGGCTTCACCATGATGAACCCACCCTGTATATGTGACCGACATCGCATACAAGTGTAGATGATTTTGCACAGTTATTTGGGGTCTTGTAACTGAATTCATACAATTGTTACAGTGCAGAGCACATCTGATTTTGGACCACCGTACTCAGCTCTGATAAAGTTCATGAAGTTTTCAACCCCCTCGACATATGCAGCGGAGAATCTTCGAGTAGAAGTTATCCAAGTCATGTCCATCTGTTAGACATACAAATTAGTTCTTCTACTAGATATTACAGGAAAAACATATATGCTTTTTTATGAAGTCCAGAAAAAATACCTAGGTCGATGTCTAAAGCTATGGCAAGATATTTGGACAAGCAGATCTAAGTAATGAAATATATGTAAAGCTAATTCAGCAAACGGATTTGAGTGCTAAATTATGGCAGGTTGTTTCAAAGAAATGAGGCCGAGCACACAACCATCAAACTATCGAAGGCCATCGCAACAACAAAGATCGAGTATAAAACGGTGTAGAGCTATTTCACCTAACAGATAGGCTACTAGACCATGGCAACACGTCACAATAAATATATGGCAGGATATTTTAGCAACTAATCGGCCTTGGCATGCCATCTCAGCTAAGCAGATTGAGTGCAGAATAGGGCAAGGAAGCTTCTTAAGCAGAGCATATTGACTGTAAACTACTTCAGCAAAAAGTGAGATTAACAGCATCAATCAGCTAACATTCAGCGCTACACCGACATGCACGTCGCCTCAGTCTAGAATGCGCGTACCGTGGGAGAAGCTGACCGCCGTGCATCTCCACACGAACGTCGCCAGCAGTGGCGGCGCTGACCGCCGTGCGCCTCCACAAGAACATCGCCAGCGGTGGCGGCGCGCCTAGAGGACGATCACGAGAGCGTCTTGTGGGAGCGAGAGGATCGCCGTCGCCCTCGACGAACCGCTGCACCGCCGTAGCGGCGTGGCCGGGAGGGCAGCTTTGGCAGAGCGAATGGAGTGGAGGGGGATGGGGGGAGGGGAATATTATTGGCTAGTTGGTCGAAGGGCGGTTGAATCTAGGATTTGGGGGGAATTTTTGGGTGGGGGGGGGGAGGATTTTCGCACGGTGGGCGGGGGGAGTTTGGCGCATGGTCAGTTTCTCCAAGTGTAGTCCCACGTGTCAGTGAAGAGGCAAGCCGAAGCGCGTTCCGTTTGCATGAGCCGTGAGCAGGACCGAACGTGTGTGGGGTGCAATGCGACCGCGACAGGGGTGCTGCGAGTGTACCGCCTTTTTCCCTTTTAAAATAGGTGCTTC
The DNA here is from genome assembly GCA_021605145.1 of Aegilops bicornis. Classification (NCBI taxonomy): domain Eukaryota; kingdom Viridiplantae; phylum Streptophyta; class Magnoliopsida; order Poales; family Poaceae; genus Aegilops; species Aegilops bicornis. Next base: position 576,946,315 of record CM038669.1, read on the forward strand.
GCCCCCTAAAAAAACTTGTTGCTTCGCGCGATCCATCGATACTACTACTAGTAATCCGGTAATCCCGAATAAAACGACGCGGCCGGGTCTTTTCCCACGCGATATGCTGGGAGGTTGGCTAAGTTGGGTTTTTAGGACGAGTAATGCTACACCTATGTAGTCCCAGTTACATAATTAACATAATGTGAAACGTGTGAGCTGTTGATTGTAGATTGGGGGGGTGGGAGGGGCCCACCACTATGAAAATCAGTGGAGGAGAGAGAGAGAGGCAATTTACGTTAGCCCTTTCGTAGGTTCCCGTAGATGTAGAAAAATGTGAAATGCGTGAATGTGCATTTGCAGATAAGGCCTTCCCTCATTCATCCTTTTCTCCCACAAGATCTTGATCTTCCGTGCAACGCATGGGCATCTTGCTAGTACTCCTACAATATACTATATTATTGTGAAAGTTCATATACACCGGCCGAGATTAATGCAAACACGTCAGATTTTCATTACATTTCGAACTTTTATAGGACAGAAAAATAAAAGAAACCCAACCCTAAACCTATTCTACGGCGGCGACCGACGTCCTCCATCTGCAATCTCCATGTATGGGGGCGGGGTTCAAGACCCGTGAAGTGAAGGTGCGGTCTCCGGCGAGGAAAAGTAGAACACGGGAGACGGACCGACCAGTTGGCACACCATGCCCTGCCGCCTCCCATTCCCTACTCATCCCCGGAGGAGTCCCCGACCCCGGCGGTGCCGGACGTTGGACGGCGGCAAGTAGGACGCGTGGCTGACGGTGCTCCCGTCGTCGGCCGCCAGCGTGGCCACCGCTTGTGCAACGACTTGAGTGAGGGCGCCGACCTTGAGCTCCATCCCCGAAGACAAGCTCTCCCACAGAGCATTCGCGCTTGCGGTCATGGCGGATGTGGTGCCAGGTAGGAGGATGATGCGCTATGGTGTGGAGGTTAGTTGGGCGTTGCCGCTTTAAGTAGCGCATTCCGGTGAGGCCAAGCGTCCTGATGCGTCATTAAGTCGCCGGAGTTGGTTCCTCGGGCACCGAGCCTCTTAACGACGGCATACGGATGGATGACATGAATGCGGGCAGCTGGCGTCGGCTGGGAACGCACCGCGCGACGGCGAGAGGACGAGGGTTTTTGGTGTGCCAGGGTAGTCAGCTGCGGTCGTGGCAATGTTGGAGATGCCCTTTGCTCAAATGTGATCGATGCATGTCATTGAAAAAGCACGATGACCCGGCATGGTCTCAGGTCCTGAGGATGCAGTTGGCCGCGCTACACCACTCCGCGGACGCGTCCCGGCGCCCTGTGCATCCTCGACGAGCCGGGTGTTGGGGTGTGTTTGGATTGTGGCCAAAGTGCACCTTACCAAAATTTCGGTCATGACCCAAAGATTGGCCTTTGTTTGGATGGTTGCCATTTTTTTGGCATGCCAATGAACTCTAGCCAACTCTAGTTCATTTTTCTTGCCGATGTCGGCCAAATCACGGGCAACCAAAACCTCAACCAAAATTTTGGCTACCCAATGCTTTGATGGGGCAACCTTGGGCACAAACCAAACATACTGTTGGTCGTGCCACAGCACTAACGCCACCCTCGGCACACTGAAACCGACCGTGTCTAGCGACGATGAGTGTGTCGCTCACCGTGGTCGCCGTGTCTAGAGGCGGTGTTGGAGCTGTGCCACGTTGTTGGCCCCCACGACCCACATGAACGTTTGCCGATGGCGAGGAGGTCGTGGGCTAGATCCTCCATTGGACTAGTTTGCGCTACGTCGTCCCGACAGGTGTGCCCCACATGTCGGTTTCCCTGTTTTCCCGGCCATATTCGTGCGTCAGTGCTCTGCGTTGCGCATTAAGCCTTTCACTATGTAGGCCAAGCGAGACAGCTTATTGTTTATTGAGCCGTTCAAGTATAATCATGTGGCGTTTGCTTACTTCTCATTCCTCTCCAACCCTCTTCTCCGTCGATCATGTCGCCCTCCTGTCGAGTCCATCCTCCCGCATGCCTCATTTGAACATTCCGCCGAGTATCATTCGCATGTGGGCCTAGACCATGCTTGTATTTACAATGTTTATTCGTAATTTGTCTGGCATGCATACAAACAAACGGTTCATTTGAAGTTTCACTTTGCCTCCACTACGTGTCGCTTCGCGTCTTAGTTTTGACATCCCATTCAGTTCATGCCCCGACACATGTTGACGAGATCGATTGATGTTTGGAGATCAATTGTGTGTCGTGCAAGGAGATAAAGGTTTGGTCTGTTTCTTTGATAGAAATGACCCGCGGGGGGTGGGGGGGTGGTAAAAACAAAGCAAGTATTAAAGTAATGGAGATTGATATGATGAGAATAGACCCGGGGGCCATAGGTTTCACTAGTGGCTTCTCTCAAGAGCATAAGTATTCTACGATGGGTGAACAAATTACTATCGAGAAATTGACAGAATTGAGCATAGTTATGAGTATATCTAGATATGATCATGTATATAGGCATCACGTCCGAGACAAGTAGACCGAAACGATTCTGCATCTACTACTATTACTCCACTCATCGACCGCTATCCAGCATGCATCTAGAGTATTAAGTTAAATACAGAGTAACGCCTTAAGCAAGATGACATGATGTAGAGGAATAAATTCATGCAATATGATAAATACCCCATCTTGTTATCCTCGATGGCAACAATACAATACGTGCCTTGCAACCCTTTCTGTCACTGGGTAAGGACACCGCAAGATTGAACCCAAAGCTAAACACTTCTCCCATTGCAAGAACTACCAATCTAGTTGGCCAAACCAAACGGATAATTCGAAGAGACTTGCAAAGATAACTCAATCATACATAAAAGAATTCAGAAAAGATTCAAATATTATTCATAGATAATCTGAATCATAAACCCACAATTCATCGGTCTCAACAAACACACCGCAAAAAGAAGATTACATCGAATAGATCTCCACGAGAGAGGGGGAGAACATTGTATTGAGATCCAAAAAAGAGAGAAGAAGCCATCTAGCTACTAGCTATGGACCCGAAGGTCTGAAGTAAACTACTCACACTTCATCGGAGGGGCTATGGTGATGATGTAGAAGCCCTCCGTGGTGGATTCCCCTCCGTGAGCTCTGGAACAGGCCCCAAGATGGGATCTCATGGATACAGGTGAAGTTGCGGCGGTGGAATTAGGTTTTTGGCCCTGCTCGATCGTTTGGGGTGCAATGAGGTATATATAGGAGGAAGGAGTACGTCGGTGGAGCAACAGGAGGCCCACGAGAGGGGGCGCACCCTAGGGGGCGCCCCACCCTCGTGACCGCCTCTTTGTTCCTTGGCGTAGGGTCCAAGTCTCCGGATCACGCTCGTGGGAAAATCACGTTCCCGAAGGTTTCATTCCGTTTGGACTCCGTTTGATATTCCATTTCTTGAAACACTTTGAAATAGGCAAAAAACAGTACTGGGTTGGGCCTCCGGTTAATAGCTTAGTCCCAAAAATAATATAAAAGTGGAAAATAAAGCCCAATATAGTCCAAAACAATAGATAAAGTAGCATGGAGCAATAAAAATTATAGATATGTTGGAGACGTATCGGGCATCCCCAAGCTTAATTCCTTTCGTCCTCGAGTAGGTAAATGATAAAAGAGAATTTTTGATGCGGAGTGATACTTTGGCATAATTTCAATGTAAATCTTCTTAATTGTGGTATGAATATTCAGATCCGAAAGATTCAAGACAAAAGTTTATATTGACATAAAAATAATAATACTTCAAGCATACTAACTAAGCAATTATGTCTTCTCAAAATAATATGGCCAAAGAAAGTTATCCCTACAAAATCATATAGTCTGGCTATGATCCATCTTCCCCACACAAAATATTTAAATCATGCACAACCCCGATGACAAGCCAAGCAATAGTTTCATACTTTAGCATTTTCAAAACTTTTTCAATCTTCACGCAATACATGAGCGTGAGCCATGGATATAGCACTATATGTGGAATAGAATGGTGGTTGTGGAGAAGAAAAAAAGAGGGAAGATAGTCTCACATCAACTAGGCATATCAACGTGCTATGAAGATGCCCATCAATAGATATCAATGTGAGTGAGTAGGTATTGCCATGCAACAGATGCACTAGAGCTATAAGTATATGAAAGCTCAACAAAAGAAACTAAGTGGGTGTGCATCCAACTCGCTTGCTCACGAAGACCTAGGGCATTTGAGGAAGTCCATCATTGGAATATACAAGCCAAGTTCTATAATGAAAAATTCCCACTAGTATATGAAAGTGACAAAATGAGAGACTCTATATCATGAAGATCTTGGTGCTACTTTGAAGCACAAGTGTGGTAAAAGGATAGTAGCATTGTCCCTTCTCTCTTTTTCTCTCATTTTTTTTATTTGGGCCTTTTCTCCCTTTTTTATGGCCTCTTTTTTTTCTTTCTTTTTTTATTTTTCGTCTGGAGTCTCATCCTGACTTGTGGGGGAATCATGGTCTCCATCATCCTTTCCTTACTTGGGACAATGCTCTAAAGAATGATGATCATCACACTCTTATTTTTCTTACAACTCAACAATTACAACTCGATTCTTAGAACAAAGTATGGCTCTATATGAATGCCTCCGGTGGTGTACCGGGATATGCAATGAATCAAGAGTGACATGTATGAAAGAATTATGAACGGCGGCTTTGCCACAAATACGATGTCAACTACATGATCATGCTAGCAATATGACAATGATGGAGCGTGTCATAATAAACGGAATGGTGGAAAGTTGCATGGCAATATATCTTGGAATGGCTATGGAAATGCCATGATAGGTAGGTATGGTGGATGTTTTGAGGAAGGTATATGGTGGGTGTATGATACCGGCGAAAAGTGCGCGGTATTAGAGAGGCTAGCAATGGTGGAAGGATGGGAAAAAGTGCATATAATCCATGGACTCAACATTAGTCATAAAGAACTCATATACTTATTGCAAAAATCTATAAGTTATCAAAGCAAAGTATTACGCGCATGCTCCTAGGGGGATATATTGGTAGGAAAAGACCATCTCGTCCCCGACCGCCACTCATAAGGAAGACAATCAATAAATAAATCATGCTTCGAGTTCATTCACATAACGGTTCACCATACGTGCATGCTACGGGAATCACAAACTTCAACACAAGTATTCTTTAAATTCACAACTACTCAACTAGCATGACTCTAATATCACCATCTTCATATCTCAAAACAATTATCAAGCATCAAACTTTTCTTAGTATTCAACGCACTCAAAAGAAAGTTTCACATATCTTGAATACCAAGTCTATTAACATTAAGCAACTTACCATGCTATTAACGAATCTCAAAATAATCTAAGTGAAGCATGAGAGATCAATAGTTTTTTTAAAACAAATCCACCACCGTGCTCTAAAAGATCTAAGTGAAGCACTAGAGCAAAACTATCAAGCTCAAAAGATATAAGTGAAGCACATAGAGTATTCTATCAAATTCCAATTCATGTATGGCTCTCTCAAAAGGTGTGTACAGCAAGGATGATTGTGGTAAACTAACAAGCAAAGACGCAAATAATACAAGACGCTCCAAGCAAAACACATATCATGTGGTGAATAAAAATATAGCTACAAGTAAATTACCGATGGAAGTAGACGAAAGAGGGGATGCCTTCCGGGGCATCCCCAAGCTTTGACTTTTTGGTGTCCTTGGATTATCTTGGGGGTGTCATGGGCATCCCCAAGATTAGTCTCTTGCCACTCCTTGTTCCATAATCCATCAAAAGAATTTACCCAAATCTTGAAAACTTCACGACACAAAACTCAATAAAAATCTCGTGAGCTCCGTTAGAGAAAGAGAACAAAAGACTACTTTAAGGTACTGTAATAAACTCATTATTTATTTATATTGGTGTTAAACCTACTGTATTCCAACTTCTCTATGGATTATAAACTGTTTTACTAGCCATAGATTCATCAAAATAAGCAAACAACACACGAAAAACAGAATCTGTCAAAAACAGAACAGTCTGTAGTAATCTGTAACTAACGCAAACTTATGGAACTCCAAAAAATCTACCAAAATTAGACGACCTAGACAATTTGTATATTGATCATCATCAATTTGAATCAGTATTTTATCACGTTCTGGTGATTTTTAATAATTCGGGCACTGAGCGCAAAGTTTCTGGAAATTACAGCAAGATCAAATAACTATCATCCAAGAAGATCCAATAGGTCTAGCTTGGCACAAACACTAATTAAAGCATAAAACCACATCTAAACAGAGGCTAGATGGATTATTTATTCCTAAACAGAAGCAAAAACAAAAAACAAAAAATAAAATAAAATTGGGTTGCCTCCCAACAAGCGCTATCGTTTAACGCCCCTAGCTAGGCATAAAAGCAAGGATAAATCTAGGTATTGCCATCTTTGGTAGGCAATCCATAAATGGCTCTCATGATAGATTCATATGGTAATTTTATTTTCTTTCTAGGAAAGTGTTCCATGACTTTCTTTAATGGAAATTGGAATCTAATATTCCCTTCCTTCATATCAATAATTGCACCAATCGTTCTAAGGAAAGGTCTACCAAGAATAATAGGACATGAAGGATTGCAATCTATATCAAGAACGATAAAATCTATGGGCACATAATTCCTATTTGCAACAATAAGAACATCATTAATTCTTCCCATAGGTTTTTTTAATAGTGGAATCAACAAGATGCAAGTTTAGAGAGCAATCATCAAAGTCATGGAAATCTAGCAAATCACACAAAGTTTTGGGGATAGTAGAGACACTAGCACCCAAATCACACAAGGCATGAAACTCATAATTTTTATTTTTAATTTTAATAGTAGGTTCCCACTCATCATAGAGTTTTCTAGGATAGAGACTTTCAACTCAAGTTTTTCTTCATAAGATTGCATCAAGGCATCAACAATGTGTTCGGTAAAGGCCTTATTTTGACTATAAGCATGAGGAGAATTTAGCACGGATTGCAACAAGGAAATACAATCAATTAAAGAGCAATTTTCATAATTAAATTCCTTGAGATCCAATATAGTGGGTTTAGCAACATCTAGGTTTTTATTTCTTTCAATCCCACATTCATAAATTTCATCATCAAGATCTAAAAACTCCGAATTCTTAGAACGCCTTCTAGGTAAATGAAGATCATATTCAGTTTCATAAAGATTCATATTGCAAAACAATATTTAATGAGGGACACATCAATAACTTTTAGATCTTCATCTTGATTTTCATAGGAATTGGAGGAACACGCTTTAATAAAGGCATCTTTGGAAGCACGCATCCTAGCGGTTCTTTCTTTGCACTCATCAATGGAAATTCTCATAGCTTTGAGAGACTCATTGATATCATGCTTATGAGGAATAGATCTAAGCTTTAAAGAATCAACCTCAAGAGAAATTCTATCAACGTTCCTAGCCAAATCATCAACTTTAAGCAATTTCTCTTCAAGCAAAGCATTAAAATTCTTTTGTGAATTCATAAACTCTCTAACACTACTCTCAAATTCAGAGGGCATCTTATTAAAATTTCCATATGAGTTGTTGTAGGAATTTTCATAATTATTAGAAGGATTACTAGGATAAGGCCTAGGATTAAAATTCCCTTTATACGCATTGTTACCAAAATTATTCCTACCAACAAAATTCACATCCATAGATTCATTATTATTCTCAATCAAAGTAGACAAAGGCATATCATTAGGATCAGAAGAAACACTCTTAGTAGCAAATAATTTCATAAGTTCATCCATCTTTCCACTCAAAACATTAATTTCTTCTATCGCATGCACTTTTTATTAGTAGATCTTTCAGTTGCCATTGAGAATAATTAACCATAATATAATCTAGAAGTTTAGTAGCATCTCCTAGAGTGATTTCCATAAAAGTGCCTCCCGCGGCCGAATCTAAAAGATTTCTAGAAGCAAAATTCAATCCGACATATAAGTTTTGTATAATCATCCACAAGTTCAAACCATGAGTAGGACAATTACGTATCATTAATTTCATTCTCTCCCAAGCTTGTGCAACATGTTCATGATCAAGTTGCTTAAAATTCATAATATCGTTCCTAAGAGAGATAATCTTAGCGGGAGGAAAATACTTAGAGATAAAAGCATCTTTGCACTTGTTCCAAGAATCAATACTATTTTTAGGCAAAGATGAAAACCACGCTTTAGCGCGATCTCTAGCTTAAAAAAGGAAATAGCTTCAATTTAACGACATCATTATCGACATATTTTTTCTTTTGCATATCACATAAATCAACGAAGCTATTCAGATGAGTAGCGGCATCTTCACTAGGAAGGCCGGTGAATTGATCTTTCATAACAAGATTCAACAAAGCAGTATTGATTTCACAAGATTCAGTATTGGCAAGAGGAGCAATTGGAGTGCTAAGGAAATCATTATTATTGGTATTGGTGAAGTCACACAATTTGGTAGCATCTTGAGCCATCGCGACAAACAAGCAGTCCAACACACGAGCAAACAAACGGACGAGGAAAAAGCAACGGAAAAAAGAGGAGGAGATTGGGAAAGAGAGGGCGAATAAAACGGTAAGGGTGAAGTGGGGGAGAGGAAAACGAGAGGCAAATGGTAAATAATGTAATGCGGGAGATAGGGATTGTGATGGGTACTTGGTATGGTGCTTGACTTGCTCTTGCGTGAGCCTCCCGCAACGGGCGCCAGAAATTCTTCTTGCTACCTCTTGAGCACTGCGTTGGATTTCCCCGAAGAGGAGAGGATGATGCAGCAAAGTAGCGTAAGTATTTCCCTCAGTTTTTGAGAACCAAGGTATCAATCCAGTAGGACGCCATGCACAAGTCCCTCGTACCTACACACAACAATAGCTCCTCGCAACCAACGCGATTAGGGGTTGTCAATCCCTTCATGATCAATTACGAGAGTGAGATCTGATAGTGATGATAAATAATATTTTTGGTAGTTTTGGTATAGAGATGCAAAGTGAAAAGTAAAAGGCAAAGTAAAAACAAAGCAAGTATTAAAGTAATGGAGATTGATATGATGAGAATAGACCCGGGGGCCATAGGTTTCAAAGTGGATTCTCTCAAGAGCATAAGTATTCTACGGTGGATGAACAAATTACTGTTGAGCAATTGACAAAATTGAGCATAGTTATGAGTATATCTAGGTATGATCATGTATACAGGCATCACGTCCGAGACAAGTAGACCGAAATGATTACGCATCTACTACTATTACTCCACTCATCGACCGCTATCCAGCATGCATCTAGAGTATTAAGTTAAAAATAGAGTAACGCCTTAAGCAAGATGACATGATGTATAGGAATAAATTCATGCAATATGATAAATACCCCATCTTGTTATCCTCGATGGCAAAAATACAATACATGCCTTGCAACCCTTTACATCCGGGTAAGGACACCGCAAGATTGAACCCAAAGCTAAACACTTCTCCCATTGCAAGAACTACCAATCTAGTTGGCCAAACCAAACGAATAATTCGAAGAGACTTGCAAAGATAACTCAATAATACATAAAAGAATTCAGAAAAGATTCAAATATTATTCATAGATAATCTGAATCATAAACCCACAATTCATCGGTCTCAACAAACACACCGCAAAAAGAAGATTACATCGAATAGATCTCCACGAGAGAGGAGGAGAACATTGTATTGAGATCCAAAAAGAGAGAAGAAGCCATCTAGCTACTAGCGATGGACCCGAAGGTCTGAAGTAAACTACTCACACTTCATCGGAGGGGCTATGGTGATGATGTAGAAGCCCTCCATGGTGGATGCCCCCTCCGGCGGTGCTCCGGAACAGGCCCCAAGATGGGATCTCGTGGATACATGAAGTTGCGGCGGTGGAATTAGGTTTTTTGCTCCTGTTCTGATCGTTTGGGGGTATGTAGGTATATATAGGAGGAAGGAGTATGTCAGTGGAGCAACAGGGGGCCCAAGAGGCAGGGGGCGCGCCCTAGGGAGGGGGGCGCCCCCCACCCTCGTGGATCGCCTCTTTGTTCCTTGGCGTAGGGTCCAAGTCTCCTGGATCACGCTCAAAGGAGAAAATCACGTTCGAAGCTTTCATTCCGTTTGGACTCCGTTTTATATTACATTTCTTTGAAACACTTGAAATAGGCAAAAAAAAACAATTAAAATTTGGGCCTCCGGTTAGTAGGTTAGTCCCAAAAAAAATATAAAAGTGGAAAATAAAGCCCAATATCGTCCAAAACAGTAGATAAAGTAGCATGGAGCAATAAAAAATTATAGATACGTTGGAGACTTATCAAGCATCCCCAAGCTTAATTCCTGCTCATCCTCGAGTAGGTAAATGATAAAAAGAGAACTTTTGATGCGGAGTGATACTTTGGCATAATTTCAATGTAAATCTTCTTAATTGTGGTATGAATATTCAGATCCGAAAGATTCAAGACAAAAGTTCATGTTGACATAAAAATAATAATACTTCAAGCATACTAACTAAGCAATTATGTCTTCTCAAAATAACATGGAAAAAGAAAGTTATCCCTACAAAATCATATAGTCTGGCTATGCTCCATCTTCCCCACACAAAATATTTAAATCATGCACAACCCGATGACAAGCCAAGCAATTGTTTCATACTTTAACATTTTCAAAACTTTTTCAATCTTCACGCAATACATGAGCATGAGCCATGGATATAGCACTATATGTGGAATAGAATGGTGGTTGTGGAGAAGACAAAAAGAGGGAAGATAGTCTCACATCAACTAGGCGTATCAACGGGCTAAGAAGATGCCCATCAATAGATATCAATGTGAGTGAGTAGGATTGCCATGCAACGGATGCACTAGAGCTATAAGTATATGAAAGCTCAACTTGAGGCGGACGCCGCTGCCATCGAGGCCCTCCTACAGGAGAAACCGGACGTCCTGGAATTGAACCGGGCAACAGAGGCTCAACTAGACGCGGAGCAAGCGGATGCTGCTCTCATCGAGGCCCTCCTGCAGGCGGAACCGGATGTCCTGGACTTGAACCAGGCGGCAGAGGCTCGACTCGACGCGAAGCTCGCTGATGCCGCTGCCATCGAGGCCCTCCTGCAGGCGGAACTGGACGTCCTCGACTTGAACTGGGAGGTGCTCTCATCCGTGCAGAGCGCCCGCACGCTCTGCATGAACGAGTAGCTGGAGGCCGAGGACAACCACGGTGCGGAGACACACGTCGGCAGCTACGGGTGGTTCGCGCCGGCAGCCAAAGATGACGAGGCCGTCTCGTTCCGCGAGCAGTGATAGTTTTTCTTTATGTTGTTGTTTTTATGGATCTTTTGCTGTGTAAAAACATATATTGTTATACAAGTCGCCTGACTTGGGTCAGTCTACCATTTCAGGCGGTTGGATGAATATCCTACGTCTCCTAACCCTTCTTCCTCACCTCTTCTTCTTTCCCAACAGACCACCGCACGGGCCGTACGGATACTCCCCAACATGCGGTTGGATAAACATACTCCATGAACGAAAATTAGGTGTCAGCGGTAGGATGGCTGGTTTGGTTTGTTCACATACGACAACACGTGTCAGTGAGGGTGCGTTCCCTTGGTTGGGTTTGTGGCGTGCAGGAGCGACTGTGCATGTGAGGGTGCGGTGCGACCGCAGTGTGCAGGAGCGACCGTCTGAGGGTGCGGTGCGACCGCGACAGCCATGCGCAAGTGTACCTCCTTTTCATTTTGAAAACTTTAGGCAAGCTTGGCAAAAATGTGTGGCGAAGTATGGCAATGCAAGTCCTAGACCCAAACAGGATAAGTACGTAGTACTAGTGTTAAAAAAGAAAGGCGGGGTTTTCCTTCACGGGATAAATCGATGCAAATCCTCGTTTCACGTGTCAATTAATGCGTATTTTTTTCTCCAAAGCCCAGAGCTAACCATCTCACTCCTCATCGCTTGATTAATGCAGCGCCATGCAAACCAACCTTGTCACTTCTGCATGCATGCAGGGGATATTAATGTCCTTGGTTGCTAGTACGAGGCAAACCCCATCAATTTTGCCTCGATTAGTGTTAGTGGCCTTTTGCAAATTGTAATTTTGATATGCAGGCCTTGTGTACAAAAAAATGGAGGTAGTAACTATATTTGACTTCCTTCCGCATTGCGGTGACGTCGACGATATCTCGAACGTTGTGGTTTGGCGAAGTGCGTTCGACGGAGAACACCATTGAGGGAGACCACTGTAAGTCATTCGCAAGTGCCGCCTGCAAGCCGAGACAACCACCTTATTTGCATCCAGGAAGTCCATGCTACCTCTTGAGCACTGCGTTGGTTTTTCCCTTGAAGAGGAAAGGGTGATGTAGTAAAGTAGCGTAAGTATTTCCCTCAGTTTTTGAGAACCAAGGTATCAATCCAGTAGGAGGCTACGCTCGAGTCCCTCGCACCTACACAAAACAAATAAGAACCTCACAATCAACGCGATAAAGGGGTTGTCAATCCCTTCACGGTCACTTACGAGAGTGAGATCTGATAGATATGATAAGATAATATTTTTGGTATTTTTATGATAAGGAGAAATAAAGATGTAAAGTAAAATAAAAGGCAATAGAAATAGCTAAGTGTTGGAAGATTAATATGATGGAGAATAGACCTGGGGGCCATAGGTTTCACTAGTGGCTTCTCTCAAGAGCATAAGTATTACGGTGGGTGAACAAATTACTGTTGAGCAATTGATAGAATTGAGCATAGTTATGAGTATATCTAGGTATGATCATGTATATAGGCATCACGTCCGTGACAAGTAGACCGACTCCTGCCTGCATCTACTACTATTACTCCACACATCGACCGCTATCCAGCATGCATCTAGAGTATTAAGTTCATAAGAACAGAGTAATGCTTTAAGTATGATGACATGATGTAGAGGGATAAACTCATGCAATATGATATAAACCCCATCTTGTTATCCTCGATGGCAACAATACAATACGTGCCTTGCTGTCACTGGGAAAGGACACCGCAAGATTGAACCCAAAGCTAAGCACTTCTCCCATTGCAAGAAAGATCAATCTAGTAGGCCAAACCAAGATGATAATTCAAAGAGACTCGCAAAGATAACCAATCATACATAAAATAATTCAGAGAAGATTCAAATATTTTTCATAGATTATCTTGATCATAAACCCACAATTCATCGGTCCCGACAAACACACCGCAAAAGAAGATTACATCGAATAGATCTCCACGAGAATCGTGGAGAACTTTGTATTGAGATCCAAAGATAGAGAAGAAGCCATCTAGCTAACTATGGACCTGAAAGTCTGAGGTAAACTACTCACACATCATCGGAGAGGCTATGGTGTTGATGTAGACGCCCTCAAGTGATCCCCCTCGGCGGGGCCTTGAAAAGGCCCCAAGATGGGATCTCACGGGTACAGAAGGTTGCGGCGGTGGAATTAGGTTTTCATGGATGCCTCTGATGGTTTGGGGGTACGTAGGTATATATAGGAGGAAGAAGTACGTCGGTGGAGCAACGTGGGCCCCATGAGGGTGGAGGGCGCGCCTGGGGGGTAGGCGCGCCCCCCTGCCTCGTGCTCTCCTCGTTGATTTCTTGACGTAGACTCCAAGTCCTCTGGATCACGTTTGTTCCGAAAATCACGTTCCCGAAGGTTTCATTCCGATTGGACTCTGTTTGATATTCTTTATCTGCGAAACACTGAAATATGCAAAAAAACATCAATTTGGGGTGGGCCTCCGGTTAATAGGTTAGTCCCAAAAATAATATAAAAGTGTATAAATAAGCCCATTAAACATCCAAAACAGAATATATAATAGCATGGAACAATCAAAAATTATAGATACGTTGGAGACGTATCAAGCATCCCCAAGCTTAATTCCTACTCGTCCTCGAGTAGGTAAATGATAAAACTAGAATTTTTGATGTGGAATACTTCTTTACATACTTCTTAATGTAATCCTTTTTTTATTGTGGCATGATATCTAGGTCCGAAAGATTCAAGATAAAAGTTTAATATTGACATGAAAACAATAATACTTCAAACATGCTGACCAAGCAATTAAGTCTTATCAAAATAACATAGCCAAAGAAAGCTTATCCCTACAAAATCATATAGTTAGGCTATGTTTCAATATTGTCACACAAACGTTCTCATCATGCATAACCCCGATGACAAGCCAAGGAATTGGTCCATACTTTTAACGCGCTTCAGCCTTTTCAAATCTTACGCAATACATGAGCGCAAGCCATGGATATAGCACTATGGGTGGAGTAAAGTATAATGATGGGGGTTATGAGAGAAGACAAAAGGGTAGAAAGTCTCACATTGGCGCGGCTAATGAATAGGCTATGTAGATGCCCATCGATTGATGTCAATGAGAGGAGTAGGGATTGCCATGCAACAGATGCACTAGAGCTATAAATATGTGAAAGCTCAACAAAAGAAACTAAGTGGGTGTGCATCCAACTTGCTTGCGCACGAAGACCTAGGGCATTTTGAGGAAGCCCATCATTGGAATATACAAGCCAAGTTCTATAATGAAAAATTCCCACTAGTATATGAAGGTGACAACATAGGAGACTCTATCATAAAAATCATGGTGCTACTTTGAAGCACAAGTGTGGAAAAGGATAATAGCATTGTCCCTTCTCTCTTTTTCTCTCATTTTTTTGTTTGGGTCTTCTACCTTTTTTTTCTTTGGCCTCTGTTTATTATTTTTATTTTTTAGTCCGGAATCTCATCCCGACTTGTGGGGGAATCATAGTCTCCATCATCCTTTCCTCACATGGGACAATGCTCTAATAATGATGATCATCACACTTTTGTTACTTACAACTCAACAATTACAACTCAATACTTAGAACAAGATATGACTCTATGTGAATGCCTCCGGCGGTGTACCGGGATATGCCATGAATCAAGAGTGACATGTATGAAAAAATTATGAATAGTGGCTTTGCCACAAAATACGATGTCAACTACATGATCATGCAAAGCAATATGACAATGATGGAGCGTGTCATAATAAACGGAATGGTGGAAAGTTGCATGGCAATATATCTCGGAATGGCTATGGAAATGCCATAATAGGTAGGTATGGTGGCTATTTTGAGGAAGATATAAGGAGGTTTATGTGTGATAGAGCGTATCGTATCATGGGGTTTGGATGCACCGGCGAAGTTTGCACCAACTCTCAATGTGAGAAAGGGCAATGCGCGGTACCGTAGAGGCTAGAAAATTGTGAAAGGTTGAGAGTGCGTATAATCCATGAACTCACATTAGTCATAAAGAACTCATATACTTATTGCAAAATTTTATTAGCCCTCGAAGCAAAGTACTACTACACATGCCGCTAGAGGGATAGATTGGTAGGAAAAGACCATCGCTCGTCCCCGACCGCCACTCATAAGGAAAGCAATAAAATAACACCTATGTGTCAAAATTGTTACACAACTTTTACCATACGTGCATGCTACGGGACTTGCCAACTTTAACAAGAGTATTTCTCAATTTCACAATTACTCAACTAGCACACTCTAATATTACCACCTTTATATCTCAAAACACTTATCAAGTATCTAACTTCTCATGATATTTAATGAACTCAATATAGAAGATTAATTTCACAATTAAAGCAATTTACCATGCTATTTAAGACTCTCAAAATAATATAAGTGAAGCATGAGAGTTCAACAATTTCTATAAAATATAACCACCGCCGTGCTCTAAAAGATGTAAGCGAAGCACTAGAGCAAAAACTATATAGCTCAAAAGATATAAGTGAAGCACATAGAGTATTCTAACAAATTCCGAATCATGTGTGTCTCTCTCAAAAGGTGTGTACAGCAAGGATGATTGTGGCAATCTAAAAAATAAAGACTCAAATCATACAAGACGCTCCAAGCAAAACACATATCATGTGGTGAATAAAAATATAGCTCCAAGTAAATTTACCGATGGATGAGGACGAAAGAGGGGATGCCTTCCGGGGCATCCCCAAGCTTTGGCATTTTGGTGTCCTTAGATTATCCTGGGGTGCCATGGGCATCCCCAAGCTACTCTTTCCACTCCTTGTTCCATACTCCATCAAGTCTTTACCCAAAACTTGAAAACTTCACAACACAAAACTTAACAGATAATCTCGTGAGCTCCGTTAGCGAAAGAAAATAAAACACCACTTAAAGGTACTGTATTGAAATCATTATTAAGTTATATTGGTGTTAAACCTACTGTATTCCAACTTCTCTATGGTTTATAAACTATTTTACTAGCCATAGATTCATCAAAATAAGTAAACAACACACGAAAAACAGAATCTGTCTAAAACAGAACAGTCTGTAGTAATCTGTAACTAACGCAAACTTCTGGAACTCTAAAAATTCAGCCAAAATAGGACGACCTAAATAATTTGTTTATTGATCTGATGCAATTGGAATAAATATTATGTCACGTTCTGGTAATTTTTAACAATTGTTTTCGTGAACAGAAAGTTTCTGGAATTTTCAGCAAGATCAAATAACTATCATCCAAGAAGATCCTATAGGTTTAACTTGGAACAAACACTAATTAAAACTTAAAAACAAATCTAAGCATAGGCTAGATCAAAGATTTATTCCTAAACAGAAGCAAAAAGCAAAAAACTAAAAATAAAATTGGGTTGCCTCCCAACAAGCGCCATCGTTTAACGCCCCTAGCTAGGCATAAAAACATGAATAGATCTAGGTATTGCCATCTTTTGTTTTAGGGAAGAAAAGAGCAAACTTGTTATCTATGGAATTAATATTTCTATTTTGATAAAGCACATGGCTATTAATGGTAGAAGAAAGATTAAGCACGTTGCGGAAATTTACATCCAAGATAGCTTTTATCTCTTTGATAGATTCGTTTTGGTAGGAAAGCAAAAGAGATGTAGATTCAACTTTCTCATTCATGGGGTGCCCAAATATGGTTTTCACCTTTTCATAAGTATCTACGGCATCACCTTGAAGGAAGCCTTCTTCAAATATAGAATCTAAGACATGCTTAAACGAAGAAGGTAGGGCAAAATAAAAGCTCTTTAAGTAAATTTCTATTTGGTATTGGGGTACATAGTTAGCCGGATCATATGATCTATCCCAAGCATCTTTCAAAGATTCATCGAGTAAAGAACGAAAAATTCCGGAATCATCTTCATCAAAATTATTAAGACTCTCATTGACAACTCCATCAGTTTTTTCCATAACATTAATTATTAGTTTGGATAGAATAGAAGGATCGTCCAAAGTACTTTAACTCGGGAGAGAACCCCCAACTCTTTTTTGTTCCGACATGGCGAAGGAAAGGCAAGCGGAAAAGAGAGGGCGAATAAAAGGGCAAGGGTGAAGTGGGGGAGAGGAAAACGAGAGGCAAATGGCAAATAATGTAATGCGAGGGATAAGAGTTTGTGATGGGTACTTGGTATGTTGACTTTTATGAGACTCCCGACAACGGCGCCAGAAATCCTTCTTGCTACCTCTTGAGCACTGCGTTGGTTTTTCCCTTGAAAAGGAAAGGCTGATGCAGTAAAGTAGCGTAAGTATTTCCCTTAGTTTTTGAGAACCAAGGTATCAATCCAGTAGGAGGCTACGCTCGAGTCCCTCACACCTACACAAAACAAATAAGAACCTCGCAACCAATGCGATAAAGGGGTTGTCAATCCCTTCACGGTCACTTACGAGAGTGAGATCTGATAGATATGATAAGATAATATTTTTGGTATTTTTATGATAAGGAGAAATAAATATGCAAAGTAAAATAAAAGGAAATAGAAATAGCTAAGTGTTGGAAGATTAATATGATGGAGAATAGACCTGGGGGCCATAGGTTTCACTAGTGGCTTCTCTCAAGAGCATAAGTATTACGGTGGGTGAACAAATTACTGTCGAGCAATTGATAGAATTGAGCATAGTTATGAGAATATCTAGGTATGATCATGTATATAGGCATCACGTCCGTGACAAGTAGACCGACTCCTGCCTGCATCTACTACTATTACTCCACACATCGACCGCTATCCAGCATGCATCTAGAGTATTAAGTTCATAAGAACAAAGTAATGCTTTAAGTATGATGACATGATGTAAACGGATAAACTCATGCAATATGATATAAACCCCATCTTGTTATCCTCGATGGCAACAATACAATACATGCCTTGCTGCCCCTACTATCACTGGGAAAGGACACCGCAAGATTGAACCCAAAGCTAAGCACTTCTCCCATTGCAAGAAAGATCAATCTAGTAGGCCAAACCAAACTAATAATTCGAAGAGACTTGCAAAGATAACCAATTATACATAAAGGAATTCAGAGAAGATTCAAATATTGTTCATAGATAATCGTGATCATAAACCCACAATTCATCGGTCCCGACAAACACACCGCAAAATAAGATTACATCGAATAGATCTCCACGAGAATCATGGAGAACTTTGTATTGAGATCCAAAGAGAGAGAAGAAGCCATCTAGCTAATAACTATGGACCCGAAGGTCTGGGTTAAACTACTCACACATCATCGGAGAGGCTATGGTGTTGATGTAGAAGCTCTCCGTGATCAATGCCCCCCCCGGCAGGACGCCGGAAAAGGCCCCAAGATGGGATCTCACGGGTACAGAAGGTTGCGGTGGTGGAATTATGTTTTCGTAGATGCCTCTGATGGTTTGGGGGTACGTAGGTATATATAGGAGGAAGAAGTACGTCAGTGGAGCAATGTGGGCCCCACGAGGGTGGAGGGCGCACCTAGGGGGGGGGGGGTAGGCACGCCCCTGCCTCGTGCTCTCCTCGTTGATTTCTTGACGTAGACTCCAAGTCCTCTGGATCACGTTCGTCCCGAAAATCACGTTCCCGAAGGTTTCATTCCGTTTGGACTCCATTTGATATCCTTTTTCTGCGAAACACTGAAGTAGGCAAAAAAAGAACAATTTGGGCTGGGCCTCCGGTTAATAGGTTAGTCCCAAAAATAATATAAAAGTGTATAAATAAGCCCATTAAACATCCAAAACATAATATATAATAGCATGGAACAATCAAAAATTATAGATACGTTGGAGACGTATCAGTCTGTTGAACCAAAGGACGCGTAAATGTACTAGTACTACTCGTACACAATAGCGTCGTCCGTCCAGCTTAGTGCGGTGAGATGGTTTCTCGAAGAAGACGATGGAGAAGCGGAGTCAGCGAAGAGTGAAATGATGGTTGCTTCGTCCGTGCTTTGTGATTTGACGCCTCACTGCTTTGTGATTTGCGATAGAAGGGACAGAGGAGTAGACTCTGTCCTCTCTACTGTACATGCGTCCAAGCACGGGAGAAAGAGGAGGATGTTGCATTTTTCTATTCCTTCAATCAATCAATCAGGGAGCTTCGGTTCCATCCTTTTGGCTTTGGCAACACCGTCCACAATGGTTCCCATGATGCCAAAAGCTATTTTCACATTGGGCTACACATTTGTGGATGCCCTTAACCATACCACTTGGTTTTGCTCCTGTGTGCTATCTATACAAATCTCAATTATATTGATCTAAAAATTATAGTCAAGATTATAAAAAGGAGGTGATTTTGCCACGCGGATGGTGGGGGAGGTTTCTTATTTTTAGAGGACATTGTCCTGGCGGTTTGCTAACATGCGGTCCCACGTGTTAGTGCTTTACCAAGCCGATCCGCTTCCCACATGAGGCAGAACAACGGCAGAAGCAACACATGGTTAACTTGAAGAAGATGAGGGAGAAGCGGATTCAGCAACGAGTGAAATGATGGTTGCTTCGTCCCTCCAACTTCTTTTTTTAGCATTATTACTTCGTCCCTCCAACTTAACTACGGGAAAGGTGTAGTTTTGTGATCTAACGCCTCATTGCTCATTACTACACCGGCACCATGACTGGGTGCTTCACCCCGGCTGCTCTGCACTCTATTCCGGTATGGCACGTGCACCCGGTAGCTTGATGCCCCACATGTAGGCAAAAGGGACTAGAAGATTTATGAAAGCGAGCACTCCACTCTTACGAAGGAGGAGTACACGATACGACGGCCCAGTGAATTGTCACTTGTACTGTATATAGTACTATAGTTTTGTTGTTTCGCACGATCCATCGATACAAACCCGATTAAACAGGAAAGGGCGAGATTTTTCCCACGCGGTATATGATACTGACCATACATTTCAAAGGCAATTTTAATGTATGCAAACTGAATAATTAAGTAACAATATGATATCTAGTAAAACTAAAAACACATATGATTTATTGTGTTAGAGTGTAGTAGTAGTGCTATATTGCATAGTTGTTAGATGTAACATGCGAGAACGTGTAGAGATGTAGTTTTGGAGGGCCTACAGAGAGAAAAGCGTAATACGTTCACCAAACTTTAGAATAAGCTGATTACGTTCACTATATACGTTTTGTGGTGATTATACGATCACTTGCTCACAGTTCAGCATCGGATTGCACTCTGTTGACCGGCCAAATAGTCTGTGTGGCACCATGTTGACTAGTTAACTTGACCACATTCCTTGTGGGTCCCACCTGTCGATTCGCATAGGGAAAAGGTCGATAAACACAAGTTTACGCGGTAGCGACAAGACTCCACCCGTGCGCGGGAATCACCTGGTTGTGTATGTGTCTGTCAGGGCCTGATGTGTGCGCATGCACGTGTAGGTTGAGCACTTGAGCGTGAGAGTGTGTGTTGGTCGTGTGTTGTACTGGTGTGTGCATGCATGCACGCGTGTGTGCGTGTGAGTGTTGCGTGCGTGCGTGGCTGCGTGTGTACGTGTGAGTGTTGCATGCGTGCATGGGTGCATGTGTTCGTGTGAGTGTTGCGTGCATGCAGTTTGTGTGCATGCGTGCGTGTGTGTATAATCACCACACCAGCTCCTGTGTGTTAAAACAGACGGCTCAGCATACCAATACAAGGCCACCTTGTCCGATGTGCCCGCGGTCATGACTTCGAACCACCGTCCAATATTTTTTGTCGTTTGTTTTAATTCTTACTAGCAAGATGCCTGTGCGTTGCACGTAACATCAAGATGCATTTATATGACTAGTTTATCTTGTGAGAGATAAGGATGAACGAGGGAAGGCCTTATTTGCAAATGTGGAGGTGTGTGGGTACCTTTTTGCAAAATTATCATAGTTTCTTATCTATCCGTGAGATATAAATCGGATGACCTATAGAGGATGGCGGGCACACCATCATCACCAACTTTGTTTTTATAAGAGTGTATTTTATCCCTACTCTTATAAAAGCATAGTCGATGATGATCGTGTGCCCGCCATCCAAGAATATAGGCCGTCTGATCTATATCTCATTTGATAGGAAGGAAACTATGGCAATTTTGCAAAAAAGATACCCACACCCCTCTCCACACTTGCAAATAAGGCCTTCCCTTGTTCATCCTTTTCTCCCACAAGATAAACTACTCATACAAATGCATCTTGATGTTTCTGTGCAATGAATGGGCATCTTGCTAGTATTTTATAAGAGTGTAGATGTAGAGTAGATACAAGCTAACAAGTGGGCCCGATGGTAGTGAGATAATGTGATGCAATACTAGAGGTGCCACGTGGAGCGTTTAACTGGTCAACTAGTCGTGTCTTGAGAAAATACAGAGTTGTACGATGAGCCCGTGACTGTATAATAACCGCAAAATGTAAATGCTGACCGTAATGAGTGGATTCTGAAGTCCAATGTACGAATCGTGCTTTCGCTTCAAATACAATGATCGTCACTGTATATATCGCGAGAGAAAGATGAAACATGCGTGAATGTGCTGGGGGCTTACTTTTAGAGGACTTGGAGATAATTTGTGTGCGTACGTGAAAGGGGCGTAGAGGGGGGGGGGGGTATGCGATGGAGAGAGATGCTCTTCGTTTCTCTTTATTATGACTAACTTTATATATATATAGTATAAAAATATACAAATTCACAGTGCGGAATAAATATCATTGTGGGCACCATGCAATGCAAGCGTTCATACTCCTCCATATAACTTTGTAATGTTGTATATATGTAGAAATTCTAAAATATTTTTTGGCCACACTTTATTCAGAAGGAATGTTGTATGCGAAATAAACGTGAAGAGAGGGCTTTTTAGATCAATGGGGTACGTGATGTAACATGTGTGAATGTGTAGTTGATGCATTTGGCGGGGCCTAGAGAGGTATGTGTGTGTATTACGTATTCGAGAGAGGCATGGATAGAGGGGCCGACAGGGGGGCGGGGCGTGGGAGAGATAGCACGATAAATGAGAGTGGTCTAGAGAGAGAGAGAGAGAGAGAGAGAGAGACGAATATGACATCACGGCGAGAGATTCCCTTGAGTGTGTATATGCAAGGGGGAGTGGATAGAGGCACCAGGAGGATATTTTTTTTGTGTGTGGTGTCTGTGTTGGTATGTGTGGGTGTGAGAACATAACGAGACGTGGGGGCAGAGGGTGTGTCACCGCGTGAGGTCCGGTGGGTCGAGGTGAGGCCCTTCGTTTGGTTCCGTCCTGCGCCACATTGGTCGGCCCGTGGCGCATTTTAGGGAGACCCATGGATGACTAGTCATACAAGACAATGATAGCATAATTGTGAAGAACTCTATGTCCACTGACAAAGCCGGCTAGGATTTGTAACCCTAGGTTCTCGGACTAAGGTAACCCCTTTATCTCTGATATTACTATTCATCCAACCTAACTTTAAGGGGCATCCTACAAAATGCTCTGAGAATCATACTCGTCGATTAGGAAGAGAGGTGTGAGACAATGCGTGAGAGACATGCCTAAAGATAATGTGCATACAGGAGACACGTAGGCAGGTCTATGTATATAGAAAGAGTCGATGGGGATTGTGCGTGTGTATGCTTGCGAGAGGAAGAGTGCTTGTGATAAAGGTTAGTGAAAACAGTTGTAAATGGTTACGAGAGGGAGGGAGGGTTATATCGAGAGCATGTGTGCGAGAAAGACACCTCGGGAGAGAGTGTGTGAGCATGTGTGAGAGACCATCGATGGAGAGTAAAACTACACTTACAAGACTGCTGTACACATTGATTAAAGATATAAATTGTATCCAAATATTAGGATGGGATCATGATATTTGCAATTCGCGTAAGGAACGGTCATTGATTCATCAGACATCTAGATTCTATCGAATTTGAGCATGTCTATGTTATTATTCGACACAATTGATCCACATAGTTAGTATTTTGAACTCCAGACAATGCATCGCTTTAGCAATTGAATATAAACATGAGTATAGTTCATGTTGTGTGTGTAAAGCACATTATACATACGAAAGTTACACAATGAACATTATAAATAGCTACCTATGAACTAGCATACATTTGAGTTCAACTTAAGGTGGTTTTAAAAAATCGAATTCAACATGAAGTCAATTCAATTTATTTGAATTTGGTATCATGGCATCTATAAATCATACCTAAATTATGGGAACACCAATCTTTGCTCTGATTTTGTACATAATAGCATATGTGGTCATGTACAAAATAGATTCTAATTTAGCTCCTCCATTCCAAAATAATCGTAGTTATAGGATTTTCAAGTGTCAAAATTTCAAAAAGAAGCGGATAATTTAATGAGGTTTTCAAACATACAAGGTCAAATTTAACGTTGTCTATTTAGGTCAATCCTCAAAGTTCAAGAGTACTCTAAATGTGAATGCTTCATTTCAAAATTTCGAACGAAGCGTAAAAGAGCCTCTACTACTTGAAACCGCGTGAGACCAATGTTTGGTAGTACAAGGAAATTACTTTTCTAATAACTCCGACCCGTGAAACCTACCGGCCCGACGTCCAAAGGTCTAAACCGAGGTAGGTTTGTAGCTTCATCTAGACGCCACGCAACCGCCTCCGAAAAACATTCATACACAATGGCCGCCTAAGCACACATGCGCACGGCCGAAATCGCTCCCGCCCACTATTTGGGACACTTGGGATTACCATCCTACCCCTGACCCGCAGTAGGTCCTAAATTTAAGAGGGGGGCAAAGTTTGTACTTTCCCCAAATTTCAAACAAGCGCGTCCCATCTTCTGTTCAACAAAGCCAAAAACAAGCGCGTCCAGACCGAAACATTGTTTTCCCCCCGCCCACCCGTCCGATTCCCCATTCATACTCCGTGGGCGCAAAAACTACCTCTCCACCAGCCGCGAAACCCCGGCGTCCTCCGTCCGCTACCCCATTCCACCCATCAACCGCCGCCCTCCTCCATCACGCCGGAGCCGATACCCCGACATCGTCGTCCACCACTACCTCAACCGCAACGCCCTCCACGACTAGTAGTTGAAGCCGAGGCCGAGCCGTCCGTACCCGAGCCAGTTCAACCATGCCGTCCTGCACCTCACCGCTGCCACTCCAACTTCGCCACCCTCCACCGCACTAGAGTTGTTCCTGCTATGCCGTCCTTCGCCGCCTCAGATCTGCTTCTCCTCCACCGACATACGGCCACGACAACACAGTTAACAATTTAGCCATGGGTTCGTCCAAGCCTGCACCCTCCAGAACATTGGTTTCCCCGGCAAAAAGAAGAAGATCGGCGCGACATGTGGAGGAGACCACACCGGCAACCGATAATGGTACTCCTCTTCCCTTATTCGTGCAAACCTTACGTGTCTGCTTGCATGGTATTCATCCCACAAAAGACACTAGTTGATGCACAAGGTTTCTCCTCATATACTATTTCACCTTAGCTAGAGGTCCGTCGCCCCCCTGAATTTCAATTCCTGGTCAGTTGATTCCCAATTAACGGAAGCATTCCCCGGCGTAACAGGCGCTAGTCCGCCTATTATGGCGGGGAAGCCGCGCCTCAGTGTTTATCTTAGGGGCGTGTGGGGCCTAGAAACTCTGGCGCCCGATCCGGAGGTCGGACGAGATTAAAGGGATGGCACTGGGCGCTGCCAAGCACGGCGGTGGTGTGAGGCCGAGGAGGGCGAGGCGGGCGGAGGAGGCAGGGTCTGGCCGTGGTTGGCGGTTCGAGAAAGACCGTCAACAGTGACTGGCGGGAGGTAGACGAAGGCCATCTGCTCGTTCCTTATAGATCGGACGGTTCATTAAAAAGATCGACTGACCTATTTATTTTCAGTCGGCTATTATCTAGATATGACCACATGTGGTGGTGTGCTGGAGGAGTACTTACATTTCCTGTGCTCATACTGAGTAGAATCTAATTTTGTTTGCCATGCAATGTTGTAGAGCTATCATATTTCTCCAATCATTTATTTTCAGCCACCTGCTATCTGCTACTTTTACAGTGCACTAGTTCTGCACACACTTCACCCATACTCTCACTATTGTGTTTTTATGCAAGGGTATTTCAGACTCTGCTGCTATGAGAGAAGCAAAAAGAAAAGAGAGAAGTCGCTCCAGTGTCGTACGCGGATAGGCCAGACACGTTTCAGCCTTATAATAGGTGCAGTGTCAGCAGGTGGAGACAGCAAACGTAGCTCTGGAGTTGATGACCTCGCTTGCAATGAACCACCATCCCAGGTGCTTGCTTTAACTTCGCGGTGTCATATGTGGTTGCATGTTCCATATGGTGTCTAGCTTGTATTCGAAAGGCCGAAGTCGGTCTTTATTAAGATAAGGAAATATGTTTTTTACATGAACCACCATCCCGTGAGCACTAGAGGACAAATAGCTAGTCAGGGCACTGGCCGAGCCAGTGACAAGCCCAGCAAAGAGAGGCATCACCTGGAAGCCAACTAAAAAGCCACGATGGTGGCGAAGCAGCCCGCCTCCCACCAGGCTCTCAGGTCCTAGATGATCATGCTCACCACTCCAGCCGGATGTCTAGCTTGTATTGCTTCCAATTTGGTTAAATTGCATCTGCTTAGTTTACACATTATACCTTTGAATATGACATGCCTTTCTGTTTTTGGTACATACTAGTACATCTGTGTATTAACCATGTTCTTACATCAAACTAATGTTCTTGTGTATCCCTCATCAATCACTTATGATGAGGCAGTCAGGCAAGTGGATTACTCCTCATTTAAAGAATGCAGCGTCAGCCTCCCGACATGATTCTCAAGAAACAGCAAGGCTAGATGAAGATAGTGAACGTAGCTCTGTAGTTGATTACCGCATTTCCCCTACACTAGCATCGCAGGTGCTTGCTCTAACTTGGCAGCGTGATATGTGGTTGCATGTTGCATATGGTGTCTAGATTGTAATTCTTCCAATCTGGTTAAACTGCATGTGCTATTCTACTTAGCTTATACATTATACCTGTTAATGTGACATGCCTTCCTATATTTAGTACATAATACATCTGTCTATTAAGCATGTCCTCACATAAAACTATTGTTTTTTTGTATCCCGCATAAATCAATATGACGAGACACCTTCAGTATATGCAGTGTGATATTAGTTGCATCATTGATATGATTTATAGCATGCGCTGCTTCTAATTTGTTGAAATGCCATTTATGATGGGACACTTTTAACTTGGCAAAGTCATATTGGTTGCATCTTTCACGTGGTGTCTAGCTTGCATTGCTTCTTATTTGATGAAATGGTTTCTGCTTAGTTTACACAAACAGTTGTGAATATGCCATGTCGCCCTGTTTTTCGTATTATTCCATCCTGGAATCATGTGTTTGCCTTACATCAAAGTAGTGATTGTCAGTATCATGCACGAATGAGTTCTGAAGAGTGAATTTTATTGCCTTTTCTTGTCGGGTTTACTTGATAATTCAAAATCAATAAAGCGGAAGGAAGTTAGCAAGGCAGCGGATGAAGGTGCTCCTTCCAAATGGAGGGCCTCTACAGATTCTACTCCTCCATCTCCCCAAGATGATTTCCAAGACAACACATGCATAGACACTCAACGTAGCTGTGTTGGTGATGAGCACATCTCCCCTAGTGCACCATCATAGGTGCTCCCTCTAACTTGGCATTGTTGTATGTGGTTGCATGTTATGTATGATGTCTAGCTTGTATTGCTTCTAATTTTCTTGAATTTCATCTGCTTACTTTACACATTATACTTGTGACTAAGACACGTGTTCCTGTTTCTAGAACATACAATATCATCTATCACACCATGTTCTTACATCAAAGTACATTTGTTACGAAGAACTAAATTGTTATTCGTTTCTCTTGTAAACTTGACTTAACATGGCACGAGAGAAAGAGGAAGCAAGACAGTAACAGGGTGGAAAGGGAAGCGGAACAATCCTGCAGATTCTCACTGGTAATGCGATGGTGCAATAGAAGGTCAAAGTCCAGCGGAAAATTGTACCGACAGGGTATCCCGTGCTACACGAGCTGCAGAACAAGCCAAACAGAAACAAATAGCTGCCACCAAACAAGCAGAGACATCCCTAGTTGTTGCAACACCTTCCATAGTACCACCAGCTGCATGATTTACTCGTTGATCAACTCAGCTAGCAGCACGTTCCCAAGCTCCCTTGCCACCTGACACTACTTCCGAAGCACTCTTGACACAAGATGACTTGGCAAGATCAGATGAACTTTGTGAGCTTCAACAGCAAGAAGGTAGTTGCTGGAGTCAAGTTACAGTTGCATGCTTCTTTATATGTAGTCTCACCGTTTGATGTACACTAACACTTCCTATGTTTGTTGTTGGAATAGCACTGATACGTCTCCAACGTATCTATACTTTTTGATGGCTCCATGCTATATTATCTATTGTTTTGGACTATATTAGGCTTTATTTTCCACTTTTATATTACTTTTGGGACTAACCTATTAACCGGAGGCCCAGCCCAGAATTGCTGTTTTTGCCTATTTCAGTGTTTCGAAGAAACGGAATATCAAACGGAGTCCAAACGGAATGAAATCTCCGGGAACGTGATTTTCTCATCGGATAAGACCCAGGAGACTTGGACCCTCCGTCAAGAAAGCTCCGAGGCGGCCACGAGGGTGGAGGGCGCGCCCCCTACCTCGTGGGCCCCTCGAGGCTCCACCGACGTACTTCTTCCTCCTATATATACCTCATTGCACCCCGTCGAGATCGATACGGAGCCAAAAACCTAATTCCACCGCCGCAACTTTACGTATCCACGAGATCCCATCTTGGGGCCTGTTAGGAGCTCACCGGAAGGGATTCCACCACGGAGAGCTTCTACATCATCATCATAGCCTCTCCGATGAAGTGTGAGTAGTTTACCTCAGACCTTCGGGTCCATAGTTAGTAGCTAGATGGCTTCTTCTCTCTTTTGGATCTCAATACAATGTTCTCCCCCTCTCTCGTGGAGATCTATTCGATGTAATCTTCTTTTTGCGGTGTGTTTGTTGAGACCAATGAATTGTGGGTTTATGATCAAGATTATCTATGAGCAATATTTGAATCTTTTCTGAATTCTTTTATGTATGATTGAGTTATCTTTACAATTCTCTTCGAATTATCCGTTTGGTTTGGCCAACTAGATTGGTAGTTCTTGCAATGGGAGAAGTGTTTAGCTTTGGGTTCAATCTTGCGGTGTCCTTTTCGATGTGATGAAGGCACGTATTGTATTGTTGCCATCGAGGATAACAAGATGGGGTATTTATCATATTGCATGAATTTATTCCTCTACATCATGTCATCTTGCTTAAGGCGTTACTCTGTTTTCATTAACTTAATACTCTAGATGCATGCTGGATATCGGTTGATGAGTGGAGTAATAGTACTAGATGCAGGCAGGAGTCGGTCTACTTGTCTCGGACGTGATGCCTATATACATGATCATACCTAGATACTCTCATAACTATGCTCAATTCTGTCAATCTCACTCTCGTAAGTGACCGTGAAGGGATTGACAACCCCTATTCGCGTTGGTTGCGAGGAGCTATTTGTTTTGTGTAGGTACGAGGGACTCGCGCGTGGCCTCCTACTGGATTGATACCTTGGTTCTCAAAAACTGAGGGAAATACTTACGCTACTCTGCTGCATCATCCTCTCCTCTTCGGGGAAACCAACGCAAGCTCAAGATGTAGCAAGAAGGATTTATGGCACCGTTGCCGGGGAGTCTATGCACAAGTCAACATACCAAGTACCCATCACAACCCCTTATCTCTCGCATTACATTATTTGCCATTTGCCTCTCGTTTTCCTCTCCCCCACTTCACCCTTGCCGTTTTATTCGCCCTCTCTTTCCCAATCTCCTCCTTTCTTTTCGCTTGCCCTTTTTCTGTTTGCTCGTGTGTTGGATTGCTTGCTTATCACTATGGCTCAAGATAATACCAAATTGTGTGACTTTACCAATACCAACAATAATGATTTCCTTAACACTCCGATTGCTCCTCTTGCCAATATTGAATCGTGTGAAATCAATACTACTTTGTTGAATCTCGTTATGAAAGATCAATCGCCGGCCTTCCTAGTGAAGATGCCGCTACTCATCTAAATAGCTTCGTGGATTTGTGTGATATGCAAAAGAAGAAAGATGTTGACAATGATGTTGTTAAATTGAAGCTATTTCCTTTTTCGCTTATAGATCGTGCTAAAGCTTGGTTTTCGTCTTTGCCTAAAAATAGTATTGATTCTTGGAACAAGTGCAAAGCTGCTTTTATCTCTAAGTATTTTCCTCCGCTATGATCATCTCTCTTAGAAACTATATTATGAATTTTAAGCAACTTGATCATGAACATGTTGCACAAGCTTGGGAGAGAATGAAATTAATGTTACGTAATTGCCCTACTCATGGTTTGAATTTGTGGATGATTATACAAAAAATTTATGCCGGATTGAATTTTGCCTCTAGAAATCTTTTAGATTCGGCCGCGGGAGGCACTTTTATGGAAATCACTTTAGGATATGCTACTAAACTCCTAGATAATATTATGGTTAATTATTCTCAATGGCACTGAGGGAGTCCTGGACTAGGGGGTGTCCGGATAGCTGAACTATCATCTTTGGCCGGACTCCTAGACTATGAAGATACAAGATTGAAGACTTCGTCCCGTGTACGGATAGGACTTTCCTTGGCGTGGAAGGCAAGCTTGGCGATACGGATATGTAGATTTCCTACCATTGTAACCGACTCTGTGTAACCCTAACCCTATTCGGTGTGTCTATATAAACCGAAGGGTTTTAGTCCGAGGGACGAACAACAATCATACCATAGGTTAGCTTCTAGGGTTTAGCCTCTCACGATCTCGTGGTAGATCTACTCTTGTACTACCCATATCATCAATATTAATCAAGCAGAGTAGGGTATTACCTCCATCGAGAGGGCCCGAACCTGGGTAAAACATCGTGTCCCTTGTCTCCTGTTACCATCCGCCTAGACGCACGCAGTTCGGGACCCCTACACGAGATCCGCCGGTTTTGACACCGACATTGGTGCTTTCATTGAGAGTTCCTACGTATGCGTCACCTATAGGCCCGATGGCTCCTTCAATCATCGGCAACGACCACAGTCCGGTGAGAATTTTCTCCCGGACAGATCTTCGTATTCGGCGGCTTTTGCTGCGGGCCAATTCGCTAGGCCATCCGGAAGCAGATCGAAAGCTACGCCCCTAGCCATCAGGTCAGATTTGGAAGCTTGAACTATACAGCCGATGTCGCGGAGACTTGATCTTGACGGATTCGAGCCTGACCGAGCGTGCCAGACCTTTGTCTCGATGGGTACGATCTAGCTCTACCGCTGAACAGTGCCCTGGAGGCCGCACCAGTGCCTGCTCCGACCCTTAATCCGGAGCCGGTTTCGCCGATCAAGGATGGTTGGTTGGACACCGCCTCGCGCTGAAATCTCTGGCGATTGAGCCGAACACCATCCTCGTCTTTGCGAAGCCCGTGACTCCAGTGTGCCGGACTCCTTTCCGGACTCGAACCTCCAGCGCCCTGCCCGGTCGAATCCGGGCGCCCGGTTATGGAGTTCACCGCCGCGGACATCTTTCAAAGACTCGCCCTTTGGCGATATCCTGAACTCATTAAAGTCTCTCTCTTTTTCATGGGAGCCTGGCGAACTACGGTCAGGAAGGTTGGGATTCGGACGACGAAGAAATTCAACGCCCACCCACCACCCACTTTGTAGCCACTGTCGATGACTTAACAGACATGCTCGACTTCGACTCCGAGGACATCGACGATATGGACGACGACACCGGAGACGACCAAGAACCAGCGCCCACAGGGCACTGGATGGCCACCTCAACTTACGATATATATATGGTGGACACACCTAAGGGAAGCGATAACGAGGAACGACGAGACGCTGCGAAAGAAAATTCCCTCGGGAAGCAGTCAAAGCGGCGGCGTAAGCGCCGCTCAAAACCCCACCTCGACAAAGATAGCGCCCACACAGACCCAGCCATAGAGCAGGGTGAGCCGGCCGACGACGAACATGCCATTGAGCAACCATCCGAACAAGCCAACTTGGACAAACAACCCGTCCCCGGCAAGGACAAGAGTAATGCAGACGATCTCACGCCGGACACGCGTCATTGGATCAGAAGAACCTCCACAAAGAGCTCCTCGCCATCGCGTAGCTTGAAAAAAGCAAACAGAGGCTCGTAATGCAGAAGATGCACTCCGAATGAGATGGAGTAAATTACTCAACACTGCAGACAAATATGGCGATAGCCGCCAAGCAAAGAGCTACCCAAAGCACAAACTACTGCCCGAATTCGGTGAGGAGGCCGTAGAGTCCCCACGATCAAAAAACAAAGAGGCTGCCGGGTCGGATAGACGACCACATGGCAAACGTAGAGCGGCAAGCGGCGCCGCACACAAGCCGGCACGCGATCCGCATAAGGATTCGCACCAAAAGGATGGCCCAATTAGATCTATCTATGGGCCAAGTAAACAAGTTCTGGTGAGCAATACAACACGTCAAATATCCGAACATCACAGCACACCCAAATACAGGGCGCCGCACCCTCTATGTTTCATCGATGAGGTGCTGGATCATGAATTTCCAGCGGGATTCAAGCCCGTAAACATAGAGGCGTACGACGGAACGACAGACCCTGGAGTCTGGATTGAGGATTATATCCTCCACATACACATGGCCAGAGGAGATGATCTCCACGTGTAACATCCCAAAATTCTAAATTTTGGAATGTTATAAACAAATAGATAGATTTGATTGATTGCTTGATTGATTGACTGAAAGTGAGTGAATTCGAAACTTTTTGAAAGTTAGATGAGAGGGAATAAAAGGACTTTCCCAAACTTTCATTTTGCTTTTATGATCTTGAGGAATTCAAATTCTTTTCATCACAAAACCACTGGAGAGAAGATGACATGACTTCTTCCATTTATTTAAATGACAAGGGGTGTTGAAAATATTTGAATTTCATTTGAAAAAATATTTCCAATTCTGAAACTTTATGCAACTCAATGATTTTCACGGCGAAGATAAAATGACTTCTTCAAATTATCTGAAATATGAGTTGGGAGTTTTCAAAGAATTAAAATTCAAAGTTCTTTTGAATTTATTTTTCAATTTGGAGTTATTGGAGTTTTATTCAAATTATTTTCTCCAAAAAAAAATATATGGAAAATAGGGTAACATGATTCCCTACATCAGAAAATTGGAGAGAAATTAATTTGAAGTCATTTTGGTATTTTCAAAATGATTTTTATTGGATTTTATTAGAGCTGAAACACTCTTTGTTTTATTTGGATTTGTGTGTATTTTATTTGAAGCTAAAATAATGTTCATCTTGTAGGAAATATTTTTCTGCAAATTTTGATATATTATATGCCTATATAAAAGTTTTATTATTTTTGTTTTTATTTTTTTGTGAATTTTTTTTTTTAAAAAAAGTAAACCTACAGCGCCTTGGGCCAAAGGCCCAAGCCGCTAGCCGCCGGCCGGCCAAGGCCACAAGGCCAACGCACGCACGCACGCACCTAGGGGAGCCAGGAGCCCCAAGTTTCCTATTCTTTTACGATTCCTAGTAGGATTTGATCCCGTTTTTGTTATTCCGTTTTTTATTCCTAGGATTCCTAATCCTAATCTATTTCTTGTCCCCTACCCCAAGCAAAACCCCTCCCCTCCCCAATATAAATACCCAAGCACCCCTCCCCTCCAACACATCAAATCAACTCTCCTCTCCTCCACAGCAGCAGCAGCAGCAGTGCCACCGCCGCGCCGCCGCCCCACATAGCCGCCGCCATAGCCGCCGCCGCCGCCAAGTGCCGCCGCTGCCGCCCTACGCCGTCGCCGCCGGATCCCCTCGCCTCTTCGAGGTACTAGCCTGCCAAGGCCACGTTTTCTAGATCGATTTACATTAGTTTTCTAGATCAATTTCCGTTCCGTTTTCTAGATCGGTTTTTCGTTTCGGTTTTCTTTCCAAACCTAGATCGGTTTTCTCACGGTTTTTCTTTCCGGTTTTGTTTAGCGGCGTCGCTCGATAGATTTTTCTTTTTATTTTTAATTTTCGTCATGGACCTATCCGTAGTCCCTAATCTTCAAACGTTCATAACTTTTTACTCGTAAGTCGGAATCCAACGAAACCCACGCCCACTTCTTCGTTATGATCTCCTCTATCTAGTAATACAACTCAAACATATTTTTGAAAGTTTTAAAATTTCAATTCAAACAGATTTGTATTTGAACTTCGTTTGATAATAACTTGAGTTTCGTAACTCCGATTTAGTTGATCTTTTTGCTAATCGAAGCTCTTGACCTAAACTTTCTGATAAGGCCAAATTCACATAATTTTGGTACTGTTAGAAATTGTTTTATGCTGCAAGAGTTATTAGATTTGGTTTTGACGTTCTCGAATTGTTTTCTTCGTTCTTTCCGATCTTTTGAGTGATTGCTTATGTGTGGTTACTATTGCTTGATTACGATAGATTGACCGGAGTGTGACGAGTAGAGCTATCAAGAGTTTTGAGTGCGAATCATCTTCATCAACTTTGCAGGCAAGTAACACTTTGATCATACTCTTCTCATACCCAGTTTTTATGCATTAGATCAAACCCTCAACCACTTGCATGTTTAGGATCTAATTAAATTGTGGGATTGGGAAGTAGATTGAGGTAGTACCTATTACACATTACTTATGAAACCTTGGGAGTCACTTCTACGTTTGCTTATTATACCATGCTATGCTAGTAGACGTGGATTGGGTGAGTGAATATCCATGACAGATGTGAGATTGATAATTAATGGTTTATCTAAGGTGGCAACTTAAACACACATCTGGGTGGATTGAGGCACCTGGCTATTCCAGGACTTGCCTGTCAAGGCACCTGGGTAGACAGGATTTGCCTGTATTTCTTCGGACCGCCACCCAGGCCCAAAGGGATCATGAGATTATTCAAACTGGAAACTTCCGTGTGCAGCCACAAGCCAATTATGGGCTCTGGCGTAGTTGACTAAGTTGTGCGAACTCTTACGGGTAGGCTAGCTAATGTAGGGGATGTAGGTTGGTACGGTCTACCCACATGTAAGGTGCTAAGCGCTTACGAAAGACTATGTCTCGGTCATCCGCTTCTCAAACACCATGTAGTCACGAGAACCAAGCGGAAGGCGATCGAGTCTTGTGGGGAAAAGTCATAAACCTCTGCAGAGTGTATAAACTAATCATGATTAGCCGTGTCCCGGTTATGGACAATTTTGAGTATCTAGTACTGGATATCTGTTGATCTCATCACGTTACTTAATATAATTTGTTTGGGTTTAATGAGTACTTTCAATTGGGATTGAGGATGCTGTCAACCATTCTCAATGTTCAACAACCACCATGATAGTTAAATAAATTTATTCCTTTGCGATGAGGGAAAAATTGGCTTTTCGCAAAAACTGTAACCATAGAGCTTTCCACCAGCCATATATGCATGTAGTATATCCTATTCTTTCATTACTCTCTATGTGTTACATTGCCAAAGCATATTCCATGTCTTGACCCGTTTTGGCTGCAACTTTTCATGTTGCGAGACTTTTCGAACGACGAGTAAGTGATACGTTAGGGTTACGATTTCCTATACTCAACTTTGCCGTTGGTGTTGATGGGAATCCACAACCTTGTTAAGCTTCCGCTATATTTGGATTGAGGTAATAGTATTTACGTTACTTTATACATGTGATTTACCTCTGTTATAAATCCTTGAGTCTTGTGTGTGTCGACATACCGATCCGGGGATGACACGAAAGCACGAAGACTTGATCCATTCGGTCGGGTCGCTACAAGATGGTATCGAGCACATGTTGATTTGTAGGGACGTGACCCTAGAAAATGGCAAGCCCATAGGAA
Organism: Aegilops bicornis; assembly: GCA_021605145.1. Taxonomy (NCBI): domain Eukaryota; kingdom Viridiplantae; phylum Streptophyta; class Magnoliopsida; order Poales; family Poaceae; genus Aegilops; species Aegilops bicornis. The sequence continues at coordinate 576,981,477 of CM038669.1, forward strand.
AGATTTTTCTCTACAACTTCATTTTCAAAAGATCTTTTACCTCTCTTCTCTTGAGCTTATTCAAATATTCCCTTTAGTGAGACCATACCCTTTTCCCTTTTGACCACTTCGAAGATTTGGTCGATGAGACCACTCCAAGGAGACAAGATATCGGACAACTAAGACCATTTGGAATGAAGATGATTTTACCGTGTAAATGGAAACTACAACTGTTGAAGACTCCGAAGACTTGGAGAATTTGAAGGCTTTGAAGAATTTTCGGATTTGTATGACCTAGGGAGGTTACGCTTATGGAATTTGACGGACCATGGAAGTTATCAATACCCGAGATCAAGGTGTATTGGATCTGGAGTGTTACATCAGAAAGTTAAGATGGACCCACAAGAAGCTAAATTTTGACAAGGAAGTATTTCATGAAGAACTTCGGGATCCGAAGCTGAAAGTAGACAAGCCGAGGAGCAAAACCTTGAGACATCAAAGTTTTGTCGAATCGAAGGACGATGGGACCATGGTTCATGTCAAGGAAGTTGAAACCAGAAGTTTGGAATGCAACTCCAGAAATATTACAGGACGTCGCGAGAGACTTTGCGTCAACAGAGATGATCTGGCAAAAGAACTTGAGCAGGACAAGCACGATTGGAAGAAGCCATCGGAGACATGAACAAGACTTGAAGAGTTTGATGGCGTTGAAGATTTATTGACCCTTAGAAGACCTAACCCCTGTTACATACATGCGTTAGATGCGACGATTGTGAGCTGTCATTTGTTTGATGTTTTTCCGACAGCCACAATAAAATCTGTCTTTCCAAAACTTTTGTTTGTATTGTGTGCATCCCTCTCGATCTCTCTTATCCCACCCCAAACCCCTGGACCCGTTAGAAGATGAATGGAGAAGAGCTTATATTTTACGGACCGATGAGTCAATTGGAGATGGACCGATGGATTCGTAACATGGAGGATCATATGGAGAACAACCCTATAGTCGAAAAGATATGACCCAAAGCATGCTCTTGATTGCTTTGAAAGAGGTGCTGCTATCTAGTGGAGGATGTACCAAACCATCAATGTGGCGGGAGTAACCACTTGGGAAGAATTTAAGTTGACTTTGCTAAAGTCTCGGTTTGTGTCCCGAAGTTGAAGCCTTATGGAAATGATATGGAGAAAGTGCATGCAAGCTTTGTGGAGAAAAGGACACAACCATAAAGAAAATAAGGAAAAATACCCTCATGAGCAGAGGATTACCAAAGGAGTTAGCCGAGGATTTTCAGGGAACTTTGATTGGAGATTATTCCCAAAAGGTTTTGTTGCAGCAATGGAAGTTCAGTCTACATTGTTGAGAAAGATCCGTGAAGCTCAGAAGGATGACAAAGATATTGTTGAGGTAAAAGCAGAGGATGAGCAAAGGAAAGGCCAAAGGTTTTTGTAAGGATGAGCACGACACCTTATGGTTTTAGGATAGTGTATATGTGCCTAATAATGCAAAGATCGGAAGTTAATACTTGGAGGCTCATGACTCACCATACTCGTTTCGCCCTGGAAACACCAAGATGTATTTGGATTTGAAGAAGCGTTTCTGGTGGACTGGTATGAAGAAGAAGATTGCGGAGTATGTAGTCGTGGGTGATTTATGCCAGAGAGTAAAAGCGAGCATCGAAGCGGCAGGATTACTACAGCCTATGCCGATACCCGAATGGAAGAGGGATAAGCTTGGCATGGATTTCATTACCGGATTTCCCAGAACCTGATTGGGATATGATTCTATCTGGGTAGTAGTTGATTCGCTTGACCAAAGTGGCTCGTTTTATTCCAGTGAAAACCACCTATACAAGTGCGAAGTTGGCCAAGATATATATTTGAGAAAGGATCGTATGTCTGCATGGAGTTTAGAGGACCATCGTAGAGGAACACAGTTTACCTCAAAGTTTTGGAAACAGCTGCACCAGACTTTGGATACTAGGCTAGAGTTCAGTACAACCTTTCATCCGCAGACATATGGATAAATCAAGAGAGTCAATCAGACACCGGAGGACATGTTGAGAGCGTGTGCGCTAAATTTCGGATCTAGTAGTGATTATAATCTACCTTACGCGAAGTTCTCATACAACAATGTTACCCAGCCAGTTTGAAGATGGCCCCTTTTAAAGCTTTGTATGGGAGAAGGAGCCAGACACCGTTGATGTGGTATGAAGTTGGAGACCGTCAGTTGTTTGGACCAAATGTGATCAAGGAGTGAGAAGAGAATGTTAAGTTGCTTGAGATAGAAGGTAGCTCACCCGAGCGGAAGAGTTATGCAGACTCAAAAATGCAAGGAGGTAGTCTATGAAATCGAGACAGAGCATATCTTTGTGTGCCACCTCTGCGAGGAGTTAAACGATTTGGAGTTAAGGGAAAGTTAGCCCGAGATTTGTAGGACCATACCGAGTTTTGGAGCGTATGGGAGAATAGGCTAACAAGTTGAAGTCACCCGAAGGACTGTCAGGAGTTCATGATGTGTTTCACGTTTTCCAGTTGAAGAAGTGCCATGCAGAGATGGCCAATATTTCCTTGTAAGGACGCTTGACCCTGGAAAGGATAATGATGTTCCACGAAGTGGAGTATGGACTTCATAAGTATAAGTTTTTATCTTGGTATGTGGGATATCCCACGAGGATGAAGAGATGAAGTACTATTGGATATAAAGGAGGTATGATGTTGGTAATATGGAACAATGGAAATTCCATGATGAGTCTGAGTAATCATGTCCTAGTTTGGTGCCAATAGAAGGAAGGAAGACAATACAATTGGATGGATTTTACACGCCAGGAAGTTGGATGTTGGGATAATGATCGATTGCCCAGATGATGTGTTCAAGGATTATAAGTGATGAGATGGGCTATAACCCACGTGCCCCAGGACCTGCCAAGAAGCAAGCACACTCTTCTTGAAGGAAAAACCACGAAAGAAGTTACAACTTGTATCATCAAGCGATTCTATAGGAGTTTACGCAAAACCCGAGAGTTGTTAAGGAACGATAGATGTTTGTTTGGCTTGCGTAAACAATGGATTTTCCGAACTTGGTTCGTCGACAAGAGAAATTCTGCAATGCTCGTGAGGATGACCGAGTGTTAGAATGCGAGATTCGCTAAACCATGTACAAGGAAATGATTTGGGTGCGGGATGGATTGATCACCATACCGACTTACTCTTATTATTCGCCTTGCTATATGGGATGGTAAATCTGAGTGACTTACCTATAGTAGAGAGACGACGATCAAAACCTTGTTTGAACCTTAGAATGGTATAAGTATTTCCCTTGTACAAGGCAGTTGTTGCCAACCGTAGGATATACGGTGAGGTTCAACCCAGACCTGTTTTCTGCAGGAGAAACCATAAATTGTTGACCACCATGAGATATCGATAGTTGTTTAGAATTGGCGCCAGAACCGTCAGCTATGAAGACCCAGTTTCGGGATAACCTTACCAAGATGAAAGGACAAAGGAATTGAGGAAAAGGTTATGCCACTACCGGAAGAAGAGCAGAGAAGGGATTATCCTTAATATCTGAGAAGACCGACAATCACAACGATAAGGATGGAGTATATGAGTTTTGATGGAACCGTAACAATGTTTCTAAGGGTGGTAGCACCCGAGACCCCAGAGATGATCGATGGATTTTGAGAAGACCCCCAAACCCTAACCTATTTCTTGCTAGCCTCTCAATCTCGAGGACGAGATTCATTTTAAGGTAGTAGTTTGTAACATCCCAAAATTCTAAATTTTGGAATGTTATAAACAAATAGATAGATTTGATTGATTGCTTGATTGATTGACCGAAAGTGAGTGAATTGAAACTTTTTGAAAGTTACATGAGAGGGAATAAAAGGACTTTCCCAAACTTTCATTTTGCTTTTATGATCTTCGAATTCAAATTCTTTTCATCACAAAACCACGGAGAGAAGATGACATGACTTCTTCCATTTATTTAAATGACAAGGGGTGTTGAAAATATTTGAATTTCATTTGAAAAAATATTTCCAATTCTGAAACTTTATGCAACTCAATGATTTTCACGAGCGAAGATAAAATGACTTCTTCAAATTATACGAAATATGAGTTGGGAGTTTTCAAAGAATTTAAATTCAAAGTTCTTTTGAATTTATTTTTCAATTTGGAGTTATTGTAGTTTTATTCAAATTATTTTTCTCCAAAAATAAAATATATGGAAAATAGGGTATCATGATTCCCTACATCAGAAAATTGGAGAGAAATTAATTTGAAGTCATTTTGGTATTTTCAAAATGATTTTTATTGGATTTTATTAGAGCTGAAACACTCTTTTGTTTTATTTGGATTTGTGTGTATTTTATTTAAAGCTAAAATAATGTTCATCTTGTAGGAAATATTTTTCTGCAAATTTTGATATATTATATGCCTATATAAAAGTTTTATTATTTTGTTTTTATTTTGTTCTGTGAATTTTTTTAAAAAAGTAAACCTCTGCCTTGGGCCAAAGGCCCAAGCCGCTAGCCGCCGGCCGGCCAAGGCCACAAGGCCAACGCACGCACGCATGCACCTAGGGGAGCCAGGAGCCCCAAGTTTCCTATTCTTTTACGATTCCTATAACGGTTTTCTCGCCGGTTTTTCTTTCCGGTTTTGTTTAGCGAGCGTCGCTCGATAGATTTTTCTTTTTATTTTTAATTTTCGTCATGGACCTATCCGTAGTCCCTAATCTTCAAACGTTCATAACTTTTTACTCGTAGTCGGAATCCAACGAAACCAACGCCCACTTCTTCGTTATGATCTCCTCTATCTAGTAATACAACTCAAACATATTTTTGAAAGTTTTAAAATTTGAATTCAAACAGATTTGTATTTGAACTTCGTTTGATAATAACTTGAGTTTAAATAACTCGATTTAGTTGATTCTTTTTGCTAATCGAAGCTCTTGACCTAAACTTTCTGATAAGGCCAAATTCACATAATTTTGGTGCTGTTAGAAATTGTTTTATGCTGCAAGAGTTATTAGATTTGGTTTTGACGTTCTCCTAATTGTTTTCTTCGTTCTTTCCGATCTTTTGAGTGATTGCTTATGTGTGGTTACTATTGCTTGATTACGATAGATTGACCGAGTGTGACGAGTAGAGCTATCAAGAGTTTTGAGTGCGAATCATCTTCATCAACTTTGCAGGCAAGTAACACTTTGATCATACTCTTCTCATACCCAGTTTTTATGCATTAGATCAAACCCTCAACCACTTGCATGTTTAGGATCTAATTAAATTGTGGGATTGGGAAGTAGATTGAGGTAGTACCTATTACCTGTTACTTATGAAACCTTGGGAGTCACTTCTACGTTTGCTTATTATACCATGCTATGCTAGTAGACGTGGATTGGGTGAGTGAATATCCATGATGATGTGAGATTGATAATTAATGGTTTATCTAAGGTGGCAACTTAAACACACATCCTGGGTGGATTGAGGCACTGGCTATTCCAGGACTTGCCTGTCAAGGCACACAGGTAGACAGGATTTGCTGTATTTCTTCGGACCGCCACCTGTGCCCAAAGGGATCATGAGATTATTCAAACTGGAAACTTCCGTGTGCAGCCACAAGCCAATTATGGGCTCATGGCGTAGTTGACTAAGTTGTGCGAACTCTTACGGGTAGGCTAGCTGATGTAGGGGATGTAGGTTGGTACGGTCTACCCACATGTAAGGTGCTAGCGCTCGAAAGACTATGTCTCGGTCATCCGTTTCTCAAACACCATGTAGTCACGAGAACCAAGCGGAGGCGATCGAGTCTTGTGGGGAAAAGTGCATAAACCTCTGCAGAGTGTATAAACTAATCATGATTAGCCGTGTCCCGGTTATGGACAAATTTGAGTATCTAGTACCGGATATCCTGTTGATCTCATCACGTTACTTAATATAATTTGTTTGGGTTTAATGAGTACTTTCAATTGGGATTGAGGATGCTTTGTCAACCATTCTCAATGTTCAACAACCACCATGATAGTTAAATAAATTTATTCCTTGGCAGTAGGGAGAACTGGGCTTTTCTCAAAAAATGGAACTATAGAGCTTGCCATCAGCCATATATGCATGTAGTATAGCCTATTCTTTCATTACTCTCTATGTGTTACATTGCCAAAGCATATTCCATGTGCTGACCCGTTTGGCTGCAACTTTTCATGTTGCAGACTTTTTAGACGACGAGTAAGTGATACGTTAGGGTTACGATTTCCTATACTCAACTTTGCCGTTGGTGTTGATGGGAATCCACAACCTTGTTGCTTCCGCTATATTTGGATTGAGGTAATAGTATTTACGTTACTTTATACATGTGATTTACCTCTGTTATAAATCCTTCGAGTACTGTGTGTGTCAGCATACCGATCCAGGGATGACACGAAAGCACAGAGACTTGATCCATTCGGGTCGGGTCGCTACACCACGCCATAAAATACCTACCCCTCAAGCTCAAAGGGCCAGCCCAGCATTGGCTTAAAAGCCTCCCCGAAAACACCATTGGTAGTTGGGAAGAGCTTGAGGATGATTTTCGGGCCAATTTCCAGGGAACCTATGTTCGACCTCCGGGCCTTGAGATGATCTAAGTCACATAACCCAACAGCCCGGGAGTCACTAGAAAATTCTCGAACAGGTTCCTCACCAAAAGAACCAAATAGTCGATTGTCTGGACGCCAAGCCTTAGCAGCTTCTAAACACAACGTCCGAGACGAATGGCTCGCCAGACACCTTGGCCAGAAAAGCCAAGAACAATGGCCGCACTAACAAGCCTCATGACCCGCTTTTGCGCGGAGAGGATAGCTGGCTAGCAAGATGCGATACCAGCGACCCAAGTACATCCAAGTCGGGGATGGGAATGGGAAACCACGACGCAGCAAGGACCAGCGCCGGATTAAGGGGAACGGTCCAAAAGCGTGGCGATCAACGCCGGATTGAAGCTCACGGCGAGAACAATAAAACTGCCCACGAAGGACAATAGCGATGAGCTATCCAACTTAAACAAAATCTTGGACAAGATATGCCAAATCCACAGTACTCCGGGAAGCACGCAAACCATACCCACAGAGATTGTTGGGTCTTCAAGCGATCCGGCAGACTCAACGCCGAACACAAGGGGCTCGACACACCAAGTGAGGATGATGACGAGCACGACAAGCGAGCCCGGAAAACAAAAGAATTTCCCACAAGAGGTCAACTTACTTCAAGTAACAAAAGGGAAAATAGAGCGGCACCCATTGAATTACGCGCCGCACAATCTACCCAATGAGTCCCAACACTGGTTGTCAAAACCAATTACCTTCGACCATCGGGACTACTCCGAAAGTATCCTAACGCAGGATGGACTGCCTTGATACTAGAACCTATAATCGACGGTCTTCAATTTACGCAGAAGTCCTAATGGACAGCGGCCGGTGATTTAAACCTGCTATGTCAGGACACAATCCATAACATGGGGATAAACCCAAACAGGATTAGCCATAGCAACACTTCCTTCCAAGGAATAATGCCAGGCACATATGCCCATTGTACGGGCTCCCTACTATTGGAAGTTATGTTCGGCTCACCCAACAACTTCCGTCGGGAAAAGTTGGTCTTCCACATCACCCCATTTAAAAGTAGCCATCAAGCACTACTGGGACGCGAAGCTTTCGCCCGCTTTAACGCAATACCGCATTATGCATCTCTTAAACTTAAAATGCCCGGTCCACGAGGCATCATTTCATTAAAGGGAAGCTGCGCGTGTCCCTCAAGGAAAGAATGTGAGACTGCCTTTAACAGCCTCACACTAATACGGCCTTGCTGGCCAAAAGCGCCTAAAGCAGGTCATTCGGACCCGGACACGGTTAGGCGAGTCCGGCATAAATAAACATGATGCTTACTAGCCGCGTACCCCCCTTAAAAGTGGATCCACGCATGTACAACAAGAGACAATAAAGCTCAATTTTACTCATTTTTGAGTCATACTCTATTTTATTTCCAATTACATTTTAGCGCGATCTTTTTTCAACTAAGTTCCTCTCTTTTACAGATGAACGTCGTGCTATACCCGTCCAGGATACGCAAGAACGGGAGACACGGTAAGCAGACGTGCAGCAGGGACCCGTTGCAAGGATTCTTTTCAGATTAAGACCCCGCGTAAACCTTTTTTACTGTCTCTTGTTGTTACTCATCCCCTGGTCTCTTATTATAACCGAGGAGGAGGCTGGCGTTTTGGCATCGGCCGCGTCAGAAGTTTGCACGTACCTGGACACCAGGGGCTTGTTACCAAGGGCATTGTTCAGCCCGCTTTATAAAAGACCGAATACCTTAGGGAGTGTTCGGTGTCTCGAGTTAGGCCTTATATGCATCAGCTCGAATCATGTCTTTGGTCAAATGTTGGGTTTGCCCGGCTCCTGTGTTTTGCTGCCTTACGTTCCGTTCTATCGGCTAACGCGGCACCAGGAGAACTACTGCGATTGTGCCCCGGTTCGGCCGGGCGAGCACCTCACTAGAGAAAGCCGAAAACTGACTGTCATGATATAGCGAGAGACTGGTCAACCACTCGTTGACTCACCGGAATGTTTAGAATTCCTTCGCATTAATGAAGGACCGTTTTTCGGTCAGGCACATACACACCCCGAATTCGGGAGAGTGCGGTGCCCCCAGGGGCTATATAGTAGCCCCACCATCGAACTCCTATGGCTAAGTGAAAGTGATAAAGCATTATAGTCCGGTTGCCTACTTTGCTACGCTACCACCTCCTTTATAGGACCAAACGTTGGATTAAGTGTGAAAGCGCGACTTCTTTGCAAACACCCCCGCACTATGTGCGTAAATTTGAAGTCAAGACTGCCATCTTTAGGTTATATAAATATATACATCAACGGCCGCACATGAGGTAGTTTACTACTTGAAGGCACAAGTATAAAAAACTCTTACATTAAATTGAAACGTTGTTTCATAAAATTATACATGTCATTCAAACATAACATCCTTTGGGCATTGCGTCTCTATTAAACGAGCGCCCGGAAGAACTTCCTCAAAATAGCGCCGACCGGTACTGGCTGCCGTCCGAATCTGGGACGCAATATCGGTGGCCTTCATCTCAGCTCCAGTATGCCTTGACACGGGCAAGAGCCATCCGCGCCCTCAATACACGCCGACCGCTTCATTGCGTCGTCTGTGATACCGCACCAAGGAACTGCTGCACTAAGCCAAAATAACTCTTCGGTTTGGGGTCCGCTTTGGCCACAAATGAGTCATGACATGCTTCATGGCAAGTCCCATAATCGATTCAGCTCGTCCCATTCGGCCAACCGATCGGTCAACGAAAGAGGACGCTCCGGACTATGGAATTGCGACCAATATAGCTCTTCCCTTATGTGCCCCTTCTGGCCTCGAAGTGCTCAATCGCGTCCGCGGCCTTCCGCTAAGTCCAGATAAGCATCCTCCGAACTCCACAACTTGTCCAATCGAGCATACTTCGGATCCATATATTTCCTCCACAATGAAACGACTTTCGGCCGCAATATCCCGGCCGACTCAGCTCCTCCTTGGCAGCTCTCATAGCGGAACGGGCATCCTTGGATTCGGCGGTGGCCTTTTTCAGTCCTCTTGTTCCGCAGACGTTCTTTTTCAAGAACCTCGCGGTCGGTAGTATTCTTTAGTTTGAGGCCAAATCGGCCATTTCCTCTTTGCTTGGCAAAGTGAGCAGCCCGTTCGCTTTCAGCTCTTGACCACCTTTAAAGCGGCCGACATTACTCTTCGGGCTTGCTCTTTAGCTCGGGCAAGTTCCGCCCATGACCTCTCCACAAGAAATGCACACCGTCTGCATCAAAGCATACAAGTAGTAAGGCATGGGCGTCAAGCTCCCTTACCGGTGTCCGCGGAGAAGTCGCATACCTTGTGACTCGTCAAACCGTTTATTGACCAGCGCGATGTCCGCATCCGCCCCGTCAAGTTGCCGCTTTAGTTCGGCAAATTCGTCAATCCAGCTAGCCACCGGACGCCCCGCCACCTACATAGGAATGGCGACATGTTAGTACTGAGATTATGATCCTCGGCACGCTGTCAGTTGTGACAGCATACCGAGTCTCAGGGGCTACTATCTATACAGGGCGCATTCTATATGCATAACTGTCAGAAGGTACATCATTTTTTTCGTACCTCAAACCCCGTCAGTAAACTTCTGGAGGCTTCATGCAATCCGCTCTCAGCGGATGCAATTCTTTCAATTACCATAGCCATTAGCGCACGGTGATCTTCTGAGATACACGCTCGCCCGAGCAGGTTCTTCAGCTCCTCCAACCACACGCCAGTTGGCGCCGGACCGTCCGGCCCCGCCGGACTCGAAGAAACTCTCCGTGACGACACTTCGGGGTCGCCCGCCTCGCACGAAGGCACGATAGGTGGAGGCGTTTCGCTCTGTATCATCTCTGGACGAAGATCCCCCGAAGACGAGCTCTGCTGAGAAGGGCTGAGATTCGAACTACAAGGTACAATTTCGGTTATCTTCAGAAATAAATACAGGGATGTTCTTTATTCACAGGACCCCTTCTTTTTACTTATGGCTCATTGGAGGGCTGATCCCCTTGGGGAAATAGTGCGGCTGGGATACTTCCGGCGCGGACTTTCAGACGAAGACTTCTTTCCCGTTTTGAGGCCTTGGCTTCGGGTCTTGAAGCGGTCCTCTTCTCCCCTTGGAGGGAGGATCCTGATCCCTCTTCCTTGAAAGCCTCCCTCGTGGAGGCGGTTGCTTCCTGCTCCCCCTTCGCCTTCTTTAAAAGGCGGCCTTCAACATCTTGGTCAGCATGGGATCCGGCGTGGTCTCTGGGAGGGAGCCGGACACCTTATCAACTTTGCCTTGGCTATCCACTCCTGTTCAAGAAACGGCTCCCTTAAAGGTCATATATATGATAAATGAATGAACAGCCTGTCCGGTTACGGGGTTACTTACTTGAGTATCTGGGTGATTGCAGCTTAGACCTGCGTCCTCGGTCAAGTCCGGACACTTCTCTTGTGATCTGAAGAACATTTTGTACATCTCCTTGGGCGTCGCGCCCATAAAATGTTGGAGAGCTCGTGGTCCCTCCGGATTAAACTCCCACAGACGGAGGGGGCGACGTCTGCAGGGCAGAAGGCGCCGAATCAGCATAACCTGCGCCGCCACGACCAGATTGATCTCTCTTTCTTGGAGGTCTCGAATACGGCCCTGCAACAGAGGAATGTCCTTGGATGGCCCCCAGTCGAGCCCCTGGTTGACCCATGATGCCAGCCGCTATGGTGAACCTGAGCGGAAGGCGGGTGGCGCCACCCATTTGGTGCCCCTGGGAGAGGTGATATAAAACCACTCCCTTTGCCACAAACCAAGCTCCTCTTGAAAAGATCCCTTGGGCCACGGAGCATCAGCACACTTGCTTATGACCGCCCCTCCGCACTCTGCTTGTTGCCCCTCGATCATCTTCGGCTCCACCTTGAAGGTCTTGAGCCACAATCCAAAGTGAGGGGTAATATGGAGGAAGGCTTCACATACGACAATGAATGACGAGATATGGAGGATGGACTCGATTCAAGTCATGGAAATCCAGCCCATAATAAAACATGAGCCCCGCACAAAGGGATCCGTCGGAAGCCTAAACCCGAAGGAAGTGAGACACGAACACCACGCTCTCGCCGAGCTCGGAGTGGGAATGACCTGCCGGGCAGGGCAGCCTATGCGAAATCTCGCGGTTAGATACACGGCGTCTCAGCTTTAGCACATCTTCTTCGTGGACGGAAGAAGACATCCATCGGCCGAGCTGGTCGGAGCCGGACATCGTCGAAGGTCCGAAGCGCCTAAATCTGAAGCTTTGGGTGTTAGAACTCAAAGCGCGAGGCGAATTCGATGGAGGGTGGAAAAAAGAAGAGGGCCTTGGTCTCATTATAAATAGGTTGAATACCAAGAGCCCTCCCCGTGGTCGATTGGGACTCGCCCGATAGAGGAGGCGTGTTAACGGGCACGGTCGGGTTACCCACGTCCGTATTGATGAGAATCCCGGAATAAGGGGCACGATCTACGCTTTGATAAGACGTGCCAAGGAAACCGCCTCGCTAAACGCTACCGAGGTGGACAGTAAAAACGATTCGAATAAAGGCCTAGCTGGTGTGATGTCACACCGCTGAATACGTCAGCAGATCTGTGCAAAAATTATTCTCTCTACGGTGGTATGTGGAACTTGTTTTGCGAGCGGACACTATCCTTGTGTTCAAAACCTTCTATGAAGTATTCGAGGAGGAACCCGCCTTGCAATGTCGAAGACAATATGCGCGCCCGAACTTCGTCGTCATTGAAGCCTGGTTCGAGGCTCTTGAGGGAGTCTGGACTAGGGTGTGTCCGGATAGCCGAACTATCATCTTTGGCGGACTCTAGACTATGAAGATACAAGGCGAAGACTTCGTCCCGTGTCCGGATAGGACTTTCCTTGGCGTGGAAGGCAAGCTTGGCGTCTGGATATGTATATTTCCTACCATTGTAACCGACTACTGTGTAACCCTAACCCTATTCGGTGTCTATATAAACCGAAGGGTTTTAGTCCGTAGGGGCGAACAACAATCATACCATAGGCTAGCTTCTAGGGTTTAGCCTCTACGATCTCGTGGTAGATCTACTCTTGTACTACCCATATCATCAATATTAATCAAGCGGGAGTAGGGTATTACCTCCATCGAGAGGGCCCGAACACAGGTAAAAACATCGTGTCCCTTGTCTCCTGTTACCATCCGCCTAGACGCACAGTTCGGGACCCCCTACCCGAGATCCGCCGGTTTTGACACCGACAGGCACACTGAAAGATCTACTAATAATAAAGTGCATGCGATAGAAGAAATCAATGTTTTGAGTGGAAAGATGGATGAACTTATGAAATTATTTGCTACTAAGGGTGTTTCTTCTGATCCTAATGATATGCCTTTGTCTACTTTGATTGAGAATAATAATGAATCTATGGATGTGAATTTTGTTGGTAGGAATAATTTTGGTAACAACGCATATAGAGGGAATTTTAATCCTAGGCCTTATCCTAGTAATTCCTCTAATAATTATGGAAATTCCAACAACAACTCTTATGGAAATTTTAATAAGATGCCCTCTGAATTTGAGAATAGTGTTAAAGAATTTATGAGTTCACAAAAGAATTTTAATGCTTTGCTTGAAGAGAAATTACTTAAAGTTGATGAATTGGCTAGGAACGTTGATAGAATTTCTCTTGATGTTGGTTCTTTAAAGATTAGATCTATTCCTCCTAAGCATGATATCAATGAGTCTCCCAAATCCATGAGAACTTCCATTGATGAGTGCAAGGAAAGAACCGCTAGGATGCGTGCTATGAAAGACGCCTTTATTAAAGCGCGTTCTTCCAATTTCCATGAAAATCAAGATGAAGATCTAAAAGTTATTGATGTGTCCCCTATCAAATCCTTATTTTGCAATATGAATCTTGATAATGATGAGATTGAATATGAGTCACCTTTACCTAGAAGGTGTTCTCAAAATTCGGAGATTTTAGAGTATGATGCTAAAATTGATAAAAGTGGGATTGAAGAAAGTAAAACCTTAGATGTTGCTAAACCTACTATTTTGGATTTCAAGGAATTTAATTATGAAAGTTGCTCTTTAATTGATTGTATTTCCTTGTTACAATCCGTGCTAAATTCTCCACATGCCTATAGTCAAAACAAAGCATTTACTAAACATATTGTTGATGCCTTGATGCAATCTTATGAGGAAAAACTTGAGTTGGAAGTCTCTATCCCTAGAAAGCTTTATGATGAGTGGGAACCAACTATTAAAATTAACATTAAGGATCAAGAATTCTATGCTTTATGTGATTTGGGTGCTAGTGTTTCCACTATTCCCAAAACTTTGTGTGATTTGCTAGATTTCCGTGATTTTGATGAATGTTCTCTAAATTTGCACCTTGCGGATTCCACTATTAAGAAACCTTTGGGAAGAATTAATGATGTTATTATCGTTGCAAATAGGAATTATGTGCCCGTAGACTTTATCGTTCTTGATATAGATTGCAATCCGTCATGTCCTATTATTCTTGGTAGACCTTTCCTTAGAACGATTGGTGCAATTATTGATGTGAAGGAAGGGAATATTAGATTCCAATTTCCATTAAAAAAAGGCATGGAACACTTCCCTAGAAATAAAATAAAATTACCATATGAATCTATCATGAGGGCCACTTATGGATTGCCTACCAAAGATGGCAATACCTAGATCTATCCTTGCTTTTATGCCTAGCTAGGGGTGTTAAACGAAAGCGCTTGTTGGGAGGCAACCCAATTTTATTTTTAGTTTTTTGCTTTTGTTTATGTTTAGTAATAAATAATCCATCTACCTTCTGTTTAGATGTGGATTTATGTTTTAATTAGTGTTTGTGCCAAGTTAAACCTATAGGATCTTCTTGGATGATAGTTATTTGATCTTGCTGTAATTTCCAGAAACTTTCGGTTCACGAAAACAATTGTTAAAAATCACCAGAACGTGATAAAATAGTGATTCCAATTGCTGCTGATCAATAAAAAAAATTCCTAGGTCTTCCTATTTTTTCTGAAGTTTTGGAGTTCCAGAAGTTTGTGTTAGTTACAGATTACTACAGACTGTTCTGTTTTTGACAGATTCTGTTTTTCGTGTGTTGTTTGCTTATTTTGATGAATCTATGGCTAGTAAAATAGTTTATGATCCATAGGGAAGTTGGAATACAGTAGGTTTAACACCAATATAAACAAAGAATGAGTTCATTACAGTACTTTGAAGTGATCTTTTGTTTTCTTTCGCTAACGGAGCTCACGAGATTTCTGTTGAGTTTTGTGTTGTGAAGTTTTCAAGTTTTGGGTGATTTTTTTTTGATGGATTATGGAACAAGGAGTGGCAAGAGCCTAATCTTGGGGATTCCCATGGCACCCCCAAGATAATATAAGGACACCAAAAAGTCTAAGCTTGGGGATGCCCCGGAAGGCATCCCCTCTTTCGTTCACTTCCATCGGTAACTTTACTTGGAGCTATATTTTTATTCACCACATGATATGTGTTTTGCTTGGAGCGTCTTGTATTATTTGCGTCTTTGTTTTTTAGTTTACCACAATCATCCTTGCTGTACACACCTTTTGAGAGAGCCATACATGAATTGGAATTTGTTAGAATACTCTATGTGCTTCACTTATATCTTTTGAGCTTGATAGTTTTACTCTATGTGCTTCACTTATATCTTTTGAGCTTGATAGTTTTGCTCTAGTACTTCACTTATATCTTTTAGAGCATGGTGGTGGATTTGTTTTAAAGAAACTATTGATCTCTCATGCTTCACTTAGATTATTTTGAGAGTCTTAAATAGCATGGTAATTTGCTTAATAATAATATGCTTGGTATTCAAGATTTGTAAAACTTTCTTTTGCGTGTGTTGAATACTAAGAAAAGTTTGATGCTTGATAATTGTTTTGAGATATGGAGGTGATAATATTAGAGTCATGCTAGTTGAGTAGTTGTGAATTTGAGGAATACTTCTGTTAAAGTTTGTGATTCCTGTAGCATGCACGTATGGTGAACCGTTATGTGATGAAGTCGGAGCATGATTTATTTATTGATTGTGTTCCTTATGAGTGGCGGTCGGGGACGAGCGATGGTATTTTCCTACCAATCTATCCACATAGGAGCATGCGCGTAATACTTTGTTTTGATAACTTGTAGATTTTTGTAATAAGTATATGAGTTCTTTATGACTAATGTTGAGTCCATGGATTATACGCACTTTTCTCACCCTTCCACCATTGCTAGCCTTTCTAATACCGCGCACTTTTCACCGGTATCATACACCCACCATAAACCTTCCTCTAAACAGCCACCATACCTACCTATCATGGCATTTCCATAGCCATTCCGAGATATATTGCCATGCAACTTTCCACCGTTCCGTTTATTATGACACGCTCCATCATTGTCATATTGCTTAGCATGATCATTTAGTTGACATCGTATTTGTGGCAAAGCCACCATTCATAATTATTTCATACATGTCACTTATGAATCATTGCATATCCAATTACACCGGAGGCACACATATAGAGTCATATTTTGTTCTAAGTATCGAGTTGTAATTGTTGAGTTGTAAGTAAATAAAAAGTGTGATGATCATAATTTTTAGAGCATTGTCCCAAGTGAGGAAAGGATGATAGAGACTATGATTCCCCCATAAGTCGGGATGAGGCTCCGGACGAAAAAGAAAAAAAAAGGGAAAAGAGGCCATAAAAAAGGGGAAGGCCCAATAAAAAAATGAGAGAAAAAGAGAGAAGGGAAAATGTTACTATCCTTTTACCACACTTGTGCTTCAAAGTAGCACCATGATCTTCATGATAGAGAGTCTCTCGTTTTGTCACTTTCATATACTAGTGGGAAATTTTCATTATAGAACTTGGCTTGTATATTCCAATGATGGGCTTCCTCAAATTGCCCAAGGTCTTCGTGAGCAAGCGAGTTGGATGCACACCCACTTAGTTTCTTTTGTTGAGCTTTCATATACTTATAGCTCTAGTGCATCCGTTTCATGGCAATCCGTACTCACTCACATTGATATCTATTGATGGGCATCTCCATAGCCCGTTGATACGCCTAGTTGATGTGAGACTATCTTCCCTCTTTTTGTCTTCTCCACAACCACCATTCTATTCCACATATAGTGCTATATCTATGGCTCACGCTCATGTATTGCGTGAAGATTGAAAAAGTTTTGAAAATGTCAAAAGTATGAAACAATTTCTTGGCTTGTCATCGGGGTTGTGCATGATTTAAATACTTTGTGTGGTGAAGATAGAGCATAGCCAGACTATATGATTTTGTAGGGATAACTTTCTTTGGCCATGTTATTTTGAGAAGACATAATTGCTTTGTTAGTATGCTTGAAGTATTATTATTTTTATGTCAATATGAACTTTTGTCTTGAATCTTTTGGATATGAATATCCATACCATAATTAAGAAGAATTACATTGAAATTATGCCAAGTAGCACTCCGCCTCAAAAATTCTCTTTTTATCATTTACCTACTCGAGGACGTGCATGAATTAAGCTTGGGGATGCCTGATACGTCTCCAACATATCTATAATTTTTTATTGCTCCATGCTACTTTATCTATTGTTTTGGACTATATTGGGCTTTATTTTCCACTTTTATATTATTTTTGGGACTAACCTATTAACCGGAGGCCCAGCCCGGAATTGCTGTTTTTTGCCTATTCCAGTGTTTCGAAGAAACGGAATATCAAACGGAGTCCAAACGGAATGAAATCTTCGGGAACGTGATTTTCTCATCGGATAAGACCCAGGAGACTTGGACCCTCCGTCAAGAAAGCTCTGAGGCGGCCACGAGGGTGGAGGTGCGCCCAGGGCGCGCCCCTACCTCGTGGGCCTTGAGGCTCCACCGACATACTTCTTCCTCCTATATATACCTCGTGCCTGTCGGATCGGATCTGAAGCCAAAAACCTAATTCCACCGCCACAACTTTCTGTATCCACGAGATCCCATCTTGGGGCCTGTTCCGGAGCTCCGCCGGAAGGGGATTCCGCCACGGAGGGCTTCTACATCATCATCATAGCCTCTCCGATGAAGTGTGAGTAGTTTACCTCAGACATTCGGGTCCATAGTTAGTAGCTAGATGGCTTCTTATCTCTTTTTGGATCTCAATACAATGTTCTCCCCTCTCTCGTGGAGATCTATTCGATGTAATCTTCTTTTTGCGGTGTGTTTGTTGAGACCAATGAATTGTGGGTTTATGATCAAGATTATCTATGAGCAATATTTGAATCTTTTCTGAACTCTTTTATGTATGATTGAGTTATCTTTACAAGTCTCTTCGAATTATCCGTTTGGTTTGGCCAACTAGATTGGTAGTTCTTGCAATGGGAGAAGTGTTTAGCTTTGTGTTCAATCTTGTTGTGTCCTTTCCTAGTGACAGTAGGGGCAGCAAGGCACGTATTGTATTGTTGCCATCAAGGATAACAAGATGGGGTATTTATCATATTGCATGAATTTATTCCTCTACATCATGTCATCTTGCTTAAGGCGTTACTCTGTTTTCATTAACTTAATACTCTAGATGTGTCGTGGTTTTGTCACGGCAGATGTCCTCATGAAAGGACTTAGTCGTGGAGCCATCGCTACGGGTTAACTTGAAGGGGTTAAAGCGGATGCAAAGACACAAGAGTTATACTAGTTCGGCCCCTTCGATGAAGGTAAAAGCCTACGTCTAGTTTGTGATGGGATTGATGTGGTCTCGATGACTAGGGAGCAAACAACTTCTCCTAGGCCTCGAGTTGTTGTTCTCTGTCCTTGAACCGCCCCGGGTCGTCCCCTTATATACACGGGTGACGCCCGTCGGTTCAGAGAGTCCCAATCTCTGGTTCATATTTGTATCCGGGTTGGTCTCTCACTATTCCTAACTTACAATACAAGTTTACATACCAGGCCGGTTTACGGCTACAAGTTCTAAACCGATTACAGGCCTTGGGCCCTTTATGCCCCTTGGGCTTTTACACCATTGGACTACTGATGAAGTTAACCCGGCCCAGATAGGCCGGTTTACATCGATAGTAACATCCCCAACATTAGGCCCAGATTGATTTGAGCAGGTTCATGTCAATCCTTGATAAAAACCTTCATCTTCAATACCTTCTTGAAATCGTTGAACCGCCATGATGTCACCTTCTCTGGTTGCTGTAAACAGGCATGACGTCCCCATAAAGATAGCATTCCCGATGTCCTCTTTGTTTAATAGATCCGCAATAATCGAGGCGACAGCTCCGCTTCCTAGGTTTATGGTTCCTTGATTCCCGCGCGTGACACAGGTATCTCGCCTTATAAATAGGACCGAAGGGTCATTCCTTTTCTCCCCTCCGTCCTTTCTCTTCGTCTTCCTCGCGTCGCCAGCCTCGGAGCTCCGCCGCCGCCGTCGACCTCTGCACCGTCTCGGGCCGCTGCATCGACCTGAACGCACCAGAGAAACGCAGATTCTTCCGCATCTCCTCAACTCAGGTAGGTCCTTGGTTCCCTTTTGACCTAGATCCGTTCTAGGGTTTCCTGTTCTTGTCGTGCTCCATGACTGTTCCTGCTCATACAGGACTCTTGGATATATCTGTGACACCTTGCACCTTTGATTAGTAGTAGCTTTAGCATCCGCTTGTAGTCTCGTGCGTGCGTCCATGGATCTCGCATATCATTTACGCTCATTGCATCAATCTTGCTCTCTTTGTCTTCCTTTTTGGATATTTTTCTTCTTTTCTGATCTGGCTTCAGATCCTTCGTTGTAGAGAAATCTTGCGAAACTTGTTTCAGCACACTTAGCCGTTCGCAACCTCAATTGTTTTCAATATTTATACTTTAGACCAGGCGGTTTAACTTAATATAGAAAAATTTAGATAAACCGGTATACACCATTAGTCCCCTTGTTGAACCGCCAGAACTCCTTGAGCAGATACTGTCGCTTCATAGAACTCCGGTTTAGACGTATTTGCCTCTGATTTAGCATTGTACACCGGTTCTCTCTTTATCCCAACACATTTCTTTGAACCGGATTTATATATCTTTTGTAGATGGCCAAACAAGTGTATGAGTGCAAGCTGGGCTCCTTCCGTGTCCTTTGAAACTCAATTAAACAACCTGGTCTGTTGGCGCTTTAGCCAGTAAAAATAGCATCCATTGGAGGGTTCCTGGCAAAGAATGTCCACCCACCCCTCAGGAAGGAGAGGTTGTAGTTTTCGCAGATCACCTAGCCCGGGGTTTCAATCCGCCCTTTTCAAAATTTTATCGAGATGTGCTAGCCAATTTTCAACTCCGTCCACAAGATCTGAGCCCCAATTACATTACCAATATCATCACTTCCAAGTGCTCTGTGAGGCCTACTTTCAAGAAGAACCTACAGTTGAACTGTTTAGAGACTGCTTCCATCTAAACCGCCGCACCGAATTCACTGACGGGCCCAACACAGAATTGGGTGGTGTGGCGATTCAAAAAAGAAAGGAGGCCACTTATCCTCATGTCAAACTGCACAGCCACCCCAAGGAATGGAATCAAACATGATTTTATTGCAAAGACACTTCACACCTTAGCGAGAATCCCTTGCCCGGTTTTCGTCCGGAGCGACTCAGCAACACACATCCCTTTCCGCAGAGATTAACTGCCAGTGAGAGAAGTAAATATGCTCCACAATTCTCCAAGCTCGAGCCTTCATGGCCAGCGGTTTAACGGAATTGATCTTGCACGCTGTTGGATATCATGGAGCATACTGCCCCTCTCCAGTAGCTCGGTTTAATGTGTGAGTACCTTTGGTAGTGTCGGCGACCCCTTCGACATATTAATATCCAGCTTACCGATGATGAGGTCACCGAGGCGGTGAAGAAGATGTTGAGCGAATCGGAAAACCTACGTGCCGGACCGGTCTGCTCCCCTTACGTGCTACCAACAAACCGCCATCTGTAAGACTTACGATTATTTTTACTGAATATATTAGTGCCATCCCGGTATAACTTTTAACATCAACTGCTGCTTAACCAGGGTGATGATCCATTCTGGAGCAAGAAACGCCCACAAGAGAAACCGGAGAAGCCAGACAAACAGGAAAAACCACTTAGGCAAAAGACCAAAGCTGTCAAGAAGACTACTCATAAGAGGAAAACCACTGCATCTTCTGGTCCGGCTGCGGATGATGATGTGGGTAATCCGGACCTTGAGGTAGAACTTGATTCACTTGGCTTACTTTTCACACGCCTAATTAATGATGATGTTTGTCGAGGATGATCTTTGAAACCAATGTCACGGATGTTGTAGAGGTAACTATTCTCTCCTCGACTCAAATCCTTTGCCTTCACTAAAAACCGTCGAGCAAACCGGAAAATTAAATTTTCTCATCCCCTTGCTTACTTGGATCCCAAATTTCTTATGAAGACTCAACAACATGAAGCTTCGCCGCACAACTTCGGCACGGACGGTAGTCACCTCCACCGGTTTACCGAACAGTCCGGTTCGGAAACGTCGTTCAGAGGTCTCTAATTTGCTTGTCAGTGCTTATTCTAAAGCAGGCTGGTTTCGTCAACCCCTTAATCCGTCTGATTCCGATTATCAGGTTACTTCCCACTCCTCATTTGGCGAGTCATCAGCCACTCAGCTGCCGCCGCTAAAAACGGTGCTTGGGTAAGTTATACCTTTCATATTGTTTCTACTGCATCATTGTGTAGTATATGCCGTATTTAATTGTTGTTGTGCCTTTTCAGGGCCAAGCCTAGGCCGAGAAAAAAGGCTCGTCTGGATAAAGCGGCCGATGGAGAGACTGTCCCTGAACCGGGCAGCGCCCCAAACCTTGAAGCAGCCATCTGTGAAGACACGCCCACTGATCCGCCACATCAAGATGACGATTTTGTTGCTGAAGAAAGGCATGTTGACACCGCCCTTCCTGCTGACCAGCCCAGAAGCCCGGCCCGGATTGAAAAATCCACCAGTCCAATCCGGCCTGCTGACAAACCGACGACCCTTGGTCAAACCGGTGACTCCAAGGACGATGACGTCGTAATTACTGGTTTTGGCCATAGCGAACCGGGTAATCCAGTCGCTTTATCCAAACGATACGCCAAAGAAGAATTTGCCACTATGAGCAAGGGTAAGTGGGATGTTGATGCGGCAACTTATGCGCTCTGAACCCCAAGACCTTCATTACGGCTATTTGAACGGCTGTATATCAGCCGTGACTATGAAGCTGGCTGGTGAAAATGATGAAAGAGAAATTCGAGGTAACCTCCATGTTCTTTTCTACTTTGAATATTTCAATTTTTGTTAAGTCTCCTAGTCCCCAAGGGCCGGTTCAACTTAGCATAGTTAAACCGGGACTTAGTATAAACTCAGTGCTTCAGAATCCACTGATGTAGCCCCCAAGGGCCGGTTCAACTTAGCATAGTTAAACCGGGACTGTATTTTATATCGCCACATCAGCGCATGTCTGAACAAATAGCCATTAGCCCCCAAGTGCCAAGTTGAATACTTGTATTGAGCTTGGGACTTTGTGATTTTATTGACAGATGAAGATCAAATATGCATTAGCCCCCAAGTGCCAAGTGTATAACTGGTTATGCACTGGGGACTTTGAAATGACGATATGTAACATGCTCCCTTTTTATTGCAGAGTGAGATACGTCAACAAGCCTCACAAATCCATGACCTCCAAGAAAATCTGAAATCTGAACAAACAGAAACCTCCAAGGCCAAGGATGAACTGAAAACCGCTTTAACTACTATGGAACAACTCAAGGAGTGGTTCAAGTCTGAGCGGACCGGCTGGGATACTGAAAAGGCCGCTTTGACCAAAAAGGTTGAAAATGCTGAGGCTGCCCTTAAACTGGTGGTAGATGAGCTGACCAGCGTGAAGCGGCAAGTGCATTCCATGACTGCTGCCATCTTCGGTAAGTTTCCTTTGGCTTCTATGATAATCTTGACCTTTCTTATGATAAGTCCGGTTTGTAATTTCTCTTGTAATCTTTGTAGGCACACGCATTGGTCACTTGGGGTCGGATGTTGGAAGAAATTGAAGGCTGCCTATACCTTAATAGAGCATTTGTACCTTTGAGCATAGCAGATCATCTCCACCGCATCTCATAACAATCCAACACCTTCCTTAATTCAAGATACCCTTAGGAGGTTGTCCATGCTTCCCGCCCGGATTGAAGAGCTGAAGAAATCTGCTGCTCGAACCGGCGCCATCAACGCCTTAATCCGGGCCAAAGTATGGGTGCGGACTTGATCCCATTGAAGCGGCTCAGGGCTATCCCAGTCAAAGGAAGGCGGCTCGAGTTCAACAAAGATGATTTGAGAGCAATAAACCGGGCGGTCGCCCTACGGCTTGCCAATTATTTGAAGAAGCCAACTTGTCACATTATCAAGCTTCGGTATGATGATCGGAACAAGCGAGTGGCTGCACCTATTCCTGAAGCGGAGAACCCGATCCCTCCAATCCGTAAGCATACTTACGCTCCTGACATTGACCCAACTTCCCTGATCCATGAAGAGGCTGTCTTTCAAGCTTTAATGGGAATCGACTGGACCACTATTGATTTCCAGCAATTTGGGTAGAGAGGAAGAAGCTGAAGCGGCGCAGGACGACCAACAACCATCAAACCGGGGCGGCGAGCAAGCATGAACCGGAAGCCGGTTTGAAGAGCTGCTTCATTACATTCCGCCAAGAAACAATGATCTTATTTGGGCACCATGTTGCCTTGTAATAGGTTAGCCAACACTCTTGCTTTGAATATGCCTTCGTGCAC
Organism: Aegilops bicornis; assembly: GCA_021605145.1. NCBI lineage: Eukaryota > Viridiplantae > Streptophyta > Magnoliopsida > Poales > Poaceae > Aegilops > Aegilops bicornis. The sequence goes on from CM038669.1 coordinate 577,004,804, forward strand.
AGGTCTTTGATACTCTTGCTTGAATGATCGAAACTTTCAATCTTATATTGCTGCGATTACAAAATCTTAAACCGGCACGGCGGTTTATGCCGCCAGCTGGCTTGTGACGTTCATATATATATATATATATATATATATATATATATATATATATATATAATGAAATATTAAGGTATATAATCGAAATTGATATCAAATACCTGCCATCGCTGGGCATAAGGTTGGCTTAGCCAATCTTGAAGCGGAGGTTGTATAAACCCTTACCGTCAAAGGAGAAAAACAGCTCCTGTTATTTATAATGCCGGTTTACCACATAAACCGTGCCAGGTCATAATAAGCCCCCTGTTACTCCATAATAGGATGTTAACAGAAAAAACATCAAACCGGTGAAATTATCTCCGGATTAAAAAATTGACCGAATTCCGTCAACTGACAGTGTTGAAAACGGTTTAAAAATGTTTTCGGTTTAAGAAACACAAAAAAATGAAATAATAGTTATAACAAACATGGAAGCAAAGGCAATGATAAACCGTTTGCAAAAAATAAGGCTGTACTTAGCCGATCAGATGGTGTTACCATGGTCGGACACGACCAAGCTCCCTATAAGGTGTAGCCATGGTTCGAGTCACCAGGTCCCCAAGCTGAAACCGTGGCATTATGCCGATCAAGTGGCGTGGCAATGGTTCGGGTTGACCAAGCCCCAAGTGACTCTATGGCCTTAGGCCGATCAAGAGGAATGACCGGTTCAGACTTGACCATGTCCCCAAGTGATCTGGTGGCTTTCGCCTATCAAAAGGTGTTGCATTGGTTCGGACACGACCAAGCCCCAAGTGATATCACAAAGCTTTTAAAAAGAAAACTCAGGGGGTACACCGGAGGCCACTTTAAGACAGACCAACTCCATGTAACCACGCATGATGTGTGAGCAGATACCCGCTTTAGCTGAGGCTCCGGTTTATTACTTTATTCATAATATATACACTGTCATAATATGTACATAAGTAGAGCCGATGGCTCAAGTATAATAAGGCCGAAGATGAGCTATGTTCCACGGCCCGTTGGTCTCCTCCTCTGATGTGCGTGAGTCTTTATGCTCTCGAACATCAATCGAGATAATCACGACCGTTGTGCAGATTCTTGCTGACTACGAAAGGTCCCTCCCAAGGTGGGGATAGCTTGTGCATATCAGTCTGGTCTTGGATGAGCCGAAGCACCAAATCTCCTTCTTGGAAAGTTCTGGTTTTGACCCGGCGACTATGATAACGACGAAGATCCTGTTGGTAAATCGCCGAACGGGTAGCTGCTATGTCACGCTCTTCATCCAGCCGATCCAAAGCGTCCTGTTGTGCCGTCTCGTTATCCGCTTCAACATAAGCTGCCACACGAGGTGAGTCATGACGGATGTCACTGGGGAGAACCGCCTCCGCTCCATAAACCATAAAGAACGGTGTGTATCCCGTGGATCTGTTAGGCGTAGTATTTATACTCCATAACACAGATGGTAGCTCTTCTACCCAACAACCCGGTGTCCTCTGCAAAGGGACCATAAGCCGGGGCTTGATGCCTCTCAAGATCTCTTGATTGGCTCTTTCCGCTTGACCATTGGACTGTGGGTGAGCTACTGAAGAAACGTCAAGCCGGATGTGCTCACGTTCGCGAGAACTCCTTCATGGCACCTTTGGACAAATTGGTACCATTATACGTAATGATACCGTGTGGAAAGCCAAACCGAAAATCACCTTTTGATGAACTGAACCGCCGTGGCGCATCACACTTGCTAACAGGTTACGCCTCTACCCACTTTGTAAATTTGTCGACCGCCACCAGCGGATGGGTCTTCTTGTCCTCGGACCTTTTGAAAGGTCCAACCATATCCAGCCCCAAATCGCATAAGCGGCCAAGTAATTGGAATCATCCTTAATTCTTGGGCGGTACATGAGCACGTCTGGAAAACTTTTGGCAACCATCACATCGTCGACCGGATCTTCCGCATCGGCATGGGCAGTCAACCAATAGAAACCGTGGCGGAACGCTTTAGCCACCAAGGATTTTGAACCGGCATGGTGACCACAATCTCCTTCGTGGATCTCACGCAATATTTCACAGCCTTCCTCAGGGGACACACATCGTTGAAACGCTCCTGACACACTGCAATGATGCAATTCGCCATTAACAATGGTCATAGACTTAGATCGCCGAACTATCTGCCGGCCAACGTCTCATCTTACGTAACTCGCCCGGTTCATGTCGCCAGATAAGGGAGCGTCAATCCGGAGGACGCGCAGAGCTGCCACCAATTGAGCCTCCGGATCAGGAACAACCAAATCCGTTTCACGGGGAGCTTGGTGACGGATTATGCGATGCCGAGAAAAACATTGGGCGGGACTGGTTTGCATTGAGAGCCCAACCAGCTTAAAGCGTCCGCCGCTTCGTTCTTCCGACGGTCCACGTGGTCCACCTGATAGCCCTTGAAATGACCTGCGACAACATCCACCTCACGACGATATGCAGCCATGAGTGGGTCCTTTGAATCCCAAGTGCGGACACTGTTGAGCCACTAGGTCCGAGTCACCGAAGCACTTAACCCGGCTTAGATTCATCTCCTTAGCCATCCGAAGACCATGGAGCAAGGCTTCATACTCAGCTGCATTGTTAGTACAAGGGAACATTAAGCGGAGAACGTAACAAAACTTGTCACCTCGTGGGGAAGTTAATACGACTCCGACCCCGAGCCCTCTAACCGCTGGATCCGTCAAAATGGATGGTCCAATATGTATGATCCGGCTTTTCTTCAGGCGCTTGCAACTCCGTCCAATCATTAATGAAATCCACAAGTGCTTGAGACTTCACCGCCATCCGAGGCACGCACTTCAAACCGTGCGGCCCAAGCTCTATAGCCCACTTGGCAATCCGGCCAGTCGCCTCCCGGTTCTGTATGATATCACCTAAGGGAGCTGGGCGACCCTTTGTGATGGGGTGCCCTTGGAAATCTTGCTTCAGCTTCGGCTTGCCATAAAAACTCTATACACCAGCTTCGCCAATGCGGATATCTTTGCTTAGATTCAATAAGCACCTCGCCGATATAATAAACCGGACGTTGAACCGGATGCTCCTTCTGCCTCCTTCCGCTCTACCACAATGGCCACGCTAACATACTGGCGTTAGCGACAACATATAATGAAGCGGCTCCTTGTCGATGGGAGCGGCGAGCACAGGCGGAGTTGGCCAATTGTCGCTTTAAGTCCTCAATGCTTCATCAAGTTGGACTCGAGACAAAGCGATCTGTCTTCTTCAAAGATTCTGGTACAAAGGGATGGCCTTCTCTCCGAGGCGGTGATAAATCGGCTCGGTAGCGGCAATCCGGCCTGCCAAATGCTGGACATCATTAATACACTTCGGTTTAGCCAGGAGGTGATAGCGAAATCTTCTCGGATTAGCTTCAATCCCCTGTTGGACACGAGAAAGCCCAATAACACTGCTCGGAACACCAAAAACACACTTGGCGGGTTGAGCATCATCTTGTAAACCCGCAGGTTGTCAAAGATTTCCTTCAAATCGTCAATCAGTGTTTCCTTCTTCCTTGAATTGACCACAATATCATCCACATAGGCGTGCACATTACGGCCGATCTGTTTATGCAAACAATTCTGTACACATCGCTGATAAGTTGCTTGGGCGCTCATGAGCCCAAAAGGCATAGACACATAGCAGAAGGCTCCAAAGTGGGAGATAAACGCCGTATTCACCAGGACCTAAACTGCCAACATGATCTGATGATAAACAGAATACGCATCCAAAAAGCTCAACGCTCACATCCATGATGGCATCAATAATCTGGTCAATGCGGGGGAGGGCAAAAGGATCTGCTGGACAAGCCTTGTTAAGATCTGTGTAATCCACACACATGCGCCAAGTGCCGTTTTTCTTAAGGACCAGCACCGGGTTAGCAAGCCACTCTGGTTGGAAAACCTCAACGATAAAGCCCGCTGCTAAGAGCCTGGCTACCTCCTCTCCAATGGCCTTACACCTCTCCTCATTAAACCGGCGGAGAAACTGCTTCACCGGTTTGTACTTTGGGATCAACATTAAGAGTGTGCTCGTGAGCTCCTTAGTACACCTGGCATGTCGAGAAGGCTTCCATGCAAAAATGTCCCGATTCTCACGGATGAACTCGATGAGCGCGCTTTCCTATTTCGGATCAAGTTGGCACCGATCTTTGAAGCTGCTTGGGCCGAATCGCCAGCACGAAGTCAACAAGCTTAGTCTCGGTTGCCGATTTGAACTTGAGGGCGGATCGTGCTCTGTAGTTGGCTTCTTCAATGGAGTCATGTCCGCCGGATCAACATTGTCCTTATAATACTTGACTCCTCGGTGGCACAAACCGACTACTGCATAAGCCGCATCACCTTCCTCACACTCCAAAGCGATCTTGCGGCTCCATGAACCGTTATTGTCCCCTTGTGACCCGGCATCTTGAGCTGCAAATAGATATAACAAGGTCGTGCCATGAACTTGGCATAAGCGGCCGCCCAAACAGGCGTGATATGGACTTTGAATTTTCACCACTTCAAGCGTCAATGTTTCCGATCTGAGTCATATTCATCCCGAAGGCCACCTCGAGCTATTTTACCAACCGGATACGCTGACTTGCCGGGCACCACACCATGGAACACTTTGTATTGGGCCGGTTTGAGATGTTTTCTGTTAACCCCATACGACGGAAGGTCTCGTAGTACAGGATGTTGATGCTGCTCCCTCCATCCATAAGCACCTTGGTGAACTTATAACCTCCCACCTGAGGTGCCACCACCAGGGCTAGCTGACCCGGATTGTCAACCCGGGGGGGATGATCCTCTCTACTCCATATAATGGGCTGCTCTGACCAGCGTAGGTAATGAGGCACGGCCGGTTCAACAACGTTGATTGCCCGCTTCTGAAGCTTTCGGTCTCGCTTGTCTAAGCTGGTGGTGAAGACGATAGTACGCCCACTATTCAAGCTGCTTTGGGTTGCTCGATAACCCGACCTGCTGCCGCTGATTTTAACCACCTTGGTTATTCCGATTGTTACGATTGTTATGTCCGCCGGATTACCATTAAATCTGAACCGGAATTTCCTCCACCGTAACCCGGCCGGATCTGAACCGCCGCGGAACCTTGATCATACCGGAAAGCATTAGAACTTTTGAACTCCTGCATAATGTAACAATCCTTCCAGAGGTGATTTCTTGGCGCCTCCTTCGTCCCATGCTTCGGACAAGGTTGATTCAACAGATAGTTCAAGCGGTCCGGATTGGGATTAGGCGCTCCACCTCGATTTGGCTGTTTACCCTTGCGCTGGCCCTTGTCCTGCTTGGCGTTGGTGTTAACTCTGAAGTCCATGTTGCCATTAAACTACGCTTGCCTCCACCATTACCCGCCGAGTGATCTTTGCTGGCCTTTGGAGTTCTTTGTTCTTCTTTCCCTTCCTGTCTCATCATCATCGGACTCGGGATCCTTGGTACTATCGGAATCAGCATACTTCATTAAAGCGCCCATGAGAGTGCCCATGTCATTGCAAAACCGCTTCATGCGCTGACTTCACTTTAAAGGTTTAAACCGGCAGTTGCCCTCCAGGGTCAAGATCGCAGAATCAGCGTTGATCCGGTCTGAAGAATGTAAGATTTCTGAAACGTGGCGTACCCAATGGGTCGTTGACTCCCCTTCACCCTGGACACAAGCCGCCAAGTCCACCACAGACATGGGCTGCTTACAGGTATCTTTGAAATTCTGGATAAACCGGGTCCGAATCGGGCCCATGAACTGATAGAATTGGGTGGCAAGCTCTTCAACCAAATGCAGGCCGTGCCCTCGAGCATCATGGTGAAGTACTTTGCACACGCGGCTTCATCCACATCCAGCATCTCCATGGCCATCTCATAACTCTCTATCCATGCTTCGGGAGCCAAATCGGCGGTGTAATTTGGCACCTTGCTCGGACCCTTGAAATCCTTGGGCAAGCGTACATTGCGTAAAGCGGGGACGAGGCAAGGCACCCCCAAAGAGCTAGAGGTAACCCTAGGCTCAAAGATGGTCGGACGAACCGGCGTGGTGATAATCCCGATCTTTGTCTTTGCTAACTCGGCCTCCCTGCGTGCGGGCCGGTCCACCACCTCCTGGCGTTATCGAAACCACCTGCGGGTTGTTGCCACAGGCGCACCACGCCGTGCATTACTTGACACGGCGGTTAATCCAGTGCCTGCTATAACCCGGCTTGGGCGGGGGTAGAGTGGATCGGTCGGCGCTACCGCGAATATGCTTCTGTTGGACCAAAGCTGTCCTAAGGAGCTCCTTGACCCGGCGTCTCTCACTGTGGTGAATCGCCTTCAATTGGAATTGCCTCCAGCCGTGCCGCAGCCGCAACAAGGTTATCCATCGGGTTGGAGTAGTGACACGAGGTGTTTGCACAGCCTGAGGCGTCTTGGCATTATGGCGAGGTAGATCTATTACGGCGGGGCTGAACGGTAGCGCCCGTCCAGTGCTTCCGCCGGTTCACCTGTGGCGGATTCTGGTCCCCGCTCTGGGGTGTTGAAGAGATCTCTTCCCTCGAAAACTGAAGGCAAGCGGGATCTGTATTTCCTCTTCATGACTTCATGCGGCGCTACGATCCGGCATGAGCCTATAAGCCTGCGCATCCAAAGCGGCCCGCTCTGCCGCCATCCTGGCGTCTGCAGCTGCCAGATCCGCTTTAGCCTGAGTGATTTGTTCCTTCACCTTCGCAATCTCCGTGTTATGAGCATCCTGGTCCCCGGGTTAACCTCTGCCATGAGCACAACCAACACATCGAATAGTTCTGATAAAACTTGAGCCGGCGGGCGCACAGGGGCCTCTGCCCGGCAATTGCCGCCATTGTTGAACCGGCAACCGTTGTTGGAGCGGTCGAAGAGTGAAGCATTGCTTGTGTACCGGCCATGAATATTCCAACCCGGTTGGGCAGATCAGAGGGGTCCGGAATACTGTCACCATCGGAACAGCCCCCAATCCGGCCATCCTGTAGCTGATATAGAGACTCAGTTTCTCCGGTCGACGACTCGTCATCAGAGTAGAGCAGCGGTTTCGCCACCAGATTACGATCCGCCCTCATAACTTCCTCCGTGGATGACTCCCACAAAGGCACGCTTCACGGCCGGTTTAGCTGGGCAGGTCTCAGACGTTGAGCCGTCTCGGCGAGGTCGGTGCAGATGTCGGCTCGGGCCACAGCTCACCGATCTTGCCGATGAAGACATGTATGCCACCAAAGGGGACCCGATACCGTACTCAATCGAGTCGGCCTCGGGGCCCCGGCTGCATCGTCGATGTAGAGTTTGCCGCGACGACTCTTGGTCATCCGGCCTCTGGCGTAACCTTCGAGTCCTTCGAACTTGCCCTCCAAGATCATCAAACCATCGTGCGATAGCCCACGGTGGGTGCCAACTGTCGTGGTTTTGTCACGGCGGATGTCCTCATGAAAGGAATTAGTCGTGGAGCCATCGCTACGGGTTAACTTGAAGGGGTTAAAGCGAGCATAAAGACACAAGAGTTATACTAGTTCGCCCCTTCGATGAAGGTAAAAGCCTACGTCTAGTTTGTGATGGGATTGATGTGGTCCCGATGACTAGGGAGCAAACAGCTTCGCCTAGGCCTCGAGTTGTTGTTCTCTGTCCTTGAACCGCCCCGGGTCGTCCCCTTATATACACGGGTGACGCCCGTCGGTTCAGAGAGTCCCAATCTCCGGTTCATATTCGTATCGGGTTGGTCTCTCGCTATTCCTAACTTACAATACAAGTTTACATACCAGGCCGGTTTACGGCTACAAGTTCTAAACCGATTACAGGCCTTGGGCCCTTTATGCCCCTTGGGCTTTTACACCATTGGACTACTGATGAAGTTAACCTGGCCCAGATAGGCCGGTTTACATCCAGTAGTAACATCCCCAACAAGATGCATGCTGGATAGCGGTCGATGAGTGGAGTAATAGTAGTAGATGCAGGCAGGAGTTGGTCTACTTGTCTCGGACGTGATGCCTATATACATGATCATACCTAGATACTCTCATAACTATGCTCAATTACATCAATTGCTCAATGATGAATTCGTTCGCCACCGTAAAATACCTATGCTCTTGAGAGAAGCCACTAGTGAAATCTATGGCCCCCGGGTCTATTTTCATCATATTAATCTTCCTACGCTTTATTATTGCTTTGCTCTTTACTTTGCCTTTTATTTTACTTTGCATCTTTATACCAAAAATACCAAAAATATTATCTATCATCTCTATTAGATCTCACTCTTGTAAGTGACCGTGAAGGGATTGACAACCCCTATTCGCGTTGGTTGCGAGGAGCTATTTGTTTTGTGTAGGTACGAGGGACTCGCGCGTGGCCTCCTACTGGATTGATACCTTGGTTCTCAAAAACTGAGGGAAATACTTACGCTACTCTGCTGCATCATCCTCTCCTCTTCGGGGAAAACCAACGCAAGCTCAAGACGTAGCAAGCACCTATGCGTAAGAGGAAACAAACATCAGGGATAATGCTCGATAGGTTAACTAAATCTAGAGGAGGAAGAATGGAGATCCGTTTTGAGGCAGGTTAAAAAGGCCACGTGACGCTACAGAGTCAGCCAAGTTAGTATCGAGGCAGCGGTTCTTTGTTAGGTGTCATGTCGTATCCTCTCAACATGGATTGATGCAGGAATGACAAAGACGAAACCAGTTCAACACCTTCCTCGACCATTTATACGTAAGTATGGTTATGTATGGAAACTAGTAATGTCATCTTGCTCTGTCCATTACTTTCTAGGTTCTCGATAATGAGACTCCCATAATTTTCAACATATGAGGTTCAAGTTGGATAGCCAAGATGATGCAACGGACAAGCTTGCACCCATGTTTTCAAGTCTGCTCTGCTGACGATGTCGGTATAACTTGAGGAAAACTCACTTTCAAGGCAAGACTAACAAGTGAACTTGCCCAAACATCTCGATGGAAAATATATCTGATGAAGACTGGAGAGGCCTCGTTAAACACTGGCCCGATCCGAACTATCAGGTAAATTATATATATATATATATATATATATATATATATATATATGTCATCAGATCACTAGTTGAAGTCCTATTTACGCATGTGCCACACAAATCTATCTTCTTGTAGGTGAACTGAACAAGGCCAACCGTACGAAAGTGAAATTTCAACAGACGATAGGATCTCATAGCTATATTGCACACTGCGAGGCTCTTGTAATTAGCTGTTGTTTCACTCTTTTCACTGTACCATATTATCAGATCTATATTGACTTGTTCCAAATGCAGAGGAAAGCCCGCAAGGACCAAAAAGTACCTAAACCAAATGCTGTGGAAATCTTCAAGGACTGTCACACCAGTAAGAAGAAGGGCATGACTACACCAGTCAAAGCCGCTGTTGTAAGTCCTTAATCCTCATGCCTTTTAACTACTACTTACTCTGACTTGTGCCTTGAACGACATGGTTTGCAGCCAATGTCTATTACTCTTTTCAATTTTATACACAATTGTCTTAGCATATCATTTCACCTTACAAGGTTTAAAAGAGAGGAGTGATGTTCCTTTGATCTTGACCTGTAATCTAGTTCCGTGCTGGACTTGCCCACACAACGTTACAATTGCTTGCTTATGCATTCTCGGTTGTTTTGTGATATGAATGATGTCATCTGTGCTTACCGTATTATAAACTTCGTCTCTTTATCCTTAGCCCTCAATACAATGTGAAGAAATAGACAATACATTAGCGATGGTACATGGTCATATGTTTGGAACCTGGTTTTATTATGTACTTTGCAATAAAATACAACTATTATATTACATGGGTTCTCCAGAATAAGTTCTGTATATAGACCAAAGCTATTTTGTTTGGTTTTGCTGCCTCCTTAATATCTTACGTTACGGTACTACTAATGTAAAACCACAACTTTTCAATGAGCTATGGAAAAATGGTGGAACCGCCACCTTACGAAGGTGGCGAGGCAACTATAACCGCAATGTTAGCTCTTGTTGCGGTGGGTGGTACACATCCACTAACGATTGCCAAAAGCACGTTCTGCGTATCTTGGCTTGGTTGTTAAGGCAATCTCGTCCAAACTGCCTCATGATCAAGATATGCAAGCTCAAAACAATGTTGTATCTGCGGTCCAGACACAAGTCCATTCCCTAACAGAGACCCTTTGTGAAACAAGGAGAGACATTGTTCGATGTTGTCAAGATATGCATGGTTTTGAAACCAGACTATCAGACATTTGCTATGTTGTTCAGGAGCCTAGGAGAACTGAAGGCGAAGGTTATGGTGCTCCATCAGACAATACAACATGAAAACATAATAGTCAGGTCAAATGAACTGAGCTTCTGAACTTCTGGTGGTGCATTTATCTGCTAGACTGTTAACTTTTATGCCAACCTTCCTTTTGTTTTATAGTTGTAATTTGTTTTGGTGCGATACAAAATTTGTTCTTAACGTGCAACCACCGGCTGAAGAAAACAGCAAGCCATTTTTGTATAGTGTAGGGTGTTCCCTATATTTGCACTGATGTCGAACTTTGATGCCCACCGGCTGTAGTTAACATGGGCCTCCTACGGGCCGTAGAAACAATGGGCCTTCTAAGGGCCGTAGAAACAATGGGCCTTCTACGTGGCGTAGAAACAATGGGCCTTATACGGTCGTGAACACGGTGGGCCTTCTATGGGCCGTATCATCAATGGGCCTTCTACGGGCTTATGATCGGTTGGCCAAACATGGGCCAATAACAGACCACATTATGGCCGTAAATGGGCTAGATTTGAAATCGTCTGTTCATGGGCCGACTATAACGGGCCGTCGTTAATCGGCCGTATTTTGATGACGCTATGGAAACGGCCCAACGTATTAACGGGCCACCAACGGGCCGACTGTAACCACAGGCTAAATTTGGCCCATAAGCAGAAAATGACAGTAACGGGCTGTAAGTAAACGAATGTGGAAATGAGCCCAAGAATAAATGGGCCCCGAGAAGGCCGAAAGATAAAATGGGCTGGAAACAGCCCAACGGAATAATGGGTCGTTAATGGGTATAAAGTGATACATTGTTCATTACGGGCCAGTTTCACCACGTGCCGTTAATGGGTATAAAGTGATACACTGTTCATTACGGGCCAGTTTTACCATAGGCTGTTAATGGGCCGAGAGTAATAAGGGCCTCATATGGGCCGAAAGATGTCATGGGCTATACATGGGCCGAAAGTTAAAATGGGCTGGAATTATATTGGACGGCCCAGATGACACTACTGGGCCTAATTCGGATAGGTCGTAAACGGGCCCTCGGTTAGCGGGCTGTAAATGGGCTATATGCGAACATGCCGTTAACAGGCTTGCCGTGGGCCGGCCCGCCACCTTTTGACCAAGTCAAACGGGCCGACCTTTTCACAGGAATGGGCCTCTGTTGGGCTGTGCCACGTGTCCACGTATCATAGGCGCTTTGGGTCCAATGAGTGGATGACATCTGTCCCAACGGTGAGCCGACACGTGTTTCCTCTAGCCAATGATGATTTTACACGTGGAAAATCCCCATTGGTCGGGGCTGTTAACGGGTTATCGGATCCAAAACTGGACCGATAGCTTAACGGCATTCCGTTACGGTGGATGCCATGTGTCGGTCACCCTTGACGAAAGCACTTCTGTGACGCGCGATTTATCGTCATGGAAGTGGACACTTCCGTGATGATAATTTTCGTAATGTCATGGAACACTTCTATGACAGCACATGTATGACTATCTTGATTCTGTCATAAATTTGTCATGGATGTACATGTATGACAGAAAACGTGACCTACTGTGACAAACACGTATCATCACGGAAGTGTATTTTTTTGTAGTGTATGTTGATGTCCAAAATAAATCATTATCAACTCCCAGCTACTTATGCATGGCATGAGAAACTATAATCTATAATTGTCATTGCCAACATGTTTAATCATAATGCGCTGAAGCATGGGCACTAGGTTAAACATATTTACACAACAAGAACAAGTTGAGTTCATACCAGTTTCTCTTTGCCACGGACAGCTCATCGAATATCGTCATTATTGCCTTTCACTTGCACGATCGAATGATATGAAAATAATAATAGTGCAAGAGTGCCATGGACTAGGCTGGAATCTGCAAAACATTTGATTCAACAGGAGAAGACAAGGTAAAATGGGCTCTTATTAGTTCAACAATTATTCATATGAGAGCCACTTAACATTTTCATCATGGTCTTCTCCTCGGTAAGACTCGAATAAGAAGAAAAGAAATTCAGAGAAACACACTGAAATATTTTTGGAGTTTTTGGTTTTCTTGAGCAAGCAAATAAAAGGGAAAAGCAAAACGAGAAAAACTATTTACACGGGAAAGCTCCCAACAAGCAAAAGAAGAATAAGGAAATCTTTTTGAGTTTTCTTTTTGGTGCTACTGCTAAGCATGCATAGAAGGTAAATTACTACAACTATTTTTTTGGTTTTCTTAAAAAATTCAAACACACAAGAAGAAAGAAAGAAAATAAATCTAAGCATGGATGATACAATGAAAAAGTGTGAACACCGACAAACAGAATGATATGTGAACATGAATGTAATGTCGGTGAGAAACACGTACTCCCCCAAGCTTAGGCTTTTTGCCTAACTTGGTAGTCGCTCAGTAGCCTGGAGGGTAGTAGGGATCCTGAGGAGCGGGCTCCACTCATCCCACTGCTGAGGTGCCTATGCAGCCTCTGCAGCAGCGTGAGCGTTCCAGTAAGTGAGGATGTCTGCAGGCGTAATCCGGTATCCGCCCCTAGCAACAGAATCAAACAAAGCAGGTGCAGGCAAGGGGATAACATCACGAGTGTCAACGCTATAAGCCAAGTTATGAGGAATGGCAGTGTTAGGACTATCATGTGCAATAAAATGATGGTGTTCCATGGCTGCACGATCTAGGTAAACCTTGGTCAGAGGGTAATCATGAGGGCGTATCTCAACCTCGAAGTGAGCCGCCAACTGAGTAGCAAAAATCCCACCATGTATTTTACCCTGAGATTTATTAAGATGGAGGCGACGGGCCACAATAGCTCCCAAGCTATAAGTGTTGTCGCCCTCTATTGCGTGACGTAAAACAACAAGGTCTGGTAAACTAAGTGCACCCACCTTATCCCTAGCAAGCAAGCATTTGGCAATGAAATATGCAAAGTAATGAACAACAGGAAAATGTAAGCCACCGGCAGTGATGGCTGACACTCTCCTCTCATCACCCACTGTCAAAGTGCGACAAAAATCCTCAAGCTCAGTTGGCCCAGGCTTAGCCAAGCTCCCATCAGAAGGGATCATGCATATGTTACAAAACTCAGTAAGTGGTATGTGATGGTTTTCAGCATATAAGTCAAAGCTCACTTCAGGAGGATTATTTCTAGGAAGGAAAGTAAAACTTTGAACAAACATGTTTGTGAGGATTTGGTGTTGTTCACACTCATCTGCGATGAAGTCGGTGAGACCGGCATTGGCAATAAATTGCATGAACTCCTCATGAATTCTAGCCTCTTGCAGGAACGGGGTGTGCGGCCATTCGCACGGCCGTACCTCCGCCAACCTCCGAGGGCGGAGATCACTGTTAGAAGACTCCCCAACAACACCCTTGGAGTTCTTCTTGGAGCCAAATTTCCTGAAGATATTCATGTCCGCGTACAATTTTTCCTATGAAAAAAAAATCTGAATTTTTAGTCCACAAAATTTTCCAACAAAACTAATAACAACTACTCATAGGGATACATAGAGGCCATAGCAAGCATTCAAACTACTTAGAACACTAAGAATTCAACATGCAAGTACATCTACATCAACACCAAGAGTAGCTATTTATTCAAAGTATAAACCACTAAAACAAAAACTAATTGGACAAATGTTGGAGTCACATACCAAGGAACAAATCCCCGAAACAGTTTCAGAAATGGAGCTTCGAGCAAAGAGATCGAAATCCGCGAGTTTGAGCTCAAGAACACGGGAAAGCGAGTATGAGTGATTTTTTTCTAGAGATAGGTGACAATGTGGGGTGAACAGATAAGTGAGGGGGCCCATGTGGGGACCACAACCCCCCAGAGCGCGCTAGGGGGTGCTGGCGCGCCCAGGTGGGTTGTGCCCACCTGGTGCTCTCCCCTCTGGTTTTATTTGCACCAAAAATTCTTAAATATTCAAAAAAATCGTATAAAATTTTCACGGCATTCTGAGTACTTTTATTTTTGGGTCATTTTTTATTGCACGGGAAATTCAGAAAACAGACAAAACATGGCATTTTATTTTATTTAACTAACGAAAACAGAAAACAAAAAGTAAAGACAGAAGGTAGTGCTTACTAAATTTATCAACTTCATACCATTCAAAAATGATTCATTAATAAGGTTGATCAGGTCTTATTAACAACCACTTCCGATCAGCATGAAACCGAAGAACTTTCGTAAATCACTAAGTTACCTCAATGGAGATTTGCATCTCCCCAACAATAAGCATTTCATATTTCTTTTTGACAGTAGGTAGAGCTATTTGAAAACTTCCAATAGTGATTGTCGGAGATTTTTGAGTAACATTAATGCCATTCACTTGGAATTGTTTCTTCGGAAAGTGCACCGTGTGCTCATTACCATTAATATGAAAAGTGACCTTGCTTTTATTCGAATCAATAACAGCCCATGCAGTATTCAAGAAGGGTCTACCAAGGATTATCGACATATTGTCGTCCTCGGGCATCTCAAGTATAACAAAGTCAGTCTAAATAGTAACATTAGCAACAACAACGGGCACATCCTCACAGATATCGATAGGTATGGCTGTTGATTTGTCAGCCATTTGCAAAGATATTTGAGTAGGTGTGAGTTTATTCAAGTCATGTCTTTTATATAAAGAGAAAGGCATAACACTAACACCAGCTCCTAAATCACACAAAGCAGTTCGTGGCGACATGCATCAGCGCATGCAGGCTCGGTCGTCGCATCGACGCATGCAGGCGGGCTTGTTGGGTGCATGCATAGCAGGCTTCTATCATGGCGGCGCGTGCAGGCGTTTAATGCAAGGGACGGCCCAACGAAACCACGGCCCAACGGTCGAACAGCTACACCCCCAACGCGGCCCCACTCGTCAGACTTAACAGTCAAAGCACTGACTCGATGGCGACGTCCGTTGTGACCTCTTCTGAGGGTTTCGGGCAAGGGAGTGGGGAAAACTGAGAAAAAGTTAAGAGCGTGGGGATGGATGAGTAGAGCTAAGGAACCAGGGGCACATATGTAAAAATCCCAATTTTATAATGTTTGGAGTTAGGGAAGTATTGATACTCTTGCATTCTTTATAGACTGTACTGTTTTGGCAGATTGCTGTTTTGTTTGCATTGTTTGCATATGTTTGCTTCTTTAATGATTCTATTTGAGGATATGAGTATTAAATATGTGGAGGCATTTAGTATGCAATGTTGAATAATAATTTTTGTGATTTGCTACAGTAGAGTATGATAAGATTTTTGCATTGGTATATACTAACTTATCTCACGAGTTCCTGTTGAGTTTTGTGTGGATGAAGCTTTTAAGATTTTGGAAAACCGTGATATGAGAGGAATTAAGGAGACACAAAAGCTCAAGCTTGGGGATGCCCAAGGCACCCCAAGATAATATTTCAAGAAGTTTCAGGCATCTAAGCTTGGGGATGCCCCAGTAGGCATCCCACCTTTCTTCTTCGACAATTGTCGGTTAGTATCGGTTAAGCCTAAGTTTTTGCTTCTTCACATGAGTTGTGCTATCCTTGGAATTTCATTTTTTTTGTTTTGCTTGCTGTTTTAATAAAATACTAAGATTTGA
Source organism: Aegilops bicornis (assembly GCA_021605145.1). Classification (NCBI taxonomy): domain Eukaryota; kingdom Viridiplantae; phylum Streptophyta; class Magnoliopsida; order Poales; family Poaceae; genus Aegilops; species Aegilops bicornis. Next base: position 577,020,676 of record CM038669.1, read on the forward strand.
AAGTTTTAAATAAGAGAGAGACCTCGCTTAGCTATCTATTTACTTAACTACTAGCATGATCTTCACTTATATCTTTTTGGAGTAGTTTGTCATTTACTCATGTGCTTCACTTATACCCTATGAGTAAATTGTTGAATAAATTGAATATCATGAAATTGAAATCATATCATGCCTAGTGGTAGCTTCACATTTGGGTTTAGAAAGTGAAACATTTTGAGGCTTGACAATCACAATATTGGTCATACAAGCAATTCACGAATAATTAGTATAAGGAAGAGAACTTTCACATGCAAATACACTATCCTAGAAATCTTTTGTGATTGTGAGCCCCCATCAAAATATTATATGCCAAAATTGTTGACGTTGGACAAGGAAGACAACGTAATGGTTTATGTTTGTTCATATTCACATAGAAGTCATATTGTCATATATCCTTCAACATGTGGTGCTTGCCCCCTATATTTGCTAGCCAAAAATTCCGCACTAAGTAGAGATACTACTTGTGCATCCAAAATCCCTTAAACCCAAATCTTTTTCAAGTGTCCATCATACCTACCTAGGGATTGAGCAAGATCCCTCAAGTAAGTTGTCATCGGTGCAAAAAGGCAATAAAAATTGCTTCTAAAAGTGTGAGATCGTTTAGTGTAAGAGAAAATTGAGCGTTGCACAAACTTGGATGAAAAAGAATAAAAGTGACAGACTGCATAATAAAGGTTTTCATCTTAAGGGGAAATGTAATGTGACGTTCTTTTGCACTAATGGATTGAGCATACAAACAAATAAGCACATGGTAACCTCTGCTTCCCTCTGCGAAGGGCCTATCTTTTATTTTTCAGTATTTATTTTTTATGCAAAGAGTCAAAGTTATTCTCTCTATTCCTTTTTATTTTTGTCTTTTGGCATGCATCATGTGGCGAGGAAAGATCTAGGCACATATGCCCAGTTGAATATGGGTAGCATGAGTTATTATTGTTGACATCACCCTTGAGGTGAATACGTTGGGAGGCAAAACAATAAGCTCCTATCTTTCTATGTGTCCGGTTGAAATGTTTTGCTCATGAGTATGTGGTGAGTGTTAGCAATCATAGAAGACTATATGATGGTTGAGTACGTGGAGCTCTTACTTAAACTCTGTTGAATAAGTTGAATTGCAATTGCTTGATGACTAAGAACATAGGTTGTTGAGTATCAAGAGAGTTCATTGCTTGAACCTTAACATGTGAATTGGTTGCCACTATAACATGAGAAATTTTATGAGAAAGAATTGCTGTTATGATGCTAGGAAAAGTGATTAAAATTGTCATTGATCAAACTTATTGACTTTGCTAGCATTCACACTTCATAAATTATTTCTTTTATCATTTACCTACTCGAGGATGAGCAGGATTAAGCTTGGGGATGCTGATACGTCTCCAACGTATCTATAATTTATGAAGTATTCATGCCGTTATTTTATCATTCTTGGATGTTTTACAATCATTTTATAAAAACTTTATATCATTTTTTGGGACTACCCTATTGGCCTAGTGCCCAGTGCCAGTTGCTGTTTTTTTGCTTGTTTTTTACATCACAGGAAATCAATACCAAACGGATTCCAAACGCAACGAAACTCCATGGGGATTTTTTATGGACCAGAAGGAACCCAATGGGCTAGAGCTGCACCTGGGGGGGTGCCCCGAGGGGGGCACAACCCACCAGGGCGCGCCAGGCCCACCTGCCCCCCCAGGTGGGTTGTGCCCACCTCAGTGGCCTCCCTCACCCCTTCTTTGCACTATAAATTCCCAAATATTTCGAAACCCATCGGGGTTAACCTAGATCAGAAGTTCCGCTGCTGCAAGGCTCTGTATCCACCGAAAACCAATCTAGCTCCGTTCCGACACCCTGCCGGAGGGGGGGAATCATCTCCGGTGGCCATCTTCATCATCTCGGCGGCCACCATGATGAGGAGGGAGTAGTCCACCCTCGAGGTTGAGGGTTTGTACCAGTAGCTATGTGTTTAATCTCTCTCTATCTCTCTCGTGATCTATATCATGGGCTTTGTTAATATAGTCGGATCATATGATGTTTCTACCCTCTATACTCTTGTTATGATGAATTGAATCTTTACCCTTTGAAGTTTTGTCTTGTCGGATTGAATATTCAGAGATGAGAACACATGATATATGTCTTGCGGTATGAATACTTGAGGTGACAATTGGGGAATCTTATTGATTCACTTGACATATGTTATGGCATTCAACTCGCGGATTCCCGTGGTGATATTTGGGTAATCTATGCATAGGGGTTGATGCTCGTTTTTCTCCGGTAGAAACTTCGGGGTATCTTTTTCTTTGTGTGGATTGAGTATTATGAATATGAATTTTCTTTGGTGTTATCTTAGTACGAACTCTAGGATAGATCGAACGGAAAAAATAGCTTTGTGTTATTTTAGTATGGACTCTTGAATAGATCGAACGGAAAGAATAGCTTTGAGATGGTTTAGTACCCTACAAACAATTCCTATCTTTTGTTTTCCGCTAATAGGGACTCGGGAGTGATTCTTTGTTACACTTTGAGGGATAATCACATGATCCAACTATGTTAGCACTGTTGGGAGATTGCACTAGCGAAAGTACGGACCCTAGGCCTCATTTTTAAGCATTGCAATACCGTTTTTGTGCGTGTTTAATATTTCTTACCTTGCTGTTTTTATTTATTCAGATTATAAAAATATATTTCTACCATCAATATTACACTTTTATCACCATCTCTTGGCCGAACTAGTGCACCTATACAATTTGCCATTGTATTGGGTGTGTTGGGTACACAAGATATTTCTTGTATTTGGTTGCAGGGTCGTTTGAGCGATACCATCTTCATCCTACACCTCCCATGGATTGATAAACCTTAGGTCATCCACTTGAGGGAAAATTGCTACTGTCCTACAAAACTCTGCGCTTGGAGGCCCAACACGAGTCTACAAGAATAAAATTGCATACTAGACATCAATAAGCAGTAGGAACAACTGGATCAACATTGTAAACAATAGTCTCATCTTTACCTTAATAGGTGGGTGATATTTAAACCACTTCTCCTTAGGGAGATCAACATTAGTAGCAAATGATTCACAAAAGGAGGCTACCATCTCAGAGTCAAGTCCATATTTAGTGCTAAACTTTTGGAAAGTGTCGTAGTTTTGTCATGGCAGATGTCCTTAGTGTCAGGACTTAGTCGCGAGGCCAACGCATCTATGTGTTAGCTTGAGAGGGGTTGAGCGGAATCGAGAGACGCAACACAAGACAAGGATTTAGACAGCTTCGGGCCCCGGGAAACATCATCCGGTAATAGCCCTACATGCTGTTTGAGGCTAGGTCTCATTATGATCACGAGGGAGTCGCCGGTAAACCGACTCTTTGTGTCTAGCCCTAGAGATTATTGCTTTTTTGCTTGTTGCTTGTCCCTCTTTGGGGAGCCCTGCCCCTTCTTATATATGTTGAAGGGGCGGGTTACATGTGGAGTCCTACTAGGATTAGGACTAGTCTATCTCTAATACAAACCGGATACAAGTCCTGGTCTTAACTCCTTGTAAGGTAAATATTCCCCATGCTTTTCATCTTAAACCGGCCCACCATAGTATGAACCGGCCTTCATGAACCGCCCGTTGGGCCACCGGGTCTTGTCTCTCCTCACACCCACCTTCCGGATTACAAATGAGTCGTGAACCGCCAGTCCAAACGGGTCGCCGGTGAATCGCCAAGTGTCAGCGGGGTCTCAAATAAACCACCAAGTCCTGCCGGTTATACTTCCGACCGGTTTATGACGTGGGGTATATCCCCGACATTAGCCCCCAACTTAATTTGGATTTATCCATGTTAAACTGATCTTGTAAAATAAACACAAGAACAAACTTGATAGATTATGCTCCGGGTTAAGAGTTCTTGTAAACCGACATCTGATCATCCTTAAGTCCTTGTCATTTCCTCCTTCAAGAAAATCCAGGTCAATAAGCCAGCTTCATACTCAATTTGCTGACATTGGTTTCTCACAGAGAAATATTGTGAAGAATAATCCACTTGAGTCGGCTTCCAAGGCGCCGGCTTAAAAAAATTTGGTCTTCAAATACTCATCTGATATTCAACGATTTGAAGATGTAAAACTTGCCAGTTTATCATTACGAAAATTGCCGAGTTATATAGCAGACGATGCCGGGTCATAATTGTTGTTGACACCGGGTCATGTAATTGATCTTCCTGATTTGCTCAAAACTGATAATTCAAAAATGTTCCTCCTTATATATATGCATAATACCTGTAGCCCCCAAGTCTTAAGAGGAGAACATAGTGATAGCTTAAGACTTGCTCCAATATAAGTGTTGCAACCTTGAAGAAATCCGGTTTGTTCATCTTAATCATTGATCATAAACTGAATATTCCACACATGTAGCCCCCAAGTGCCGGGTTGTCATGCTTGCAGCAACCTCGGACTTTGTAATTGCCTTGAATTGTTGATAGGAGAAATTGGTAGCCCCCAAGGGCCGGCTCATTACACTGTGATGAGTCGGGTCTTCAATAAGGTGAGCAAAAAAATGACTTTGCATTAGCCCCCAAGTGTCATGGTGCGTGCTTGCAGTGACATGAGACTTGCATATTTGATATAATCTCAACTTTGAATAATGTAGCCCCAAGTGCCGGGTCGTAAGCTGCGGCGTGTAGCGACCACGACCGAATGGGTCAAGTCTACGTGCTTTGAAGTGTCATCCACGGATCGGTATCTTTGACACACACTGTACTCGAGGATTTATAACAGAGGTAAATCACATGTATAAATAACGTAAATACTATTACCTCAATCCAAATAGCGGAAGTAACAAGGTTGTGGATTCCCATCAACACCAACGGCAAAGTTGAGTGTAGAAATCATAACCCTAACGTATCACTTACTCGTCGTAAGATCCTGCAACATGAAACGTTGCAGCCCGAAAACGGGTCAGCACATGGAATATGATGGCAATGTAACACATAGAGAATAATGAAAGAATAAGCCTATACTATATGCATATATGGCTGGTGGAAAGCTCTATGGTTACAGTTTTGCGAAAAGCCAATTTTTCCCTACTGCAAAGGAATAAATTTATTTAACTATCATGGTGGTTGTTAAACATTGAGAATGGTTGACAGCATCCTCAATCCCAATTAAAAGTACTCATTAAACCCAAACAAATTATATTAAGTAACATGATGAGATCAACATGATAATCCAAGAACTAGATACTCAAGATGTCCATAACCGGGGACACGGCTAATCATGATTAGTTTATACACTCTGCAGAGGTTTGTGCACTTTTCCCCACAAGACTCAATCTCCTCCGCTTGATTTCTCGCACTACGTGGTGTTTGAGAAACGGATGACCGAGACATAGTCTTCGTAAGCGCTTAGCACCTTACATGTGGGTAGACCGCACCAACCTACAACCCCTACATCAGCTAGTCTACCCGTAAGAGTTCGCACAACTTAGTCAACTATGCTAGAGCCCATAGTAGCATGTGGCTGCACACGGAAGTTTCTAGTATGAATAATCTCATGATCCCTTTGAGCCTGGGTGGCGGTCCGAAGAAATACAGGCAAATCCTGATGGAAACCAGGTGCCTCAATCCACCCAGATGTGTGTTTAAGTTGCCACCTTAAATAAACCATTAATTTAACAATCTCACATCTGTCATGGAATTCACTCACCCAATCCACGTCTACTAGCATAGCATGGCATAATAATGCAAACGTAGAAGTAACTCCCAAGGGTTTGATAATAAAACAGGTGATAGGTACTACCTCATCTACTTCCCATCCCACAATTTAATTAGATCCTAATCATGCAAGTGTTTGAGGATAGATCTAATGCATAAAAACTGGGTAGTAGAAAAGGTATGATCAAAGTGTTACTTGCCTGCAATGTTTGATGAAGATGAGTTGCACTCAAAACTCTTGATAGTTCTACTCATCACACTCCGGTCAATCTATCGTAATCAAGCAACAGTAGCCACACATAAGCAATCACTCAAAACATCGGACCGAATGAAGAAAACGATTCAGAAAACATCAAAACCAAGCAAATAACTCTTGCAACATAAAACAATTTGTAACAGTACCAAAATTATGTGAATTTGGCCTTATCAGAAAATTTAGGTCAAGAGCTTCGATTTGCAAAAAGATTCAATTAAATCGAAGTTACGAAACTCAAGTTATGATCAAACGAAGTTTGAATTCAAATCTGGTCTAATTCAAAATTTTAAAATTTCAAAAACATATTTGAGTTGGATTACTGGATAGAGGGGATCGTAACGAAGAAGTGGGCGTTGGTTTCATTGGATTTGGACAAACGAGTAAAAAGTTATAGTCGTTTGAAGAACAGTGACTAAACTGTGAAGAAACTATTTACATACGGGTCCCTAGCAGAAAACTAAAATAAAAGAAAAAAACTAAATAGCGAACGTTCGTTACCGATCGCTAACGAACGAAAATCGTTCGCTACCGAACCCTATCTAATGAACGCTCGCAGAATAAGTTAACCTAAAAAATAAGCCGTTTTTAAAGAAAAACCGAAGTAAATCTAAACCCTAAAAAAAACCGGACCGGGCGATTTCGTACCGGTTCAGGTGGAGGTTCGGGTCGACGGCGGCGGATGGCAGCGGCGGCTCCGGCGTCGAGGCGAACGACGGCAGCGGCGGCTTCGGCCTCGGGCGGGTTCGGCGGCTCAAGTGGCGGCGGAAGGCGGGGCGGCGAGGGGCGAGGTGGCGGCGACGGTGGTTGACAACGGCGGCGGCGGCTGCGGGCTCCGGCGGCTCGGCGAGATGCGGCAGAGGGTCCGGGCGGGATTTATAGGAGGGAGGGAGGCGTGGGGAAGGGGGCAGAGGCGGCGGCGGAGTCCCAAGACGGACACGGCGGCGGCGGCGACTCGTGGAGGAGGCGGACTCCGCCGAGTCGGGACGGCGCAGGCGCGCCGGGCTGGGCTGGGCCGTGGCCTGGCTGGAGCTGGGCCGGCCCAGTTCGGCGAAGGGAACTTTTTTTTAAAACAAACAGAGAAAAAACAAAATAAAATGAAAATATTATATAGGCATATAATATATCAAAAAATTTAGAAAAAGATTTTCTACAACATGGACATTTTTATAGCATAAAATAAAATACACACAAATTCTAATAATTCAAACAATGCTCCTGCTCTAATAAAATCCAATAAAAATCATTTTAAAAATACCAGAATTAATTCAAATTTATTTCTCTCCAATTTTCTATTGTAGGGAATCATGTTACCCTATTTTCCATGTATTTTATTTTTGGAGAAAAATAATTTGAATAAAACTCAAATAACTCCAAATTGAAAATAAATTAAAAAGAACTTTGAATTTAATTCTTTGAAAATTCCCAACTCATATTTCATATAATTTGAAGAAGTCATTTTATCTTCTCTCATGAAAATCATTGAGTTGCATGAAGTTTATGAATCGAAATATTTCCAAATGAAATTCAAATATTTTCAAATACCCTTTCATTTAATTAAATGGAAGAAGTCATATCATTTGAAAAGAATTTGAATTCATGATGATCAGAAAAGAAAATGGAAGTTTGGGAAAGTCCTTTTATTCCCTCTCATTTAACTTTCGAAAAGTTTCGAATTTCACTCAATCAATCAAACCTATCTATTTATTATAACATCCCAAAATTTAGAATTTTGGGATGTTACAAAACTACCACCCTTAAAATGAATCTCGTCCTCGAGATTCGGAGAGGCTAGCAAGAAAAAGGTCAGGGTAGGGGTCTTCTCAAAATCCATCGATCGTCTCCGGGGTCTCGGGTGCTACCACCCTTAGAAACAAGGTTACGGTTCCATCAAAACTCATATACTCCATCCTTATTGTTGACAGTGTCGGTCTTTTCTCAGATCGTAAGGATAATTCCTTCTCTGGGCTCTTCCGTTAGTGGCATAACCTTTTCCTCAATTCTTTTGTCCTTTCCTCTTGGTAAGGTTATTCCGAGATTGGGTCTTCTTAGCTGATTGGTCTGACGCCAATACTAAACAACTATCGATATCTCATGGTGGTCAACAATTTATGGTTTGTCCTGCAGGAAATGGGTCTGGGTTGAACCTCACCGTATAACCTACGGTTGGCAACAACTGCCTTGTACAAGGGAAAAAATACCTACACCATTCTAAGGTTTAAACAAGGTTTAATATAAATGCCTCTCTCGCTATAGGTAAGTCACTCAGATTTACCATCCCATATAGCAAAGCGAATAATAAGAGTAAGTCGGTATGGTGATCAATCCATCCCGCACCCAAATCATTACCTTGTACATGGTTTAGCGAATCTTGCATTCTAACACTCGGTCATCCTCACAAGCATTGCAGAATTTCTGTAGTGACCCGACCTCAGACGGTCAAGCCTCTGTGTATCCGTGCCATCCTCGGATCAGTATCTTTGGCACACACAAGACATCAATGTATATATCAAAGTGCAATCACATGTATAAATAACGTAAATCTGATATATACCTCATAATACTCAATGAAACAATCAAACGGGTGTGGAGTCCCATCAACGCCATCGGCGGTTGAGTGTAGACCGTAACCTGTATCGTAACTCTTACTCGTCGAGGAAATATACGCAACATGATACGTTGCAGCCGTGTAGGTCAAGACACATTGAATGTACCGGCAAGATCACAATAAGAGAAAACAGATGATAAACTATACTATATGCGGTATGGCTTTGTGGCTCGTGGTCTGAGTTTTGTTTTGCATAAAAGCTGGTTTTATTTTCCCTACATCAAAGGAATAAATGAAGTCCGTACTATGGAGTTTTCTATCATGACATGGTTCCGCCAACCGATGTCTCATAGCCCAAATCATCATAAGTTGCCCACAATTAAGTTATCAGTCTGGTGTTGAGAGTTCCGAGATAGATCCAGGTCCAGATGCTCAAATTGTCCGTGAATCGGGACACGGCTAATCGATTAGGTTTTAACCCTCTGCAGAGGTTTGTACACTTTACCCGCAAGATTCGATCCTCTCTTTACGTTCTCGCACTTCGTGGTGTTTGAGAACAAGATGACCAAACATGGTCTTCCAAAGAGTTCCTCGACCACCGTCCGGTGCTCATCCAATCCTACCGTAGTTCTACATCTGCTAGCACCGTCCCAGCCAGAGTCACAACTAAGGTCAACCAAGCGAGCCCATATTGACTTGCGGTTGCATGTAAGCTTCCGGCATGAAGTATTCTTCCGTCTCTTTGAGTCTGGGTGAAGCTTTCCAAGATGTCATGGCGCTTCTCCATGCATCCCGCCAACCACTGGATTCTCCAGGGTGCCCACAACCATCCTTCACCCAAGAGTGTGTATTGAATTCTTGTCTCGAGTCTTGAAGTCTTGAGGCCTTGAAGATGCAGATCCTTGCAGATTCCATCATGGAGTTGTCGTCATTGGCGTAGATCCTCCATTCTCACACCACTCCCGAGCACTCATACCAAACCCCGTCTACTATAGCGTAGCATTAAAATAAAATATCGTCCCGGGCTTGGTAACAGGGTGATGGGTTCCTACCTCATGCATAGTACTCAACTACAAGGACTCAATAACACTACTGAGGGGTGGTTGCAAAGATGCCACTAAATGCAATAAAACATAGGTATGAAAGCATGGTCAAAGTGAACTTGCCTTGCTGACGATCTTCAAAAACTAGGGACTCGTGGTACCAAGCTTCGCACTTCAGAAATTCTACCGAGGCAAAGAACAATCATAATAAGCATATAGCATATGATCACTTAACATAATAGCATGCTAACATAACACCCCAAACAAACGAATCAAAACCCAAAGGAAAACTCAAAGAAATCCAACTCAAACTTTTCCTACTTCAAGCAACAACTAAAAATAGTTTTACATTACAAAAATTTTCTCAACAGAACCTAATCATGGTTTTATGCTAACTTAACAGAAAAGAATGCATTATCCAACTAGGAGCGAAAAGAATCACTTTAAAATCTATTATAAAACTCCTATTAGGCCTAAAGCAAATTTTAGTAAGAAAAATAAAATAAAAGTTTTATTTAATTTAAATAAAAGTTCATGCTCTAAAGTTACAGAAACTAACCTAGAATAATCTGTCACATAGGAAAAATAAATTTATTTGCTAAGTAAAACAATAGGAAAACAGTAGCTAGTTAATTAATTAAGAATAACATGATTCTGATTAAAACTATTTTTTATAAATCCTAAAATGCCCAAAAAACTTCCTACGGTTAGGCAATGTCAAAACAAAGTTGTGACAAAAAGAATCATTAAAAAATAATATTCCTAACTCATTTTATAGCAGATTTACCATTCTGTCTAAATCTAAAATAAAGCAATTTTAAATAATTTTAACATGGCTAATTATATTTTCTACAGAAACTATAAGAAATTTGCAAACCAACAAAAAATGAATCACTTAAAAATATTAAGTAAATTAAAAGATATGAATTTTTCAAATCTGAAACTATTATGTTAAAACAGAAAACGAAAAATAAAGTTAAAAGAAAAATCGGCGCTTAATGGGCCTATCTAGCGACCGGGCATTAAATAACTAAAACGCACACGCTGGTCTAAATCGCTTCGGGCCGGTCTAATAAAAACCCTAACTAAGAACTAAACCTGAATAAAACCGGTTCATTAAAAATAAACCTAACTAAACCGCATTCTTGGGGAATCTAATCTAGACCCTACGTCTAGATCGGACGGTGGGGCGTTCTCATGACTTCATCATGGCGACGACGGCGACGGCGGTTCGGGCGGCGAGTGCTCGGCGTCTCCGATGGTCGGGGCGACGGCGGGAGCTCCGGTGCGGGCGCGACGAGGGAGCTTCGGGGTCGACTTCGGTGGAGCTCGAGGTGGCCGGGCGGTCGGGTCTTGGCGTCACACGATGCGGGCGGCGACTCGGGCTCCCATGAGCGATTGCGAGGGAGGGTTAAGCGAGGGGCGAGGGGAGAAACGGGCGAGGGGTATTTATAGGGGGCGACTTGGGCGAGGGGCGGATCGGGAGGATCGGGTGAGATCCGGAGATCTCGGGATCTCCGCGAAGCGGCCAGGGCGTGGCGTGGGGAGGAAGAAGGTGGGGTGGGGTGTCGTGAGAGGGAGAGAGAGAGGAGTCGGGCGGGCAAGCATCGGGCGAAGGGTTTTCGTGGGGTTTTGGGCTGCCGGGCCGGGCTGGCCGGGCCGGGCTGGTGGGTCGCCCAGGCCGGGCTGGGCTACTGGCCGGGCGCCTCGGGTATTTTTTTCCTTTTGTTTTTTGAAAATAAAACAGAGGTAAAATATATAGAATATAAATATTTTATATAGGACATATATATATCAAAATGATCAGGGTAATATTCCTTATCATTTGAACATTTTTCCAGGGGCAAAATCCAAACTTTATAAAAATTCATTTTTTTCAAAATTCAAATAAAACAAAGAGTGTTTCTGCTCTAATAAAATCCAATAAAAATCATTTTAAAAATACCAAAATGACTTCAAATTTATTTTCTCCTAATTTTCCATTGAAGGGAATCATTTTACCCATATTTCCATTTATTTATTTTTAGGAGAAAAATAATTTTGAATAAAATCCAAATAATTCCAAATTTGAAGGGGAGTTTTAAAATACCTTCAAATGACTTTCAATTTGATTCTTTTTAACTTCCAACTCATATTTCATATAATTGAAGAAGTCATTTTATCTTCCCTCATGAAAATCATTGAGTTGCATAAAGCTTTGGATTTGAAATATTTTCAAATGAGATTCAAATCTTTTCAAAACCCTTTTCATTTCAAATGGAAGAAGTCATATCATCTTCACTCTAGGGTTTTGGTGTTGGAATGAAATTGAATTCATTGAGATCCAAAAAAGGCAAAGGGGATAGTTTTGGGAAGGTCATTTTATTCCCTCACATCCAACTTTCAAAAGTTTCAAATTCCACTCAATTTCACTCAATCAATCAAACAAACAATCAGACAACAGGCATAGTTATTTATCTAATATAACATTCCAAATTTTAGAATTTTGGGATGTTACAAACCTACCACACTTAAAATGAATCTCGTCCTCGAGATTCGAAGAGGCTAGAAAGAAAAGGGTAGGGTTTGGGGGTCTTCTAGCAAATCCATTGATCTGTATGGTCTAGTGTGCTACCACACTTAGAAGCATGGTTACGGTTCCATCAAAACTCATATACTCCATCCTTATTACTGACAATGTCGGTCTTCTCAGATATTAAGGATAATTCCTTCTCTGGGCTCTTCCGGTAGTGGCATAACCTTTTCCTCAATTCCTTTGTCCTTTGCTCTTGGTAAGATTATTCCGAGACTGGGTCTTCATAACTGATAGGTCTGGCGCCAATTCTAAACAACTATCGATATCTCATGGTGGTCAACAATTTATGGTTTCTCCTGCAGAAAACGGGTGCAGGTTGAACCTCACCGTATAACCTACGGTTGGCAAAAGCTGCCTTGTACAAGGGGAAAAAATGCTTATACCATTCTAAGGTTCAACAAGGTTTAATATCGTCGTCACTCTACTATAGGTAGGTCACTCAGATTTACCATCCCATATAGCAACGCGAATAATAAGAGTAAGTCGGTATGGTGATCAATCCATCCCGCACCCAAATCATTACCTTGTACATGGTTTAGCGAATCTCGCATTCTAACACTCGGTCATCCTCACAAGCATTGCAGAATTTCTCTTGTCGACGAACCGAGTTCGGAAAATCCATTGATTACGCAAGCCAAACAAAACATCTATCGCTTTCTTCACAACTCTCGGGTTTTGCGTAAACTCCTATAGAATCGCTTTCGGTTGATCAAATCGTAGTCTATTCCCAAAATTTCTTTCTCCGTGGGTACTTGATCCTTATTAATTCTTGGGCCTGTGGGTTATGGCCCACTTCAACACTAGTGCAGCTTTAACTCATCCTTGGGGTAACTCTCTTGTTCCATATTACACATCCTTTAAATCCGGTAGTACTGCTGTTTCTTCATACCATCATATCAAAAGCAAAACTCCAACTTTTTTTCGAACTATAGTCCGTGGAATATATATTTTCTTATCCATTAATCTAGTCTTCTTCACAGGGTACTACCACCCTTAAAATGAAATTCACAAACCCATCCATAGACCATATTTCTCATATCCTCGAAAATGGTCAAAATCTTTGTTCATAGAGTAACAACTCAAAAATCCATGTATGAAATCATGACACATTAACTTTATTGATTTCATGAATTCATTACAATATCCGAGACTTTCATTACATAAATTCAACTCCATATCCTTATGGAAACAATTGCTTCCTACTACACTTATTACCAATATCAAAATTCCAACTACTCAGCTCCAGCTTTTCATCTTGTCGGAACATTTAGTAGCATAATGTCCTGCTTCCTTGCAGCGAAAACAAATGACTTTCGATAAGTCTTTGGGCTTCTTGGAGATGGTCCTGCTCCTTGAGTTCCTTGCTTCCTTTCAAGACAATGATTGGCATAATGCCCGACGTCCTTACATTCAAAGCAGGTAATATGACTCTTGTCCCTCTTTGCAGAAATTGGGTTGTTCTGAGGGTGTCTTTGTTTTCTCTCTTCCGGGTTTCTTCGCTCGATCAAACCTTTTATTCCCTATGGATCAAACTATATTGCTTCCGCCGAGAAGTATCCCAGATACTCTTTTCTTTCCTTGGTGCAATCTTGTGAAAAATGTCCTTCTTCTCCACATGAATAGCGAGGCATTGGAGTAAAATCTGTTGAGGCCTTCTCCATCGTGGTCTTCAACACATTCCTTCATCACAGGTTCTTTCATAACTTCTCGGGCGCTTCTTTCATTCCTTCTTCCTGCTCCTGAATAGTTTGTTGCACCATGGGGTAAATGTGACACTGGGTCGGGTAGTGGGTGGTTCCTTCACACAAGAAACAAGTCACTGACTAGTTGGGCATTCCTCACTGGGTGTTTCTCCTCACAATGAGGGCATCCATCCTTGTGTTCCTCCTGGGTGTGTCCTATTTCTCCGCAAATCTTGCAGGCACAAGGTTTCTTCTTCGGGTTATCGTAGTGCTTCCGGATACGACGGGACCTCAAGAGAGTCTTCTTGAATTCTTCCCAAGTCTTTGCTCCATTCCATCCCTGTATAGCTTGATGCATCTGCCACCATGCTGCAGCACTTCCTTCAAGGTACTGGAGAGCGTAAGATACTTCATTCTTCCTTGAAACCAAATTGCTCCCAAGTGATTCTCCATGTTCGCATCCATAGCTCTGCCTCGGCTGAAGTCTTCGGTCCAGAGAATATCAGTCCAACTTCATTCATCATCTATGGGGTCCAAAAGTTTTGGGATGAGATATGAGAGAGGTGGGGAGGATACACACAATACAAACAATAGTTTTTGAAGAAAGCGGGTTTTACTTTGTGGCTGTCGGAAAACATCAAACAAATGACAGCTCACAAATCGCCGCATCTAACGTAAGTGTGTAACAGGGTTTGGTCTTCTAAAGGTCAAATAATTCTTCAGATTCTTCAAATTCTTCTAGTCTTGAGTCTTCAATTGTTGCAGCTTCAACTCTTCTAATGCATGGTGAAACCCTTTGTTACTTTGAAGAGGTCATCACCTGTCCGATATCTTTCTTGGAGCGGCTTGATTGATCCTTCATGTATTCTAACTATTTGAGGTGAGAGGGTCTATTTGATAAAATCAGAAAAGATGAGAAGTAAGAGTCTTTTTGAAAATAAAGTTTTTGAGATATCCTGCCCAAGGGGCTTTCCGATTTCTAGGGTCACGTCCTACAGTCAACATGTGCTCTGATACCATATCTGTAGCGACCCGACCTCAGACGGTCAAGCCTCTGTGTATCCGTGCCATCCATGGATCAGTATGCTGGCACACACAGTACATCAATGTATATATCAAAGTGCAACCACATGTATAAATAACGTAAATCTGATATATACCTCATAATACTCAGCGGAAACAATCAAACGGGTGTGGAGTCCCATCAACGCCATCGGCAGGTTGAGTGTAGACCGTAACCCTGTATCGCAACTCTTACTCGTCGAGGAAATATCTGCAACATGATACGTTGCAGCCGTGTAGGTCAGTACATTGAATGTACCGGCAAGATCACAATAAGAGAAAACAGATGATAAACTATACTATATGCAGTATGGCTTTGTGGCTCTGTGTCTGAGTTTTGTTTTGCATAAAAGCTGGTTTTATTTTCCCTACATCAAAGGAATAAATGAAGTCTGTACTATGGAGTTTTCTATCATGACATGGTTCCGCCAACCGATGTCTCATAGCCCAAATCATCATAAGTTGCCCACAATTAAGTTATCAGTCCGGTGTTGAGAGTTCCAAGATAGATCCAAGTCCAGATGCTCAAATTGTCCGTGAATCGGGACACGGCTAATCGATTAGGTTTTAACCCTCTGCAGAGGTTTGTACACTTTACCCGCAAGATTTGATCCCTCTCTTTACGTTCTCGCACTTCAGGGTGTTTGATAACAAGATGACCGAAACATGGTCTTCTGAAGAGTTCCTCTGACCACTGTCCGGTGCTCATCCAATCCTACCGTAGTTCTACATCTGCTAGCACCGTCCCAGCCAGAGTCACAACTAAGGTCAACCAAGCGAGCCCATATTGACTTGCGGTTGCACGTAAGCTTCCGGGCATGAAGTATTCTTCCGTCTCTTTGAGTCTGGGTGAAGCTTTCCGCAAGATGTCATGGCGCTTCTCCATGCATCCCGCCAACCACTGGATTCTCCAGGTGCCGTCAACCATCCTTCACCCAAAGAGTGTGTATTGAATTCTTGTCTCGAGTCTTGAAGTTTTGAGGCCTTGAAGATGCAGTCCTTGCAGATTCCATCATGGAGTCGTCGTCATTGGTGTAGATCCTCCATTCTCACACCACTCCCGAGCACTCATACCAAACCCCGTCTACTATAGCGTAGCATTAAAATAAAATATCGTCCCGGGCTTGGTAACAGGGTGATGGGTTCCTACCTCATGCATACTACTCAACTACAAGGATTCAATAACACTACTGAGGGGTGGTTGCAAAGATGCCACTAAATGCAATAAAACATAGGTATGAAAGCATGGTCAAAGTGAACTTGCCTTGCTAACGATCTTTGAAAACTAGGGACTCGTGGTAGCAAGCTTTGCACTCCGGAAATTCTACCGAGGCAAAGAACAATCATAATAAGCATATAGCATATGATCACTTAACATAATAGCATGCTAACATAACACACCAAACAAACGAATCAAAACCCAAAGGAAAACTCAAAGAAATCCAACTCAAACTTTTCCTACTTCAAGCAACAACTAAAAATAGTTTTACATTACAAAAAATTTCTCAAGAGAACCTAATCATGGTTTTATGCTAACTTAACAGAAAAGAATGCATTATGCAACTAGGAGCAAAAAGAATCACTTTAAAATCTATTATAAAACTCCTATTAGGCCTAAAGCAAATTTTAGTAAGAAAAATAAAATAAAAGTTTTATTTAATTTAAATAAAAGTTCATGCTCTAAAGTTACAGAAACTAACCTAGAATAATCTATCACATAGGAAAAATAAATTTATTTGCTAAGTAAAACAATAGGAAAACAGTAGCTAGTTAATTAATTAAGAATAACATGATTCTGATTAAAACTATTTTTTTATAAATCCTAAAATGCCCAAATAAATTCCTACAGTTAGGCAATGTCAAAACAAAGTTGTGAAAAAAAGAATCATTAAAAAATAATATTCCTAACTCATTTTATAGCAGATTTACCATTCTGTCTAAATCTAAAATAAAGCAATTTTAAATAATTTTAACATGGCTAATTATATTTTCTACAGAAACTATAAGAAATTTACAAACCAACAAAAAAATAATCACTTAAAAATATTAAGTAAATTAAAAGATATGAATTTTTCAAATCTGAAACCATTCTGTTAAAAACAGAAAACGAAAAATAAAGTTAAAAGAAAAATCGGCGCTAATGGGCCTATCTAGCGCACCGGGCGTTAAATAACTAAAACGTACACGCGGTCTAAATCGTTTTGGGCCGGTCTAATAAAAACCCTAACTAAGAACTAAACCGGAATAAAAACCGGTTCATTAAAAATAAACCTAACTAAACCAGCATTCTTCGGTAATCTAATCTAGACCCCACGCCTAGATCGGACGGTGGGGCGTTCTCCGGCGACTTCATCATGGCGACGACGGCGACGGCGGTTCGGGCGGGCGAGTGCTCCGGCGTCTCCGGTGGCGACGGCGGGAGTTCCGGTGCGGCGCGACGAGGGAGCCTGGGGTCGACTCGGTGGAGCTAGAGGGTGGCCGGGCGGTGCGGCACACGTCAATGGCGGGCAAGACTCGGGCTCCCATGAGCGATTATGGGCGAGGGAGGGGTTAGGCGAGGGGGCGAGGGGGAGAAACGGGGCGAGGGGGGGTATTTATAGGGGGGGGGGGGCGACTTGGGCGAGGGGGCGGATCGGGAGGGGATCGGGTGAGATCCCGGAGATCTCGGGATCTCCGGCGAGCGGCGGAGCGGGGCGTGGCGTGGGGAGGAAGAAGGTGGGGTGGGGCCGGGTGTCAGCGAGAGGGAGAGAGAGGAGTCGGGCAATCGGGCGTAAGGGTTTTCGCCAAGGGGTTTCGTCGGGCTGCTATCGGGGCTGGCCGGGCCGGGTCGCCTGTGTCAGTCAATACTGGCTGGCGCCTGGGTATTTTTTTTCCTTTTTGTTTTTTTGAAAATAAAAACAGAGGTAAAATATATAGAATATAAATATTTTATATAGGACATATATATATATCAAAATGGTCAGGGGTATATTCCCTATCATTTGAACATTTTTCCAGGGGCAAAATCGAAACTTTATAAAAATTCATTTTTTTCAAAATTCAAATAAAACAAAGAGTGTTTCTGCTCTAATAAAATCCAATAAAAATCATTTTAAAAATACCAAAATGACTTCAAATTTATTTTCTCCTAATTTTCCATTGAAGGGAATCATTTTACCCATATTTCCATTTATTTATTTTTAGCAGAAAAATAATTTTGAATAAAATCCAAATAATTCCAAATTTGAAGGGAGTTTCAAAATACCTTCAAATGACTTTCAATTTGATTCTTTTTAACTTCCAACTCATATTTCATATAATTGAAGAAGTCATTTTATCTTCCCTCATGAAAATCATTGAGTTGCATAAAGCTTTGGATTTGAAATATTTTCAAATGAGATTCAAATCTTTTCAAAACCCTTTTCATTTCAAATGGAAGAAGTCATATCATCTTCACTCTAGGGTTTTGGTGTTGGAATGAAATTGAATTCATTGAGATCCAAAAAAGGCAAAGGGGATAGTTTTGGGAAGGTCATTTTATTCCCTCACATCCAACTTTCAAAAGTTTCAAATTCCACTCAATTTCACTCAATCAATCAAACAAACAATCGGACAACAGGCATAGTTATTTATCTAATATAACATTCCAAATTTTAGAATTTTGGGATGTTACAAACCTACCACACTTAAAATGAATCTCGTCCTCGAGATTCGAAGAGGCTAGAAAGAAAAGGGTAGGGTTTGGGGGTCTTCTAGAAAATCCATTGATCTGTATGGTCTAGTGTGCTACCACACTTAGAAGCATGGTTACGGTTCCATCAAAACTCATATACTCCATCCTTATTACTGACAGTGCCGGTCTTCTCAGATATTAAGGATAATTCCTTCTCTGGGCTCTTCCGGTAGTGGCATAACCTTTTCCTCAATTCCTTTGTCCTTTACTCTTGGTAAGATTATTCCGAGACCGGGTCTTCATAAGCGATAGGTCCGCGCCAATTCTAAACAACTATCGATATCTCATGGTGGTCAACAATTTATGGTTTCTCCTGCAGAAAACGGGTCTGGGTTGAACCTCACCGTATAACCTATGGTTGGCAAAAGCTGCCTTGTACAAGGGAAAAAAATGCTTATACCATTCTAAGGTTCAACAAGGTTTAATATCGTCGTCACTCTACTATAGGTAGGTCACTCAGATTTACCATCCCCAACGCGAATAATAAGAGTAAGTCGGTATGGTGATCAATCCATCCCGCACCCAAATCATTACCTTGTACATGGTTTAGCGAATCTCGCATTCTAACACTCGGTCATCCTCACAAGCATTGCAGAATTTCTCTTGTCGACGAACTGAGTTCGGAAAATCCATTGATTACGCAAGCCAAACAAAACATCTATCGCTTTCTTCACAACTCTCGGGTTTTGCGTAAACTCCTATAGAATCGGTTGATCAAATCGTAGTCTATTCCCAAAATTTCTTTCTCCAGTGGGTACTTGATCCTTATTAATTCTTGGGCCTGTGGGTTATGGCCCACTTCAACACTAGTGCAGCTTTAACTCATCCTTGGGGTAACTCTCTTGTTCCATATTACACATCCTTTAAATCCAGTAGTACTGCTTCTTCTTCATACCATCATATCAAAAGCAAAACTCCAACTTTTTTTTTTCCGAACTACAGTCCATGGAATATATATTTTCTTATCCATTAGTCTAGTCTTCTTCACAGGGTACTACCACCCTTAAAAGGAAATTCACAAACCCATCCATAGACCATATTTCTCATATCCTCGAAAATGGTCAAAATCTTTGTTCATAGAGTAACAACTCAAAAATCCATGTATGAAATCATGACACATTAACTTTATTGATTTCATGAATTCATTACAATATCCGAGACTTTCATTACATAAATTCAACTCCATATCCTTATGGAAACAATTGCTTCCTACTACACTTATTACCAATATCAAAATTCCAACTACTCAGCTCCAGCTTTCATCTTGTCGGAACATTTAGTAGCATAATGTCATGCTTCCTTGCAGCGAAAACAAATGACTTTCGATAAGTCTTTGGGCTTCTTGGAGATGGTGCCTGCTCCTTGAGTTCCTTGCTTCCTTTCAAGACAATGATTGGCATAATGCCCGACGTCCCTTACATTCAAAACAGGTAATATGACTCTTGTCCCTCTTTGCAGAAATTGGGTTGTTACGAGGGTGTCTTTGTTTTCTCTTCCGGGGTTTCTTCGCTCGATCAAACCTTTTATTCCCTGTGGATCAAACTATATTGCTTCCGTCGAGAAGTATCCGGATACTCTTTTCTTTCCTTGGTGAAATACTGTTAAAAATGTCCTTCTTCTCCACATGAATAGCAGGCATTGGAGTAAAATCTGTTGAGGCCTTCTCCACCAGGGTCTTCAACACATTGCTTCATCACAGGTTCTTTCATAACTTCTCGGAGCGCTTCTTTCATTCCTTCTTCCTGCTCCTGAATAGTTTGTTGCACCATGGGGTAAATGTGACACTGGGTCGGGTAGTGGGTGGTTCCTTCACACAAGAAACAAGTCACCTGACTAGTTGGGCATTCCTCAGCTGGGTGTTTCTCCTCACAATGAGGGCATCCATCCTTGTGTTCCTCCGGAGTGTGTCCTATTTCTCCGCAAATCTTGCAGGCACAAGGTTTCTTCTTCGGGTTATCGTAGTGCTTCCGGATAAGACGGGACCTCAAGAGAGTCTTCTTGAATTCTTCCCAAGTCTTTGCTCCATTCCATCCCTGTATAGCTTGATGCATCTGCCACCATGTTGCAGCACTTCCTTCGAAGTACTGGAGAGCATAAGATACTTCATTCTTCCTTGAAACCAAATTTCTCCCGAAGTGATTCTCCGTTTTCTTCATCCATAGCTCTGCCTCCGGCTGAGTCTTCGGTCCAGAGAATATCAGTCCAACTTCATTCATCATCTATGGGGTCCAAAAGTTTTGGGATGAGATATGAGAGAGGTGGGGAGGGATACACACAATACAAACAATAGTTTTTGAAGAAACGGATTTTACTTTGTGGCGGTCGGAAAACATCAAACAAATGATAGCTCACAAATTGCCGCATCTAACATAAGTGTGTAACAGGGGTTTGGTCTTCTAAAGGTCAAATAATTCTTCAGATTCTTCAAATTCTTCTAGTCTTCGGAGTCTTCAATTGTTGCAGCTTCAACTCTTCTAATGCATGGTGAAACCCTTTGTTACTTTGAAGAGGTCATCAACTGTCCGATATCTTTCTTGGAGCGGCTTTAGTTGATCCTTCATGTATTCTAACTATTTGAGGTGAGAGGGTCTATTTGATAAAATCAGAAAAGATGAGGGGAATATTCCCTATCATTTGAACATTTTTCCAGGGGCAAAATCCAAACTTTATAAAAATTCATTTTTTTCAAAATTCAAATAAAACAAAGAGTGTTTCTGCTCTAATAAAATCCAATAAAAATCATTTTAAAAATACCAAAATGACTTCAAATTTATTTTCTCCTAATTTTCCATTGAAGGGAATCATTTTACCCATATTTCCATTTATTTATTTTTAGCAGAAAAATAATTTTGAATAAAATCCAAATAATTCCAAATTTGAAGGGGAGTTTCAAAATACCTTCAAATGACTTTCAATTTGATTCTTTTAACTTCCAACTCATATTTCATATAATTGAAGAAGTCATTTTATCTTCCCTCATGAAAATCATTGAGTTGCATAAAGCTTTGGATTTGAAATATTTTCAAATGAGATTCAAATCTTTTCAAAACCCTTTTCAGTTCAAATGGAAGAAGTCATGTCATCTTCACTCTAGGGTTTTGGTGTTGGAATGAAATTGAATTCATTGAGATCCAAAAAAGGCAAAGGGGATAGTTTTGGGAAGGTCATTTTATTCCCTCACATCCAACTTTCAAAAGTTTCAAATTCCACTCAATTTCACTCAATCAATCAAACAAAAAATCAGACAACAGGCATAGTTATTTATCTAATATAACATTCCAAAATTTAGAATTTTGGGATGTTACAATTTCCCTTGTTGACGAGCCAAGTTCGGAAAATCCATTGATTCTGCAAGCCAAACAAAACATCTATCGTTCCTTAACAACTCTCAGGTTTTGCATAAACTCCTATAGAATCGTCGGTTGATAAAGGCATATCCTCTTCCAGGGTTTTTCCTTCAGCAAGAATGTGCTTGCTTCTTGGCAGGTCCTGGAGCCTGTGGGTTATGGCCGATCTCATCACTTGTAGTCCTTGAACTTTATCCTTGGGCTTCTGACCATTATTCCAACTTCCAACTTCCTGCTTCCTAGCATACTTAAAATCCATCCAATTGTATTGTCTTCCTTCCTTCTATTGGCACCAAACTAGGACATGATTACTCAGACTCATAATGGAATTTTACTTTGATCCATATTTCCAACATCATACCTCCTTTATATCCAATAGTAATTCATCTCTTCATCTTCGTGGGATGTCCCACATACCGAGATAAAAACTTATCCTTATGAAGTCCATACTCCACTTCGTGGAACATCATTATCCTTTCCAGGGTCAAGCGTCCTTACAGGGGAATATTGGCCATCTCTGCATGGCACTTCTTCAACTCGGAAATGTGAAACACGTCATGAACTCCCGATACCCTTCGGTGACTCCAACTTGTTAGCCAATTCTCCCATACGTTCCAAACTCGGTATGGTCCTACAAATCTCGGGGCTAACTTTCCCTTTACTCCAAATCGTTTAACTCCTCATAGAGGGTCACATGAAGACATGCTCTGTCTCCAATTTCATAGACTACCTCCTTGCGTCTGCATAATTATTCTGCCTGGACTGAGCTACCTTCAGTCTATCTCGAATCAACTTAACATTCTCTTCTGACTCCTTGATCACATTTGGTCCAAGCAACTGACGGTCTCCAACTTCATCCCACATCAACGGTGTCTGGCTCCTTCTCCCATACAAAGGTTAAAAAGGGGCCATATTCGAAGTGGCTGGGTAACTGTTGTTGTATGAGAACTCCGCGTAAGGTAGATTATCATCCCTACTTGATCCATAATCTAGCGCACAAGCTCTCAACATGTCCTCCGTAATCTGATTTACTCTCTCGGTCCCATCCGTTCATGGATGAAAGGTCAGATCTTGAACTCTAGCCTAGTACCCAAAGTATGGTGCAGCTGATTCCAATACGTTGAGGTAAACTGTGTTCCTCTACGATGGTCCTCGGAACTCCATGCAGACATACGATCCTGGTCAAATATATCTTGGCCAACTTCGCACTTGTATAGGTGGTTTTCACTGGGATAAAGTGAGCCACTTTGGTCAAGCGAATCAACTACTACCCAGATAGAATCATATCCCGTTTGGGTTCTGGGAAATCCGGTAATGAAATCCATGCCAAGCTTATCCCACTTCCATTCGGGTATCGGCATAGGCTGCATTAATCCTGCTGGCTTCTGATGTTTTGCTTTCACTCTGTGACATACATCACATACGACTACATACTCGACAATATCCTTCTTCATACCAGTCCACCAGAAACACTCCTTCAAATCCAAATACATCTTGGTGTTTCCAGGGCGAATCGAGTATGGTGAGTCGTGAGCCTCTGAAGCATTAACTTCGATCTCTCGCATTATTGGGTACATGTACACGATCCTCGAACCATAAGGTGTCGTGCTCATCCTTACGAAAGCCTTTGGCCTTTCCTTTGCTCATCCTCTCTTTTACCTCAGCAATCTCTTTGTCATCCTTCTGAGCTTCACGGATCTTTCGCAACAAGGTAGACTGAACTTCCATTGCTGCAACAAAACCTTTGGAAACAATCTCCAACCGAAGTTCCCTGAGATCCTCTGCTAACTTATTTGGTAATCCTCTGCTTATGAGGGTTTTCGTCCTTGTTTTCTTTATGGTTGTGTCCTATTTCTCCACAAAGCTTGTATGCACAAGGTTTCTTCATATCCTTTCCATAAGGCCTCAATTTCTGGGACACTAGCCAAGACTTTAGCAAAGTCAACTTAAATTCTTTCCAAGTGGTTATTCCTTGACATCCATTTATGGTTTGGTACATCCTCCACCAAGTAGCAGCACCTCTTTCAAAACACGGGAGAGCATGATGGGTCATATACTTTCCAGCTATAGTGTTATGATCTTCCATGTTCTAAATCCATCGGTCCGTCTCCAATTGACTCATCGGTCCAGAAAATACAAGATCATCTCCGTTCATCCTCTATTGGGTCCATGGGTTTGGGGTGGGATAAGAGAGATAGAGAGGGATACACACAATACAAACAAAAGTTTTGAAAGACAGATTTTATTGTGGCTGTCGGAAAAACATCAAACAAAATGACAACTCACAATCGTCGCATCTAACGTAGGTATATAACTGGGGTTTGGTCTTCTAAAGGTCAATGTCGTCAAACTCTTCAAGTCTTGTTCATGTCTCCAACGACTTCTTCTGATCATGCTTTTCCTACTCAAGTTCTTTTGCCAGATCATCTCTGTTGACACGAAGTCTCTTGTGACGTCCTTTAACAGTCCTGGAGTTGCATTCCAAACTTCTGGGTTTCATCAACCTTGACATGAACCATGATCCCATCGTCCTTCGGGCCTCGATTTAATCTTTGATGTCTCAAGGTTTGGCTCCTCTAGCTTGGCTACTTTCAGCTTCTGGGTCCTGAGTTCTTCATGAAATACTTCCTTGTCAAAATATAGCTTCCTGCATATCCATCTTAAAATCCTTGATGTAATGCTCCAGATCCCGGTGTTACATCAGCCAAGGTTAAAACTTCACCTCTTGCTGATAGGTGCTCCATCAGTCTTCTACCATCCAATCCTTTCATGCATATGCATGCTTAACTCAGCACGGTGACAATAGCATAAGCAGGCGATAACATCATGGATAGCCGTGTTTCTGCTCTTGTCATTTCCTTGAGCTATCTCTCCATAGTTGATATCTCCTGCATTGGGGTTTCCTTGACAAAACTTTGAGTTCTGATGCTCCATGTTCCGGTCTTACTCCAATACACCTTGATCTCGGGTATTGACAACTTCCATAGTCTCTCAATTCCATAAGCGTAACCTTCCTAGGTCATAAAATCTGGGAATTCTTCAGAGCCTTCAAAATCTCCTAGTCTTCGGAGTCTTCAACCAGTTGTCGTTTCCATTTACACGGTAAAATCCTCTTCATTCCAAATGGTCTTAGTTGTCCGATATCTTATACTTCTTGGAGTGGTCTCATCAGTCGAATCTTCGAGTGGTCAAAAGGGAAAAGGGGTATGGTCTCACTAAAAGGGAATATTTGAATAAGCTCGGAAGAGAAGAGAGGTAAAAGATCTTTTTGAAAATGAAGTAGTAGAGAAAAATCTTTCCTATGGGCTTGTCAGTTTCTAGGGTCACATCCTACAGTCAACATGTGCTCTGATACCATCTTGTAGCGACCCGACCCGAATGGATCAAGTCTCTGTGCTTAGGTGTCATCCTCGGATCGGTATGTCGACACACACAAGATTTCGAGGATTTATAACAGAGGTAAATCACATGTATAAATAACGTAAATACTATTACCTCAATCCAAATAGCGGAAGTAACAAGGTTGTGGATTCCCATCAACACCAACGGAAAAGTTGAGTGTAGAAA
Source organism: Aegilops bicornis (assembly GCA_021605145.1). Lineage (NCBI taxonomy): Eukaryota > Viridiplantae > Streptophyta > Magnoliopsida > Poales > Poaceae > Aegilops > Aegilops bicornis. The sequence continues at coordinate 577,046,185 of CM038669.1, forward strand.
TCGTAACCCTAACGTATCACTTACTCGTCGTAAGATCCTGCAACATGAAACGTTGCAGCCCGAAAACGGGTCAGCACATGGAATATGCTGGCAATGTAACACATAGAGAATAATGAAAGAATAAGCCTACACTATATGCATATATGGCTGGTGGAAAGCTCTATGGTTACAGTTTTGCGAAAAGCCAACTTTTCCCTACTGCAAAGGAATAAATTTATTTAACTATCATGGTGGTTGTTAAACATTGAGAATGGTTGATGACATCCTCAATCCCAATTAAAAGTACTCATTAAACCCAAACAAATTATATTAAGTAACGTGATGAGATCAACATGATAATCCAAGAACTAGATACTCAAGATGTCCATAACCGGGGACACGGCTAGTCATGATTAGTTTATACACTCTGTAGAGGTTTGTGCACTTTTCCACACAAGACTCGATCTCCTCCGCTTGATTTCTCGCACTATGTGGTGTTTGAGAAACGGATGACCGAGACATAGTCTTTTAGAAGCGCTAGCACCTTACATGTGGGTAGACCGTACCAACCTACAACACCTACATCTGCTAGTCTACCCGTAAGAGTTCGCACAACTTAGTCAACTATGCTAGAGCCCATAGTAGCATGTGGCTGCACACGGAAGTTTCTAGTATGAATAATCTCATGATCCCTTTGAGCCTGGGTGGCGGTCCGAAGAAATACATGCAAATCCTGATGGAAACCAGGTGCCTCAATCCAACCAGATGTGTGTTTAAGTTGCCACCTTAAATAAACCATTAATTTAACAATCTCACATCTGTCATGGAATTCACTCACCCAATAGGCATAATAATGCAAACGTAGAAGTAACTCCCAAGGGTTTGATAATAAAACAGGTGATAGGTACTACCTCATCTACTTCCCATCCCACAATTTAATTAGATCCTAATCATGCAAGTGTTTGAGGATAGTTCTAATGCATAAAAACTAGGTAGTAGAAAAGGTATGATCAAAGTGTTACTTGCCTGCAATGTTTGATGAAGATGAGTCGCACTCAAAACTCTTGATAGTTCTACTCGTCACACTCCGGTCAATCTATCATAATCAAGCAACAGTAGCCACTCATAAGCAATCACTCAAAACATCGGACCGAATGAAGAAAACGATTCGAAAAACATCAAAACCAAGCAAATAACTCTTGCAACATAAATCAATTTCTAACAGTACCAAAATTATGTTAATTTGGCCTTATCAGAAAGTTTAGGTCAAGAGCTTCGATTTGCAAAAAGATTCAATTAAATCGGAGTTACGAAACTCAAGTTATGATCAAACGAAGTTTGAATTCAAATCTGGTCTAATTCAAATTTTAAAATTTCAAAACATGTTTGAGTTGGATTACTGGATAGAGGGATCGTAACAAAGAAGTGGGCGTTGGTTTCGTTGGATTTGGACAAACGAGTAAAAAGTTATAGTCGTTTGAAGAACAGGGACTAAACTGTGAAGAAACTATTTACATACGGGTCCCTGGCAGAAAACTAAAATAAAAGAAAAAAACTAAATAGCGAACGTTCGTTACCGATCGCTAACGAACGAAAATCGTCCGCTACGGAACCCTATCTAATGAACGGTCGCAGAATAAGTTAACCTAAAAAAATAAACCGTTTTCAAAGAAATACCGAAGTAAATCTAAACCCTAAGAAAAACCGGACCGGGCGGTTTCGTACCAGTTCAGGTGGCGGTTCGGGTCGACGGCGGCGGATGGCAGCGGCGGCTCCAAAGGCCGAGGCGAACGACGGCAGCGGGCGGCTTCGCCTCGGGCGGCGGGTTCACAAGGCGGCTCCAAGTGGCGGCGGGAAGGCGCGTGGCGAGGGGCGAGGTGGCGCGGGCGGCGGTGGTTGACAACGGCGGGCGGCGGCTCAAGGGCTGGCTCGGTGAGATGCGGCAAGGGCACGGGCGAACGAGGAGAGAGAGAGGGTCCGGGCGCCGGGATTTATAGGAGGAGGGAGGCACTGCATGGGGAAGGGGGCGGGCAGAGGCGGCGGAGTCCCAAGACGGACACGGGCGGCGGGCGACTGTGGAGGAGGCGGACTCACGCCGAGTCGGGACGGCGCTGGCGCTACTGGCTGGGCCGCCTGGCCGGTGGAGGGAACTTTTTTTTAAACAAACAGAGAAAAAAATTAATAAAACAAAATAAAATGAAAATATTATATAGGTATATAATATATCAAAATTTTCAGAAAAATATTTTCTACAACATGGACATTTTTATAGCATAAAATGAAATACACACAAATTCTAATAATTCAAACAGTGCTCCTGCTCTAATAAAAATCATTTTAAAAATACCAGAATTAATTCAAATTTATTTCTCTCCAATTTTCTATTGTAGGGAATCATGTTACCCTATTTTCCATGTATTTTATTTTTGGAGAAAAATAATTTGAATAAAACTCAAATAACTCCAAATTGAAAATAAATTCAAAAGAACTTTGAACTTAATTTTTTGAAAACTCCCAACTCATATTTCATATAATTTGAAGAAGTCATTTTATCTTCTCTCATGAAAATCATTGAGTTGCATGAAGTTTATGAATCGAAATATTTCCAAATGAAATTCAAATATTTTCAAATACCCTTTCATTTAATTAAATGGAAGAAGTCATATCATCTTCGCTCAAGGGTTTTGTATTTGAAAAGAATTTGAATTCATGATGATCAGAAAAGAAAATGGAAGTTTGGGAAAGTCCTTTTATTCCCTCTCGTTTAACTTTCGAAAAGTTTCGAATTTCACTCAATCAATCAAACAATCAATCAAACCTATCTATTTATTATAACATTCCAAATTTTAGAATTTTGGGATGTTACACAACGACTCGGGACTATTTCTTTCAATTGTAGAATAAATCATATCCATTGATAATATAATAGCCATTGCGCTGAAGCGACTTTGAAAACCTTAATCATAATACTGGTAATAACCATAATAAAAATCCAGCCATGTTGGCTATTCAAGATAATATAATCCGGTATGAAAACCTTATTCATTCAATATCATAATGACCATTCAGCCAAGTTTGGCTATTTGAATAATATAACCCAATGATTTATAAGCGCATGATTCCAATGGCGCAATCCAAATATATATTGGCGACTTATAGTCAAAAGCCAGGCCGGTTTAACAAACACCGGATAATTTCTCATCATATACTGGTGACTTATTGTCTTAATGCCAGGCCAGTTTAATAAACACGGATAATTTATCATCATACTGGCGACTTATAGTCAAAAGCCAGGCCGGGTTAATGAACACCGGTGATTTATAATCATGCTTTATTCAACCTATGCATACAACAAGTTTAAAGTGTCCTGGCGGTTTACCACCGGACGGGTCATAATGCCCAACATATAACTTGGGTTTATAACCAAGGCTGCACTTAAGAATAATCAAATATGAAATATATCATACCTGTGAGATTGAATCACATTGTTGGTTTACCAACTTTTTGTAGTAAGGGTGATAACCCTAATCATGAGTATTGATAACTCCTTCCATATTGTGTCGGTTTATGATAAAACCGTACCGGGTTGTGATAGACACATGATTATCCATATATAATACTGGCGACTTGAAATTACCTTATGCTCATAAAAACTTCAACCAGTGTAGCCCCCAAAGGTCGGGTCATTATGCATAATGAGCAGGGAAAATATACTCATGTAAACTTTGAACAGCAACGGTGTAGCCCCCAAGGGCCGACTCAGTAAGATAATATTGAGCTGGGACTTGATATATACTTCAATGAAAAATAACATCATATGATGTAACCCCCATGATCGGGCTTGACTCCACGTCCACACGGTTAAGAGCCTTGTGCTTTACCAACTGAGCAGTGGACCCTCATAAAAGATTTAACATAATCAAACATAAGCTTATTACATGACTCTTTACCTTCGTTGAGTTCCAATCTTCAGAGTTGTGTTTAACTCTTTCTAAAATATCCCACCGGAATTCAATAGTCTTCCTCATAAAGGAACCAGTACAAGAAGTATCGAGCATGGATCGATCGTCATGAGAAAGCCGAGCATAAACAAATTCTGAATGATAATATCTCTTGAGAGATCATGATTGGGGAATGTATATAACATTGACTTAAGCCTCCCCCAAGCTAGAGCGATAATTTCTCCTTCACGAGGCCAAAAATTATATATATAATTCCGATCATGATGAACTAGATGCATAGGATAATTTTTTTGGTGAAACTCCAATTTCAATCGATTCCAATTCCAAGATCCAATATCATCGCATAGCCTATACCACGCTAATGCTTTTACCTTCAAAGATAAAGGGAAAACCTTCTTCTTAGCTTCATCACCGGGTAAACCTGCAAGCTTAAATGATCCACAAATATCTTCCACATATATCAAGTGCATATCAGGATGTTCGGTTCCATCTCCTGCATAAGGATTATCTAGCAGTTGTTCTACCATCCCCGAAGGAATTTCATATTCAATATTTTCAGTAGGTGCAGTAGGTTGAGGGGTAACTAATTGTGGTTCCGTTCGAGGTGAATATACCCCGAACAAACCCCTCAAAGGATTGTTTTCCATAGTAACAAGTGACAGTAAATTTCAGCACGTAGTAATAATTTTTCCTTACCAATTTCCCCTTACCAAGAGCGCTTCACTCCCCGGCAACGGCGCCAGAAAAGAGCCTTGATTACCCACAATTATACGGGATCAATTTTAGTCTTCTCAATAAGTAAGAGTGTTGAACCCAATGAGGGCAGAAGGAAATGACAAGTGGTCTGCAAGTGCTGAAATTGTAAGTAACAGAGTAGTTTGATAGCAAGATAATTTGTAACGAGCAAGTAACGGTAATAGTAACAAAAGTGTAGCAAGGTAGCCCAATCCTTTTGAGGCAAAGGACAGACCAAAACGGTCTCTTATAATAAGCAAAGCGTTCTTGAGGGTACATGGGAATTTCATCTAGTCACTTTCATCATGTTGGTTCGATTTGTGTTCGCTACTTTGATATGTGGGTGGACCGGTGCTTAGGTGTTGTTCTTACTTGAACAAACCTCCTACTTATGATTAACCCCCTCGCAAGCATCCAAAACTACGAGAAAAGTATTAAGAATAAATTCTAATCATAGCATTAAACTTTTGGATCCAATCGGTCCCTTACGAAATAGCGCATACACTAGGGTTTAAGCTTCTGTCACTCTCGCAACCCATCATCCAATAACTACTCCACAATGCATTCCCTTAGGCCCAAATATGGTGAAGTGTCATGTAGTCGATGTTCACATTGACACCACTAAGGGAATCACAACATACATACTATCGAAATATCGAACACATATCAAGTTCACATGATTACTTGCAACATGATTTCTCCCGTGACCTCAAGAACAAAAGTAACTACTCACAAATGATAATCATGCTCAAGATCAGTGGGGTATTAAATATCATAATGGACCTGAACATATAATCTTCCACCAAATAAACCATATAGTAATCAACTACAAGATGTAATCAACACTAGCTACTAGCTAGTCACCCACAAGCACCAATCTATAGTTCTGGTACAATGATTGAACACAAGAGATGAACTAGGGTTTGAGAGGAGATGGTACTGTTGAAGATGTTGATGGAGATTGCCCTCCCCATGATGGGAGAGTAGTTGGTGATGATGTGAAAGTGCAACTATGCCTAGGTTGTTTTGGTAATTCATAACAACATATAGCTCATTGAGCTAATGCTATTCCAAGACTATTATTTCAGGAAACCTCAATGAATGGCATGGCATGGATGATGAAAGTGGATCCCTCAAAATACTAAGGACAAAGAATTGGCTCAAGCTCAAAAGCTCAAGACTCTTCATTTTACATTTTAGTGGTCCAAGATCACATTGAGTCTATAGGAAAAGCCAATACTATCAAGGAGGGATGAGGTGTTGCTTAATGAGCCTCTTGCTTCATGTTCTTAGTGATATGCTCCAAAACCCTCAGCTACTTTCTCACAATCCACAAATGACCTAAAACCTAAAGCCAAAATTGGTCACACCGATTCTTCCTACCAGGCGCCACCGATTTCAAAAGTCATAGCCACTGCCACAAACCCTAGGCAAATCGGTCCTACCGATAGGGATCTCGGTCTCACCGAGATGGGATTGTAATCTCTCTGTTTCCCTTCGTAACGTTTCGGTCTAACCAAAGTGAGCGACTGGTCCCACCGAGATTGCAATGTAAACTCTCTGTTTCCCTTTTGTAACATTTCGGTCTCACCGAAAAGAGCAAATCGGTCCCACCGAGTTTACCTGACCAACTCTCTGGAAATCTTATTACCAAAAACGGTCCCACCGAGTTTGTGTAATCGGTCTCACCGAGATTACGTTATGCCCTAACCCTAACCGAATCGGTCCCACCGAGTTGCATGTCAGTCCCATCGAAAATCACTAACGGTCACCAGGTTTACTAAATCGGTCCGACCGAGTCTGTTGAATCGGTCCCATCGAGTTTGGTAAATTGTGTGTAACGGTTAGATTTTGTGTGGAGGCTATATATACCCCTCCACCTTCTCTTCATTCGTGGAGAGAGCCATCAGACTGAACCTACACTTCCAACTTACCATTTCTGAGAAAGAACTACCTACTCATGTGTTGAGGCCAAGATATTCCATTCCTACCATATGAATCTTGATCTCTAGCCTTCCCCAAGTTGCTTTCCACTCAAACCCTCTTTCTACCAGATCCAAATCCTATGAGAGAGAGTTGAGTGTTGGGGAGACTATCATTTGAAGCACAAGAGCAAGGAGTTCATCATTAATGCACCATTTATTACTTCTTGGAGAGTGGTGTCTCCTAGATTGGCTAGGTGTCACTTGGGAGCCTCCGACAAGATTGTGGAGTTGAACCAAGGAGTTTGTAAGGGCAAGGAGATCGCCTACTTCGTGAAGATCTACCGCTAGTGAGGCAAGTCCTTCGTGGGCGAAGGCCATGGTGGGATAGACAAGGTTACTTCTTCATGGACCCTTCGTGGGTGGAGCCCTCCGTGGACTCGCGCAACCGTTACCCTTCGTGGGTTGAAGTCTCCATCAACGTGGAGGTACGATAACACCACCTATCGGAACCACGCCAAAAACATCCGTGTCTCCAATTGCGTTTGAATCCTCCAAACCCTTCCCTTTACTTTCTTGCAAGTTGCATGCTTTAATTTCCGCTGCCTATATACTCTTTGCATGCTTGCTTGATTTGTGTGATGATTTCTTGACTTGTCCTAAGATAGCTAAAATATGTCAAACTCTAAAATTGGGAAAAGGTTAAGTTTTTAATTGGTCAAGTAGTCTAATCACCCCCCTCTAGACATACTTCAAGGTCCTACAAGTGGTATCAGAGCTTTCGTCTCCATTTGCTTTGATTTCCATAGCTTTTGGTGGTCATAGCATTGGTTTCATAACCTAGGAGAGTATGGCGTCTAGCGAGGGAAATTATCATCGTAGAGGTCCTTACTTTGATGGTACTAACTTTGCTAGTTGGAAGCATAAGATGAAAATGCATATTCCCGGACATAACCCCGCCGTTTGGGAAATTATTTGTATTGGCTTGCAAGGTGAATTCTTTGATGAGAGAGAGCCGGACCGTGAAGCTAATGCTGAAGAATTGAAGATGCTGCAATACAACGCTCAAGCTTGTGATATCACTTCAACGAATTGTGCCCCGAAGAATTCAACAAAATCAGCCGTCTTGAGAATGCAAAAGAAATTTGGGATACTTTGATTGATATGCATGAAGGTACCGAATCCGTCAAGGAATCCAAGTTGGATGTGCTCCAAAGTCAGCTTGACAAGTTCAAAATGAAGGATGGTGAAGGTGTCACTGAAATGTACTCTAGGCTTGCTCTTATTACAAATGAGATTGCCGGCTTAGGGAGTGAAGAGATGACCGACAGATTCATCATCAAGAAGATCCTAAGAGCATTGGATGGAAAGTATGATACTGTGTGCACATTGATCCAAATGATGCCAAACTACAAAGATCTCAAGCTAACGAAAGTCATTGGAAGAATTGTTGCTCATGAGATGTCACTCAAGGATAAGGAGGAACTTCACAACAAGTCAAATGGTGCTTACAAAGCCTCAAGTGAAGCCCCCACATCATCAAGTGAGAAACAAACCTTCAATGAAGAATTGAGCTTAATGGTGAAGAACTTCAACAAATTCTACAAGAGTAGAAGCAAAGAAAGAAGCTCCAAGTCAAGGACTTACCATGACAAAAGATCTTCTAGTCGAGAGCGCAATTGCTACAATTGTGGGAGACCCGGACACTATTCCAATGAGTGTACGACACCCTACAAAGAAGAGAAGATTCTCCAAAAAGAAGAAGCAAAAGAGAAGAATCACCACCAAGAGAGAGGAGGAGTAGAGATGATCGTTATGAATGAAGATCCTCACGGAGAAGCAAGGATTCAGAAAGGAAGGACAAGTCATCAAAGAGCTACACAAAACGAAGACATCAAGCTCATGTTGGTGAATGGGTATCTGGCTCTGACTCCGACAAACACTCCGAGAGAAGCTATCACTCCGACTCCGAATATACTCAAGATGAAGGTGTTGCCGGTCTAGCACTTGTGTCAACCAACTCCTACGACATATTTGATTCACCAAATGAAGGAATTGGAAGATGCTTCATGGCCAAAGGTCCAAAGGTAACACATCCCGAGTATGTTGATTTCAATAGTGATGAAGATGACTTGCTTGTGGATGATGATTTACTTGTTGACAACTCTAGTGATGAATACTATGATGAAACGTCAATTAATCATGCTAATCAAGATAAAACGAATGACAATGATAAGGAGAAGATTGAGATTCTAACTAAATAACTAAACACTCTTAAGTTGGCTCATGAAACTATCTTCGAAGATCATCGAGAACTTTTAAGGGCTCATGAGAAGTTACGCTTTGAAAAGCTCAATCTTGAGCAAGAGCATGAGTTCTTAAAAGCAATGAATGATGATCTCCTTAAGAAAAGTTCTTCTTACATTGCCAAGCGTTTCTCCTATCTACTTACATGCCTCAAGTCAAGTCTAGTAACAAGTACAAGAAAGATACTTCCTCTAGTAGTAAAAATAATAATGTCAAATCCAATATTGTTGCTTCTAGTAGTTCTCTTGATTCCACTAATGATTCTCTTAGCCAAGTTACACTTGAGAAAGAAAATAGCTTATTGAAGGGAATTATAGAGAAAGGTGTTTACAAGAGCCTTGCCGGGAGTAAGCAATTCAAGGAAATTGTACGCAAGCAAGGAAGACACCGGAAGAATCAAGGTGTTGGTTTTGAACGAAAGTTCAATGCCAATGGATTTGAGTGGGAAGAAGATCGATATCCCAAGACGAAGTTTGTTCCTCAACAAGAGAAGTATGATCCTACTTCCTTCAAGGGAACACAAGCACAAGATGATATTCCACCACAAGACCACAAGAACAAAGGCAAGGACAAGCTTCAAGAAGAGATTGATGCATTTGAAGAAGCACCTAAGGCCTCGCTTCAAGTGGATTCCCAAGACTACTACAAGTTCTACTTCATCAAGTACAACTACACCTCCAAGGATTCCCATCAAGATGATGTGGATCCCGAAGAAGAAGAACTAGAGAGTTCTCGAGGGTGACTCCGCCAACATTCTTCACACATATCATTATGGCAAGGACAAGTGCAATCAACTTCCACATCTTGCACTAGTTCAAGGAGTCACAAACCGTCATGTTGGTAAGGCAAGGGACAAGGTAACCTAATGATTTCATGGACATCATTGTGTGTGCATCACTCTATGTCTATGGATATTCTTGTTTGTTCCTTGTGGGACTAACCCATGTAGGCAAGTTGAAAGTGAAACTCACTCCAAAGGATTGCTCCAATTGATCTACATCAACATTGAGCATCCACATCTTCAACACCTACATGAAGTCATCATCGACAAAACCCAAGGTTAGTTCATCCCTCTAAGGGGGGATCTCACATCTAAGGGGAGCTTAACTTTGAGAATTGAGTCAAAGCAACTCTAATGGTGTGAACACATCAATGCATTATGCAAAAGTGGTAACCCCACTTGAGCTTAAACGATGAGTATGACCTATGATCAAATGTTCATCATTTGACTCCTAAGTCAATATACTCATATATAGATGACCTAGTCATCGCCAATTGTTTGATAGATGCTAGAATTGGTTGTGCATGCTTTGCCACATATTTCATTTGCTATATTTTTGTGTGAGCATGCTGGTGCATATTTTACTCATTCAAGGACATCCACTTGTTGTTTTGATTGTTTGGTTCTTTCTTCTTTTGGCCAAGTGGATGGACAAGAATGCCTAAGAAATTTCTTTAACTATCTATGCTTTTCTCGTCTCAAACTCTATTCTTGCTATATCACAAAATTTGATCAAGTCAAATTCGAACCACTCTGTGTGAGGAGCACTCGGAGTCCCCGATTCGTCATAGACTTAAACTTCCAAAACTTCTTTGTGATTCTTGGTCTGACCGATTCCTCCATTTCGGTCCTACCGAGATCACTAAGTCGATCTAGGTTTTCAATCTCGGTGCAACCGATTTGATCTTTTCGGTCACACCAAGTTGTTGTAACTGAACACAGTTATGCATCTCGGTGCCACCGAGTTGTTCCACTCGGTCACACCGACAGGGTCGGGCTATATATAGTCACGTGCAAAATTTTGGAAATTTCTCCGAACCCCTTCGCCCGCGAAATAGCTCGCTCTGCCTCCAAGGTCTCCGGATCGTCTCCTCGTCGCCAGCCGCCTCCTGTCGCTGGTCTCCGCCGCCGTCAATGGAATTCAACCCCGCCGTTGCCGCCGTAGCGAGTTCATCACCGAGCTAGGGTATGGACTCGATCACAGTGCTATCCTCGTCCGATTCCTAGCACATTGTGTTATTATTGAATCTTGCCACGATTGAAACACTCCTATCCAGTCAATGCAATCCGTAGATTAGATGAGATTTGAAAATTTAGGGTTAGGTTTCCGCCGAAACCATCTCGGACCCACCGAGTAGAAAAACTTGGTCCCACCGATTTGGCTTATGCCATTGCACTAGTAACTCTCGGTCTCACCGAGAATTGCTAATCGGTGCGACCGATTTTAGGACTTTGTGAAACCCTAGCAGTCTCGGTGCCATCAATCGTGACTCGGTCCAACCGAGTTCATCAGTTTAGGTTCCAAAACTGCTTCGGTATCACCGAGTTTGAAAATCGGTTGATCCGAAATGCTTTATGTGGAAAACTAAAACTGAAATTTTGAATCATTCTTTTGCAAAAATCTCTGCACTTTGTGATGCTCATCCACTCTATCTCATCTATAACTCTTCACTGTGGTCAGCAATGGTGTTTGCGGCATGTCGTAACAGAGTGACAGCCTGTAATGTGTCAGTAGAGCAGATTGACATGATTGAGGGCACTAGTCCCTCCAGCACTTCAGATGAAGGCAGTATGAGCACTCCTAGCAACCTGCCTAAGGCTGCTACCAGGCAAAGGAAGAAGAGAACCTCAGACTCTGAAGATGAGGATTATAGAGCTGAAGAAGATGAGGCTACCTCCAAGAAAGTAGTACTCAAAAAGGAGTATGGCTCAGCAAAGCATACAAATCCAGGCATGAAGATTAAAAGGCCTGCAGGAAGACAACCAATGTCCAAAGCCAGAGACTCAACTAAACTGCATGAGAAGCCTGACCCCAAAGAGCCAGCTGTTGAAGGAAAGAAAAGAAAGGAAAGGGTCAAGAAGACCATGGCCAGAGTTGTTGGTCAACCTTCCATGATGGAAGAGGAAGAAGAGCTTGCTGCACTAGCACCCAAGGCACCAAAGCTTATGGGTGATGCTATTAGATCAGGGGCTGCAACATCTAAGCCCAAGGAAGCACCCAAAGCTGCCCCCAAGGCCAAGTCTGCACCAAAGAGGAATACCAGGAGTATTCCACCTGAGAAGAACAAGGCCCCAAAGTGCTCGAGGTTGCCGAGGAGGAAGATGAAGAAGGACAAGTTACGAGGAAGCTCAAGCCCAAGATACCAGACCACAATGATGCCCATCCTGTGGCTGAGGACATGAACATCAGAAAAGATTCAGGGTTGAGGCTATGGAGGTTGGCAGATCCATATGCCACAAGGATAAGAACTGTTGTTGATTACAGGTTCCATAGAAAGGAACAACAGGACTTCTATGAGACAATCTTGTTGGACAAGAAGCCCATTGTGTGTGATATGAGGTGGGTCGACTGGACCTACATGAAGGAAAATGAAGAGCACTATCCTGGAGTGCAAGACAGTTTTGTTGCTTGTGGAGTTGCAGATTTTGTTGGGCAAAAGCTCACCAACTGGAATGATGAACTTATCATGCAATTCTACTCCATAGCACACTTCTATCCAGATGGGAGGATAGTTTGGATGTCTGAAGGTACAAGGTACCAGTCAACTGTTGAGGAGTAGGCAAAACTGATAAATGCCCCAAAGGAAAATGATGATGACCTGGATGTATATGCCAAGAAGAAAATGGGACACAATACCATGGCACATATGTACAAGGAGATCCTAGACAAAGCCCTAGAGACTTTCTCTTTTGGATCAGTCCACTTTCTTCCGCTGTGGCTGCCTACAATCAATTGGATCCTAAGGCACACTCTATTGCCTAAGTCAGGTGACCACAACATGATCAGAGGGCATGCAATCAATATGTTGCATTTATTTGATGTGCCTCAGAAATTCAAGGTCATGAGCTTTATAGTTGAAACCATTAAGAGGACTGCAGCATATCATAAGAGGAGTTGTGGATATGCCCCTCAGATTCAGGAGTTGGTTAACTCAAAGATGGGCACATGCATATATCTATTGGATAAGGAACATTTTCCACTTTATCCAGACTTTGAGGACAATGAGGTTGTCATGAATGAGAATTATCCATCATCAGTTCAAGCTCAAGAGAAGAAGGAGAAGGCAAGGAAGGAGAAGGCTGCCAAGATGCCAACTCAAGAGGAGGCATCTGAGTATTTCTTGAAGAACAAGCAGGAGCAGCTTGGTTACTTGATAGCATCATCTCTGAGGATTGAGAAGGGATTGGCCACCCTCACTCAAAATAAGGAGAGCTTGGAAAGAATCATGGAACAAAAATTCTATGATATAGATGTCAAAGTAACTGAGATTCAGTCAGTTGTGGAGCAGCTGCAGGATGACATGCAGGAGAGGAAGGGCAAGACTACCACTAATGTATTTGCCAGAGTGCCTAGAGCTCAGAGATCAGATGCAAGTGCGAGTGCAGGACACTAGAGCAACATCATCTCGCACCAGCTACAGCTCCCATGACTCCAGGTGCAACCAGCTCCAAGCACCAACTCCTCCAGCTCCTCTACATCAATCAAGTATTCGTCCAAGGAGCCATCTCTACACCACCACCGAAGATCAAGCACGAGAGTCGATCTAGCACTATGCATTTTCTATGAACTTTTTGGTAACTTGTTGCCAAAGGGGGAGAAAAATGTATAGATCATAGGCTTCGAGAGAGAGAGAGAGTCGCTTTTGTTCTCTCTTGATTTGGTGGTTCAAACTTGTTTGCTTTTGATTGCTTGAGATACTATGCTATTCTTGTGAGACATTGATGATCATGTGTTTGATCATAAGCTACACTTATGCATGTTTGATGATATTATCTTATCTATCCTATGTGATCATTCACTTTGCTTGGTGATGAGTGCATGTATTCAATCTTTATCATTTTGAGCGCTCCACCAAGATGTATGTGACATGGAAGAGTAACCCATGAGCCTAATTCCTTATGCATTTGCAGTCCAAAGCAAATCTTAAACTATGCACAAATTTAGGGGGAGCTCTTGCTTATTACATACTTCTCAAAGCGACGATGTTTTTCAATCTTATTATCATTTGTCGAAGCTTTGATCTATTTGTTGTCATCAATTACCAAAAAGGGGGAGATTGAAAGTGCAACTATCCCTAGGTGGTTTTGGTAAATCATAACAACATATAGCTCGTTGAGCTAATGCTATTCCAAGACTATTATTTCAGGAAAGCTCAATGAATGGCATGGCATGGATGATGAAAGTGGATCCCTCAAAATACTAAGGACAAAGGATTGGCTCAAGCTCAAAAGCTCAAGACTCTTCATTTTACATTTTAGTGGTCCAAGATCACATTGAGTCTATAGGAAAAGCCAATACTGTCAAGGAGGGATGAGGTGTTGCTTAATGAGCCTCTTGCTTCATGTGCTTAGTGATATGCTCCAAAACCCTCAGCTACTTTCTCACAATCCACAAATGACCTAAAACCTAAAGCCAAAGTCGGTCACACCGATTCTTCCTACCCGGCGCCACCGATTTCAAAAGTCATAGCCACTGCCGCAAACCCTAGGCAAATCGGTCCTACCGATAGGGATCTCGGTCTCACCGAGATGGGTTTGTAATCTCTCTGTTTCCCTTCGTAACGTTTCGGTCTAACCGAAGTGAGCGATCGGTCCCACCGAGATTGTAATGTAAACTCTCTGTTTCCCTTTTGTAACATTTCGGTCTCACCGAAAAGGGAAAGTCGGTCCCACCGAGTTTACCTGACCAACTCTCTGGAAAGCATATTACCAAAATCGGTCCCACCGAGTTTGTGTAATCGGTCTCACCGAGATTACGTTATGCCCTAACCCTAACCGAATCGGTCTCACCGAGTTGCATGTCAGTCCCACCGAAAATCACTAACGGTCACTAGGTTTACTAAATCGGTCCGACCGAGTCTGTTGAATCGGTCCCACCGAGTTTGGTAAATTGTGTGTAACGGTTATATTTTGTGTGGAGGCTATATATACCCCTCCACCTTCTCTTCATTCGTGGAGAGAGCCATCAGACTGAACCTACACTTCCAACTTACCATTTCTGAGAAAGAACTACCTACTCATGTGTTGAGGCCAAGATATTCCATTCCTACCATATGAATCTTGATCTCTAGCCTTCCCCAAGTTGCTTTCCACTCAAACCCTCTTTCCACCAGATCCAAATCCTCTGAGAGAGAGTTGAGTGTTGGGGAGACTATCATTTGAAGCACAAGAGCAAGGAGTTCATCATCAACGCACCATTTGTTACTTCTTGGAGAGTGGTGTCTCCTAGATTGGCTAGGTGTCACTTGGGAGCCTCTGACAAGATTGTGGAGTTGAACCAAGGAGTTTGTAAGGGCAAGGAGATCGCCTACTTCATGAAGATCTACCGCTAGTTAGGCAAGTCCTTCGTGGGCGACGGCCATGGTGGGATAGACAAGGTTGCTTCTTCGTGGACCCTTCGTGGGTGGAGCCCTCCGAGGACTCGCGCAACCGTTACCCTTCGTGGGTTGAAGTCTCCATCAACGTGTAGGTACGATAGCGCCACCTATCGGAACCATGCCAAAAACATCCGTGTCTTCAATTGCGTTTGAATCCTCCAAACCCTTCCCTTTACTTTCTTGCAAGTTGCATGCTTTAATTTCCGCTGCCTATATACTCTTTGCATGCTTGCTTGATTTGTGTGATGATTGCTTGACTTGTCCTAAGATAGCTAAAATCATCAAACTCAAAAATTGGGAAAAGGTTAAGTTTTTAATTGGTCAAGTAGTCTAATCACCCCCCCTCTAGAAATACTTCAAGGTCCTACATGATGATTGCTACCTCTTGAGCTTGCGTTGGTTTTTCCCTTGAAGAGGAAAGGGTGATGCAGCAAAGTAGAGTAAGTATTTCCCTCAGCTTTTGAGAGCCAAGGTGTCAATCCAGTAGGAGACAACGCGCAAGACACCAAATACCTGCACAAACAAACACCAACTTGCACCCAACGCGATAAAGGGGTTGCCAATCCCTTCACGGCTATTTGCAAAGTGAGATCTGATAGAGATGGATAAACGACAAAGTAATATTTTTGGTATTTTTGTTTTATGGAACATAAAGTAAAAGATTGCAAAGAAAGTAAATAGGAAACTAAAATTGTAGATCGAAAACTTATATGATGGAAGATAGACCCGGGGCCATAGGTTCACTAGAGGCTTCTCTCAAGATAGAAATTATCACGGTGGGTGAACAAATTACTGTCGAACAATTGATAGAAAAGCGCAAAGTTATGATGATATCTAAGTCAATGATCATGAATATAGGCATCACGTCCGTGTCAAGTAGACCAAAACGATTCTGCATCTACTACTATTACTCCACACATCGACCGCTATCCAGCATGCATCTAGAGTATTAAGTTCATAAAGAATGGAGTAATGCCTTAAGCAAGATTTCATGATGTAGAGGAATTAACTCAAGCATTATGATAAAACCCCCATCTTTTTATCCTCAATGGCAACAATACAATACATGTCGTTTCCCCTTCTGTCACTAGGATCGAGCACCGCAAGATTGAACCCAAAGCTAAGCACTTCTCCGATTGCAAGAAAAACCAATCTAGTTGGCCAAACCAAATCGATAGTTCGAAGAGACTTGCAAAGATATCAAATCATGCATATAAGAATTCAGAGAAGATTCAAATAATATTCATAGATAAGCTGATCATAAATCCACAATTCATTGGATCTCGGCAAACACACCAGAAAAGAGTATTACATCGAATAGATCTTCAAGAACATCAAGGAGAACTTTGTATTGAGAATCAAAGAGAGAGAACAAGCCATCTATCTACTAGCTATGGACCCGTAGGTCTGTGGTAAACTACTCACGCTTCTTCGGAGAGGCAATGGTGTTGATGTAGAAGCCCTCCATGATCGAATACCCCTCCGGCAGAACGTCGGAAAAGGCCCCTAGATGGGATCTCACGGGTACAAAAGGTTGCGGCAGTGGAAAAGTGGTTTCGTGGCTCCCCCGGAATTTTTTGGGGTATTTGAGAATATATAGGAGGAAGATCTAGGTCAGGGGGTCACCGAGGGGCCCACAAGGTCGGGGGGCGCGCCCTATGAGGGAGTCCTGGATTAAGGGGTCCTCGGGCGTCCGGCCTGTTAGCCATGGGTCGGACTGATGGGCTGTGAAGATGCGAAGACCGAAGACTGCACCCGTGTCCGGATGGGACTCTCCTTGGCGTGGAGGGCAAGCTTGGCGACCAAATATGTGTATTCCCTTCTTTGTAACCGACCTTGTGTAACCCTAGATCCTCCCGGTGTCTATATAAACCGGAGGACTTAGTCCGGAGGGGAGAGTGTCACATCCCTAGTTCTAGTATGCACTAGGCTAGCCCTTCTTGTCTGCATCATGTTTAAAGTTTGAAAGAAATATGAAATGGGGATGATAAACCCTAGCACCAGAATAAACCAAATAGGTTCAACCTCAAAATATTTTCAATGAACCCAAAATGCCTTTGGAAAAGTTCATCATTTTTGAATTGGTCCAGAACCTCTGCCAAAAATGGTGCACATTTTTCTAGGACATTCTGGATTTTTGAATTAATCCATGAAGTATTTGCATTTGGGCATTTAATTACTATAAATATTTTAATTGCCCAAATAATTCTGAAAATGGTTGAGGGCTGTTGAAAAACATTTCAACAGTGCCCACAATTTATTTCAGGATTTTATAAAGTGGTTTAGTATTTTACTAAATCCAAAAATAAAACAAAGACAGAAAATAGAAAACAAAAATAAAAGGGAGGAGCAGAGACTCACCTGGCCACCTACCCGGCGCAGCCCATCTGGCGCCCACTGGCCCAAAGATCAGGCGCCCATCGCCCACAAAGGCTGGGCCATCACCGACCTCCCGCCAGAGCAGGCAGGTTGCCTGTCGCCACAGACCGCCTGCCACCTCCTGCTTCGCTGACGCCTTGACGGCTCTGCATTTACACCACACGCCCCCACTGACCTCTCTCTCTCACGCCCGCAGCTCCTCCCCTCCTCTGGCTCCCTCCCCCTCTCTTCCCGAGCGCACCAGAGGGCGCCGCCGTGCTCTGTCGCGACCACTGGCCACCCCACGCCTCGCCGACGCATCCAGAAGCTCCGCCACTTCTTCCTCGACCACCCCACCGAGCCATGCGACTGGAAGAGCCCCGAAGCGCCGCCCCGACGTTTTCCCCCTCCTCGGCCGTCGGAGATCGGCCTCGCCGCCCCGCTCAGCTCCGGCCTTCCCCGAGCCCGCTTCGACGCCCGCCGCAACCGCCGTGAGCTACTGCTCCTTCTCCCCCTCTCCGTTCTCTCGTTTGCACGCCGCAGCTGCCGCTTCACCGACGACCGAAACCCGCTGCCGCCCGTACTCACCGCCGACGACGCTCCGGTGACCATTTGGTCCCGGGTGCGTGTCCACCGAGTTTGCCGCCCCGCGCTGAGCCTCGCTAGCGCCTCCCCTTGCCTCTTGCACCCTGCAGCCCCGCTCCCGCACATCTCCGAGCTCCGGCCGCCGCTCGTCGCCGCTGCCCTTACAGGCCGCCCCAATGCACACCGCGGCCACCAGTAGATGCGCCGCACTTCGAAGCTGAACGCCACCAAGGCCCAGCCGACGCCAGAGTTGGCCGGACGGCGAGCACCGTCGTGCTCCGGTCATCGCCGTCGCTAACTGCTCACGTGGCTCATTAGTTTAGCACTAATGATGCCATTAGTTAGCCCTATGACAATGACAGCTGGGCCCCACGCCCTAACTAACCCAGGTTTTATTTGCGTTTAGTTAAACTAACCCCCACGGGCCCCACAGGTCAGTTGACCTGGCCACATCACACGTTGACCGACCCCACGCGTCAGTGTTGACTACACTTACGTGGCTGTTGACCAGGCCCACCTGTCTGTGACACTAGGCAGCACTGGCTCACTGACCGGCGGACCCCACTGGTCAGGTTTGACCTGGAGGCGCCCAGTTGACCTGCTGACATCAGGGTGATGTCATGCTGACGCAATATGTATTTTCTGGATTTATTCTTAATCAGGAAATTCCAGAAAATAGTGCTAACTTCTAAAAATCATAGTAAATCAACCGTAGCTCCAAATGAAATAAGTTATATATGAAAAATTATCAAAAAAATGCAACCTATCAATCTGTATCATTTTCATGCATGTTTGAACAATGTTTTTCCTCTGTTTTGGACAAAACAAATAAAGGGCATTTAAACAATCATATATGGAGTTGGAATTTGAATCATGTATTCAAACCAACTTCATTTAAATCATAGCTAGATGCATTAGTTCAAATCACAGCATATTGCCATGTCATGATCATGCATCATATTATGGCATTGCATTGACTGTGTTCTTTCTCAGTTGCCGGTGTTTGTCCCCTCTCGATAGACGTGGTTCCGACGATGAGTTCGATGACACCGATGAAGAGCTATATTATCTTCGGAAGTGCCAGGCAAGCAAAACCCCTGTTGGTGTCAAAACTGGCGGATCTCGGGTAGGGGGTCCCGAACTGTGCGTCTAGGCGGATGGTAACAGGAGACAAGGGACACAATGTTTTTACCCAGGTTCGGGCCCTCTCGATGGAGGTAATACCCTACTCCTGCTTGATTAATATTGATGATATGGGTAGTACAAGAGTAGATCTACCACGAGATCAAGGAGGCTAAACCCTAGAAGCTAGCCTATGGTATGATTGTTGTTCGTCCTACGGACTAAAACCCTCCGGTTTATATAGACATCGGATAGGTTAGGGTTACACAGAGTCGGTTACAATGCTAGGAGATCTACATATCCGTATCGCCAAGCTTGCCTTCCACGCCAAGGAAAGTCCCATCCGGACACGGGACGAAGTCTTCAATCTTGTATCTTCATAGTCTTGGAGTGTGGCCATGATGATAGTTCGGCTATCCGGACACCCCCTAGTCCAGGACTCCCTCAGTAGTCCCTGAACCAGGCTTCAATGACGATGAGTCCGGTAAGATATTGTCTTCGCATTGCAAGGCGGGTTCCTCCTCGAATACCTCATAGAAGGTTTTGAACACAAGGATAGTGTCCGCTCTGCAAAACAAGTTCCACATACCACCGTAGAGAGAATAAATTTTGCACAGATCTGCTGACGTATTCATGGGCGTGACATCATACCGCTGCCAGGTCTTTATATGAATTGTTTTCTTGTTCCACCTCGGTAGCGTTTAGCGAGGCGGTTTCCTTGGCACGTCTTACCAAAGCATAGATCTTGCCCCCTTATTCCGGGATTCCCATCAATACGGACGTGGGTAACCCAACCGTGTCCGTCGGCACACCTCCTCTATCAAAGGCGAGTCCTGATCGACCACGGGGTGGGCTCTTGGTATTCAACCTCTTTATAATGAGACCAAGGCCCTCTTCTTTTTACACCCTCCATCGAAGTTCGCCTCAAGGCCGAAGTTCTAACACCCAAAGCTTCAGATTTAGGCGCCGGACCTTCGATGATGTCCGGCTCCGACCAAAGACGGCCGATGGATGTCTTCCTCCATCACGTAGAAGAAGTTGTGCTAAAGCTGCGACGCCGGTATCTAACCGGCGAGATCTCGCATAGGCTGCCTGCTCCAGGGCAGGTCATTCCCATTCCCGAGCCCGGCGAGAACGTGGTGTTTGTGTCTCACTTCCTTCGGGGTTTAGGCTTCCCGACGGATCCCTTTGTGCGGGGGCTCATGTTTTATTATGGGCTGGATTTCCATGACTTGAATCCGGAGTCCATCTTCCATATCTCGTCATTCATTGTCGTATGTGAGGCCTTCCTCCATATTACCCCTCACTTTGGATTGTGGCTCAAGACCTTCAAGGTGGAGCCAAAGATGATCGGGGGGCAACAAGCAGAGTGCGGAGGGGCGGTCATAAGCAAATGTGGTGATGCTCCGTGGCCCGAGGGCTCTTTTCAAGAGGAGCTTGGTTTGTGGCAACGGGAGTGGTTCTATATCACCGCCCTGTGGGCACCAAATGGGTGGCGCTCCCGCCTTCGCCAGTCCACCACAGGCCAAGGCGTCATGGGTCAACAAGGGACTCGACTGGGGCGCCCAAGGACGTTCCTTTGCTGCGAGGCCGTGTCGAGACCTCCAAGAAAGAGAGATCAATCTGGTTGCGATGGCGCGAGTTATGTTGATCCGGCGTATACGCCCCTGCAAACGCCGCCCCCTCCGCTTTGTGGGAATTTAATCCGGAGGGACCACGAGCTCTCCAAAATTTTATGGGCACGACACCTGTGGAGATGTATAAACTGTTCTTCGGATCACAAGAGAAGTGTCCGGTCCTGACTGAGGACGCATGACTAAGCTGCAATCGCCCAGATACTCAAGTAAGTAGTCCTGTAACCGGACAAGATGTTCATTCATTTATCATATATATATGCCCTTTAAAGGAGCCGTTTCTCGAACAGGAGTGGATAACCAAGGCAAAGTTAATAAGGTGTCCGGCTCCCCTCCCAGAGACCACGCCGGATCCCATGCTGACCAAGATGTTGAAGGCCGCGCCTTTTGAAGAAGGCGAAGGGGGAGCGGGAAGCAACTGCCTCTACGAAGGAGGCTATCAAGGAAGGAGGGATTAAAAGTCCCGTCTTTCACGGAGAGAAGAGGACCGCTTCGGAAGATCCGGAGGTCAAGGCCTCAAAGAGGGGAAAGGAATCTTCGTCAGAGAGTCCGACGCTGGGAAGTAACCCAGCCGCACTATTTCCCCAAGGGGATCAGCCCTCCAGCGAGCCGTAAGTAAAAAGAAGGGGTCTTGTAAATAAGGAACATCCCTGTATTTATTTCTAAAGATAACCGAAATTGTACCTTGTAGTTCGGATCTCAGCCCTTCTCAGCAGAGCTCGTCTTCGGGGGATCTTCTTCCGGAGATGATGGAGAGCGAAACGCCTCCACCTGTCGCACTCTCGTGCGAGGCGGACGACCTTGAGGTGTCGTCGCGGAGGGTTTCCCCGAGTCCAGCGGGGCCGGAAGGTCCGGCGCCAACTGGCGTGCGGTCGGAGGAGCTGAAGGATCTGCTCGGGCGAGCGGCTATCTCAGAAGATCACCGTGCTCTAATGGGTACGGTGATTGAAAGAATTGCATCCGCGGAGAGCGGATTGCATGAAGCCGTCAGAAGCTTACTGACGGGGTTCGAGGTATGCAAAAATGATGTACCTTCCGGCGCTTATGCATATGGAATGCGCCCTGTATAGATAGTAGCCCCTGAGACTCGGTATGTTGTCAAAATTGACAGCGTGCCGAGGGTCAAAATCTCAGTTCTAACATATCGCCGCTCCTAAACAGGTGGCGGGGCGTCCGATGGCCAGCCGGACTGATGAATACGTCGAACTAAAGCGGCAACTTGACGAGGCGGATGCGGACATCGCGTTGGTCAATAAACGGTTTGACGAGTCACAAGGTATGCGACTTCTACGCGGACACCTGGTAAGGGAGCTTGATGCCCATGTCTTACTACTTGTATGCTTAATGCAGATGGTGCCGCTGCTGTGGAGGAGCTTCGGGCGGAACTTGCCCGAGCGAGAGAGAAAGCCAGAAATAGTAATGCGGCCGCTTTAAGGGCGGCCGAAGAGCTAAAAGCCGAACGGGCTGCTCCTTTGCCCGAAGCAAAGAGGAAATGGCCGATATGGCCAGAAAGTTGAAGAATATTACCGACCGCTGCGAGGTTCTTGAAAAAGAAAGTCAAGCGGAGCAAGAGGGCCTAAAAAAGGTCACCGCCGAATCCAAGGATGCCCGTTCCGCTTTGAGAGCTGCCAAGGAGGATCTGAGTCAGGCCGGGGTATTACTGCTGGAAAACCGTTTCTGCTACGGAGGAAATATAGGGATCCAAAGTATGCTCGGTTGGACAAGTTTTGGAGTTCAGAGGATGCTTATCTGGACTTAGCGGCGAGCGCTGCTGACGCGATTGAGCACTTCCGGGGCTAGAAGGGGCACAGAAGGGAAGAGCTATATTGGTCGCAATTCCATAGTCCGGAGCGTCCTCTTCTGTTGACCGATCGGTTGGCCGAATGGGCCGAGCTGAATCGATTATCCGGACTTGCCATGAAGCATGTCATGACTCATTTGTGGCCGGGCGGACCCCAGCGGAAGAGTTATTTTGGTTTAGTGCAGCAGTTCCTTGGTGCCGCCATGTCGACGCAATGAAGCGGTCGGCTTGTATTGAGGGAGTGCGGATGGCTCTGGCCCGTGTCAAGACATACTGGGCAGAGATGAAGGCCACCGACGTTGCATCCCAAGATTCGGACAGAAGCCGAGTACCTACCGAGCACTACTTTGAGGAAGTCCTGCAGGGCGCTCGTTTAATAGGGACGCAGTGCTCGAAGGATATTATGTTTAAATGACATGTATGATTTGTGAAAACAATGTTTCATATATATATATATATATATATATATATATATATATATATATATATATATATATATATATATATATATATATATATATATAACTGAAAGATGGCAGTCCTTGGCTTATTTCACGCACATAGTGCGGGGTGTTTGCAAAGAAGGCGCCTTTTCACACTTAATCCAACGTCTTGGTCCTGTTAAGGAGGTGGTAGCATAGCAAACTAGGCAACCGGACTATAATGCTTTATCACTTTCACTTAGCCATAGGAGTTCGAGGGTGGGGCTACTATATAGCCCACAGGGGCACCGCACTCTCCCGAATTCGGGGTGCGTATGTGCCTGACCGAAAACCGGTCCTTCGTTAATGCGGAGGAATTCTAAACATTCCGATGAGTCATTGAGTGGTTGACCAGTCTCTCGCTATATCATGACAGTCAGTTTTCGGCTTTCTCTACTGAGGTGCTCGCCCGGCCGAACCGGGGCACAATCGCAGTAGTTCTCCTGGTGTCGCGTTAGCCAATAAATCGGAATGTAAGGCAGCAAAACACAGGAGCCGGGCAAACCCAACATTTGACCAAAGACATGATTCGGAGCTGATGCATATAAGGCCTAACTCGAGACGCCGAATACTCCCTAAGGTATTCGGTCTTTATAAAAGCGGGCAGAATAATGCCCTAAGCCCCTGGTGTCAGTGCACGCATAAAAATTCTGGTGCGGCCAATGCCAAAACACCAGCCTCCTCCTCGGTTATGGTAAGGAACCGGGGGATGTATATCAACAAGAGACAGTAAAAAAGGTTTACGCAGGGTCTTAATCTGAAAAGAATCCTTGCAACGGGTCCCTACTGCACGTCTGCGCCTGTGTCTCCGTTATGCCGTATCCTGGACGGGTGTAGCACGTTGTTCATCTGTAAAAGAGAGGAACTTAGTTTAAAAGAAAAAAGGATCGTGCGAAAGATGTACTTTATATTACATAAACAGAGTACGATTCGAAGAAGTGAATAAAGTTGAGCTTTATTGTCTCTTGTTGTACATGCATGCAGCCCCTTGTATGGGGGTATGCCGCTAGTACACGCCTAACTCGTCTAGCCGTGTTCGGGGTTTGAATGACCTATTCAGGTTCTTTGACTAGCGGAGCCTGATAGGTGTGGGGCTGTCAAGGCAGTCTCACGTTCTTCCGTGCTCGAGTAACACTTAATACTTCCTTTTAATGAGATGATGCCGCGTGGACCGGCATTTTAAGTGTTAGAGATGCATAATGCGGTATTGTGTTAAAGCGGGCGAAAAGCTTCGCGTCCCAATAGTGCTTGATGGCTACTTTTAAATGGGGCGACATGGAAGACTAACTTTTCGCGACGGAAGTTGTCGGATGAACCGAACACAACTTCTAGCAGTAGGGAGCCCGTATAATGGGCATATGGGCCTGGCATGACCCCTTTAAAGGAGATGATGCTATGGCGAATTTTGGTTCGGTCTATCCCCATCCTGCGGATTGTGTCCTGATATATCAGGTTTATGTCATTGCCACCATCCATGAGGACTTGTGTAAATTGGAATCCGTCGATTATAGGATCCAATATCAAGGCAGTCCATCCTGCGTTCCGGATACATTCGGAGTAGTCCTGATGGTCGAAGGTGATTGGTTTTGACAACCAGTGTTGGTACTTCGGTAGGGTAGTATGTGCGGCGCGCATCTTAATGGGCGCCGCTCTGTTTTTCCCTTTTAATACGTGAAGTGAGTTTACTGTTTTAACCTCTTGTGGAAAATTCTTTTGTTTTCCGGTGCTCTGCTTGTGGGGTTCGTCATCATCCTCATTTTGTGTGTCGAGCCCCTTGTGTTCGGCGTTAAGTCTGCCGGACTGTTTGAAGACCCAACAATCTCTGTGGGTATGGGTTGCAGGCCTCCCGGGAGTACTGTGGATTTGACATATCTTGTCCAAGATTTTGTTTAAGTTGGATAGCTCATCGCTATTGTCCTTAAGGGGCAGTTTTTTTGTTGTTCTGCCGTGAGCTTTTGAATCCGGCGTTGACTGCCGCACTCTTTGTACCGTTCCCTTTAATCCGGCACTGGTCCTTGTTGCGCCGTGGTTTCCCATTTCCATCCCTGACTTCGGATGTACTTGGGTCGCTGGTGCTGCATCTTGCTAGCCAACTATCCTCTCCCGCGCAAAAGCGGGTCATGAGGCTTGTTAATGCGGCCATTGTTCTTGGCTTTTCTTGGCTGAGGTGTCTCAGCGAGCCATTCGTCTCGGACGGTGTGTTTGAAGGCTGCTAAGGCTTCGGCGTCCGGACAGTCGACTATTTGGTTCTTTTTGGTAAGGAACCTATTCCAGAATTTCCGGGCTGACTCTCCGGGCTGTTGAGTTATGTGACTTAGATCGTCTGCATCCGGAGGGCGGACATAGGTCCCCTGAAAATTTGCCCGAAACGCATCCTCGAGCTCTTCCCAGCTTCCAATGGTATTTTCGGGGAGGATTTTAAGCCAATGCCGAGCTGGCCCTTTGAGTTTAAGGGGTAAGTATTTTATGGCGTAGAGATCATCTCCTCTAGCCATGTGTATGTGGAGGATGTAATCCTCAATACAGACTCCAGGGTCTGTTGTTCCGTCGTATGCCTCTATGTTTACGGGTTTGAATTCCGTTGGAAATTCATGATCCAACACCTCATCGGTGAAACATAGGGGATGTGCGGCGCCCCTGTATTTGGGTGTGCCGTGATGTTCGGATATTTGGTGTGTTGCATTGCTTTGAAGAGCTTGCTTTCTCGGCCCATAGACGGACCTAACTGGGCCATCCTTTTGATGTGAATCCTTATGCGGATCACATACCAGCTTGTGTGCGGCGCCATTTGCCGCTCTCTTTTTGCCGTGGGGTCGTCCATCCGACCGGGTGGCCTTCTTACTTTTTGATTGTGGGGGCTCTAAGGCCTCCTCGTCAAATTCGGGCAGTAGCTTTCTTTTGGGTAACTCTTTGTTCGGGCGATCGTCGCCGTGTTTGTCTCATGGTGCTGAATACTTTGCTCCATCTCGACATCGAGTGCATCTTCCGCTGTTTTGAGCTTCCGCTTGCTTTTTCAGTTACGCGCAGTGGCGACGAGCCTTTTCTGGAGGTTATTTTGCTCCAACAATTTGTCCGGCGTGAGATCGTCCGGACTGTTGTCTTCGTCGGGGACGGGTTGTTTATCCAAGTTGTCTTGTTCGGACGATTGCTCGATAGCATGTTCGTCGTCCACCGGTTCGCCCTGCTCTATGGCTGGGTCTCTGAGGCGGGACTTGGTTCGGCGTTTACGCTGCCGTTTGACCGCTTGTCGAGGATTATTCCTTCGTGGCGTCCCGTTGTTCCTCGTCTTCATTTCATTTAGGTGTATCCACCATGTATACATCATGGGATGAGGTGGTTGTCCGGCATCCTATAGGTGCTGGTTCATGGTTGTCTCCTACATCGTCGTCCATACCGTCGATGTCCCTCGGAGTCGAAATCGAGCACGCCGTGTAAGCTTTTCGGCGATTAGCTCTGAAGTGGGTTTTGGGTGGGCGTTGAATTTCTTCGTCGTCCGCATCCCAACCTTCCTGACCGTAGTCCGGCCATGGCTCTCCGGATAAAGAGAGAGACTTTAGTGAATTCAGGATGTCACCAAAGGGCGAGTGCTGAAAGATGTCCGCGGCAGTGAACTCCATAACCGATGCCCGATCAGATTCGATTGGCAGGGGCGCGGAGGGTTCGGAGTCCGGAGAGGAGTCCGACCCTTGGGAGTCACGGTCTTCGCAAAGGATAGGGATTATGTTCGGCTTAATCGCCGTAAAGATTTCAGCCTCCGAGGTGGCGTCCATCCAACCATCCTCAATCGGCGAGATCGGCTCCGAATCAATGTTCGGAGCGGACACTAGTGCGGCCTCCAGGACACTGTTCGGCGGCAGGGTTAAATCATGCCCATCGAGAAAGTGCGGCGCGCTTGGCTGTGGCTTGAGTCCGTCGAAGATCGAGTCTCCACGGATGTCGGCCGTATAATTCAAGCTTCCAAATCTGACCTGATGGCCAGGGGCGTGGCTTTCGATCTGCTCCAGATGGCCAAGTGAGTTGGCCCGCAGTGCAAAGCCGCCGAATACGAAGATCTGTCCGGGGAGAAAAGTCTCACCTGGACCGCGTCGTTGTTGATGATCGAAGGAGCCATCGGGCCTATCGGTGGCGACACCGAGGAACTCTCAATGAAAGCACCAATGTCGGTGTCAAACCGGCGGATCTCGGTAGGGGGTCCCGAACTGCATGCGTCTAGGCGGATGGTAACAGGAGACAAGGGACACGATGTTTTACCCAGGTTCGGGCCCTCTCGATGGAGGTAATACCCTACTCCTGCTTGATTAATATTGATGATATGGGTAGTACAAGAGTAGATCTACCACGAGATCAAGGAGGCTAAACCCTAGAAGCTAGCCTATGGTATGATTGTTGTTCGTCCTACGGACTAAAACCCTCCGGTTTACATAGACATCGGATAGGTTAGGGTTACACAGAGTCGGTTACAATGCTAGGAGATCTACATATCTGTATCGCCAAGCTTGCCTTCCACGCCAAGGAAAGTCCCATCCGGACACGGGACGAAGTCTTCAATCTTGTATCTTCATAGTCTTGGAGTCCGGCCGTGATGATAGTTCGGCTATCCGGACACCCCCTAGTCCAGGACTCCCTCAACCCCCCTTGTTCATTCCGATACAATCCCACTCTCTCGGTCCTGCTCTGTTTTACAGCATTAGGACAACAACGATTCATCTGTTACTTGCTGCGGTAGCTGAACCCCTTTATCCTCTGCATGACCTGTCATTCCACAGTAAATAGATGAAACCCACTAGCATGAGTAGGAGTTGTTTGAGCCCTGTTGTGCCTACTCATTCATGCTTGTTTGTCATGCCTGTAGAGTTGAATCAGGTCTGATTCATCGGGGATGAATCGGAGGTGTGTGAACATGTCCTACAGTTGAGAGCTAAGTGTGTGAACACAATTTGGTAAAGGTAGCGGTGAGAGGCCATATAGGAGTACTTGGTGGGTTGTCTCATTGCAGCCGTCCTCAGGAACTGAGTTCTGTGTTTGTGATCCATGAAACAGTTACTACCACACATTGGGCTCCGGGCACTCCAAGCTCTCTCGACTTATTAATCAACTCGATCTCTGTCCAGGAGTTGCAACTAGTTTCTGGTGTTTGTAGGATATGTGTTGGGGGCCGTGCATAGCGCTGGCCCTAGGGGTGGGCTATGTCGCGGTAGATACACCGTGGCCCGTGTACCGAAAGCGCCTGCTTGGTGTCTCGGGAACCCTGCACACATCGTTTGGGGCCGTGGCGACACCCGGCCGGATCTCCTTGCGGATGGAACCCGAATAGGAGATAAACCTGGATGAGAGACTTGTGTGGTTAGTCGGTCGTGGCCGACTCCTCGCCAAAGCTTCCGCTTGAAGGTTGCCGAGATACACGACGTGTACATGGTGGTAAGTGGCGAGAGCGTGTGTGAAGCAGTACACCCCTACAGGGTTAACATTATCTATTCGAATAGCCGTGTCCGCGGTAAAGGACTTCTGGGTTGCCTATAACAGTTCATAGACAAGTGAAAGTGGATACTCTAAAATGCGCAAGATAAGCGTGAGTGCTATGGATGGCGTTCTCGTAGGGAGACGGAAGCGGATCCATAGTGGTGTATTGATATGGTGAATATGTGGACTCGTGTGCGCCACCTCAAAAGAGTTACTTGCGGTCGTAGTTCAGGATAGCCACCGAGTCAAAGCTGGCTTGCTGCAGTCAAACTCCACCACCTCCTTTGTTGATAATGATGCATATGTAGTTAGTTCTGATGTAAGTCTTGCTGGGTACATTTGTACTCACGTTTGCCTATTTTATGTTTTTGCAGAGAGACGTCAGTCTCGCTAGTAGTTCCGCGTGGACTTCGATGTTTAGCTTGTTACCTCAGCTACGATCTTGTGCCCTCGGCAGGATCTTGTAGATAGTCAGGCTTCTCAGCCTTTTTCATTTGTAGATGTCTGTACTCAGACATGTTAAGCTTCCGCATGTGCTTTGACTTGTATGCTCTGAATGCTGGGTCATGAGACCCCTGTTTGTAATATCTCGCTCCTCGGAGCCTAATGAATAAATATTTGAGTCGTAGAGTTATGTTGTGATGCCATGTTGTGTTTACACATATTGAGCATATTGTGTGTATGATTGAAATGCTTGGTATGTGTGGGATCCGACAATCTAGTTGTTTATCCTTGGCAGCCTCTCATATGGGGAAATGTAGTCTAGTGCTTCCTGAGCGATAGTAGTCCGCTACAGCCCGGTTCACCGGAGTCCTGCTAGCCCAGCACTACTGTTATGGACACTTGACTGGCCGGCATGTGTTTCACTTTCTTCCTGTGTCTGTCCCTTCGGGGAAATGTCACGCGGTGACATCCGGAGTCCTGCCTAGCCTTTCTGGCTCGGGTTCCGGAATCCTGTTAGCCCGATTACTTTCTGACCCGGATTCACACGCTGCTGACCGACATGCTCGATGTGATTCATGTATGCTTGTCCCCATGGGTTAGTGCCGCTTTGGGTTTACGACTAGCCATGTCGGCCCGGGTTCTCTGTCATATGGATGCTAGCGACACTATCATATACGTGAGCCAAAAGGCGCAAATGGTCCCGGGCCATGGTAAGGCGACATCCGTGGGAATACTGTGCGTGAGGCCGCAAAGTGACATGAGGTGTTACCGGCTAGATTGTTGTGACTTGGAATCGGGGTCCTGACAGCGTTGGTATCAGAGCCTGACTACGTGT
Organism: Aegilops bicornis; assembly: GCA_021605145.1. NCBI lineage: Eukaryota > Viridiplantae > Streptophyta > Magnoliopsida > Poales > Poaceae > Aegilops > Aegilops bicornis. The sequence continues at coordinate 577,076,189 of CM038669.1, forward strand.
AGGATTACCAAGCCAAACTGGTCGAAGTTGTGTCTAGAAATGCTTTAGTTATGTAAGGGAATTGATTGTGGAAGGGAACGTAAGGCTCTTTTTACTCCTTATACCTCATGGCCTTCTGATCTGAGTCGTCCTCTTCTCTTCTACGGGGTTTAAGAACTAGGCCTTCTCATCTATCTATTAGGATGACGTGTTACTAATCCATAGACCTTTAAGATTGTTGGTTTTAAGCCCAGTTTAGTTTCTACTACTTCCGTGTGTTCATAGTTGGTCTCAGAACCTTGATATTGTGATGTTGAGTGGTCATGCCACTATTTTGCAGGATGTATCAAATCATTTTGAGCATTTACAACCATTATGCTGTCCGAGTCATCCCATGTCTCTAAATAGTCTGATGCATTTGCAAATCCTTTCTTTCCATTCCCGATGTCCTTTATGGTCAGAATAAGCACACTAACCGGTGCGTTGAGGTAATTTATTGCCTTGACATATATGTTGGAGCTATTATTATGACCCTAGGTGTTTTAGGGAGTCACCTAGTAATCTAGCTATGTTTTGTGTTTCCAGTGAGATGAATCTGGCCGTCATTCCCGAAAGCATCCCGTGATGCTACCTAGCAGTAGGTATTCTACTCCTGGGTTTTGAACCCAAAATTCACTCTACTTACCTCATGTTGATAGTGTTGCTCGTACCTTTAGGTTATTAGTAACTTTTGTGATAGTCCTCGAGGTCCGTGGTATTCCCTTCTTCCAAATGGCATGAACCATTTTGGCAGAAGTTCTCTGGAACCAAAAGGTCACAACAAGAGTGCTCTCGATGAGTTCCCCATTCCATATTGTGACTCTGCCAGTTCTACCTTCTCCGCATGGGTTATCCGGAAGAAATGTTAAACTTTGCTCGACATCCTAATCCATGCCTCCACAACTCGGAAAGTTATATGTTCCTTTGAGTTGTACCTCTTCAGTTGTATTCCGACCTTCATCTATCAATTGATAGTCAAGAGTATGTGTGCATTCGTGTCATCGATGTCTATTACTCATGTGGTCCGTCAAGCCACTCTATTCTGGAATGACTAGGAGAAACAAACTCCAGTACCTCATCCATATCTAGGATTGGGTCAAAGTAGTTGTATTCCGCAGATCAAAATGCCAATCCAACTTTTGCTCTGTTCTACCTTGGAGTGTTACCATCTTTATGTCAAGAGTGTCATGAGAATTGCACCACCTCTTATGAATTCTTGACGCAGTGATACTTCTAACCATCATTATTCATTCCTCGGTCCCATGTTGTTGTAACCGGAATGCCGACAAGTGAATTGTGGTGTGTGAAATTGATACTCCTAGCAACCTCGTTGCTTGGTAGTAAATGGACAATATTCTCATTCTTAGCGTGTTGGTTACTGAACCATCATCCTAAGATTGATCATGCTACCTAGTCCTTATTTCTGGTGCACTCTTCGATCAATGAGTTAGGATTGTGTCAATCCCTCACTCTTTTGATCATATCGTCTTGCCCTGAAAAGCAAGATTGTTCTCGAGCTTAGTAATATATTGGTGGTTCGTGACTTTCCAAATATCTTCTTGGAAGTGTTACCAGGTTGTTACCTGACTGTTATGTTGAGCTCGTGATCAAGTTGGTTTTCCTATAAACCACCCCTTCTCCAAGAATCCGTGTTGGATACCCCTGAGCTAGTTGGTTAAGCTAAACAACAACTTGGAGAGTTGGAAGATAAAAGCTTACGACTTAGTTCATCCCCAAGGGATATCCCGGGGGGTGTGTGTGTTGAAGAAAGATGAAATCTTCATCGAGTGGTCCCTGTGATCAGTTGTTGGATTTATAGCCTTGTCAAAACTTAGACATGAGTATGGGCTATCGTCAAGACAAATCAGAACTAACGATGTTCGTAATGTTGTCTTACTCGTGGTTGATCCCTCGAGCATACACCATTACATCTTTTGGTCTGACCAATGCTATCACCGTGTTCACATGATGGTGGAAGTCCAGTGATATGGAAATTCCAATGTGTTGTTGTTGAGCCCATCAGCAGCATTCTCGTCTCCCCCATGATTCATGTTGAACATCAACCTAGTGTTGAAAACTTTGTAAGCAATGCCTTCGTGTTCCGTTCATGAAGCTTATGCTTGGATGGAAGAAGTGACTTCCTTGAATTCATGTGCATTTGGTGCAAGTTGCCGCCGTGAATTTGAGAAAGGTTTGTTTCGTTTCCCTTGGAATCATCCCAAGTCAGTCATGCATACGTGCGAAGTATTCTATGGTTTGGTAGATTAATTACCTCCACTCCATTCGTATTCCTAGCACACCAAGCCACTTGTTGATTTTTTCAAAGATAATAAGTTCTAAGTGCTAGTCCTGAAGGTACCAGACGGATTTGTACCAGATTCCGTTATCCTCGATGATGGTTCCCCACCTGAACTCGGTAGTGTTTTATTATAAGACTACTACGTGGTCATGCTTGTCTTGGACAGCATGTTCACGGGTTTGTAGCAGAACCAGCTCATGTTTTGGAACTTGCTATCGTAGTTCATTTCCCGAGAATCTCACAATGTCATATCGTCGATTTGTGTTGCAAACTTTCATTTCTCTTTCTAGACTTGATGAGTCTGGAATGTCCTGACACCAACCAGATCTGAATCTTAGGCATATATGATGGTTGGGTCATTCGCAGCATTTGCATTTTGTTTCCAGCTTGCACCCGTCATTGTGTCAGTCTGCCATAGGTGCCATTCGTTTCCGATGATAAGCAAAAATCATCCATTGCGTTGTCTTCAACAAGGTAGTCCACATCATCCATCCTAGTCTGAGTATGTCATTCCTTCGAGCTCTTTCAATCGATCAATTGTAAATTGCCTTAAGCTGGTATGAAGAGTTTTAATGATCTATGGATCAAAAGCGATTCTTTTTGCCACTTAAGGGAGCAGTTCAACGAGTCACCTTTTCCAAGGTGCCCCGTTACGGGATCATGGCCATTATCTCCTCGCCACCTTGACACCATCCACCATCTTTCTAAGCGTGGAATTGTTGCCCACCAAATCAAACCCCGTCATTATTCTTCCATCCCTCTCGACGTGTTCGGTGTCTCAACTCGAGATGTTTCAACATCTCATTCCGTGAGTTGATCTTGTATAGCTCGATCTTTGAGAAAATCAATCCTAGTAGAGTTTATTTCCATCGTCATCGCGTGGATGAAGATCTCAAAAGCGAGGATGTCAAGATCAATGTATGCAGCGAATCAAAACCTTATGAGGTGCAACTTGGATTGTGAAGATTGTGTTGGTCTTGTGCCCCTCCGTCTCCTTACCTCACGTCTTGAATCTCGGACGAGATTCTTGTTTAGTGGGGGTGAGTTGTCACATCCCTAGTTCTAGTATGCACTAGGCTAGCCCTTCTTGTGTGCATCATGTTTAAAGTTTGAAAGAAATATGAAATGGGGATGATAAACCCTAGCACCAGAATAAACCAAATAGGTTCAACCTCAAAATATTTTCAATGAACCCAAAATGACTTTGGAAAAGTTCATCATTTTTGAATTGGTCCAGAACCTCTGCCAAAAATGGTGCACATTTTTCTAGGCCATTCTGTATTTTTGAATTAATCCATGAAGTATTTGCATTTGGGCATTTAATTACTATAAATATTTTAATTGCCCAAATAATTCTGAAAATGGTTGAGGGCTGTTGAAAAACATTTCAACAGTGCCCACAATTTATTTCAGGATTTTATAAAGTGGTTTAGTATTTTACTAAATCCAAAAATAAAACAAAGAAAGAAAAATAGAAAACAGAAATAAAAGGGAGAAGCAGAGACTCACCTGGCCACCTACCCGGCGCAGCCCATCTGGGCGCCCACTGACCCGACTGTCGCCCCTTGCCCACAAAGGTCATCACCGACCTCCCGCCAGAGAGCAGGGCTGCCGTCACACTCGCCGCCGCCCGGCCACCTCGCTTTGTCGACGCCTTGGACGGATCCAGACGACGCCATGCGCCCCCACTGACCTCTCTCTCTCACGCCCGCAGCTCCTCCCTCCTCCGCTCCCTCCCCTCTCTTCCGGCGCATCAGAGGCGTCGCCGTCTTTCTGCCGCGACCACCGGCCACCCCACGCCTCGCCGACGCACCCAAAAGCTCCGCCACTTCTTCCTCGACCACCCCACCGAGCCATGCGACTGGAAGAGCCCTGAAGCGCCGCCCCCGATGTTTTCCCCCTCCTCGGCCATCGGAGATCGGCCTCGCCGCCCCGCTCAGCTCCGGCCTTCCCCGAGCCCGCTTCGACGCCTTTGCAGAACCGCCGTGAGCTCTCGCTCCTTCTCCCCTCTCCGTTCTCTCGTTTGCCGCGCTTGTTTGTCGCTTCACCGACGATCAAACCCGCTGCCGCCCGTACTCACCGCCGACGCCCGGTGACCATTTGGTCCCGGGTGCGTGTCCACCGAGTTTGCCGCCCCGCGCTGAGCCTCGCTAGCGCCTCCCCTTGCCTCTTGCACCCTGCAGCCCCGCTCCCGCACATCTCCGAGCTCCGGCCGCCGCCCGGCTCGTCGCCGCTGCCCTTACAGGCCGCCCCAATGCACACCGCGGCCACCAGTAGATGCGCCGCACCCCGAGCTTTCGAACGCGCCCAGCCGCACATCCAGCCGATGCCGGAGTTGGCCGGACGGCGAGCGCCTTCGTGCTCCGGTCATCGCCGTCTCTAACCGCTGACGTGGCTCATTAGTTTAGCACTAATGATGCCATTAGTTAGCCCTATGACAATGACAGCTGGGCCCCATGCCCTAACTAACCCATGTTTTATTTGCGTTTAGTTTAAACTAACCCCCACGGGCCCCACATGTCAGTTGACCTGGCCACGTCACACGTTGACCGACCCCACGCGTCAGTGTTGACTACACCGGCGTGGTGATGACGAGCCCACCGTCTGCGTGACACTAGGCAGCATCGCTCATCGACCGGCGGACCCCTAATCGGTCAGTTTGACTGGAGGCGCCCAGTTGACCCGCTGACATCAGGGTGATGTCATGCTGACGCAATATGTATTTTCTGGATTTATTCTTAATCAGGAAATTCCAGAAAATAGTTCTAACTTCTAAAAATCATAGTAAATCAACCGTAGCTCCAAATGAAATAAGTTATATATGAAACATTATCAGAAAAATGCAACCTATCCATCTGTATCATTTTCATGCATGTTTGAACAATGTTTGTCCTCTGTTTTCGACAAAACAAATAAAGGTCATTTAAACAATCATATATGGAGTTGGAATTTGAATCATGTATTCAAACCAACTTCATTTAAATCATAGCTAGATGCATTAGTTCAAATCACAGCATATTGCCATGTCATGATCATGCATCATATTGTGGCATTGCATTGATTGTGTTGTTTCTCAGTTGCCGGTGTTTGTCCCCTCTCGATAGACGTGGTTTTGACGATGAGTTCGATGACACCGATGAAGAGCTATATTATCTTAGGAAGTGCCAGGCAAGCAAAACCCCCCTTGTTCATTCCGATACAATCCCATTCTCTCACTCCTGCTCTCTTTTACTGCATTAGGACAACAACGATTCATCTGTTACTTGCTGCGGTAGCTGAACCCCTTTATCCTCTGCATGACAGTTGAAACCCACTAGCATGAGTAGGAGTTGTTTGAGCCCTGTTGTGCCTACTCATTCATGCTTGTTTGTCATGCCTGCTACTGCTTAGAGTTGAGTCAGGTCTGATTCATCGGGGATGAATCGGAGGTGTGTGAACATGTCCTACTGTTGAGAGCTAAGTGTGTGAACACGATTTGGTAAAGGTAGTGGTGAGAGGCCATGTAGGAGTACATGGTGGGTTGTCTCATTGCAGCCATCCTCAGGAACTGAGTTCTGTGTTTGTGATCCATGAAACAGTTACTACCACACATTGGGCTCCGGGCACTCCAAGCTCTCTCGACTTATTAATCAACTCGATCTGGCCCAGGAGTTGCAACTAGTTTCTGGTGTTTGTAGGATATGTGTTGGAGGCCGTGCGTAGCGCTGACCCTAGGGATGGGCTATGATGCGGTAGATACACCGTGGCCCGGTGTACCGAGCGCCCGGTTGGTGTCTCGGGAACCCTGCACACATCGTTTGGGGCCGTGATTACACCCCGGCCGGATCTCCTTGCGGATGGAACCCGAATAGGCGATAAACCTGGATGAGAGACTTGTGTGGTTAGTCTGGTCGTGGCCGACTCCCTCGCCAGGCTTCCGCTTGAAGGTTGCCGAGATACACGACGTGTACATGGTGGTAAGTGGCGAGAGCGTGTGTGAAGAAGTACACCCTGCAGGGTTAACATTATCTATTCGAATAGCCGTGTCCGCGTAAAGGACTTCTGGATTGCCTATAACAGGTTCATAGATAAGTGAAAGTGGATACTCTAAAATGCGCAAGATAGCGTGGAGTGCTATGGATGGCGTTCTCGTAGGGGAGGCAGGCGGATCCATAGTGGTGTATTGATATGGTGAATATGTGGACTCGTGTGCGCCACCTCAAAAGAGTTACTTGCGATCGTAGTTCGGGATAGCCACCGAGTCAAAGCTGGCTTGCTGATCAAACTCCACCACCCCTTTGTTGATAATGATGCATATGTAGTTAGTTACGATGTAAGTCTTGTTGAGTACATACGTACTCACGTTTGCCTATTTTATGTTTTTGCAGAGGGACTTGATCTCGCTAGTAGTTCAGCGTGGACTTTGACGTTTAGCTTGTTACCTCGGCTACAATCTTGTGCCCTCGGCAGATCTGGTAGATAGTCGGGCTTCTCAGCCTTTTTCATTTGTAGATGTACGTACTCGGACATGTTAAGCTTCCGCATGTGCTTTGACTTGTATGCTCTGAATGCTGGGTCATGAGACCCCTGTTTGTAATATCTCGCTCCTCGGAGCCTAATGAATAAATATTTGAGTCGTAGAGTTATGTTGTGATGCCATGTTGTATTTACACATATTGAGCATATTGTGTGTATGTTTGAAATGCTTGGTATGTGTGGGATCAGACAATCTAGTTGTTTATCATTGGCAGCCTCTCATATGGGGAAATGTAGTCTAGTGCTTCTGGCGATAGTAGTCCGCTATAGCCCGGTTCACCGGAGTCCTGCTAGCCCAAAGACTACTGCTCCGGACACTTGACTGGCCGGCATGTGTTTCACTTCGTTCAGGTTCTGCCCTTCGGGGAAATGTCACGCGGTGACATCCGGAGTCCTGCCTAGCCTGCTACAGCCCGGGTTCCCAGAGTCCTGTTAGCCCAGTGCTACAGCCCGGATTCACACGCTGCAGACCGACATGCTCGATGTGATTCATGTATGCTTGTCCCCATGGGTCAGTGCCGCTTTGGGTTTACGACTAGCCATGTCGGCCCGGGTTCTCTGTCATCTGGATGCTAGCGACACTATCATATAAGTGATCCAAAAGGCGCAAACGGTCCCGGGCCATGGTAAGGCGACACCCATGGGAATACCGTGCGTGAGGCCGCAAAGTGATATGAGGTGTTACCGGCTAGATCGATGTGACTTGGAATCAGGGTCCTGACAGAGAGATTCATAACCATAGTCATACATGTGATAAGTCCATTTTGCATCATGCTTTTATATCGATATTTATTGCATTATGGGCTGTTATTACACATTATGTCACAATACTTATGCCTATTCTCTCTTATTTTACAAGGTTTACATAAGGAGGAGAATGCGGCAATTGGAATTCTAGGTTTGGAAAAGGAGCAAATATTAGAGACCTATTACGCACAACTCAAAAGTCCGAAACTCCATGAAAGTTATTTTTGGAAATAATAAAAATATTGAGCGGAAGAAATACGTCGGGGGGCCTCCACCGCCACGAGGGTGGGGCGCGCCCTACCCCTCGGGCGCGCCCCACGCCTCGTGGGCCCCCTGTTGGCCCTCCGGTGCCCATCTTCTGCTATATGAAGTCTTTCGTCCGAAGAAAAATCATAAGCAAGCTTTCGGGAGGAGACTCCGCCGCCACGAGGTGGAACCTTGGCGGAACCAACCTAGGGCTCCGACAGAGCTGTTCTGCCGGGGACACTTCCCTCCGGGAGGGGTAAATCATCGCCATCGTCATCACCAACGCTCCTCTCACCGGGAGAGGGCAATCTCCGTCAACATCTTCACCAGCACCATCTTCTCTCAAACCCTAGTTCATCTGTTGTATCCAATTCTTGTCTCCAAGTCTGTGATTGGTACCTGTAGGTTGCTAGTAGTGTTGATTACTCCTTGTAGTTGATGCTAGTTGGTTTATTTGGTGGAAGATCATATGTTCAGATCCTATATGCATATTAATACTCCTATGATTATGAACATGAATATGCTCTGAGTGTAGTTACGTTTCTTCCTGAGACATGGGAGAAGTCTTGCTATTAGTAGTCATGTGAATTTGGTATTAGTTCGATATTTTGATGAGATGTATGTTGTCTACCCTCTAGTGGTGTTATGTGAACGTCGACTACATAACATTTCGCCATTATTTGGGCCTAGAGGAAGGCATTGGGAAGTAATAAGTAGATGATGGGTTGCTAGAGTGACAGAAGCTTAAACCCTAGTTTATGCGTTTTTTAAATGAGGCTGATTTGGATCCATATGTTTCGTGCTATGGTTAGGTTTACCTTAATACTTTTGTTGTAGTTGCGGATGCTTGCAATAGAGGTTAATCATAAGTGGGATGCTTGTTCAAGTAAGCATAGCACCCAAGAACCGGTCCACCCACATATCAAATTATCAAAGTACCGAACGCGAATCATATGAACATGATGAAAACTAGCTTGACGATAATTCACATGTGTCCTCCAGAGCACTTTTCCCTATATAAGAGTTTGTCCAGGCTTGTCCTTTGCTACAAAAAAGATTGGGCCACCTTGCTGCAATTTATTTATTTATTTTACTTGTTGCTCGTTACAAATTATCCTATCACAAAACTATCTGTTACCTATTATTTCAGTGCTTGCAGAGAGTACCTTGCTGAAAACCGCTTATCATTTCCTTCTGCTCCTCGTTGGGTTCGACACTCTTACTTATCGAAAGGACTACGATAGATCCCCTATACTTGTGGGTCATCAAGACTCTTTTCTGGCACCGTTGCCGGGGAGTGAAGCGCCTTTGGAAGGTGGAATTTGGTAAGGAAAAATTTATATAGTGTGCTGAATTTACTGTCACTTGTCAGTATGGAAAGTAATCCTCTAAGGGGCTTGTTCGGGGTATATTCAACCCGAGCAGTAGAGCAAAGAGTTGCTCCTCAACCTACTGAACCTACTGAAAATGAAAATGTCCACTTTGAGATTCCTTTGGGTATGTTAGAAAAACTGCTAGCTAATCCTTATGCAGGAGATGGAACAAAGCACCTAATATATGTGGATGAAGTTTGTGGATTATTTAAGCTTGCAGGTATACCCGGTGATTTTATTAAGAAGTAGGTCTTCCCTTTATCTTTGAAGGGAGATGCATTGGCATGGTATAGGCTATGTGATGATACGGGATCATGGAACTACAAACGATTGAAATTGGAATTTCATCAAAAAAATTATCCTATGCATCTTGTTCATCGTGATTGCAATTATATATATAATTTTTGGCCTCGCGAAGGAGAAAGCATCGCTCAAGCTTGGGGGAGGCTTAAATCAATGTTATATTCATGCCCCAATCATGAGCTCCCAAGACAAATAATTATTCAAAGTTTTTATGCTCGGCTTTCTGATAACAATCGCACCATGCTCGATACTTCTTGTGCTGGCTCTTTTATGATGAAGACTATTGAATTCAAATGAGATTTATTGGATAGAATTAAACGCAACTCTGAAGATTGGGATCTCGACGAAGGTAAGGAGTCAGGTATGACACCTAAGTTTGATTGTGTTAAATCTTTTATGGATATCGATGTTTTCCGTAAGTTTAGCACTAAATATGGACTTGACTCTGAGATAGTAGCTTCTTTCTGTGAATCTTTTGCTGCTCATATTGATCTCCCTAAGGAAAAGTGGTTTAAATATCATCCTCCCATAGAAGTAAAAGTAGTTGCACCTATTAAAGTTGAAGAAAAGACCATCACTTATAATGATCCTATTGTTCCTACTCCTTATGTTGAGAAACCACCTTTCCCTATTAGGATAAAGGATCATGCTAAAGCTTCAATGTGGTCCGTAAAAGCAATATTAGAACTTATACACCTCCTGAGCAAATTAAAGTTGAACCTAATATTGCTATTGTTAAAGATCTCTTGTCATATAATATTGATGGGCATGTTATTCATTTCTGTGATGAAACTGCTAGAAATGCCAAACCTTGTGCTAAAGATAAACATAGACCTGTGGTAGGCATGCCTGTTATTTTTGTTAAAATAGGAGATCATTATTATCATGGCTTATGTGATATGGGTGCCAGTGCTAGTGCTATACCTCATGACTTATACAAAGAAATTATGCATGATATTGCACCTGCTGAGATAGAAGATATTGATGTTACCATTAAGCTTGCCAATAGAGATACCATATCACCCATTGGAATTGTTAGATATGTAGAAGTCTTGTGTGGGAAAACTAAATATCCTGCTGATTTTCTTGGTCTTGGCTCCCCACAAGATAGCTTTTGTCCCATTATATTTGGTAGACCCTTCTTGAACACTGTTAATGCTAAGATACACTGCAAAAAGGATGTCGTTACTATTGGCTTGGGTGATATGTCTCATGAGTTTAATTTCTCTAAATTTAGTAGACAACACCGTGAAGAGGAATTGCCTAGTAAGGATGAAATAATTGGTCTTGCTTCTATTTCCATACCTCCTAGTGATCCTTTAGAACAATATTTGCTAGACCATGAAAATGACATGTTTATGAATGAAAGAAGGGAAATAGATGAAGTATTCTTTAAACAGGAACCTATCCTGAAAACAATCTGCCTGTTGAAATCCTAGGGGATCCTCCTCCACCCAAGGGTGATCCTGTGTTTGAGCTTAAACCGTTGCCTGATACTTTTAAATATGCTTATCTTGATGAAAATAAGATATATCCTATTATTATTAGTGCTAACCTTTCAGAGCATGAAGAAGAGAGATTATTGAAAACTCAAGAAGCACCGTCTTTGCTATTGGATATACTCTTGATGATCTTAAGGGCATTAGTCCCACTCTATGTCAACACAAAATAAATTTGGAGAAAGATGCCAAACCAGTTCGTGATCATCAACGACGGCTGAATCCTAAGATGAAAGATGTGGTAAGAAAGGAAATACTAAAGCTTCTTGAGGCAGGTATTATTTATCCCATTGCTGATAGTCAGTGGGTAAGTCATGTCCATTGTGTCCCTAAGAAGGGAGGTATTACTGTGGTTCCTAATGATAAAGATGAATTGATCCCGCAAAGAATTATTACAGGTTATAGGATGGTAATTGATTTCCGCAAATTAAATAAAGCTACTAAAAAGGATCATTACCTGAGGGAGTCCCGGATTAGGGGGTGTCCGGATAGCCGAACTATAACCTTCGGCCGGACTCCTGGACTATGAAGATACAAGATTGAAGACTTCTTCCCGTGTCCGGATGGGACTTTCCTTGGCGTGGAAGGCAAGCTTGGCGATACGGATATATAGATCTCCTTACATTGTAACCGACTCTGTGTAACCCTAACCCTCTCCGCGTCTATATAAACCGGAGGGTTTTAGTCCGTAGGACGAACAATAATCATACCATAGGCTAGCTTCTAGGGTTTAGCTCACTGATCTCGTGGTAGATCTACTCTTGTACTACCCATATCATCAATATTAATCAAGCAGGAGTAGGGTTTTACCTCCATCGAGAGGGCCCGAACCTGGGTAAAAACATCGTGTCCCTTGTCTCCTGTTACCATCCGCCTAGACGCACAGTTCGGGACCCCCTACTCGAGATCCGTCGGTTTTGACACCGACATTGGTGCTTTCATTCAGAGTTCCGCTGTGCTGTCACCATCAGGAAGGATGCCTCATTCCGTCTTTAAAGACGGCTCTGTTGCTAAAGGAGCTTTGGCTATCGGCCAAACTCTGCAGCTAAGCGGTTTTCTTGACTGCCGCCGTTAGCCGCGCCGACGATGACTTCTCGGGTCATCAAAAGCAATCTTCACGTCAACTCGGAACTCGCCGAGCAGTTAGATCTGATGGAGCTCTCTTCTTTAAACGAGCTCTTGGATCGTATCGCCGCCCTGGGAGTCGCTACAGACTACGATCAGTTCAGGCCTAAACCCGATCTGAGAGAGATTAACTCTCCCCAGGTCACCCATCACGTTGATGTGGTGGAGGAACAACACGGCGACCCCTCACTATCTTAAGGACTAACTATGTCTGGATTCCCAATCCCTCCAAGCCGTATACCCGCGGAGGGGAGGACGTCACTCAAGACCTGAACTTAGAGTCAGGCAACAAGCTAGATTCAGTGGACAACATCCAAGAATCCAAGCTTCCGAGTTCGGAAACTCCTTGGCCCTTGAGCCTGAGATTGGGTGGGGTTTCGGATCTAATTCCACCCACCTACCCGAACATAGGCAATCTATCCAATATTAGGCAAGAGCACGAAGAAAGCGATACATCATTATCGGGCGATTCCTCCTGGTTATGAACAGGATAAAGGACTGCCGCGAGGAAGACGCAATTTCATTCTTCTGCAATAATTGCACGTACATGGGAATCCTCAACGACATAGGTCATCGTGAAATTACACGCTTTGCTGACTTGGCGTCCATAGTACGAAAGTACTGTGGGATGGAAAGCACTGAAAATCAAGTAAGATTTTGGGACAATCCGCCCGAATACAAACCAGTCAAACAAAAGGGTGCATTATCGCCAATCGCCCGGTTAAACACCAAAAACCAAAAACCCCACGGGGCATGGAACCGTCTTTGGAGGGATGGCTCAACGGACCTGTAAAATTCATAGCACGAGGACGCCACACCAACTCATAGCCTTAGAGCATGTTGGATACTCCTGCAGGTGTACAAAATCGTCGAGGAGATTCTAACCCCAGCATCCACAGAGCACCAGCCCAAGGATACTAGTACGGTATTAACAGTCTTCAAGACTTTCGCATCCAACAATATGCGAAAAAAAACACTCCGCAGCCTTGCCGAAGTCTACCAAGTGGCAACAATAAATCCATGGAGTGACACGGCTATTACCTTTAATGCCAGTGATGAACCTAAATTCCGAACAGCCTGAGCGCCAACAGCATTGGTCCTTAGTCCAATAGTGGACGGCTTTCGCCTTACCAAGGTACTCATGGATGGTGGCAAGGGATTGAACCTCATTTATGAGGATACCCTTCGGAAAATGGAAATAGACTGGAGCCGCATTGAGCGAAGCAGCACAACCTTTAGAGGAATAATCCCCAGTCGGGAAGCGAGCTGCACAGGTATAAAATCACACTGGATGTGGTGTTCGGCACGCCGGACAATTACAGGTCCGAGGAGGTCACGTTCCAAGTGGCCCCGTTCAGCAGCGGATACCACGCTCTATTAGGGCGAGAGGCATTCACAATTTTTCAAGCTATACCCCATTACGGGTACATGAAGCTCAAAATTCCTGGGCCCAACGGAATCATCACTCTTGCGAGTGACCCGGACATAGCACTCCGCGCCGAAAATAAGACAGCCGCACTAGCCCTTGAGGCACTATCCGAAGCCCTAGCGGCCGAGGAACTAACTGCGCTACGCTCCACGGTGAACAGGGACGATGTGATACTCGATAAAAGATCCAAGTCCACCTCCTTTAAACCAGCAGACGAAATAGTCAAATTCCAAGTCCACCCAACGGACCCTACAAAAACGGCTTCCATTGGGGCATAATTAAACCCTGATGTAGACGCCGCACTACGAGAATTCCTACGTGAAACTTGGGACATTTTCGCCTGGCACCCTTCAGACATGCCAGGAATCCCACGTCGGCTGGCCAAGCACAGCCTAAACATCCTAAAAGGATTCAAGCCAGTCAAACAGGCTCTTCGGCGTTTCTCCGAACCTAAGAGACAAGCCATGGGAGAGGAGCTAGCCAAACTATTGGAGGCCGGATTCATCGGAGACATAAAACATCCGAACTGGCTAGCAAACCTGGTGATGGTACCAAAGAAGGACAAATCCTGGCGCCTATGTGTCGATTTCAAAGACCTCAACAAGGCTTGCCCAAAGGATCCCTTCCCCCTCCCACGCATCGATCAAATTATCGACGCTACCGCAGGACACGATTCGTTGTGTTTCCTCGACGCATACTGCGCTACTATCAAATTAAGATGGCAGAACCTGATCAAGCCGCAACGGCATTTATCACCCCATACAGCCCATTCTGCTTCAACACAATGCCCTTCGGGCTCAAAAACACCGGCGCAACATATCAAGCATGATTCGTATATATGTCGGCAAACTAGATCGGCAAAACAGTGGAGGCATACGTAGATGACGTGGTCGTCAAAACCAAGCATGTCGAAACTCTAGTAGACGACTTGAGGCTCACATTCGATAATCTCCGAACATATGACATAAAGCTTAACCCGGAAAAATGTGTTTTCGGCATCACCGGAAAGCTCTTGGGCTTCATTGTATCCGGTAGAGGAATTGAAGCAAATCCAGCCAAGATCCGAGCTCTGTCACAATTGGATATCCCAAAGGACCTCAAACAAATATAGAAATGACTGGATGCGTGGCGGCTCTAAGCCGCTTCATCTCCCGTCTAGGAGAAAAGGCATTACCACTCTATCGCCTCCTTCGGCGCACCGAACACTTCGAGTGGACGGATGCCGCCACGGCCGGACTCGAAGAAATAAAGGCCATATTGGCAACAAACCCGGTCCTGGCCATGCCCAACATGGGCGAACCAATGCTATTATACATCGCCGCAACCCATCAAGTTATAAGCGCGGTGCTCGTTGTCGAACGAGAAACGGACGGACACAAGTTTCCTTCAAAACCAGTCTACTACGTGTCCACTGTCCTCACTCCATGCAAGTCACGGTATCCGCATTATCAAAAGATAGCGTACGCGGTGTTTATGGCATCCCGGAAGCTCCGACACTACTTTCAAGAGTGTTCGATAACAGTAGCCTCCGAAGTACCTCTTGATGATATTATAAACAACCGCAACGCGATGGGCCGGATTGCCAAGTGGGCCATTGAGCTCCTCCCGTTCGACATAACCTATAAGCCACGGCGAGCAATTAAGTCGCAAGTTTTGGCCGACTTCGTCGCCGAATGATCAAGCCGAACTCCCTAAAGAGTACGACACATATTCCAACCGGATCATGCACTTGACGGCTCCAAAATGTTGGCTGGCACAAATTTGGCGTCGTTCGACGTCCCCAACAGAGATCTGATTCAATACGTACTCGAGATAATGTATACGGACTCCAACAACGCAGCCGAATACAAGGCCCTTCTACATGGTCTCCGGATGGCAGTATCCATGGGCATTCAACGCCTAGAGGTGCGTGGGGACTCGAACCTCGCGATATCCCAAATAAATGGAGACTTTGATGCCAAGGATCCGAAAATGGCAGCTTATCGCAACGCCGTTCTAAAAATGTCAGCTCGGTTCGAAGGGCTCGAATTTCACCATATAGCCCGGGAAAACAATCAGGCAGCAGACGTCCTGGCTCGCATTGGCGCAAAGCGCGATGCCGTCCCCCCCAATATCTTCTTAGAGAGGCTATTCAAGCCATCCGTATCATGGGAAGGGGAGTCCAGAAATAACAGCCCAGACCCAACAGCACTGCCCGACACCGAACATTCTGACACAATTGGAGGCCCTGCCAACGAAGTAACATCTTCAGCCCACGCAATAATGGCAGTCATTGCCCCGTGGACAGAACCATTCCTAGCCTACCTAACTACGCAGGAACTGCCCGAGGATCAAAATAAGGCACGCTGCATAGTGCGGTGATCTAAAGCCTATAAAGTCCATGAGGGAGAGCTTTATAAGAAAAGCACCACCGGAGTCCTTCAAAGGTGTATCTCCGAAGAGGAAGGGCGGAATCTTCTGGCTGAAATTCATGCGGACTCGGCGGGCACCACGCCGCAGCGCGGGCAGTTGTAAGCAAGGCCTTCGGTTATGGATTCTTTTGGCCGTCGGCCCGGGCATATGCTCAGGACTTAGTACAACGATGCGTCGGTTGCCAACTCTTTGCTAATCAAAGCCACATGCCACCCACCGCCCTCCAAACTATACCCATCACCAGCCCTTGGCAGTGCTGGGGCTTGACATGGTTGGACCCCTTAAAGGAGGAACCCACAAGCAAAAATACCTACTGGTCACGGTGGATAAATTCACCAAATGGATAGAGGGCAAGCATGTTAAGACGGCCGAATCCGGACCGGTGATAGACTTCATATCAGGGGTCGTACACCGTTACGGCGTCCCCCACAACATCATCACTGATAACGGCCCAAACTTCACGGCCGACGAGGTCAAACTGACCTCTGGTGCAAAAATATGGGCATCAAGCTCGACTATGCTTCAGTCTATCACCCTCAAACTAACGGTCAAGTCGAACGAGCAAATGGTCTAATCATGAGCGGTATCAAACCCAGGTTAGTGCACTCCCTCAAGGAATCTAACACGCACTGGGTAGAGGAGCTCGACTCCGTACTCTGGGGGCTGCGGACCACGCTGAATCGCACCACCGGATTCACACCATTCTTTATGTTATACGCCGCAGAGGCAGTTCTGCCCTGTGACATAATTCATGACTCACCTCACGTGTGCATGTATGAAGGAAGAGAAGCCGAGCTCGATCGGCAGGACAGTTTGGACGCCTTGGAGGAGGAGCGTGATGTGGCCAAAGCCCGTTCCGCATTCTATCAACAGCAGGCTCGAAGATATCAAAGCAGAGAAGTACGAGCCAAAACTTACAATGTTGGCGAATTAGTTCTACGCCTGCCGGACAATAAAAAGGACAAACTCAAGCCCAAATGGGAAGGTCCCTTTATTATTGACCAAGTCCT
Source organism: Aegilops bicornis (assembly GCA_021605145.1). NCBI lineage: Eukaryota > Viridiplantae > Streptophyta > Magnoliopsida > Poales > Poaceae > Aegilops > Aegilops bicornis. Next base: position 577,093,165 of record CM038669.1, read on the forward strand.
GACCGGTGGAGCGTACCGTCTGCGAGATGCATCAGATAACCAACTCGAGCCGAACCCATGGGACTCAGCCCGTCTCCGAAGATTCTACGCCTAGCGCCGGATTCTGAGTTCGTCTCCTTCCTCTGTCTATTTTTTACACATTAGCTGTCTTATATTTCTCTACTTCTCCCTCTTTTTCTCTTACAGCCTTTAAAGGCTCATTCGCGCATTGTTCGCACACACTTGACGCACTACCCACGCTCATTATACCTGGGGGCTTCTTTAACATAAGCTTATTTTACGGGCTCTATGCCTAACACATGTGTAATGCTTCCGCATGTACCTTTTATTCACCATTATATGCATCGATATGACTTAAGTTTTGGCCAAGCTGGGTTGCATGGCTCCTGTGCTTACCCCTACGTTCCCGATTGTTCGGCTAGGTGGTAAAGGGAGCACCTCTGCGATTGTTACCGCCGGGTCAGCCGGATGTGTACCTCAGACTGGGTGAAGCCGATAGCTAGCGTTCTTAAGGGAATATTCGGTCGGTGAACTAAAGATGATTCCCAACTTATTTATTTATCCGCCCCAGATGCTTTTCTACTTTTTTCCGCAGTCTGGGCATGCACTTTAAGGCATGCCTCCTAGGGAAAGGAACCCCTAATGGAACTATTCTCCCTGGAAGATGTTTCTTACTAACCATGTAATATAACATAACTAGTTGGGCACTTGTCTGTTAAAGCACTAATGACACCTACGCCTAATCTCCACGCATACCCCGGTTCTTACATAACCGTGATGGTATTCGGACACACTCCGGACTATAGGGTCCCGAGGTTGAAGCGAAGGTCCGCCATGACAAACGATCTACAATCCGGCTAGAAGGCATTTTTACATGTCATCTTAAATTACATAGTCAAATTGACTGGGTGTATTCCTCCTCAATACCATCTAATAGGCTGTCTAGTTTACAGTCCTGTTGGGAATACTTTGCGGCCAATTCTACTTGGTTGTACACTAAGATCACAGGGATCTCCTTCCCATCGGGCCCCATAGGTCCGACCTCGGCCATGTGGTTTGGGTCAGCCTTTGTGTACCGCGTCTTCACCATGGCCCAGGCCTCCCTGGCGCCTTGACGGCAGGCCGATATCTTCCATAATCGGAAGCGCCACTGCGCTCCCTTAAGCCTCTCTGCAAGCTCTCCAAGGCCTTCGGGCAGGGAGACAGATGGCCACAAGGCCTGGGCGACGCCCTTCATCACCTGCCGAACTCATTCGTGCAGCTGTAAGAGCTCGGGAAGAAGGTCACCCGTAGAACCGGGCATTTCCTCTACAGGATGACCTGTGAGCATACCTACAGACATAACTCTGTTAGTCGACTTCTTTGCCGAACTCTTTTTTCAAAGTTCGTTCAAGCACTAACTAAAAATGCCGCGTCGAAGCCATCGATTCTCCTTCACGGAGTCCGCCAGCTGGGCACGAACATCTTTGAGTTCCTCTCCCAGCTGGGTGCTGGCATCTTGTAGAATATTCTTCTCCTGCCTCACCCTTGTAAGCACACTCTCCCCGGCTTTTAACCGGCGCAAGAGTTGTTGCTTGTCCGAATCCACTCCGGCGCCATCTGCAACGGTATTGTCAGATTTACACATACGCCGCACTTCGCAACATATTTATTTTTCGAAGCGTATATTACCAGAGGGGGTCTCCTTGGCCTCCCCTGCAGCGGCTAGTGCGGCCTCAAGTTGGGCTTTGCACTCTTCCAGCTCCTGGGACAGTTGGGTATTCTTTTTGTAAGATCCTCAGATAATAAATGATCCTTAAATCAGTTATTCTAACTATCTTAAGTCTCGGGGGCTACTCGTATATATAACCATCAAATTTTCTCACCCGTACTTCTTTCACATACTGCTCCGTGGCTCTGGCTAGACCATTTTGAGCGGCACGGAGGTGTGTATCTCTCGAATTGAAGTCATCCAATGCCTCTTGGGAGAAACATGCGTCACGAAGAACAGCCCGGCGATGCCTGTGATTCATGGCACTCTCCACCTCGGAATTGGTGGCAGATAGTCCATCGGCATCCTCCGTCGGAGGAGTTTCCGACGCATGCCTCGTGTTCGCCTTCGCCTCTGGACCTGGCTTCGGAGCCTGGCTGGTGGAGGCTCGATTGGCAGCCTCTTCGGATATAGTCCGGCGAGCGCTCTTTTTCCTGAAGAGAGCACAAGCGTCAGTATACCTTCCGGGAATAAAACCTGGGGAAAAGGCGGCATGCCATAACGTGGCGCCGGCGTCACAATCCGTACCGCACTTCTTTTCAGCCTGCTGGGCCTTGCTGCCCCTTGTTGATTAGCCACCGCAGGCTCGGCCTTCCGCCTCAAGGGCTCCCCCTGCAAAACACCATTGATATACGGTGATCAAAGATAAGCACGGATGGATCATCTTCAAAGTATTGGGACTTCGGTCTCAGTTACCTGTGAGGCTGGAAATATTCTGGGGTAATCGGCCGTAATGGCGACCAAGGGATTGTCGACGCTCAGTTGGTAAAATACCCCATCGATCAGCTCCACGGATATGTCCGGATCCTCTTGGGAGGCCGGATCGAGGGACCTTTCCGGATCCTCGGGTTGTGGAGGAGGGATGTTTATATCCTTTACAGCCCGGTGCAATTCCTGCGTCTAAATCACAGAATAAGGTACCTAACTACGGGAATATGGAACGGATGGGCATAAAGAAGTGTCCGCTTACCCAGCTTGGAGGATCGTACATAGAAAATCCGCCCTGTGGATTGACGGAGGAAATCCTCCTCTTACGCCTTGTATAATGCGGACAAGGCCTTCGTCGAGCAACAATCGATCCGGCCCCTTATGGCGCAGTGGTGGCATCATCCTCCCCATTGAAATCCCACATGGGGTGGCCTCTATACTGAAGCGGCTGCACCCCCCGCATGATGCATGTGGCCATGACCCCGATCATGGTCAGTCCGGAATGAGCTAGTAATCTTATCCGGCTTATCAGGTAAAGGACGTCCCTGTTATTTTCCTTTTGAGGGCTTCGTGGGCACCCGCTTAGGCGCTTCTTCAAAGGAGCATTATTGAACTCAGGAAGGCCGATCCGCACAGGGTTCGGCAGGGGGACATCTTCTATATAAAACCATTCTGAAGGCCAGTCTTCGGATGCCTTCTTTGGGGTTCCGGATAGATATCCGGTCCCGGCGATGCGCCATAGTTCGGCTCCGCCCACTTGATATATCGACCCCTCCTGAGAACGGGGCACAAGGCAGAACAGCTTCTTCCACAGCGCGAAGTGAGCCTCGACGCCCAAGAACAGCTCGCAAAGGGCTACGAAGCCCGTGATATGCAATATGGAGGCAGGCGTAAGGTTGTGCAGCTGGAGGCCGTAGAACTCTGTGAGCCCCGGAGAAACGGATGAATTGGAAATCTGAGCCCTCTTATTAAGTAAGGGACAAGGCATACCCGCTCTCCTTTGGAGGGATAGGGGATGCTCTCCGCCTGCTTTCTGCCATTATAGGTGGCAAGTCCGGCTCGAACCGGAACCATGAAGGCTGGGGGAAGAAATCCCTTGGTTTGGAGCATCACTAGCTCGCTGTGTGGGACGGAACATCTCTCCCAATCTCCAGGCGAGGGCTGGCAGGGAGAGAGGAGGAGTTGCGTCGACTGGCCATGATGGAATGAATTTGTCGATGCGCTCCGATGAATACTACATGAAGGTGAGATGGTGTGATTCGGATCTAAATCCTCATCTCTTTTATAAGGCAGCTTATTTGCGCAGCTAGGGGGGTAAAAGTAAAAACACCCTGGCTTTTCGCATTCGTTTGAGAGGTGGAAGACGACCATTATTGGGCGTGGAAGCCAAGGAGCACAATATTCACGAAAAGCCGGACACTATTCAACAGGTACACAGAATTTGGAGAAGAACCCGCCTTGCAATGCCGAAGACAAATCTGCGCGCCGGACTCACCGTCATTGAAGCCTGGTTCGGGGGCTACTGAGGGAGTCCCAGATTAAGGGGTGTCCGGATAGCCGAACTATAACCTTCGGCCAGACTCTTGGACTATGAAGATACAAGATTGAAGACTTCATCCCGTGTCCGGATGGGACTTTCCTTAGCGTGGAAGGCAAGCTTGGCGATACAGATATATAGATCTCCTTCCATTGTAACCGACTCTGTGTAACCCTAACCCTCTCCGGTGTCTATATAAACCGGAGGGTTTTAGTCCGTGAGGACGAACAACAATCATACCATAGGCTAGCTTCTAGGGTTTAGCCTCTACGATCTCGTGGTAGATCTACTCTTGTACTACCCATATCATCAATATTAATCAAGCAGGAGTAGGGTTTTACCTCCATTGAGAGGGCCTGAACCTGGGTAAAAACATCGTGTCCCTTGTCTCCTGTTACCATCCGCCTAGACGCACAGTTCGGGACCCCCTACCTGAGATCCGCCGGTTTTGACACCGACATTACCCTTTACCTTTTATCAATCAAATGCTAGAAAGATTATCCAAACATACACATTTTTGCTTTCTAGATGGTTATTCTGGTTTCTCTCAAATACCTGTGTCAGCCGATCATCAATCAAAGAAGACCGCTTTTACTTGCCCTTTCGGTACTTTTGCTTATAGACGTATGCCTTTTGGTTTATGTAATGCACCTGCTACCTTTCAAAGATGCATGATGGCTATATTCTCTGACTTTTGTGAAAAGATTTGTGAGGTTTTCATGGACGACTTCTCCGTTTATGGATCCTCTTTTGATGATTGCTTGAGCAACCTTGATCGATTTTTGTAGAGATGTGAAGAAACTAATCTTGTCTTTAATTGGGAAAAGTGCCACTTTATGGTTAATGAAGGTATTGTCTTGGGGCATAAAGTTTCTGAAAGAGGTATTGAAGTTGATAAAGCCAAGGTTGATGCTATTGAAAAGATGCCATGTCCCAAGGACATCAAAGGTATAAGAAGTTTCTTTGGTCACGCCGATTTTTATAGGAGGTTCATTAAGGACTTCTCAAAAATTTCTCGGCCTCGACTAATTTATTACAAAAGATATACCATTTGTCTTTGATGATTATTCTGTAGAAGCATTTGAAATACTTAAGAAAGCATTGATTTCTGCACCTATCGTTCAGCCACCTGATTGGAATATACCCTTTGAAATTATGTGTGATGCTAGTGATTATGTTGTAGGTGTTGTTCTAGGGCAAATAGTTGATAAGAAATTAAATGTTATCCAATATGCTAGCAAAACTCTAGACAATTCTCAAAGAAATTATGCTACTACTGAAAAGGAATTCCTAGCAGGTGTATTTGCGTGTGATAAATTCAGACCTTATATTGTTGACTCTAAAGTAACTATTCACACTGATCATGCTGCTATTAAATATCTTATGGAAAAGAAAGATGCTAAACCTAGACTTATTAGATGGGTTCTCTTGCTACAAGAATTTGATTTACATATTATTGATAGAAAGGGAGCTGAGAATCCCGTTACAGACTACCTATTGATGATAGCTCTCTTAATGAGCAATTAAATATCATAAATGCTTCTCATACTGCTCCATGGTATGCTGATTATGCTAATTATATTGTTACTAAATTTATACCATCTAGTTTCACATACCAGCAAAAGAGAAAGTTTTTCTATGATTTGAGACATTACTTTTGAGATGACCCACATCTTTATAAAGAAGGAGTAGATGGTGTTATTAGATGTTGTGTACCTGAGCATGAACAGGAACAGATCCTACGCAAGTGTCACTCCGAGGCTTATGGAGGACACCACACTGGAGATAGAACTGCACATAAGGTATTGCAATCCGGTTTTTATTGACCTACTCTCTTCAAGGATGCCCGTAAGTTCGTCTTGTCTTGTGATGATTGTCAAAGAATTGGTAATATTAGTAGACGTCAAGAAATGCCTATGAACTATTCACTTGTTATTGAACCATTTGATGTTTGGGGCTTTGATTATATGGGACCTTTTCCTGCCTCTAATGGTTACACACATATTTTAGTTGCTGTTGATTACGTTACTAAGTGGGTACAAGCTATTCCAACTAGTAGTGCTGATCATAACACTTCTATTAAAATGCTTAAAGAAGTTATTTTCCCGAGGTTTGGAGTCCATATATATTTAATGACTGATGGTGGTTCACATTTTATTCATGGTGCTTTTCGTAAAATGCTTGCTAAATATGATGTTAATCATAGAATTGCATCTCCTTATCACCCGCAGTCTAGTGGTCAAGTAGAATTGAGTAATAGAGAGCTCAAATTAATTTTGCAAAAGACTGTTAATAGATCTAGAAAGAATTGATCCAAGAAACTGGATGATGCATTATGGGCTTATAGAACTGCATACAAAAATCCTATGGGTATGTCTCCGTATAAAATGGTTTATGGAAAAGCATGTCACTTACCTCTCGAACTAGAACATAAGGCTTATTGGGCTATTAAAGAGCTCAATTATGATTTCAAACTTGCCGGTGAGAAGAGATTATTTGACATTAGCTCACTTGATGAATGGAGAACCCAAGCCTATGAAAATGCCAAGTTGTTTAAAGAAAAAGTTAAAAGATGGCATGACAAAAGAATACAAAAGCGTGAGTTTAATGTAGGTGATTATGTATTGCTATACAACTCTCTTTTAAGATTTTTTGCAGGAAAACTTCTCTCTAAATGGGAAGGCCCTTACGTTATCGAGGAGGTCTATCGTTCCGGTGCCATGAAAATCAACAACTTTGAATGCACAAATCTGAAGGTGGTGAACAATCAAAGAATTAAACAGTATTGACACACGAACACATCACGTGTACCCTCGACGCCGGGGGTGATGCACCGCAGCTCACGTCAAAGGAGACCCGGCCGACAACGCGATACGCAAGACAGTCGGCGGGCGCTTTTGCAGACCCGAAAACCCCACACACCCGGGAGGGACCCCATCAGGGATTGCGGCGGCTATGGGCTGCCCTAGGTCGATTCGCTCGCCCCTAGAGCCTCGGGATTCGCAGCTCTCAAACACGAAGAACAACGAAGAACGAGAGAGAAAACGGTGGAGAGATAAACCGTAAACTGGAAAAGTAGTATATTGATTTGTTCGATTGTGTGTTGTTCAATCAGCCATCACCCCCAATATATATAAGAGGAGGCTGGACTTCCCGTACAAGTAAAGGATTCATCTAGGCTTTCCTTACGAGAGATTACATCAATTTACGCCCTAGAGTCCTAGTTCTATTCCAACTCGGATTCAGTCTGAATCTGCCCAACTTCTGTCTTCCTCCTTGCGCGGGCCGCCGAGCTTGCATATGATCTCTGATCAAGACGGCCCAAATATCAAACTTGTGCGCCTCGACGATAAGAACAACTCTCATGTTGATTACTTTTTCAAATAAGGCCATCTTGAACACTTCTCGAGGTCATCTTTACCTTCCAGTTGGACTCGGTCCTGCAGTAGACTGGATTATCCAAGTCTCGTAGTGAATATTTAGGCCATATACTATCTCTAATGATAATGACTCCAAAATCAAAGTTTACCGTCTTGATTATACGCATAACTTCTGTATGGAACACTTCTTCATCCGAGGTCATCTTGATAAACTTTCGGGCACATGTTCAGTTTCACTCGGATTCGAGCTCATCCACTCGGATGTTAGAGACTTTAACTCGGACTGTCCGACTGGACTCTTTCACTCGGATGACTATATTTCCACTCAGATGACTATATTTTCACAGAGAGCAATATCTTACTCGATCGGCAAGTTTTCGTTCCGATGGTAATCTTTTCACTCGGAACATTTTCATCTGGAGGACAATTTCACTCGGATGACTATATTTTTATTCGGATAATAATAAGTTCATCCGGTCAGCAAACTTCCACTCGACCGGTAATTTTCACTCGACCGGTAAGTTTTCACTCGGACGGCAAGCTTTTCACTCAATCGGTGAGTTTTTACTCGAAAGTTAAGCTTTCACTCGACCGGTAAGTTTTCACTTGGACGGCAAGCTTTTCACTCGACCGAAAATGTGGCCAGATCTTGATTTGTCTCCTCAGGTCACATACGACCTCGGATTGTGACGAATTATATATGAAAACCGATCGCCTCGACGAGACGAAACTTTCTCGTGTTGAAGTTTTTTCGATTCAAGGCCGTCTTGAGGGCCGAATTGCTCATGCATTGTATGAGACACTCATCAACATGTGTCTGGTGTCAAGCGTAATATTTTGGTCTCTGGCCTGTCCAAACCGTATTGACTGTAACTTTTGCATATGAACTCGGATTAAGATGATTTATATATGAAAAGAAATTGCCTCGACGAGACGAAGACAATTACTTTAGAGTGCTCCTCCATCCGAGGTCGTCTTGAAGGCATGATCGGCCGAAAACCACTCGGAATATTGAATTCTGCCACTCGGAATACAATTTCGGCCCCTAAGATGGAGTCGGACGATGATAACCTAAACATCAAAGTTGTTCCACTCGGTGATGTGAAACTTTTCATACTGAAAACCCTTTCACTTGAAGCCATCTCATTTTCTTCTTATGTCGTGCCAAAATCTGATGTCAACACATGCCCCCCTGTTTTTCGGCAAAGTTTGCATGCCGAAAAATAATATGCACGGTGTTTGTTCTAAGGACGATGTCAACACTCCATCGGCCATTTATTTTTCTTAGGGCGATAATTATGTATCGGCCATGTTTTTTCTAAGGGCGATAATCGTATATCAGCCATTGCCTACCTAGGCTTCTTGCCACACACTCGGGTGGTATTTCTTTAAGTATTTGGCATTGAGAGCTCTAGGTAACATCGTTCCTTCTACGGATTCCACCAAATATGAGTTTCCAGGAATTATTCTTGTAATCCTAAAAGGACCTTCCCAACTTGGAGACCACTTCCCGAATCGTCTATCCCTTGAACCAATCGGTAGAATCACTTTCCAGACGAGATCGCCAACTTGAAAATTCTTCAATTTGACTTTCTTATTGTAAGCTCTTGCCACCCTCAACTTGTCTCTCTCTATGGCATTCGAAGCAGCCAAACGCTTATCGGCAACCTCATCAACATTGTCCATCATCAAGTTATAAAAGTCTTTTGCCGATAAATCATTTTGTTTAGCTATTCTCAAGGCATTCAAATTTACTTCCACTGGTAAAACAGCTTCTTGACCATATACTAGCTCATATGGAGTCACTTTCGTAGCACCATGCCTTGAGATTCTATGAGCCCACAAAGCTTCAGATAACAACTCATGCCATCTCCTCAGATTATTCTCAATCTTCTTCTTGATGAGTTTGATTAAAATTTTATTGCTAGACTCAGTTTTTCCATTAGCTTGGGCATAATATGGAGAGGAATTGAGCAACTTTATGTTATAAGATTCGGCAAACTCTCTGACTTGGTGTGACATGAAAGATGAACCTTGATCTGTAGTTAATGTTTGAGGAATACCGAATCTATGAATAATGTGCTCGGTTATGAATTGAATTACCTCCGTATGTGTCATGTTCTTGAGAGGTACTGCTTCAGACCATTTAGTTAAATAATCAGTTGCCACCAATACGAACCGATGCCTCTTTGAGGAAGACGGGTGGATTTGTCCAATGAAGTCTAAACCCCAACCTCTGAAAGGCCACGGTTTGATAATAGGATGCAACATAGCAGCGGGAGCCAATTGAATATCACCAAACTTTTGACAAGCTTCACACCCTTTATAATATGTGAAGCAATCTTTAATCATAGTCGGCCAATAAAACCCAGCACGTCGCAATAACCATTTCATCTTGGGAGCCGACTGGTGAGTGCCACAAATACCTTCATGTACCTCTCCCATAGCAACCCTTGCCTGATCCTCATCCAAGCACTTTAGAAGAACATCATCAACCGTTCGGTGATAAAGACCATCATCTCTCATTGTGTACTTGAAAGCCATACGCCGAACAGACATGTCCACCCTTTCACTCGGATTGCGCAGGTAATCAACAATGGGCTTCCTCCAAATGGGATTGTCACCGTGCACTAGATTTTTGTTAATGGCGAATCGGTGGGTTCAGGTTCGGCCTCTCTCATATTGGCAAGACAAGACATCGGTCTTTGAGAGATATGAAACATGCCATGATCAACATGATATCCAGATGCTTGCTGTGCCAACTCATTTGCTTTCCAATTGTCATGTCTAGATATATGTGCAATGCTAAAACAATCCAAAGTAGAAATTATATCTAGACATTTATCAAGATAAACATTAAGTGATTCGTCCAAACACTGAAAGACTCTAGATATTTGTTGCACCACTAGTAAAGAATCACCGTAAGCCTCAATATGTGTAACAGCTATAGCAAGTAACATCTCTAGGCCGAATAACAATGCTTCATATTCGGCTTGATTGTTTGTGAAAAAATATTCTAAGCGGCATGAGGCTTCAAAAACAGCACCATGAGGAGATATATAAACAATACCAACACCTTGGCCATTGCTACAAACTGAACCATCAAAGTATAATCTCCATGGTACTAATGAAACAAGGTTCATATCAACATCATTCTTGTCATTAATCCGATGTTCAACAATGAAATTAGCAACAATTTGGCCTTTCATGGATTTTAGAGATTCATAAGCCAAATCATATTCAATCAAAGCATAAGCCCACTTGCCAATTCTACCACTAAGAATTGGCCTATGCAACATGTATTTAATGACATCGATTTGACAAGCTACTACACAAGCACTCGGAACTAAATAATGTCTCAATTTTGTGCAAGCATAATATAAGCATAGACATAGTTTCTCAATAAATGTATACCTTGTCTCGGCGTCCAATAAGCGTCTGCTCAAATATGTAATAGCATGCTCTTTTCCCTCGGTTTCGTGAGTCAAAACAGCACCAATAACACCTTCTTCTGCTGCAATATAAAGCTTGAAGGGATCTGTATGCTTGGGTGCTTTCATTATCGGAGGAGTGCACAAATAATTCTTGATCATATCAAATGCTTCTTGTTGTTTTGCCCCCAAGTGAAATCAGCGTCATTCTTCAACCGAAGGATAGGAGTAAATGCATCAACTTTCCTCGATAGATTAGCTATGAACCTTCTCAAATAATTGACCTTGCCAAGGAACTTTTGCATATCTCTTTTGCATGTTGGAGCCTCCACTTTCTGTATGGCCTCTATCTTTTGGATCAATCTCTATTCCATCTTCATGAATAATGAAACCCAAAAACTTGCCGGTGACACGCCGAATGCACACTTCAAAGGATTCATCTCCAGTCCATACTTTTTCATTCTTTCAAAAGCTAAACGCAAATTGGCCAAGTGAGATTCAAAAGCATCTGATTTGACAACAATATCATCAATATAAACTTCAAGTATGACACCGAGTAAATCATGAAAAATCAAATTCATAGCCCTTTGATATGTGGCGCCAGCATTTTTTAATCTGAATGTCATCACTATCCACTCGAATAAACCAAGGAAACCAGGACATCGAAAAGCCGTTTTGTACATGTCCTCTTCAGCCATAAAAATTTGATTGTATCCGGCATTACCATCTAGAAAGCTAATAACCTTATGTCCAGAAGCATCATTAATAAGCATATCGGCTATTGGCATGGGATACTCATCTTTGGGTGTAGCCTTATTCAAATCTCTGAAGTCAATGCACACCCTCAACTTGCGGATCCCTTCTTCTCCACCGGGACAATGTTAGAAATCCACTCGGCATAACCGCAAGGTCGAATGAAATTAGCTTCAAGCAATCGACCGATCTCTTCCTTGATCCGGTCATATGTTTTCGGATTAAACTTTATGGCCGACTGTTTATATGGTCTAAAACTGGCCTTTATAGGTAACCGATGCTCCACTAGCTCTCGGCTTAAACCTGGCATATCATGATATTCCCACGCAAAGCAACAAACATATTCTTTCAATAGCTCGATTAACTTAGCTTCACAATCGACTTTCAAATTTTTGTTTATAAACGTTGGTCGAGTGACTAAACCATCTCCAATGTCTACCTCTTCTAATGGATCGGCCGATGTAAAACCTTGTCCAAGTTTATCCATGTCATCCAACTCCTCTATAGACTCATACATATCGTGCTCACTGGACCGATATTGCACAAGACGTTTTTGTAACCATTCGGAGCTAGAACCCATTTAAACATATCATACCTTGGAGCCGATTGCATTCAGTCGGCTTTAAAGAGACAAGCACAACACCATTCTTGGTTGCGCTGAGAAAATCAAACTCTGATAAGTCACGCCCCATCAAGCAAGTAGCATTGGGATGTTGCCAATCCACCGATGCATCGGCCAAAGCAACACAAGCCGAGTTATCCGCATGAATGACTTCCACTTCATCATCAACACACTGAATCAAAAACTGGTGCATAGTGGATGGCACGCCGGTTTGCATGAACCCAATCACGGCCTAGTATGACGTTGTAGTTACCTTGCACCTCTGCGACAAAGAATGCACGAGCCAAAGTTTTGCTCTAATCGTAGGCTCCACATACATTACACCTTTGGCTTCAGTTTTCTTTGCCTTCAAATCCGTTGAGCACCATATTGGTCTTGATCAATTCTTCATCAGGCAAACCCAATTTCTTGAAGACCGAATAGGGCATAAGATTTACCACAACACCTCCATCCACAAGCATCCGAGTGAGCGGCAACCCATTGATATGACCTCTGAGATATAACGGTTTCAGATGTGTTACTGGTTCTTTTGGCTTCTCGAATATTGCATTTTTAGGGCCAAAGTCTAGCTGAGCCACTTCCCCTTCCTCATCTACAACACGAAACTCAGCAGGTAAGTAATACACCATATTGATATCCATACCTTCATGAACCGGTGTAGACTCATAGTCCAACATATCATCCTCCTCCTCGAGTGCATCCACCGATTCTGAAATCTGTCCGAGTGAAGGAGAATTAAGAAGTGTCGCAGACGATGTAATAACTGTCGCATCGTCCTCCTTGGGTGGTGTAGGTACTTCTGTGATAGATGTAGAAGCTGATGTATCTTGTATTTGTTTAGGCCTCCACACTTGTTTTGTTGGAACCATGGGCCGAGTGTCATTGAACAACTTATCCCTTTGCTTCTCGGCCTCTTGCGCTGCCATCTCTTGACTCCTTAACCTCTGTAGTTTCCTCTCATGTGTCTTTGTTAGCCCTGGAGGACACCACTTTGGTCGAGTGTATTTAGGATCTCTCACCTTTACTTGGCTGGTGCTTGCTTCATGGTCATTAGCCGAGTGCTTTGGCGCGATAGCAAGTATCGGCTCAGTCGGATTGCTAGGCACAATCGACTGCTGTATGGTGAATGTTTCGGTGCCCAAGATAAGTGAGTCGACGTCCATTTTCTCCTTGCCTTTTCCCGACTCAATTGCTGCAACACTTGGTGATTTAACACACCATTCTTTTCGACTTTCCAGATGCATGAAATTTCCACTTGGGCGCATCTTTTTTTACTCTGATGGAATCCACTCGGATGGATGTCACTCGGATGATACTCACTCGGATGAAATCTACCCATCCACATTTTTTCACTTGGATAGCTTCCACCTGGGTGCATTCTTACACTAGAATATTTTCCACTCGGTCGCATATTTTGACCAGCCGACTGATAGTCACCGATGTTCGATCGGCCATTATATGAGTAATCAAGTCGATCCCACACGATTGCCTCTGCTCTTCCGAAAACTGCGCCTTGGTCCACTTGGTTTCATATCTTGTTGAACATATCATCCGATGGTGACCTTGGTCGTTTCAAGTATGATGGCGGTTAGAGCTGGAACCTTAATCGATTAGCATATTTGGACAACAACATATCAAAAGTTGGTCTGATTTGTTTGCGCTGCACTTTAGCTTTATTCATCTTCCACTTGCCAACTTCAGGACTCTTGGGTTTAACAAATTTAACTCGGCGCCTTGTTGTACTGTGCCCGCCGAGTGTAGGATTTTTGATGGTGATTTTGATCACTTCCTTGCCATCGGTTTTGTTTATCAAGCATGATCTGCCTCCCCAAGACCTTGTCGCCCTCCTTATCTTTCCTGGGCTCACCAACAATGACATTAGCTTTATTAGCAGATTCGGCTACCTCCGGCCGAATGAGTAGCTTCTTACCCTCCAAATTCATGGTATTCATTGGAAAAGGTTGTTTATCAACTTGCATCTCAGAAAACTTCAATCGCCCGTCATTAATGGCCGATTGTATCTGTCGTTGAAAAACATTGCAATCTTTAGTAGCATGAGAAAAAGAATTATGATACTTGCAATAAGCACGCCGTTTCAGCTCTTCAGACGGCGGTGAAGTATGAGATATTCTAATAATCTTAGCCTGCAGCAAGGCATCAAATATTCTAACACACTTAGCAATGTTAAAAGTAAATTTCATCTCTTCATCATGATTCTTACGAATCGGTTTTAGATCATCGCAAGTAAAGGGTTTTGCCTTAGATGGCCAAACAAATTCAGTAGCAAAAATATCACCCTCATCGTCCGAGTGATCACTATCATATTCCACCATATTCATCTTTGGACGATCGGCTTTGTATCTATGCACTTCTTTGAGATCTTTGCTTCAGCTTTCCGGAGCCAAAGCCCTTTGCAAGACTTGGTTGATATTTAAGAACTCATAACCTTCTAGCTTTTCTCTAATGGGAGTTCTCAAACCACTCAAAGACTAGGTTCCGCCAAATCCCTCTTGGTTATCACCAAACTAAAACACCGGTTTTTTGTTTCTCTGAATATCTTGACGTAATCGGAAACCGATTCATCATGCTTTTGTTTAACCGATGTTAGATGTGACAACTTGAGTTCATTGTCACCGCTATAAAAGTGATCATGAAATTTCTACTCTAGCTGTAACCAAACCCGAATGGAACCATGTGGTAAAGAAGAAAACCATGAAAATGCGGTACCAGTTAATGACAAAGGAAATAAACGCACTTTCAATTCATTCAATGAGCCTGCCTCACCCAATTGTGCTAAATATTTACTAACGTGCTCCCATGTGGTTTTTGTGCCTTCTCCATTAAACTTAACAAAATCTGGAATTTTATATCCTGGAGGGCACTGGATGGCATCAAAGTACTAAAGTACGGCTTCTGGTAAATCCGATTCCGAGGCAACTCGACTCCAAAATTCTCTCGAAGCATCTTAGCCATCTCCTCTCTAAGATTAGCTAAACCATCATCCATAGTGGACGATGAAGCTTGTGGTAGTGGCATAGGAGGAGTAGGGTTACTAGTTGTAGGTAGGAATTGTGGCATGTATGTCGACCCATAATTTGGTAGTGGTCGAGTGGTTGTAGCTGTAGGTAAGGTTTGGTTTGGCGTTGCCACCGAACCTGGCATGCTCATAATAGGGTTGATGGGTGCAGTCACAATCTGATTTGTTTGGGTAGGATAATAAGCCATCGGCACGGGAGGCGCCGATGCAATAGGTAAAGCCAGATTAGGGTTTTGCAAACTAGCAGCCACACCATCATTACCGTTAGACGATTCAGATGTATTCTTCTGAGCATTAGTATTTTCTATGAAAGTTTGATAGACTAGATTGTTATCATCAGCAATACGACTCTCAATCTCAGCCCACTACTCAGGAGAAAAGGCAAGACGTCTGAGGGTTTAACCTGCTCGGCTTGAAGAGGAGGGAACTTGATTTCTTCAATCGGAGTGATGTTGCCTTGGCGATCCTTCTTGAACTTTGCAAGGAACTCCTGTAAGTCCTTCTCCTCGCGCGCCTTCTTGTACTCCTCATAGACTTGGCGATGATCGGCCGATATCTCATCAAGACTGGGCTTAATGATGTTATCGGCGTCTACCTCAGATGGCTTGGGAAGATCGGATATGGTGGATGATGATGATTGATCTTCGATCCCCAGCGGAGTCGCCAAAAAGTGTGTTGAAACACGAACACGTCACATGTACCCTCGACGCCGGGGGTGATGCACCGCAGCTCATGTCGAAGGAGACCCGACCGACAATGCGATACGCAAGACAGTCGGCGGGCGCTTTTGCAGACCCGAAAACCCCACACACCCGGGAGGGACCCCGTCAGGGATTGCGGCGGCTATGGGCTGCCCTAGGTCGATCCGCTCGCCCCTAGAGCCTCGGAATTCGCAGCTCTCAAACACGAAGAACAGCGAAGAACGAGAGAGAAAACGGTGGAGAGATAAAACGTAAACTGGAAAAGTAGTATATTGATTTGTTCGATTGTGTGTTGTTCAATCGGCCATCACCCCCAATATATATAAGAGGCGGCTGGACTTTCCGTACAAGTAAAGGATTCATTTAGGCTTTCCTTACAAGAAATTACATCAATTTACGCCCTAGAGTCCTAGTTCTATTCCAACTCGGATTCAGTCTGAATCTGGCCCAACTTATGTCTTCCTCTTTGCGCGGGCCGCCGAGCTTGCATATGATCTCCGATCAATACGGCCCAAATATCAAACTTGTGCGCCTCGATGATACGAACAACTTTCATGTTGATTACTTTTTCAAATAAGGCAATCTTGAACACTTCTCGACGTCATCTTTACCTTCCAGTCGGACTCAGTCCTGCAGTAGACTGGATTATCCGAATCTCGTAGTGAATTTGTAGGCCATATACTATCTCTAATGATGATGACTCCAAAATCAAAGTTTACCGTCTTGATTATACGCATAACTTCTGTATGGAACACTTCTTCATCCGAGGTCATCTTGATAAAATTTCGGGCACATGTTCAGTTTCACTCGGATTCGAGCTCATCCACTCGGATATTAGAGACTTTCACTCGGACCGTCCGACTAGACTTTTTCACTCGGAAAACAATCTTTCACTCGGATGACTATATTTCCACTCGGATGACTATATTTTCATTCGGAAAGCAATATCTTACTCGATCGGCAAGTTTTCGTTCCGATGGTAATCTTTTCACTCGGAACATTTTCATCTGGAGGACAATTTCACTCGGATGACTATATTTTTATTCGGATAATAATAAGTTTATTCGGTCAGCAAACTTCCACTCGACCGGTAATTTTCACTCGAGCGGTAAATTTTCACTCGGACGGCAAGCTTTTCACTCGATCGGTGAGTTTTTACTCGAAAGTTAAGCTTTCACTCGACCGGTAAGTTTTCACTCGGACGGCAAGCTTTTCACTCGACCGAAAACATAGCCATATCTTGATTTGTCTCCTCAGGTCTCATACGACCTCGGATTGTGACGAATTATATATGAAAACCGATCCGCTCGACGAGATGAAACTTTCTCGTGCTGATGTTTTTTCGATTCAGGGCCGTCTTGAGGGTCAAATTGCTCACGCATTGTATGAGACACTCATCAACATGTGTCTGGTGTCAAGCGTAATATTTTGGTCTCTGGCCTGTCCAAACCGTATTGATTGTAACTTTTGCATATGAACTCGGATTAAGATGATTTATATATGAAAAGCAATTGCCTCGATGAGACGAAGACAATTCCTTTAGAGTGCTCCTCCATCCGAGGTCGTCTTGAAGGCATGATCGGCCGAAAACCACTCGGAATATTGAATTCTGCCACTCGGAATACAATTTCGGCCCCTAAGATGGAGTCGGACGATGATAACCTAAACATCAGAGTTGTTCCACTCGGTGATGTGAACTTTTCATGCTGAAAACCCTTTCACTCGAAGCCATCTCATTTTCTTCTTATGCCGTGCCAAAATCTGATGTCAACATCAGGTAATCCTATAAATGTTGAAACCAATATTATTGAAACCGTAACCCCGGAGGAATACATAAGCGACACTTTCCGGAACGTTTCAGACTCTGAAAAGGAATAGGTATGTGGTACGGTAAGTAAACCGACTCCAAAACAGTTCTAAAGGCAATATTTCTCTGTTTTGGAATATTAGAAAAATAGAAATATAAGAAGCAGTCCGGGAAGGACACGAGGCCCCCATGAGGGTGGAGGGCGCCCCCTACCCTACTGGGCGCGCCCCCTACCTCGTGGGCACCTCGTGCGCTCTCCGGACTCCGTTTTCTTGCACGATACGTATTTTGGTGGGTAAAAATTCATTATATAATCTCCCGAAGGTTTTGACTCCTGTATTACGCAATTGTCCTCTATTGTTGTTTCAAGCTGTTTTCTGTCAGGGTTGTCAAAGCCAGGCATCATGTCGTCCCCCTCCTCCAACAATGGTGACAATGATGCTTGGCTAATGAAGATAGAGCTGAAGAGGGAAGAACCCGTGGAGATCAACAAGGATGAAGGGATCAAGAAGGCCACGGAAGACCAAGTCCCGGCAGCAGGAGACACCCTTCAACTTGATCGCAATCTCCTTACCCCAACTGAGATCGAAGCTTTCAAGATAATTGAGTTAGCTCGTATACAAAACAAGTATCTCACCTGTGAAAATATTTTGTTGAAGGAGCATATTGTCGCACTCAAGGGCATTATCCGCAAGTTGGAGGATCTCTTACGCTCAATGTGCGATTACCCATCATCAACAACTCCATCTTCTTCACCAGCAAAGGAGACATAATCATATGGGGAAATTCAATTAAGCGAGATTCGGAAGCTATAATTTCTCCTTTCCCATCAATAGGTTTAGCCAGAGCATTTACAACACGACCCAAGTAAGCCTCACTCACGGGTATCTGAGCAATTCTTCCTGTTGCTTTTACAAAACTTACCTCTTGTATCATCAACACATAGCCCATTAATAAAATCACTAAATTTTTTGATTCCAAATTCAGAGCAATACACATAGTACCTTCTGCAATTTCGACTAATTCACGACATTATTTCACCAAGACCTATTATTCGATCAATCCCATCCCCCACTTGAACTATGCGACCTATATTCTCAATCCCTACTTTCCTATTATATTGTTCAATACGTTCGCGGAGAATTTTATGAATTTCGTCGACTCGAAGGGTTGCCATTAGTGTTTCTTGCTTGGGGGAGATGCCCGGTATCGTATCACCATCACACTCCTATCTTTACCATTTTTCTTAGTTCGATCCTATTAGTAGTATCTTGATCTAGTAGGATAAAGTTTTGGTATGATCTAGTTTTGAGTTTTGCTTTATGATCTCTCTATGTAATCGAGTCTGTGAGCTATATATAATAAAGATTAGTGTTGAGTCAAGGGCTTGATTGTTTTGCTATGATCTTGAGTGAATAAATATAGTAAGAAAGAATAAAAAGAAATAAAAAGAGATCATATTGATCTTATGGAGAGTAATGACTTCACATAGGAAGAGTATGATGATTAAAAATTGTTGAGAGTTGACAAACATAGCTTTGGTCATCGTTGCAATTAATAGGAAGTAATAAAGAAAGAGA
Source organism: Aegilops bicornis (assembly GCA_021605145.1). Taxonomy (NCBI): domain Eukaryota; kingdom Viridiplantae; phylum Streptophyta; class Magnoliopsida; order Poales; family Poaceae; genus Aegilops; species Aegilops bicornis. Next base: position 577,112,471 of record CM038669.1, read on the forward strand.
GGTTTCACATATAAATATACTATCTTGGACATCTTTTATGATTGGGAGCACTCATTAAAATATGACATGCTAAAGAGTTGACGTTGGACAAGAAAGACAACGTAATGGGTTATGTTTTCTTATACCTGAGATAAAGTATATTGTCATGGATCATCCAACATGTTGAGCTTGCCTTTCCCCCTCATGCTAGCCAAATTCTTTGCACCAAGTAGAGATACTACTTGTGCTTCCAAAACCCTTAAACCAGTTTTGCCATGAGAGTCCACCATATCTACCTATGGATTGAGTAAGATCCTTCAAGTAAGTTGTCATCGGTGCAAGCAATAAAAATTGCTCTCCAAATATGTATGATTGATTGGTGTGGAGGAAATAAGCTTTGTACGATCTTGTGATGTGGAAGAAATAAAAGCGACGGACTGCATAATAAAGGTTCATATCACAAGTGGCAATATAAAGTGACGTTCTTCCGCATTAAGATTTTGTGCATCCAACCCTGAAAGCGCATGGCAGCCTCTGCTTCCCTCTGCGAAGGGCCTATCTTTTGTTATTATCTTGTACCTTATGCAAGAGTCATGGTGATCTTCACCTTTCCTTTTTATATTTTATCCTTTGGCAAGCACAGGATGTTGGAAAGATCCTGATATATACATACATACATATATATATATATATATATATATATATATATATATATCTAATTGGATGTAGGTTAGCATGAATTATTATTTGCTGACATTACCCTTGAGCTAAAAGGTTGGGAGGCGAAACTATAAGCCCCTATATTTCTCTGTGTCCGATTAAAACTCCGTAACCACAAGTATTGCGTGAGTGTTAGCAATTATGAAAGACTAAATGATAGTTGAGTATGTGGACTTGCTAGAAAGCTCGCATAGACTCTTTTCGATGTTATGATAAATTGAAATTGCTTCAAAGGACTGAGATTATAGTTTGTTAGTTCTCAATAAAGTTTCTGATTCATACTTTGCATTGTGAATAGATTATTACTTGAGCATAAGAAATCATATGACATTATCCCTATATGTTGCTGTTATGAGAACAATCATGATGCCCTCATGTCTGTATTTTATTTTTCGACACCTCTACCTCTAAACATGTGGACATATTTATCGTTATCGGCTTTCGCTTGAGGACAAGCGAGGTATAAGCTTGGGGGAGTTGATACGTCCATTTTGCATCATGCTTTTATATCGATATTTATTGCATCATGGGCTGTTATTACACATTATGTCACAATACTTATGCCTATTCTCTCTTATTTTACAAGGTTTACATAAGGAGGGAGAATGCCGGCAGCTGGAATTCTGGGTTGGAAAAGGAGCAAATATTAGAGACCTATTCTGCACAACTCCAAAAGTCCAGAAACTCCATGAAAGTTATTTTTGGAAATAATAAAAAAAAATTGAGCGGAAGAAATACATCAGGGGGGCCTCCACCTGGCCACGAGGGTGGGGGCGCGCCCTACCCCCCTGGGCGCGCCCCTGCCTCGTGGGCCCCCTATTGGCCCTCCGGTGCCCATCTTCTGCTATATTAAGTCTTTCGTCCGAAGAAAAATCATAAGCAAGCTTTTGGGGCGAGAATCCGCCGCCACGAGGCGGAACCAATCTAGGGCTCCGGCAGAGCTGTTCTGCCGGGGACACTTCCCTCCGGGAGGGGGAAATCATCACCATCGTCATCACCAACGCTCCTCTCATCGGGAGAGGGCAATCTCCATCAACATCTTCACCAGCACCATCTCCTCTCAAACCCTAGTTCATCTCTTGTATCCAATTCTTGTCTCCAAGTCTAGGATTGGTACACAGAGGTTGCTAGTAGTGTTGATTACTCCTTGCGATTGATGCTAGTTGGTTTATTTGGTGGAAGATCATATGTTCAGATCCTATATTCATATTAATACTCCTCTGATTATGAACATGAATATGCTTTGTGAGTAGTTACGTTTGTTCCTGAGGACATGGGAGAAGTCTCGCTATTAGTAGTCATGTGAATTTGGTATTCGTTCGATATTTTGATGAGATGTATGTTGTCTACCCTCTAGTGGTGTTATGTGAACATCGACTACATAACAATTCACCATTATTTGGGCCTAGAGGAAGGCATTGGGAAGTAATAAGTAGATGATGGGTTGCTAGAGTGACAGAAGCTTAAACCCTAGTTTATGCGTTGCTTCGTAAGGGCTGATTTGGATCCATATGTTTCATGCTATGGTTAGGTTTACCTTAATACTTTTGTTGTAGTTATGGATGCTTGCAATAGAGGTTAATCATAAGTGGGATGCTTGTCCAAGTAAGGACAGCACCCAAGCACCGGTCCACCCACATATCAAATTATCAAAGTACCGAACGCAAATCATATGAACGTGATGAAAACTAGCTTGACGATAATTCCCATGTGTCCTCGGGAGCGCTTTTCCCTATATAAGAGTTTGTCCAGGCTTGTCCTTTGCTACAAAAAGGATTGGGCCACCTTGCTGCACTTTATTTACTTTTGTTACTTGTTGCTCGTTACAAATTATCCTATCACAAAACTATCTGTTACCTATTATTTCAGTGCTTACAGAGAGTACCTTGCTGAAAACCGCTTATCATTTCCTTCTGCTCCTCGTTGGGTTCGACACTCTTACTTATCGAAAGGACTACGATAGATCCCCTATACTTGTGGGTCATCAAGACTCTTTTCTGGCGCCGTTGCCGGGGAGTGATGCGCCTTTGGTAGGTGGAATTTGGTAAGGAAAAGTTTATATAGTGTGCTGAATTTACTGTCACTGGTCAGTATGGAAAGTAATCCTCTGAGGGGCTTGTTCGGGGTATCTTCACCCCGACCAGTAGAGCAAAGAGTTGCCCCTCAAACTACTGAACCTACTGAAAATGAAAATGTCCACTTTGATATTCCTTTGGGTGTGTTAGAAAAACTGCTAGCTAATCCTTATGCAGGAGATGGAACAAAGCATCCTGATGAGCACCTAATATATGTGGATGAAGTTTGTAGATTATTTAAGCTTGCAGGTATACCTGGTGATTTTATTAAGAAGAAGGTCTTCCCTTTATCTTTGAAGGGAGATGCATTGACATGGTATAGGCTATGTGATGATACGGGACATCCGTAGAGCCTTGATCTTCGCCGGATTCGAGACCGCGATGACCACTCCTGGTCACCTCGACGAACATAACCTAAATCTGTCGTTCGACCGCGTTCAGGAGATAGCTCCTGTAACTGCTCCAGCCTTAGATCCGGAACATACTGCGCCATCCAAGGATGGGAGACTCAACCCCACCATGGAGGGCCACAAATTCCCCGGCGTTGGAGCCGCACGTGGACTTAATCTCACACAATACCTGTGCCACCGGAACTCCGGACTCATCTTCGGTCATAAGTTCCGAACCATATGAGCCCGCGAACGCCGAACTTGATCCTTTATCGATCTTCGAATTCAGCGCCGCAGACATCTTCCAACACTCACCTTTGGGCGATGTGTGTCGGTGTCAAAACCGGCGGATCTCGGGTAGGGGGTCCCGAACTATGCGTCTAGGATCGATGGTAACAGGAGACGGGGGACACGATGTTTACCCAGGATCGGGCCCTCTCTATGGAGGTAATACCCTACTTCCTGCTTGATTGATCTTGATGGATATGAGTATTACAAGAGTGGATCTACCACGAGATCGTAATGGCTAAACCCTAGAAGTCTAGCATGTATGACTATGGTAATGTATATATCATTTCCGGACTAACCCCTCTGGTTTATATAGACACGGGGGAGATCTAGGGTTTACATGGACTCGGTTACATGAGAAGGAATCTTCATAGTTGGTCGCGAAGCTTGCCTTCCACGCCAAGGAGAGTCCAATCCGGACACGAGTACGGTCTTCGGTCTTCATGTCTTCAGAGCCCATCAGTCCGGCCCATGGATAACAGGCCGGACGCTCGAGGACCCCTTAATCCGGGACTCCCTCAGTAGCCCCTGAACCTGGCTTTTAATGACAAGGAGTCGAGCTTGCAGATTGTCTTCGGCATTGCAAGGCGGGTTCCCCTTTTTCCGAACTCCAAGATAGTCTTCGGATGCGATGATTGTATCCGGATCTGTTACACACACCATACACAACCGCAGAGAGAATATAATATTTGCACGAATCTAATCTGTTGACAGCTTCTTTTCAACACGACATCGCGTCTGTCCGGTCATAATTTCGAACCGTTTTTCTTCTACCATCCCACGTTTCGAGACGCGGTTGCTATTGGCACGTCTTGTTGAAACAGAGATCGTGTCCCCTTATTGCGGGATTCTCATCAATGTGGGCATGGGTAACTCAACTGTGTCGTTTATACAGCCCTTGGGAACAGGCGAATCCTAAGGCGAGTGAGGAGGCGTTTAATATTTGCTGCCTTTATAAGGGGATAAGGATTCCCTTTTCCTCCCCTCACGCTCTCTCTCTCTCTCTGTCTCCGCCTTTCCGATCTCAAGCTCCAGCGCCCAAGTTCTCATATCCTTTCCACTCAAGCAACCATGTCCGGATCCGGTGGTCACGGCAAGTGGACGGTCTCCTCCGTCAAGGAGGAGGACATTACTGAGCTTCGGGCGGCCGGAGATTTGGCGAAGGAGATCACCCATCGTCTGCCGGCCGAGGGACAAGTCGTCCCCACGCCGGAGCCCACAGAGAGGGTGGTATTCATCCCCCATTTCTTCCGCGGGCTAGGGTTTCCACTCCATCCCTTCGTTCACGGGCTAATGTATTATTACGGGGTAGAGTTCCATGATCTGTCCCCGAATTCTTTCCTCAACATCTCGGCGTTTATCGTCGTGTGCGAGGCCTTCCTCCGCATCCATCCCCACTTCGGGCTGTGGCTCAAAGTTTTCAACGTGAAGCCGAAGGTGGTGGATGGCCAGCACGTGGAGTGCGGAGGAGCCATGGTGAGCAAGCTACCCAGCGTCTCCTGGCCGAAAGGTATTTTTGTGGAGACAGTGAAGGAGTGGTAGAGATAATGGTTCTATATCACAGAACCCCGCGACACCACCTGGGCCGCGGCTGCCGAATTCCGCTCCAGTGCTCCCATGCGTCTCACCTCTTGGGTCGAGAAGAGTCCGGACTGGTGTTCGTCTGATGAGCTAATAGCGTTGCAGACGTGCGTTCAGAGCATGATAGCCAAGGACGTCAAGCTCGTCGATGTGATCCAGGTGATGCTAGTACGCCGGATTCTTCCATGCCAGTGCAGAGGACGACCTCTGTGGGATTTCAACCCAAAGAAACATCGGACCCTGGTGAGGCTCTTCGAGACCACCCACGAAGATGCCTAGAGGTTGCTCTTTAAGGGCAACGAGAAACCGCCGGCCACGGATTCAGACCGTGGTCACAATGTAAACACCCCGCCAGCGAGGAATGTTACTTTTGATGTATCCCCAACTTAAATGTTTCAAGGATGATGTCTGAGATTTAAGTATTGCTCCCTCAGGACTGGGTGGAGAGGGCGAAGCGGATTCAAAGGTCCGGCCCGCTGCTCAAGAACCGGTCATCCTGCTACCGGCGAAGATAGCCGGGCGCCATATAAGGCGCCGAGAAGAAGGCCAAGAAGAAGGCCAAGGGGCCAAGAGTGGCCCCTGTCAGAGGGGCACTTCGGACGCGACGTCCGAAGATGACGAGGCCCATTCCTCTGTCCCTGAGGACAATGACGAGGAAGAGGAGGAGGAGGAGGAGGAGGAGGAGAACAACCCTCCTCCCGAGGAGAAGAAGAAGAAGAGGGCGGCCTCGACACGTCCGGAGGCAAAAGCACCCAAAAAGGGGGAGGGCGCCCCAGCGGTCAATACCGCGTGGGACGTTGACAGTAGTCCAGAACGGCGCCCCCGCACTAAGCCCCAGGCCGCATCGTAAGTGACATGGCTTATTTGTGCACACATCCAGCCCTTTCTCTTTATTATTTTAACATGGTTAACTACGCTATTGCAGTCCGGTGTGGGATCTTGAGAAGAGGTGTCTAGAGGGGGGGTGATTAGACACTAAGTATGAAAGATGCAGTTTTTAACTTTTTAGGTTTAAGTGGAGATTAGGCACAATTTCAACATTCATAATACATAACAAGCAAGCATGCAAAGAGTATATAGGCATCGGAAATTAAAGCATGCAACTTGCAAGAAAGTAAGGGAAGGGTTTGGAGGATTCAAACGCAATTGGAGACACGGATGTTTTTGTCATGGTTCCGATAGGTGGTGCTATCGTACATCCATGTTGATGGAGACTTCAACCCACGAAGGGTAACGGCCATGAGTCCACGGAGGGCTCCACCCACGAAGGGTCCACAAGTAGCAACCTTGTCTATCCCACCATGGCCGCCCACGAAGGACTTGCCTCACTAGCAGTAGATCTTCACGAAGTAGGCGATCTCCTTGCCCTTACAAACTCCTTGGTTCAACTCCACAATCTTGTTGGAGGATCCCAAGTGACACCACTCTCCAATAAGTAACAAATGGTGCGTTGATGATGAACTCCTTGCTCTTGTGCTTCAAATGATAGTCTCCCCAATACTCAACTCTCTCTCATAGGATTTGGATCTGGTGGAAAGAAGATTTGAGTGGAAAGCAACTTGGGAAAGGCTAGAGATCAAGATTCATATGGTAGGAATGGAATATCTTGGTCTCAACACATGAGTAGGTGGTTCTCTCTAAAATGGTAAGTTGGAAGTGTAGGTTTGTTACTGATGGCTCTCTCCATGAATGAAGAGGAGGTGGAGGGTATATATCCTCCACACAAAATCTAGCCGTTACACATAATTTACCAATCTCGGTGGGACCGAATCAACAAACTCGGTCGCACCGATTTTAGTAAACCTAGTGACCGTTAGGGTTTTCGTGGATCGACTTGCATCTCGGTAGGACCGATATGGTTAGGGTTAGGGCATAACGTAATCTCGGTGAGACCGATTACACAAACTCGGTGAGAACGATTTTGGTAATTAGCTAACCAGAGAGTTGGTCAAGAAAACTCGGTGAGACCGATTACTCAAACTCGGTGGGACCGATTTTGGTAATGAGTCAACCAGAAAGTTTGCATTGTAATCTCGGTAGTACCGATTCTCAAAATCGGTGAGACCGATTTTGATAATGGACATACACAGAGAGATTACAATCCCATCTCGGTAAGACCAAGATCCCTATCGGTAGAACCGATTTTCCTAGGGTTTGTGGCAGTGGCTAAGACATCAAAACTCGGTGGCGCCAGATAGAAAGAATCAGTGGGGCCGAGTTTGAATTTTAGGTTTAGGACATTTGTGTGGAAGTGGGAAAGTAGTTGAGGGTTTTGGAGCATATCACTAAGCACATGAAGCAAGTGGCTCATTAAGCAACACCTCATCCCTCCTTGATAGTATTGGCTTTTCCTATAGACTCAATGTGATCTTGGATCACTAAAATAGAAAATGAAGAGTCTTGAGCTTGAAGCTGGAGCCAATCCCTTGTCCTTAGCATCTTGACGGAGTTCCCACATCCTTTAGTCCATGCCACTCCATTGTTGAACTTATCTGAAACATACTAGATAAAGGTGTTAGTCCAACAAGAGATATGTTGACATTAATTACCAAAACCACCTAGGGAGCACTTGTGCTTTCAATCTCCCTCTTTTTGGTAATTGATGGCAACATACATCAAAGCTTTAGATAAAGATATAAAGAGTAGCAAGTAGAGCTTTGGAAAGACATGTAACAAGCATAGGCTCCCCTATATGTATGCAAATCATGTGAATATGGAATATGGAATCATATGAGAGCATAACCATGATAGAGTAGGCAATGTGTTACATGTATCTTGGCCATATGCATCATATCAAAAGATTATTAAGGAAAATACCTTCATGCTCATGAGTCCTTCTTGCAAACAGTATGTGCATCAGCAAGAATTCCTCATACACATGATTGTGATGCATATACTTGCCTTGTAGTCTTGAGTTGGCTTAGGATGGAATGAACCTGCACAAACAAGGTTAGATAATACAGGTACATCTACTAGCCAGAGCAAACAAAAGAAACCACAAGAATACCAAGACTGGGATGACATGTAGAAAGTGAGTACTGAGTACCACATTGGATTAGACATGTCCCCAAGAATAAAGATATGCAATGAATTCAAATGATTTCCTTACCTTAGGTGTCTTGCTCCCCCTGAATCTAGCATGGGATATTGGGAGAAGATAGGGAACAGAAAATCAGAGCAGAAAGATATAAATGAACAGAGCTTAAAGCAAATAAGCACATATGAACATGTCTTTCCCCCAAAAAGACACGTGGCATCTCTCCTCTTGAACATCAAGCATCTGGGATCCTTAAGAAATACTTTCTACTTGAGTATTCTCTCCCTCTAGAGATCTCTCTCTCTCTCCCTTGAGGATCTCTCTCTAAATGATAAGCTTTGATGTGATCTCTCTCTCTCTCCCCCTTTGACATCAATTTCCAAGAAGGGTTTTCTGGAATCTGTCGAATGGGTTTGGTCCTTGAGTCACAGTACAAAGCATTGTGAAAAATGTGATGCTTGTAGAGGACAAGATTCATTGAGTGGAGCTGGATCAGAAGAAACACAGAATAAGTGGCAAACTGTTTTTCCTCATAGAAATTGGTGGCACCGAGTGGTATGCTTCGGTGGTGCCGAAAGGATTCGGTTGGACCGAAAACAACAAATCGGTGAAACCGAGTTCATCACAGAGAAAACACTTGTCACCTCAGCTCACTAGTCTTAGTAAAATCTCACAAAGATTTGCAAGGAATTAACTTAAGGATCTGCAATGAATTGGATGCAGAAAATGCAGAGCAGCTAAAAAGAAACAAGAAAATCTAGATGAAGTTTTTTTTGTGTGAAAAGGAAAGCAAATATGCATGAGACAAATGCAAAGGCACAGACAAGAACACGAGAGAACTTCATCTAGAGATGGTCGGTGACAAAGTCACCTATGTTAGAGTATATTGACTTATGAGTCAAGTGAGATCACTTGATCATGGGTCATACTCATCGTTTGAGCTCAAAATGGGGTTACCATTTTTCATTTAAGCATTTTGATGTATTCACATCTTGTCGAGTTGCTTTGGCTCATGTCTCGAGTAAAGCTTCTCTAAGATGGAATGACATACCTTGGTTGGTGGTGATGACCATGTAGTTGAACTTGTGTGGGTTGCTCAAGGTTGATGTCGCTCATCAAGAGTTGGGAGCACCACTTGGAATTTGAGTCCATCTACCTACATGGGTTAGTTCTTGCAAGGAGTAGCACTTGTGAAAAAAGAGAATTTAATCATGAAGCTCAATTATAGAGATTGTCAAAGGATATATTCGAAAGATTCCAAGGCTTCCTTGACTTCAACCACCATAGTGTAGAGACTTGGTGATGTAGAGATTGCTTAAGATATGATTGGTTTACAATCTCATGGAATTTGATTCAACCAAGTACCTACATGGGTTAGATAACATACAAGATACAAATATATCCAAGATATAATATATTCATCATAAGAGAACTATCAAGGATTAGTCATAATCTTATGTCTTGCATGTATCCAATGGAGTTTCTACTCCAAGTTTGAAGCATCAATGATGTCCAATTCTCCTCTTAACCTGTAAAACACTTTCTCATCAAGGGGTTTAGTGAATATATCCGCTAATTGCTTTTTGGTGCGAACATGCTTAAGATCAATGTCACCCTTAGCAACATGATCTCGAATGAAATGATGACGAACTTCAATATGCTTAGTTCGAGAATATTGCACAGGATTATGACCAATTTTGATAGCACTTTCATTGTCACAAAGCAATGGAACATGTCTCACATTTATCCCATAATCTCTAAGAGTTTGGGTCATCCAAAGTAATCGAAAGCACAACATGAACCAGCGGCAATGTACTCCGCTTCGGCAAGAAGGATAAGGAGACAGAGTTTTGTTTCGTGGAGGACCAAGACACAAGAGATCTACAAAGAAATTGACAAGTACCCGAAGTGGACTTTCTATCAACCTTGTCTCTGGCATAGTCCGAGTCGGAGTAGCCAACAAGATCGAAAGAGGCCCTCTTAGGATACCAAATGCCAAAATTTGGTGTATGGATTAAGTATCTCACTATCCTTTTCATGGCCTTAAGATGACATTCTTTAGGAGCAGCTTGATATCGTGCACACATGCACGCTTAGCATAATATCAGGATGTGAAGCACATAGATATAACAATGAACCAATCATAGAGCGATATACCTTTTGATCAACCGGTTCACCATCTTTGGTCAAGTCAAGATGTCCACTAGTAGGCATGGGTGTAGACATACCTTTGCATTCTAGCATATCGAACTTCTTGAATAAGTCCTTAGTGTACTTCGTTTGAGAGACAAAGGTACCTTCCTTAGTTTTCTTGATTTGCAACCCAAGAAAGAATTTGAGTTCACTCATCATTGACATCTCAAACTTCTCCGACATTAGCTTTCCAAACTTTTCACTAAAATGAGGGTTAGTTGATCCAAATATGATATCATCAACATAAATTTGGCATACAAATAATTCTCCATTAACCCTTTTAGTAAAAAGTGTGGAATCAATTTTCCCAATTTCAAAGCCTTTTTCAATAAGGAACTTGGTCAAGCATTTATACCAAGCTCTTGGAGCTTGTTTAAGACCATAAAGAGCTTTGTGAAGTTTGTAAACATGATATGGTTTCTTAGGATTGACAAAGCCGGGAGGTTGTTTGACATAAACTTCCTCCTCTATTTCACCATTTAGAAAAGCACTTTTAATGTCCATTTGGTACAAGGTGATATCATGATGATTAGCATAGGCAAGTAATGTGCGAATGGACTCAAGTCTAGCAACGGGAGCATAAGTCTCACCATAGTCCATACCTTCGACTTGTGTGTAGCCTTGGGCCATTTAGACGTGCTTTGTTGCGTAACTACTTGTCCATCTTCATCTTGCTTGTTGTGAAACACCCATTTGGTACCGATGATGTTGTGGTTGTTGTCGGGCTTCTCAACCAATGTCCAAACTTGGTTCCTCTCAAAATTGTGTAGCTCTTCATGCATAGCATTTATCCAATCCGGATCTTCCAATGCTTCTTCAACCTTCATAGTTTCAATGCTAGAGATGAAAGAATAGTTTTCACAAAAGTTAGCTAAAGGAGTTTTAGAGCGAGTGATTCTCCCGGTTTGAATGTCATTGTAGATTTGCTCGACGGGATGATCTTTAGCAATTCTTGCTCGAACTCGTGATAGCTTTTGCTTGGGTCTTTGTTGAACATCTTCTTAATCTTGTTCTTCTTCTTGGCCTTCTTCATTGTTGGCGTTGTCGTTCTCTTGTCGAGGTGGAGAAGGGGTTGTTAACGTCGTGATGTTCTTCCTCGCTTTCTTCATCTTGGTGTGTCCCACTTGTGGATGCTTCCGTATCAACTCTTGGTTCACCTTGTCGTGAAGTAGAAGCTTCCACTTGGACGGATGAGGTACTCTCCTTCACCTCCGTTGGACGGACCTTTCCAATAGTCAAGTCTTGGATTGCTTCCGAAGGGTCTTTGTCTCCTACATCAATTGGCAATTGCTCTACTTGCGAGCCATTAGATTCATCAAACTTCACATCTACCGTCTCTTCAACCTTTCGGGTGAAATTGTTGTAGACACGGTAAGTGTGAGAGTTTGAGCCATAACCTAGTAGGAAACCTTCATGAGACTTAGGAGCAAATTTAGAACGACGATGCTTATCAAGAATGTAGCACTTTGAGCGAATACTCGAAAGTATCCAACTTGGGGTTTGTTACTTGGTGAGGAGCTCAGATGTCTGCCTTCTTGGAGTAGCTTGTGAAGGTACAAGCGATTTTTTTGCATGACAAGCTATCTCAACCGCTTCGCCTAAAAAGTGCTTCGTGTCTTGTACTCATCAAGCATCGTTCTCGCCATTTCGATGAGCGTCCGTTCTTCCTCTCAACAACTCCATTTTGTTGAGGTGTGTACGTAGTCGAGAATTCGTGTGAAATCCCTTCTTCGTCAAGAAAGGTGTCCACATTTGCATTCTTGAACTCCGTTCCGTTGTCGCTGCGAACCTTCTTGATCTTCACTTCAAATTGGTTTTGGGCCTTCCTAGCCATGTTTTTGAAGATCTTTGGGACCTGCGATTTATCATCGAGAAAAAACACCCACGTAAATCTTGAAAAATCATCAACTATAACTAGACCAAAAGAATTTCCACCGAGACTCTTGTAAGAGTTGGGACCAAAGAGATCCATGTGAAGTAGCTCGAGTGGCCTCCTTGTGGTCATAATGTTCTTCACGGGATGCCTTCCTCCAACCTGTTTACCTTCTTGACAAGCACTGCACAGTCTATCCTTATCAAATATGACATCGTTGACTCCAAGGATATGATTCCCTTTAATAAGCTTGTCAAGGTTTCGCATACCAACATGACCTAGTCGTCTATGCCATAACCAACCTTTTGAGGATTTAGCAATGAAGCAAGTTTTAGGTTGTGCCTTTTAGAGAAATCAACAATGTATAGGTCACCTCTACGCACACCGTAAAGACCATTTTATGATTGTCTCGACGAAACACTTGGCAATCTACTTCAAAGAATAAGACATTGAAACCGAAATCAGCAAGTCTAGATAATCGAAAGTAAGCTGTACCCAAGAGACTCAACGAGCATGACATTTTGTATGGAGCTATCATGTGAGATGGCCACCTTACCGAGGCCAACCACCTTACCCTTTGAGTTGTCACCAAAAGTGACATACTTTCGAGGACTATCATTTTCAAAGAAGCTCACGAAACATGTCTTTATCTCCGGTCATGTGATCGGTACATCCACCGTCAAGAACCCATTCATTTCCTCGACACATATCCTCAAGATTTGCCATAAGACCAAAATGTCTCATTGCATCATCAAGATCGAAGTCACTATCATCATCCTCATCATAGTATCCATGTTCAATATCGTCATGTGGTGGATCAAGTCCTAGAGAGGGTAATTCGTTAGAGTGAGTTTGACAATGATCTTTTCTATGAATTCTTATAGCTTCGAAAATAATATCACCAATGATTCCAACATCTCCTTTGGCATGTATAAGGTCGGTGAGTTCAAATAGACAATCACCAAACATAGGATCACTAGTATTCATCTTACTCAAGGCAATGGACTTATGGAGAATTTCATCTAGATTTTTCAAGGAATAATTTGGAAAGCGTTCCTCAAGAAATTTCCATATAGTGTAGGCACACTCAAGGGTAGGCAAGATTCTAATCAAGTTTCTAGGCAAGCCTCTAGTGATAAGATTAACAGTTCTAAGATTTCTAGTCATGTCAATAGCTTCATCAAGGGTAGGATGCATATGATCAACATGAGGAGCACGAGGTCTAGCAATGTACTTGTTCAAATGATATTGATTGAAAATTGCAAGCATCTCATTTTTTCACTCATGAAAATACTCTCCATCAAGAATAGGCACTCTATGTCTAAGACTCCCCAAAGTAGACTCATCCATCTACCTCCAATGGTGATTAAACCAATGCAATGGAGACCAATGATCCGAAACCACTTGAGGGATGTAGAGAAGAGGTGTCTAGAGGGGGGGTGATTAGACACTAAGTATCAAAGATGCAGTTTTTAACTTTTTAGGTTTAAGTGGAGATTAGACACAATTTCAACATTCACAATACATAACAAGCAAGCATGCAAAGAGTATATAGGCAGCAGAAATTAAAGCATGCAACTTGCAAGAAAGTAAGGGAAGGGTTTGGAGGATTCAAACGAAATTGGAGACACGGGTGTTTTTGTCGTGGTTCCGATAGGTGGTGCTATCGTACATCCACGTTGATGGAGACTTCAACCCACGAAGGGTAACGGCTGCGCGAGTCCACGGAGGGCTCCACCCATGAAGGGTCCACTTAGTAGCAACCTTGTCTATCCCACCATGGCCGTCGCCCACGAAGGGCTTGCCTCACTAGCGGTAGATCTTCACGAAGTAGGCGATCTCCTTGCCCTTACAAACTCCTTGGTTCAACTCCACAATCTTGTTGGAGGCTCCCAAGTGACACTCTAGCCAATCTAGGAGACACCACTCTCCAAGAAGTAACAAATGGTGCGTTGATGATGAACTCCTTGCTCTTGTGCTTCAAATGATAGTCTCCCCAACACTCAACTCTCTCTCATAGGATTTGGATCTGGTGGAAAGAAGATTTGAGTGGAAAGCAACTTGGGGAAGGCTAGAGATCAAGATTCATATGGTAGGAATGGAATATCTTGGTCTCAACACATGAGTAGGTGGTTCTCTCTAGAAATGGTAAGTTGGAAGTGTAGGTTTGTTCTGATGGCTCTCTCCACGAATGAAGAGGAGGTGGAGGGTATATATAGCCTCCACACAAAATCTAACTGCTACACACAATTTACCAATCTCGGTGAGACCGAATCAACAAACTCGGTCAGACCGATTTTAGTAAACCTAGTGACCATTAAGGTTTTCGGTGGATCGACTTGCATCTCGGTAGGACCGATATGGTTAGGGTTAGGGCATAACGTAATCTCGGTGAGACCGACATACAAACTTCGGTGAGACCGATTTTGGTAATTAGCTAACCGTAGAGTTGGTCAGAAAACTTCGGTGAGACCGATTACTCAAACTCGGTGGGACCGATTTTGGTAATGAGTCAACTAGAAAGTTTGCATTGTAATCTCGGTAGTACCGATTCTCAAAATCGGTGAGACCGATTTTGATAATGGACATACACAGAGATTATAATCTCATCTCGGTAAGACCGAGATCCCTATCGGTAGAACCGATTTGCCTAGGGTTTGTGGCGGTGGCTAAGACATCAAAACTTCGGTGTCACGGATAGAAAGAATCAGTGAGGCCGAGTTTGACTTTTAGGTTTAGGACATTTGTGTGGAAGTGGGAAAGTAGTTGAGGGTTTTGGAGCATATCACTAAGCACATGAAGCAAGAGGCTCATTAAGCAACACCTCATCCCTCCTTGATAGTATTGGCTTTTCCTATAGACTCAATGTGACCTTGGATCACTAAAATAGAAAATGAAGAGTCTTGAGCTTGAAGCTGGAGCCAATCCCTTGTCCTTAGCATCTTGACGGAGTTCCCACATCCTTTAGTCCATGCCACTCCATTGTTGAACTTATCTGAAACATACTAGATAAAGGTGTTAGTCCAACAAGAGATATGTTGACATTAATTACCAAAACCACCTAGGGAGCACTTGTGCTTTCATCCGGCCCGTGACCTTATCCAGCGATCCTCATTTGGAGGTTCGTTGGCTCCATCGGAGATGGCGAGCATGTCACCACCGCTTGCTTACTCCCCCGGGACCAGGGACGACACTGAAGTGCTGTCCCGGAGGACCGCTCCGAAGGGAGGAGCCTAGGACATTGTCCGGGAGGCGCCACAAGGCGAGACCTCCACTGCCGGACACATGGGGGAGCCAATCCCCATGGAGACAGGCGAAGAGGGCCGTATCCAGTTCGGCCTTCAGCCGAATACGATTCCGGAGACCCATATGGCTCCGGAGTAGGGCGAGCAGCCCCCTTTGAAGGAAGGGGGTGCGCCGCCTCCACCGGTGGCTCCTGTCCATCCAGGAGCACTGGATGACCTGATGGGGGCGCTACGAAGCTCCTCCGTCGTGGACGAGCATCGTGTCCTTATGGGTGCGGTTATCGAGAAGGTTCAGTCCGCCAAGAGCGGACTGAATGAAGCCTGCAGCAGCCTGTTAACAGGTTTCGAGGTAAGAAAGAGAAAAACCCCCGTGTAGTCCGTAGCCCCTGAGACGTTGTCCGGTGTTCGGCGAGAAGAACCGTATAGAGGATCAATCCTTGATTATAAGAGGCTGTCTGAATATACATCGATAAGCAGGCGTCTCTGTTGGCCGCAACCTCGCATGCTGCTGAGGTCTCCAAACTGAAGCGGAGGCTGGAGCGGACCGAGAACGAGCTCGGCGAGGTTAGAATTCGGCTCCAGGAGAAGCAAGGTGCGGAACAACCTGCTATATGTTCGGGAAAGAATAACATTGTATATTGACAGCGGTATTTTGATACGTGCAGAAGCCGCGACCGAGGTCGAGGCCCTGAGGGAGGCCCTGGGCGAGCCCGAGGAGAAGGCTGTCTAGCAGCAAGCCGCTCGTAAGAAGCTAAAGGCCCGGGTCAAAGAAGTCCAGCAGGAGCTCCAGGATGCGTTTAACAAATGTGAGATCTTGGTGAATGATGCGTCGGCTCAAGGGGTCGAGCTCACCAAGACTTGTCAGAGTGCGGAGACCACACGGAATGAGGCCCAGGCCGCCCTCCAGGAGATCCAGGAGGCCAAGAAGATCACAGCGGGTAAGGCTTTTAAGATGCAAAGCAAGTATGCGGATAAGCAGTACCTTTTACTAACCCGGGTTCGGAGTTCCCCAGGGGCTTTTGCTGATCTACCACGCAGTGTATCGGACACCGTGGAGTTCTATCGAGCCGAAGGAGGGGGTTCCATGGAGAAGCTCTTCTGGTCGCAATATGCGGTGTCAGAGCCTCCCGTGTCCTTCACCGATCAGCTGAAACAGCTGGTGGAGCTGCACAAGGTGGCCGAATTAGCCATGAAAGATTTGACAATCCGGCTATGGCCAGCCGAAGCTATGCCTAGCAGCTACTTTGGACTCGTGAGGCGGATGGTGAACGCCTGTCCTCGGCTGGACGTCATCAAGCGCCCCGACTGTATTGAAGGTGCCCGTATGGCCTTCGCTCGCTGCAAGATGTGGGCGAAGATGAACGTTGTTGAAGTTGCCAGCGGGCCGCCGGAGGGCAAGGAGCACCGCACACCCGAGCGATATTTCGCGGATGTCGTAGAGGGGTCTCGACTTGTAGCGGCGCAATGTTCGCAGGACATTGTATTTGAATAAATGTATTCATGTTGCCTTTGCCTTGTATTATGGGAACAAAGCCGGTTTTTGTAAAGTAATTTTATTATGCTTTGAATTGTGTCCTCCTGTGCGGCCGTGTTGCGTGTAATTTGAGGGTTGGCCGGTCGTCAGCTTCTGCCCTCACGTAGATAGTACGGAGGTGTTCGTGATGGAACCTAAACAATCTTGATCCAATTACATGGTCCTTGAAGGAGTTGTTTAGCGCAACGAACAAGGCAATCAGACTTTGTGGCTTGAACGCCCTCACTTAGCCATAGGTGTTTTATAATAAAGCATGGGCGCAGCCCCTGGTTTAAACCAGAGTAATGTTAGCATCTGATCGGGAAGTGCCGATCTCTCGCATAATGCGGAAAAAAAATCTCCAATGATTTGTAACCCTCGAGTAGCTGACCGGCTCTCGTGATATGATGACAGTCAGTTTTCGGCTTTCTCTACTGAGGTGCTCGTCTGGTCAAAGCCAGGGCACAATCGCAGTAGTTCTCCCTTTACTACCCTAGCTGATAGAGCGGAACGTAGGGTAGCAAGCACAGGAGCCGGGAAACCCAACTATTGACCAAAGAAATGATTCGGAGCCAATGCATATAATGCTAAATTCGGGGTGCCGAACTTATGTATAAGAAGTGTTCGGACTGTGCTGCCGTATTGTGGGGCGACAGGTAGCCCCTCGCGAATATGAAACGTAAAAGAGTGTCGATGCAGCAAATAAGCAGATCGAAATAAAACGGAGTAAGAAGCGAAAACCACAGAAACTGGGCCACGAACCATTTTTATTATAACTGGATGGATATGTCAAAGTGTATCTTGTACAAATGGTGCGAGAAGTATCTGGCTATTTAACATGCCGGAATCAATAGGGCGCAGCGTGCGGGTCCTGAGAAATAAGTATGAATACCGTCAAGAAGAACGTATAAAGGTTACCCTACACACCTGTGCTGCTTGCCTCCGTTGTATGCCAATCCTTCTAAAGGACTTGCAATCAGGCCCGCGGAAAAAGGTGCCTGAAACAAGAAAAAGAAGTAAAAGTATGTGTGTCCGGGATCGGTCTGGCCGAACTGTAGACCCCGGGTTATCTTGTGCCTCCATCGATGTCCATGGAATTTTGAGTGTGTAATTGTGTACGCGTGGTACGAATGCCACTACCTCATTGGGACTGGGACGGAGGCCGAATTGCTAGTCGAGCTCTTGACGAGTCGCTACCGTCTGTTAAAGCAAAGGTAGTCCGGAACCTCTTAATGATGTCCGAGGGCTCGACAGCCGTACTATGGTGCTGCTTGAGAAGGCCATTATGTACTTCTGCTGCTAGGGAGGTGGTGTGCTCCTCCGTTCGGAGGGAGCGTTCCGTATTGCCATTGACTATTATGATGCTGCGTGGACCGGGAATCTTGAGCTTTACATAAGCATAGAGTGGCACTGCGTTGAATCTAGGAAACGCGGTTCGTCCGAGCAGTGCGTGGTAGCCGTTGCGGAAGCTGACGATATCGAAGATTAACTCTTCGCTTCGAAAGTTGTCCGGAGAACCGAAGACCACCTCCAGCATGATTGAGCCCATACAGCGGGCCTCTACGCCTGGTATGACTCCTTTAAAGGTAGTCTTTGTTGGTTTGATTCGTGAGGGATTAATGCCCTTCTTCCGTACTGTATCCTGGTATAGCAGGTTGAGGTTGCTTCCACCATCCATCAGGACTCGTGTTAGGTGGAATCCGTCGATGATTGGATCAAGGACCAGTGCGGCCAAACCGCCATGGCGGATACTAGTCGGATGATCTCGACGATCGAACGTGATCGGGATTGACGACCACAGATTGAACTTTGGGGCGACTGGCTCTACCGCGTAGACGTCCCCGAGTGCCCGTTTGCGCTCCTTTCTGGGGATATGTGTGGCGTATACCATGTTCACCGTTTTGACTTGGGGGGGGGGGGGGGATTTCTTCTACCCCTCGGTGTTCGGCTGTCGGGGCTCTTCATCCTTGTCCTCATTTTGTGATCCCTTTTCTTTGTTTTCGGAATTTAACTTGCCAGCCTGCTTGAAGGCCCAACAATCCCTGTTGGTATGATTGGCTTGCTTATTCGGGGTACCGTGAATTTGGCACGGACGGTCGAGTATGCAATCCAGGCTGGAAGGTCAATCGTTGTTTCTTTTGTAGGGATTCTTCTGTTGGCCGGACTTGGAGCCACTGAATCCGGCGTTGACTGTGGTGTCATTGGTGTTGTCGCCATTGCTTCGGCGTTTGTGTCTATTGTGCTGGAGCTTGCCGGTGTTGTTCTCGGCCTCAGTGGGGCCTGCCAGCCAGCTACGAGCCAGCCAGCTGTCCTCACCCACGCAAAAGCCAGCCAGCTACGAGCCAGCCAGCTGTCCTCACCCACGCAAAAGCGGGTCATGAGTGCCGTAAGGGCTGCCATAGACTTCGGCTTTTCTTGGCCGAGGTGGCATGCTAGCCATTCATCACGGATGTTGTGTTTGAAGGTTGCTAGGGCCTCGGCGTCCGGACAGTCAACGATCTGGTTCTTTTTGGTTAGGAACCTTGTCCAGAATTTTCTGGCTGATTCTCCGGGTTGTTGAACTATGTGGCTTAGGTCATCGGCATCTGGTGGCCGGACATAAGTTCCTTGGAAGTTATCAAGGAAAGCCTCTTCCAAGTCCTCCCAACTGCCGATGGAATTCTCGGGAAGGCTGTTTAACCAGTGTCGAGCTGGTCCTTTGAGCTTTAATGGGAGGTATTTGACGGCGTGGAGGTCATCTCCTCGGGCCATGTGGATGTGGAGAATAAAATCTTCGATCCACACTGCTGGATCGGTTCTGTCGTCGTATGATTCGATATTGACGGGCTTGAACCCCTCGGGGTGGTGGGGCCAGCTGCTGTTCGGCCTGAGTTGCCGCTTTATCCCGACCGCGGGGTGGCCGGTCGGCCGCCCTGTCTCGACCACGTGGTGGTCGTTCCGCGTTACGCGAGGGAGATATGTGTTCCGGTGCCTCCTCATCGAATTGAGGTAGCAGTCTGCATTTCGGATAGCTCTTGGTTGGGCGCTTGAGGCCGTATTCTTCGGTTGTTAGGACATCGGTCCATCTGTCGACGAGCAGATCTTGTTCAGCTTGAAGCTGCTGTTGTTTCTTTCACAGGATCCTTGCACTCGCTATGAGCTGAAGCTTAAAGCGCTCTTGCTCCAGAGGATCCTCAGGCATGATGAAGTCTTCGTTGTCGAGGCTTGTCTCCTCCTCGGAGGGTGGACGGTAACTATCGTCCTCCGAGTCATCTTCTATGGCCTGTTTATCAGGGTTGTCTTGCATGTTGTCGTGTTCCTCCTGTTCGGATGCAGCTCCGGCAGGGTCTTCATTGTTCTCGGCGTCGCCTGGAGTACTATTTTCTCCGGTGCCAGTGTTGCCGTCCTTTGAGCGATGAGGTTTAGAATGGCGCTTGGGGCGTCGGTGCTTGGACTGCATCTCAGAGGTTTTATTCGCATCTGGCTCTTCGTTGTCATCGCCAGATCCTTTGGGTGTATCAACCATGTACACGTCGTACGAAGAGGTAGCCGTCCAACGTCCGGTGAATGGCGGGTCTTGGCCTTGCTCCATATCGGCATCTCGTCCATACCGTTGATGTCTTCGGAGCCATAGTCAAGCACGTCGGTTAAGTCATCGACAGTGCCTATGAAGTGGGTGGCGGGTGGGAAGCAAAATTCCTCGTCATCCGTCTCTAGATTGAACCAGACATAGTTCGGCTGTGAGTCCTTCTCCAAGGACAAATTCTTTAAAGATTTTAGCACGTCACCCAAAGGCGAGTGCTGGAAAACGTCAGCGGCGCTGAACTCGAAGATCGATACCGATCTAGCTCGGTGTCCACAGGCGTACACAGTCCAGAACTTATAGCCGGAGACAAGTCCGAAGTTCTGTTAAAGCGAATATTGCAGGGTGTTGAGTCCATTTGCGGCTCCAACACCATGGACTCTGCGGCCTCAGATGGCGCGATCTGCTTTGGCTCTGAGGCCATTGCAGCAGCAGGAACCATCTACTGGGTGTGACCCGATGACAGATTTAAGCCACATTCATCGGGGGAGGGGGAGCGATCTCCGCGGGCTAAAATCTGTTGAAGATCAAGTCTCCATGGATATCCGCGACGTAGTTCAAGCTTCCGAATCTGACCTGATGGCCAGGGGCATAGCTATCGACCTGCTCCAAATGGCCAAGCGAGTTGGCCCGCAGTACGAAGTCACCGAATACGAAGATCTGTCCGGGGAGGAAGGTTTCTCCATGGACAACGTCATTACTAAAGATCAAAGGGGCCATCGAGCCCTTTGCCGACAGCACAGTGGAACTCTCAATGAAAGCACCAATGTAGATGTCAAAACCGGCGGATCTCGGGTAGGGGGTCCCGAACTGTGCGTCTAGGATCGATGGTAACAGGAGACGGGGGACATGATGTTTACCCAGGTTCGGGCCCTCTCTATGGACGTAATACCCTACTTCCTGCTTGATTGATCTTGATGAATATGAGTATTACAAGAGTGGATCTACCACGAGATCGTAATGGCTAAACCCTAGAAGTCTAGACTGTATGACTATGGTAATGTATATATCCTTTCTGAACTAACCCCTCCGGTTTATATAAACACCGGGGGGATCTAGGGTTTACATGGAGTCTGTTACATGAGTAGGAATCTTCATAGTTGGTCGCCAAGCTTGCCTTCCACGTCAAGGAGAGTCCAATCCGGACACGGGTACGGTCTTCGGTGTTCATGTCTTCACAGCCCATCAGTCTGGCCCATGGATAACAGGCCGGACGCCTGAGGACCCCTTAATCCGGGACTCCCTCAATGTGCTAAACTCATTAAAGAACCAGTCCTTGGTGGGGGGCTCACAGCCGAACTATGTTCGGTTCGAACTAGGGGCTGATGATGGAGAATCTTGCTTCCCACCCGCCACCCACTTCATAGCCACAGTCGAGGATTTAACCGACACGCTTGATTACGGCTCCGAAGACATCGACGGTATGGACGAAGATGCTGACGAGGAGCAGGACCAAAATCCGCCATTTACTGGACGATGGACGGCCACTTCCTCATATGACGTATACATGGTAGATAATTCTTTTTGATGGAGCAAGGTATAGTTGGTATACCCGAATCTCCAAGTTTTTTAGGCACTCCATCTTTGAAAGCATAATTAGCAAGCATAGTGGAGATTTCAGCTTCCGGTATTTTTCTCTTATTAGTGATGATGTCTTTCATATACTTTGCATAAGGAGGCATTTTGAAGATATCAGTCAAGCGAGTACGCAAAAAGACTGGCCTCAGCATTTCCGCAAAGTGTTCAAATTCTTCATCATCATTCTTTTTAGTTGACTTGGGTGGAAAAGGAATAGGTTTTTGAACCCACGGTTCTCTTTCTTTACCGTGTTTTCTAGCAATGAAGTCTCTTTTATCATACCTTTTATTCTTATAGGTTGAGGGTTATAGAGATCAACAGGTGGTTCTATCTCAACATCATTATCTGGTTCTTTTTCATTATTTGGTTGAGCATCTTCGTGAACATCAGCATTATCTTTTTCATTATCACTAGATGGATGTTCATTACCAGATTGAGTTTCAGCATCAGAGATAGAAATCAGGAGGTTTTCTATTTCAGGTTCACTAGAAGCATGCAAAGTCCTATCATTTTGTTGGAGATATGCCCTAGAGGCAATCATGTATGATGATATTTCCTATGTGTTTATGAATAAAGATAGTCCTTGGACATTATCAATGATGTGTATCAGCAAGTATGTGACTTGTTTGTGGGACTATGCATTGTATGATGACTGTCCTAAAAGGTCCCTAGTCAAAAGGGCTGTGTGGACGCACAGCCGACTAGACTGGCATATGACACGGCCGATGGCTTGGTCTCACTAGCCATGGAGCATTGGATGCTAACTGGCTAATATGGACTTGGAAAGGTCTGGTCAGATTCGACATAGTCGGATCCGAGTCGAGATAAGGTCTGAGTCGGACAGACCCAACTATGAGACGCAGCGATATGTCATCTGTGAGTCTCTAGTACAACATATGTTCTATGTCCTAAGACCTCGAGTGACACATGTACTGGATGGTGACAGACTTGCTTTGGGCCGACCAAACGCTACTCCGTGGATCGGGTAGTTACAAAGGTAGGTTTCGGGTTTGTCCGGTCCCATCTTTGCGAGACACGGTCGAAAGCAAGATGGGATTTGCCCCTCCGATCGAGAGAGATATACTCTGGGCCCCTCGTGTGATCTCGACCAGAATAGCATGGCCATGCGACAAGGATTATGAGATAATCCGGATTGTGGTCGGTATCACTGGAACGAGAAAGAGGTCGGGTTAGCACAAGGATGACAGTCTCGCCTTGAGCCCGACAACATATATCGTGCGGCAAAGGGACCAGAAGTGTGACACGTTGTACAGGTTCGCCTAACCAGCTTCATCGCTCGCTTGGTGGTCGGCACGCCTTGCTAGAGGCCGCTACCAACCGCAGGTGTCGGAGGTGATCCGAATCGTGACCAAGCCGACTTGAACCTAAGGGGTCGCGCGCTTAAGGGAAGGAACCTATGAGGTCAGTTCAGGGACACCGGGTCGGATGTGATCCGAACTGGACTAGGAACGTGACCGAATAGACTTTGGGCTTTAGGGTCCGTGCGAGGCCCAAGTGTTGAGCCCGCGACGGACGCCTATATAAAGTGGAGGTGCGACACACTCAGGCAGTTGATCGCTTCGGCGCTGCGACTAGGGTTTGCATGTGTTGCGAATAGCCACCTCCACTCGCCGCCGACTGTGTGATCGGACCTAGCAGTCCGCCGCATGACGTTCCTCCCGCACGCGCGGATACCGTTAGAGGCGGTGCACTTGCGCCGCTCCGGCGAACTCGTACGTGGGATCGGACGACCGGCCGCTCGAGGAAGATCGAACGAGGAGGAGACGATCCACGCAGACGCGCTGCCCCAACTCTTCTTCACCGCACGGCATCAAGGCGTCTAGTGGTAACGAATCGTGATCCATCTCCTGTAGCATGTTCATGGATGTTCTGCGTGTAGGAATTTTTAATTTGCAAATGACGCACCCTCTTGTAGAACCCAACGGTGGTACGAGCCTCTGTTATAGGATTTGGATTCAGATCGTATGCATATTAGATATGTGGAGGCGGCAGATGAGATCTGTTGTCCTTGAAGAGATCGGCTATGTGCACGGTTGATATGATCAATCGCACATGGGGATCGTTGAGGCTATGTTTTACGTAAATCGGGATCGATGAGGTTGTGATACGATCTACCCTACCGGTCGGTCATCCGCCATCGGGGTTAACAGTGAAACGTAAATCCGAATCGGATTCGCGATGATCGATAAGATCGGTCAAATCAGAGAATTCGGCGTGATCGGAGTTCAGATGGGACCGCCGTGTGCGTAGTACCGTGTATTTCGTACCTGACACACAAACCGGTAGAATGCGATTCTATGCATAACTTTGTTTTGCAGGTTTGATGTGAATAGTATGGCTCATGTGTATGTGATGCATGTGTGTAATTTATACGTGGCTGCGTGTCATGTTTGTCACCGGCAGGAGCCAAAGTGCTGTCATTATATTGTATAACGACCTGCGGTCGACTTGTGACTCTATGTAAAATTCATTACTAGTTGTAATAGTTGGATAATAGAGATCAGGTTGGCGGCTTGGCGTCCCGACGTGACAAACAAGATGGAGTTCGTAGATGGTCATCGGAGTCGGAGCCGACCTAGAAGAACGTCCATGAAGGAGCCATACTATTTCACAATATGTGTTATTTGTGATTTTTATGCTTCTTTGTTTCTATGCATGTTAGAATGGTAGAAAGATCCTCATGAATATCAAGTGAATTGCCATCCCCGATGTTGCACCTTCGCACGCCAAGTACGTCTAGTAGTGGGCTCATAAAATTGGGGTGCTGCTTTGGGTGTCCTTGAACTCAAGGGTTCGTGGTCGGACACGGACATGCATCGCATCGAAGTTAACTTGACAAGGCTATCAAAATGGTTTTGGGCCTTGTGGCAAAGAAGGTTGGGGGCCGGGTATGAGATACCTTCCCGATCGATGTGAGTCGTATAGAGATGCGATTAGCAAGGAGTTGCTTACGAATAGGTATGTTGGCTAGCGGTGATGCTAAAGCTCACTAGTCGCATGCTCTAGTCGGATCCTGAATCACCGAGAGTTTGCGGAGGGATCTTGACTTGATGGGAGTATTTGTTTAGGCTAGAATTACTCTACATAAACACATTGCTTAGTGATTGCATGTTTTCTGTTGTAGATCAATGGCACCACCTGCTCAACCCAACTTTGCATTGAAATCAATTACGAAAAGGATAAACTGAATGGAACAAACTTTACCACGGTATAGAAATCTAAGAATTGTTCTCAAGCACGATAAAAGGAACATGTTCTAGAGGATCCACTTCCAGAGGAACTCGCTGATAATGCTAGTGCCACAGCCTAAAAATGCCTACGTAAACTCGTTGATGAATCAACGGAGATCACCGTCTGATGTCGGCTTGTATGGAGCCCGATTTGCAACAGCATTTCAAAACGTTGAGGCTTACGATATGATCGAGAGTCTCAAGAGCATGTTTTAGACACAGGCTAGGACCGAAGGTTCAACGTCTGGCGATCCTTGATGGATTGCGGCTGAAGGAAGGTGATCCATCGAGCCCACATGTGATCAAGATGATCGGATATGTGCAAGCTTTGGATCGTTTGGGCTTCCCGCTCTTGGATGAGCTGGCCATCGATGTGTTCGGGTTCTCTTCCGCCCAGCTATGGGACGTTCATCTCGAACTATGATATGCATGGCATGGATAAGAAGCTCACTGAATTGCATGGGATGCCTGTGGTGGCAGAGCAGGATATTAAGAAAGGCACGCATCAAGTGTTGATGGTGCGTAAATCGCTAAGTTCAAGAAGAGTTGGTCCAAGAAAAGGCTAAGGCAAAGGGCACGGAGATGGTAACCTCCGCCGCGCCAAGTCTGGACCGGACTCAAGACCGCTTTGCTATCACCGCAAGGAGACCGTTATCGGAAGAGGAACTGTAGCAAGTGGCTTGCGAGCATGGCAAGAAGGCCGGAAATGCTTCTTCGTGCAAAGGTACACTTGTTGCATATGTTATAGACATTTACCTTGGCGACATACCTAGTAGCTCTTGGGTATTTGATACCGGATCGGTTGTTCATGTTTGCAACTCGATGTGGGGCTGGTAAGAACTAGGCATGTGGCTCAAGGGGAGTTTGACATCAGGGTCTGCAACAAAGCAAGAGTTGCTGCGTTGGAGGTCGGCACGATGTAGCTCCAGCTCCCTTCCGGATTCATTATGGAATTGAATAATTGTTACTACATTCCTGCACTTAGTCGGAACATTATTTCGCCTCATGTTTGATGAGTCGTGGTTATGAATTCAATTTAAAGGACAATGGTTGTTCGATATTTTTGAATGGTATGTTCCACGGCTATGCACCCATTGTTGATGGGCTATTTATATTGAATCTAGAACAGGAACCGGTCTATAACGTAAATGTCAAGAGGCATAAGCCTAATGAGATAAATCCGACATACTTACGGCATTGCCGGCTTGGACACATTAGTGCGAAACGCATGAAGAAGCTCCATGATGATGGGCTCCTAACCCGTCCGACTTCGGATCGTTCGAGACATGTGAATCATGCTTGCTCGGCAAGATGACTAAGTCTCCTTTCGCAAAGAGTTGCAAGAGGGCATCCGAGTTGTTGGAGCTTATACGGTGATGTGTTTGGTCCAATGAGCACAACCGCCAGAGGTGGCTATCAAGATTTCGTGACTTTTACCGACGACTTGAGTAGATATGGATATATCTATTTGATGAGGCACAAGTCGGAGACTTTTGAAAATTCAAAGAGTTTCGTAACGAGGTTGAGAATCAGCTCGGCAAGACTATAAAGCTTCGCGATCCGATCGTGGAGGTGAGTACATGAGCCAGGAGTTCGATGATCATCTGAAAAGTCGAGGTATAGTACCTCGGCTCACACCTCAAGATGCGCCACGGAGAAACGGCGTGTCGAGCGGAGGAATAGGACCTTGTTGGACATGGTCCGGTCTATGATGAGCAAATCGGATTTACCCTTGTCATTCTGGGGATACGCTCTAGAAACTGCAGCTTTCACACTTAACAGGGTACCATCAAAATCTGTAGACAAGACACCGCATGAGATGTGAACCGGGAAGAGTCCCAGCTTGTCTTTTCTAAAGATTTGGGGTTGTGAAGCATTTGTCAAGCGACTTATGTCAGACAAGCTTACACCCAAGTCGGATAAATGCATATTCGTGGGATATCCGAGGGAAACCTTGGGATATAGCTTCTACAACCGGAAGAGAACAAAGTGTTTGTTGCTCGAACGGGTTTTCCTTGAGAAAGAGTTTCCACCGGAGGACAAGGGAGGACGGTTCGACTCGAAGAAATTCGAGGACCACTCGGGACGGCTCGGCTGGTGATGAAATCATACCGAGTCGGTCGGGGAACCTGTAGTGGAAGCGGCACCGGAACCACGAAGGTCGGAGAGATTGCGCAGAGTGCGTGATGTATTGTTGCTACAAAGCGACGAGCCGCCACGATGCGTGAAGCGATGGTGAGCCCAGATTCGAGGCATGGCCGGAGGCCATGAGATCCGAGTTAAAATCCATGGATGAGAATCAAGTGCAGGATTTGGTTGATCCGCCACCGGCGAATCGCCATTGGTTGCAAATGGGTCTTTAAGAAGAAAACCGATGTGGATGGAAATGTTCAGATCTACAAAGCTCGGCTTGTCGCTAAAGGTTATGGACAAGTTCAAGGAATTGACTACGACGAGACTTACTCGCCGGTAGCGATGCTGAAATCGGTGAGGATCATACTAGCTATAGCTGCATATTTCGATTACGAGATATGGCATATGGATGTCAAGACGGCTTTCCTTCACGGAAATTTAACCGAGGACGTGTATATGATACAGCCCGAGGGTTTTGTCGATCCGACTAGCACTAGTAAGGTATGCAAGCTCAAGAGATCCATTTATGGGTTGAAGCAAGCATCTCGGAGTTGGAACATTCTGCTTTGATGAAGTCGCCACCGATCTCGGTTTCATCAAAAGCTTAAGAGGACTCTTGTTTATACAAGAAGTTAAGTGAGAGCTCGATAGTGTTTTTGATCTTGTATGTGGATGACATACTACTGATCGGAAATAATGTTTCGATGCTAAACTCGGTCAAGGAATCATTGAGTGGCAAGTTTTCGATGAAGGACCTTGGTGAGGCAGTCTATATTTTAGGCATTAAGATCTATAGAGATAGATCGAGGAGGCTGCTCGGCTTAATCAAGAGAACGTAAATAGATAAAGTGATGAAGCGGTTCAACAAGAGTGAGTCGAAGAAAGGGTTCTTGACACTCTCACATGGTATAAGGCTAAGCGAGACTCGAGTCCTTCGACATCCGATGAGCGAAGCGGGATGAGTAGGATTCCGTATGCCTCAGCTATCGGATCCATCATGTATGCCATGATATGTACAAGGCCTGATGTTGCTTTTGCAATAAGCCTAACAAGTAGATACCGAGCCAACCTGTGAGAGTCACCGGGCAGCGGTAAAGACTATTTTGAAGTACACGAAAAGGACTAAAGAGATGTTCCTAGTTTATGGAGGTGAGGAAGAGCTCGTCGTAAGGGGTTACGTCGATGCTAGTTTCCAAACCGACAGAGATGATTGTCGATCACGATGCGGATTCGTATGCCCCGAACGGAGGAGCGGTAATCGGATGAGTTCCAAGCAGGATACGGTGGCCGATTCTACCACAGAAGCCGAATACATTGCGGCTTGTGAAGGTGCAAAGGAAGGTGTTTGGATCCGGCATTTTCTGGATGATCTTGGAATTTTCCCAGCCTTGGTGAAACCGTTGGACCTTTATTGTGTAATTCTGGTGCCATCGCACAAGCCAAGGAGCCGAGGAATCACCACAAGGTCAGACACATAGACCGGAAATATCACCTGATACGAAAGATCGTAAAGAATGGTGATGTAGAGTTATGCAAGATTCACACGGATGCAAATGTTGCAGATCCGTTGACTAAGCCGCTTCCACAACCCAAGCATGAGGGGCACGTTAGAGCTATGGGCATTCGATGTCTATTTGATTGACTCTAGTGCAAGTGGGAGGCTGTTGGAGATATGCCCTAGAGGCAATCATGTATGATGATATTTCCTATGTGTTTATGAATAAAGATAGTCCTTGGACATTATCAATGATGTGTATCGGCAAGTATGTGACTTGTTTGTGGGACTATGCATTGTATGATGACTGTCCTAAAAGGTCCCTAGTCAAAAGGGTTGTGTGGACGCGCAGCCGACTAGATTGGCATATGACACGGTCGATGGCTTGGTCTCACTAGCCATGGAGCATTGGATGCTAACCGGATAATATGGACTTGGAAAGGTCTGGTCGGATTCGACATAGTCGGATCCGAGTCGAGATAAGGTCCGAGTCGGACAGACCCAACTATGAGACGCAGCGATATGTCATATGTGAGTCTCTAGTACAACATACGTTCTATGTCCTAAGACCTGAGCTGACGCATGTACTGGATGGTGACAGACTTGCTTTGGGCCGACCAAACGCTACTCCGTGGATCGGGTAGTTACAAAGGTAGGTTTCGGGTTTGTCCAGTCCCATGTCATGAGACACGGTCGAGCAAGATGGGATTTGCCCCTCCGATCGAGAGATATACTCTGGGCCCCTCGTGTGATCTCGACCAGGAATAGCATGGCCATGCGACAAGGATTATGAGATAATCCGGATTGTGGTCGGTATCACCGAACGAGAAAGAGGTCGGGTTAGCACAAGGATGACAGCCTCGCCTTGATCCCGACAACATATATCGTGCGGCAAAGGGAAATGAAGTGTGACACGTTATGCTGTGTTCGCCTAACCAGCTTCATCGCTCGCTTGGTGGTCGGCACGCCTTGCTAGAGGCCGCTACCAACCGCATGGTCGGAGGTGATCCGAATCGTGACCAAGCCGACTTGAACCTAAGGGGTCGCGAGCTTAAGGGAAGGAACCTATGAGGTCAGTTCCAGAGGACACCGGGTCGATGTGATCCGAATCGACTAGGAACGTGACCGAATAGACTTTGGGCTTTAGGGTCCGTGCGAGGCCCAAGTGTTGAGCCCGCGACGGATGCCTATATAAAGTGGAGGTGCGGCACACTCAGGTAGTTGATCGCTTCGGTGCTGCTACTAGGGTTTGCATGTGTTGCGAATAGCCACCTCCACTCGCCGCCGATCGTGGTGATCGGACCTAGCAGTCCGCCGCACGACGTTCCTCCCGCACGCTACCGATACCGTTAGAGGCGGTGCACTTGCGCCGGCCCGCGAACTCAGACGTGGGATCGGACGACCGGCCGCCGAGGAAGATCGAACGAGGAGGAGACGATCCACGCAGACGCTGCCCCAACTCTTCTTCCGCTGCACGGCATCAAGGCGTCTAGTGGTAACGAACTGTGATCCATCTCCCGTAGCATGTTCATGGATGTTCTGCGCGTAGGAATTTTTAGTTTGCAGTCGACGCACCCTACCGTAGAACCCAACACATTTTTCTTCTTGTTTTTCTTTTTAGAAGGACTAGGTGCAGTGGTGTTGTTTCTTTGTGAATCTTGTATAATTCTTTTTGGGTGTCCCTCAGGATAAAGTGGTTCCTGAGTCATTTTACCTCCTCTAGTTGCAACTCTAACAACAAAGTCATGCATATTATTATTCATTTCATCAAGCAATTCTCTTTGTGATTTAGCAACTTGTTCTAGTTGAGTTTGAACCATAGAAGCATGTTTTACAACACCTCTAACATCATTTGAAATTCTAAATAACAAGTCACTCAAGAAAGCAATCATATCAGAGTTATATTTCAATTGTTTCATAACATTTGCATTGAAGTGATCTTGTTTTCTAATGTAGTTTTCAAACTCATAAAGGCATTGACTAGGATGCATATTGTGAGGATTATCATTTTTATTGAACTTCATAAGAGAATTTACCTCTACCACCTTAGGCAGTGGTGGTGTATTAAGCCCATGTATTTCTTCAATATGAGGTAAATTTTTAACATCCTCAGCATTAATACCTTTTTCCTTCGTAGATTTCTTTGCCTCTTCCATACCTTCAAGACTGAGATATAATATACCCCTTTTCTTTGGAGTGGGTTTAGGCGATGGTTCAGGAAGAGTCCAATCATCATAATTTTTCAAAATGTTATTCAATTATTCTTCAGCTTGAGCAATAGTTCGTTCCCTTAAAACACAACTAGCACAACTATCTAGGAAGTCCCTAGAAGCATCGGTTAGTCCATTTTAGAAGATATCAAGTATTTCATTTTTCTTAAGAGGATGATCAGGTAAAGCATTAAGTAACTGGCAAAGCCTCCCCCAAGCTTGTGGGAGACCCTCTTCTTTAGTTTGCACAAAGTTAAATATTTCCTGCAAGGCAGCTTGTTTCTTATGAGCAGGAAAATATTTTTCAGAGAAGTAATAAATCATATGTTGGGGACTACGCACACAAGCAGGAGTAAGAGTATTGTACCAAGATTTAGCATCACCCTTAAATGAGAAAGGAAATAATTTGAGAATAAAGTAATAGCAAGTTTTCTCATCATGAGTAAAAATGGTGGCTATATCATTCAACTTAGTAAGATGTGCCACAACAGTTTTAGTTTCATAACCATGGAAAGGATCAGATTCAACCAAAGTAATTAACACTGGGTTGACAGAGAATTCATAACCCTTATTAGCAATACAGATAGGTGAAGTAGCAAACTTAGGATCACATTTCATTCTAGCAATCAGAGATTTTTCTTTATACTTGCATAGTAATTTCTCTAGATCATCTCTATCATTGCAAGCAAGAATATCTCTAGTTGCCTCCTCACTCATAACATAACCTTCCTACCTTAGGCAATTCATATCTAGGAAGGCTAGTTCTAGCAGTGTTTCAGTGAGTTTCAGTTTCAAGCTCATCATCAGATTCAACAACATCATGTTGTATAACTCTAGCAATTTGTTCATCAAGAAAATCACCAAGTGGCACATCATCATTATCAAGCAAGGTACTAGCATCATCATAAGCATCATTTTAAGAAAAAGTAGCATCATCAATAATTGGTGACATAGTAGAATTGATAGCATGTAGTGGTGTTGCAAGTTTACTCATAACAGAAGGTGAATCTAAAGCAGAATTGGATGGCAGTTCCTTACCTCCCCTCGTCTTTGAGGGAAATATCTTAGTCTTTGGATCCTTCAGATTCTTCATAGTGATAATATGATAATAATCCCAAGTGACTCAACAAATATAGCTATGCTCCATGGCAACGGCGCCAGAAAAAGTTCTTGATAACCCACAAGTATAGGGGATCGCAACAGTTTTCGAGGGTAGAGTATTCAATCCAAATTTATAGATTCGGCACAAGGGGAGGCGAAGAATATTTGAAGGTATTAGCAGCTGAGTTGTCAATTCAACCACACCTGGAGATTAATTATCTGTAGCAAAGTGATCAGTAGCACAGTAGTTTGATAGTTTTGATAGTAGTGACAAAGAAAGAACGGTAATAGTAATGATGATAGCGATAATTTGTAGCAAGTGTAATGTTGATGATAGCAATAGTAACGCATCAAGATCAATATAAATAAATTCGTGAGGCATTGGATCGGTGACTTGTTGGATGATATTCATCATGCGTGCTTATATCCTAGGGCGATACGGCACTAGCTCCAGTTCATCGATATAATGTACGCATGTATTCCGTAAATAGTCATATGTGCTTTATTAAAAGAACTTGCATGACATCTTTTGTCCTACCCTCCCGTGGCAGCGGGGTCCATATAGGAAACTAAGGGATATTAAGGCCTCCTTTTAATAGAGAGCCCGAACAAAGCATTAACACATAGTGAATACATGAACTCCTCAAACTACGGTCATCACCGGGAGTGGGCCCAGTTATTGTCACTCTGGGGTTGCCGGATCATAACACGTAGTATGTGACTATAACTTGCAAGATCGGATCTAAAACATGGATATAATAATTAATTCATAAACGGGTCAGATCTGAGTTCATGGCACCCGGGCCCAAAGTGACAAGCATTAAGCATAGCAAAGTCATAGCAACATCAATCTAAGAACATAGTGGATACTAGGGAGCAAGCCCTAACAAAACGAACTTGATTACATGATGAATCTCATCCAACTCCTCACCGACCAGTGAGCCTACGAAGGAATTACTCACTCCCGGTGGGGAGCATCATGGAATTGGCGATGGAGATTGGTTGGTGATGACGAAGAACGAAGATCCCCCTCTCCGGAGCCCCAAACAGACTCCAGATCTGCCCTCCCAAGGAAGAACAGGGCTTGGCTGCGGCTCCGTCTCATGAAATGAGATAATTCTTTCTCCCTGATTTTTTGGAATAATGTGAATTTATAGTATCAGGGGGTCGTCAGTGGGGCCACCAGGTGGGTACAACCCACCTGGGCGCGCCAGGAGAGGGGGGCGCGCCCTGGTGGGTTGTCCCCACCCAGGGGCCCCTCTCCGGTGGTTGTTGGCTCCAAAAATCTTCTTTTATTCCATATAAAATCCTCGCAAAGTTTCACTTTATTCCGAGAACTTTTATTTCTGCACAAAAACAACACCATGGTAGTTCTGCTGAAAACAGCGTCAGTCCGGGGTTAGTTTCATTCAAATCATGCAAATTAGAGTCCAAAACAAGAGGAAAAGCGTGAGAAAAAGTAGATACATTGGAGACGTATCAGTTTCTATCGAAGAAAGTAAGACAAAAATGTGTATTAACCTATGTGCCTAGATTACCCCGTTGTCACCTCAGGAATCCGCAAGTTAATTACTAAAACATTGTCATAGAATACTTCTACGACAACACATGTATGACTATCTTAATTCTGTCATAAAATCGTCACGGATGTACAGGCATGACAGAAAACGTGACCTCCTGTCACAAACACGTACCATCATGGACGTATTTTTTGTAGTGGAGGTATCAGCTAAAACAGGACCATCGTAGACCTTATTAGGAGAAGTTGCCGACGAAGAAGACCCATGAGCCCGACGTCAGGAAGCCCACATCCTCCCAAAATTTCTGGACCACTTCTTCTTTCGTTTTCCTCCTTGTCTGCACCTTAGACTAAGTACCGCCATCATCATGCTCCTCGCTCGAGAAAGCCTCGCTTGCTATCCGCAACACAACAGTGTCGTCGACCCGTTGCGCATCAACATCGTCATCGGTGAGCGGAGCGAAGCGCGATGCAGACCCGGGCGAGGAAACTAAGGCGAGTCTGTCTGGGTTGAGCGTGAGGCGGCAGTTCTCCAGTAACCGATGGTGACCAACACGGCTGGCATAATCCACAACCACCATCTCCATGCCCAGGGAATCCACTCTTCATCCCATAGAAGGCGCCCTTCCTTGATCTTGCCTTCCCCATCCCTCAAGAAGAAGAAATTATGGGTCCGATCAAGGTAGAGGTAACTAGGGTGCCAGTTGGATCTTCCGTCAAGGAAAGTGGAGGAGGAAGTCACCGTTCACCAGAGTGGTAGGGGATGTTCAGGAGAATTAGGCCTAGAATGTTGTCACCCTGACAAGAACCCCTTTTACCTAGTACTTGGTGCACAAGTTTTCACCCCAAAACATTCACCTAGCCATCCGTTAGGGCAATGGGAGAAGTGCAAGGCATCCAAAACCTTATCAAGCTCATTCCCTCCATAAGTGAGATCATCCATTTCCTTCCCCCCCCCCCTTTGTTTCTTGCTGATGGTCGGTAGAATGGAGTGTGAAAACATCATCAAGCACTTAGTACCATGAGGTTATGACCAAGGGTTACGTGGCATGGTCGGTGCTTGCATTTTGGACGTTCTAGTCGCCCGCCACTGTTGCGGCATAGGACATCAAACATGTTTATCTCGACCTTCAATTCGACCGTTGAGCTACCCCGCTCGAATGGCCACCACCATGGCTCCGTGCCAAGCTCGAGCGTGTCGAGCACCCATAGCCTCATCTCTCATTCTTTCTCCAGGATCACCTTGATTGCATCGCGAAGCTCACTTTTTTAAGGGCAAATCGTAGAGGTTTATTCAACAAAAGTGTTCATGGCAATCGCCTAAGAGGTCAAGTTACCAAGAAATTAGGGGTCTCCTCGAGCCAGCAATCGGTCACATTCAGAGTGCATGCACGTTTTGCACAAAGATGCGCCGGTAAGTTTGCTGCCCTGTTTACATGTTGAATCCCAAAAACTGAAAAATCAAATACTAGCTCTCCTATTTCATCTAGGATAGGAGCCACAATCGAGCGTGAATTGTGGCGAGAATTACAGAGTTGCACTAACTCCTGGCAGTCGGTCTTCATTATCACATGCGATAGGCCTCGAAGTTTTGCAAAAAGTGTTCCTTCCTGTATTGATAGTGCTTCCATAATCAGTGGATTTGAGATGTCACCGAACGGTTTGCACCAAGCTTCGCGAACCTTACTCCACCTCCAATTTTCCACGGTAGAGCCCATTAGCAGGGGCGGCCGCGTCATCCACGCTCATATACTCCCTCCGTTCACAATTATAAGATGTCCTAGCTTTTTAAAAAAATAGATATTTTAATGCGTTTGCTCCCTCATGTTCAGTCCTTAAGCGGTACATATTTATTTTCTAAGAGACTCAACAACCACAAATAAAGCACGTGCACCACCACCTCAGCTTCCTGACCTACCCTACCACCACCACCACCAGGATTGGTTGAGTTCGTCTCCGCGCCGCCGCCGCCATCAATCTACTCGGTGAGCCCCCGTTCCCGTTCCCTTCAATCCTCCATTTTTTTGTGCTAGATCTGAGGATACTGCGCTGTGTTTGACTTTGACGTCACCGGAGACTCTGTTTGCGTGTTGTATCATGTCGCTGTCGTTAGAGTAAATTGATTTGTAGGTCCGAATCCTATTGCTCTGCCGCGCGCCGGCACGCTTCGCCGGTCGACATCAGCGGCATGGCCAGCTTTTGGCCCTCTTCAAGCTCCGGGCTCTGCCGTCGTATCGACGCGCTTGTCCTGTCCGTCCCCAGCCGTCGCTCCTGCTGTAGAGCTCGATGCCCCCGGCGTCATTTCACTGTCACCGAGCGCAAGAGCTCCACGGGCATTCCGTCGAACATGACGTGTGCAGTGGCGCGCGAGTCAAAATCAATGGCAAATAGTAGAACGCTGGATGTTGGTAGCTGCCACTGCAACAACAGATTGGTAATGGAGGTGCTCCAGGGAGAGGACCCAAGCCAATCCCCTCGCCGTAGCATTTTCAAACAGTTCTGGGGCGCCATACGACTTCTGGTGAATCACTACTCATGGAAGATTGGGGCCTAGACCTGCATTTTCAAACAAATGAGACCAACCTGAAATAGAAATGAGTTTACTCCCGAATTTTAATTTGAAATAGAATCGCAATTTAATACTAATATTTGTGTTTGCAAAAGGTGTTTGATGGTAGGGAATAGATCGAGCTACTTAATTTATTCAATTATTAGTTCCACAAGTGTCTCTTGTTTCCCCCGTTAAGCAATTAACAGCCTTGGTCTCACACGCTTGTGGTTGTGGCAATAATTCAGTCATTCTGCATCATCGTACATGCGAGTGCTATGTAACAAGCACTAATTATTTGATTTTGTAGGTATATCAAGCCACTCCAGATGGCAACCTATGAGCCCAAGAACATCCTCATAACTGGTGCCGCGGGTTTCATCGCGTCCCATGTGGCAAACCGTCTGGTCAGGAATTACCCCCGCTACAACATCGTCATCCTCGACAGGGTCGACTACTGCTCTAGCCTTAGAAACCTTGACCCTTCCCGTGGATCCCCGAATTTCAAGTTTGTCAGGGGCGACATCGCCAGTGCCGACTTGGTGAACCACCTCCTGGTCACCGAGTCGATCGATACCGTCATGCACTTTGCTGCCCAGACTCACGTCGACAACTCCTTCAGCAGTTCCTTCGAGTTCACCAAAAACAATGTGTACGGTACCCACGTCCTCCTCGAGGCGTGCAAGCAGGTTAAGATCAGAAGGTTCATTCATGTCAGCACCGATGAAGTCTACGGAGAAACTGATCTCAATGCTGTTGTTGGTAACCATGAGGAATCTCGGCTGCTTCCGACAAAACCCGTATTCGCCACTGAAGCCGGGCAGAGATGCTGGTGATGGCCTACGCAAGGTCCTATAATCTTCCGGTGATCACCACGCAAGGTATCAATGTGTATGGGCCTAACCAGTTCCCCGAGAAGCTCGTCCCCAAATTTGCTCTCCTGGCAATGAGAGGCCTGCCACTCCCGGTTTATGGGAATGGCTCGAATGCCAGGAGCTACTTGTACTGTGAGGATGTTGCTGAAGCCTTTGATGTTGTTCTTCACAGAGGAGAGTTTGAGCATGTGTATAACATTGCCACAGCTAAGGAGAGGGGAGTGGTGGATGTGGCCAGGGACATATGTGAGATTCTTGGGGTGAACTCCGAGAAGGCCATCAGGTTCGTGGAGGACAGGCCGTTCAATGACCAGAGGTACTTTGTGGACGGTGAGAAGATGA
This sequence comes from Aegilops bicornis, assembly GCA_021605145.1. Taxonomy (NCBI): domain Eukaryota; kingdom Viridiplantae; phylum Streptophyta; class Magnoliopsida; order Poales; family Poaceae; genus Aegilops; species Aegilops bicornis. The sequence continues at coordinate 577,149,978 of CM038669.1, forward strand.
GGAGGCTGGGATGGTCGGAGCGCACAACATGGGAGGAGGGACTGAGGAAGACGGTGGAGTGGTACGCCAGCAATGCTGGTTACTGGGGAGATGTTGGCGGTGTCTTGCGAGGGCAGCATCGTAACTGGACGTATGCTGCCTCATCACCGCCAGCTGATGAAGCAGATGATGATCCTACGTTGAAAAGTGCAAGATCGAAGTGCAGGGCAAAGTTATAAACTTTACACCCATGCATCCATAGGCTGATGAAGCAGAGAGGATCCTACGTTGAAAAGCGCAAGGTCGAAGTGCAGGGCAATGTTATAAACTTTACACCCATGCATCCATAGGCACAGGAGGCAACAACACGATTCAAATATCAAATACGAGTGAGTTTCCTGAGCTACTACTGTCATTGTGTCTTTGATTCCACACAACTGCTACAAGCGCACAGATTTTGCCTAAAGGTTCAGTCTATTTTAATGGAGGCATGCCTTTCTTTTCTGATGAATTAATGGAGGCAGTCTAGTGGTGATTTGCTTACATCTTAAATCTTCATAATTCTTTTACGGATGAATTACGTATGTACGCGCAATGCCTTTTTCCATCTCCAAGATCTAGTGCATCACCTTGAGTCGTAGAGAAAATCCCCTTTGTATCAGTGAATTACGCTAGTTGGACTCGAGGATATAGGCAAGATTAATCATCTCCAAGATCAGTTGTCAGCCATAGGTCCTGGGAGCTTCTTGATCTAGTTGCAGCACATAGCCTTTTAAGGACGGTAATACTTTCAGGTATAGCATGAATTCCATCATTGAAAGTCTATACTGCTAGGGGCATCCCCTATCTCGCATTACCTTTAAAAAAAGACTAGTCCAGATACTATAGACTGGATAGGTTTGTGATGCGTTGGTCAATCAAACCATTAGTCTAACTGGCGCTGAGATTTCAAGAGATGACCTAAGCATCCTGATAGATTTTAATACTGGAGCTCGGCGAGATTGTTGATGATCTCTGGAAGCCCTTCTAGTCAATGACAATATGATAAATTCAGACATTAGAATTTCATAAGGCATTAACCCTTCAGCGTGACAAATCCAGATGGGTAAACTCTCTGATAAAGTGATTCGGAGCTTTCTAACTAAGACTGCTGCAATATGATAAATTCAAAAACATGAGCTTGGAAAGGTCACCTAGAGCTTCAACAATTCCATCAGAAGTGTTGAGTATATGTGTTGTGCATATCTGTGTATTGGGCCCACCTCCTAGTTGCCTTGTATAGTTGAGGTCGCGGCCCACCTTTGTACATCATATATACGTGCGTTTGCACATGAGCAATACATTGTGCAATTCCCACAACATACATGGTATCAGTTTTTTAGGTTTCTTACCTTGCTTCCTCTTCGCACGCCTCCGCCACGCTGCCTTCCCGGCCACATTCTAAGCCGCCACGCCAAGGCCCTGCTGCCGTAGCCGCCGCTTCCCACTCCCACCATTACCGCGATCCTCCTGTCAGCGACGCCGCTGGCCACCGCTGCCTAATCCTAGCCGCCGCCGCGCCACACCCCCACCCCGAGCCGCCCGACCACTCCCACCCGTTACGCCCGACCCCTTCCAAACCCTACCCCGAGCCGACCCGCCGCCACCTCCCGCTACCCAACCCTAGTCGCACCACCTCAAGCCGCCATGTCGTTCGTCATGTCATCCGCGTCCACCAACTCCAACCCGTTCGCCGACGCCAACCCTCCCGACGTCAACGACATCCGCAACCTCAACATCTACGAGCGGGTGCCGGTTCGTCTCTCCCAGACGGACTCCTCCTACTACACATGGAACACGTACTTCTCCCTCGTGTTCCGGGAGTACCACCTCGTTGATCATGTGAACGGCTCCGTCGACTCTAGCCTCGTCCCCGAGTTCCATGACTGGTCCACCATCGACACCACGATCATCTACTAGTTCTTTCTCACCATGATAGCTCGTTTCTGAGAACACTTTTTAAAAAGAATTATCGTATTACAAGTTTATTATTTTTCCTGGTAACTTGGCCACATATAATGACACAATGTGAAGGTTTCCATTTTTTGATTTTTTTTTGAATTTTTTATGCCCGTTTCAAAATGCGGTCAAAACGGCGGGCATGACCGTTGCTAGCTAGTGGGTGAATCTTGGAAAACTTTTGATGTTTCTCTGATTAAATAGATACTTATGTACCTAGAAATGCTTTTTGGAAAAAATAAAGAGCAAACTATGAGGCAGCTGCAATTCAAATTTGACCCGCTTCGTGCTAAAATGGCGGAATTTTGTCTTTTTCACCAGAGGTGTATAAAAACATTTCATAACAAACCATTTCGTCAATTGTACATTAAATATGGCCTAATATATTATAAAAATGATCTGGTCCCATTTTGCAACAAATATATGGTAGGTCATTTACAAAGAAAACTCAATTTGGGCACTCGAAAAATAGAAAATGGATTTTTTGACTAATTTAGATGGTCATAACGTTGTACTGTATTCTGATTGGTCTGTGGACGTCTCACGCGGATCATGCATCGAACACCGTTGGATGATCGTGGATCCAACGGCAGTCCTCAGCCCTTCCACACCATCCCCGAAACCCTAGCTCTGCCATGTGGTCATTTTGCATCCACCCCCCGCCTCCTTTCTTTCCCTCGCTCTCTGCTCCTCCTCTCCCCTTCCAGATCCGGCAGAGCTCCTCTTGATCCAGTCCTTCGTCTCATCCCCCTCCTCTTCCCTCAACCGGCGGCCAGATCCGCCCCACCCACTCACCCAACTCCCTCTCCGTCGCCGCCATCTAGGCCGGCAGCCATCTCCGGCGCGCAAGGCGTCGGTGTCCAGGGAGGAGGCATGTAGATGAGCTTCGGGGGCGGGGGCGGAGGTGGAGGGGAGTGCTCGTCGTCGTCCGCGGTGGCAGTGGCGGCCGCGTCGACGGCCGAGGCAGAGGAACGACAACTGCTCAAGGGGGAGATGGCGGTGCACCCGCTGTGCGAGCTGCTGGTGGCGGCACACGTCGGCTGCCTACACGTGGCCACCAACATCAACCACTTCCCACTCATCGACGCGCAGCTCGCGCAGTCCAGCGACCTCCTCCACTCCTAAGCCACCCACCACCGCCCCTTCCTCTCCCCGCACGACAAGCAGGAGAACTTCCGCCATGGATCAACTGGTGAGTCGTGTTCAACCTCATGTGCGTGTGTGCATGCACGTCGTCGTCGTTGACGCCGGGTGTTTGTGTCTATGTGTGCAGGCACAGTACCTGATGTTGTTGTGCTCGTTCAGGGAGCAGCTGCTGTGCCCATGGCGCGGACGAGCCGAGCGCTGGCGGTGACAGATCTGGGAGCAGTGCCCTTCTCCTCAAGCTGCAACCGTCGGGCTTGTCCTGCTCGAGGAGCGGCAGGGGCACACCCAGCCACCAAGGTCAAGGTCGCCGCCGTCAAGGGATTCTTCAACCTGGACCTCGACGTCCATGGTGCCGTCGTCCAGCCATCCAAGGGAAAGGTGCTCCCCTCCCTCCCTCCCCCATCTGTTTGATTCGATCCGACAGCTATGGACTTGGGTTCCTCACGCCTCTCTGTCTGCTATGTTTATTGGTGCTCTGCAGGAGAACTCAACTCACTTGTTGCAGGGAAGGAGAGGAGGGTGACGTACGGCCATGGAGAGGAGCAGCAGCACCAACTCAAGGTCCTTTCTCCTCTCTTGTTTCTAAGTTAGCTAAGCATAATCTGTTGTTTAATCCAAATTGTGTTATCAAAAGTTGCGCAGAATGTGTTGCTTTTGATTGTTATTTGTTCAAAGACATTCAACTGTGTTGCGATGCTATCATTCTACTCCTAAGGCAAACACATAAGGATGTGCTAGTAATATAGTTGTTCAAATCATATATTTGCTTGGCTGCTTTCCTCTTCTGTTTTAGTGGTTTGCTGGATCCGGAATGCCCGTGCTAAGCTACAGTTAGTTGCTGGATAAGGATTATCCCTCTAGTTTCTTGGTTCAGTATTGCTGGTTCTGGTGTTGTTCATGGATCAGTTTTCTCATAAAACTAATGTGCCTAGTCATCGCTACCCCTTATTCTTCTCTCCTGTAATTTTTTGATAGCCTATAGTTTAGTGTTGTGCACCCCTAGCATGAAACTATATGCTCTGGCATTTGTGATTCTGTGAACAACCAGTGATGTTGCTGCTGCTGTACACCATAAATGTGGTGATTCTATGCACAACCAGTGATTCTGTGCACTATAAAATTTAGCTCACTTTCTTAATGTGATGCTGCTGTCAGACACCATAAATTATCGAACATTTGTTAACACTCCAAAATGCAGTATTTTCTACTAGCCTATTAGTGTTAGCCGTATTTGTTCTCGGAGTATTTAAAATTAACTGAAACTATTCCTTTAATGCTTGCATAAACTTTTTTAAAGATGAATTGGAGTACTCTTTTAATGAAGGTTTTGTGTAGTCTATTGCTTGCATCAGTACTTTAAAAAAATAAATGAATCTTTTCATTTAAGTGTACTCTGGACAACAGTAGTATAGCACTTGCTGCTGCTGTTAAGCTTGCATCAGTACTGGTTGCAGTAGTTTAGTGTAGGACAACAGTAGTATAGGACTTGCAGCTGCTGTTAAGTTTCTCTTTCTCTTCTCTCTTCTCTTCTCTTTGTCTACTGGAGTAAACTTTTCCAGTATACTCCTAGGAGTAAACTTTCTCCACTGGAGTAGGAGTTGCTCTCAGGAGTAGCAATAGTGATTTGTTTAACAGCAGCAACAACAGCAGTGCATATCAATTTATCATGCTGACAACAATAGTGCAAAGCCAATTTGGAACTGATGCATATCAATATAGCAGTGCACAAAGTTCATCAAACATCATGCAAGTTCGATGCATATCAATTTATCATGCTGACAACATAAGGATGTGGGCCTATCATCGTGATTTCGTATTTCAGTTTGTGGCTTAAGGAACCGAGCAAGGGAAACCATTATACCTCGTTCCTTGTTTTGTAAACTTTAATTATGTCAGATCATTCGATGTCAAGTAATGGTTCTTTGTTCTGTGTTATGGTAAATGAAAATATGATTATAACAATTTATTTTACTTAGGAGGGCTAGGTAGAAGAAAACGCAGAGTCGAGCTAGGTAAAAGAAGAAGATGGGGAGGGAGAAGGAGGAGGCATGGCAGCAAGAAACCGAGTACCTTGCCACTGCTTTGCTTGCAGGTGACATCCATTAATCTCACTTAGGTGAATCTGTAATTTTGTTAGAATGCAACCTTTTGGGAATTCTGGACTTTTCTTTTGTGGTAATCAAATGATGTTAGATTTCTACTGGTTGTTGTATATGGGCAAGATGAATTGAATCCTGTTGTTTTCTTTTTGATGTACACACATGCAGATGATTGACACTCATGAACAGCAAGCAACCATACTAGTTACTACCTAGGTGTTCTAGAGATTGTTGTATTATTTATGTTCTTTTTACTCCCAGAATTATTGTGCGCTCATGCTGTCATCACATTGCCTGTTTTTCTTGCTGCATGTATCACAAGCATTGTACTTCTGTGTTTGCTTAGGCGGATAACTACTAAGTGATTCCAATTAATGTGTACTTGTGAATTCTAAGCTTATATTGGTGTCTTGCGATCATGTTCTAATTAATGTGTATAGTCCAAGCACTTGAATCTGTCTAAATGCATGCACACAAGTTAAGTTATATTTTGAGAAATTGTTGGTGCATTTTTTGTTTCTCAAATACAAAATAACTTGCCCCTTTCAACTGTGGCATCCCCATTGTTGTCTTTATGATGTTGTTTGTGACATGTTGTTAGATGTGCTTTTATTTTGTTCCTAACCATTCTATTTTATAACATTCAGATGATGGCCTTCATTCATGTTTCGTCGCGAGCACTATGACGAAGAAGTCGAAAGAAGCAAGGCATGCATGATCTAGGCATGCATGCACACTCGTATCTTTGCTTCAGGACTTTGTTGTAATGCTGAATTTTTGTAGAACTTGGATATAGTGTTGATTTTGCTGAGAATTTGATGTATATTTGCATGCTACCAAAATTCAAATGCTGGCATATTTGTTTTGTACATATTCTTGGAATACTATTCTAATTGGAAAATATGTTGGCATTGAATCTGGGCTGGTTTTATGTTGATGATATAAAAATTATTTGATAAAAATAGGAATGTGTATTGAACAAAATCTATTTGCGCTTTGAAAAGTCTATGGCCCAAAATATGTTGATAGTAACAAAGGCTGAAAATTAAAAAGAATTTGGACAAGAAAAATAGAGGCCCAAGAAAGAAATGGATCACAAAAAGGCTACGACCCATGAAATAAAAAGGCTATAATGTTGGGCCTGGCCCATGTGGTTGTCCAGAATTAATAGGGAAAAATATAAAAGGCTGAATTGTTGGGCCTGGCCCATGTAAAACACCCAATCGGACCGGGCTGAATCTTATCAACGATCTTTTTAATTGGTCGCAATTTTGCCATGTCAGATTGCCATGTCGAGTCCGACGTGGCATGGGCAAACAGGTAGCGACCAAAACAGAAGGTCATAGAATCCATGACCTTTTGTTTTGGTCGTTGCCTTCCACGACCTTCTGACAGAGAAGGTCGCTAATTTCAGTTTACGACCGCCAGCTTTTGACCATCTGTTTTTGGTCGCAAATGAAAAACAATGACCTTTCAGTGACCAATAGTGTGGTCACAAGTTGATATATTTCTTGTAGTGTTAGGGCAGGCCTTATTAAGGTCTTTGAAATCAACGCACATGCGCCACGATTTATCCTTCTTTGGCACCATCACCAGGTTTGCTAGCCAGTCCGGGTGTTTTATTTCTCTAATGAATCCGGCCTTGATTAGCTTGGCTAGCTCCTCCCCCATAGCTTGACGTTTGGGTTCGGAAAAGCGTCGCATTGTTTGCTTGACCGGTTTATATCCCTTCAATATATTGAGGCTGTGTTCAGCCAGCTTGCGTGGGATTCCTGGCATATCAGAAGGGTGCCAGGCGAATATATCCCAGTTCTCGCGCAAGAATTCTCATAGCGCGGCGTTAACCGTTGGGTCTAGTCGTGCCCCGATAGATGCTGTCTTCTTGGGGTCCGTTCGGTGGACTTGGAATTTGACTATTTCTTCTGCTGGTTTGAAGGAGGTGGATTTGGGTCGTTTGTCCAGGATTACATCGTCCCTATCCACCGTGGAGCACAGAGCGGTTAATTCTTTGGCCGCGAGGGCTTCAGATAATGCCTCAAGGGCCAGGGATACAGTTTTATTTTCGGCGCTGAGTGCTATGTCCGGATCACTGGCGAGAGTGATTATCCATTGGGCCCGAGCATCTTGAGCTTCATATACCCGTAGTGAGGTACAGCCTGGAAGCGTGTAAATGCATCTCGCCCCAATAGGGCGTGATATCCACTGTTGAAAGGGGCCACTTGGAAGGTTATTTCTTCGGACTGATAGTTCTCTGGTGTGCCGAATACCACGTCGAGCGTGATCTTTCCTGCGCATCGCGCCTCCCGACTGGGAATAATTCTTCGGAAGGTCGTGCTACTTTGCTCGATGTGGCTCCTGTCTATTTCCATTTTGCTGAGTGTATCCTCGTTGATGAGGTCTAGTCCGCTGCTGCCGTCCATGAACCTTGGTGAGCCGAAAGCCGTCCACGATCGGGCTGAGGACCAAGGTGGCTGGTGCCCGGACTGTCCTGAATTTTGGTTCGTCACCGGCATTAAAAGTTATAGCCGTGTCGTTCCAAGGGTTTATTGCTGCAATTTGGCAGACTTCGGCGAGGTCCCGGAGTGCCCTTTTGTTCCTATTATTTGAAGTGAAGGTCTCGAAGATCGTCAATACTCTGAGGTCGTCGTCTTCTGGGGGGTGTTGCTCTAGGGTGTTTTTGGTGAGGATATCCTCGCCGCTCTTGGCCACTTGCCGGAATATCCAATATGCTCTAAGGCTGTGGGTTGATATGGTATCTGGTGTTGTGTGTATTTTGCATGGCCCATCGAGCCATCCCTCCAGAACGGTTCCGTGCCCCATAACGGGCTTATATTTCTTTACTATTGGGCCGGACGTGCCACGAGGGTGCGTCCTTTTCACCTGAACGAGGGGTTGGGTGGAAACCGGTGGTTCCCAGCAGGCCGCCTGAGTTTTCCAGGTGCTTTCCATTGTGTGGTACTTTTGTACTATGGTTGCCAAGTCTGCGAAGTGTGATACGCGACGGCGGTTGATGGCGTTGAGGATTCCTTCATCCATGCAATTGTTGCGGAACGCTGAGATCGACAGTGCTCCTTCGGAGGTGACATTGTCCTTGAGAACAAGGCGAGCCATCGATCCTATCTTTCAACGTCACATCGGAACTCTCAATGAAAGCACCAATGTCGGTGTCAAAACCGGCGGATCTCGGGTAGGGGGTCCCGAACTGTGCGTCTAGGGTCGATGGTAACAGGAGACAAGGGACACAATGTTTACCCAGGTTCGGGCCCTCTCTATGGAGGTAATACCCTACTTCCTGCTTGATTGATCTTGACGAATATGAGTGTTACAAGAGTTGATCTACCTCGAGATCGTAATGGCTAAAACTCTAGGAGTCTATCCTATATGATTATGACAATGATGATTGGCCTCTACGGACCTAGCCCTTCGGTTTATATAGACATCGGAGGGATCTAGAGTTACATAAGGTCGGTTACAGAGAAAGGAATCTTCATATCCAGACGCCAAGCTTGCCCTCCACGCCAAGGAGAGTCCCATCCGGACACGGGTAAGAGTCTTCGGTCTTTGTACTTCACAACCCATCAGTCCGGCCCACGGCTAACAGGCCGGACGCCCGAGGACCCCTTAGTCCAGGACTCCCTCAATGGGTAAGTCATGTTCACTGTGTCCCTAAGAAAGGAGGTATTACTATTGTTCCTAATGATAAGAATGAACTTATTCCACAAACAATTGTTACATGCTATAGAATGGTAATTGATTTTAGACAAATAAACAAAGTTACTAGAAAAGATCATTACCCTTTTCCTTTTATTGATCAAATGCCTGAAAGATTATCTAAGCACACACGCTTTTGCTTCCTTGATGGATATTCTGGCTTCTCACAAATACCTGTTTCTCAACCTGATCAAGAAAAGACCACTTTTACTTGCCCTTTTGGAACTTATGCTTATAGGCGTATGCCTTTTGGTTTATGTAATGCACCTGATACCTTTCAAAGATGTATGATTGCTATATTCGCTTACTTTCATGGAAGGATTGTTGAGGTTTCATGGATGACTTTTCTGTTTATGGGAAATCTTTTGATGATTGTTTAAGAAATCTTGATAGAGTTTTGCAGAGATGTGAATAAACAAATCTTGTCTTGAATTGGGAGAAGTGCCACTTTATGGTTAATGAAGGGATTGTCTTGGGTCATAAAATTTCTGAAAGAGGTATTGAAGTGGACCAAACTAAGGTTGATGCAATTGAGAAAATGCCATGTCCTAAGGACATAAAAGGTATTCGTAGTTTCCTAGGTCATGTTGGTTTCTATAGGAGGTTTATCAAAGACTTCTCTAAAATTTCTAGGCCTCTCACTAATCTTTTGCAAAAGGATATTCCTTTGTTTTTGATGATATTTGTTTAGAAATCTTTGAAACACTCAAGAAAGCTTTAATCTCTGCACCTATTGTTCAACCACCTAATTGGAACTTGCCTTTTGAAATAATGTGTGATGCTAGTGATTATGTTGTGGGTGCTGTTCTAGGACAAAGAGTTGATAAGAAATTGAATGTTATTCATTATGCTAGTAAAACTCTAGACAACGCTCAAAGAAATTATGCTACTACTGAAAAAGAATTCTTAGCAGTGGTTTTTGCTTGCAATAAGTTTAGACCTTATATTGTTGATTCCAAAGTAACTGTTCACACATACCATGCTGCTATTAAATATCTTATGGAAAAGAAAGATGCTAAACCTAGACTTATTCGTTGGGTTCTCTTGTTACAAGAATTTGATTTGCATATTATTGATAGAAAAGGAGCTGAGAACCCCGTAGCTGATAACTTGTCTAGGCTTGAAAATGTGCTTGATGACCCACTTCCTATTGATGATAGTTTTCCTGATGAGCAGTTAGCCGCAATAAATGTTACTAATAGTACTCCTTGGTATGCTGCCTATGCTAATTACATTGTTGCTAAATATTTGCCACCTATAGCTTTACATACCAACAAAAGAAAAAAAAATCTTCTATGATTTGAGACATTACTTTTGGGATGACCCACATCTTTATAAAGAAGGATTAGATGGTATTATTAGACGTTGTGTACCTGAGCATGAACAGGGACAAATCCTATAGAAATGTCACTCTGAACCATATGGAGGGCATCATGCTGGAGATAGAACTGCTCATAAGGTATTGCAATCTGGATTTTATTGGCCTACTCTCTTCAAAGATGCTCGTAAGTATGTCTCATCTTGTGATGAATGCCAAAGAATGGGTAATATCGGTAAGCGTCAAGAAATGCCTATGAATTATTCACTTGCTGTTGAACCATTTGACGTTTGGGGATTTGATTACATGGGACCTTTTACTTCCTCTAATGGGTATACACATATTTTGGTTGATGTTGATTATGTTACTAAATGGGTAGAAGCTATTCCAACCAGTAGTGTTGATCACAACACCTCTATTAAAATACTTAAGGAAGTTATTTTCCCAAGGTTTGGAGTCCCAAGATATTTAACGACCGATGGTGGTTCACACTTTATTCATGGTGCTTTCCGTAAAATGCTTGCCAAGTATGATGTTAACCATAGAATTGCATCACCCTATCATCCTCAGTCTAGTGGTCAAGTTGAACTTAGCAATAGAGAAATAAAATTAATTTTGCAAAAGACTGTTAATAGGTCCAGGAAGAATTGGTCTAAGAAATTAGATGATGCACTTTGGTCTTATAGAACAACATATAAAAATCCTATGGGTATGTCTCCTTATAAAATGGTTTATGAAAAGCTTGTCATTTGCCTCTTGAGTTAGAACATAAAGCATATTGGGCAGTTAAAGAACTCAACTATGATATAAGCTCATTTGATATAAGCTCATTTGATGAATGGAGAACACAAGCTTATGAAAATGCAAAATTATTCAAAGAAAGGGTTAAAAGATGGCATGACAAAAGAATCCAAAAGCGTGAGTTTAAAGTTGGATAATATGTTCTTTTGTACAACTCTCGTTTTAGATTCTTTGCAGGAAAGCTCCTCTCGAAATGGGAAGGCCCATATGTCATCGAGGAGGTTTACCGGTCTGGAGCCATCAAAATAAATATTCCGAAGGTACTAACCCGAAGGTTGTCAATGGGCAACGAATAAAGCATTATATCTCAGGTACGCCTATTAATGTTGAAAGCAACATTATCCAAACCTTGACACTAGAAGAACACATAGAAGAGTCCTTCCGGAACACTCCAGAATCGTCAAAATAAGGAGGTACCTGGTACGGTAAGTAAACGGACTCCGAAAAATCCGCAAAAATATTTTTTGTCAGTTTTGGAATATTTTAGAATTTTGGAAATAAAGAAACAGTCCCCTGGTGGGCACAAGACACCAGGGCACGCCAGGCATGCCTGGTGCGCCCAGGTGGTTGAGCCCACCTGGGACACCTTCCGTACTCCGTTTTTCTTCCATATACTTGTCCACCAAGACACCGTATCACAAAGAAATCCTCTTTTCTCTTTTCTTATTGTTTTCTGTGTAGATCTGAAAATATGTCATCTCAAGACTCTGAGGGAGAGAGCTATGTTGCTGATCTCATCGCAAACCCAAGTCCTATGGGGATGAGAAGCACTATAGCTGGACTTCTGAAGAAGATGAAGATGAATCGATTCCTCCTCGGTTCAATAACGAAAGCATGGAGGCGTTATGCAAGAAGATAATAAAACTCGAGATAGATAATTGTGAGTTGATGATGGAGAATTTTACTATCAGTCAGAAACTGAAGGAAGCAAAGGGAAAATCCCCTATCTTCTCACCACCACCATTGCCTTCTTCTTCACCAACATCGCCTTCTTCACCACCAAAGGAGAACTGAGTATCGGGTATGGGCACTGCCCTTGGCTTCTGCCAAGCTTGGGGGAGGTGCCCCAGTATCGTATCATCCCACTATATTTTTGATTTTACTTATCTTAGTTCGATCCTTTTGCTTTAGGTGAAATAAAGTTTAGTTCGATACTTTCTTCTTTGAGAGTTTGCTTAGTGATCTATCATTGTAACCGTGTGCAAGTTATATAATGAAGTTTAGTTTGAGATTTTGCTTTCTTTACTTTCATGTTGCAAATAAAGAAAATAAAAAGAGAAAGAAAGCAAATAAAAGAAAGGAAATAAATCAACGAGATCATATACTAATCCTATCGTAGGTGATAGCACCACATAAGGAAAACTATAAGTAGGAAATTTTATTAGAGATTAACAAACAGAGCCTTAGTCAATGATGCAACTCATGCAAGAATTAATAAGGGAAGGGAAGATTCACATATAAATATACTATCCTAGAAATCTTTTGTGATTGTGAACTCTCATCAAAATATTATATGCCAAAATTGTTAACGTTGGACAAGGAAGACAACATAATGGTTTATGTTTGTTTATATTCACATAGAAGTCATATTGTCATAGATCATTTAACATGTGATGCTTGCCCCTTATCTTTGCTAGCCAAAAATTCTGCACCAAGTAGAGATACTACTTGTGCATCCAAAAACCCTTAAACCCAAATCTTTTTCAAGTGTCCACCATACCTACCTAGGGATTGAGCAAGATCCCTCAAGTAAGTTGTCATCGGTGCAAAAAGGCAATAAAAATTGCTTCTAAAAGTGTGAGATCATTTAGTGTAAGAGAAAATTGAGCGTCGCACGAACTTGGATGACAAAGAATAAAAGCGACAGACTACATAATAAAGGTTGTCATCTTAAGGGGCAATGTAACGTGACTTTCTTTTGCACTAAGGGATTGAGCATACAAACAAATAAGCGCATGGCAACCTCTGCTTCCCTCTGTGAAGGGCCTATCCTTTACTTTTATGTATTTACTTTTATGCTAAGAGTCAAAGTTTTCCTTCTATTCCTTTTTATTTTTCTCCTTTGGCAAGCATCATGTGCTGAGAAAAGATATAGGCACATATGTCAATTGAATATAGATAGCATGATTTATTATTGTTGACATCACCCTTGAGGTGAGTATGTTGGGAGGCAAAACTATAAGCCCCTTTCTTCTATGTGTCCGGTTGAAATGTTTTGCTCGTGTGTACGCGATGAGCGTTAGCAATCATAGAAGACTATATGATGGTTGAGTATGTGGACTTTCCTAAAGGCTCCGACACGTGACCCTTCCTGAAAAGATGATGAATTGTAGTTGCAAAGTTGACTGAGAACATAGTTTGTTGGTTTCTAATAGAGTTTTTGCTTTATACTTTGATTTTGTGATGAACTATTACTTATTCATGGGAAGCGTATGATAGAAGTTCTATGATAAAAGTATTATGTTTAAATTTGATGTCGTTATAATAATCAACATGATGCTTCTATGTCCGTATTTTTTTTATCGACACCTCTCTCTCAAAGCATGTGGACATGTTTTTCGATTTCAGTTTTCGCTTGAGGACAAGCGAGGTCTAAGCTTGGGGAGTTGATACGTCCATTTTGCATCATGTTTTCTTACTGTTTTTATAATGTTTTTATCCATAATAATGCTTTTTGGAGTAATTCTAATGCCTTTTCTCTCATAATTTGCCAGGTACACACCAAGAGGGAGAATTCCGGCAGCTGGAAATCTGGACCGAAAAAGCTACGTCAGGCCACCTATTTTGCACAACTCCAAACAAGCTGAAACTTCATGGAGAATTTTTATGGAATACATAAGAAATATTGGAGCCAATAACTACCAAAGGAGGGCCACCAGGTGGGCACAATCCACCTGGGCGCGCCAGGCAGCCCAAGCGCACCCTGGTGGGTTGTAGCCTCCTCGGCCCACCTCTGGTGCCCCTATTCTGGTATATAAGTCATTTTTACCTAGAAAAAAAATAAGGAGAAGACTTTCGGGGCGGAGCATCGCCGTCTCGAGGCGGAACTTGGGCAGGAGCACTTTTGACCTCCAGTGGAGCGATTCTGCCGGAGGAACTTCCCTCCCGGAGGGGAAAATCATCATCATCATCATCACCAACAACTCTCCCATCTTGGGGAGGGCAATCTCCATCAACATCTTCACCAGCACCATCTCATCTCAAACCCTAGTTCATCTCTTGTATTCAATCTTGTTACCGGAACTATAGATTGGTGCTAGGGGGTGACTAGTAGTGTTGATTACATCTTGTAGTTTATTACTATATGATTTATTTGGTGGAAGATTATATGTTCAGATCCATGATGCTATTTAATACTCCTCTGATCATGAGCATGTTTATTATTTGTTAGTAGTTACTTTCGTTCTTGTGGTCATGGGATAAATCATGTTGCAAGTAATCATGTGAATTTGATATGTGTTCGATATTTTGATGGTATGTATGTTGTGATTCCCTTAGTGGTGTCATGTGAACGTCGACTACATGACACTTCACCATATTTGGGCATAAGGGAATGCATTGTGTAGTAGCAAATAGATGGTGGGTTGCGAGAGTGACAGAAGCTTAAACCCCAATTTATGCACTACTCCGTAAGGGACCGATTGGACCCAAAAGTTTAATGCTATGGTTAGAATTTATTCTTAATACTTTTCTCGTAGTTGCAGATGCTTGCGGGAGGGTTAATCATAAGTAGGAGGTTTGTTCAAGTAAGAACATCACTTAAGCACCGGTCCACCCACATATCAAATTATCAAAGTAGCGAACACGAACCAAACCAACATGATGAAAGTGACTAGATGAAATTCCCGTGTACCCTCAAGAACACTTTCCTTATCATAAGAGACCATTTTGGCATGTCCTTTGCCTCAAAAGGATTGGGCTACCTCGCGCATACTTGTTACAATTATCTTTACTTGCTAGTTACAAATTATCTTGCTATCAAACTACTCCGCTACTTACAATTTCAGCACTTGCAGACATTACCTTACTGAAAACTACTTGTCATTTCCTTCTGCTCCTCGTTGGGTTTGACACTCTTACTTATCGAAAAGAGCTACAATTGATCCCCTATACTTGTGGGTCATCATCTCCCCAACACTCAACTCTCTTCCATAGATTTGGATATGGTGGAAAGATGATTTGAGTGGAAAGCAACTTGGGGAAGGCTAGAGATCAAGATTCTTGTGGTTGGATTGGAATGTCTTGGTCTTAGCACATGAGTAGGTGCTTCTCTCTCAGAAAATGAGTAGTGGAAGTGTAGGCACGTTCTGATGGCTCTCTCCTCAAACGGAGAAGGGGTGGAGGGTATATATATCCTCCACACAAAATCTAGCCGTTACACACAATTTACCAAACTCGATGGGACCGAATAGTGAAACTCGGTGAGACCGATATGGTTCAAAATGTGAACGTTAGAGTTTTCGGTGGGACTGACATGATCAACTCGGTGGGATCGATGTGCTAGGGTTAGGGTAAAACCTAAACTCGGTTTGACCAATTACACAAACTCGGTGAGAACGATTTTGGTAATAAGCAAACAGAGAGTTGGTCAAGCAAACTTGGTGGGACCGACTGCATATCTCGCTGGGACCGAAATAATTGCAACAGGCAACAAAGATTTTGCAAGCCCATCTCGGTGAGACCGAGATCCCATCGGAGAGAACGAACTGATTAGGGTTTCTGGCAGTGGCTATGTCAAGTGAACTCGGTGGTGCCGGATAGATCAAATTGGTGGAGCCGAGTTTGACTTTAGGTTTAGGACATATGTGGAAATGAGAAAGTGGTTGAGGGCTTTTGAGCATATCACTAAGCACTTGAGCAAGCAAGCCTTTAAGCAACACCTCATCCCCTTTTAATAGTATTGGCTTTTCCTATGGACTCAATGTGATCTTGGATCACTAAAATGAAAATGTAGAGTCTTGAGCTTTTTCCAATATGTGTCCTTAGCATCTTGAAGGGGTTCCACATCCTCTTACCATGCCATGCCTTTGATGAACTTTCTAAAATATACTAGATAAATATATTAGTCCAACAAGAGATATGTTGACATTAATTACCAAAATCACCCAGGGAGCACTTGTGCTTTCACCTACACTTGTACAATGCATGATTACAAGTATGAACTAGATGAGGAAGAACTATGGTGGTGACGGTGACTACGGAGATGGGAATGGTGGCGGCTAGGGCTTGTGGATGAAGATGAAGATGGTTCTGTTTTGGCTTTGTTCGACGCTCCCCCTATTGTCATTTTGATGGGGTCCTCTTTGTAAAAGTTGTTCCGGTAGACATTCTATCTTGAAATCCACGCCATACGACCGCTCATACGAGCGCCCGCACTCGTAAGAAACGTCGTCTTTTGTGTTGCTTCTTTTGACACGCCTCATGTTGATTCTCTCTTTCTTCATTTCCATTCATTTTCATGTTCACACGTGATTTCTTCCCTTTTTAGCCCATTTCCTGTGGAAACGCATAGGGAGGATTTGTAGAATCCTTTGGCTTTATTAGTCATTAGTAGCAATATCAAAGTGAATATCTCCTTTTTAAATGAAATATCTCAGTTTAAATAAGGGTGAATGAGTGTAAATATATCACTCATAAACTCCCCGAGCTTAAACTTTTACAAAGAGAGAAATCTGAATCATAAGGAATTCAGTTGTCTAAACCAAAATAACGAGAAGGTTTTGGTTCACTTACGATCAGTACGCTTAGATAGCCCTCCGTGTCTTGACCTGAAAACTTAGTATAGTTGTTGCGATGGCATGGTTATTGTGCAAGTACTAGTGAAGCAAATATAATCAACGCAAAGTCTTTGATCTACTAGATAAAAAAACTTTGCAACACTATCATTCTATTTATTCTAGACAACACTTACTTGCCGGGAATGCACGGAAGAGTTTTCTTTGCTAGAGACATAAAAACATATGCTAGGGAGTGAAAGGCATGTAGAAAAACTTGATGCATTAGTGCTCATAAACATACCCACAATTATCTCATCCTCAAGGCTCTTAAGCACTTTATTTAAATCATTATTTGTTGAAACTTTGGTTGTCATGTGAAGGGATTATGCCAAATAAGGGATCATGCATAGAGTTTCGTTGTGCTTAATGTTTGGGAACTATGGACTGATATTTGTCTCTTTCAAGCTCTTTTGATCAGTCCCCTTTATTTATCACATACACACCAATTCAAGAGAAAGCCAAATAATATGTGTTTGTAGTGTTGCCACTACGTACTGTAACAAACTCATAGGCAAAATTCGAGCTTTTGCTCTTGGTGGATCGTTCATAGGCTAGCGGAGTCCTCAGCATAACATCAAGAAAGGTGACGAAGCCATATTTACACATGTACACGCTCATAGAGTAGCATGGCCATGGCACTAGCGAGAAGTTGAAGCACTATGTAAGAGATGCAACACAGATTTTTGGCATGATCTCGTTCACCCTTCAACTAAATTCCCCTAGACAATTTAATCCACAAGTGCTATCAAGTCTAATAAAATTAATAATATGGGATTGAGCATTTCAAACATAATCTTCTCTACAAATTTTCTCAATACCCAAGTATTTGAAGACTTTCTCTTATGCATGGTTATTCTTAATTAAGATCATTTCATTTAAAAACAGTCACACGAAAAGTCTTGGTTATCTAGACTAAAACGAATAAAGGCTATAAAATTATTTCAGCTACTAGAACAAACCTTTGTTTTTATTATCAAGACTTACTTCCATTTGCACATATCATACATACTACTACTACATGTACTCTAAGTATTTCAAGAGTAAAAGGCAAGAGTCATAGGACATACCTTCACGGTTGTGAATTTACACACTTCTCTTCCTTACTCTTGCATTCCTCGTTGTCCAGCGTAGATCAACTCCTCTGAAAACAAAAATGAAACGAACTCAAAGGGGTAAAAAAAGAGTAAGAGCAAAGCAAAGCTTATTCTATTCTTTGTTTTTGGGTTTTTGAAAACTAACTTGCAAATGAAAAATCACAAAGGCAAAAACAAAAAATAAAAGCAAATAAAAAGTAATGTGTTGGCACAATCCAACACGAGTGTTTTGAAGCTCCACAAGCTTAAGTACAACCTTATTACAATTTATTCAAATAATACCGCCACATATTGATGTAGAAGTGGTGATGACCTCCCCCAAGCTTAAGCTTTTGCAAGCCCAAACCGGCGAAATCATTGTGGCGGTTGGTCAGGAGCCCCTCCTTGGCTCAATAAGTTGGCGACGATCATGTTCATGTAGGCGTACGTGCCTCGTAGGGATGTGGCGAGGTTGCTTATATCATCAATGGAGCCTTGGAGGTTGTAGAGGTCCGCGTAGGTGTTGTAGGCTTCTTGTTGTTGCTGCTCCTCTTCTTCATCGGTGGCTAGTTCTTCTTCATCTACCTACTAAAGTTCTGGGCCCTCTTGGTCAAAGGTTGCATCTTCTGCCTGTGCAACATAATGCAATTTTCCATGTTCTATGGAGAAACAGTTAGGCATAGGAGTGGGCAACAAGTATGCCACTCCAGGAATTCTGATGCAATGACGACCATTATGGACCACTATCATTCCAGTGCTAGTAAGAACACAAATATTAACAAGGTTGTTACCGACAATGGGGCGAAGGTGATTGTAGTTGAGGCCAAGGGAGTTGGCCAACATGGTGATCACTCCTCCACACACGGTATCTTCTTGTGCATGATTTGCTTGATGCGCGAGGTGTAGCAAAAGTATTTCCCCTAAGTTGGAAGAATAACTTACATCAAGGTTTGCTACCTTCTCGATAACTATAGCATGTTCTCACCATTCACCTTAGAAACTTCTCCTCGTGCCTGCAATGAGTTAGTGATAACATAATAGAAATAACATATAGCATGACTTTTAATGCACCTGGTTCTTTTGCCATGAGCCTTGACGAATCATCTAATAGAATGATTGCCTTGGGTGCGGGTCAGTAAACTCATAAACATAACAGATGTCATCATCATTGTTGGTGAAGCCAAAATAATTACACTACTCTTCGAAAGTGATGTCAAAGCCTTGGTCCAAGAGACGAAAAGTGATCTGCTCTTCCTCATATGCATTTGGCATCAACCCAAAATTATGCGAGAGTGTACTAAGAAACTCAATCGTCATGCGTTCATATGTCTCACATCCCTGATAAACAAAGTGGTGCAACCCAGCATTATCACAAAGAAAATTGAAATCATTGGTAATACCTAGTAAACTTGATCATTGGTCGGTCCGGGCTTCACAAAGCCCGAAGGAAAAATCCCAAGCCCGAGCTCGGCCTGGCCCGGCACGAAGTACATGAACAGTGCCAATTTTTTAAATAAATTAATCATATTCGGGATATAATATTTATTTATTATACCTATAAGATACGAGACGCCTCGGAAATGATCTTTCACGGTGCCAAAGAACTCACAAGGAGCAGCAACAAACTCACTCGAAACTTGTTTCAACAAACTTTGTTTCTCTCAAGTGGCAAGAACAAGAGGAAACACTCTCAGATAAATTGCAGCGGATAACTAGCTTGGTCTACAAGGATGCAACCCAAACCATGAAGCTTGTGAACCTATGAAGAATCACAAGAGGGAACCACAAGGATCCTATATGAATTGAGGACAGGCCCTCCAACCCACACACACGAGCTAACACTCAACGATACTAGTGCTCACAAAGACAACACAACCTCACCGGCTGTCTACAAACAAAAACTCGGAAATCTCATCCCCTTCACATGGAACAGATGGGGAGTATTTATACTCAAGCACCCACTAGTTAGGTGTGAAAACAACTCAAAATGAAGGGTAAATTCGTGAGCCCCAAGCTGTAGCAGAGCAAACTTGTTGAGCCTCTGGCTGTAATAAATTCCTGGACAGCTTGCATGGAAACTTGCACAACTTTTGACTCAAGACCTCAAATGATGCACCGTTTTTTTGAATGAAAGCTGACTTCAAAGACCATCTTTTCCAGCCTCTATAAAGTGCTAGAGACTTCCAGAATTAATTAGGTTTTGGTGGGAAGTTGCAGTTGGAAATCTCATGTGTCATTTCTCCCAAAATAGGCACCGGAAGCTTCCCAACTAAGATAATGGTTTTGCCCTTGTCTTCCTTTGGATGCTCTAAAGGTTCAGAATTTGTGCTAGCATTAAACTCACTCTTGGATGCCTTGGTCATGATCTGGTCCACATCATCCTCCCTTCCTTCAAACAAAACAGTCCTCGGTTTTGAGGTATTCTTTTTGGGCTTCTTCACTTGTGGGAATTGCTCAACCTTGAGTACTTGATCCACCATAGGTTCCAAGACATGGTTCACTCCTTGATGCATGAAAGAATACTTGTTAGACCTTCCATGGTGAGTAGCATCATGATCAAACTGCCACGGTCTTCCCAAAAGAAGATGACAAGCTTGCATTGGCACCACATCACATACCACTTTGTCCACATAACTTCCCACTGAAAATTGCACCCTAGCATGATGCGTAATCTCCAGCTTACCAACACCATTCAGCCACTTCACATAATATGGCTGGGGCTGCCTCCATGTTGATGTCCCAAGAGCATGCACAAGATCACTACTTATGATGTTGTTGTAGCTGCCTCCGTCGATGACCACCTTGCAGTTTTGTCCTTAATCTTGCAAATGGATTGGAACACATTTTGTCGCTGGCCCTTCTCAACAATAGGAGCATCATCATGAGCCACTTTGCGAACCATGAGATTAACACCATCTCCTCCATTTGAACTCAGAGGTGCTCCAGTCTCAAAAGTACAATAATTTGCATCTTTCTTCTCAGATTCAGATTTGTCACTTGAGTCATCGGTGACATATCCATCATTTGTGAGTAAAACCTTCTTCAGATTAGGACAATCCTTCTTGAAGTGACCTCTACCATTGCATGTATGGCACTGAATATTACTAATGCGAGTGGCAGGAGTATTGGAAGATTCAACCTTTGATGCATTAGCTTCTTTTGTAGTCATCTTGTTTTGTGAGTGAAAATCTGCAGCAACACTTCCGTCTACTTCTCGCTGAACTAAACCTCTCCAAGTGCTTGATGTATAGGTTTGGCTGTGATTTTGGCGACGCTTCAGCTGCTTTGCTCTACGAATAGCTTGATGCACAAGTTCTTGCAAATCTTGATATGTAACCATCTCTATCCTTTCTTGCACATCTTCATTCAGTCCATGAAAGAATCTTGACATTGTGGCCTCCTCTGGCTCATTCACCGCTGTCCTAATCATCACAATCTCCATCTCTTTATAGTACTCATCAACACTAGAATTACCTTGGCACAACCGTTTGAGTCGATTGTACAAGGTTCTTGTGAAATGTCCAGGAACAAACCGTCTCCGCAACAGATTTTTCATTTGCAACCATGTCTCCGGACGACCTCCAGCATGACACAATTGGTTCCACCAAATCAAAGCATATCCAGTAAACTCAATGGATGCATATCATACCTTCTTCTCCTCCGTATAGCGGTGGCTGTCAAAAATCTGATCCACACGCATCTCCCACTCCAAATAATCATCGGGCTCGGTTTTCCCATTGAACCATGGTATGGTAAGTTTAATTTACCAATCCCATCATCTTCATGGTCACGATGAGCACGCCCATGACCTCTTCCTCCCATGACAAAGCCTTATTGGCCTTCTCCGCGATGATCATGATGAACACGTCGTGGTCGAGGCTCGTAGTAGTTTCGAGCATCATCGGAGTGGTCGCTCCAATGCTCACCATGGTGGTCCTGCTGTATGGGGAGTTGTCGATGTCGACCCCGTGCAGCAAGCCCATCTCGTGGTGGCGACGGTGGCGCCCAAGTAGCACCTCGCTGGTCGTAGCAAGCATGCCGAGGTGGTGCAGCGTAGTAGCTATGAGCATCACCCGAGTAGACGTGGTTGTGCTCTCCATGCCCCTCCTCAAGGTGGCGTTGGCCCTGCTGTTTGGGGATTTGTCGATGTCGACCCCGTGCAGCAAGCCTATCTCGACGGAGTTCCTCGGTGAGGGAGTCGATTCTCCGGCCAAGGTTGGTCTCCACGGCCGATATGCGCCTCTCCACCTTGTTCAACACATACTCTCGTGTATCCTCCAATGCCAACACATAGGCGGGCTGCAAGCTTGGATCGTACACGGGAAGTGGCGGCTCCTCCTCCACGAGGTGCCTACCTCTATGCACACCATCAACACTGTTGGATCTCCTCGAACCCATGGAAGCTTCTCAAGAACAAAATCAACAAGAGAGAAAATAGCACCGCGAACAACCTAAAGCTCTGATGCCAAGATGATACGAGACGCCTCGGAAACGATCTTTCACAGTGCCAAAGAACTCACAAGGAGCAGCAACAAACTCACTCGAAACTTTTTTCAACAAACTTTGTTTCTCTCAAGTGGCAAGAACAAGAGGAAACACTCTCAGATAAATTGCAGCGGATGACTAGCTTGGTTTACAAGGATGCAACCCAAACCATGAAGCTTGTGAACCTATGAAGAATCACAAGAGGGAACCACAAGGATCCTATATGAATCGAGGACAGGCCCTCCAACCCACACACACGAGCTAACACTCAACCTCACCGGCTGTCTACAAACATAAACTCGGAAATCTCACCCCCCCTTCACATGGAACAGATGGGGAGTATTTATACTAGAAGCACCCACTAGTTAGGTGTGAAAACAACTCAAAATGAAGGGTAAATTCGTGAGCCCCAAGCTGTAGCAGGAGCAAACTTGTTGAGCCTCATGGCTGTAATAAATTCCTGGACAGCTTGCATGGAAACTTGCACAACTTTTGACTCAAGACCTCAAATGATGCACCATTTTTTTGAATGAAAGCTGACTTCAAAGACCATCTTTTCCAGCCTCTATAAAGTGCTAGAGACTTCTAGAAGTAATTAGATTTAGGTGGGAAGTTGCAGCTGGAAATCTGATGTGTCATTTCTCCCAAAATAGGCACCGGAAGCTTCCCAACTAAGATAATGGTTTTTCCCTTGTCTTCCTTTGGATGCTCTAAAGGTTCAGAATTTGTGCTAGCATTAACCTCACTCTTGGATGCCTTGGTCATGATCTGGTCCACATCACTATATTTTGAATAAAATATGTTTGTATGTATATTTCGGGCTTTATTTGGGCTTTCGGGCCGGGTTTCGGGTGAGGAAGTGGAGCCCGAGCCCGGCTCGAATGTCGGGCTTCGGGTTCGGGCCGGCGGACCAGGTTGTCCATGAACAGGTTTAATAACTAGTTTGGTGAGTGTTGACTCGCAAGCCCACTTGGATGCTTTGATCTTCCTTGTATTTGTTGGGGAAAGTAGTAATTTCAAAAAATTTCCTATGCACACGCAAGATCATGGTGATGCATAGCAACGAGAGGGGAGAGTGTTGTCTATGTACCCTCGTAGACCGTAAGCAGAAGCGTTTTATCAACGCGGTTGATGTAGTCGTACGTCTTCACGATCCGACCGATCCAAGTACCGAACGCACGGCACCTCCGAGTTCTGCACACGTTCAGCTCGATGACATCCTCGCCTTTCTCGATCCAGCAAGAGGGGCGAAGTAGTAGATGAGTTCCGGCAGCACGACGGTGTGGTGACGGTGTTGGTGAAGAACAATCTCCGCAGGGCTTCGCCTAAGCACTACGAAAACTATGATGGAGGATAAACTAGAGGGGACGGGGTTGCCAGCACACGGCTTGGTGTTTCTTGATCTGTCTTGGGTGCTAGCCCTACCTCCCTATTTATATGTTGAGCCTTGGGGTCGAAACTTGGAGTAAAAGCCTCCACAAAGTCGGTTTCACCCGAAAGGCAAGAGTGCTTCTCGGACTCCAGGGCCATATGCTAGGGTTCCCAGCGTCTGGACCCAGACGCCAGGGACCCTGGCGTCTGGCCTTTGGACTCCGCAAAACTTCCTTTTGCGCTTTCCAAAAACCTCGTGGGCTTTCCCCTTTGGCCCAGATAAAGTGTTCGCGTGCCCAAACATTTCGGGAAACATCCGGAACACCTTCCGATGGATTCCGGAACCTTTCCGGAGATCAAACACTACTATCCACATATCAATCTTTACTTCCGGACCATTCCGGAGTTCCTCGTCATATCCGTAATCTCATCCAAAACTCCGAACAACATTCGGTCACCAACATACATAACTCATAGTACTATATCGTCAATGAATGTTAAGCGTGCGGACCCTGCGGGTTCAAGAACTATGTAGACATAACCGAGACACCTCTCTGGTCAATAACCAATAGCGGGACCTAGATGCCCATATTGGCTCCTACATATTCTACGAAGATCTTTATCGGTCAGACTGCATAACAACATACGTTGTTCCCTTTGTCAACGGTATGTTACTTGCCCGAGATTCGATCGTCGGTATCTCAATACCTAGTTCAATCTCGTTACCGGCAAGTCTCTTTACTTGTTCCGTAATACATCATCCCGCAACTAACTCATTAGTTGCAATGCTTGCAAGGCTTATAGTGATGTGCATTACTGAGTGGGCCCAGAGATACCTCTCCGACAATCGGAGTGACAAATCCTAATCTCGAAATACGCCAACCCAACAAGTACCTTTGGAGACACCTGTAGAGCACCTTTATAATCACCCAATTACGTTGTGACGTTTGGTAGCACACAAAGTGTTCCTCCGGTAAACGGGAGTTGCATAATCTCATAGTCATAAGAACATGTATAAGTCATGAAGAAAGCAATAGCAGAATACTAAACGATCGAGTGCTAAGCTAATGGAATGGGTCAAGTCAATCACATCATTCTCCTAATGATGTGATCCCGTTAATCAAATGACAACTCATGTCTATGGTTAGGAAACTTAACCATCTTTGATTAACGAGCTAGTCAAGTAGAGGCATACTAGTGACACTATGTTTGTCTATGTATTCACACATGTATAATGTTTCCGTTAATACAATTATAGCATGAATAATAAACATTTATCATGAAATAAGGAAATAAATAATAACTTTATTTTGCCTCTAGGGCATATTTCCTTCAGTCTCCCACTTGCACTAGAGTCAATAATCTAGTTCACATCGTTATGTGATTTAACACCAATAGTTCACATCTTTATGTGATCAGTTCACATCGCTATGTGACTAACACCCAAAGGGTTGACTAGAGTAAATAATCTAGTTTACATCGCTATGTGATTAACACCCAAAGAGTACTAAGGTGTGATCATGTTTAGTTTATGAGAGAAGTTTAGTCAACGGGTCTGCCACATTCAGGTCTGTATGTATTTTGCAAATTTCTATGTTTACAATGCTCTGCACGGAGCTACTTTAGCTAATTGCTCCCACTTTCAATATGTATCCAGATTAAGACTTAGAGTCATCTGGATCAGTGCCAAAGTTTGCATCGATGTAACCTTTACTTATTTAACCTTTTGTCACCTCCATAATCGAGAAACATATCCTTATTCCACTAAGGATAATTTTGACCGTTGTCCAGTGATCTACTCCTAGATCACTATTGTACTTCCTTGCTAAACTCAGTGTAGGGTATACAATAGATCTGGCACACATCATGGCATACTTTATAGAACCTATGGCTGAGGCATAGGGAATGACTTTCATTCTCTTTCTATCTTTTGCCGTGGTCAGTTTTTGAGTCTTGCTCAATCTCACACCTTGTAACACAGGCAAGAAATCTTTATTTGACTGTTCCATTTTGAACTACTTCAAAATCTTGTCAAGGTATGTACTCATTGAAAAAACTTATCAAGCGTCTTGATCTATCTCTATAGATGCTCAATATGTAAGCAGCTTCACTCAGGTCTTTCTTTGGAAAACTCCTTTCAAACACTCCTTTATGCTTTGCAGAATAATTCTACATTATTTCCGATCAACAATATGTCATTCACATATACTTATCAGAAATGCTATAGTGCTCCCACTCACTTTCTTGTAAATACAGGCTTCACCGTAAGTCTCAGATAAAACTATATGCTTTGATCAACTCATCAAAGCGTATATTCCAACTCCGAGATGCTTGCACCAGTCCATAGATGGATCATTTGGAGCTTGCATATTTTGTTAGCACCTTTAGGATTGACAAAAACTTCTGGTTGCATCATATACAACTCTTCTTTAATAAATCCATTAAGGAATGCAGTTTTGTTTATCCATTTGCCAGATTTCATAAAATGCGGCAATTGCCAACATGATTCGGACAGACTTAAGCATAGATACGAGTGAGAAACTCTCATCATAGTCAAAACCTTGAATTTGCCGAAAACCTTTTGCGACAATTCTAGCTTTGTAGATAGTAACACTACTATCAGCGTCCATCTTCCTCTTGTAGATCCATTTAATCTCAATGGCTCACCAATCATCGGGAAAGTCAATCAAAGTCCATACTTTGTTCTCATAAATGGATCATATCTCGGATTTCATGGCCTCTAGCCATTTCGCGGAATCTGGGCTCATCATCGCTTCCTCATAGTTCGTAGGTTTATCATGGTCTAGTAACATGACTTCCAGTATAGGATTACCATACCAATCTTGTGCGGATCTCACTCTGGTTGACCTACGAGGTTCGGTAGTAACTTGATCTGAAGTTACATGATCACCATCATTAGCTTCCTCACTAATTGGTGTAGGAGTCACAGGAACAAATTTATGTGATGAACTACTTTCCAATAAGGGAGCAGTATAATTACCTCATCAAGTTCTACTTTCCTCCCACTCACTTCTTTCGAGAGAAACTCCTTCTATAGAAAGGATCCATTCTTAGCAACGAATGTCTTGCCTTTGGATCTGTGATAGAAGGTGTACCCAACTGTCTCCTTTCGGTATCCTATGAAGACACAATTCTCCGATTTGGGTTCGAGCTTATCAGGTTGAAACTTTTTCACATAAGCATCGTAACCCCAAACTTTAAGAGACGACAGCTTAGGTTTCTTGCTAAACCATAGTTCATACAGTGTCGTCTCAACGGATTAGATGGTGCCCTATTAACGTGAATGCAGTTGTCTCTAACGCATAACCCCAAAACGATAGTGGTAAATCGGTAAGAGACATCATAGATTGCACTATATCCAATAAAGTACGATTATGACGTTTGGACACACCATTATGCTGTGGTGTTCCAGGTGGCATGAGTTTGTGAAACTATTCCACATTGTTTTAATTGAAGACCAAACTCGTAACTCAAATATTCTCCTCCACGATTGAGGGAGTCCTGGATTAGGGGGTGTCTGGATAGCCGAACTATCACCGTTGGCCGGACTCCCAGACTATGAAGATATAAGATTGAAGACTTCGTCCCGTGTCCGGATGGGACTTTCCTTGGCGTGGAAGGCAAGCTTGGCGATACGGATATGTAGATCTCCTACCATTGTAACCGACTCTGTGTAACCCTAACCCTATCTGGTGTCTATATAAACCTGAGGGTTTTAGTCCGTGGGGACGGACAACAATCATACCATAGGCTAGCTTCTTGGGTTTAGCCTCTACGATCTCGTGGTAGATCCACTCTTGTACTACCCATATCATCAATATTAATCAAGCAGGAGTAGGGTTTTACCTCCATCGAGAGGGCCGTAACTCGGGTAAAAACATCGTGTCCCTTGTCTCCTGTTACCATCCGCCTAGACGCACAGTTCGGGACCCCCTACCCGAGATCCACCGGTTTTGACACCGACATTGGTGCTTTCATTGAGAGTTCCTCTGTGTCGTCGCTATCAGGAAGGATGCCTCATCCCGTCTTTAAAGACGGCACCGTTGCTAAAGGAGCTTTGGCCACCGGCCAAACTCTCCGACTAGGCGGTTTTCTTATGACCGCATGTTCGGCCGCCACGCCGACGATGACTTCTCGGGTCATCAAAAGCAATCTTCATGTTAACTCGGAACTCGCCGAGCAGTTAGATCCGATGGAGCTCTCTTCCTTGAATGAGCTCTTGGATCGCATCGCCGCCCTGGGAGTCGCTATAGACTACGATCAGATTGGGCCTAAAACTGATCTGAGAGAGATCAACTCTTCCCAGGCTACCCACCACGTTGTTGTGGTAGAGGAACAATACGGCGACACTTCTCATACCTTAAGGACTAGCTGTGTCCAGATTCCTGACCCCTCCATGCCGGATTCCCGCGGAGGGGAGGACACCACTCAAGCCCTGAACTTAAAGTTAGGCAGCGGGCTAGATTCATTGGACAACCCCCAAGAACCCAAGCTTTCAAGTTCGGAAACTTCTTAGCCCCTGAATCTTAGATTGGACGGGGTTCAGAATTTAATTCCACCGCCCACCCAAACATAAGCGATCTATCCCAAATCCGGCAAGAGCCCGGTGAAACAATACATTATTACTAGGCCAGATTCCTCCTGGTTATGGACAGGATAAAGTATTGCCGCGAGGAGGACGCAATCTCATTCTTCTGCAATAATTGCACGGACAAGGGAATCCTAAACGCCATAAGTCGTCGTGAAATTACACGCTTCGCTGACTTGGCGTCCATAGTACGAAAGTACTACGTGATGGAGAGCGCCTAGAAAACCGAAATCAAATTTTGGGACAATCCGGCCCCGAACACGACACTAGTCCGAAATAAAAGGGTGCATCATCACCAGGCACCTGGGTTACATACCAGAAAGCAAAAACCCCCCAAAGGGCATGGAACCGTACTGGAGGGATGGCTCAATGGACCCTGCAAAATTCATAGCATAGAGGGCGCCACTCCAACTCATAGCCTTAGAGCATGTTGGATACTACGGAGTGGCCAAAAGTGGCGAAGAGCTCTTAACTCAGAGCACCAGCCCAGCAATACCAAGACGGTATTAACAGTTTTGAGACTTTAGCATCAAATAATATGCGAAACGAACACTCAAGCCTTGCCGAAGTCTGCCAGATAGCAACAATAAATCCATGGAGTGACACGGTCATTACCTTTAACGCCAGTGACGAACCTAAATTCCGAACAGCCCGAGCACCAGCCGCATTGGTCCTCAGTCCAATAGTGGACGACTTTCGCCTTACCAAGGTACTCATGGACGGCGGCAGCGGATTAAACCTCATCTACGAGGAAACCCTTCGAAAAATGGAAATAGACTGGAGCCGCATTGAGCAAAGCAGCACAACCTTTAGAGGAATAATCCCCAGTCGGGAAGCATGTTGTACAGGAAAGATCACACTAGATGTGGTGTTCGCACGCCAACAATTATAGGTCCGAGGAGGTCACATTCCAAGTGGCCCCTGCTCAGCAATGGATACCACGCTCTATTAGGGCGAGAGGCATTCACAATTTTTCAAGCTATACCCCATTACGGGTACATGAAGCTCAAAATGCCCAGACCCAACGGAATTATTACTCTCGCTAGTGACCCGGCCATAGCGCTCCGCGCCGAAAATAAAACAGCCGCACTTGCCCTTGAGGCACTATCCGAAGCCCTAGTGGCAGAGGAACTCACTGCGCTGCGCTCCACGGTGAACAGGGACGATGTGATACTCGATAAGAGATCCAAGTCCACCTCTTTTAAACCAACAGACGAAATAGTCAAATTCCAAGTCCATCCAACGGACCCTACAAAAACGGCCTCCATCGGGGCACAATTAAACCACGATGTGGACGCCAAGATAACGAGAATTCCTACGAAAATTGGGACATTTTGCCTAGCACCCTTCAGACATGCCAGAATCCCATGGCTGGCAGAGCACAGCCTAAATATCCTAAAAGGATTCAAGCTACCAAACAAGCTCTTGGCGTTTCTCCGAACCCAAGAGACAAGCCATGGGAGAGGAGCTAGCTAAACTATTGGAGGCCGGATTCATCAGAGATATTAAACATCCGGACTGGCTAGCAAACCTGGTAATGGTACCAAAGAAGGACAAATCTTGGCGCCTATGTGTCGATTTTAAGGACCTTAACAAGGCTTGCCCAAAGGATCCCTTCCCCCTCCCCCGCATCGATCAAATTATCGACGCTACCGCAGGACATGATTCATTGTGTTTCCTTGACGCATACTCCGGCTACCACCAAATTAAGATGGCAGAGCCAGACCAAGCCGCAACGGCATTCATCACTCCATACGGCCCATTCTGCTTCAACACAATGCCCTTTGGGCTCAAAAACACCGGCGCAACATATCAGCGCATGATTCAGACATGTCTGGCGAACCAGATCGGCAAAACAGTGGAGGCATACGTAGACGATGTGGTCGTCACATCCTAGCATGTCGAAACCCTAGTCGCCGACTTGAGGCTCTCATTCGATAATCTCCGCACATCTGACATCAAGCTCAACCCGGAAAAATGCGTTTTGGCGTACCCGGAAAGCTCTTGTGCTTCTTTGTATCCGTTTGATGAGATGAAGCTAACGCAGCCTAGATCCGAGCTGTGTCACAATTGGATATCCCCAAAGACCTCAAACAAATACAAAAATTGACTGGATGCGTGGCGGCTCTAAGCCGCTTTATCTCCCGCTTAGGAGAAAAGGCATTACCCCTTTATCGCCTACTCCCGCGCACCGAACACTTCGAGTGGACGGATGCTGCCACGGCCGGACTCGAAGAAATCAAAGCCATATTGGCAACAAGTCCGGTCCTGGCCGCGCCCAACATGGGCGAACCAGTGCTATTATACATCGCAGCAACCCATCAAGTTGTAAGCGCGGTGCTCGTTGTCGAACGAGAAACGGACGGACACAAGTTCCCTCTCCAAAATCCAGTTTACTACATGTCCACTGTCCTAACTCCATGCAAGTCACGGTACCCGCATTATCTAAAGATAGCATACGCGGTGTTCATGGCATCCCGGAAGCTGCGACACTACTTCCAAGAGTGTTCGATAATGATAGCCTCCAAGTACCTCTTAATGACATTATAAACAATCGCGGCATAACGGGCCGGATTGCTAAATGGGCCATTGAGCTCCTCCCGTTCGACATAACCTACAAGCCACGGCGAGCTATTAAGTCGCAAGTTTTGGCTGACTTCATCGCCGAGTGGACTGAAGCCGAACTCCCTAAAGAGTACGGCGCATATTCCAACTGGATCATGCACTTCGACGGCTCCAAAATGTTGGCCGGCCTGGGGGCTAGCATCGTTCTGACGTCCCCAACCGGAGATACAGTCCAATACGTACTTCAAATAATGTACACGGACTCCAACAACGTAGCCGAATACGAGGCCCTTCTACATGGTCTCCGGATGGCAGTCTCCATGGGCATTCAACGCCTAGAGGTGTGTGGGGATTCGAACCTCACGATATCCCAAATAAATGGGGACTTTGATGCCAAGGATCCGAAAATGGCAGCTTATCACAATGCCGTCCTAAAAATGTCAGCTCGGTTTGAGGGGCTCGAATTTCACCATATAGCCCGTGATAACAACCAGGCAGCAGACGTGTTGGCACGCATTGGCATAAGCGCGATGCCGTCCCCCCCAACATCTTCCTAGAGAGGCTTTTCAAGCCATCCGTACTATGGGAGGGAGAGTCCGGAAATAACAACCCGGACCCAACCACACTGCCCCACACCGAACATTCCGACATAGTTGGTGGTCCCGCCAACGAAATAACAACGTCAGCCCATGAAATAATGGCAGTCATTGCCCCGTGGACAGAACCATTCCTAGCCTACCTAACTAGGCAGGAACTTCCCGAGGACCAAAACGAGGCCCGCTGCATAGTGCGGCGGTCTAAAGCCTATAAGGTCCATGAGGGAGAGCTTTATAAGAAAAGCACAACCGGAGTCCTTCAAAGGTGTATCTCCGAAGAGGAAGGGCGGAATCTCTGGCTGAAATTCATGCCGGACTTGGTGGGCACCATGTCGCAGCCGCCCTTGTAGGCAAGGCCTTCCGTACAGGATTTTATTGGCTGACGGCCCAGGCAGATGCTCAGGACTTAGTCCAACGATGTGTCGGTTGCCAGCTCTTTGCTAATCAAAGCCACATGCCACCCACCGCGCTCAAAACTATACCCATCACCTGGCCCTTCGCGGTCTGGGGGCTTGACATGGTTGGACCCCTTAAAGGAGGAACCCACAAGCAAAAATACCTATTGGTCATGGTGGATAAATTCACCAAATGGATAGAGGCCAAGCTCAGAAGACGGCGAATCCGGACCGATGATAGACTTCATATCGGGGTAGTACACCGTTACTGGCGTCCCCATAGCATCATCACCGATAACGACCACGAACTTCACGGCCGACGAGGTCAAACTCGTGCAAAAACATGGGCATCAAGCTCGACTACGCTTCAGTCTATCACCCCCAAACTAACGGTCAAGTCGAGCGAGCAAGCGGTCTAATCATGAGCGGTATTAAACCCAGACTAGTGCGGTCCCTCAAGGAATCTAGCACGCACTGGGTAGAGGAGCTCGACTCCGTACTCTGGGGGCTGCGAACCATGCCGAATCGCACTACCGGATTCACACCATTTTTTATGGTATACGGCGCAGAGGCAGTATTGCCCTGCGACATAATTCATGACTCACCTCGCGTGCGCATGTACGAAGAAAGAGAAGCCGAGCTCGATCGGCAGGACAGCTTGGATGCCTTGGAGGAGGAGCGTGACGTGGCAAAAGCTCGTTCCGCATTCTATCAACAGCAGGCTCGAAGATATCAAAGCAGGGAAGTACGGGCCCAAAGCTTACAATGTTGGCGAACTAGTTCTATGCTAGCCGCACAAGAAAAAGGACAAACTCAAGCCCAAATGGGAGGGTCCTTCATCATCGACCAAGCCACGACCGGTGGAGCGTCTGCCCGCTAAACGACGGATAACCTACTCGAGCCGAACCCATGGAACGCAGCCCGTCTCCGAAGATTCTACGCCTAGCGCCGGATTTCGAGTTCGTCTCCTTCCTCCGTCTATATTTTATACTTTAAGCTGTCTTTTATTTCTCTCCTTCTCCCTCCTTTTTTCCGAAGCCGTTAAAGGCCTGCTTTGCATTGTCCGACACGACACTTGACGCGCTTATCCGCTCATTATACTCGGGGCTTCTTTAATGAAGCTTATTTATACGGGCTTTATGCCCAACACATGTGTCACACTTCCGCATGTACCTTTTATTCACCATTATATGCATCGATATGACTTAAGTTTTGGCCAAGCTAGGTTGCCTGGCTCCTGTGCTTACCCCTACGTTCCCGATTATTCGGCTAGGTGGTAAAGGGAGCACCTCTGCGATTGTTACCGCCGGGTCAGCCGGACGTGTACCTCAGACTGGTTGAAGCCAAAAGCTAGCGTTCTTAAGGCTATTCGGTCGGTGAACTAAAAGACGATTTTTTATTTTTCATTTATCTGCCCCCAGATGCTTTTCTGCTTTTTTTGTAGTCCGGACATGCACTTTAGGGCATGCCTCCCAGGAAAGGAACCCCTAACGGAACTATTCTCCCTGGAAGATGTTTCTTACTAACCATGTAATATAACATAACTAGTTGGGCACTTGTCTGATAAAGCACTTATGACCCCTACGCCTGGTCTCCACGCATGCCCCGGTTTTTACATAACCGCGAGGGTATTCGGACACACTCCGGACTATTGGGTCCCGAGGTTGAAGCGAAAAGGTCCGCTACGACAAACGATCTACAATCCGCTAGAAGGCATTTTTCATGTCATTTTAAATTACATAGTCAAATTGACTGATTGTATTCCTCTTCAATGCCATCTAATAGGCTGTCTAGTTTACTGATCCTTTGGGAATACTTTATGCCAACTCTACTTGGCCGCATACACTAAGCTCACAGGATCTCCTTCCCGTCCGGGCCCCACAGTCCGACCTCGGCCATGTGGTTTGGGTCCGCCGTACCGCGTCTTCACCATAGCCCAGGCCTCCTCGGCGCCTTGACGATAGGCCGATCTCTTCCATAGTCAAGCGCCGCCGTGCTCCTCAAGCTTCTCCGCAAGCTCTCCAAGGCCTTCGGTAGGGAGATAGATGGCCACAAGGCCTGGCAACGCCTTTCATCACCTGCGAACTTCGTTCATGCGGTTGCAATAGCTCGGGAAGAAGGTCACCCGTAGAACCGGGCATTTCCTCTGCAGGACGACCCGTGAGCATACCTACAGACATAACTCTGTTAATTGACTTCCTCGCCGAACTCTTTTTCAAAGTTCGCTCAAGCACTTACTATAAATGCCGCGACGAAGTCGCCGATTCTCCTTCACGGAGTCGGCTACCGGGCACAAACATCCTTTAGTTCCTCACCCAGCTGGGTGTTGGCATCTTGAGATTATTTTTCTCTTGCCTCACCCTTGTAAGCACATTCTCGCCAACCTTCAACCGGGCGTAAGAGCTGTTGCTTGTCCGGATCTAGTCCGCACCGTCTGCAATATTATTGTCGATTTACACACGCCTGCACTTCACAAACTACTTATCTTTTGAAGCATATATTACGGAGGGGATCTCGTGGCTCCCCCTCAGAAGGCTAGTGCGGCCTCAAGTTGGGCCTTGCATTCTTCAAGCTCCTGGGACAGTCGGGTATTCTTTTTTGTAAGATCCTGCATAACAAATGATCCTTAAATCAGTTATTCTAACTATTTTAAAGTCTCGGGGGCTACTGGCATATATAACCGTCAAATTTCCTCACCCGTAGCTCCTTTACATACTGCTCCGTGGCTCTGGCTAGACCATCTTGAGCGGCACGGAGGTGCGCATATCCCGAATTGAAGGCATTCAATGCCTCTTGGGAGAAACATGCGTCACGAAGAACTGTCCGGTGGCGCCTGTGATTCATGGCGCTCTCCACCTCGGAGTTGGTGGCGGATAATCTGTCGGTATCCTCTGTCGGAGGAGCGTCCGACGCACACCTCGTGCTCGCCTCCGCTTCTGGACCCGGCTTTGGAGCCTGGCTGGCGGAGGCTCGATTGGCAACCTCTTCGGACACAGTCCGGCGAGCGCTCTTTTTCCTGAAAAGAGCACCAGCATTAGTGTCGTGGATTTGTCACGGCAGTTGTCCTTAGTGTCAGGACTTAGTCGTGAGGCCAACGCATCTATGTGGTAGCTTGAGAGGGGTTGAGTGGAATCGAGAGACGCAACACAAGACAGGGATTTAGACAGCTTCGGGCCCCGGGAAACATCATCTGGTAACAACCCTACATGCTGTTTGAGGCTAGGTCTCATTATCATCACGAGGGAGTCACCGTAAACCGGCTCTCCTCTTTGTGTCTATCCCTAAGATTGTTTCTTCTTGCTTGTAGCTTGTCCCTCTTTGGGGAGCCCTGCCCCTCCTTATATATGTTGAAGGGGCGGGTTACATGTGGAGTCCTATTAGGATTAGGACTAGTCTATCTCTAATGCAAACCGGATACAAGTCCTGGTGTTAACTCCTTGTAAGGTAAATATTCCTCATGCCTTTCCTCTTAAACCGGCCCACAATAGTTGAACCGGCCTTTATGAACCGCCAGACGGGCCACCGGGTCTTGTCGCTACCCGTCCGCCGGGTCACCAGTGAGTTACAACGTCCTGGCGGGTTGCTGGTAAATTGCCAGGTCTGGGCGGGTCACCAGATGAATATCGCCAAGTGCCAGCGGGACCTCAAATAAACCGCCAAGTCCGGTCGGGTTAACTTCCGGCCGGTTTACACCGCGGGGTATATCCCCGACATTAGCCCCCAAGTTTAGCTTGGATTTATCCATGGTAAACTTATGCTGCAAAATAAACACCAGAACAAATTTGGCAGGTTGTGCTCCGGGTTAAGAATTCTTGTAGATCGCATCCGATCGTCCTTAAGTCCTTTGTCATTTCCTCCTTCTAGAAAATCCGGGTCAATAACCAGCTTCATACTCAAATTGCTGATGTTGGCTTCTTATAGAAAAAATATTGTGAAGAATAATCCACTTGAGTCGGCTTCCAAAGCGCCGGTTTGAGAAATATTGGTCTTGAAATACTCATCTGATATTCAACCGGTTTGAAGATGCAGAACTTGCCGGTTTTATCATTGCCAAAGACTGTCGGGTTATAAAAACTTGATAATTTCGAGTCATGATTGTTGCAGACACCGGTTCATGATTGTTGCCAACGCCGGTTCATGATTATTAATGACGCCGGGTTGCAGCCACAGGGTCATAATGATTGGTGACGCCGGGTCAACCTAATTTGCTCAATCAGAGAATTTGAAAATATTTCTTCGATAATAATATCATACCTGTAGCCCCCAAGTCTTTGAGCAGAACAAAGTGGTGGCTTAAGACTTTGCTTCAATATAAATACTGCCACTTTCAAAGAAATCCATGTTGTTCATCCCAGTGACTAGTAAAAACTGAATACTCCATACTATGTAGCCCCCAAGTGCCGGGTTGTCATGCTTGCAGCAACCTGGGACTTGTAATTGTCTTATACTCATAAAAACTTCAACCAGTGTAGCCCCCAAAGGCCGGGTCATTACGCAATAATGAGCAGGGACTTTGTAGGTATAATCATGTAGATTTGAGCAATGATGTGTAGCCCCCAAGGGCCGGCTCAGTAAGATAATATTGAGCCGGGACTTAATATATACTTCATTGAAAATAACATCATATGATGTAACCCCCATCATGGGACTTGAATCCACGTCCACAAGGTTAAGAGCCTTGTGTTTTACCAATCAGCAAAGGACCCTTCGATATAATGAATAAAAGCTTTGTACCTTCAACTGTTGACAGGAGCAATTGGTAGCCCCCAAGGGCCGACTCATTATAATGTGATGAGTCGGGTCTTCAATAATATGAGCAAAAAATTACTTTCCATTAGCCCCCAAGTGTCATGGTGCATGCTTGCAACGACATGAGACTTGCATATTTGATATAATCTCAACTTAAATAATGTAGCCCCCAAGTGCCGGGTCGTAAGCTGCGGCTGACTCGGGACTATTCCCTCCATTGTAGAATAAATCATACCCATTGATGAAATAATAGCCATTCTTATTTGAAGCGACTTTGAAAACCTCAATCATAATATTGGTTATTGATAACCAAAATAAAAATCTAGCCATGTTGGCTTATTCAAGATAATATAATCTGGTATGAAAAACCTTATTCATTCAATATCATAATGAAAATTCAGCCAAGTTTGGCTATTTGAATAATATAACCCAATGATTTATAAGCGCATGATTCCAATGGCGCAATCCAAATATATACTGGCGACTTATAGTCTAAAGCCGTGCCGGGTTAACAAACACCGAGATAATTTCTCATCATATCTTGGCGACTTATCGTCTTAAAGCCGTGCCGGTTTAATAAACACCGGATAATTTATCATCATGCTTTAGTCCACCTGTCTCTGCATACAACAAGTTTAAAGTGTCCTGGCGGTTTATCGCCGGACGGGTCATAATGCCCAACATATAACCCAGGTTTACAACCAAGGCTGCACTTAAGAATAATCAATGAAATATATCATACCTGTGACATTGAATCACATCATTGGTTTACCAACTTTTTGTAGTAAGGGTGATAACCCCAATCTTGAGTAATGATAACTCCTTTCATACCGTGGTCGGTTTATGATAAAACCGCATGCGGGTTGTGATAAACACCGGTTTAACCATATATATCTGGCGACTTCGTAGTCAAACCAGACCGGGCGGATAGTCTCCGGATTATGATTTGATCATGTCTCGACAATTTGTAATTGAAAGTCAAGCCGGGTTAATGAACACCGGTTTACTCCATAATAAGATGGTAACATAAAATCAAACCGGGCAGATAGTCTCCGGATTAGGATTTGACCGTGTTCCGCCAATTTTTAATTGATAGTTTGAACCGGATTAACAATGTCGGTTTAAAAACGCAACAGAAGTAAAAGTTCTTTAGCAAAAAAGAACAGAATTCAAGCAAAGGCAAAACAAAACCATTGCAAATGAGGCTTTACTGAGCCGATCAGATGGTGTTACCATGGTCGGACATGACCAAGCTCCCAATAAGGTGTAGCCATGGTTCAAGTCAGCCAGGTCCCCAACTGAAACCGTGGCATTATGCCAATCAAGTGGCGTGGCAATGGTTCGGGTTCGACCAAGCCCCCAAGTGACTCTATGGCCTTAGGCCAATCAAGAGGCGTGACTGGTTCAGACTTGACCATGTCCCCAAGTGATCTGGTGGCTTTCGCCTATCAAAAGGTGTTGCATTGGTTCGGACACGACCAAGCCCCCAAGTGATGTTGTGGCACTAGGCCGATCAAGAGGCGTGGCTATGGTTCGGATACGACCAAGCCCCCAAGTGATGATGTGGCATTGAGCTGATCAAGAGGTGTGACTATGGTTCAGACATGACCAAGCCCCCAAGTGATCAATAATATGATAAGCCAATAAGGCATGATACCCATGTTTGAACCGCGCTTCATGGCAGCAGGTCCTCTTTGGCACCTTTTAACTTATTGTAAGAGATAAATCCTTCTTGAACCGGGATTTTGAACCGGATATCGAGAGCTTCAAAGCTTTGTGGGAGACATCTTTCCTTTGAACCGGATTTTAAACCGGAATCTTTATTTTCAGCCGGAAATTTTCCGACGGCCTTTAAACTCGAACTTGCGAGAAGCTAATTCCTTTTTGAATTGGACATTTTCAAACCGGATTTGAGAGCTTCGGAGCTTTGCAGAACAGATTTCCCTTGAACCGGATTGTAACCCGGATATTTGAGAGCTTCAGTGAGAATGACTTCCCTTGAACCGGATTTTAAACCGGAATCCTTTCTGATGACCCGGAACTTCTTTATTGAGCCGGGATTTTGTAACTGTCATATACTTTCTAAGCCGGAAATTTTCTGACGGCCTTTAAATTTTTATCAATATATCAGTAGCCTCCGGGACCGGGTTATCTTTTCCTCCATCGTCTTGGGGTTCTTTAAATTTGTTGAAACTGACAAGATTTGCTGAGTCATGTCATCGTAGCCCCCGAGTCTCAAAGGTGACTCGAGGAGTTGGCTTGAGACTCTCCATATTTGACCGTGATGTAAACTGGCATAACTTGTATATCATCAGTGTTGATAGCACGATGTGAATCTAGAAGTTTGAGGTGACTACGGCGGGTTATAAATGATCCTGTATGAGCCATGTCAGCAACTCGGTCAATGGTTCCTTCCAACTGGCTCTTTGAAGTTTTAACCAAACTGTAGTGGCGGCGACTTGTGTGCCTACCCATTGAGCCATCCAATGCAGACGGCGGTTGATGATAATTCGCCTCCAATTTGTTGAAAGACAAACCGGGCTACCCAAGCTGTGACTTGCTCATACTCGATAAACAGCTCATGCAGACAGGTACGGCCCGCTATGTTGATGTAGACCAGGCCGCGAGAGACGGACGAAAAATACGACCACAAAGATCGAGGCGGCATTGCAGGATGAGCCGCCGCGGCGTTGTAAACCGTTCGGACGGGCGAAGTCAACGCAGGCACGGTCCCGCAAGCTGATGTAAACCGGGCCGTAAGGGCGGCGTCTTGCACGCTGGCCCATTCACCGTGTAATGTGGCACGGACGAACACCGGCAGACGCGTTGCCGGGCGCGTTTCGTACTCCATGGTATAAACCACATTTATAATGAATAATTGTCCTGCATACAACATTGCAGACCAAGGCAAAGATAAACTGCTCTTTGACAAAAATAATATGTACTAATAAAATATATTTTAGATGGATATCACCTGATGTGTTAGGCCAGAAATTATCCGCCGTGGAGTTGATGATCACCAGTTGATGCTAAAATTAATCACGGCCGAGTCGGCCAGACGAGCAAAGCGGATGATCCAGCCGCGTGTTTGTAAACCGGTGTGGACGAGCAAGTTGTCCTCCATGTTGTAAACCGGCGCGGATGCATGAACCTGTGGCCAGGGCAGACGGGCGAGTCGTCCGTGGTGTTGTAAGGTGGTACGGACGGGCGAAGTTGGCGGTAGCGTTGATGTAAACCGGACTACGGGGCGGTGGTTTGTGTTCCGATTTATCAGTGTGATATACACAGATGCTGGTGTAGAACAGCTAGCGCGCAGTCCGCAGTAGGGCATCACTTTTATAGTGAGCACTTGTCCTGTATAAAAGGATATAGGCAGAGTAATTGTTCTCAAGTAATTTAATATGTACTGATAAGGTATATAAAAAGATAGCACCTGGTATATTTTATCCGATGAATACGGACGCTGGAACATGTTATGCAATCGTGGCCGCCACGGGCCTGGAGCCGGGCGGTTTAGAACAGAGCCCCCGGGTCACGGGTCATGTTGACTTTGGGACCTGTGATGTCTGACGCCTGTCCTCATCCGGTCTCTGATATTTATCTGTACTAGACCATCCGTGAGATGTATACTAGTAGTACTTTTCTTATTCTTCCTATTTTTTTTAGCCTTTGACTTCCGTAGACTGCCGCTGCATGTGTGTGCATCATCAAACATGGCTAGTGGGCATATGCCTTGAGCACGTCTTTGTCCGGGGCCTTTGGGCATCTGCCGCCATAATAATTTTTTTTGAACAGCGACGAGGTGGGTTGACTCGGAGGTGGCTTAACGCGCTGGAATCTTCCCTTAATGCTTCAGACGTCTTCTCATGACAAACATGAGCTGATCTTGTTCTGATTAAAGCTCACATGTTAGTAGTAACAGCAGCACTATTAACCAAAACAGATCTCGTAAACCATGCAACCATTAGTCCTAATACTTGGCCATGACTTTTATGTGAGTGCAGCAACATCAATGATCAATCCAATCTTCTTGGGAGCTGCTCCTATCGCTGCTTGTTGCCTTTGTTTATCCGGCGAGTATCAACAAGTCCGGCCAGGACACGGCTAACTTGCTAAATCAGATATCATCTCAGTTTGTACGACAACCGCTGCAATAGGTGTCGATCTGTCTTCAGATTTGACTGATCGTTAGGTCATGTCCGCCGCACAGAACGCAAACCTATTTTTCTGTGAAACTTTGTACTGCCAATTCCAAAGTTAACTATGATCCTGACCACAAAACAATGTATTTTGCTGGTTCTGCTCAATCTTCTATACACCGCCGCTGAAAACTTCTTCGATCTTGACTGATGATCTTTGTACTTTACATTAATTCTTACTGACCGGCTCTTGCTGATCCGGCGGGTCGCAGCTTCTCTATCCCAGAAAGAGATCCCTTCAAGAACTCAACACCACCGTGCGCAGGCCCCACGGTGGGCGCCAACTGTCGTGGATTTGTCACGGCAGTTGTCCTTAGTGTTAGGATTTAGTCGCGAGGCCAACGCATCTATGTGGTAGCTTGAGAGGGGTTGAGCGGAATCGAGAGACGCAACACAAGACAGGGATTTAGACAGCTTCGGGCCCCGGAAACATCATCCCAGAACAACCCTACATGCTGTTTGAGGCTAGGTCTCATTATCATCATGAGGGAGTCGCCAGAACCGGCTCTCCTCTTTGTGTCTAGCCCTAAGATTGTTTCTTCTTGCTTGTAGCTTGTCCCTCTTTGGGGAGCCCCGCCTCCTTATATATGTTGAAGGGCGGGTTACATGTGGAGTCCTATTAGGATTAGGACTAGTCTATCTCTAATGCAAACCGGATACAAGTCCTGGTCTTAACTCCTTGAAAGGTCAATATTCCTCATGCCTTTCCTCTAAAACCGGCCCACAATAGAAGAACCGGACTTCATGAACCGCCAGACTGGCCACCGGTCTTGTCGCTCCTCCGACCCGTCCGCCGGGTCACCGGTGAGTTACAACGTCTGGCGGGTTGCTGGTAAATTGCCAGGTCTGGGCGGGTCACCAGATGAATATCGCCAAGTGCCAGCGGGACCTCAAATAAACCGCCAAGTCCGGCCGGGTTAACTTCCGGCCGGTTTACACCGTGGGGTATATCCCCGACAGTTAGTACGCCTTCCAGGAATCAATCCTGGGAATATGGTGACGCCATACCGTTGCGGCGGCGTTTCGATCCAGACCGCACTTCTTTTTATTCAAGGGGTCAGACGCCTTGTTGGCTAGTCAGCCGCTGGCTCGGCCTCCCGCTCAAGGCACCCACTTCGAAACACCATTGGAATAGGGTGATCAAAAATAAGCACGGATGGGTCATTATCAGAGTATTGGGACCTCGGTCTCAGTTACCTGTGAGGCTGGAAGTATTCCGGGGTAATCGGCCGTAATGGCAACCAAGGCATTATCGATGCTCAACTGGTGAAATACCCCATCAATTAGCTCCACCAATATGTCCGGATCCTCTTGGGAGGCCGGATCGAGGAGCCTTTCCGGATCCTCGGGTTGTGGAGGCGGGTTGTTTATGTCTTTTACGGCCTGGCGCAGTTCCTGCGTCAAAATCACAAAATGAGATACCTAACCATGGGAATACAGATCGGATGTGCAAAAAAAGAAATGTCCGCTTACCCAGCTTCGAGGATTGTTCATAGAAAATCCGTTCAATGGACTGACGCAGAGAAAATCTTCCTCTTCTCCCTTGTACAGCGCGGACAAGGTCTTCACCAGATCGGTGACCGATCCCGGCCCCTTACGGCCATGACGGGTGGCATCGTCCTCCCCGTTGAAATCCCACATGGGGTGGCCCCTATACTGGAGCGGCTGCACCCCCCGCATAATACATGTGGCCATGACACCGATCATGGTCAGTCCGGAATGAGCTAACAATCTTATTCGGCTCATCAGGTAAAGGACATCCCTGTCGTCTTCCCTCTGGGAGCTCCGCGGGCGCCAACTCAGGCGTTTCTTCAAAGGATCATTGCAGAACTCCGGGAGACCGATCCGAACATGATCCGGCAGCGGGACGTCTTCTATATAAAACCATTCCAAAGGCCAGTCTTTGGACGCCTTCTTTGGGGTTCCGGATAGATATCCGGTCCCGGCGATGTGCCATAGCTCGGCTCCGCCCACTTGATATATTGACCCCTCGTGAGAACGGGGTACAAGGCAGAATAATCTCTTCCACAGTGCAAAATGAGCCTCGACGCCCAAGAACAGTTCACAAAGGGCCACGAAGCCCGCGATGTGCAAAATGGAGGCAGCGTAAGGTGGTGCAACCGAGGTCAGAGAACTCCAAGAGCCCACGGAGAAACAGATGAATTAGAAATCCGAGTCCTCTTACTAGATAAGAGATAAAGTATACCCGCTCCCCTTTGGAGGGATCGGGGACAGTCTCCGCTTGCTTTCCGCCCTTATAGGTGGCGAGTCTAGCTCAAACTGGAACCATGAAGGCCGGGGGAAGAAATCCCTTGGTTTGGAGTGTCACTAGCTCGCTATGCGGGACTGAGCATCTCTCCCAATTTCCAGGCTGAGGGCTGGGAGCGCGAGAGGAGGAGTCGCGTCGACTGTTCATGATGGAATGGATTTTTGTCAGAGGCGCTCCGTTGAAAGCTCGCGGAGGGGGGTTGGTGTGACTCAGATCTAGATCCTCGTTCCTTTTATAGGCGGCTCATTTGCGCAGCTAGGGGGATAAGTGTAAAAATAGTCTGGCTTTTCGCATTCATTCAAACACGTGGAAGATAGCCATTATTGGGCGTGGAAGCCAAGGAGCGCAGCATTTATCAGAAGCCGGACACTATTCGACAAGTATATGGAATTTGGAGAAGAACCCGCCTCGCAATGCCGAAGACAATCTACGTGCCGGACTCGTCGCCATTGAAGCCTGGTTCGGGGGCTACTGAGGGAGTCCTGGATTAGGGGGTGTCCGGATAGCCGAACTATCACCGTTG
Organism: Aegilops bicornis; assembly: GCA_021605145.1. Taxonomy (NCBI): domain Eukaryota; kingdom Viridiplantae; phylum Streptophyta; class Magnoliopsida; order Poales; family Poaceae; genus Aegilops; species Aegilops bicornis. The sequence continues at coordinate 577,193,641 of CM038669.1, forward strand.
GCCGGACTCCTGGACTATGAAGATATAAGATTGAAGACTTCGTCCCGTGTCCGGATGGGACTTTCCTTGGCGTGGAAGGCAAGCTTGGCGATACGGATATGTAGATCTCCTACCATTGTAACCGACTCTGTGTAACCCTAACCCTATCCGGTGTCTATATAAACCGGGTTTTAGTCCATAGGACGAACAACAATCATACCATAGGCTAGCTTCTTGGGTTTAGCCTCTCTGATCTCGTGGTAGATCCACTCTTGTACTACCCATATCATCAATATTAATCAAGGTGAGTAGGGTTTTACCTCCATCGAGAGGGCTCGAACCTGGGTAAAGACATCGTGTCCCTTGTCTCCTGTTACTATCCGCCTAGACGCACAGTTCGGGACCCCCTACCCGAGATCCGCCGGTTTTGACACCGACAACGATCATATCATAGAAACTTTTATTTTCTTGTTACAATGATTCTCCACTTCACTCTGAAATTCTTTGAACTTTTTCAAATGTTTCAGACTTGTGTTTCATCAAGTAGATATACCCATATCTGCTTGATAACCCACAAGTATAGGGGATCGCAACAGCTTTCGAGGGTAGATTATTCAACCCAAATTTATTGATTCGACACAAGGGGAGCCAAATAATATTCTCAAGTATTAGCAGCTGAGTTGTCAATTCAACCACACCTGGAAACTTAGTATCTGCAGCAAAGTGTTTAGTAGCAAAGTAATATGATAGTGGTGGTAACGGTAACAAAAGTAAAGACAGCAAAAGTAATGTTTTTGGTATTTTGTAGTGATTGTAACAAAGAGCAATGAAAAGTAAATAAGCGAGAACCAAGTATATGGAAAGCTCGTAGGCACCGGATCGATGATGGATAATTATGCGGATGCAGTTCGTCATGTAATGATCATAACATAGGGTGACACAGAACTAGCTCCAATTCATCAATGTAATGTAGGCATGTATTCTGAATATAGTCATACGTGCTTATGGAAAAGAACTTGCATGACATCTTTTGTCCAACCCTCCCGTGGCAGCGGGGTCCTATTGGAAACTAAGGAATATTAAGGCCTCCTTTTAATAGAGAACCGGGACAAAGCATTAGCACATAGTGAATACATGAACTCCTCAAACTATGGTCATCACCGAGAAGTATCCTGATTATTGTCTCTTCGGGGTTGTCGGATCATAACACATAATAGGTGACCATAGACTTGCAAGATAGGATCAAGAACTCACATATATTCATGAAAACATAATGGGTTCAGATCTGAAATCATGGCACTCGGGCCCTAGTGACAAGCATTAAGCATGGCAAAGTCATAGCAACATCAATCTCAGAACATAGTGGATACTAGGGATCAAACCCTAACAAAACTAACTCGATTACATGATAAATCTCATCCAACCCATCACCGTCCAGCAAGCCTACGATGGAATTACTCACGCACGGCGGTGAGCATCATGAAATTGGTGATGGAGGATGGTCGATGATGACGACGATGAATCCCCCTCTCCGGAGCCCCAAACGGACTCCAGATCAGCCCTCCCGGGAGGTTTTAGGGCTTGGCGGCGGCTCCGTATCGTAAAACGTGATGATTTCTTCTCTTTGGTTTTTTTCTCCCCGAAAGCCAATATATAGAGTTGGAGTTGGCGTCGGAAGGTGTCCAGGGGGCCCACGAGGTAGGGGCGCGCCCTAGAGGGGGGGCGCCCCCCACCCTCGTGGACAGGGTGTGGGCCCCCTGGTCTTCATTTCTGGTGAGGATTTTATTATTATTTTTTATAAGACATCATGTGGAGTTTCAGGTCATTCCAAGAACTTTTGTTTTCTGCACATAAAACAACATTATGGCAATTCTGCTGAAAACAGCGTCAGTCCGGGTTAGTTCCATTCAAATCATACAAGTTAGAGTCCCAAACAAGGGCAAAAGTATTTGGAAAAGTAGATACGACGGAGACGTATCAACTCCCCCAAGCTTAAACCCTTGCTTGTCCTCAAGCAATTCAGTTGACAAACTGAAAGAGAAAAAGAAAACTTTTACAAACTCTGTTTGCTCTTGTTGTTGTACCTATGTCAAGCCAAAGCATTCAGGTTTTCAAAGCAAAGATCATAACTAACCACATTCGCAATAACTCCTAGGTCTCATGTTTACTCATATCAATAACATAATCAGCTAGCAAGCCATAATAATAAATCTCGGATGACAACACTTTCTTAAAATAATCATAATATGATATAACAAGATGGTATCTCGCTAGCCCTTTACGAGACCGCAAAACATAAATGCAGAGCACCTTCAAAGATCAAGGACTGACTATACATTGTAATTCATGGTAAAAGAGATCCAATCATAGTCATACCCGATATAAATTAACAGTAATGAATGCAAATGACAGCTGTGCTCTCCAGCTAGTGCTTTTAATAAGAAGGTGATGACTCAACATAAAAGTAAATAGATAAGCCCTTCGCAGAGGGAAGCAGGGATTTGTAGAGGTGCCAGAGCTCGGTTTTGAAATAGAGATAAATAATATTTTGAGCGGCATACTTTCATTGTCAACATAACAACTAAGGGATGACGATATCTTCCATGCTAAACAAATTATAGGCGGTTCCCAAACAGAATGGTAAAGTTTATACTCCCCCTCCTCCACAAGCATCAATCCATGGCTTGCTCGAAACAACGAAAGTGCCTCCAACATTCAACGGGTCCTGTGGGGAGTTTTGTTTGCAATTATTTTGATTTAGTTTGCATAAAGCATGGGACTGGGCATCCCGGTAACCAGCCATTTTCTCATGAGTGAGGAGCGGAGTCCACTCCTCTTGAGAATAACCCGCCTAACACGGAAGATAAGGGCAGCCCTAGTTGATATATGAGCTATTCGAGCATGCAAAACAGAATGTTTATTTGAAGGTTTAGAGTTTGGCACATACAAATTTACTTGGAACGGCAGGTAGATACCGCATACAGGAAGGTATGGTGGACTCATATGGAATAAATTTGGGGTTTAAGGGATTGGATGCACGAGCAGTATTCCTGCTTAGTATGAGTGAAGGCTAGCAAAAGACTGGGAAGCGACCAACTAGAGAGCGACAACAGTCATGAACATGCATTAAAATTAATAAACATTGAATACAAGCATGAGTAGGATATAATCCATCATGAACAAAAATATCGTGAAGGCTATGTTGATTTGTTTCAACTACATGCGTGAACATGTGCCAAGTCAAGTCACTTAAATCATTCAAAGGAGGATACCGCCTCATCATACCACATCACAACCATTTTAATAGCATGTTGGCACGCAAGGTAAACCATTATAACTCATAGCTAATCTAGCATGGCACGAGCAACTATGATCTCTAATTGTCATTGCAAAACATGTTTATTCATAATAAGCTGAATCAAGAACGATGAACTCATCATATTTACAAAAACAAAAGAGGTCGAGTTCATAGCAGCTTTTCTCATCTCAGTCAATCCATCATATATCATCATAATTTCCTTTCACTTGCACGACCGAACGATGTGAATAATAATAAGAGTGCACGTGCATTGGACTAAGCTGGAATCTGCGAGCATTCAATAAACATGAGAAGACAAGGCAATATGGGCTCTTGGTTAAATCAACAATGATGCATATAAGAGCCACTTCATAAATTTAATCATGGTCTTCTCCTACGGACCCCCAAAGAAAAGAAAAGAAATAAAAACTATTTACACGGGAAAGCTCCCAACAAGAAAAAGAAGAACGGGAAATATTTTTGGGTTTTCTTTTTAATTATTACTACTACAGCAGGAAAAATAAAGTACTACTAATTTTTTTTGTTTTTCTTAAGGTTCAACAGACACACAAGAAGAAAGCAGGAAAAAGAAAATAAACTAGCATGGATATTACAGTGAAAGAGTATGAGCACCGACATCTAGCAATGAGTGGGTGTGAACATAAATGTAATGTCGGTGAGAAATACGTACTCCCCAAGCTTAGGCTTTTGGCCAAAGTTGGTCTATTAATGAGGATAGCTGGCGGATACCCGTAGGTGTGGCTGGGGTCATACTGCGATGCAGCGGCTATCGCCTCCTGAGCTGCAGCGTGGCGTCGAGCCGCCTCCGCTCTTCTCTCGTACTCATCTGCCTCCTCTCTGGTAATAACATATCTTCCTTTTGTCTCAGAGTCAAAGAAGGCAGGAGCTGGAAGAGTAATACGGACAACATGCCGTTTGTTAAAGATTAGTCGATATTGGAGCGGTGGTTCAGTCCTCTCAACAAACTGGTGGGAAACCATAGTGTCAAAATCTAAATAAGTAGGGGTAACTCCATATCACCCTCACGAATGTCTATCTCAAGAAAATTAGCTAAGCGGGTCGCATAAATCCCTCCAAAGAAATCTCCGTTATATCTATTATGATGCAACCTACGAGCTACAATGGCTCCCATATGATAAGATTGGTCTCCTAACATAGCACTCCTGAGAATGCTGAGATCAGGGACACACATGTGACATGCTTCATCCTTAGCATTTATGCATCTACCTATGAAGAGAGCAAAATAATGTATAGCAGGAAAGTGAATGCTCCCTATAGTGGCTTGCGTTATATCTCTAGATTTCCCCACAGTTATACTAGCAAGAAAGTCTCTAAATTCAGATTTAGGGGATCCCTGACACTACCCCAAGATGGAAGTTTGCAAGCAAAAGTGAAATCCTCTAAGTCCATGGTATAAGATTTGTCATAAAGGTCAAACATGACTGAAGGAGAATTACGCGAAGATGAATACTCAAACCTCCTTACAAATGAACTTGTGAGATCATGATACTGTGGCATTTGTCAGCCTCGAAGTCCACAAGACCGAGGTTACGCAAATATGCGTTAAATTCTTATTTGATTCCCACTTGATCCATAAAATTTTCCGAAGGCCATTCACAGGGCCTCACAAGAGCGTCTCTTGGTGGTTCCTCGTCAGCATCACACATTGCAAACCTGGGACCTTGCTTCCTTGAAAAACCACCTTGGAACATCTTCCTAAACATATTGTTTCCTCTGAAAAATTTCTGAAATTTTTAGTAACTTCAAACAAAAGTGAACCAACTTCAATAAAATTGATAGCAACTACTCCTACAAGTGCCTAGAGCCTATATCAAGCATTAGAACTACTTGGAACCATATAAATTTGGCATGCAAGCTCAAGAACATGGTCACCTATGCAGCACAAATTTGCAAAGAATAAAGCACTAGAACAAAAACTAATTGGACCAATGGAGGAGTCACATACCAAGGAACAATCTCCCCAAGCAGTTTTGCGAGAGGTGCTTTGAGCAAGGAGATCGAAAATCACAGCAAAAGTGGCTGGAACTCGTGCTTGAGTTGGGTTTTTGGGTTTGTGTGAGGCAGAGTAAGAAGATGGGTGCAAGGATAAGTGGAGGAGGGCCACCGTGGGCCCACGAGGCAGGGGGCGCGCCCTCCACCCTCGTGGCCAAGTGGCTGCTCCCCCCGCGGAGACTTTTGCACTAAAAATCCTCAAATATTCCCGAAAAAATCATATTAAATTGGCATGACATTTTGAGGACTTTTATTTTCGGGGTATTTTTATATTGCACAAATAAATCAGGAAATAGACAGAAAAATACTATTTTTACTTTATTTCAACTAAATAGCAGAAAATATAAAGAGGGTACAGAAGGTTGTGCTTCTAGTTTCATCCATCTCATGCTCATAAAAAGGAATCCACTAACAAGGTTGATTAGGTCTTGTTAACAAACTCATTCCGACTAACATGGAACCGGAGAAATTTCGAATAGCACTAGGTTACCTCAACGGGGATATGGACATCCCCAATAATAAGTATATCATATTTCTTCTTGACAGTAGGGAGAGGAAATTCAAAACCTCCAAATATAATCGATGGAATTTTTCCAATCGAGTTGATACTATGAACTTGAGGTTGTTTCCTCGGAAAGTGTACCGTATGCTCATCACCATTAACATGAAAAGTGACATTGCCTTTGTTGCAATCAATAACAGCCCCTGCAGTATTCAAAAAAGTTCTTCCAAGAATAATAGACATACTATCGCCCTCGGGAATATCAAGAATAACAAAGTCCGTTAAAATAGTAACGTTTGCAACCACAACAGGCACATCCTCACAAATACCGACAGGTATAGCAGTTGATTTATCAGCCATTTGCAAAGATATTTCAGTAGGTGTCAACTTATTCAAGTCAAGTCTACGATACAAGGAGAGAGGCATAACACTAACGCCGGCTCCAAGATCACATAAAGCAATTTTAACATAATTTCTCTTAATGGAGCATGGTATAGTAGGTACTCCTTGATCTCCAAGTTTCTTTGGTATTCCACCCTTAAAAGTATAATTAGCAAGCATGGTGGAAATTTCAGCTTCTGGTATCTTTCTTTTATTGGTAACAATATCTTTCATATATTTGGCATAAGGATTCATTTTGAGCATATCAGTCAATCGCATATGCAAAAAGATGGGTCTAATCATTTCAGCAAAGCGCTCAAAATCCTCATCATCCTTTTTCTTGGATGGTTTTGGAGGAAAAGGCATGGGTTTCTGAACCCATGGTTCCCTTTCTTTACCATGTTTCCGAGCAACGAAGTATCTTTTATCATAATGTTGATTCTTTGATTGTGGGTTATCAAGATCAACAAAGAGGTTCAACTTCTACATCATTATCATTACTAGGTTGAGCATCATCATGAACATCATCATTAACATTTTCACTAGGTTGATGTTCATTACCAGATTGTGTTTCAGCATCAGACATAGAGATATCATTTGGATTCTCAGGTGGTTCAGCAATAGGTTCACTAGAAGTTTGCAAGGTCCTATCATTTTTCTTTTTCTTCCTTTTAGAAGAACTAGGTACATCAATATTATTTCCACGAGAATCTTGCTCGATTCTCTTAGGGTGGCCTTCAGGATACAAAGGTTCTGAGTCATTCTACTAGTTCTAGTAGCCACCGTAACATCATAATCATTTTCTTACTATTCATTTCATCAAGCACTTCTTTCTGAGCTTTAAGTACTTGTTCTACTTGAGTGGTAACCATAGAAGCATGTTTGCTAACAAGTTTAAGTTCACATCTAACATTAGCCATATAATCACCCAAGTGTTTAATCATATAAGCATCTTGTTTTAATTGTCTACCAAAATAAGCATTGAAATTTTCTTGTTTGACAATAAAATTATCAAACTCATCCAAGCATTGTCTAGCAGACATATAGTGAGGAATATCACCTTCATCAAATCTATAGAGAGAATTTACCTTTACTACCTGTGTCGGGTTATCGGGATCAAGAGGTTCTTCAATAGGTAATGGATCAAGAGCATATGTTTCTTCAACAGGCGGTAAATTAAGACCATGTATTTCTTCAATAGGAGGTAAATTCTTAACATCTTCAGCTTTAATATCTTTTTCTTTCATAGATTTCTTTGCCTCTTGCATATCTTCAGGACTAAGAAATAGAACACCTCTCTTCTTCGGAGTTGGTTCAGGAATAGGCTCAGTAATTGGCTCTGGCGCTGGCTCAGGGGGTGCCCAATTATTTTCATTTGTCAACATATTATTCAATAGAATTTCAGCTTCATCCGGTGTTCTTTCCCTGAAAAGAGAACCAGCACAACTATCCAGGTAATCTTTGGAAGCATCAGTTAGTCCATTATAAAAGATATCAATTATTTCAGGTTTCTTAAGAGGATGATCAGGCAAAGCATTAAGTAACTTGAGAAGCCTCCCCCAAGCTTGTGGGAGACTCTCTTCTTTAATTTGCATGAAGTTGTATATTTCCCTCAAAGCAGCTTGTTTCTTATGAGCAGGGAAATATTTAGCAGAGAAGTAATAAATCATATCCTGGGGACTACGCACACAACCATGATCAAGAGAATTAAACCATATCTTAGCATCACCCTTTAATGAGAACAAAAATATTTTGAGTATACAAAAGTAGCGCGATCTCTCATCATTAGTAAATAGGGCGCCTATATCATTTAACTTAGTAAGATGTGCCACAATAGTTTCAGATTCATAGCCATAAAAAGGATCATATTCGACCAAAGTAATTATATCTGGATCAACAGAAAATTCATAATCCTTATCAGGAACACAGATAGGTGAAGTAGCAAAAGGTGGTCAGGTTTCATTACATCTCTAAGAGATTCTTTGTTCCATTTAACTAATAACCTCTTGAGCTCATATCTATCTTTGCAAGCAAAAATAGCTGCAGAAGATTCCATATCAAAAACATAACCCTCAGGAATAGCAGGCATATTTTCATCATCACTTTCATCATCGTATTTAGATTCAATAATTTCTTTCTCTCCAGCCCTAGCAATTTGTTCATCTAGAAATTCACCAAGGCACAGTAGTATCAAGCATAGAAGTAGTTTCATCATAAGTATCATGCATAGTAGAAGTGGCATCATCAATAACATGCGACATATCGGAACGAATAGCAGAAGCAGTTTTAGGTGTCGCTAGTTTACTCATAACAGAAGGTGAATCAAGTGCAGAGCTAGATGGCAGTTCCTTACCTCCCCTCGTAGTTGAGGGATAAATTGTTGTCTTAGCGTCTTAAAAGTTCTTCATAGTGTCCAGCAGATATAAGTCCCAAGTGACTCAAAGAATAGAGCTATGCTCTAAGAACGGCGCTTGAAATTAGTCTTGATAACCCACAAGTATAGGGGATCGCAACAGCTTTCGAGGGTAGAGTATTCAACCCAAATTTATTGATTCGACACAAGGGGAGCCAAAGAATATTCTCAAGTATTAGCAGCTGAGTTGTCAATTCAACCACACTTGGAAACTTAGTATCTGCAGCAAAGTGTTTAGTAGCAAAGTAATATGATAGTGGTGGTAACGGTAACAAAAGTAAAGACAGCAAAAGTAATGTTTTTGGTATTTTGTAGTGATTGTAACAGTAGCAGCGGGAAAGTAAATAAGCGAGAACTAGTATATGGAAAGCTTGTAGGCACCGGATAAATGATGGATAATTATGCCGGATGTGGTTCGTCATGTAACAGTCATAACATAGGGTGACACAGAACTAGCTCCAATTCATCAATGTAATGTAGGCATGTATTCCGAATATAGTCATACGTGCTTATGGAAAAGAACTTGCATGACATCTTTTGTCCTACCCTCCCATGGCAGCGGGGTCCTGTTGGAAACTAAGGGATATTAAGGCCTCCTTTTAATAGAGAACCGGGACAAAGCATTAGCACATAGTGAATACATGAACTCCTCAAACTATGGTCATCACCGAGAAGGATCCCGATTATTGTCTCTTCGGGGTTGTCGGATCATAACACATAATAGGTGACTATAGACTTGCAAGATAGGATCAAGAACTCACATATATTCATGAAAACATAATAGGTTCATATCTGAAATCATGGCACTCGGGCCTCGTGACAAGCATTAAGCATGGCAAAGTCATAGCAACATCAATCTCGTAACATAGTGGATACTAGGGATCAAACCCTAACAAAACTAACTCGATTACATGATAAATCTCATCCAACCCATCACCGTCCAGCAAGCCTACGATGGAATTACTCACGCACGGCGGTGAGCATCATGAAATTGGTGATGGAGGATGGTTGATGATGACGACGGTGACGAATCCCCCTCTCTGGAGCCCCGAACGGACTCCAGATCAGCCCTCCCGAGAAGTTTTAGGGCTTGGCGGCGGCTCCGTATCGTAAAACGTGATGATTTCTTCTCTCTGGTTTTTTTCTCCCCGAAAGCCAATATATAGAGTTGGAGTTGGCGTCGGAAGGTGTCCAGGGGCTCACGAGGTAGGGCGCGCCCCTACCTCGTGGACAATGTGGGCCCCTGGTCTTCATCTTTGGCGAGGATTTTTTATTATATTTTATAAGACATCCCGTGGAGTTTCAGGTCATTCCGAGAACTTTTGTTTTCTGCACATAAAACAACATCATGGCAATTCTGCTGAAAACAGCGTCAGACCGGGTTAGTTCCATTCAAATCATACAAGTTAGAGTCCAAAACAAGGGAAAAAGTGTTTGAAAAAGTAGATACGACGGAGACGTATCACTGCTCAAATCATCTGTGAAGGTCAGAAAATAATGATACTTGTCACGAGCCTCAACACTCATCGGATTGCATACATCAGTATGTATTATTTCCAATAAGTCAGTTGCTCGCTCCATTGTTCCGGAGAACGGAGTCTTAGTCATCTTGCCAATGAGGCATGGTTCGCAAGCATCAAGTGATTCCAAAAGCCCATCAACATGAGTTTCTTCATGCGCTTTACACCAATATGACCTAAACGGCAGTGCCACAAATAAGTTGCACTATCATTATTAACTTTGCATCTTTTGGCTTCAATATTATGAATATGTGTATAATTACGATCGAGATCCAACAACCATTTTCATTGGGTGTATAACCATAGAATGTTTTATTCATGTAAACAGAATAGCAAATATTCTCTAACTTAAATGAATAACCCTATTGCAATAAACATGATCAAATCGTATTCATGCTCAACGCAAACTCCAAATAACATTTATTTAGGTTCAACACTAACCCCGAAAGTATTGGGAGTGTGCGATGATGATCATATCAATATTGGAACTACTTCCAACACACATCGTCACTTCACCCTTAACTAGTTTTTGTTCATTCTGCAACTCCCGTTTCGAGTTACTACTATTAGCAACTGAACCAGTATCAAATACTAAGGGGTTGCTATAAACACTAGTTAAGTACACATCAATAACATGTATATCAAATATACCTTTGTTCACTTTGCCATCCTTCTTATCCGCAAAATACTTGGGGCAGTTTCGCTTCCAGTGACCAGTCCCTTTGCAGTAGAAGCACTTAGTCTCAGGCTTAGGTCCAGACTTGGGCTTCTTCACTTGAGCAGCAACTTGCTTGCCATTCTTCTTGAAGTTCCCCTTCTTCCCATTGCCCTTTTCTTGAAACCAGTGGTCTTGTCAACCATCAACACTTGATGCTTTTGTTGATTTCTACCTTTGTCGATTTCAGCATCACGAAGAGCTTGGGAATCATTTGCGTTATCCCTTGCATATTGTAGTTCATCACGAAGTTCAAGTAACTTGGTGATAGTAACTAGAGAATTCTGTCAATCACTATCTTTTCTGGAAGATTAACTCCCACTTGATTCAAGTGATTTTAGTACTCAGACATTCTGAGCACATGCTCACTAGCTGAGCAATTCTCCTCCATCTTATAGGCAAAGTACTGTCAGAGGTCTCATACCTCTCGACACGGGCATGAGTATGAAATACCAATTTAAACTCTTGGAACATCTTATATGCTCTGTGGCGTTCAAAACATTTTTGAAGTCCCGGTTCTAAGCCGTAAAGCATGGTGCACTAAACTATCAAGTAGTCATCATACCAAGCTTTTGTCAAAACATTCATAACGTTTGTATCTTCTCCTGTAATAGTTCTGTCACCTAGCGGTACATCAAGGACATAATTCTTCCATGCAGCAATGCGGATAATCCTCATATCACGGACCAAGTCCGCATCATTGCTACTATCATCTTTCAACATATATTTCTCTAGGAACATATCAAAATAAACGGGGAACAACATCGCGAGCTATTGATCTACAACATAGATATGCAAATACTACAAGGACTAAGTTCATGATAAATTAAAGTTCAATTAATCATATTACTTAAGAACTCCCACTTTGATAGACATCCCTCTAATCATCTAAGTGATCACGTGATCCATATCAACTAAACCATGTCCGATCATCACGTGAGATGGAGTAGTTTTCAATGGTGAACATCACTATGTTGATCATATCTACTATATGATTCACGCTCGACCTTTCTGTCTCAGTGTTCCGAGGCCATATCTGCATATGCTAGGCTCGTCAAGTTTAACCCGAGTATTCCGCGTGTGCAACTATTTTGCACCCGTTGTATTTGAACGTAGAGCCTATCACACCCGATCATCACGTGGTGTCTCAGCACGAAGAACTTTCGCAATGGTGCATACTCAGGGAGAACACTTATACCTTGAAATTTAGTGAGAGATCATCTTATAATGCTACAGTCGATCTAAGCAAAATAAGACGCATAAAAGATAAACATCACATGCAATCAATATAAGTGATATGATATGACCATCATCATCTTGTGCTTGTGATCTCCATCTCCGAAGCACTGTCATGATCACCATTGTCACCGGCGCGACACCTTGATCTCCATCGTAGCATCGTTGTCGTCTCGCCAACTATTGCTTCTACGACTATCGCTACCGCTTAGTGATAAAGTAAAGTAATCTGTGGTGATTGCATTGCATACAATAAAGCGACAACCATATGGCTTCGCCATTGCCGATAACTCGGTTACAAAACATGATCATCTCATACAATAAAATATAGCATCATGCCTTGACCATATCACATCACAACATGCCCTGCAAAAACAAGTTAGACGTCCTATACTTTGTTTTTGCAAGTTTTACGTGGCTGCTACGGGCTGAGCAAGAACCATTCTTACCTAGGCAACAAAACCACAACGATAGTTCGTCAAGTTAGTGCTGTTTTAACCTTCTCAAGGACCGGGCATAGCAACACTCGGTTCAACTAAAGTTGGAGAAACTGACACCCGCCAGCCACCTATGTGCAAAGCACGTCGGTAGAACCACTCTCGCGTAAGCGTCTGGCGTAATGTCATGCAGGCCGCTTCATCCAACAATACCGCCGAACCAAAGTATGACATGCTGGTAAGCAGTATGACTTGTATCGCCAACAACTCACTTGTGTTCTACTCGTGCATATAACATCAACGCATAAAACCAGGCTCTGATACCACTGTTGGGGAACGTAGTAATTTCAAAAAAATTCCTACGCACACGCAAGATCATGGTGATGCATAGCAACGAGAGGGTGCTACCTCTTGAGCACTCGTTGGTTTCCCTTGAAGAGGAAAGGGTGATGCAGCAAAGTAGCGTAAGTATTTCCCTCAGTTTTTGAGAACCAAGGTATCAATCCAGTAGGAGGCTACACGCGAGTCCCTCGCACCTACACAAACAAATAAATCCTCGCAACCAACGCGATAAGGGGTTGTCAATCCCTACACGGTCACTTACGAGAGTGAGATCTGATAGATATGATAGGATAATATTTTTGGTAGTTTTGTGATAAAGATGCAAAGTAAAATAAAAGCAACGGAAATAACTAAGTGTTGAAAGATTAATATGATGGAAAATAGACCCGGGGTGAGGGAGTCCTGGACTAGGGGGTGTCCGGATAGCCGAACTATCATATTTGGCCGGAGTCCTAGACTATGAAGATACAAGATTGAAGACTTCGTCCCGTGTCCGGATGGGACTTTCCTTGGCGTGGAAGGCAAGCTTGGCGATACGGATATGTAGATCTCCTACCATTGTAACCGACTATGTGTAACCCTAACCCTATTCGGTGTCTATATAAACCGAAGGGTTTTAGTCCGTAGGACGGACAACAATCATACCATAGGCTAGCTTCTAGGGTTTAGCCTCTCTGATCTCGTGGTAGATATACTCTTGTACTACCCATATCATCAATATTAATCAAGCAGGAGTAGGATATTACCTCCATCGAGAGGGCCCGAACCTGGGTAAAAACATCATGTCCCTTGTCTCCTGTTACGATCCGCCAAGACGCACAGTTCGGGACCCCCTACCCGAGATCTGCCGGTTTTGACACCGACATTGGTGCTTTCATTGAGAGTTCCTCTGTGTCGTCACCTATAGGCCCGATGGCTCCTTCAATCATCAGCAACGACGCAGTCCAGAGTGAGACTTTTCTCCCCGGACAGATCTTCGTATTCAGCGGCTTTACGCTGCGGGCCGATTCGCTAGGCCATCTGGAGCAGATCGAAAGCTACGCCCCTGGCCATCAGGTCAGATTTGGAAGCTTGAACTATACGGCCGATGTCCGTGGAGACTTGATCTTCGACGGATTCGAGCCACAGCCGAGCGTGCCGCACTGTCTCGATGGGTACGATCTAGCTCTGCCGCCGAACAATGCCCTGGAGGCCGCACCAGTGCCCGCTCCGACCCTTAATCCGGAGCCGGTTTCGCCGATCGAGGACGGTTGGTTGGACACCGCCTCGGGGGCTGAAATCTCTACGGCGATTGAGCCGAACACCATCCCTGTCCTTTGCAAAGCTCGTGACTCTCGGGTGCCGGACTCCTTTCCGGACTCCGAACCTCCCGCGCCTCGCCATTCGAATCCGATTGGGCGCCGGTTATGGAGTTCACCGCCGCGGACATCTTTCAGCACTCGCCCTTTGGCGATATCCTGAACTCATTAAAGTCTCTCTCTTTGTCAGGGGAGCCCTGGCCGAACTACGGTCAGGAAGGTTGGGATTCGGACGACAAAGAAATTCAACGCCCACCCACCACCCACTTTGTAGCCACTGTCGATGATTTAACCGACATGCTCGACTTCGACTCCGAAGACATCGACGGTATGGACGACGGTGCCGGAGACGATCAAGAGCCAGCGCCCACGGGGCACTGGAAGGCCACCTCGTCATATGACATATACATGGTGGACATCCCAAAATATGGGAATGGCGATGGAACGGCGATGGATGACCCCTCCAAGAAACAACCCAAGCGCCGACGTCAGCGGCGCCGCTCTAAATCCCGCCACAGTAAAAACGGCGATTCCGGCACGGGAGACAATAATACCCCGGACAGTGCCGAAGACGACCCCCTCCAGCAGGACTCGGCGCAGGAGGAGGGAGAAGCAATTTCGCACGACAGTGCGGCAGACAGAGAGGCAGAGGACGATAATTATGTGCCCCCCCCCCGAAGATGAGGCAAGCCTCGACGACAGCATTTAATTGCCGTGCTGCAGGACCCCATCGAACAAGAGCATTTTAAACGCAGGCTCATGGCCACGGCAAGCAGCCTCAAGAAAAGCAGCAACAGCGAGCTGACCAAGACCTCGCTAGGTGACAGATGGACTGAAGTCCTTGCAGCGAAGAGTATGAACTCAACGCCTCCAAAGCTACCCCAAACGCAGGCCGTTGCCTCGATCAGAGGAGGAAGCACCCACGTCACCAACAAGACGACATGGCAGACCGCCACCCTGCGGTCAGCGATGAGAAGCCTCTCGCCCTCCGCTCAAGCCACGCCCACGCCGCTCAAAAGCGTACCAAGGCACGGGAAAACGCGCCGGACTTGCGAGATATATTGGAGGATAAGGCAAAGCATACAAGATCGATCTACAGATCGCGTGGGCGCCCAACGACTCGGGATGATTACCGTCACGCCGGATACAGCAAACCCTGCCGGGCCGAACATAGTAGACAAAGCTCATATGAGCTACGTCGTGATATAGTCCAATATAGAGGCGCCGCACACCCACTATGCTTCACAGATGAAGTAATGGATCATCAAATCCCTGAGGGCTTCAAACCCGTAAACATCGAATCATACGATGGTACCATAGATCCTGCGATGCGGATCGAGGACTATCTCCTCCATATCCACATGGCCCGCGGTGATGATCTACATGCCATCAAATACCTCCCACTCAAGCTTAAAGGACCAGCTCGGCATTGGCTCAACAGCTTGCCGCCAGAGTCAATCGGTTGTTGGGAGGACACGAAGCCGCATTCCTTGACAACTTCCGGGGCACATATGTGCGACCACCAGACGCCGATGACCTTAGCCATATAATTCAAGAGCGGAAGAATCGGCCGACAATTACGGACGCGGTTCCTAACAAAGAAAAATCAGATCATCGACCGTCCCGATGCAGAGGCACTAGCAGCCTTCAAACACAACATCCGCGACGAGTGGCTAGCCCAGCACCTAGGACAGGAAAAGCCGAAATCCATGGCAGCCCTCACCACACTCATGACCCGCTTTTGCGCGGGAGAGGACAGCTGGCTAGCTCGAAGCAACAACTTGGCCAAACACCATGGTAGTTCGGATACCAAGGACAGCAATGGCAGGTCGCGTCGCAACAAGAACAAGTGCCGCATTAACGGCGATAATGCTGAAGATACGACAGTAAATGCCGGATTCAGAGGCTCTAAACCTGGTCAGCGGAAGAAGCCATTCAAAAGAAATACCCAGGGCCCGTCCAACTTGGACCGAATACTCGATCGCTTGTGCCAGATACATGGCACCCCCAAAAAACCATCCAACCACACCAACAGGGATTGTTGGGTCTTCAAACAGGCAGGCAAGTTAAATGCCGAACTCAATGACAGGGGGTTGCATAGCGATGATGAGGAAGAGCCCTGGCCGCCGAACAATAGAGGACAGAAGGGCTTTCCCACACAAGTGCGGACGGTGAACATGATATACGCAACCCACATACCCAAAAGGGAGCGGAAGCGTGCACTAAGGGACGATATCGCGATGGAGCCGCCGCCTAAAGTTCAACCCATGGTCCTCCTGCCCGATCACCTTTGATCAAGGGACCACCCACTAGCATCCGCCACGGCGGATTCGCATTGGTTCTTGACCCAATTATTGACGGATTTCACCTCACCGTAGTCACGATGGACGGCGGTAGCAGCCTGAACCTGCTTTATCGGATATCGCGGCGCGAAATGGGCATAGACCCCTCAAGGATTAAACCCACAAAGACGACCTTTAAAGGCGTCATACCAGGTGTAGAGGCCAATTGTACAGGCTCAGTTACACTCAAAGTGGTCTTCGGATCCCCGGATAACTTCCGAAGCAAAGAGTTAATCTTCGACATAGTCCCGTTCAGCGGCTTATCACGCCTTTGCTTGGACGAACCGCATTTGCAAAGTTCAATGCGGTGCCGCACTACGCATACCTCAAGCTCAAGATGCCAGGCCCTCGAGGAGTAATCACGGTCAATGGAAACACCGGACGCTCACTCCGAACGGAGGAGCACACGGCGGCCCTCGCGGCGGAGGTGCAAAGCAGCCTCTCACAGCAATTCTCGAGTCCGGCCACTAAACGTCCGGACACCGTCAAGCGCGCCCGGAGTAACCTACAACAAGACCGCCTGGCACGATCCAAGCACGCCAGCGTAGCAATCCGCCCCAACCCCAGCCCTCGCGAAATTGTGAAGCGATTACTACGCGTACATAACTACGCTCTGGAGATACCATGGGCATAAGGGAGGGCACGACCACCACGACGCCTGCACGCGGCTCAACCGCACTGTGGGCCCCGATTGTGTCATTCTTTTTCTTTTTTTCTTCTTTCTTACTTTCAGGGCTCCGTTTTCCAGAAGTCCTGTCCGGCACTAGAATTGCCGAACTCACGATGCAACAGCCAGGGAAGCAGAAAGCTACGTCGAGTGTTCAGGTGGTCTCTACTACGAGCATTATACCAGTTTTACATACCATCCCGCAGCTTACCCCTGGAGGGGGACATGTTAAATAGTCCCAACCCTTGCTTATCGCACTATTTGTATCGTTCTGCTTTTATTTGCAGTTTCTTTTGAATAACCAATATATAGCTCTTGCCTATTGTTGCATTCTTTCCCATTATATATGTTCATTTATGACATTGCGCAACCGTACACTTTGGTACGGCCAATACACCAGGGGCTTAAGTACCCCAAAATTATGGTGTGATAAGTCCGAACACTTTCACAAGTGCGGCACCCCGAACTTATAGCATTATATGCATCGGCTCCGAATCATGTCTTGGGTCAATAGTTGGGTTTGCCCGGCTCCCATGTTTTGGTACCTTACATTCCGTTATATCGGCTAAGGTAGCGCTGGGAGAACCACTGCGATTGTGCCCGGTTGAGCTGGGTTGAGCACCTCAGTGGAGAAAGCAAAAACTGACCGTCATGATAGGGCGAGAGTCGGTCGCTGTTCGAGAGGTTTTTTCAGGTCCCTAAAGACTTATGCCGCTTAGAGCAAGGAACCGGCATTGTCCGGCCAAGGCGTGGATAGCGCCCGAACTCGGTCTTCCTAATACTAGGGGCTTTGCGAAATTTAAAATTATAGAATTCTATGGCTAAGTGAGAGTGTTCAAGCACTATAAGTCCGGTTGCCTTGTTCGCTATGCTAAGCGCCTCCTCGACGGACCCAAGAATGGGAACAAGAGCGCTCAAGTTTATCCCGAACACCCCAAAGACTCATGGCATGAAATTTGAAGCCAACGACTTGCCATCTCACAAATTTGATAAACGGCCGCACGTAAGGTAATATTTTAAATTAACAAGCGTTGCTTAGCGATATGAACAAGTTTTCAGCGACAGTGATAACAAATGCGAGTCTATTAAAAATTACATCTTTGGAGCACTCATCCGCTTATATGGTGGGCACCCTTCAGACGCCCTCATAGTACATTTCGGCTTGCGATGAGCCTTGCCCTTCGGTGGCCCGTCCGTCACAAGCTTCTCCGCATCCGGCTTGCCCCAGTGCACTTTAGCATGGGCAAGGGCCCGACGGGCGCCTTCAATGCAGACGGGGCGCTTGATGACTTCAATCCATGGACAAAGGCCCACCAGCCATCGTGACTAGCCCGAAGTAGCTCCTGTGCATGGCTTCCAATGGCCACAGCCGAACTATGAGGCCCTTCATGGCCTGTTCGGCGACCTTAGGAGCTCGACCAGCCGCTTCAGCTGGTCGTCAGGGCACGGACGCTCGGCCTCAAAGATATCGAGACCAGAACAGCTTCTCCGTCGAGCTCCCCTCCATGGCGCGGTAGAACGCGGCAGCATCAGACACACTATGGGGCAGATCTGCGAACGCTCCTGGAGAGCTCCGGATTCGGGTAAGTACTAGATAATTGACTTTTACATGCTTGCTTTGCATAAAGAATGCCTTACCCGCCGCTATCTTCTTTAATGTTTCAATTTCTTGGAGGGATTTTTGGGCTTCGGCCTTAGCGGCTGTGGCACTCTCAAGAGCCGAGGCGAGCTCGGACTCTCGAGTCTTCGAGTCACGCTCCAAACTCTCGTGTTTTTTCATGAGAGCCTGGAGCTCTTGCCGCACCTCCGCCACCCGCTCCTCCTGCTTCTCTCGCTCGGTGCGCTCCGCAGCCGCTTTGCTTTCGGCCGCGGACACCGCTTCCTTCAGGGTCGCCACCATGTTCGTGGCCCCTACAATACCCACGTTATTCTTGTCATTTTTTGCAACCGAATCCTTTCTATAAGGTATTTCTTTAATAAGGTATTACTTACCTTCCTTGTCCTCGAGCTGCTTCTTGGCAAGGCCGAGCTCGTTCTCGGACCGCTCGAGGCTCGCTTCAATGCATTGACCTCCGCAGTCAAGGGGCAGAGGTCAAGAGCTGCCAACTGCATTCCCATATTGACATACTTATGTTAGACTCCTGCGTATATCTTTTAGATCCTTAGTCCGGCTTTTCTTTCCAACACCGAACTAAGCATCAGGCTACCGTCTATGCGGTAATATTTTTACATATTCTAAACTTACCTCAAAGCCTGTTAGAAGCCCGGTACAGGCTTGGTCAGCCCGCTCTTGGCGATCGAACTTTCTCGGATCACCACACTCATAACAAAGGCGGTGCTCCTCCTCGATGGAGGCGCTGTTAAGCGCCTCAAGAGCTATCCGGTGCCTCCGGTTGGACGGAGGACACCGCGCCTTACCCTTCCTATGAAGGGGCCGCTTGCCGGACTTCAAACCATTGAAGGTTCGGTATGGAGTCCTGGACAAGGGTCGGGCTTAGAGCCCCTGGGTCTTGCTCCCCAGCGCCGAGTCCGGGAGGCTGCCTTGCGGCGCCTCCTGCGCCACCTCCTCTTGACCAGGCCCCCCTTGGGGCCCCACCTCGTGTCGCCAAGCGTGAGGTGAGGAAGCGGCCGAAGTGAAGTACTCTCCACTTCCGACGATTCAGGGACCCGCTCGATGAGCGGCGTAGCCTGCCATGGGCGGGTTGCATGATTGTTCGGCATTAGAGAACACTATGCAATGAAAAAAATCCATGGGTATCCGGACACTTATGATCTCACCAGGGGCTTGGCCCTTGTTGGCCACTCCTTCTCGTCGTTGTCGGCGTTGGTAGAGAAGTACAGAGGAAGGGTCCTTCCTTTCTTGGACCCTCCGGCCTCCCCAGTCGGGGCGGCCTTCCTTTTCTTCTCTCCCCCACTGGGGAGAGACTTCCTTTCCTCCTCCTCTTCCTCGGGGAGGATTCCGCCAGTGGTCGCCGGGCGATGAGTCCGACAAAGACCGGTGCCGGAGCTCCTTTGAGTTCCCGTGGCCTTCTTCGTAGCCTTCTTCTCCGGCACCACGTGAGGTACCGGAGCCAGCAGCCCTGTCAATCGGGCGTCCGTTGGGTCTTTTGGCAAAGGGTCCGGACAGTTAATCTGTCCGGACGTCTTCAGCCAGTCCTGTTAAAGGTTAGGGAGTTTTAGATCCCGCATAGAGTCAAACTATGAGAAAAGAGTCCCATAAAGGGTAAAATAACTTACCTCGCTGGCTTGACGCCGCGAGCTGAATCCGCGATCTTGATGGCGGATGTGGGAGCCTCGGCGCCTTGAACAACACCTTCCGTGCATCTTCGTATGTAGTGTCAAGAGCCTTTTCAGAGTTGGGTGTCAGGCCGGATCGAACTCCCACAATTTGAAGGCCCGTTGTTGGCATGGGAGAATTCGGCGGATGAGCATCACCGGATAACGTTGACAAGCCTGAGATTCTTGTCCGCCAGTTTCGGACACAGTGTTTGGAGTCCGGATAGCTCGTCCGAATCACCCCACGACAGGCCCGTCTCTTTCTATGATGTGAGCCGTGGGGAAGCCAGATCGAATTGGGGCCGCCGCCCATTGAGAGTCGCGCTGCTCGGTGATGTAGAACCACCCTGATTGCCACCTTTATGGGCTCCACAAAGGAGCCCTCGAGCCATAGGACTTTGGCCATCTTACCAACCATGGAGCCTCCGCACTCCGGCTTGGTGGCCGCCCACTACCTTCGGCTTGACATTGAAGGTCTTCAGCCATAAGCCGAAGTGGGGCTGGATGCAGAGGAAGGCCTTGCACACGACGATGAACGTCGAGATGTTGAGGATGAAATTCGGGGCCAGATCATGGAAGTCCAGGCCGTTGTAGAACATGAGCCTCTGGACAAATGGGTGAAGTGGAAAACCTAGTCCGTGGAGGAAGTGAGTGAGGAACACCACCCTCTCATGGGGCTGGGGTTGGAATGAGCTGCCCTCGTCGGGTAGCCGGTGCGCTGGCGATGTTGCTGGACAAGTATCCGGCCTTCCGCAGCTTTGATGTGCCCTCCGTGACGGAGGAGGCCATCCACCGCCTCCCGCTTCGGACATAGTTGGAGAAGGTTGAGGTGGGATGTGTGGACTTGGGTGCCGGAGCTCGAGCGCGGAAATGGAAGAGCAAAGGAGGAAGAAGGCGAGGGTGAAAAGGTGGATCCTTATCCCCTTATATGGACGGACGGTTATGCGCCCCCGCCACCGGGTAAAACTCGCTTATCTCCCAAGCGCCGTAATCAATGGCGCGGATGGGTTACCCACGTCTGTATTGATGGGAATCCCGGAATAAGGGGGCACGGTCTCCGCTTTGATAAGACGTGCCAAGGAAACCGCCTTGCTAAACGCGCTACGGTGGGACAGTAAAAAACGATTCGAATAAAGGCCTGGCCGTGGTGTGATGTCACGCCGCGGAATACGTCAGCAGATCTGTGCAAAAATTATTCTCTCTACGGTGGTTTGTGGAACTTGTTTTGCAGAGTTGGACACTATCCTTGTGTTCAAAACCTTCTATGAAGTATTCGGAGGAGGAACCCGCCTTGCAATGCCGAAGACAATATGCGCGCCGGACACATTGTCATTAAAGCCTGGTTCAGGGGCTACTGAGGGAGTCCTGGACTAGGGGGTGTCCGGATAGCCGAACTATCATCTTTGGCCGGACTCCTAGACTATGAAGATACAAGATTGAAGACTTCGCCCCGTGTCCGGATGGGACTTTCCTTGGCGTGGAAGGCAAGCTTGGCGATATGGATATGTAGATCTCCTACCATTGTAACCGACTCAGGTAACCCTAACCCTATTCGGTGTCTATATAAACCGAAGGGTTTTAGTCCGTAGGATGGACAACAATCATACCATAGGCTAGCTTCTAGGGTTTAGCCTCTCTGATCTCGTGGTAGATCTACTCTTGTACTACCCATATCATCAATATTAATCAAGCAGGAGTAGGGTATTACCTCCATCGAGAGGGCCCGAACCTGGGTAAAAACATCGTGTCCCTTGTCTCCTGTTACGATCCGCCTAGACGCACAGTTCGGGACCCCCTACCCGAGATCCGCCGGTTTTGACACCGACACGGGGGCCATAGGTTTCACTAGTGGCTTCTCTCAAGAGCATAAGTATTCTACGGTGGGTGAACAAATTACTGTTGAGCAATTGACGTCCGAGACAAGTAGACCGACTCCTGCTTGCATCTACTACTATTACTCCACTCATCATCGCTATCCAGCATGCATCTAGAGTATTAAGTTCATAAGAACAGAGTAACGCTTTAAGCAAGATGACATGATGTAGAGGGATAAATTCATGCAATATAATAAAAACCCCATCTTGTTATCCTCGATGGCAACAATACAATACGTGCCTTGCTGCCCCTACTGTCACTGGGCAAGGACACCGTAAGATTGAACCCAAAGCTAAGCACTTCTCCCATTGCAAGAAAGATCAATCTAGTAGGATAAACCAAACTGATAATACGAAGAGACTCGCAAAGATAACCAATCATACATAAAAGAATTCAGTAGATTCAAATATTGTTCATAGATAAACTTGATCATAAACCCACAATTCATCGGTCTCAACAAACACACCGCAAAAGAAGATTATATCGAATAGATCTCCACAAGAGAGGGGGAGAACATTGTATTGAGATCAAAAAAGAGAGAAGAAGCCATCTAGCTAATAACTATGGACCCGAAGGTCTGAGCTAAACTACTCACACTTCATCGGAGAGGCTATGGTGTTGATGTAGAAGCCCTCCGTGATTGATGCCCCCTCCGGCGGAGCTCCGGAACAGGCCCCAAGATGGGATCTCGTGGGTACGTGAAGGTTGCGGCGGTGGAATTAGGTTTTGGCTCCGTGATTCGATCGGTTGGGGGTACGTAGGTATATATAGGAGGAAGGAGTACATCGGTGGAGCAATATGGGGCCCACGAGGGTGGAGTGCGCGCCTGGGGGGGGGGGGGGTAGGTGCCCCCCTACCTCGTGGCTTCCTGCTTGATTTCTTGATGTAGGGTCCAAGTCCTCTGGATCATGTTTGTTCTGGAAATCAGGTTCCCGAAGGTTTCATTCCGTTTGGACTCCGTTTGATATTCTTTTTCTGCGAAACTCTGAAATAGGCAAAAAAACAACAATTCTGGGCCGGGCCTCCGGTAAATAGGTTAGTCCCAAAAATAATATAAGTGAATAATAAAGCCCAATAATGTCCAAAACAGAAGATAATATAGCATGGAGCAATCAAAAATTATAGATACGTTGGAGGCGTATCAGAGGGCAGAGTGTTGTCTACTTACCCTCGTAGACCGTAAGCGGAAGCGTTTTATCAGTGCGGTTGATGTAGTCGTACGTCTTCACGATCTGACTGATCCAAGTACCGAACGCACGGCACCTCCGAGTTCTGCACACGTTCAGGTCGATGACGTCCTCGCCTTTCTCGATCCAACAAGAGGGGCGAAGTAGTAGTTGAGTTCCGGAAGCACGAAAAACAGGGCTTCGCCTAAGCACTACGAATACTATTACGGAGGATAAACTAGAGGGGACGGGGTTGCCGGCACACGGCTTGGTGTTTCTTGGTCTGTCTTGGGTGCTAGCCCTACCCCTCTATTTATATGTTGAGCCTTGGGGTCGAAACTTGGAGTAAAAGTGTCACGCCCAATATGCGACCCTATCCAAAAGGAACTCGACGGTCCCACCAAGGATAGACCCGCATATTGAGACGCTTTTGCAAGGTGGATATCATTACATCAACATTACATAATACATAGGATACATACATACGCACGAATGCCGCAAGAATACATCAACATCATATACAAGAGATCAACATCCGACTACGGATGAAACATAAACAGTAAGCTCAAACGACATCCACCTCCGCTAGCCCAGGGCTGCCGACTGGAACCTATCCCCGATCGAAGAAGAAGCGGAAGAAGAACTCCAACACAAGTAAACATCGCTCTCACGCCATGATCACCGCAAACCTGTACTCGCAATCGGTGGTGTAGTAATCTGTGAGCCACGAGGACTCAGCAATCCCATTACCATGGGTATCAAGACTAGCAAAGCTTAATGGGAAAGGAAGGGGTAAAGTGGTGAGGTTGCAGCAGCGACTAAGCATATATGGTGGATAACTTACGCAGATGAGAGCGAGAAGAGAAACAAAGGAACGGTCGTCAACTAGCAATGATCAAGAAGTGATCCTGAACTCCTACTTACGCCGACATAACCCGTAAAACCGTGTTCTCCTCTCGATCAACCCCGAAAAGAGACACTCACGGTTACGCACACGGTTGGTGTATTTTAATTAAGATCAACTTCGGTTTTCTACAACCGGACATTAACAAATTCCCATCTGCCACATAACCGCGGCACGGCTCTCGAAAGTTTATACCTGCAGGGGTGTCCCAACTTAGCCCATGATAAGCTCTCGCGATCAACGAAGGATATTCCTTCTCCCGGAAGACCCGATCAGTCTCGGAATCCCGGCTACAAGACATTTCGACAAAGAATAAAACAAGACCAGCAAGACCGCCTGATGCGCCGACAATCCCGATAGGAGCTGCACATATCTCGCTCGTGGCAACACCGGATGAGACAGGCTACGAGTAAAACCAATCCTCAAGTTGCCCCAAGGTGGCTCTCAAGCGGTTTCGGTTCGAACCAGCACTTAGAGAAGCACTGGCCCGGGGGGGGGCTAAATAAAGATGACCCTTGGGTTAATTACTCCCAAGGGAAATATAGGTGGTGGTGAGGCAAATGGTAAAACCAAGGTTGGGCCTTGCTGGAGGAGTCTTATTCAAAGCGAACTGTCAAGGGGTCCCATAAATCACCCGACCGCGTTAGGGACGCAAAATCCGGGAACATAACACCGATATGACGGAAACTAGGGCGGCAAGAGTGGAACAAAACACCAGGCATAAGGCCGAGCCTTCCACCCTTTACCAAGTATATAGATGCATTAATTAAATAAGATATATTGTGATATCCCAACAAGTAAACATGTTCCAACAAGGAACAACATCTCCATGTTCCAACAAGGAACAAACTTCATCTTCACCGCAACTAACAACGCTTATAAGAGGGGCTGAGCAAAGCGGGAACATAGCCAAACAACGGTTTGCTAGGAAGGGTGCAAAAGGTTAGAGGTCGACATGGCAATTTGGGATGGCTTGAGCAAAGAAGTGATAGGTATCGCAAAGCATAGCGAAAAGAACGAAGCAACTAGCATAGCAATGATAGTAGTGAGATCCAGGGTAGCGGTCATCTTGCCTGAAATCCCGCAAGGAAGAAGAACGAGTCCATGAAGAAGATGAATGAGTCCATGAAGAAGATGAACGGATGAAGTCGAACCAAGCGTAGACGAACGAATCCTCACGATCGCAACGAAACAGGAACTAACAAGAAGAAGCACACAACATAGTAAACACACCACACATGAACAAGGCATGATGCACAACAAGCATGATGCATGACAAAGCTACATGAAACTACTCATGGCAAGAGATGATGCAAACAAGAGCAACACATCAAAGCAAGTTTAAATGAGGCCGGAAACAACATATAACAATTCCGGTAAGTCCTCATATGCAAAGTTCGAAATTGGTCCAGATCTGAATAAACCTTATGTTCAAGTTGTTAAACAGCAAGTTAAGATGCACCACGATGATCTACACGAAATTCTATTCAAGTTACATATAAAGTTCATTAGATTCGAGCTACTACTAGAAGATATGAGCAAAACAAGATAAGCATGGCATTGATGCAAAATGCATACAAACATCAAGCAAACACCTCAAAACAAGGATCCAACATGATAATATGAAACTACATGCAAAATCAAGCAAGTTTCATATAGAGCACACTCAAAACGGAGCAACGGTTCAACATATACACCCTATACAAGTTCTAGCAACAATCTGTCCAAAACAGCAACTAGGCATATAGCAAACATCAAAACAACATGCTAAAGCATCTCAACGTAATAACAAAAGGCATGGGCGTGATCTACAGGTAAAGCATGACAAAACATGAACACTGAGCTATCTCCAGAAACAACTAGAACATGCTCAATCACGCATGGCAAGATTGCAAATAATAACAGTTTCAGGCATTGGCAGAAATAACATCAAGTTGCAATGTTTAGAGCTATGAAACAACATGTTACAGGAGCTTATCATGGCAAACAAAGGCATGGCATGAACCTACTAATTGCATATAACAAAAGTCCTTTAATGACCATAAGCCAAAAAGGATCAGAAAATATGATGGCACCCACGTAAACATGGCAAGTTATATTACAGATTCATACATGGCAGGAACAACAATAAGTAGGCATGTTGGTGAGCTTGAACCACTCACCACAGAGCAATACATGGCATGGCAAGGCAACCAACAGCAAGAAGACATGACATAGAAGCTATACATGGCAAGAACAACAATATAGCATGCAAGGATCAACCACAACAACCTTGGCAAAATTGAATAACATGTAAACAATCTGCCAGGAACATTTTATAGCAAAAGTAGAGCTCGATTGAATCAAGCTATGGCACTCCATAATTGCAAACAAGGGCATGGATGGATAGAGCAAGACATGCTTTACAAAACATCATTACTGAAGTATCTCAAAATATGCATGGATCTCTCGGTAGCATCAAGTTAACATGGCAACAAAATATAACAGAATCTGCCAGGAAAACAGCAACAGCAAGTACCCTACTTAACAAGCTTGATGCACTCACTACACAACTCACAAAAAATACATGGCAAGCACCCCTGGAAAGATGGCATGGCATATTACAAAACACATGTAGGACTCAAGTCCATAGGATGCACACATCAATCATGGCAAAAATGACAAAAGTGCAAGTTCTGATAAAATCAGAAACTAACATCACATAGCACTCTTCCAACAGCATTTAGGGCATCAAGATGAGCTCAAATGAATTTGATGCAATGAGATGAAATGATCTACTCTTCGAGGCGAACATTTTGACATATTATACGCGCAAAACGGAGCTACATGCACAGAGATACGATGCAATGAAAATGGCACAAAATATTAAAAAAATGCTCGGGACTTAGATGAAATTTGGAGGGGGAAGGGGAGTCAACCGAAGCACGGATTTCGAGGACGCCGGAGAGCTCGGCCGGAGGGGAAGGAGAGGAGGCGGTCGGCGGGGCTCCTCCGGCGAGCTCCGGCGACCGGAGGAGGCGGACCCGAGGAGGTCGCTGGGCACGGCCCGAGGCGCGGGCGAGGGCGCGGGCGCTGGGGAGGCGCTGCCGGGCCGGCCCGGCCGGGCGGCTGGCGGGCGCGACGGCGCGGCGCAGCCTGGGGCCGGGCTGGCGCGACCGCTGGCTGGAGGCGGCGGGCACGGCGGGCTGGGCGCTGGCGTTACGGCGGGCGCCGGAGGCGACGGGCGGCGGCGGCGGGCGGGCCCGGCGGCGGGCGGCGAGGGAGGCTTGGGGCATGCCGGGCGAGGCGGCCGGGCGGTTTCGCACGGGAGGCGCGGGCGAGGCGCTGGCCGGGCGGCGGCGGGCGCACGGGCCCGTGGGTTTGGACATGCGGGCGCATGTGGAGAGAGAGAGAGTAAGGTGGCGGCGTGGTTGGAGGAGCCGGCGGCGGAGGCGACGTGGCACGCCCTGATTGGGCCGGCGACGTATGCTGGACATGTCCGGCGGGGCTGGACATGTCCGGCGCCTGACGGCGAGGGCTAGGGTTAGTGGCGAAATCATCCGCGAATTTCGGGAAGGGACCGATTTATAGATAGAGGGAGCTAGGAGAGTCCAAATGAGGTGCGGTTTTCGCCACGCGATCGTGATCGAACGACCGAGAGCATGGAGGGAGTTTGGTGGGTTTTGGGCCACTTAGAAAGGGAAGTTGGGCTGCAACTCAAAGAGGGCTTTCGGTTACCGGTTAACCGTTGAGTACCAAACGACCTCCAAATGATCCGAAACTTGACAGGCGGTCTACCGGTGCTATACCAAGGCCGCTTGACAAACCTCGGGCCATTCCGAGAAAGTTTAATACCCGCACATGAAAAGAGGTAAAAGAGGGTGCCGGGAGACATAGGAGTGCCGGATTGTAAAACGGACAACGGGGAAAATGCTCGGATGCATGAGACGAACACGTATGCAAATGCGAAGCACATGATGACGTGATATGAAATGCAGATGATGACATGCAAAGTGCAACACGCAAGCAAATGACATGGCAACGACGGCGAATAACTGAAGGACACCTGGCGCATCGAATCCGGGGCGTTACAACACTCCTCCACTAACAAGAGATCTCGTCCCGAGATCTTAGGACCGAGACGGAAGAGAAAAAGGGATGAGGTGAAACAAGAACTCAAAAGAAGAAGCAAAGACTCGAGAGCACTCGAGAAAAAGAGGAACGACGAGAAAGACGAGAAACGAAAGCTCACTGAATCGGATAGACTATGAAACAACTCGTTCTAACCGGAGTGGTTAAAATGAGAAAAGAAACGAATACGACTGAAAGGATTTAGGCAGCACAATCGGTTGAACAAGGAAAGAGTTGGAACTGATTTTGACAAAATGGAACGATAGTTGACGAGAGGAACAACACAATGCCTCCGGAAGAATTGAAAGAATTGAATGAAAAGAACGGATAAGAATATGACAACTTGTGCCACGAATGAAATTGAAAGCGATCTTAGAAGAATAGATTGAATGAAGTTGATGAGAAAATTCAACAATGAAAAGAACAAGCTTTATGTGGACTTATGGATAACATCTCAAAATTATGAGGTGATAACCTACCACAATGGAAAAGATTAAATAGCTGGGGAGAACGAAGAAATGCAAAACTCCACTTCAAAAGAATACGGAGAATTAATTGCACTTCGAGGCGCGAGAAAAAAAAATACTTGAACTCCGCCAACAAAATCTTGATGAACTCTTGAAGAATGAATTAAATCATGAAGAACCACCGTGAAGAACTCCGGAAAAGAAAAGATGAAAAACACTTGGAACTAGAATTTATTCCTCAAGAACAAACTCCGAAGGAAGGGATTAATCACTTGGATGAAATGAGAATAAGATTTATTGTATGCTTATCCTTCATCAAATTAAATTGATGACCAACAATGGATTTTTGCATACCACTTATTCTTCTTGAAAAAGGATTGAGAAGGTATAGCACAAAACTTGAGAAAGTCTTCATGAACCACCGGTAGGATTGGAAAGAACGAATGAATTAATATGATCAACAAGGAAAAGAATCTTGAACGAACCACCGTAAGAATTCGGAAATGACTGATGAAAGATAATGAATCACCGGGAAGAATTAGAGAAGCTCGGAGATACTTGAGGGAATTAAAATGCAAAAGAACAAAGAGATCATGAGCTGATTAAAGAACACTTGAACGAAGCTCCTGGATAATATTGAGGCGAACGAAAGGGCACGGATATAGAATAATTGGTGCATGAATCTGAAAACTTAGAATGAAGAAATCTTCCGAAAAGATGGCGTCGGATGATCGAGAGAGAAAGCAACTCCTGAAATGCTCCGGATGGGTGAAAAGAATTGCACGACTAGAGACAATTTGATAGGATAACACCGAGCTAGCACCATGAACCTCTGGGAGAACGGACAAGATTTAAGAGAAACTCTACTTCGGTCTTCAAATAATGACGAGAAACACCATCAAAATTACTGAGATACTCCGGAAGAATAAAAGCGAAGAGGTTGAATCAACAATGAAATGATTTGGACATGTGACTGATGGAATCCATTCTTACGACAGACTTGAAAAGAATTAAGAATAACTCCGGGGAAAATAGAAGAGTCAGGTAAAATCCTGGGAAAAGACCTGTGGGTTAGGGCCAACTAAAGGAAAGCACCGTTGGAAAGGATTGTTGAACAGGTAGATGATGCACCGAAAGAACTGAAATATTTGAATGAGGTGACAACCTCGAATTAATTGGAACACAGACGAATCTCCTGAGATGTCTTCCGAACTCCGGAATGATAAACTGGCGAGAGGCGAACGAGCAAAGGGAAAATATTTGAGCCGAGAAAAAGAATATGATCAACACCGAAAAACTTGAATTGAGTTCACCGGAAAAGAAAAAGGGATGAGGAATGATGAACAAGATGAGAATTCACCGGTTGAAATAATTGAGGGAAGACTGAAGAGGCTCCACACGAATGAAATAGATGATCGGAAGAAACTCGAACTCCGGGAAGAAGAGGGTGGGAGGGCGGAAAACAAAGGCAACTTGGAGGGGAATCGACGAATAACTTGAAGAGAAAAGCACCGGTTGAAATCATTGAGGAAAGAAAAGCAAAGACTTCGCACGAGTAGGATGGATACTCGATTACGGACTCCGGTTCCAAGAAGAAGAAGGGAGGGCGGGTGGGAAAAACAAGGACAACTTCGGACAAAGAAAAACAACGACGTCGGAGGAAGAACTGAGGATTGAACTCAAAGATGAAGATGGTCGAGTCGACTTGACGAGAAATGCACCGGACAAAAGAGTAGAGGAACAACGATCGGAAAACCAACTGCGTTATCCTAAAGAAAAAATTTGAAGGGGAAGAGAAGTAATTCAAAACACCTACGTCAGGATTTCTCACCAGAGCGATTTAAGGGGCGAGGAGTAAAAGAATTCCTACTCCGATATAACTAGACTCAAAATAGTTTTCTTCTAGACTCAACAACGGCCAAACTATACGATCAATCAAGGGGCTCCTAAGGTCGGTCGAGGCTCTGATTACCAACTTGTCACGCCCAATATGCGACCCTATCCAAAAGGAACTCGACGGTCCCACCAAGGATAGACCCGCATATTGAGACGCTTTTGCAAGGTGGATATCATTACATCAACATTACATAATACATAGGGATACATACATACGGCACGAATGCCGCAAGAATACATCAACATCATATACAAGAGATCAACATCCGACTACGGATGAAACATAAACAGAAGCTCAAACGACATCCACCCTGCTAGCCCAGGCTGCCGACCTGGAACCTATCCCCTGATCGAAGAAGAAGCAGAAGAAGAACTCCAACACAAGTAAACATCGCTCTCACGTCATGATCACCGCAAACCTGTACCGCAATCGGTGGTGTAGTAATCTGTGAGCCACGAGGACTCAAAGAATCCCATTACCATGGGTATCAAGACTAGCAAAGCTTAATGGGAAAGGAAGGGGTAAAGTGGTGAGGTTGCAGCAGCGACTAAGCATATATGGTGGATAACTTACGCAGATGAGAGCGAGAAGAGAAACAAAGGAACGGTCGTCAACTAGCAATGATCAAGAAGTGATCCTGAACTCCTACTTACGCCGACATAACCCGTAAACCGTGTTCTCCTCTCGATCAACCCCAAAAGAGACACTCACAGTTACGCATTACGGTTGGTGTATTTTAATTAAGATCAACTTCGGGTTTTCTACAACCGGACATTAACAAATTCCATCTGCCACATAACCGCTGGCACGGCTCTCGAAAGTTTATACCTGCAGGGTGTCCCAACTTAGCCCATGATAAGCTCTCGCGATCAACGAAGGATATTCCTTCTCCCGGAAGACCCGATCGCCTCGGAATCCCGGCTACAAGACATTTCGACAGCAATAAAACAAGACCAAGAAGACCGCCCGATGCGCCGACAATCCCGATAGGAGCTGCACATATCTCGCTCTCGTGGCAACACCGGATGAGACAGGCTACGAGTAAAACCAATCCTCAAGTTGCCCCAAGGTGGCCTCAAGAAGCGGCTCGGTTCGAACCAAGCACTTAGAGAAGCACCGCCCGGGGGCTAAATAAAGATGACCCTTGGGTTAATTACTCCCAAGGGAAATATAGGTGGTGGTGAGGCAAATGGTAAAACCAAGGTTGGGCCTTCTTTGGAGGAGTCTTATTCAAAGCGAACTGTCAAGGGGTCCCATAAATCACCCGACCGCGTTAGGGACGCAAAATCCGGGAACATAACACCGATATGACGGAAACTAGGGCGGCAAGAGTGGAACAAAACACCAGGCATAAGGCCGAGCCTTCCACCCTTTACCAAGTATATAGATGCATTAATTAAATAAGATATATTGTGATATCCCAACAAGTAAACATGTTCCAACAAGGAACAACATCTCCATGTTCCAACAAGGAACAAACTTCATCTTCACCTGCAACTAACAACGCTATAAGAGGGCTGAGCAAAGGGAACATAGCCAAACAACGGTTTGCTAGGAAGGTGCAAAAGGTTAGAGGTCGACATGGCAATTTGGGATGGCTTGAGCAAAGCAAGTGATAGGTATCGCAAAGATAGCGAAAGAACGAAGCAACTAGCATAGCAATGATAGTAGTGAGATCCAGGGTAGCGGTCATCTTGCCTGAAATCCCGCAAGGAAGAAGAACGAGTCCATGAAGAAGATGAATGAGTCCATGAAGAAGATGAACGGATGAAGTCGAACCAAGCGAGACGAACGAATCCTCACGATCGCATAGCGAAACAGGAACTAACAAGAAGAAGCACACAACATAGTAAACACACCACACATGAACAAGGCATGATGCACAACAAGCATGATGCATGACAAAGCTACATGAAACTACTCATGGCAAGAGATGATGCAAACAAGAGCAACACATCAAAGCAAGTTTAAATGAGGCCGAAAACAACATATAACAATTCGGTAAGTCCTCATATGCAAATTTCGAAATTGGTCCAGAGCTGAATAAACCTTATGTTCAAGTTGTTAAACAGCAAGTTAAGATGCACCACGATGATCTACACGAAATTCTATTCAAGTTACATATAAAGTTCATTAAATTCGGAGATACTGCCTAGAAGATATGAGCAAAACAAGATAAGCATGGCATTGATGCAAAATGCATACAAACATCAAGCAAACACCTCAAAACAAGGATCCAACATGATAATATGAAACTACATGCAAAATCAAGCAAGTTTCATATAGAGCACACTCAAAACGGAGCAACGGTTCAACATATACACCCTATACAAGTTCTAGCAACAATCTGTCCAAAACAGCAACTAGGCATATAGCAAACATCAAAACAACATGCTAAAGCATCTCAACGTAATAACAAAAGGCATGGGCGTGATCTACAGGTAAAGCATGACAAAACATGAACACTGAGCTATCTCCAGAAACAACTAGAACATGCTCAATCACGCATGGCAAGATTGCAAATAATAACAGTTTCAGGCATTGGCAGAAATAACATCAAGTTGCAATGTTTAGAGCTATGAAACAACATGTTACAGGAGCTTATCATGGCAAACAAAGGCATGGCATGAACCTACTAATTGCATATAACAAAAGTCCTTTAATGACCATAAGCCAAAAAGGATCAGAAAATATGATGGCACCCACGTAAACATGGCAAGTTATATTACAGATTCATACATGGCAGGAACAACAATAAGTAGGCATGTTGGTGAGCTTGAACCACTCACCACAGAGCAATACATGGCATGGCAAGGCAACCAACAGCAAGAAGACATGACATATAAGCTATACATGGCAAGAACAACAATATAGCATGCAAGGATCAACCACAACAACCTTGGCAAAATTGAATAACATGTAAACAATCTGCCAGGAACATTTTATAGCAAAAGTAGAGCTCGATTGACTCAAGCTATGGCACTCCATAATTGCAAACAAGGGCATGGATGGATAGAGCAAGACATGCTTTACAAAACATCATTACTGAAGTATCTCAAAATATGCATGGATCTCTCGGTAGCATCAAGTTAACATGGCAACAAAATATAACAGAATCTGCCAGGAAAACAGCAACAGCAAGTACCCTACTTAACAAGCTTGATGCACTCACTACACAACTCACAAAAATACATGGCAAGCACCCCTGGAAAGATGGCATGGCATATTACAAAACACATGTAGGACTCAAGTCCATAGGATGCACACATCAATCATGGCAAAAATGACAAAAGTGCAAGTTCTGATAAAAATCAGAAACTAACATCACATAGCACTCTTCCAACAGCATTTAGGGCATCAAGATGAGCTCAAATGAATTTGATGCAATGAGATGAAATGATCTAATCTTCGAGGCGAACATTTTGACATATTATACGCGCAAAACGGAGCTACATGCACAGAGATACGATGCAATGAAAATGGCACAAAATATTAAAAAAATGCTCGGGACTTAGATGAAATTTGGAGGGGGAAGGGGAGTCAACCGAAGCACGGATTTCGAGGACGCCGGAGAGCTCGGCCGAGGGGAAGGAGAGGAGGCGGTCGGCGGGCTCCTCCGGCGAAGCTCCGGGCGACCGGAGGAGGCGGGACCGCGAGGAGGTCGCCGGGCACGGCGGCCGAGGCGCGGGCGAGGGCGCGGGCGCTGGAGGCGCGGCCGGGCCGGGCGCCCGGCTGGGCGGCGTGGCGGGCGGGCGCGGACGGCGGCGCAGTTCGGCCGGCTGGCGCGACTGCTGGAGGCGGCGGGCACGGCATGGGCGCTGGCGTTACGGCCAGGCGGCCCGGAGGCGACGGCGGCGGCGGGCGGGCGGCGGGCGGGCGAGGGAGGCTGCCGGGCATGCCGTGAGGCGGGGCGGTTTGCCGAGGCGCGGGCGAGGCGCTGGCCGGGCGGCGGCGGGCAAGACGGGCCCGGGGTTGGTGCGCGGGGAGAGAGAGAGAGAGGTGAGGTGGCGGCGCGTGGTTGGAGGAGCCGGCGGCGGAGGCGACGTGGCACGCCCTGATTGGGCCGGGCGACGTGGCGGCTGGACATGTCCGGCGGGGCTGGACATGTCCGGCGACGGCGGAAAGCGGGCTAGGGTTAGTGGCGAAATCATCCGCGAATTTCGGGAAGGGACCGGTTATAGATAGAGGGAGCTAGGAGAGTCCAAATGAGGTGCGGTTTTCGGCCACGCGATCGTGATCGAACGACCGAGAGCATGGAGGGGAGTTTGGTGGGTTTTGGGCCACTTAGAAAGGGAAGTTGGGCTGCAACTCAAAGAGGGCTTTGCGGTTACCCTTGCTAACCGTTGGAGTACCAAACGACCTCCAAATGATCCGAAACTTGACAGCGGTTCACCGGTGCTATACCAAGGCCGCTTGACAAACCTCGGCCATTCCGAGAAAGTTTAATACCCGCACATGAAAAGAGGTAAAAGAGGGTGCCGGAGACATAGGAGTGCCGGATTGTAAAACGGACAACGGGAAAATGCTCGGATGCATGAGACGAACACGTATGCAAATGCGGCACATGATGACGTGATATGAAATGCAGATGATGACATGCAAAGTGCAACACGCAAGCAAATGACATGGCAACGACGGCGAATAACTGAAGGACACCTGGCGCATCGAATCCGGGGCGTTACAAAAAGCCTCCACAAAGTCGGTTTCACCCGAAAGGCAAGAGTCCTTCTCAGACTCTAGGGCCAGACGCCAGGGTTCTCGGCGTCTGGACCCAGACGCCAGAGACCCTGGCGTCTGGCCTCTGGACTACACAAAACTTCCTTTTGCGCTTTCCAAAAACCTTGTGGGCTTTCCCCTTTGGCCCAGATAAAGTGTTCTCGTGCCCGAACATTTTGGGAAACATCCGGAACCCCTTTCGATGGATTCCGGAACCTTTCCGGAGATCAAACACTACTATCCACATATCCGTGATCATTCTGGAGTTCCTCATCATATCCGTGATCTCATCCAAAACTCCGAACAACATTCGGTCACCAACATACATAACTCATAGTACTATATCGTCAATGAACGTTAAGCGTGCGGACCCTACGGGTTCGACAACTATGTAGACGTGACCGAGACACCTCTCTGGTGAATAACCAATAGCGGGACCTGGATGCCCATATTGGCTCCTACATATTCTACGAAGATCTTTATCGGTCAGACCGCATAACAACATGCGTTGTTCCCTTTGTCATCGGTATGTTACTTGCCCGAGATTCGATCGTCGATATCTCAATACCTAGTTCAATCTCGTTACCGCCAAGTCTCTTTACTCGTTCCGTAATACATCATCCCGCAACTAACTCATTAGTTGCAATGTGAGGGAGTCCTGGATTAGGGGGTGTCCGGGTGGCCGGACTATAACCTTCGGCCGGACTCCTGGACTATGAAGATACAAGAGCGAAGACTTCGTCCCGTGTCCGGATGGGACTTTCCTTGGCGTGGAAGGCAAGCTTGGCGATACGGATATGTAGATCTCCTCCCATTGTAACCGACTCTGTGTAACCCTAGCCCTCTCCGGTCTATATAAACCGGAGAGGTTTTAGTCCCAGGACTAACAACAATCATACCATAGGCTAGCTTCTAGGGTTTAGCCTCTCTGATCTCGTGGTAGATCTACTCTTGTACAACCCATATCATCAATATTAATCAAGCAGGAGTAGGGTTTTACCTCCATCGAGAGGGCCCGAACCTGGGTAAAAACATCATGTCCCTTGTCTCTTGTTACCATCCGCCTAGACGCACAGTTCGGGACCCCCTACCCGAGATCCGCCGGTTTTCACACTGACACAATGCTTGCAAGGCTTATAGTGATGTGCATTACCGAGTGGGCCCAGAGATACCTCTCCGACAATCGGAGTGACAAATCCTAATCTCGAAATATGCCAACCCAGCAAGTACCTTTGGAGACACCTGTAGAGCACCTTTACAATCACCCAGTTACGCTAGACGCTTTGGTAGCACACAAAGTGTTCCTCCGGTAAACGAGAGTTGCATAATCTCATAGTCATAGGAACATGTATAAGTCATGAAGAAAGCAATAGCAGAATACTAAACGATCGAGTGCTAAGCTAACGAAATGGGTCAAGTCAATCACATCATTCTCCTAATGATGTGATCCCGTTAATCAAATGACAACTCATGTCTATGGTTAGGAAACTTAACCATCTTTGATTAACGAGCTAGTCAAGTAGAGGCATACTAGTGACACTATGTTTGTCTATGTATTCACACATGTACTATGTTTCCGGTTAATACAATTTTACCATGAATAATAAACATTTATCATGAAATAAGGAAATAAATAATAACTTTATTATTGCTTCTAGGGCATATTTCCTTCCGTATTGAGCTTCTGAAATCTCTTTCTTGCTTCACGGCCGGTGCAGATGATCCCTTGAGTGAAAACTTGTTGTGGCACTGCGGTGGATGAACTCAAAGCACTACGTACGCGAGTGGACCTCCTCATAGACATTAACAAAACAATTTTTTCAGTCCAATACAATTAAACAATATTGATCCTATGGTACTCACAACATCATACTCCTCTAAAACATCAAAGAACCCAAGCCAAACTTGAATTTGGATAAAAAAATATGCATTTTGTAGACATGGCAATGCTAGGCATGTAGAACATGGATTCACGAAAAATAAATTGGGGATCGGAGGAGAAACATACGTAGATCAATCACGCGGAAGGATTTGAACTGAAATAAAACTAGTAGGAGATTGACAAAGTTTTGTTAGGGTTTGGAGAGGTTTGGAGGAAGAAGAAGAAGAAGAAACGAGAAAGATGTGGTTGATTTACCTCCTTTCTCGGGCTTATTATGGCCGCCAGAGGTCCATACGACTGCCCATACGAGTGCAAGAGCTCATATAGGAAACGCCATCGTTCAACCTGATAACTTACCTACGCCCGTGCATACCTCATATGACCGCTGAAACGGGCAGCAGCGCCCATATGGCGGAAGAGAAGGACGCCATAGGTCTTTGCAAATTTAAAGGCCGCAAATAAATTTTGGAATATTATACTGAAATCACTATAGCCAACTATGTTCGGTTTGGCTAAATATCAAATCCAAGGTGTAAAACAGAAGTCATCAATATACTGAAAGAAAAATGTACAAACCGAGGAATTTGGTATTCTACACTTCAGCACATCTGCTCTCTTCATTTTAAAATTGTCGAAAGGTGCTTGTGGAGTTCCAAAATTTCAAGAAACAATGTGGATATTAAAACTGCCTACATGTTTTTTTTTCAAAGTTTCGCGAATAGACTTGTGGTCTGCACTAGAAAAACACGAGACTAAATGGCATCCTTATATGCTATATTTGTTCCATTTTCTACACATGTCCCAAGACTTAACATGACAATTGGAAATAATACTATATTTGTTTCAATACGACAATTTCTTGAGATCTTCTAAAACATGATAAATATTTTTTTACAA
This sequence comes from Aegilops bicornis, assembly GCA_021605145.1. Classification (NCBI taxonomy): domain Eukaryota; kingdom Viridiplantae; phylum Streptophyta; class Magnoliopsida; order Poales; family Poaceae; genus Aegilops; species Aegilops bicornis. The sequence goes on from CM038669.1 coordinate 577,231,995, forward strand.
GATAAGACATCTCCAAATGCTCCTGTGTGATGACTTATCTTACTCTTCCACGCCTGTTTTTGTTTATGTGGCATATTGTTTTATTAATGAGGATAAAGAATCATCTCTTATCATAAATACGGTCGAGTAGCACAATCCAAGAAAAAGATTGTTGGATATCATTTTCACGATCTAATTGGGTCTCCAACATATCTATAACTTATAAAGTATTCATGTTATGTTTGCAATAACTTTATATGGTTTTGGTGCACTTTTATACGATTTCATGGACTAACATATTAATCTAGTGCCCAGTGCCAGTTGTTGTTTATTGCTTGTTTTTGGTTCTCCGGGAAACTCGTACCAAACAAAGTCCAAATACGATGAAACATTTTGACGATTTGTTTTGGAACATAAGAGACCCCCGAAGCTTCGTGGGAGTACCAGAATACCCACGAGGCAGTGACGAGGCAACATGGCGCACCCTAGGGGGTATGGAGGGGGTTGTTGCCTTGTGGGCCCCTCGTAATTCCTTTTTGCGTGAGATCAACGCTGAAAATCCTTATAAATAGAGAAACCCCCAGAAATAAACCTAGAACTTTGACTCCACTGCGGCAAGCCTCTGTTCCAAAGAGATACCATATGGAAGCCTTTTCTGGCACCCTGCCGGAGGGGGAACCATCACCAGAGGCCATCTTCGTCATCCCGGTGGTCTCCATGACAAGGAAGGAATAGTTCACCCTCGGGGCCGAGGCTATGCACTAGTAGCTGCGTGTTTGATCTCTCTCTCTCTCTCTCTCTCTCTGTCTCTCTCTCTCTCTCTCTCTCGTTCTTGATTTGGCATGATGTTGATGTACCACGAGCTTTGTTAATATAGTTGGATCATATGGCGTTCTTTCCTCTCTATCTTGTTCTGATGAAGTGAGTCTTTCCCTTTGAGATTTCATTATTATCGAATTGAATATTTTTGATTTGAGAACACTTTATATATGTCTTGCATGTGGATACCTGTGGTGACAATGGGGTATTCTATTGAGTCACTTGATGAGAATGATGTGATTGACTTGACCCATCCGTTAGCTTAGCACGACGATCGTTTAGTTTGTTGCAATTGCTTTCTTCATGACTATACATGTTCCTATGACTATGAGATTATGCAACTCCCGAATACCGGAGGAACACTTTGTGTGCTATCAAACGTCACAACGAATCGGGTGATTATAAAGATGCTCTATAGGTGTCTCCGATGGTGTTTGTTGAGTTGGCATAGATCGAGATTAGGATTTATCACTCCGATTGTCGGAGAGGTATCTCTGGGCCCTCTCGGTAATGCACATCACTATAAGCCTTGCAAGCCATGTAACTAATGAGTTAGTTGCGGGATGATGCATTATGGAACGAGTAAAGAGACTTGCCGGTAACGAGAATGAACTAGGTATTGAGATACTGACTATCGAATCTCGGGCAAGTAACATACCGATGATAAAGGGAACAACGTATGTTGTTATGCGGTTTGACCGATAAAGATCTTCGTAGAATATGTAGGAATCAATATGAGCATCCAGGTTCCGCTATTGGTTATTGACCGAAGATGAGTCTCGGTCATGTCTACATAGTTCTCGAACCCGTAGGATCCGCATGCTTAACGTTTGATGACGATCGGTATTATCAGTTTATGTGTTTTGATGTACCGAAGGTAGTTCAGAGTCCCGGATGTGATCACGGACATGACGAGGAGTCTCGAAATGATCGAGACATGAAGATTGATATATTTGACCATGTTATTCGAACACCGGAAATATTCCGGGAGGTTTTGGATAAAACTGGAGTGCCGAAGGGTTACCGGAACCCCCCCCCCTCGGGAAGTTATTGGGCCCTTAGTGGGCTTTAGGGGAGAGAGAGGGTAGGAGCCAGGAGGTGGCGTCCCTCCCCCCAAAGGGAGTCCGAATTGTACTAGGGGAGGGGGTGCGGCCCTGCTTTCCCTCTCCCTCCCCCTCTCCTTCCTTTCCCCTCCTAGTAGGACTAGGAAAGGAGGAATCCTACTCCTACTAGGAGGAGGATTCCTCCCCCCTTGGCGCGCCTATAGGGCCGGCCGACCTCCCCCCTTGCTCCTTTATATACGGGGGCAGGGGGCACCCTAGAACACATAAGTTGATTGTTTAGCCATGTGCGGTGCCCCCCTCCACAGATTTCCACCTCGGTCATATCGTTGTAGTGCTTAGGCGAAGCCCTGCGTTGGTAACTTCATCATCACCATCATCACGCCATCATGCTGACGAAACTCTCCCTCGACCTCAGCTGGATCTAGAGTTCGTGGGACGTCACCGAGCTGAACATGTGTAGATCGCGGAGTTGCTGTACTTTCGGTACTAGGATCGGTCGGATCGTGAAGACGTACGACTACATCAACCACATTGTCATAATGCTTCCGCTTTGGATCTATGATGGTACGTGGACAACACTGTCCCCTCTCGTTGCTATGCATCACCTAGATGGATCTTGCATGTGCGTAGGATTTTTTTTGAAATTACTGCGTTCCCCAACAGTGGCATCCGAGCCAGGTCTATGCGTAGATGTTATATGCACGAGTAGAACACAAAGAGTTGTGGGCGATAATAGTCATACTGCTTACCAGCATGTCATACTTTGATTCGGCGGTATTGTTGGATGAAGCGGCTCGGACCGACATTACGCATACGCTTAGGCTAGACTAGTTCTACCGACGTGCTTTGCACACAGGTGGCTGGCGGGTGTTAGTTTCTCCAACTTTAGTTGAATCGAGTGTGACTATGCCCGGTCCTTGTTGAAGGTTAAAACAGCACACTTGACGAAAAATCGTTGTGGTTTTTGATGCTTAGGTAAGAACGGTTCTTGCTCAGGCTGTAGCAGCCACATAAAACTTGCAACAACAAAGTAGAGGACGTCTAACTTGTTTTTGTAGGGCATGTTGTGATGTGATATTGTCAAAGACATGATGCTAAATTTTATTGTATGAGATGATCATATTTTGTAACAGAGTTATCGGCAACTGGCAGGAGCCATATGGTTGCAGCTTTACTGTATGCAATGCAATCGCCCTGTAATTGTTTTTACTTTATCACTAAGCGGTAGCGATAGTCGTAGAAGCAATAGTTGGCGAGATGACAACGATGCTACGATGGAGATCAAGGTGTCGCGCCGGTGACGATGGTGATCATGACGGTGCTTTGGAGATGAGATCAAAGGCACAAGATGATGATGGCCATATGCATGTTATGTTTATCCTTTATGCATCTTATTTTGCTTAGTTCGGCGGTAGCATTATAAGATGATCTCTCACTAAATTTCAAGGTACAAGTGTTCTCCTGAGTATGCACTGTTGTGAAAGTTCACAGCCGAGACACCACGTGATGATCGGGTGTGATAAGCTCTACGTTCACATACAACGGGTGCAAGCCAGTTTTGCACACGCAGAATACTCGGGGTAAACTTGACGAGCCTAGCGTATGCAGATATGGCCTCAGAACACTGAGAACGAAAGGTCGAGCGTGAATCATATAGTAGATATGATCAACCTAGTGATGTTCACCATTCAAAACTACTCCATCTCACGTGATGATCGGACATGGTTTAGTTGATTTGGATCACGTGATCACTTAGATGATTAGAGGGATGTCTATCTAAGTGGGAGCTCTAAAGTAATATGATTAATTGAACTTTAATTTATCATGAACTTAGTACCTGATAGTATTTTGCATGTCTATGTTGTTGTAGATCAATGGCCCGTAAGCATCGTTCCTTTGAATTTTAATGCTGCCCTAGAGAAAGCTAAGTTGAAAGATGATGGTAGCAACTACACGGACTGGGTCCGTAACTTGAGGATTATCCTCATTGCTGCATAGAAGAATTACGCCCCGAAGCACCGCTAGGTGTACCATCGCTGCCGCAATCGCAGACATTGTGAATGCCAGGCAGTCGCGTGTTGATGACTACTCAATAGTTCACTGTGCCATGCTTTACGGCTTAGAACTGGGACTTCAACGTCGTTTTGAACGTCATGGAGCATATGAGATGCTCCAGGAGTTGTAGTTAATATTTCAAGCAAATTCCTGGATTGAGAGATATGAAGTCTCCAATAAGTTCTACAGCTGCAAAAAGGAGGAGAATAGTTACATGCGTGAAGATATACTCGTAATGTCCGGGTACCACAACCACTTGACTCACCGGGAGTTAATCTTCACGATGATAGTGTCATTGATGAGTTCTTCAATCACTGCCACCAAGCTACAAGAGCATTGTGATGAACTATAATATGCAAGGGATGGATAAGACAATTCCCGAGCTCTTCGCAATGCTAAAGGCTGCAGAGGTCGAAATTAAGAAGGAGCATCAAGTGTTGATGGTCAACAAGACCTCCAGTTTGAAGAAAAAGGGTAAAGGGAAGAAGGGGAACTTCAAGAAGAACGGCAAGCAAGTTGCTGCTCAAGTGAAGAAGGCCAAGTCTGGACCTAAGCCTGAGACTGAGTGCTTCTACTGCAAAGGGACTGGTCACTGGAGGCGGAACTGCCCCAAGTATTTGGCGGATAAGAAGGATGGCAAGGTGAACAAAGGTATATGTGATATACATGTTATTGATGTGTACCTTACTAATGCTCGCAGTAGTGCCTGGGTATTTGATACTGGTTCTGTTGCTAATATTTGCAACTCGAAACAGGGACTACGGATTAAGCGAAGATTGGCTAAGGACGAGGTGACGATGCGCGTAGGAAATCGTTCCAAAGTCGATGTGATCACCGCCGGCATGCTACCTCTACATCTACCTTCAGGAATAGTTTTAGACCTGAACAATTGTTATTTGGTGCCAGAGTTAAGCATGAACATTATATCTGGATCTTGTTTGATGCAAGACGGTTATTCATTTAAATCCGAGAATAATGGTTGTTCTATTTATATGAGTAATATCTTTTATGGTCATGCACCCTTGAAGACTAATCTATTTTTATTGAATCTCGATAGTAGTGACACACATATTCATAATATTGAAGCCAAAAGATGCAGAGTTGATAATGATAATGGAACTTATTTGTGGCACTGCCGTTTGGGTCATATTGATGTAAAGCGCATGAAGAAACTCCATTCAGATGGACCTTTGGAATCACTTGATTATGAATCACTTGGTACTTGCGAACCATGCCTCATGGGCAAGATGACTAAAACTCCGTTCTCTGGAATAATGGAGCGAGCAACAGATTTATTGGAAATCATACATACTGATGTATGTGGTCCAATGAACATTGAGGCTCGCGGCTGGTATCGTTATTTTCTGACCTTCACAGATGATTTGAGCAGATATGGGTATATCTACTTGATGAAACATAAGTCTGAAACATTTGGAAGTTTCAAAGAATTTCAGAGTGAAGTGGAAAATCATCGTAACAAGAAAATAAAGTTTCTACGATCTCATCGTGGAGGAGAATATTTGAGTTACGAGTTTGGTCTTCATTTGAAACAATGCAGAATAGTTTCACAACTCACACCACCCGGAACACCACAGCGTAATGGTGTGTCCGAACGTCGTAATCATACTTTACTAGATATGGTGCGATCTATGATGTCTCTTACTGATTTACCGCTATCGTTTTGGGGTTATGCTTTAGAGACAACTGCATTCACGTTAAATAGGCCACCATCTAAATCCATTGAGACGACACCTTATGAACTGTGGTTTGGCAAGAAACCAAAGTTGTCGTTTCTTAAAGTTTGGGGCTGCGATGCTTATGTGAAAAAGATTCAACCTGATAAGCTTGAACCCAAATCGTAGAAATGTGTCTTCATAGGATACCCAAAGGAGACTGTTGGGTACACCTTCGATCACAGATCTGAAGGCAAGACATTCATTGCTAAGAATGGATCCTTTCTGGAGAAGGAGTTTCTCTCGAAAGAAGTGACTAGGAGGAAAGTAGAACTTGATGAGGTAACTGTACCTGCTCGCTGATACATCTCCAACGTATCTATAATGTATGAAGTATTCATGCTATTATATTATCAACCTTGGATGTTTTATATGCATTTATGTGCTATTTTATATGGTTTTTGGGGCTAACCTATTAACCTAGAGCCCAGTGCCAGTTTCTGTTTTTTCCTTGTTTTAGAATATCGCAGAAAAGGAAAACCAAACGGAGTCCTTGACCTGAAACTTGACGGAGCTTATTTTTGGACCAGAAGAAGGCCATGGAGTAAAAGAGTTGGCACTAGTGCGGCCTCCAGGACACTGTTCGGCGGCAGAGCTAGATCATGCCCATCGAGATAGTGCGGCGCGCTTGGCTGCGGCTCGAATCCGTCGAAGATCGAGTCTCCGCGGATATCGGCCGTGCAGTTTAAACTTCCAAACCTGACCTGATTGCTGTGGGCGAAGCTTCGATCCGCTTCCAGATGGCCGTTTAATTGGCCCGTGAGTGCAAAGCCGCCGAATTTAAAGATCTGTCCGGGGAGAAAAGTCTCACCCTGGACTGCGTCGTTGCTGATGATTGAAGGATCCATCGGGCCTATAGGTGACGACACAGAGGAACTCTCAATGAAAGCACCAATGTCGGTGTCAAAACCGGCGGATCTTCGGTAGGGAGTCTCGAACTGTGCGTCTAGGCGGATGGTAACAGGAGACAAGGGACACGATGTTTTTACCTGTGTTCGGGCCCTCTCGATGGAGGTAATACCCTACTCCCCGCTTGATTAATATTGATGATATGGGTAGTACAAGAGTAGATCTACCACGAGATCGTGAGAGGCTAAACCCTAGAAGCTAGCCTATGGTATGATTGTTGCTCGTCCCCACGGACTAAAACCCTCCGGTTTATATAGACATCGAATAGGGTTAGGGTTACACAGAGTCGGTTACAATGGTAGGAGATCTACATATCCGTATCGCCAAGCTTGCCTTCCACGCCAAGGAAAGTCCCATCCAGACACGGGACGATGTCTTCAATCTTGTATCTTCATAGTCTAGGAGTCCGGCCAAACATGATAGTTCGGCTATCCGGGCACCCCCTAGTCCAGGACTCCTCAACCATCCTCATCTCTTTTACGCGGTCCACTCTCCCGCACCCCGCTGTAGTCCCTACTTGAACATGGTGCTTTATGCCACATATTATGATCCAATGATATGTTGCCATCCTATGATGTTTTGAGTAGATGTCCTTTCTCTTTGGGTTGATTGATGATCTAGATTGGTACGAGTTGTATGTTTTATTTTGGCGTTGTCCTATGATGCCCTCCATATCGCGCAAGCGTGAGGGATTCCTGCTGTAGGGTGTTGCAATACGTTCATGATTTGCTTATAGTGGGTTGGTGAGTGACTAAAACACAAACCCGAGTAAGGGGGTTGTTGCGTATGGGAATAAAGAGGACTTGATGATTTAATGCTATGGTTGGGTTTTACCTTAATGATCTTTAGTAGTTGTGGATGCTTGCTAGAGTTCCAATCATAAGTGCATATGATCCAAGAAGAGAAAGTATGTTAGCTTATGCCTCTCCCTCATATGAAACTGCAATGACGACTACCAGTCTTGTTAACAATTGCCTAGGACAATTCCGCACACCGATCCATCATTATTCCATACTCGCTATTTATAATATTTAGTAATATAGTCTAACTTTATGATATCAGCACCTACTTTTATATTTTAGCTCTCCGACACCATGCAAAGTTATCCTCTTCATACCCACAACGTAGTTTTATTTCTCGTTTCTAGTTGGAAGCAGACGTTCGGTGTATGTAGAGTCGTATCAGTGGCAGATAGGGCTTGAGAGAATATTGATCTCACCTTTAGCTCCTCGTGGGTTTGACACTCCATACTTATCACTTCCACCATTGGGAATTGCTTCAATGATTCCCTGCACTTGGGGATTATCAAGCTCTTTTCTGGCACCGTTGCCGGGGAGCAATAGCGCGGGGTTGATATTCTCGTGTGTGCTTGTTTGCTTTCTTCACTAAGTAGATTTTGTTTTTCCTTTTTTTTTGTTTAGTTGTGGGTGAAACATACAGGAAAAAGTTTTAAAAGAATGAAAATACCAAAAAAAATACTTGCCTCTCTTGCGTAAAAAGTTTTTCAAAAAGAGAAGTGATTGGAAAGTTATGCATTGAAGAAGTGATGGTCGACCTTGAGCACTTGTGTTCATGCTCACGGAAACAATGTAGAATTTTTTATGGCAGTTTCTCTGTAAATAATTATCCCCTCGTATATATCCATTGTATTATAAAAATAATATGCCAAGCTTTGGTTTTAGGATAATTAGATTGCTTGTTTACTATGTGCAGAACAAAAACAGAAACTTTGGCTGTAGTGTGTGATTTTAAATTTTTTAATGGAAGGTCAAATGGGTCTGGAACTTTTTGCACATTACTTCTGTACAACTTTTCAAATTATCAAATTTATTTCATAATTTTTGGAGTTACAGAAGTTTACTAAACCTCCAGATTACTACAGATTGTCCTGTTTTAGACAGATTCTGTTTTCTATGTGTTGATCGCTTATTTTGATGAATCTATGGGTCGTATCGGGAGGTATGAACCATGGTGAAGTTCTAATACAGTAGATATAGTTCTAATATGAAATTGGAATGAGTTTGAAACAGTACCTAAAGGTAGTGATTTGCTTTATTATATTAACGGATCTCACAAAGTTTTTGTTAAAGTTTTGTGTGGATGAAGTGTTCGAAGATCGAGGAGCTATCACTATGAGAAGAATAAAGAGAGGCAAGAGTTGAAGCTTGGGGATGCCCAAGGCACCCCAAGTAAATATTTCAGACGATACACAAGCATCTAAGCTTGGGGATGCCCCAGTTGGCATCCCATCTTTCTTCTTCAACAAATATCGGTATACCTCGGTTTTTGTTTTGTTCACATGATTTGTGTCCTTTGTGTTTTTATTTTTCTTTAAGAACCATGCTAGTATGAGATGTCCCTTCATCAATTTACAGAATACTTCATGTGCTTCACTTATATCTTTTGAGTATGATCTTATGGAAATTGCTCTTTGAACTTCACTTAAATCTTTGGAGTATGGTTTTATAGAATACTTCGTGTGCTTCACTTATATATTTTGAGCTTGGATATTGGTTAGTCTATATTAATTTTAGAATACTCCATGAACTTAACTTATATCTTTTGGAGTATGAATAATACTATCATCTAAAGCGGGTTTGGAAGAGTGTCAACTTTAGGAACTAGTGATCCCGCTATTCCGAATGAGAAGAATTTTGCTTATGTGGAGAGTAGAAAAAATGCTATGCTTGTAGATAATGAAAAGAATGCTTTATGTGATGGTTATATTTTTGAATTCATTCATGATGCTACTGAAAATTATTATGAGGGAGGAATATATGCTTGTAGGAGTTGCAATAATATCAAGTTTCCTCTCTATGTGCTTAAAGTTTTGAAGTTATACTTGTTTCCTCTCTATGCTAGTTGATTCTTGTTCCTATAAATTATGTGTTCACAAAATCCCTAGGCATAGGAAGTTGTTTATATTCAAATGTGCTAGTCCTATTCTTCATGATGCTCTCTTTATGTCTCAATTCTTATCTTTTATGTGAGCATCATTGAAATCATCATGCCTAGCTAAAAGGCATTAAAGAAAAACGCTTGTTGGGAGACAACCCAATATTTACCCTTACTGTTTTTGTGTGTTTACATGATTAAGCTACTGTAGTAATCATGTTTTATAGCTTTTGTTTCAATAAAGTGCCAAGTAATACATTTGGGAAGACTTGGGTGAAAGTTGATTTGATCTTGCTGTAAAAAACAGAAACTTTGCGCGCATGAGATTAGCTACCATTTTTTACAGAAGAGTGCTTTTGAGTTGATTCTTTTTGAAGAAGATTAATATAAAAATTCCTCACGTCCACCCATTTATTTCATAATTTTTGGAGTGACCGAAACACAAACCCGAGTAAGGGGGTTGTTGCATATGGGAATGAAGAGGACTTGATGCTTTAATACTATGGTTGGGTTTTACCTTAATGATCTTTAGTAGTTGTGGATGCTTGCTAGAGTTCTAATCATAAGTGCATATGATCCAAGAAGAGAAAGTATGTTAGCTTATGCCTCTCCCTCATATGAAATTGCAATGACGACTACCGGTCTTGTTAACAATTGCCTAGGACAATTCCGCACACCGATTCATCATTATTCCATACTCGCTATTTATAATATTTAGTAATATATTCTAACTTTATGATAACAGCACCTAATTTTATATTTTAGCTCTCCGACACCATGCAAAGTTATCCTCTTCATACCCACAACGTAGTTTTATTTCTTGTTTCTAGTTGGAAGCAAACGTTTGGTGTAATGAGAGTCGTGTCAAGGCGAGATAGGGCTTGAGAGAATATTGATCTTACCTTTAGCTCCTTGTGGGTTCAACACTCCATACTTATCACTTCCACCATTGGGAATTGCTATGATGATTCCCTGCACTTGGGGATTATCACTCCCTTATTGGAAAGTAGTTCATCACAGAAATCAGTTCATGTGACTACTACACCAATCAGTGAGGAAGCTAATGATGATGATCATGTAACTTGAGATCAAGTTACTACTGAACCTCGTAGGCCAACCAGAGTAAGATCCGCACCAGAGTGGTACGGTAATACAGTTCTGGAGGTCATGTTATTTGACCATGACGGATCTACAAACTATGAGGAAGCGATGATGAGCCCAGATTCCGCGAAATGGCTTGAGGCCATGAAATCTGAGATGGGATCCACATATGAGAACAAAGTGTGGACTTTGGTTGACTTTCTCGATGATCGGCAAGCCATCGAGAATAAATGGATTTTCAAGAAGAAGACTGACGCTGACGGTAATGTTACTGTCTACAAAGCTCGACTTGTTGTGAAAGGTTTTCGACAAGTTCAAGGAGTCGACTACGATGAGACCTCCTCACCCATAGTGATGCTTAAGTCCGTCCGAATCATGTTAGCAATTGCTGCATTTTATGATTATGAAATTTGGCAAATAGATGTAAAGACTGCATTCCTGAATGGATTTCTGGAAGAAGAGTTGTATATGATGCAACCCGAAGGTTTTATCAATACAAAGGATGCTAACAAAGTGTGCAAGCTCCAAATGATCCATTTATGGACTGGTGCAAGCATCTCGGAGTTGGAATAAATGTTTTGATAGTGTGATCAAAGCATATGGTTTTATATGAGACTTTTGGAGAAGCATGTATTTACAAGAAAGTGAATGGGAGCTCAGTAGCATTTCTAATATTATATGTGGATGACATATTGTTGATCGAAATGATATAGAATTTCTGGATAGCATAAAAGGATACTTGAATAAGAGTTTTTCAATGAAGGACCTCGGTGAAGCTACTTATATATTGGGCATCAATATCTATAGAGATAGATCAAGACGCTTAATTGGACTTTCACAAAGCACATACCTTGATAAAGTTTTGAAGAAGTTCAAAATGGATCAAGCAAAGAAAGGGTTCTTGCCTCGTGTTACAAGGTGTGAAGTTGAGTCGGACTCAATGCCCGACCACCGCAGAAGATAGAGAGAAAATATGCTTCACCATAGGTTCTATCATGTATGCAATGTGAACTGCACTGATGTGTACCTTGCTATTAATTTAGCGGTGGAGGTACCAAAGTAATCCAGAGTGGATCATCGGACAAAGGGTCAAGAACATCCTGAAATACCTGAAAAGGACTAAGGATATGTTTCTCGTTTATGGAGGTGACAAAGAGCTCGTCGTAAATGGTTACGTTGATGCAAGCTTTGACACTGAATCGGATGACTCTAAGTCACAAACCGGATATGTATTTATATTGAACGGTGGAGCTGTACGTTGGTGCAGTTCTAAGCTAAGCATCGTGGAGGGATCTACGTGTGAAGCAGAGTACATAGCTATTTTGGAAGTAGCAAATGAAGGAGTCTGGATGAAGGAGTTTATATCCGATCTAAGTGTCATACCTAGTGCATCGGGTCCAATGAAAATCTTTTGTGACAATACTGGTGCAATTGCCTTGGCAAAGGAATCCAGATTTCACAAGAGAACCAAGCACATCAAGAGACGCTTCAATTCCATCCGTGATCAAGTCAAGGAGGGAGACATAGAGATTTGCAAGATACATATGGATCTGAATGTTGCTGACCCGTTGAATAAGCCTCTCTTACGAGCAAAACATGATCATCACCAAGACTCCATGGGTGTTAGAATCATTAGTGTGTAATCTAGATTATTGACTCTAGTTCAAGTGGGAGACTAAAGGGAATATGCCCTAGAGGCAATAATAAAGTTGTTATTTATATTTCCTTATATCATGATAAATGTTTATTATTCATGCTAGAATTGTATTAACCGAAAACTTAGTACATGTGTGAATACATAGACAAACAGAGTTTCACTAGTTTGCCTCTACTTGACTAGCTCGTTGAATCAAAGATGGTTAAGTTTCCTAGCCATAGACATGAGTTGTCATTTGATTAACGGGATCACATCATTAGAGAATGATGTGATTGACTTGACCTATTCGTTAGCTTAGCACGATGATCGTTTAGTTTGTTACCATTGCTTTCTTCATGACTTATACATGTTCCTATGACTATGAGATTATGCAACTCCCGAATACCGGACGAACACTTTGTGTGCTATCAAACGTCACAACGTAACTAGGTGATTATAAAGATGCTCTATAGTGTCTCTGATGGTGTTTGTTGAGTTGGCATAGATTGAGATTAGGATTTGTCACTCCGATTATCGGAGAGGTATCTTTGGGCCCTCTCGGTAATGCACATCACTATAAGCCTGGCAAGCAATGTAACTAATGAGTTAGTTGCGGGATGATGCATTATGGAATGAGTAAAGAGACTTGCTGATAACGAGATTGAACTAGGTATTGAGATACCGATGATCGAATCTCGGGCAAGTAACATACCAATGACAAAGGGAAGAACGTATGTTGTTATGCGGTTTGACCGATAAAGATCTTCATAGAATATGTAGGAACCAATATGAGCATCCGTGGTTCCGCTTATTGGTTATTGACCAGAGATGAGTCTCGCCATGTCTACATAGTTCTCGAACCCGTAGGGTCCGTGACGCTTAACATTCGATGATGATCGGTATTATGAGTTTATGTGTTTTGATATACGAAGGTAGTTCGAGTCCCGGATGATCACGGACATGACCAGAGTCTCAAAATGATCGAAACATGAAGATTGATACATTGGACCATGTTATTCGGACACCGGAAATGTTCCGGAGGTTTCGGAAAACCGAGTGTCAAGACTTACGAACCCCCCTCCCGAGAAGTTATCGGGCCCTTATTGGGCTTTAGGGGAGAGAGAGGGCAGCAGCCAGGAGGACTGCTCCAGCGATCCATTTATGGACTGGTGCAAGCATCTCGGAGTTGGAATAAATGTTTTGATAGTGTGATCAAAGCATATGGTTTTATACAGACTTTTGGAGAAGCATGTATTTACAAGAAAGTGAATGGGAGCTCTGTAGCATTTCTAATATTATATGTGGATGACATATTGTTGACTGGAAATGATATAGAATTTCTGGATAGCATAAAAGGATACTTGAATAAGAGTTTTTCAATGAAGGACCTCGGTGAAGCTACTTATATATTGGGCATCAATATCTATAGAGATAGATCAAGACGCTTAATTGGACTTTCACAAAGCACATACCTTGATAAAGTTTTGAAGAAGTTCAAAATGGATCAAGCAAAGAAAGGGTTCTTGCCTGTGTTACAAGGTGTGAAGTTGAGTCAGACTCAATGCCCGACCACTGCAGAAGATAGAGAGAAAATATGCTTCAGTCATAGGTTCTATCATGTATGCAATGCTGTGAACCAGACCTGATGTGTACCTTGCTATTAATTTAGCAGGGAGGTACCAAAGTAATCCAGGAGTGGATCACTGGACAGTGGTCAAGAACATCCTGAAATACCTGAAAAGGACTAAGGATATGTTTCTCGTTTATGGAGGTGACAAAGAGCTCGTCGTAAATGGTTACGTTGATGCAAGCTTTGACACTGAATCGGATGACTCTAAGTCACAAACCGGATATGTATTTATATTGAACGGTGGAGTACATGCGTTGGTGCAGTTCTAAGCTAAGCATCGTGGAGGGATCTACGTGTGAAGCAGAGTACATAGCTATTTTGGAAGTAGCAAATGAAGGAGTCGGATGAAGGAGTTTATATCCGATCTAAGTGTCATACCTAGTGCATCGGGTCCAATGAAAATCTTTTGTGACAATATCGTGCAATTGCCTTGGCAAAGGAATCCAGATTTCACAAGAGAACCAAGCACATCAAGAGACGCTTCAATTCCATCCGTGATCAAGTCAAGGAGGGAGACATAGAGATTTGCAAGATACATATGGATCTGAATGTTGCTGACCCGTTGAATAAGCCTCTCTTACGAGCAAAACATGATCATCACCAAGACTCCATGGGTGTTAGAATCATTAGTGTGTAATCTAGATTATTGACTCTAGTTCAAGTGGGAGACTAAAGGGAATATGCCCTAGAGGCAATAATAAAGTTGTTATTTATATTTCCTTATATCATGATAAATGTTTATTATTCATGCTAGAATTGTATTAACCGAAAACTTAGTACATGTGTGAATACATAGACAAACAGAGTTTCACTAGTTTGCCTCTACTTGACTAGCTCGTTGAATCAAAGATGGTTAAGTTTCCTAGCCATAGACATGAGTTGTCATTTGATTAACGGGATCACATCATTAGAGAATGATGTGATTGACTTGACCTATTCGTTAGCTTAGCACGATGATCGTTTAGTTTGTTACCATTGCTTTCTTCATGACTTATACATGTTCCTATGACTATGAGATTATGCAACTCTTAATACCGGATTTAACACTTTGTGTGCTATCAAACGTCACAACGTAACTAGGTGATTATAAAGATGCTCTATAGTGTCTCTGATGGTGTTTGTTGAGTTGGCATAGATTGAGATTAGGATTTGTCACTCCGATTATCGGAGAGGTATCTTTGGGCCCTCTCGGTAATGCACATCACTATAAGCCTGGCAAGCAATGTAACTAATGAGTTAGTTATGGATGATGCATTATGGAATGAGTAAAGAGACTTGTCGATAACGAGATTGAACTAGGTATTGAGATACCGATGATCGAATCTCGGGCAAGTAACATACCAATGACAAAGGGAAGAACGTATGTTGTTATGCGGTTTGACCGATAAAGATCTTCATAGAATATGTAGGAACCAATATGAGCATCCAGGTTCCGCTATTGGTTATTGACCAGAGATGAGTCTCGGCCATGTCTACATAGTTCTCGAACCCGTAGGGTCCGCACGCTTAACATTCGATGACGATCGGTATTATGAGTTTATGTGTTTTGATATACCGAAGGTAGTTCGGAGTCCCGGATGATCACGGACATGACCAGGAGTCTCAAAATGATCGAAACATGAAGATTGATACATTGGACCATGTTATTCGGACACCGGAAATGTTCCGGGAGGTTTCGGAAAAACCGGAGTGCCGAAGACTTACCGGAACCCCCCCCCTCCCGAGAAGTTATCGGGCCCTTATTGGGCTTTAGGGGAGAGAGAGGGCAGCAGCCAGGAGGTGGCGCCCCCCCCCCCCCAGGGAGTCCGAATTGGACTAGGGGAGGGGGCGCGGCCCCGCTTTCCCTCTCCCTCCCCCTCTCCTTCCTTCCCCCTCCAAGTAGGACTAGGAAAGGAGGAATCCTACTCCTACACTACAAAAAAAATACACTTCCATGATGATACGTGTTTGTCACAGTAGGTCGCGTTTTTTGTCATGCATGTACATCCATGACAAATTTATGACAGAATCAAGATGGTCATACCTGTGCTGTCGTAGAAGTGTTCCATGACATTACCAAAATTATCATCACGGAAGTGTCCACTTCCATGACGATAAATCGCGCGGTACAGAAGTGCTTTCGTCAAGGGTGACCGACACGTGGCATCCACCGTAACGGGATGTCGTTAAGCTGTCGTTCCGGTTTTGGATCCGATAACCTGCTAACAGCCACGACCAATGCCGACTTTCGACGTGTAAAATTCTCATTGGCTGACGGATCCACGCCGCCTCCGCTACATGCGCAGTGTCACTCATCCAATGGTCGAGATGGGCCTATGATATGTTGACATGTGGACCGCCCAACAAAGGGCCCACAAAGTTTAAATGGGCCGCCCAACCGAAGGCCCATAAGATTTAGCGGACCATAATGGGTCGGCCCAGCTAAAGGCCCACAAAATTTAGCGGACCATAATGGGCCGGCCCAGCTAAAGGCCCACAAGATTTTGCAGACCATAATGGGCCGGCCCAGCTAAAGGCCCAACATTCTCTGTCAAATCGGCCCGTCAACGGCCTATCCTAAACTTGCCATCAACGCAGCCCATGGTCACTTCTGGCCCGTTGACAGTCCGCTAAGTAATTGGGCCGAATCACGGCCCGGTGTATTTTCGGCCTGTTAAAGGTCCGGCTTCATTTGGGCCCATTTACAGGCCATCAAAACTTTCGGCCCATGAACGACCATGAAGGATTTGGGCCATATTCGGCCATGTCTAAGATTCGGCCTGTTAGAGGCCCACTATAGATTTGGGTTACTTTTGGCTTGTTGTCATTTTCGGCCTGTTAACGCCGGACGTAAACCATGGGCCATATGTGGCCCAACGTCATATCGGGCCCGTTAACGGCCCATATAAAAATGACGATAATCTAGCTCGATCAAGTTCCGCCTGTTAAAGGCCCGTGTATTAGGTCGGCGATTTATGGCGGCCCGTGCGAAATTTCGGTTCACAAAGATACGCTACGTAAATGGGCCACCATTTCGCCTGCTAAGTCCAAAGGTTATTTGGCACAATCAGGACCCAATCTCACTTTCGGTCTATTAAAGGCCCATGTTTTTTATGGGCTCGAGATATTTACACCTGTAAATGGCCTATTTTTACTGAGGGCCCAAATTATGTTTAGGCCTGTTAAAGGCCCACTATGGGCACAGGCCTACCAGAAAAATATGAAAGCTTATGCTGATTTAGGCCCAAATATTTTTAGTGGGCTACATGCCAATTTCGGCCCGTAATCGTTTTTAGCCCAATTGGAATGGGCCCGACGAATGTTGGCATGTTGGGCTCCTACGAAGCTTTCGGCCGAATACATTACTAAGATAAACCTACACTATACAAAAAATAGCGTCGTAATTATCGCAGCACTGGGCAGCATCATAAATGTTGTATCACAACAAAATAAATTCCAACCATACAACAAAAAGGCACATTGGCATAAAGTTTA
This sequence comes from Aegilops bicornis, assembly GCA_021605145.1. NCBI lineage: Eukaryota > Viridiplantae > Streptophyta > Magnoliopsida > Poales > Poaceae > Aegilops > Aegilops bicornis. The sequence continues at coordinate 577,249,290 of CM038669.1, forward strand.
CTGATCCTTCCGCATAAAAGCACCATCGGATGTATAGAAGCACAGATCATTTGACCTGAGTGCTAATGTTTCAGTGTAGAATCTGATGGAGCAAAGACGATCTCCACCTTTTTTCCGACATTGCTCTTGAACAACGCTTAATGTCTAATAGTCTGGTTTCAAAACCATTCATATCTTGACGACATTTCTCAACCACTATTCTTGTTTCCGAAACAACGTCCATTAGGGATTGGACTTGTGTCTGGAGCATAGATATATCACTCTGTGTAGCAGGAAGATTTTGTTCAGTAGGCGTTTGGACGAGGTTACCTTGACAACCAACCCAGAATTACGCATGAAGGTGCTTTTTGCACTGTTAGTGGAGAGATACCGACGATCGCAAAGAAGAGGTGACATTGTGCATGTAGTAGCCTCGTCACCTTCAGGTGGTTGTGGCTGTTCAATCATTTGTTCCATAGCTTCCTGAAAGTTTGAACTTGTAGATTAGTGTACCAGATAAGTTACTAATGAGACAAAAACAAACAAAGTAGGTTAAACATTTATACATAACTTATTTTGGTGAACTACTGTAATACATTAGCATGTATTGTAGTGCCAACTACATAATAAAATCACTTTCGGAACATATGTCCATGTATCATGCCCATCAGTATTGTCTATTTCCTCACATTCGTTGACATCTAAGGATAAAGAGACATGGTTTAAAGTAGGATGAACATAGTATGACATCATTCATATCATGGGCAAACAGATATAAAACAAACAGCCTATTTTATCATTGTGTGCATGCGTGAACATAACAACTAGATTACAGATCAAGACCAAAAGAATATCCTTCATCTCTTTTAAACCATGTAAGGTGAAATGATACGTTAAGACAACTGTGTATAAAAGTGAACAGAGTAACTGACATTGGCTGCAGACCAAGTAGTTAAATTAACACATCACAGTACCAATCAGTTCAAGGCAGGAGGAGTAAGGATGTAGCGACCTGACCCAACATCGGTCAAGTCTCTGTGTCTGTACCATCCCAAGATCATGCTGGTACCCACAGTACATCGATAAAGTAATCAAAGTTCAATCACACCTGAATTTTATTACACGATTCTCATATAGAGTCTTTATTACAAGGGAATAAATTCGGCTCAAGGCCAACTCATGAGAAATAAACTACTAATGCTGCGGAAGCTGCCGAGGTAAGCGAGTCCATCCGACTCCAAAGGGCAATCGCCGAGCGCGGAGCGTAGCCTCACTCTCGATCGGAATATATCTACGCAACATAATACGTTGCAGCCATGTAGGTCGACTTTTGGAATAAGCTGGCAAGTCATGAAGAATAACAATAATAAAGTTACTACACTATATGCATTTTGGTACGTGGAGCTCTAAGTTTCATCATTTTGCGTAAAGCCAATTTTATCCTACTACAAGGGACTTATTTGCAAATTACTACAAATTGTTGGTAGTTATTGAGATGGTTCCGCCAACCAAAATCTCGCTCCCAAATTATTAAGTCATAAACCCTCAAATTAATTCATTAGTTTTAGTGTTGAGATATCCGAATACTTCCAAGTTCCAGAGGCTCAAATGTCCGTGAATCGGGACACGGCTAATCGATTAGGTTATAACTCTGCAGAGGTTTTATGACTTTCCCCGCAAGAATCATTCCCTCCTTTAAAGTCTTCGCACTTCATGGTGTTTGAAGACGGACGAATGAAACAGGTCTTCCAAAGAGTTCTTGGCCACCGCCGGTACTCCATCCAATCCTACCGCTCGTCTACTTCTCGTAGTACCGCCCAGCCCGTCACTACTAGGGTCAACCCAGCCAGAGCCCATAATGGCTTGCGGCTGCACAGGTAAGCTTCCGGTCATGGGGCATCCATCCTTCTCTTCGTGGCTGGGTGAAGCTTTCCGCAGGATGTCATGGCGCTTCTCCATGCATCCCGGCCACCACCGGGTGCTCAGGTGCCCGCCAACCGTCCTCCACCCAAGTAGTGATTTTTCGAAGTCCATCTTGATCATTGTAGTTCATGGGGTTATCATCATCATTGACTCTCACATCTTGCTTATGAATATCACTCATACCAAATCCCGCCCACGAGCATAGCAAAATAACTACTACGTCCCGGGGTCATGGTAACAAGGGGATTGGTTCATCCTACCACATGATACTACTCAAGTTTAATGACTTCAAGATTTCACTACTGCATGCATGGTGGGGTGGTGACAACTACTAATGCACAAAAACATAGGTATAGAAATAACATGATCAAAACTTGCCTTTGCCGATGATCCTCGTAGAAGCTAAAGAGTCGTAGTAGCAAGCTTCAGACTCAGGAAACTCTACCGAGACAAACAATGAACACAATAAGCAAAACAATAGGATCACATAACACAACATAACAAAAATAACATAGCACAACAAAGCAACCAAAACCAAATCCAAAGGAAAACTCAAAGAAAAATCACTCAAAGTTTCCTACTTCAAACAATAGCTAAAAATAGTTTTATATAACAAAATTCCTTAATATAACCTAATTATGGTTTTAGGTTAACTTAACAGAAAAGGATTCACTAAGCAACTAGGAGCAAAAAGAATTAATTAAAAAGCTATTATAAAACTCATTCTAGGCCTAATCCAATTTCTATTAAGAAAATAATTTAAAACTTTTATTAATTATAAATAAAAGTTCATCTACTAGAATGACAGAAACTATCCTAGAATAACTAATCACAAGTTAGAAATAAATTAATTTACTAATTAATTAATTAGGAAAACAGGAACTAGTCAATTAATTAGGATTAATAGGATTCTGTCTAAAACTAATTATTTATTAATCCTAAAATACCCAAGTTAATTTCTAGGGTTTGGCAATGACAAAATAAAGTTGGGACAAAAAGGAATCATGCAAAAATAATTTTTCTAACTAAAGTTATAGCAGATTTGCTATTCTGACTAAAACAATATTAAAGCATTTTTAATTATTTTTAACATAGCTAAATATATATTTTACAGAAACTACATAAAATTTTCAATCCAACAAAAAAAGAATCACTCAAAAATATTAAACAGAATAAAAGATATACATTTTTGAAAATTGGAACTATTCGCTAAAACAGAAAATCAAATTAAAAGAAAAAGCCCAATGGGCCTATCATGCACTAGGCGTAGTTTAGTCTAAACGGGCCTAGGGTTAACTAAAACGAACCGCCTAAACAAATAAACCTAACTAAAATAAACCGCTCGGGCCGTCCGGTTTCTAATAAAACATACCCCTTTCTGGGGAGTTCTAATCGACTGAGTCCGATCTAAGATCGAGCAGGGGAGAGATGGGGACTCAGGACTCCGGACATGGCCGGGCGGCGAGAGGCGCTTGAGGCGTCCCGGGCGTCGGCGAGCTTCATGAGTCGTCGAGAGGCAACGCCACGAGCAGGGAGGGTTTGGTGGTGTTGGGGAGGGTCGGGGGTGGCTAGGGCGGGCGACGGCGGCGACAATGGCGGCGGAGGAGCTTGGCTCGGTGATCTTGAGCGAGAGGAGGAGGGGTCCGCGAGGGCTAAGGGGGGAAATGGGGTGAGCCTGGGCTTTATAGCTGTGGGGTGGGCGAGGCGGAAAGGCATCGGGGCGATCGGGATCCGGATCCTTCGGGATCCGGTGGATCTCCCATGAGCTGCGTGGCTTGGGCGAGGGGAAGAAGACGGGCGGGGCCCATGGGTCGCTGAGAGGAGAGGGGAGGGTTCGGCCGGGTGGCCAAGCCTAGGGAAATTCCAGGGGCGAGCTTCGGTCGGGCTGGTGGCTGTTGGCCTAGTGGGCCGGGCTTGGCTTGGGCCAAAGCGCGGGTCATGGAGGGGGTGCGTGGTACTGGCTGGGCTGGGTGGTCTGGCTTTGGCTCAAGGGTTTTTTCTTTATTTTTTTAAATAAAAACAAAAACAAAAATAAAACAATATCTATAAATATTTTATATAGGGTATATATATACCAAAATGATCAGGGGAATATTCCCTATCATTTGAACATTTTTCCAAAGGCAAAATCCAAACTTTATAAAAATCCACTTTTTTCAAATTCAAATAAAATTCAGATTTGAATCCAAATCTTTTGGCATTGTTTCCTCTGATATTTTTGGAGTGTCATGTTTGCTCCTCTCATACTTTTGATCAAGTATTCATCAGGCTTAGTTTTTGAAATGTTTCCCACATGCCAAAGTTTGAATTCAAATTCAAAACTCAAATGGCTCAAACTTCAAATGGCATTCAAATTCAAACAGGATGCATAGGATGCTTAGCTATAATTGTAAAACATTCCAAATAGGAAATTTGGGATGTTACAAACCTACCCACCTTAAGATGAATCTCGCCCTCGAGATTCGGGTTGGCTAGCAAATAGGTGCGGGTGGTCTCAAGAAGGTCTTCTTCGCTCCTGTGTGGCTTCTTCCTCGGTGTGGTGACTCCACAGCACCTTGCAAAACTTGATGACCTTTGCGGGTGACTCGCTTATGCGGTCTCGAGAATTCTGACGGGTTTCTCCTTGTAAGTCAAATCACTGTCAAGCTGTATGGCCTCTAGGGGCACTGTGTCTCTCAACGGAACATCGGCCATGTCGGCATGGCACTTCTTCAGCTGAGAAACGTGGAAAACACTGGCGGATTCAACCTCAAAAATCGAGTCAAGTTGTCCACAGTGGGTGGTGGCGGTGGCGGTGGATTGTTGGCGGTGTTGTTCTGATTCTGAATCAGGAGCTGCATCAGTGCATTTTGCCGGAGCAGCCGGGTGAGCTCGGCGGGAAACCAAAGGTCACGCCCTGGAGGCATCTGGTGTTTTGGAGTGGGTGAGAAGATTAGAATAGAACAATGGTCTATGAGAAATACACTACCCATATGAATGCACAATCATAACACACCAATCATTTATTCATTCCACTCAAACATGGTTCAAACTCGATTACAAAAGCTCATGACTAATCAAGGAAAAACATCGGCCTAACTGATCGACGAATAAGTAAAAGATAACATGGTGGTCGACTAAAAAGTCTTCATCGATGGCGCCTCCTCTTGGGGTTTCCTTCATGGTACTCCCTTCAAAATCCTCGATCATTGCTCACGAGGGTGCTTCGTCTCCACTCGGGTAAAGGTCCTCTCCCAAGTCCATCTTCTCCTCAATCGCGGCAAGCTTCATCTTCGGTCGTCGACTATCTCCATGAAGTCCGTGATTTCTTCCTCATGGCCAAGGAAGTCGCGCGTGCCTTCTCCTCCAGCCCAGTTCATGGAACAAAAGCTTCCGTGTGTCTTCGAGTTACGGCAAGTCTGAATCTCCTGCTTCTCGAGAAGACACTCCAAGTCCCGGATGTAAGAGAGGGTGGAATCGTCCTCGATGGTACGGATGATATCTCCATTCCTTGCCCTGCGAGAAACCATGGCGAGGTCTCGAGTGATCGAGCTCGGCCTCAGATTCTCCTCGGAGATGTCCAAGTGCTCGGTAGATCGCCACGTCCCTTCCGATAATCTAGTTGAACTCGGTGAACTCAAAATCAATAGGCTCCGTGTGTCCTCCAAAGGTTCTCCCGGGGATATGCACCTCAATCCTGTAGCGGGTGTCCATCGGAAGTGCATTAGTGGGTTTCCCGGTGATCGAGGGTAGAGCTATCTTCAGCTGCTTCACCATCTGGACCAGCTTCCTTCCGAAGGGCATCGTCTCATCGGGCCGGCGTAACTCCGTAGCAAAACTGGGGTGAACTCGACGGTCATCTAGAATGTTGCAAAGGGAGAAGAGTCGTAATAGAACAAGGAAGAATTATAGAATGAAAAGGGGTTCAAAGTAAATGGTCTCGCTTATGGCTTTCCGATCCTAGGGTTACGATCCTACGGTCAGCAGTGTGCTCGATACCATCTCAGTAGCGACCTGACCCAACATCGGTCAAGTCTCCGTGGTTCTGCATGCCATCCCAAGATCATGCTGGTACCCACAGAACATCGATAAAGTAATCAAAGTTCAATCACACCTGAATTTTATTACACGATTCTCATATAGAGTCTTTATTACAAGGGAATAAATTCGGCTCAAGTCCAACTAATGAGAAATAAACTAATAATGCTGCGGAAGTTGCCGAGGTAAGCGAGTCCATCCGACTCCAAAGGGCAATCGCCGAGCGCTGAGCGTAGCCTCACCCCGATCGGAATATATCTACGCAACATAATACGTTGCAGCCATGTAGGTCAGCTTTTGGAATAAGCTGGCAAGTCATGAAGAATAACAATAATAAAGTTACTACACTATATGCATTTTGGCTGTGGAGCTCTAAGTTTCATCATTTTATGAAAGCCAATTTTATCCTACTACAATTGGACTTATTTGCAAATTACTACAAATTGTTGGTAGTTATTGAGATGGTTCCGCCAACCAAAATCTCGCTCCCAAATTATTAAGTCATAAACCCTCAAATTAATACATTAGTTTTAGTGTTGAGATATCCGAATACTTCCAAGTTCCAGAGGCTCAAATGTCCGTGAATCGGGACACGGCTAATCGATTAGGTTATAACTTCTGCAGAGGTTTATGCACTTTCCCGCAGAAGAATCATTCCCTCCTTTAAAGTCTTCACACTTCATGGTGTTTGAAGACGGACGAATGAAACAGGGTCTTCCAAAGAGTTCTTCCGCCACCGCCAGTACTCCATCCAATCCTACCGCTCGCCTACTTCTCGTAGTACCGCCCAGCTAGCGTCACTACTAGGGTCAACCCAGCCAGAGCCCATAATGGCTTGCGGCTGCATTGTAAGCTTCGGTCATGGGGCATCCATCCTTCTCTTCGTGGCTGGGTGAAGCTTTCCGCAGGATGTCATGGCGCTTCTCCATGCATCCCGCCACCACTGGGTGCTCCAGGTGCCCGCCAACCGCCCTCCACCCAAAGAGTGATTTTTCCAAGTCCATCTTGATCATTGTAGTTCATGGGGTTATCATCATCATTGACTCTCACATCTTGCTTATGAATATCACTCATACCAAATCCCGCCTACGAGCATAGCAAAATAACTACTACGTCCCGGGTCATGGTAACAAGGGGATTGGTTCATCCTACCACATGATACTACTCAAGTTTAATGACTTCAAGATTTCACTACTGCATGCATGGTGGGTGGTGGTGACAACTACTAATGCACAAAAACATAGGTATAGAAATAACATGATCAAAACTTGCCTTGTCGATGATCCTCGTAAGCTAAAGAGTCAGAGTAGCAAGCTTCAAGCACTCGGAAACTCTACCGAGACAAACAATAAACACAATAAGCAAAACAATAGGATCACATAACACAACATAACAAAAATAACATAGCACAACAAAGCAACCAAAACCAAATCCAAAGGAAAACTCAAAGAAAAATCACTCAAAGTTTCCTACTTCAAACAATAGCTAAAAATAGTTTTTATATAACAAAAATTCCTTAATATAACCTAATTATGGTTTTAGGTTAACTTAACAGAAAAGGATTCACTAAGCAACTAGGAGCAAAAAAGAATTAATTAAAAAGCTATTATAAAACTCATTCTAGGCCTAATCCAATTTCTATTAAGAAAAATAATTTAAAACTTTTATTAATTATAAATAAAAGTTCATCTACTAGAATGACAGAAACTATCCTAGAATAACTAATCACAAGTTAGAAATAAATTAATTTACTAATTAATTAATTAGGAAAACAGGAACTAGTCAATTAATTAGGATTAATAGGATTCTGTCTAAAACTAATTATTTATTAATCCTAAAATACCCAAGTTAATTTCTAGGGTTTGGCAATGACAAAATAAAGTTGGGACAAAAAGGAATCATGCAAAAATAATTTTTCTAACTAAAGTTATAGCAGATTTGCTATTCTGACTAAAACAATATTAAAGCATTTTTAATTATTTTTAACATAGCTAAATATATATTTTACAGAAACTACATAAAATTTTCAATCCAACACAAAAGAATCACTCAAAAATATTAAACAGAATAAAAGATATACATTTTTGAAAATTGGAACTATTCGCTAAAACAGAAAATCAAATTAAAAGAAAAAGCCCAATGGGCCTATATCATGCACTAGGCGTAGTTTAGTCTAAACGGGCCTAGGGTTAACTAAAAACGAACCGCCTAAACAAATAAACCTAACTAAAAATAAACCGCTCGGGCCGTCCGGTTTTCTAATAAAACATATTTCTGGGGTTCTAATCGAGCCGCCGATCTAAGATCGAACGGGAGGGGATGCCGGGACTCACCGGACTCCGGCGACGGCGGGCGGGCGGGCGAGAGAGTGCGCTTGAAAGGCCCGGGCGTTGGAAGCCATGAAGTCGTCGGGGAGACGCGCACGAGCACGGGGGAGGGTTTGGTGGTGTTGGGGAGGGTCGGGGGTGGCTAGGGCGGCGACGGCGACGACAATGGCGGCGGAGGGAGCTTCGGGCTCCGGTGATCTTGAGCGAGAGGAGGAGGGGGTCCGGCGAGGGCTAAGGGGGGGAAATGGGGTGCGGAGCCTCTGGCTTTTATAGCCAGGGGGTCGGGCGAGGGGCGGAAAGGCATCGGGGGCGATCGGGGATCCCGGATCCTTCGGGATCCGGTGGATCTCCGGCGAGCTGCGTGGCTTGGGCGAGGGGGGAAGAAGACGGGGCGGGGCCCGCGGGTCAGTGAGAGGGAGAGGGGGAGGGTTCGGTCGGGTGGTCAAGCCTAGGGAAATCGGGCGAGGGCGAAGCTTGATCGGGCTGGGCTGGCCTGTTGGCCTAGTGGGCCTACTGGCTTGGGCCAAAGCGCTGGGTCAAGTGAGGGGGTGCGGTGGCTGGGCTGGGGTGGTTTGGCGCCTCAAGGGTTTTTCTTTATTTTTTTAATAAAAACAAAAACAGAAATAAAACAATATCTATAAATATTTTATATAGGGTATATATATACCAAAATGATCAGGGGAATATTCCCTTTCATTTGAACATTTTTCCAAAGGCAAAATCCAAACTTTATAAAAATCCATTTTTTTTCAAATTCAAATAAAATTCAGATTTGAATCCAAATCTTTTGGCATTGTTTCCTCTGATATTTTTGGAGTGTCATGTTTGCTCCTCTCATACTTTTGATCAAGTATTCATCAGGCTTAGTTTTTGAAATGTTTCCCACATGCCAAAGTTTGAATTCAAATTCAAAACTCAAATGGCTCTGAAACTTCAAATGGCATTCAAATTCAAACAGGATGCATAGGATGCTTAGCTATAATTGTAAAACATTCCAAATAGGAAATTTGGGATGTTACAAAGGACTTACAACAGTGGCTTGAACTGGTGTGCGCATGCCCTTCATCTTGCTGGTGTGGCAGTCCTTGAAGATTTGCACTGCATTCGGTTTAGGTTCTTTTTGGTCCGCACGGGCTTTCCTCTATATTTGGAACAAGTCAATATAGATATGATAATATGGCACAAAAGAAAGAAGGAAGTAGCAGCTATTTACAAGAGCCTCGCAGTGCGCAATATAGCTACGAGATCCTGTTGTCTGTTGGAATTTCACTTTAGAAAGGTTGGTTTTGTTCTTCAAACAGTTAGCCTAGAAGAAGATACACTTGTAAGGCACATACATAAATACAAGTTCAATATGTGGTCTGATCAAATACATATAGCCTACCTGATACTTTGGATCAGACCAGTGTTTAACGAGGGCTGTCCAGTCTTCATCTGTAATATATTCCACTGCAGATGTTTGGGCGATTTCATTATTAGCCTTGCCTTCAAAGTGAGATTTCTAAGGTGGTACCGATACTATCGCAGAGCATACTGAAAAACATGAGTGCATGCTTGTTTAGTTGCATCATCTTTCGGATCCAACTTGAACCTCATCTGTTGAAAAAAGAATGTGAGTCTTATTAGGAGGAAGCTAGAAAGTATGGGACAGAGAAAGAAAATATTACAAATTGCGATGAATAACATTACTTACGGATAAATGGTCAAGGAAGGTGTTAAACCGGTATTGTCTTTCTCATTCCTGTCTTTGGATCCACGTTGGGAGGATACGTGCATGACACCTAACGGCAACGCATCGCCTCGATACTAACTTGGCTGACTCAGTAGCATCACGTGGCCTTTTTAAACCTGCCTCAAAATGGATCTCCATTCTTCCTCCTTTAGATTTTGTTAATCATCAAGCATTATCCACGATGTCTGTTTTCGCTTGCTTGTTGTGGTGCTAGTTCAACAACGAATATGGAAAGTGTTAGTGTACATCAAACTGTGAGAGTACATATAAAGGAGCATGCAATTGCAACTTGACTCGGTTAGGGTACCGCCTTGGTGTTGATGCTCATGAGGTTCATCCGATCTTGCCAAATCCTGTTGTGTCGGCGATGCTTGGAAGTAGTGTTAGGTATGAAGGCAGCTTGGGAACTGGCCAGTTCCGGAGCAAACGAACGAGTAACTGGTTGAGATGTTGGTACAGTTGAAGAGGATGTTGCAGCTGGTGGAGAAGGTGATACTGTGTTTGTAGATTTAGCCGGTGGACTTGGACCTTCTACTGCACTATAAGTACCAAAGAGAATCTCGACGAGAACCTTTTACATTTCACCCGACAAGTAACAAAGACTTCGCTATATTATTTTCCTTGCTCTTTTTGACTTTGCCATGTCAAGCTGTACCCACAACACAAAAAGAATACAATCACTCTTCAGAACTCATTGATGCATGATACAGACAAGCAATACTTTGATGTAAGACAACCGTATGAGGATGGAATATGTAAGAAAAACAGGACGGCATGACATATTCACAGCTATGATGTGCAAACTAAGCAGAAGGATTTTCAAGAAAATAGAAGTAATGCAAGCTAGACACCATATGAAAGATGCAACCAATATTACTCTGCCAAGTTAAAAGTGTCTTATCATAAGTGGAAATTCGAAAAATTAGAAGAAGTACAACGTAGAAATCAATGCAAGATGCAACCACTATCAAACTGCCATGTTAAAAGCGTCCAATCATGAGTGACTGATGCGGGATACACAACAGTAGTACTTTGATGTAAGAACATGGTATGATAGATAGATGCAGTGTATTCTAGACACAAAAAGCCATGTCATATGCACATGTATAACGTATAAACTCAGCAGGTGCAATTTAATCAAAATAGAAGAAATACAGGCTAGACAACATGTGCAACATGAAACCAATTATCACACTGTCAACTTAGAGCAAGCAACTGCGATGGTGGAGTACGGGAGATGAACTCATCATGTAGACTTGGGACTTCAACTTCATTAGCAGTACCAGGGGCAAATCCAGAGAGTCTGTTTGCATCGGTGCGGAGGACCACCAACATCCCCTAACTTACTCTTTTCCTTCCTATTTTCTGATATTGCCTTATGAAGTCAAAACCACAAGAAGATGAATAAAATTAGCTCTGCATAACTGGTTGATGCATGATACAGACAAACACTACTTTGATGTAAGGCAAGCGCAGGATAGGAGGATGGAATATATACAAAAAAAGACAGCGTTTCATATTCACACGTACGATAGGAGGATGGAATATGTATCAAAAAATAGTAAGCGGAAGGCATTTCAACAAAATTAGAAGAAATGAAAGCTAGGCACCATATGAACATGCAACCAATATCACTCTTTCAGGTAAAAGGTGTCTCGTCGTAAGTGCCATTTCAAGAAATTAGAAGCAGTACAAGCTAGAAGACAATGCAAGATGCAACATACATCACAGTCCCAAGTTAAATGTGTCTTATGGGTAAGTGATCATTGCATATATGAGTTGTAAGCTACGCAGATGCAATTCAACATAATCAGAAGCAATACAAACTAGACATCATACGGAAAACGCAACCACGTATAATAGTTCCAAGTAAGAGCAAGCACCTGTGATGGTGGAGTAGGGGAGATGTGCTCATCATGTACACGTATGTTCTAGAAACAGGAACACGTGTCATATTCACATGCATTATGTGTAAAGTAAGCAGGTGCAATTCAAGTTAGAAGCAATACAAGCTAGACATCATACGCAACATGCAACCACATATAATCTTGTCAAGTTAGAGCAAGCACTGTGATGGTGGAGTAGGGAGATGTGCTCATCATCTACACAGCTACGTTGGTATCCAGCCTTGTGTTGTCTTGCGAATCTTGTTGGGAGGATGGCGGAATAGAATCTGTAGAGACCCCTATTTGAGTTGCTCAAGGACCACCATCATCCACCGCGGACTAATTTCCTTTAGCTGTAATGATTTTGCATTGTGAAGTCAAACCGATAAGAAAAAGGAATAAAATTCGCTCTTCGAACTCATTCATGCATGACACCGATTTAACACTACTCGGATGAAAGGCAAACACATGATGCAAGGATGGAATATGTATGAAAAACAGGATGGTGTGACATATTCACACCTATGATGTGGTAACTAAGCAGAAGGCATTTCAACAAATTAGAAGCACTGCAAGCTAGACACCATATGAAAGATGCAACCAATATCACTCTGCCAAGTTCAAACCGTATGGCGTTTCAACAAATTAGAAGCAGTACATGCTAGAAATCATATGCAAGACACAACCAATATCACAGTGGCGACTTAAAGGTGCCTTATCATAAGTGAATGATGCGGGATATGCAAGAATAGTAGTATGATGTAGAAACAGGAACAAATGTCATATTCACAGGCATTATGTGTAAAGTAAGTAGATGCAATTCACATGAAACCACATATAATAGTGCCAAGTTAGAGCAAGCACCTGTGATGGTGGAGTAGGGGAGATGTGCTCATCATCTACACAGGTACGTTGACTGTCTAGCCTTGTGTTGTCTTGCGAATCTTGTTGGGAGGATGGCGGGGTAGAATCTGTAGAGAACCTCCGTTTTAGTTGCTCGGAAGGACCACCATCATCCAATGCCTTGCCAATTTCCTTCAGCTTTATTGATTTTGCATTTTGAGGTCATACAGACAAGAAAAAGGAATATCATTCGCTCTTCAGAACTCATTCATGCATGATACTGACAAACACTACTCTCATGAAAGGCAAAGTCATGATACGAGGATGGAATATGTACGAAAAAATGGACGGCTTGACATATTCACACCTAGGATGTGGTAACCAAGAAGAAGGCACTTCAACAAATTAGAAACACTGCAAGACACCATAAGGAAGGTGCAATCAATATCACTCTGCCAAGTTAAAACTGTCTCGTCATAGGTGGCGTTCATCAAACTAGAAGCAATACATGCTAGAAATCATATTCAAGACGCAAAACCAATATCACATCGCCAACTTAAAGGTGTCCCATCATAAGTGACTGATGCAGGATACACAAGAAGAGTAGTTTCATGTAAGAACATGGTGTGATAGATGATATAGTATGTACCAAAACAGAAAGCGTGTCATATTCACATGTATCATGTGTAAGCTAAGCAGATGCAGTTTACACTAATTAGGAGCAATACAAGCTAGACACCATATGCAACATGCAACCAGATATCATGCTGCCAAGTTAGAGCAAGCACCTTGGATGGTGGAGTAGGGGAGCGGAGACTTGGACCTTGTAATGCACTATCGGTACAAGGAGAATCCTGCAGATGCTCAGTTTACGTTCTTGCAGAGGACCACCATCATCGCCTTCCTTACTCTTTTCCTTCCTCTTTCCTGAATTTGCCTTGTCAAGTCAAACCCACAAGAAAAAGAAATAAAATTTGCTCTTCAGAACTCATTGATGCATGATACTGACAAACACTACTTTCATGTAAGGCAGCCGCATTATAGGAGGATGGAATATTTATGAAAAACAGGACGGCGTGACATATTGACATGTATGATGTATAAAGTGTAAACTAAGCACAAGGTGCTTGAACTTGTTAGAATCGATGCAAGCTAGAAACCATATGAAAGATGAAACCAATATCACTCTGCCAAATTAAAAGGGTGCCCTAACAAATGTATTTGACCAAATTAGAAGCAATACATGGCAACAAGCTAGAAATAATATGCAATATGCAACGAATAAAGGTGACTCATCGTAAGTGATTGATGCATGATACAGAAGAGAGGTAGTTTCATGTAAGAACAAGGTTAACACATAGATGTAGTGTGTACCAAAAATAGGAAGGCGTGTCATATTCACAGGTATAGTGTGTAAACTAAGCAGATGTAATTTACCCTAATTAGAAGCATTACAAGCTAGACCTTTGTATGCAACATGCAACCACATATCACATCGCTGCGAAGTTAGAGCAAGCACCTGTGATGGTGGTGTAGGGGAAGTGCGGTCTTCAGGTACAGAGCTACGTTCAATATCTTCATTAGGCTTGTTGTTTCTTGAGAATCATGTGGAGAGGATGAAATTGCATTCTTTATAAGAGTATTGCGTCTCATATTAACCCACGCGCGTGACTGTCTCATCATAAGAGATAGACGCAGGATACACAAGAACAGTAGTTTGATGTAAGAACATGGTGTGATAGGCAGATGTAGTATGTACAAAAACAGGAAGGTGTGTCATATTCACATGTATAATGTGTAAGCTAAGGAGATGCAATTTAACAAATTAGGAGCATTGATGAGGGATACACAAGAAAAGTAGTTTGATGTAAGAACATGGTTAATAGAAAGACGTAGTATGTACCAAAAACAGGAAGGCATGTCATATTCACAGTATAATGTGTTAACTAAGGTATGCAATTTACCCTAATTAGAAGCATTACAAGGTAGACACCATATGCAACATGCAACCACATATCACATTGCCAAGTAAGAGCAAGAACCTACGATGGTGGTGTGAGGGAATTGCGGTGATCAACTAGAGAGCTACATTGACTATCTTCATTTAGCCTTGCTGTTTCTTGAGAATCGTGTGGGGAGGATGACACTGCACTCTTTAAACGAGTAGGGCATCTCACAGTAACCCACTCGGGTGACTGTCTCATCATAAGTGATTGACGAGGGATACAAAATAGCATTAGTTTGATGTAAGAACATGGTTAATAGACATATGTAGTATGTATCAAAAACAGGAAGGCATATCATTATCAAAGTATAATGTGTAAAGTAAGCAGATGCAATTTAACCAAATTGGAAGCAATACAAGCTAGACACCATATGCAACATGCAACCACACTTGACAGCACAAAGTTAAAGCAAGCACCTGGGATGGTTGTGTGTGGCAATTGAGATCATCAACTGCAGAGCTACGCCATCGTCTCCAATTGTCGACATCGCACCCATTAGAGTCAAAACGCTTAGTGCTTATCTTCGAATTACATCGAGCGACTTACATCTTTTCTTTTCTGCATTCATCAACAACTGCCGTAGTCTAAAATATCCATGCATAAAAAAACAATAGTGTGAGTATGGGTGAAGTGTGTGCACAATTAGTACAGTGTAAAGGTAGCAGATAGCATGTCGGTGAGAAATAAATGACGGGAGACATATGATAGCTCTACAACATGCATGGCACATTAAATTACTACAAGATTCTATGAAAATAACAGTCGACTGAAAGCAAATAGGTCAGTCCATTTTTTCTGCACCGTCCGATGTACAAAGAACGGGAAGATCGCCTTCATCTACCTCCATCCAGTCAGTGTTGACGATCTTCCTCGAACGCCAATGACCACCAGCCCAAGATTCATCCCTGCGCGCCTCCTCGACCTCACCGCACCGCCATGCCCCCCGCCATCCATTCAAGCCCCGACCTCCAGATCGGACACAAGCAGCTCCTGCGCCCACACCCCTATGATAGACACCGATGCGCGCTTCCCGGGGAAAAGGCGGACTAGGTGCGTCGCGCCTAAGCTGGTGTCGCTTCTTTAATTGCAATTCAATCGACCTTGAATTGAAATCCAAAGTGCCTACTGACCTCTAGCAAAGGTGAAATAGTAAAAGGGAGGAAACCTTGTGCATTTAGTATCACGAAGAAGATGCAGTAAGAAGCGCTCAACTAGTTTATTTCGTGGGATGAATACAGTGTGAGCGGAGACGTAAGATTTGCACAAATAAGGGAAGAGGAGTACCTCTTTCTGCTGGCAGTGTTGTGTCCTCCTTCTGTTTTTCCGACGATCTTCTTGTTGTTCGTCGGAAACCAGAAGTTGTGGAGGATGGTGCAGCCTTGGACGAACCCATGGCCAAGTTGTTTAGTATGGTGCGGTGGCCGTCTGTCGGCAGCGGGGAAGCAGACCCGAGGCGGCGAACAACGGCGTAGCGGGAACAGCTCCGATGCGGTGGACGGTTGCGACAGTGGAGCCGCAGCAGTGAGGCGCAGGCCGGCGTGGTCGGAGTGGTTCTGGTACGGCGCACATCAGCGTCGTGGAGGCAGCTCTGCCTCGGCTTCAGCTGCTAAGTCCTTGAGGGCGTTGCGGTTGTGGTTGCATTGGACGACGACATCGGGGTACCGGCTCCGGCGTGATGGAGGAGGGCGGCGGTGGATTGGCCGCTATGGGGTGGAGGACGGACCGACGGAGGAGGCTGGGGTTTCGCGGATGGTGGAGAGGGCGTTTTTGCGCCCACGGAGTATGAATGGGGAAACGGAGGGAGGCGGGGAACTAAGGGGGAACAATGTTTCAGTTTGAGACCCGCTTGTTTGAAATTTGGGGAAATTTACAAACTTTGCCCCCATCTAAAATTTCGGACATATTGCGGGTTGGGGGTAGGACAGTCATGTCAGGTGTCCCAAATGTGGGCGGGATAGATTTCGCCGGCGCATGGGTGTTTAGGCGCCCACGGCGTATGAATGCTTCTCGGCGGCGGTTGAGACTGGCGTCTTGGTGAAGTTACAAACCTACCCCGGTTTAGACCTTTGGACATCGGGCTGATAGGCTACACGGGCCAGAGTAAGGACAGTAATTTCCTACCACCAAAACATTAGTCGTGCGCGGTTTCGGGTGACCAGAGGCCTATTTGGTGCTTCGTTCAATATTTGGGAGCAGAAGCATTAACGTTTTTGGTTCTCTTGAATTGAACTTTCAGGATTTGTCAAACTTCACAAATCTTTACTCTTGAAAATCCTAAAGCTACGATTATTTTGGAATGGAGGGGTACATTTGAATATACATTGTACATAGTATATATTAAAAAATATGCAACTTACCTCAGTTCATGCATGGTTCCAGATATAATCTCCTTGGTTGCAAAAAAAGTTAGATATGCGTATGAATATATATAACATGTTCAAACTCACAACAAAGATTGATGCCCCCTTTTACATCTGATTTACAAATGCCATTATCTCGGGTTCAAATAGATGAATGCACTGCCTATGAATTCAATCTTGAAACCCCTTTATGTTGAATTCGACATGTATTCTATTTCGTAGCTAGCAATTTGGAATGTATCCATGCAAGTGACAAATGTATAAAGTGCTTCACACTAACAACATGGAGTGCACTAATTAATGTTTATATATGAATTGCAAAAGCATCCATTGCATGTATTTCAAACCGCTCTCACTCTATGGATCTATAATATGAAATAAACACATGCACATGCTAGAATTCAATAGAGTATGGGTGTCTGATAGACTGATTTTTGTCCATACGCAATTTGCAAAATTCATGATCTCATCCAAAAATAATAATGCCATTTATATTTTAATTTAATGTGTAGAACCGCCTTTTACACGTAGATGCACTATGCCTCGCCCCATTCTCACAGACGCGTTATATATCTCTCTATCTAACGCATAAGTGCATGAACTTTATATGCATCGGCATTTCTCTTTCACACATGCTCACAATCTCTCTCGTGGTGTCGGGGTGTCTCACGCACATGCTCTCTCTGCTTTCTCTCTCTCTCCGACTACTATGTACCACTCTTTTCACTAATCTCAGTTGGAAAACATTATTTCTCCCACATGCATATATACACATGCACGGTCTCTACTAGCCCTCTATACGCACATATATGTGCCTACGTGTCTCCAGCATGCACATTATCTTTAGGCCTCTCTCGCACACATTGCCCCCCGACACACCTCGCTATTAGTAGTTGGCAGATATGATTTCATCATATCATTCGGTAGAATATCCCTGGTTGTTAGGTTGGATGGTAATACGAGGCAAAGTTTTACCCTAGTTCGGATCGGACCCTTGCATTTGAAGAAAGAGCCTACTCCTGTTACTGTATATTAGTGATCGTGGTGTGTACAAAGTACTCGTGAATACCAGGCATTGTGCGTGTGTGTATACTATCGATGAACTAGCCCCCAAGCTTGTATAACATACTAAGGGCCTAGGGTTACAAATCATATATAGTCGGCTTATCACTAGTGGGCATTTTTTTTGAAGCTGGTACAACAAAATCACTCCACTATATATAGAAGCAGGAGCCTTAGCGCTAGCTTTACTAGGGTTCCTCTCGTTCACTCTCTCATGCTCTCCAGATCTAAGCAAGACATAGGTGGCCACACTCTCTCTCAGCTCACGGCTGGTCACAAATCCGGCCGGACAACCTCGACCAGGGCAGGGGTGTAGTTGCATCATTCACGCTGTCGTCGGTGGTGAGGGAGGAGACCAACGGCTGCCCGCGCGTCCCGATCGGTGGCCGTGTCGTTCTCTCTGAGAGAGCACCGGCTCGGGAGGGCCTCCGACCCCTTCTTCCTCCCTGCGGTATTGTGGCCAAGATGCGGCCTCCCGACGCCGTCTTTGCCACATGCCGACCCTCAGTATATATTCCTTCAAACCTGCCTTGCTCTCATCGCCTCAGCTCCCTTCGTGTGGATCCTTTTCTACTTCCGTCCATTGTTCCAAAGCCACCTAGACTTCTACTATTATTAGAAGTAAAGCTAGTTCATACAATCGACTCAAAGCGTTGGTTCAAACAGGAAGAAAGAGGGAAAGTCAGAGCATGAATCTAGGACTTGGTTCTAAGAGGAAATGGGGAAAGTAGTAATATATGTCACGCTTTAAATAACCGTATTTCAGATTTGCGCAAACAGGGATGTCTGTCTCCATATCATTTCGGGATGTCCGTCTCGTATCGCTTTCTATCCGCGCAATCAAAAGCACACACCTCGCTTTTAGTACAACTGCAAGAAAATGAGATGGCTATCCCTCGTTGTCATTGCCTAACCTCCCGTCTTCAAGGTATCCCTACATTGGTAGTAACTAAGGTAGAATGACCAACGCAATCTAAAAGAAGCTGATTCAGACGTTTTACTTCCCGATTGCAAAGGTGGACGAGCGAAAACAACTGCATCCTAGTCCGGAATGCACTTTCTACCAGTTCATCCATGGACCGAGGACTAGCTGGCACGGCTGCACGGCGGTTTTTTGGACAAGTGTGCGGACAAGAGGCATTGTGGTCTGCTTATTTACGCAAATAGCGGTGCTTAAATTTAGTGGAATGCACAAGAATTTCACTGGTCAAGACCTTGCATGGTTCAGTTCAGCATTCCAAATTGAGACCACAATTATAACTGGTTATTCGGAATGAGAGAACCTAACCCCGAATGGTGGCAACAACAAAAACCAGAGTGAACTCCAGGAAATTTAAGCTCGGGAGGCCCTTTGCTCAGAGAAGCCTTTTGCTTGTTTTTTCCTGATTTGTAAACCTTCTCACAACTTTGTCTTTTGCTGCGAACTAGTATATGTTTGTTATGTTCTATGAATCATTGAGATGTATAAAATTGCTTAACTTATGCTTTTCAAGTTTTTTATGAAGACGAGTTTAATGTGAGTGTTCCACATGAGCGCTGGACTTAGCGTGTGAACGTTTGGAATTTATTACATTGTGGCCTCAATTAACTGCATGAACCACTGTAACAAGATACATAGTTGCTTATATGTCAGACAACAGATTGTTGATTGTTAGCTGGTCGATAGCCTAGTGTTGAAGCGAGCTGAGCCAATGTGCCGTGTTTTGCACAACTGTTTACAAGTGGGGTAGCACCAACAGTGTTTACAAGTACTTATGTATACGCCAGTGCACGATTCTCGAACTAGTGCTCTATTTCATTAAAACACACACTGCTCGTATGATAAACCGTGACAACTTATGTCTTACCATGCCATATTCATGAAAAAAACTAGTGAGGACGCATCTGTTTCAGCAACAATTATGATGGTTCTCACATGATTCATGGGCACACAAAAGTAGCAGCAGTTCCCATAGACGGATTCAAACAGAGTACTAACCGCAGAGGGGTCGATAATAGGCAAGGTTCGGATAATTAGACACAATCCAAACTACTATTAAACACTAGTTGGGGCAACTATTTCATGCCTCGATCTAATTTGGGCTGGACACAAGACGGACCTTGCCATGAACATCATCAAGGACGTCCCGCAGCAGCTCAATCCTGTGAACCTTCATGAAGACAACCTTGTGGTCTTGCCACAGATAAACTTGTTTGTGGAGGCATGCCACGTCATCTTCCTGCGTAAGCTTGACAAGAACAGTATGCCTCACAAACGAAGGAGTAGCTTTGAACTTCTTGTGCTTCAAAGACACCTGGACAACACGCCTGACAACAGTGAGGCTGGAATACAACTCTTCATTGGTATAACCGCAAATGGCTTCCAGGATCCAACAGCCTAAGAACTCTGTTTTCCCAGTGCGTATATTCAGGTCATCCGCCACATAACGAGTGACATGTACACCACACAATCCTTATGCGCATCGTGGCTCTAATTGAAATGTAAACAAATTCTGAATTACTTTTCAAAGATAAGAAACACAAGTTATTTAAACCACTATGTATAGCATGGCATCGAAGCTAATAAAATTTTGCATTATTAATCACCACATACTTCCTTTTCTAAAAAAATCACCACATACATAGATGAAAAACCACAATCGAGATCGGCAAAGAAGGAAATCACCTTGGGCAGCTCATCAGGGGGGGGACACATCCTCGAAGGGGGAAAACTGCTCCTGCAGTGCCACGGGGGATGTAACCTCAAACGGGGCGTTCACCATCTCAGTAGTTGTCGTGAGCATATCTGGGGTCGGCTCGGTGGTTGCCTCCATCTTCTTGGAGCTCTCTGTCTCGTGGGGATCAGCCTCCCGTGTCTGCTCCAATATCGGCAGATCATTGCCTAGTTCTCCTTGGTCCATCATGAAACCAACGAATAATAGGAGACCACTGAAAGGAAAACACAATCGCAATGACAATGAAACAAAAAAGAGAGTGAGGATCGCCATCGCTTTGCAAAAATTCTTTTTTTTCTCTGAACGAAAATATACCAACATCACGGATCCGCTTACTTTCCCTTCGTTCGGAGAGAAGAACAGTGGCAGATGCGAGTGTTGCCTTTCTTGAAGACGGTGAGGGAGAAGGGGATTCAGTGAAGAGTGAAATGATGGTTGCTTCGTCCGTCAAACTTAGACTGCGGGGAGGTGGGGTTTTGTGATACGACGGCTCGTTATTGCCAAGGCTATGACCGGGTGACACTACCGCATACACGCCTTCTAATTTGGTGGATGGCATTTGGACCCGCGCGCTGAATGGCCCGCATGTCGGTGAACAAAAGTATAACGACATTCAGTAGAGGGAGACGTTTCAATGACCTAGGAGGAGCCAGAAGTGGTAGAGTGTCTCCACTGTACTAGTAGTAATTGTTTTTCTGGGTAGTCAGAGAGTGTCTCCACTTGTACTAGTAGTAATTGTTTCTCTGGGCCCGAGACAAAACAGCCAATCCACAGTAGTAAATAGTAAAATCAATTCAAAAGCCCATATATTTACTGAATGAGAGGCGCTACCCACACCCAAAGACACCGCCCCCCCCAAAAAGCCTGGGTGCTCTTCTTCCTCCTCGCTCCCACCCACCTCACATTAGCTCGCTCCACTCGTACCCCCAAATTCCTCACCTCACTCCTACAGAAAACCCCAGCTCCCCTTCTTCCTCACTCCTACAGAAAACCCCCAACTCCCCTTCTTCTTCGCTTGCACTACAACTAGGCTTGTCATTCGTTACTCTGCTCAAATCCATGAGCGCGACGTGACGCCCTCGAGGAAAATGGAGTCGGCTGACCCCAGCGCCAAGAAGATGAGGCTCCCGCCAGCAGCGACGCCTATTGTAGATCCCGCACCTGCAGCTGGGAGAAGCAGCGACCCCGCCCACCGGATCCCAGAACTCAGAGAATCTTGGGTGGATCAGATCAGCGATCTCCGGACACCGCCCTTGGGGAGATCATCTCGCTTCTCCCCATCAAGGATTGCTGCCACACCCAAGTCCTCTCAATTCGGTGGCGCCCTCTATGGCGTGACGTGCCTTTAATATCGATCGTCCGCCTATCTCTCTTCAATGATTTTGAATCCCCAGAGCCATCATCTCCTCCCACCAAGGCTCCGTTCAAAGCCACTGCATCCCGTCATGCTACCTGAGCAAGCACACCAGGCCCTGCACGGTGGACGCCTGGTTGAAATCCCCTGAATTCACAGAACTACAGCTTCTTGAGTTATACTATTCCCCTGGAAATCACATACCACATACCGAACGCCATGAACTTGTGCCCTCAGCACCGATGTCCATCTCGAGGTTTTCCTCCTCTCTCCACACCACCACCACTCTGCCCCATCTCCTACCTGTGAGGAGAAGGTAATTGTTCAGTCCCAAAAAACATATTTTTTGCTTAATGTTCTGACTTATAGGGATTGGCTGATCCTAAAGAACACGTCTACTAGACTTGGTTGGAATGATGAAACGAACACCGTGGTCGCTGATGATGAATGGTGGGAAAAACCCGGTGAAGTAAGTCATGTTCATAAGATCAAATTGTGTTGTGGCTAATATTGCACTAGATTTTTTTTGTTTACAAGTGCCAAACGATTTATTTATTCAGGAGAACAAGGACTTCTTGCAATTTCATACATGTGGTCCTAAAAATTTGGAGCAAATGAGTGTCATGTATGAGAATATCAATGTTACTGGAGAAAGTTCTATGATGCCAGGTTGAGAGCATGAAGTGCTTGATCTTGAAGAAGGTGAAACCAAGGAGGAAGAACTACAGACTACCCAAGCCAAGAAGGCAAAGAAAGAGCCAGGGAAGATAGATGGCAACTCTAAAAAGAATCATGTTCAAAGGGATTTCAAGCGCATGGTTGACCACTTGATTAGTGAACATGACGCAATGAACTCACATAAGAATAGTGTTGCTGCTAAAATTGAAAAGATAATGGAAGAAGTTGCGGCATGTGGAGTAGATGAAACAAGTGATGAGTACTTCATAGCAACCAAGTAGTTTGCAAAGTTTGAAAATCGTTGTTTCTTTAACAATATGAAGACCGGACAACAGTGGGTTATGAGAACTTGAGTACTCCAAAATATTGCTGTAACATGTTCAGGATGTACAAGCCTTGTTTTGATAGATTGCATCGTACACTTGTATACACTTATGGCTTGAAAGGAACAAGAAACATACAAAGGAAAAAAGTTCCATGTGCGAGAATTTCCCATGGTCTCCCACCGAATGGGATAAAAGAAACATTTAGCTTTGCGCATTCATCTCTATGCAATGTCATTGAGCGTTCGTTTGGTGTATGGAAGATGAAATGGTGTACTTTACAAAAAATGCCAAGTTACCCTCCTCAAAATTGCATTAGAGAAAGTAATTTCTAATTTGAGAGACTTGGAGTTTTAAAAATGTGAACGTGATGAGAACTACATGCCAGGGAATTTACAACCCCTACCCACAGGGCATGTGTCCAATATTTGTGGTTGGTGATGATGCGACCATGAAAGCAACTAGTGAGTAAATTGTTGATGGATTGGTGGCGGATCAAGTATAGTTTCACATATTACTTTATGAGACTATGATGATTGGTGCATATTTTGAATGATATGTGTACGTATGCAAGACTATGATGGTTAGTACATATTTTTGGATGATATGTGCACGTATATAAGATTATGATGGTTGGTTCATATACGGATGATATATTTTGTATGGAAGACTATGATGGTTGATTCTTTTTTGGATGTTATGTTTCATATGCATGTTTCAGATGGAATATTCATACCATCGTGTCATTTCTTGAAATATATATTCTATATCACTAGTACAGCGAGCTCCTAAACAAACGGTTTAAAACCCCTTTTCGCGACGGCATTTGGAACCGTCGTAAAGTGAGTGTGGGCGATAGGGGGTCCTTCCCACACTACCGAGAAACCGTCGGGGATATGCCCTCCCGGCACACACGTACGGCAAAATGAGGTCGTGTGCGACCGGAGAGCGCTCAAATACGAAAATACATACAGTAGAGCTAAAAATACAATTATACGGCAAAATTGTTTCCGGTCGCAAGTACATCCCACACAGTCAGTCCCCGCTAAACGTTTCCGTTCGTATGTACATCCCACACAGTCGCTCGAAGGAAAATGTTTCTGTTCACAGGTACATCACACACAATTTTTCCCGTTAAATTGCTTGCGTTATTGAATATATCACACACGGTCCGTGGAAGAAACTGTGCGGCGAAGGCTGTCCATCACACACAGTTTTCATGTGGTAAACGTTTGCGCAAGGTGGCCTAACGCAGACAGTTTTCAAGAGAAAGTCATGTGTGATTGTTCATTGATCCAACACGGTTTATTCCTAGAAACCATGTGGGTTGCCTGAGGTCATCGCCCACGGTATTTTTTCAACAACCGTTTGCAATATCAAAACCCAATTAGCAGGCTAATACGCCACTAGTAGGCTAATTACCCGATTATTCATAATCCATTTATTAATCTATTTGACAGTTTGTATTAAGCACACAATATATTTCATTTTCATAATTGAAATACATCAGAGTACAACATCATATAGCTTCAGCACTCAGCTACCCCATTACACAACTACACTAGGACCAAGTTTCACATGCAACATCTATAACCTTTCGAAATTAGCATCATAGACGGTACATAGACAGATGTATCTCATCTGAAAAACTGCTGAAGCAGAAGGCGAATATTGAGCATTCATTGATGTTGAAGGTCTTTGTAACTTTAGGCCACTGCCAATGGATGATTGACCATCCATCCTTCGTCCTCTTCAGGAACACTTCAATATAGAACCATGGCTGCTGTATGAATACCTTCCTCGCCTCCTGACCATACAGGTGGTTAGAGAGGTAATCATCAGTGATTTGCTTTGGAAAGGCCTGAAAACAAGGATGTGCATAAAATATCTTCTCTATATTGGAAATGGGGCAAAGGAATTAAAAAGGCAAGGTATAATAGTTAGTACCATCCTGTAGTGAACTAATGTCTTCTTCATTGTGCAGACAAAGATCTTGTTGTTTTTTGTCGCTAATTTCTTTATCCTAACAATCTTTCTGAGTTTCTTGACTTGAATGATATTCATGGACAATTCATTTCCCCATATGCAAAAAGGGTCGAACAGTGGGTCAAAACCTCTGACAGCAGGACCTACATGTGCAAGACCAAATTGTTAAAAACCTAAATATTAGAATGGTTCCTGCAATTGCACAATAATGTGCTATTAGACAACAGACCATGCACGTGTTAACCTCGATTGTAAACCTCAGTGCTTCCCATTGTTTCCCTGCAACACATATAAGGTAGTTAGTCATCAGGTTAAATAAGGGTTTGCATGCTATTAGTAAAATATGTTGATGAAAAATAATCACATTGCAGATTCATCAGATTAATTCAAGCCACAGGGAAAACTCATTTATCCAAACCAAGCATGATTAAGAAGTAGGAAATATAGCACTTGTATATGTTTCTCATGTATTAAGTGCAGCCAAATTCGATTTATTCCTCACATGCACAACAATACAAAATTCTACCCCCGATAATTGGAACATTGCATTGCAGAATTGGACAAACCAGTTAACTAAACACCACAACAAATGGACCAAACATTAACTGAGCACCACATTGCACAATATAACATTGAACCAAGCAGTTAACTAAACACCACAATAAATGAACCAAACATTAATTGAGCACCACATTGCACAATATAACATACTCCTAATAGAAGATCAGATAGTTAACCAAACAGTTAACTACATCCAATTGTAGCAATTGTATTTGTTTCTCATGTATTTACTACAGCCAAATTCAATTTATTCATCACATGGTATACAATAATAGAATGCACCCACAATTTTGTAAAGATAAATTCGATTTATTTCTCACATGGAAGACAATACAAAATTGCAGCCTGAAGAATTGAACATCACATTTGCATAATTGAACATCACATTTGCAGAATTGAACCAAACAGTTAACCGAAGACGACAAGTAATTAACAAAACAGTTAATAAGTGAGCACCACACTGCACGACATATAGAACATATACACTAGAGCAACAGATTGCATGGTAAAATTAGATAGCACAATTCACTAGAATTTGTGAAGGAAAGCCACGAGCAGCACAGGCAACGGGTAAACCGAGCATGCTTAACCGGCGTAGCTAGCAAATGGCAAGGTGCTCCTTCAAGATCTGGGGGTCGGCATGAATGGCAGCCATCGCGACCTCATCCGTGCGTGCGGCCGCGATTTGCTTCTCTGCTACCAAATGCTCCTTGAGCTCCTGGCTATACTGCATGCACCATGGCTTAGGCCGGCGATTATTTGGTGGAGGGGTCGGTGATTTGGGTAGAAGGTGTCGCGCTCGCACTGGCGGTAGGGGCATGTGGGATGTGGAAGGAGGAGGAGGATGGGGGTCGGATGTGGATTACCTGCTTGGATAGGCGAGGCCGAGGAGCGTGAAGGAGGGTCGCCGGCGAGGAGGCGGCGGCGCTGCAAGCAAGGAGTGAAGGTTTCAACTTGGAAAGGAAGGTGGAAAGAGGGGAAATGTGGCTTTTGGTAAGGGGGAGGGGCGGGGAGGTAGTTATTTCCGCGGAAGCCGAAAATTTGGAGTCGCTTCAGTGAAAAAACTAGCGCGCAAAGTGTCATCAGGCACGGGCCGTTATTCAGAACTGTGTATGATATGTGAACATCACAAACGATTTAGATAGCTTAACCCGTGTGTGTTGAGTTTGAACGTCAAAAAATTTTGGTTCGAATTTCCCTGGTTACAGTGGTCATCTGCGTCATTGCATGATTTGGGTACACAAAGGAGACTAACTTCTTAATCGAGCAAGTTCAGCAATTAAACAGAGCTAGCTGACCTAAACATTACTCTAACAAATTAAAGACCGGCGCTCTTAATTAAACAAAACAAAGAGTACTACTACGGCTGGTGCTCGTCGATCTCCGCCGCCGCCTCCATGTCCAGCTCGCGCCCGATGGTCTCCTGGGGAAAGGGCTCCATGGCATCTATTGCACCATACTCGGCAAGCATCTCGCCATCCGCGTCCGCCATATCTTTGGTAAAGGCTGCCACAAGATGGGCGTGGGCGGATGCCATGTGGGCTCTGGCGGGCTCCGTCATGGCAAGGAATGCCGCGCAGGAACAGACGGCTGCTTGAACTCTCTCGGTGATTGCCAGCTCTTCGGCCGTGGGTTGCCGACTGTTGTCGGAGAAGCTTCGTTCGATTTGTGCGGTGACCGCCACGAGCTGGGCGTGGACGGCCTCGACATGGTAGTGGGTGGCCTCTAGCAGGGCTAAGGCCGCCGCTGTGGAACGGGCAGCTGTTGTGCCGCTCTCGCCAGTTGCTATCCCCGAGGAAGATGCTGCTGCCGCCACGTGAGAAGCAACAGCGGCCGTTTGGGCTGCCTTGGCCGCCCGGACACAGACTGTGGTCGCCCTCACGAAGCTTGTTAGCACGCGCCTGGCGGCTGCGGTCGCGCTCTCACTGGAGTGGGCCGTCGAAGTTGCCCTCACAACGTGGGTCCACGTCCCCATCTTTCACCGGCGACGAATGAATAGTGAAATGATATTTGGGGAGTGAGCTAGTGTGCTTGACATGCCGGCTATGGACTGTAGCCGACGCACCTTTTCTCGTAAGGCATGGGCGTACTATACATCGATGGTGCTCCAAGATATTTTGTGTTGCATCTCACACGGTTGGTGATAATAAACTGTGTGCGATCTACTTGATTTATCGTCTTGATCATTTGAATTACGTAATGGGGTCACAACTACAAAGGATGGTGTTTGAATTGTTAGAACTTTTATCTGCAGTGAACATGCAACTATAGGTGTGTTGTCAAAAAAATGGAATTTTTTGGGGTTCGTTTGTACATTTTTATACATTAACTGGGTTTTCCAGGCATTTTATGCATATAATTAAAATTTGAACTACATGCACATGCTCCAGTGCATATAAGCTTATTGAAAAATCAAATATGTGTCCTTGGTTGCATGCTTAGGTCCCATGCAAGAAATGGGAATGAATTTCAAACACCAGGGCACTGTTGATTGCCGGCAAAACATTGAGATGCCTGGTTTTTAAATTCTAGTAAATCCAAAACTTGTTTGAAATTCATGAAACTTGGCATGCTATCATGGAGCGGCATCAACATGCCGTGGTACAAATTTTGTCCCATTTGGGGCAGGTTTGGGTATATGCTTCTCACAAACTGGAGCTTCTCACAACAAGCCTGATGGTTTTCGGTAGGGAACATCCCACCTTTGGGGATGAAACGATATCCATTGCCTCTTATTGCTTTCAATTTTTTTTCTCGTGTCAACATAGTACAACATGAGTGTTGTGTGAATTTTTGTGAGTTTTCGGGGTTCATTTGGACATTTTTATGCATTAACTGAGTTTTCAATGCATTTATGTGCATAATTCAAATTTGAACTACATGCACATGCTCCAGTGCATATAAATTGGTTGAAAAATCAAATATGTTGCCTTCGGTGCATGCCTAGGTCCCATCCAAGAAATGGGAATGAATTTCAAACACCAGGGCGCCATTGATGCTGGCAAAACATTGAGATGCCTGGTTTTTAAATTCTAGTAAATCCAAAACTCGTCTGAAATTCATGAAACTTGGCATGCTATCATGGAGCGGCATCAACATGTCGTGGTACAAATTTTGTCCCATTTGGGGCAGGTTTGGGTATATGCTTCTCACAAACCGGAGCTTCTCACAACAAGCATGATGGTTTTCGGTAGAAACGTCCCACCTTTGGGGACCTAAACGGTATCCATTGCCTCTTATTGCTTTCAATTTTTTTCTCGTGTCAACATAGAACAATAGGATTGTTGTGTGAATTTTTGTGATTTTTGGGGTTCGTTTGGACATTTTTATGCATTAACTGAGTTTTCAATGCATTTATGTGCATAATTCAAATTTGAACTACATGCACATGCTCCAGTGCATATAAATTGGTTGAAAAATCAAATATGTGTCCTTGGGTGCATGCTTAGGTCCCATGCAAGAAATGGGAATGAATTTCAAACACCAAGGCACCGTTGATTGCCGGCAAAACATTGAGATGCCTGGTTTTTAAATTCTAGTAAATCCAAAACTCGTCTGAAATTCATGAAACTTGGCATGCTATCATGGAGCGGCATCAACATGTTGTGGTACACATCAAGCCTTCCTTCAGAGCATGGAGATATGGATTCATTCATGATCTCACTCTGCTTTCTCATAGAATCAAACAGAAGCACAAGGAGGCCTTACTTAAATGGATTGATTTCCTTCCTCCTTGAGGGGAGTGGCTTTTGTTCTCTTTTGTATATTTGTATATATCAGGACTAGACTACTTGTATAGCTTTCTTTTGCTATTTTTTCCTCATCTTGAGGAGACCTTGTACTACCTCTGTTTTTTCTTTGCATTAATAAAATGTTGTGGGGTGCAAGCCCTGCAGTCTACAAGGTAAAAAAAACATGTTGTGGTACAAATTTTGTCCCATTTGGGGCAGGTTTGGGTATATGCTTCTCACAAACCGGAGCTTCTCACAACAAGCATGATGGTTTTCGGTAGGGAACGTCCCACCTTTGGGGACGAAACGATATCCATTGTCTCTTATTGCTTTCAAATTTTTTTCTCGTGTCAACATAGAACAACAGGAGTGCTGTGTGATTTTTTGTGATTTTTCTAGGTTCGTTTGGCCATTTTTATGCATTAACTGAGTTTTTCAGTGCATTTATGTGCATAATTCAAATTTGAACTACATGCACATGCTCCAGTGCATATAAATTGGTTGAAAAATCAAATATGTGTCCTTGGGTGCATGCTTAGGTCCCATGCAAGAGATGGGCTTGAATTTCAAACATTAGGGCACCATTGATTGCCGGCAAAACATTGAGATGCCTGGTTTTTAAATTCTAGTAAATCCAAAATTCTTTTAACCATTCATGTGACGCCACGTGTCTTGGTTTTCATGGTTGTAGGAGGTGTCGTGCAGACAGCTGCTTGACCTTGACTGAAATGTGCCGAGCAAGATTTCTGCAGCTCTTGATCGCAAACGATTTAGATAGAACACCCATATGCAAAGTGGGAGCAGCGCAGGATTTGTGCATCCCTTCAACGCAAACGGTTGTTCTGGATGACCAGTGTGCAACCACGTACAAACAATTTGGTAAGATTTGCATCTGTCATATTGGGTATGTTGCCATTTGTCAAATTGGAAAGATTTATATTTGTTGATCTAGTAACGTTGCCATTTGTCAATCCTTGTAACACTGCGATTTGTCAAAATATGCAGTTAGAAATCATTAGCACTATGTAATTTTTGCAACTAAAATTCAGTAATTAAGCATATATTTCATTCATAGATTAAGCAGTCATTCTTAATTTATACAAACAGTTCAACTCGACAGCTGAACCGACCAAACTTCTCCCCAATTGTTGCCAACCACGTACTGAAATAGCTAGTTCAACTATATATACTAGCTAATTTTAATTACATTGTAAAGTTCGACCACACATCTATAGTCAGATGAACTGAACAAAATATCCCCTAAATACTACTACTACCATGGAGAGGCTTTGTGCTACTTCCGGCGGCCTCTCCTCTGCCGAGCGCGCTCAGTGGGAGGCAGAGGAGGAGGAGGAGCCTACCGACGAGCCGGAGAAATGCAATACGGTGCCTTCCGCTTTTGCACGTTCAGCGAAGCTCGTCAGCTCGAACACCCACTGCCGCTCCAAACAATCCCTCTTGAAGCGGCCGGACTGCTCGTAGATCTCCTGATTCCTCGCCTATGCGCCGGCGTGTGCTGCAGCCACGGCTGCGGTAAGGCCATTTGCATGCTTGACGAGGCGCTCCTCCTCCTCCCGCAGGAACTCGATGTAGCACGCAAGGTCGCTGACGCACGTGTGGGCCTCCACCTTCGCCTCCCTCCTTCGGGCGGCGGTGGCGGAGCGGGTGATGATCCCGGCGGTCGACGGTGGGCTGGCGGCCACGGCGGCCGATGATGGGGTGGCGTCCACGACCACCAACTCCCACCTTCGGGCCGCGATTGCGGAGCGGGTGATGGCCATAGTGGCCGGCAGTGGGGTGGCGGCCACGATGGCCACCTCCCGCCTTCGGGCCGCGGTGGCGGAGCGGGAGATGGCCCTGGCTTTCCACGGTGGTGTGGCGGCAATGGCGGCCGGCAACAGCTGCCGATGGGCAGCGGCGACGGAGCGTGTGGTGGGTGTTTCGCGCACACCCAACAGGGACGCCACGCCCACTACACTACACCGGGGACTGCGCCGCCGCCGCGGTGTAGCCTCCCAGCTGGAGCTGTCCTCTGATGACGGCGGAATGGCTGAGCGACGATGACGGACCGGTGCCATTGGCGATTGTGGGAGAAGCAGGCGAGATAAGCTACAGGGAGGGAGGGGGAAATGCGACGCAGGACTCGCCAGCAGTGAGGATTTTTATAGCAGGCCGGTAAGCATTGGGATTTTGGGGAATTTGGTGGGAAGCTTGCGCG
The DNA here is from genome assembly GCA_021605145.1 of Aegilops bicornis. Lineage (NCBI taxonomy): Eukaryota > Viridiplantae > Streptophyta > Magnoliopsida > Poales > Poaceae > Aegilops > Aegilops bicornis. Next base: position 577,280,990 of record CM038669.1, read on the forward strand.
GGAACCTGCAAGGTTCCATGGGAACGGGCTCACCGACGATTCACTGGCGCCACCGTTTGGCCAAAAGAACGCCCCCGTGCGCTGCGCAAGCTTGCGATGTAAGCCGTATGCGGCAGCGGGGTGACAAGACGTGCGAGAGGAGGACGAGACGACACGTACACATATAGTTAATAAAAAAACATTTGCAATTTAATTACCTACTATACCCTCGTCCTGATTTATAAGTAGGATTTAACTAATAAAATATGAATGCATGTCGCCATAAATTATATCGTTGGAGTCGTATTTGAACATAGTTTCCAGCTATACAATTTTTGTAACATCCATTAACACTTTTTTGGTTAAATTTAAGGTTATACACCAGAAAGCGTTTGCCCGCAACACACACGGCTTATTCCATCACAAATAACTCTGATGGATCAACTGTCTGCCACGTATCGCACACGCAACTCTAATCTGATTCGTGCTTGATGTCTCCAACATCGCTCACACAGTTCGTCATATTTTCCATGTATCACTGTGTCGTCCTCTGCTCGCGTCCCTCGGCAAGCTCTGCTTGCTGTTAGGCGCCGCAACGCATTGTGCTCGCCGTTAGGCGTCGCGACGCACTCTGTCGCATCCGTTGGCGCGCTCTGCTCGCGTCAGTCGGCGCGCTCGGCTTGTGGACAACTTTTCCTTGAGGCGCCCGCGGAGCGCTCTGCTCGCGTCCCTCCGCGCGCGCTCTGCCAGCGGGCGTGCGCACGATCACGTCGAGGCCCCCATATGCATGCGGTTGCGCCGCTGCCACGTTACGCTGCGATTACGGCGGCACGATGGAGTTACGCTACCGCAAATTAGAATCGCCATCGGGGCTGCCGATATTCCTGGCTGTCCGGCTTCCCCTTTAATTCCCGCGACCATTATAACCTTAGTCTCTTCAACCTTTCGATCGCGCCCCACAACATAACAAGCACACCCACGACGACACATAGAGAGGGGATGTCGAGCGGCGCTCCAGTGGAGTTCGGCGAGCATAGAATGGAGACTCACGCGAGGGACACGGATCTCTCGGTGGTGTACACCATCGACCCGGCCGTGATGGATGATTACATCAACAATGTTGAGCAATTGCTTTCTCGAGACAAGTACAAGGTGGTTGGCATCGACCTCCAGTACACCGCCGGTCGTCCCGGCATAGATCAGAAGGTTGCCTTCGCCCAGTTGTGCGTGCGCCATCATGTCCTCATCTACCACTACTGCATGGCCACAGAGCCTTGCGACCGTTTCAACAGGTTTGTCAACAGCACCGACTACAGGTTCGCCACGGTGGAAACCAAAGACAATGTAAAAGCGCTCAGTGTTACGGGCTTGGCCTGCAAGAACCTTGTCGAAATCCATGACCACTACAGGGTCTGGGGCAGCACGAAGCAGGACTCCCTGGTCGAACTCGCCTCGACCATCATCGACCCCTACTACAAAAAGATGAAGCAGGATGCCTAGAGAACAAGTCCTGTATCCTGGCACGGGGCCTGGATGCGGCAACTGGATGAACCTCACCTCAGGTTTGCGGCCAAGAGCGTGTACACATGCTACGAGATGCACAGGCGGATCGTTGACATGAGGAAGTGCCTCGTTACCCAAATCGATGAGCCTGAATCGAGCCACAAGTAGAGCAAGCGTCACAAGAAGTAGATGATGATCAGATGATTGTTTATGCTAGTTAATCATGCATGTAATATATAGTTTACTTTATTGGTGTGTGAAAATGTCATGTGTGTCGTAGCCACCTATGTAATTATGCATGTAATAGTTTACTTTTGTGTGTGCAAATGCAATGGTTGTAGTAGCCACCTATGTAAGTGGATGTTTAATTTGGTTATGCAAGCATGTCCTTATAAGTGTGTGTGTGTGTGTGTGTGTGTGTGTGTGTTGTTGTTGTTCTGTATGCAATCCCATCGCACAACACAGACGTCTTATTAACAGCAACCGTCTGTGTTATTATCGGTCTTCACACACATTTCTGATTACAGACATGTTTGCCTCGTATCACACACATCTTGTTAAGTTGAACCATTTCTGTTCTCATGTCTCAACGCAAACAGTTCATCTGAGTGAACCGCATGCTGTATATCACACACACCTTGATCTGGCTGACCATTTCTTTTGTGTTGCCTAATCACAAACAGTTCATCCGAGTGAACCGTATGCTGTGAATCGCACACGCCTTCATCTGGCTGCCCGTTTCTTTTGTTCCTCCTCATCGCAAACAGTTAATTGAACTGAACCGTATGCCCTTCATCGCACACGCAACTAAAACCTGAACCGTGTTTGATACATCCGTCATCGCAAACGTTTTATACATTTCTAATGGTTTTCATACAGCACCGTTTGTGATTATTGCATCACACACAGTTTCTCGAAGGGTCTCTGATCATAGTGTCGCGTTAGCAGCATCCTGCAGTAGTGTATACTGTGTTTCTGTGCTAGTTCTCACTTTATCAAGTCAAAACAGATAACTTGTGCTTTAATCTGCATATAAACATCATAATCAACAATCAAAGGCGTTACTGATATTTCACAACACCCACAACTCCTAAAGCTGACAAACAACATGGTAAGCAAAAAACTAGATTCTGATTCAGGAATCCAGAGCCACACATGATTCTCAAGAATCCATAGCAAAGTGACTCTCGGAAATCTGTAGCCCAAACAAAGGAGACCTTAGGCTTCGCTATAGAATTCGCTACAGAAACTTGTTTTGGAACAATTCCAACTTACTTAGCCACCATTTCGTGTATAATGCAAAACCCATAATTTAAATGAAAGGCGCATGTGATGGCTTCGCACATGTGTGCCCTTTGGACTTCACTATAATTTTTCTAATATCAGATGTTATATCTAAAATTGAGGGATTTTGGTCCTTCTTTGTATTAGAGGATAATATACGCAAGAAAGCCCTTCATTGGAGGGCTCAAGTTTGACAAAAAGGCATGTTTTTTGCATACTATAAAAAGATATTTTAAATAATATAGTAATCGAGCATGTCAACCAAAATAATGGAGGGAGGTAGAAATTCTCGCCACATGTGCTTTGGTCGATAAGTCAAAAACTGACAAGGTTTTGAGTTGCTTGAATGTTTAACTTCTGGTAGTGATACATTTAGAATCGGCGCACAATTGAATGGATTCAACTCTTCTTGTGTTGCATGTGAGTTTTGGAACAACCTATAATTACTGAACTTAGGCCACAACATTGTGTTATATCTTCACATGTTCTCTTAGGAGATGATAGATTTTAGAGACGACCATTTTAACGAGTTATATCTTACATAGATTAAATATTTAATACATTACATTTCACTTAAATTAAGACTGTGTGAGTCCAATTAGGGCGTGAAACTGATATCCAACAATCTTTTTCTTGGATTGTGCTACGAGACCGTATTTATGATAAGAGATGATTCTTTATCCCCATTAATAAAACAATGTGCCAGATAAACAAAAACTAACGTGGAAGAGTAAGAGAAGTAATCCCACAGGAGCATTTGGAGATGTCTTATCTTGTAAATATATATATATATATATATATATATATATATATATATATATATATATATAGTTACTATTCATCACGGGTGCAGAATAATTTATTCTTCACCGAGGTAATCTTTTATCATTTCATAAATATAAATTATATTTCAAATACAAATAGTTACATTCATACTGATTTACTGCATAAAATTTGTCATAACAAAAAAATATAGGTCAAAAATTGTATATTATGTACATTTTACACTATGTTTTTACATTTGTAATTTTACGGAACATAAAATATTTTTACGACGATTATAAGTTTTCTTACGTTCTCTTTTTATGTCTAAATAAGACAAAATTTACGGAACGTAAAATTACGGTGCATAGACGTTGAAATAGAGGTGGGTGAAGAATAACTATTCCTCACCCAGGGTGACGAATAGTTATATATGAGGAATAGTTATTCTTCACCCCCCTCTATTTTACCATTAATGCACCGTAATTTTACGTTCCGTAAGTTTTGTCTTATTTTCGACGTAAAAATAGACTGTAAGAAAATATATAGTCGTCGTAAAAAATATTTTATGTTATTTAAAATTACAAACATAAAAATATAGTGTAAAATACACATAAACTGCAAATTTTCTTGTCTTATAACCTATATTTTTATTTTTTTATGCCAAATTTTACGTAGTGAATCAATAGGAATGTAACTATTTGAATTCCAAACGTAATTTAATTATGAAATGATTCTAAGATTACCTCAGGTGAAGAATAACTTATTCTGCACCCTGGTGATGAATAGCATCACTATATATATATATATATATATATATATATATATATATATATATATATATATATATATCATGTTTTAGAAAATCTCAAGAATTGTCGTATTGAAAAAAATGTAGTATTATTTGCAATTGTCATGTTAAGTCTTGGGACATGTGCAGAAAATGAAACAAATATAGCATATAAGGATGCCATTTTAGTCTCTCATGTTTTTTTTAGTGTAGACCACAAGTCTATTCGCAAAACTTTGAAAAAATATGTAGGCCGTTTAATATCCACTTCTGAGATTGTATCTTGAATTTATGGAACTCCACAAGCACCTTTACACAATATTAAAATGAAGAGAGAAGAAGTTCTGAAGAGTATAATACCAAAGTCCTCAGCTTGCACATTTTTCTTTTAGTGTATTGATGACTTTTGTGTCCCACCTTGGATTTGATATTTAGCAAAACCGAACATAAATGGCTATATGATTTCAATATAATTTTCCAAAATTTATTTGTCACCTTTAAAATTGCAAAGACCTGCGATTCCCCTATGACGTCCTTCTCTCCAGCCACGGAGTTAGATATTTTAACGCAGCACATCTTTGTAAATAATACTAGAGGTATGCATATCACTAAAAAATAAGAGGAAACTACTCCTCCCTACTGACAAAGTATACAACTAGCACAGTAACTGTGTGTTGCTACGAGTCATAAAAAAATCATGAGTTAGGCCACCGATTTAGAAGATCATCAAAAGACGTTAGTGTCATTTAGCCTGTTACCATACCCACGACTAAAGAGAGCAAAAATTACAATGAGAAATCATATGGTAGGTGTTGCAGAATTTTAAGTGACCACAATAGGTCATTTGCACAAGGTCGGCGATCTGAGGTAGGACGACATGCTCTATGGAAACATCGGGGTTTAAATTTGTTTGCTCTCTTATGCTATTGTATATAACTGGAAAAAAATGGCTGGTTACGTAAAGTAAACCCAAGATCATGATATTGAGTTGTACTCTATTTTGTTAGTTTTGTATGTTACAAGTGTGTTCTCACATGAATTTAGTATTTTATTTTTTATTCATGCTAGGTCTCACGTATGAGTTGGAAGGTTGCTAGTTTCACATGTGGGTAGGAGCGTATTATTTATTTGTGAAGTTTATTGCGCCCACATGTGAACTCACCATCAACTCTCTTTATAAGTAGGAAAGATAACCACATTAGAAAGCTTAAACTAGATTTCCTAATTTCCAAATAAGAGAGCATCTAAACTAAATCCAAACTATCACTAGAAACTTCAAATTTATGAATTAAATCGTGTAAAGTAAATACCAAAAGCTACCAGTGAAGGCATCATGTCAACTCCAAAGGGATGGAGCAAAGAGCTAATGCAGGTCAAACTTATGTGGCATGCTTGTGAAGATCTAACTACTCAGACCCTAGTATGCAAGTAACCTACATATCATGATCAGCGTCAGGTTAAGGCCCATGAACTTTGGCTGCAATCCCCACCTTAGATGAAACATTTTAACAATTTTGACAAAAAAGTTAAGAATTTTGGATGTAAATTGGCTTTAGTGTTGCTAAATATCTCATGTTTTTTTAGCGTAGACCACAAGTCGACGCATGTTTCCGCAAAACTTCTAAAAACTATGTACACCAATTTAATATTTACATCTGGAATCCGTTTTTCTAATTTTTGGAACTCCAGAAGCACCTTTATATAATTCTAAAAATAAAGAGAACATATGTGCTGAAGTGTACAATATCAAAGTCCTCGGCTTGTACACTTTTCTTTAAACGCGTCGACAAGTTCCTTTTTCGATCCTGGCTGGATATTTAGCTAAAGTGAAACAACATGATTGGCTATAATGATTTTAATCTAATTGTCAGTAATTTATTTGTCGCTTTTTAAAATTGCGATGACTTGCAGTTCCTCTATGGCATCCGTGTCTCTAGCCGTGGAGTCGGTTCATTTTGTTAATGTATGTACATCTTGTAAAGAATAACATAGGTATGAATATCACGAACAATAACAGAAAACTACTCCTCTCTAATGACAAATTATGAAAATACCGAAATGGCAAAGTTGTAGTTGGATTTTATTACATTTTTCAAATAAGAGATGTGTGAATTAAATCCAAACTATCGGTAGAACCTTCAAATTTAGAAACTTAGTAAAAGGTAAATACCAAAACGGCCAGAGAAAGGCCTCGTGTGTCCATCAACTTGAATAGATGGAATAAAGCGTTAGTCCGGGTTGAACATGTGTGGCATGCTTTGTGAAAATGCAATCGCTCATCAGACCCTAGTATGCAAGTAACCACATGGCATTTTCACGTAATCAGTAAATCAAGATCCACGACAACCTGACTTCAGCCAAGAGCATAGACTAAAAGCTTTGAGAAATTTAGCGAAAACGGCAAAATAAAATGGTTATAAAATGGGTTTAACCCATATAGCCCATAGTTTCACCTTTGGTTTGCACATTTCTCGATTCCGCCACGCCCCTGCACATAACAGTACTACACGACATGATGCATATCTATCATAACGCCTTGACAGAAAACCAGGGGACTTTTCAGGATCTGCCGCCCATAAAAAGATCCAACCTTGCGGACGTATATATCACGCGACACACGCATGGAAAAAAATGACACGAGGCTCACTCGGTTGTATTGTAGCCGTAGGCCTGGATATACAACCCCGCCGCTTCGATCGAAGCACGAATTTAGTTTCCCTTGCAGGAAATCATAAGAGAAATATGGCCTCTAAATACGGGAAATCACGGAGAGAAATGCACTGCTATAATTGCACTCCTGTGATAACATTTCAAGCGAGGGTTTTGCTGATAATAACCAAGGCTGCCGCATGGCATGATGACTGTATCCTTAGTTTAATCGAAGGCCTTTCTCTTCTCTTCCAATACCAGATCGACAATCACTTGGATGGAACAAAGGCGAATAGTCCTCGTATACCGTAGCCACACGCCCAAGAACACAACTCACAGCGATGCATTAGTCAACGCAGCCGAGTACCACTCCCAATCATCACCACCTTCCCGCATCGGGCAAGCCTACGTACGCGACGCACGTCCCATATGCAGCCCGCGGCTCCTCCCCGGAAAATTCCTCCGGCTCAGCGCGTGCCGGGCGGCCGCCGTCCGCCGTTGACCCCAAAAACCTCACCGACGGACCGGCTCGCCGGAGACGACGGGGTCGAGCCCGTCCTCCTCCCCGGTCTTTATTTTTCCTACCGTACGCATGCCGCAAGTTAAAATTTTGTCCCGGAGCGGGCCGGGCCCCGGGCCGGGCCGGGTCGGGGCGGGGCGGCCACGCGCACCAACCCAAAGTCACACGCGACGCAGCACAGGGGAGGGCAGGCAGAGGCAGGCACCACCCCCACACCCCGTCCCCTGCCTCGCCTCGCCTCGCCTTTCTTTTCCTCTCGCTCTCCGCCTCCCCCTCGACTCGAGCCGCTTCCACCCACCTCCTGCCTCCTCCCTCCCTCTCACTCCTCCGCCCGCACGCGCCCGTCCTCTCCGAGCGCCGCGCCGACGAGCGGGGAGGGCGGCCGGCCGGCCGGAATGCCCGCGCAGAAGCGCCCGCACCCGTCGCCCGACGCGGACGACGCCCACGTCGACCAGGAGGAGGAGGCTGCCGCTGCCGCTGCCGCCGGGGCCGCGGGCTCCGGCACGGAGGGCGGCGCCGCCCCGAGGGCTGCCAACGGGGGCTCCGCGGAGCTGGCCAAGGACGGTGTTGGTGGCGGTGAGAGCTCTGCTTCGAGCGACGCGCGCCGCCGACTCATCTCCCACCGTCCCACGCGATGCGATGCGCGCATCGCGTCCTCTGTTTCGGCGCCGGGGTCGCTGACTGGCTTGCGTGTTCCACGGGCTCTGCAGATTCCGATGCGGGGGAGGACGACGACGAGGAGGAGCGGCAGCGGAAGCAGCAGGACGAGCACGAGGAAGGCGGCGGCAGCGGCGGGGACGACGAGGACGCCGACGACAGCCAGTCGTCGGAGAGCGACGCCGCCGACGTGGACGAGTAAGTGGGCCGTCGACGCCCCTCCTCCCTCCCTGCCCCTTCCCATCTCCTCCTCCTCTCGCATCCGTTGCCGATTTCCCGTCGTCGTCACGCCGCGTCCCCGTACGCTAGCTTCGCTTCGCCGGGGTGGTGCCGGAGGTCCTCGTCTGGGGAGCCCCACCGGGCCGGCGGCACCACCGGCGGCCGCATCGTCTCACCTCGTCGGGCTCGGCGCTCCTGTCGCCATGGGATCTTCGTGGTGTCGTGCTTCGTATGCTGGCTCGGGTCTCTCGTGGCGGCGGCGGCGGCCCACCACGAGTCGTCCTCGTCGTCAGGCGCAGGTGCCGGCTGCTTCGCCCGTCCCGCGCCGCCGCGAGCCTCCCTTCACCGCCGAGTCATGGGATCTTTCTGTAGCATGCATGCTTTCGTCACACGGCTCAGCGGAGGCGCCGTGCTCGCGACGGCAAATGCTGGGAGCGGCATCCAGGGTCGATCGCCGCATAACGAAGCTGATACCCCGGAGTCGCCAGCCACATCTGAACTGGCGGTCATGTTCGTCGTGGTTCAGCCATCTACAGGAAGAATTCCCTGTTTCTCTTGCTTCTGAATCGTGTGCGACCACGGGCCACGGCCAACTCTTCCGTCCCGGCTCTTTGCTGCTGCTTGCCTGACCTTCTGAATGATCTTGCCATGCTCAGACCCGTGTGAGCTCCTGGCCAGCTTCTCACCCGTGCACCCGTGTTCATCATGTCGAATGGTTCTGTGGAGACACCATGTTCTCATGGCAAACACTATTCAAGCTCATCCAGCCCGTGTAAGATCTTCCAGTGGATTTTTCTCAGTTTCGTAGCAGGTGCCGCCTTCGTCTGTATTGGGAGCCTCTTCGTGTTTCCTGCAGCGTCTTGGCCATGACTTGGCCTGTCGTGCTCTGAATATCTATCTGCTTCTACTGTTGCTGTCCCGACCCCCATGACTGCGATAGGTCTTACACAGTTTAGGTGTCTTAACTCAGTTTTATGCAAATGCGTTCTTATTCTCGTGATAGCATTATGCTTTACCTTCCATCAGCTGTCTCTATGAATCTTTCCTCGGTACTGAAATGCACAGATGCTTCTATGAATCTTTTCTCGCTGCTGATGCGAGGTGGAAATCAACCCTTCTGTTGCTGTAGGAGCAGTGCAGTTTCCTGTCAGGAAAGCATTTTGTTAACTATATATATAAACTCTGTTATCAGATTGTAGCACACACACCTTGTCACATTTGATCCCCTTTGATCCAGATAATTGTGTAGACACTGTTTTTGTTGACTACCTATTGTATGTCGTTTGGATTTTATTGGTACTGCTTAGATTTCTCAGCTGGTTAGTTGAATCAAATCAACTCTTTTTCTGCCTGTCATATATGAGTTTCCAGTGTTCAAGTTGTCCAAAGGTGCTAATGGTTCCATTTTTCCCGTTGTTTCCTGTAGTCCCACTGTGAACACCTGAACATTATGTTTCTTTATACTACGCATTTCTTTCAAAAAAGAAAAATAATGCCACTGTGTGTTCCATAAGTTGTTAATCAGTAATTGACAATGCCAATTGGTAATGGAAGATTTGACTTTCTTGTTAGCAAAACTAGTAGCTAAACAGTATTGCTTTCTCATGCAGGTTTATACTAGTGAAATTGATGGATATACGGAAGGAAGTGCAGTGCCCTATATGCTTAGGTAACCTTGTCAGCTTGCTTTCAAATTCAGAGATAGCAACTCTGTTTAGTTTTTATGATTTCTGTGTTGACAGCATTGCTTGTAATAGTTGTACATCTTTTTGTGATTATTTACTACCAATGTTGAAGCTAGCACATTCATCAAAGCTCACATGTTTCTGTTATCCAAGTATACATGTTGGGACTGTCCACATCATCAAGAAGTTAGGATGCGTTTTATACAAGAAACTAGGTAGAATGTCTGCTCAAACTGTGATATCTGAGAATTTGCTTCTCTTATGGTCCTCTGTTGCAGGCATTATCCGGAAAACAAGAACGGTTATGGAGTGTTTGCACCGGTTTTGTAGGGACTGCATTGATAAATCCATGCGGCTTGGGTATGATCTCTTGCGTTATTTGTCTACAGTGTCATTTAAAAAAATGTATAGCCCAACCTGATTGGGGCTTTGAAAAATCCAAATATATACTTTATTTCAATGACAATATAAGTGCTGTGGTGTTTTTTGCAGAAATAATGAATGCCCTGCATGCCGCACCCACTGCAAGAGCAGACGTTCCTTGAGGGATGATCCTAATTTTGACGCTTTAATTCTAGCTTTATATCCAGACATTGACAAGTACGAGGAAGAGGTGATGCATAATTTCTCCAGTTGCCACACTTAGTTGTCTTGTCACTCTTGTTTATCTAGCTTTTGTTGTAGTACCTGCCACTGATTCTAATTTGCTGGATACGTCAGGAACTTGCTTTTGGCGAAGAAGAGAAGACTCGCAACAAAAAGGTTGGTTTGTTTGTCTGTCTATGTCTGGTGGGAAATTATCTGCCCTGGTCATTTGGTATTTGTCTTCTTGTTATTGACATTTGCTGTATTTCTCATGAAAGATTCAAGATTCCATTGCTGAAACATTTCGAAGACAAACAGAAGCACTTGTGAAGAAGCGCTCCAATGCAAAAGCAATAGCTTCTACAAGAAAGACCCGTGGGAGTATGCGGACAAAGAAGAGAGGACGGACTAGCTCTCCTGATAATGCCCCAACAGACATTGATGACGACGAGAGAGAAGAAAATGGCAATGACGGCAGCAAAGAATCGTCTTCTGTTGATGACCGTTCACCAGATGTCAAGATGAAAAGAGCTCGGAGGTGGCCTGTGCCACGATCATCCCCTGCTAAGACTATTGGCAGCGTTGATAGCAGCTACGAGGAGAATGATGATTTGGGAGGTGCCAGAGATATCTTGGCCACTTCTCCACTGCGGGGAGAGATGCTTGCCTGGGGCAAAAATGGCACCCGCAGCCAAACTCGACACGGCAGTGCCGGTGGCTCCAGTGGAAGGATGGTCAAGGGTGGGCGTGTTGCCAAGTTGGTGGATCATCTCCGTAATGCTGATGAATTTGATACCAAGGTAAAAACAGACCGTCGCAATAGTTTAAATTTACAGTTGCTTCCTGTTGCAAAACTAATGATTAGAGTTGGTATTTTGTTTTTACTTATGCTTTGGAAGATTCAGATACTAAAATTTCTAAAAAGGCTGGATGCGTCCTGTTGTCCCTATCGTGTTATTCTGGTGTGTTTTGTAGTGTTGCACGGGCAATATAAAACATCAGCACATGCACATACATGGCTACCTGGGCCAGGCCAATCTTGTGCAAGCAGTGGCCCGTGGTTTACGTCCATTAGGTTTGCTGAATATGTCTGTTCTGTTGTGCAGTTCAACTTGTACCTCGCTCTAACTCCGCTTGATGGACAAAGCATGCCTAAACTGGAAAAGTCCTATCTCAGCTGCCAGCCAACATTCTCTGTTAGCCACCTATGCCAGGTAATCACTGATCACTTGCTTCCACACACTTGCCGTTTGTAATGTGACACAACTTTGGTGGACATAGATCGAAATGAATAAGCGAAGACTCTGCTTACCCCGTTTCTGCATCGTTTCAGTTCGTTGCTCTTCAGCTGTCACGGCAAGCCCAAGAGGTGGAGATATACTTCAGGAAGAACTCCATAAACGGGTCGCTTAAAACCGAAGACACTAGCGCAGACGGCGAGGCGAAACCGGACCGGCTCGACGGCCTGGAAAGACTCAAGGAAGAGAATTCGCTTTCAGAGCTTTACCCTAAGCTTGCCTCTGGTGTTGGGGACCTGGTAATTTCTACCTCTAAATGACTGCCTATTTAACCGCTTCTTTCCACTACTGCTCAATCGTAATGATCTGTATGTACCGTTTCCCTCCCAACGTCCAGGAGCTGCTGTACTCCGTGAAAGCGCAGGGCTAGCTACGCACAGTCCCTGGCACCAGCCAGCTACCTATCTTGGCCGTCAAATTGATGGATGGATGGATCGCCGCTAATCCCATGACCTGCAGGAATGATCTACTCGCCGTGAAAACATGTACATATATCATCATTCGATATAGAAAAAAAAAGGGCGACAAAGTAGAAGATTTATCATCCGTGTCTTATGTTTGTTTAAATTTATGTGTGTTATCTTGTGGAGTGGCTCATTGGTTGGTTAAACGTAAAATTGACTAGTAGTCGAATTGAGTAGCAGTGTGTAAAACAGGTCAGACAAAATTACCTGGTTCATTCCTTATTCTATACTGTATAATTATAATGTATTTGGTGGTGCTGCACATGCAGTGGTAATTCTTCTTGGACTTTGTCTAAGAGCATGGTTAATAGTATAGCCAGCTGCTGGCTATATGATCTTGCCACGTCATTTATAGTCAGTTTTATAGTCGGTAAGTACAATAGATGCATATAAATTTATACTATTTTGTTGATACATGGTTCACCTCCCTCTCTCATAGTGTCTAAGAGTATCGGTAATTGCCTTTGGCTCCTAATGTGCTATAGTCGGTTGTTAGTGAGTAGTCTGCTTATCTTCTCTTTCCTCTTCTCTCAGTCAACTCATCAAAAATATTATATTTAAAGTCTTACAGTCCGGCTATGTCATTCCATTGTACTTGCTCTAACTCGAACCCGTCTGAGGCCAACTCCACCGCACGACTCCAAATGGACGTTTGGTTTGGCCGGATTTTGTTCCTTTGGGGTAGCAATGGGTCATGGGTGTGCCCAACGCACGGCCGCATCCCAAATCATGTCTGGGATGGACGTGATTAAATAAATAAAAAAACTTAAATAAAATGCCGAATAAATAAATAAACGCAGTTAAAAAAACTAAAAAACATATTTAGGGGTCACGGCCACAAAATGGCCCAGTTTCACGGTCCACTTAAACGGCTAGTTCCATAATTAACATAAAAACAAAATAAAAAAACGCCACCCGCGCGCTCCTGCCGTGCCCGTCGATGCCGTGGTTGTCGCCGTCTTCAGTGGCCACCGATGTTGTCGTCGTCGTCGCTGACGAGGTCGACGTAGTCCGGTGGCGTCCACAGGTGGGCCGGCGGTCCTTGGTGCACGAGGGCGGCGTGGTGGAAGGTGGCAGGTGCCTGCACCACCTCCTCCCGCGGCGAGGCGTCCCGCTCCGGTGACCGCGGCGGCGTGGGGCACCAGTTCACGCCCCCCACGGCGGCCGCCATCTCGCTTCATCGTGCACGACCGGCTCAGCCCACCGCCCACTGTGCCCGGTGGAACGCGGCCACCGGCGGCTCCTCCATCACCTCCTTCGCCACCATCTCCAGCTCGGGGATGGCCACGTCGCCGGTCGCGGAGAGGGCCGTCATCTCCTCGAGGCCCTCCCATTGGCGCTCATCGTGCGTGCGCATGGGATCCTCCATGACACGCGCCATGAGACGGGCCTCCTTCTCCGCTGTCATGCGAGGAGGAGGTGGTGGCGATGGAGATGGCGGCGGCGACGACGTGGGCGTGAGGCCGCGCACCTCCGTACGCCCGCGCGCCTGGGGAGCAGCCGCTCGGTGCTCACGTGGCCGTCGCGGCCCCGTCGATGTGCTGGCGAAGAAGGACGCCCGCCGCATGTCGTGCTCATCCCGGAACCAAGTGTCCCACAGGGCGAGTTGGGGGCGTTCCTCTCATCGTAGTAGAGGTCGTCCGGGAGGAGGCGGAGGCGGCGCTCGATATCCTGGCGGCGCGCACGGCCGCTCAGCAGGACCGGCGGGATCGGCACGCGGTCGACCGACAAGTGCCAGTTGTTGGGGAGGTGGACGTCGCTCCAGGGTAGCGGCGTCCTCGTCTCCCAATAACGGCGGCATACGGCCGCCTCGATGTAGTGTCGGTCGCGCTCGCCGGTGGTCGTGGGAGCGATGGAGAACGCGGGCGGCGCGGGGGCCCGACGCGGTGGCGATGCAGGCTCCTTCTTCTTCACGGAGCCTCGGTGGCGTCCCGGCAAGGAGCCAGACTCGCGGTCGTGCTTGCCTTTGCGGTCGTAGTACCATAGCCCCATGGCTGCGGGCTGCCGGCTGGCGAGTTCGAGGCTAGGGTTTGGGGTCTGGAGTTGTCGGGTTTCGAGAAGGCCGCGGGGTGGAGTGGGGCAGTGTGGACGACTGGTCCACGGGTTCCCATTTAAGAAGGACCACGGCCGTTCGCCTAGGGGGATGACCGCGCGTGCGCATTGATGTGGGCGGATGGGAGGTAGGTGGCCGCCTGCCACGCAGCCCCGACATGAACGAGGCGCGCGTCCGTTTGGTGTCCGCCACGATCCAAACTCGACGCAAGTTTGCGCTCGAAATGGGTCGACCCGGACACAAAACGGACCAGATGGATTTGGGCCGTCGCGCGCTGGGCCGCCTCGTTTGTCTTTTTTATCCTAAATGGATGGGGCTCGACAGAATGGGTCGAGCGGTGGAGTTGGCCTGAGAAGTGAACGTGAATTGGCCACCCGTGTTTTGACAGCTTGGCCAGAGCCAATACACACTCACGGCCGCACGGAAGGCAGCCTCAAGTGCGGTGTGCGGTCGCTGCCAACCGTTTGACCAACCGCGATGCCACCCCATGGAGTCTGAGATCTCGACACGTATGCGCTTACCTCACAGTATCTACAGCGGTGGTCATAAAGTTGTCTTCGCGCTCGGTCGTTGTTGACCGCCCAAGAGAGAACGGAGCCGACGACGCGGTTCGGTACTGGCGAAGCGAAAAGCCCGTCGAGTCGGTGACGCACGCGTTCCGCTAGCTCGTGACGGGGCTCCAGGTTCCGGCCAACCGCGCCGCCGAACGGCCAATGGCTGGCACCACCCGGCTCAAGTCCAATCAGGAGTACGAAGATGCTTCTCTAGGCCTGGCCTATCCTCCTCGTCCTACGGCATGGATGGAATCTTGGGGAAGAAGAAGAAGAAAATGGGCCGTACTAAAAGCGGCACGTGCTGTGCACTGGAGCTGCAGTGAGTGAAGTTGCACTTCCCTGATCCGGTGATCCAAACTCTTCAATTTTTCTTTACTTTAATGGTTCCACGTTCTGAAGGTTGGTTCCATGGATCATGGGAGTACTGGTAATTTGATTTCTAGTAGATCCCCTGGGGGGCCACCGAAGCTGTGTGAGTTAAAAATAGTGCGTACTTGCCCAAGCTCTCTCAGCTACGAAGGGCTCAGATTTTGATTTTTCTGTTCAGAGTACCTTCATGGACCAATTTTGGTTCGTGTCCTCCTAGAGCGTGTTTGGCATTAAAGTACTACTACTACTAGTACCTTTTGTATTGATTGTGCGTCGAGTACTCGGTGCATGGTGGATTTGTTGTGGCACGACTCCGTCTACAAACGTTTAAATTCTTCTCCGCTCTTCCTGATTTTGTAGATGTGCATTAAGAGCGTCTATAGCCGGGGCCTTGGGTGCCTCAAACCCGTCTTATACGTTCGGGCGGGCCGCTCGGGCATTGACCGGTCACATTTTGTTGACCCAGACGGACGCCTCGAACAGGCCTCAAACGCGCGGGCTGACCGGTGCCTCTCATATCTAACCCAAATATGGAACATATATGGGGGTGTCTGGGCACGCCCGCCACGTCGGAGCCAACCCATGCTGGCCCACCCGACTGCACATATATTCGTCCCCATCCGCTCGTCGGAGCAAACCCTAGTCACTTCACTCCACTCCCCTGCACTCCCGCCACCCGAGCTCACCTTCGGCGGTTTTCAAATTTTCTCCGCCATGGCGTAACAGATCGGACTCACCAGCCCGGTCCGGCTAACTAGGGTGTCAACCCGTGTGTGGGTTGGAGGAGGCAATGGCGATCCGCATTGCACCCCGCCGCTCCCGGGAGGACAGCGCCCGGCCGACGGACGGATCCGTCCGGCGCGGGCGTCGTCTCACTGGGCGCTCGACTCCTCTGGTGCTGGATCCTCGCGGTCCCGGCAGTCGGAACACCTTTCCTTCCCCATGACCGGTCGGCCAGACTATGAGTCCCACCAGAAACGGGTGACCTGCCATGGGAAGGAGAGGATAAGGGCATCTGAGGCCCGTATAGCGACGGAAATGGCAGCAACGGAGGCGGCTGATGCGGCTGCACGGGCGGCTGCAGAGGAGGAAACCATTCGCACCCGTATTATGAAGAAACAGCAGGGGAGGAACACGCGCGCCCTTGCCCGAGAGCAGAATCGGGCGGTCCGTGCCATGGCCGGACTGCCACCGAAGGAGGAGAGCGACGACGAGAACAGCTCCGACGATGAGCAGATCTGGCTCGATTCGTACTGCGTATTCAACCGGTACTTCCGTGAGAAGGACGGCAAGGGCGCCTTGAAGGGCAAGAGCAGCCATTGATGAACTCCACCATAGCCAAACATGCCAAATTTTGGTACTGTGATGGCATGTTAGTTAGTACTGATGGAGTAGCCAGACGATGTGTGCATCGCCATAGTTGCATGAGTTTGTATGGATTTGAGATATGGTAATTGAGGTGTCCGGATGTGGATTACATTATTTAAGGGGTGCCCAGTCAGTGTCCGTGGACGTGCCCGGGCGCGTCCTTGGGCGTTTGAGGGGCCGGATTTGCCAAGTCCGGTTGTAGATGCTCTAATAGGACGTACTTCAGTTTATGGGTATGAGATATGTGTGTTTGTATATAATGTTTTATTTCTACCTGAAAAGAATAGTTGCATTTTTCTTTAATGAAAGGGCTCCAAGGTCATAAACTAAGTATCACAGGTCTTCTGCATACACTCATACCAAAAATAAAATTACTTTCAAAATTAGTCATGATTAAAAATAAATATCGCATGTCCTTACAGACAAATCCATGCCGAATAAAATAAAATTCTAAGAGTAACATTCTTCCTTTAATGCCTTTTTGGAGCATTGTTTTTTTTGGAAAAGCACTAGGAATGGTTCTTTCTCACAAATCCGCATGCATGTAGAACATTCAATAATGCTTGTTGCGATGTTTGGTCGAAGTTTTTACTATGTTTTTTATTGTACTGTTCATGGTAGGTGCATTTGAGCTCAGGAGGAGAAGAGCACTTTCAGAACTCTCCTCATCTCTTCCTCCACCACAATCATCTACTATTTCCTTGATTCCGACGACTACTGCAGCTGGCAGTCAGATCAAGCCTCCCTAGACTCCAATAGATCTTTAACCCTAACATTTCATATCACATTCCCCATTGTCGGTGTCAACACCGGCAGATCTCGGTTAGGGGGGCCCAAGCTGTGAGTCTAAGGATCGATGGTAACAAGGGACAATGGGGACACGGTGTTTACCCAGGTTCGGACCCTCTTAATGGAGGTAAAATTCTACGTCTTGCTTGATTGTATTCGATGAGTATAAGGGTTACAAGAGTTGATCTACCTCGAGACCGTAATGGCCAAACCCTAGCAGTCTAGCCTATGATTATTCTGATGCCCTCTACAGACTAAACCCTCCGGTTTATACACACACCAGAGGGCCTAGGGTTGTATAGAGTCGACTTGTAGAGGAAGGAAACATTACAGCCGGACACCAAACTTGCCATTCTACGCACATAGGAGTCCCACCCGGACACGGGGGATAGCCTTCTGCTTTATCTTCACGGCCCAACAGTCCGGCCCATATCGAATAGTCCGGTCACCTGAGGACCCCCTAATCCAGGACTCCCTCAGTAGCCCCCGAACTTGCCTTCAATGACAATGTAGTATCCGGCTTATGTCTTCGGCTTTGCAAGGCGGGTTCTTCATCATACTTCGAATTTGATGACAGTCCGGTTTTGACCTTTATGCCCCGCCTTTACGATTCCTTCCTGTTGTCGCCTCGATTTCCATGCACTGAACGAATGCGAACGGTCCATAATTTTTACAAATAAGCCCTTTACCACGCAAGGGGGGCATCTATATAAGGAGGTTAAATCCCTGAATGCCATCCACATCGCGCAAAGATCATCAGAGCCAACCACGAAAAACTTCAAAACATGGCCAACGCTCCTAGCTCTTCTTCGCGCCTTCATGGCCCTCAAGTGGGTGATTGGCAAAGCTGCTCCGTGTCTCACCTCCAGCTGAATCGACTTCAGATGGAGGGATATCTCCCTCCCGCAGATCTAGTCTCCGTGCGGGCGGGATTGGCCTCGATTGGCAATGACGTGCTAGCGAAAAATTTCACCAACCCCAACAAGGAGGAGAGGGTATGATTTGTCCCGTTTCTTCTGAGGGGCTTAGGATTTCCGATCCACCCCTTCCTCAGAGGTCTATTGGAATTCTACGGGATCCAGCTGCACAACCTCACACCAGGTTCTATCCTGCACATTTTGGGTTTTGTCGCCCTCTGCGAAGTTCTAAGGATGTGAGGCTCATTTCGAAGTGTGAAGAAAGTTCTTTTGCCTCGTCCCTTGTTCCCAAGGGGATTCCATATTTGAAGTGGGCGGCGCCGAAGTATGGCACATAGCCGGATCAGGTTACCTCGTCGGAACTCCCAAGAAGGAATCCAACGAATGGACTTCAGAATGGTTTTACATTGAGGACGTTCCCCTTCCGGACCCAGTTCGACGTGGACTTCCTGAATTCTCCAGTGCTCCTTTGAAGAAACGCTTCAATTGGCGCCCCCGAAGCCCCAAGCAAGAAGACAGTGCGGAAGTAAAGAGGTTGGTCAGCAAGGTCAGGTTACTTGCCCGGAACTTTCGATAATCGAAGTCATGGCCATCACGATAAAGCGATGCATCCAGCCCCTTCAATCCAGAGTGACCCCTTTATGGTGTTACAATGGAAAGGGCGACGCATCTCGTTATAAGCGCGAGGGCCCGGATACCCCAGCCGCTCTGGCCGCCATTCTGGCAGATCTTTACAAGGGGGAGAAAGAAGAATTCTCCTGTTTAAATTGTCGGGAAGGTTTTTCCATGTATAACTGTTGGGAGATATTTCAAAAAAATTCCTACGATCACACAAGATCTATCTAGGAGATGCATAACAACGAGAGGGGAGAGTGTGTCTACGTACCCTCGTAGACCAAAAGCAGAAGCGTTTATCAACGCGGTTGATGTAGTCGTACACCTTCACGATCCATCCCGATCAAGTACCGAACGTACGATACCTCCGTGTCCAACACACGTTCAACTCGATGACGTCCTCGCCTTCTTGATCCAGCAAGAGGGGCGAAGTAGTAGATGAGTTCCAGCAGCACGACGGCGTGGTGACAATGTTGGTGAAGAACAATCTTTAGAGGGCTTTGCCTAAGCACTATGAAAACTATGACGGAGGATAAACTAGAGGGCGGGGTTGCCGGCACACAGCTTGGTGTTTCTTGATGTGTCTTGGGTGCTAGCCCTGCCCCTCTATTTATATGTTGAGCCTTGGGGTCAAAACTTGGAGTAAAAGCCTACACAAAGTCGGTTTCACCCGAAAGGCAAGAGTCCTTCTTGGACTCAGGGGCGATGTCAGGTTCGGCGTGCTGGACCTGCACGCCAGGACCCATGGCATCTGCCTCGGACTCCATAAAACTTCCTTTTGCGCTTTCCAAAAACCTTGTGGGCTTTCCCCTTTGTCCCAAATAAAGTGTTCTCGTACCCAAACATTTCGGGAAACATCCGGAACCCCTTCCGATGAATTCCGGAACCCTTCCGGAGACCAAACACTATTATCCCATATATGAATCTTTATCTCCGGACCATTCCAGAGTTCCTCGTCATGTCCGTGATCTCATCCGGGACTCCGAAAAACATTCGGTCACCAATAAATAACTCATAATATTATATCGTCAACGAACGTTAAGCGTGCGGACCCTACGGGTTCGAGAACTATGTAGACATGACCGAGACACCTCTCTGGTCAATAACCAATAGCGGAACCTGGATGCCCATATTTTCTCCTACATATTCTACGAAGATCTTTATCGGTCGAACCGTTATGACAACATACGTTATTCCCTTTGTCATCGGTATGTTACTTGCCCGAGATTCGATCGTCGTTATCTTCATACCTAGTTCAATCTCGTTATCGGCAAGTCTCTTTACTCGTTCTGTAATACATCATCCCGTAACTAACTCATTAGTCACATTGCTTGCAAGGCTTATTATTATGTGCATTACCGAGAGGGCCCAGAGATACCTCTCCGATACTCGGAGTGACAAATCCTAATCTCGATCTATGCCAACCCAACAAACATCTTCGGAGGCACCTGTAGGGCATCTTTATAATCACGCAGTTACGTTGTGATGTTTGATAGCACACAAGGTGTTCCTCCGGTATTCGGGAGTTGTATAATCTCATAGTCAGAGGAATATGTATAAGTCATGAAGAAAGCACTAGAAATAAAACTTAACGATCATTATGCTAAGCTAACGGATGGGTCTTGTCCATCACATCATTCTCTAATGATGTGATCTCGTTCATCAAATGACAACACATGTCCATGGTCAGGAAACATAACCATCTTTGATCAACGAGCTAGTCAAGTAGAGGCATACTAGGGACACTCTGTTTTGTCTATGTATTCACACATGTATCAAGTTTCCGGTTAATACAATTCTAGCATGAATAATAAACATTTATCATGATATAAGGAAATAAAGTAATAACTTTATTATTGCCTCTAGGGCATATTTCCTTCAGTCTCCCACTTGCACTAGAGTCAATAATCTAGTTCACATCGCCATGTGATTTAACACCAATACTTCACATCACCATGTGATTAACACCCATAGTTTACATCACCATGTGACCAACACTCAAAGGGTTTACTAGAGTCAATAATCTAGTTCACATCGCCATGTGATTAACACCCAAAGAGTACTAAGGTGTGAGCATGTTTTTCTTGTGAGAGAAGTTTAGTCAACGGGTCTGTCACATTCAGAGCCGTATGTATTTTGCAAATTTTCTATGTCTACAATGCTCTGAATAGAGCTACTCTAGCTAATTGCTCCCACTTTCAATATGTATCCAGATTGACACTCAGAGTCATCTAGATCGGTGTAAAAGTTTGCATAGACGTAACTCTTTACGATGAACTCTTTATCACCTCCATAATCGAGAAATATTTCCTTATAGTCTTCTAAGGATAATTTTGACCGCTGTCCAGTGAGCTACTCCTGGATCCCTATTGTACCCCTTTGCCAAACTCATGGCAAGGTACACAATAGGTCTGGTATATAGCATGGCATACTTTATAGAACCTATGGCTGAGGCATAGGGAATGACTTTCATTCTCTCTCTATCTTGTGCCGTGGTTGGGTTTTGAGTCTTACTCAACTTCATACCTTACAACTCAGGCAAGAACTCCTTCTTTGACTGATCCATTTTGAACTACTCCAAAAAACTTGTCAAGGTATGTACTCATTAAAAAATCTTATCAAGCGTCTTGATCTATCTCTATAGATCTTGATGCCCAATATGTAAGTAGCTTCACTCATGTCTTTCTTTGAAAAAACTCCTTTCAAATACTTCTTTATGCATTCCAGAAAATTCTACATCATTTCTGATCAAATGTCATTCACATATACTTATCAGAAAGGTTGTAGTGCTCCCACTCACTTTCTTGTAAATACAGGCTTCACCGTAAGTCTGTATAAAATCATATGATTTAATCACACTATCAAAGCGTATATTCCAATTCCGAGATGCTTGCACCAGTCCATAGTTGAATCTCTGGAGCTTGCACATTTTGTTAGCACCTTTAGGATTGATAAAACCTTCTGGTTGCATCATATACAACTCTTCTTTAATAAATCCATTAAGGAATGCAGTTTTGTTATCCATTTGCCAGATTTCATAAAATGCGGCAATTGCTAACATGATTCGGACAGACTTAAGCATCGCTACGAGTGAGAAAATCTCATCGTAGTCAACACCTTGAACTTGTCGAAAACCTTTCGCGACAGGTCGAACTTTGTAGGTAGTAACACTACCGTCAGCGTCCATCTTCCTCTTGAAGATCCATTTATTCTCAATGGTTTTCCGATCATCGGGCAAGTCGACCAAAGTCCACACTTTGTTCTCATACATGGATCCCATCTCAGATTTCATGGCCTCAAGCCATTTTGCGGAATCTAGGCTCATCGTTGCTTCCTCATAGTTCGTAGGTTCATCATGGTCTAGTAACATGACTTCCAGAACATGATTACCATACCACTCTGGTGCGGAACGTACTCTAGTTGACCTACGAGGTTCGGTAGTAACTTGATCTGAAGTTTCATGATCATCATCTTTAACTTCCTCGCTAATTGGTGTAGGCATCACCGGAACTGATTTCTGTGATGAACTACTTTCCAACTCGAGAGAAGGTACAACTACCTCATCAAGTTCTACTTTCCTCCCACTCACTTCTTTTGAGAGAAACTCCTTCTCTAGAAATGATCCACTCCTAGCAAAAAATATCTTGCCTTTGGATCTATGATAGAAGGTGTACCCAGCAATTTCTTTTTGGGTATCCTATGAAGACGCACTTCTCCGATTTGGGTTCGAGCTTATCAGGTTGAAGATTTTTCACATAAGCATCGCAACCCCAAACTTTAAGAAACGACAACTTAGGTTTCCTGCCAAAACAATAGTTCATATGGTGTCGTCTAAACGGATTTAGATGGTGCCCTATTTAACGTGAATGCAGCTGTCTCTAATGTATAACCCCAAAATGGTAGTGGTAAATCGGTAAGAGACATCATAGATCGCACCATATCTAACAAAGTACGGTTACGACGTTCGGTCACACCATTACATTGTGTTGTTCTAGGTGGCGTGAGTTGCGAAACTATTCCGCGTTGTTTCAAATGAAGACCAAACTCATAACTCAAATATTCTCCTCCACGATCAGATCGTAGAAACTTTATTTTCTTGTTATGGTGATTTTCCACTTCACTCTGAAATTCTTTGAACTTTTCAAATGTTTCAGACTTATGTATCATCAAGTAGATATACCCATATCTTCTTAAATCATCTGTGAAGGTTAGAAAATAACGATACCCGCCGCGAGCCTCAACATTCATCGGATCGCATACATCAGTATGTATTATTTTCAGTAAGTCAGTTGCTCGCTCCATTGTTCCGGAGAACGGAGTCTTAGTCATCTTGCCCATGAGGCATGGTTGTAAGCATCAAGTGATTCATAATCAAGTGATTCCAAAAGTCCATCTGCATGGAGTTTCTTCATGTGCTTTACACCAATATGACCTAAACGGCAGTGCCAAAAATATGTTGCACTATCATTATCAACTTTGCATCTTTTGGCATCAATATTATGAATATGTGTATCACTATGATCGAGATTAAATAAACCATTAACATTGGGTGTATGACCATAGAAGGTTTTATTCATGTAAACAGAATAACAATTATTCTCTGTCTTAAATGAATAACCGTATTGCAATAAACACGATCATATCTTTTTTATGCTCAACGCAAACACCAAATAACATTTATTTTGGTTCAACACTAATCCCGAAAGTATAGGGAGTGTGCGATGATGATCATATCAATCTTGGAACCACTTCCAGCACACATCATCACTTCACCCTCAACTAGTCTCTATTTATTCTGCAACTCCTGTTTTGAGTTACTAATCATAGCAACCGAACATGTATCAAATACCCAGGGGTTACCACGAGCACTAGTAAGGTACACATCAATAACATGTATATCAAATATACCTTTGTTCACTTTGCCATCCTTCTTATCCGCCAAACATTTGGGGTAGTTCCGCTTCTAGTGACCATTTCCTTTGCAGTAGAAGCACTCATTTTCAGGATTGGGTCCAGACTTGGGCTTCTTCCCGGGAGTGACAACTTGCTTGACATTCTTCTTGAAGTTCCCCTTCTTTCCCTTGCCCTTTTCTTGAAACTAGTGGTCTTGTTAACCATCAACACTTGATGCTCTTTCTTGATTTCTACCTTCACTGATTTTAGCATCGCGAAGAGCTCGGGAATCGTTTTTGTCATCCCTTGCATATTATAGTTCATCACGAAGTTCCAGTAACTTGGTGATAGTGACTAGAGAACTTTGTCAATCACTATATTATCTGGAAGATTAACTCCCACTTGATTCAAGCGATTGTAGTACTCAGACATTCTGAGCACATGCTCACTGGTTGAGCTATTCTCCTCCATCTTGTAGGCAAAGTACTTGTCAGATGTCTCATACCTCTCGACTCATGCACGAGTCTGAAGTACCAATTTCAGCTCTTTTTTTGAACAATGAAAACAGCAAGAGAGACTCCTACTGTTGCTTTTATTAGTGTTAACCTATGGTTAACAGGGGGACAAGAGTGGTTTACATGACTTTTACATGAAGATATGCCCAAAAATGGGCCATACCCAAAGGGATAAGTATATAAAAACAACTCAACTAGCCTATAGAATGTAGATGCTTAAACAGCTAGAGAGTTGCTGAAACCTTCTAAAAAGGTTAAATTTTGGGGGTTGATCCTGTAACCCAAAATCACAAAATCTTCTTTGAGCTTCCTTAGCCACTCAGTTTGGGTGGCCACTTCACCATCAAACACCACTGCTATGCGTTGCTTCCAAATGTTCCAGGATGTCAATATGGTTATCTCCTTGAATTGGGGGCCCTGCCAGCTAGCTCTAGCTCGCTCGTACTTGTGTTGTATATCCAGCTGATTATCCCAATGAACACCCACCGTTTCCCAACATTTTGTAGCAAATGGACACTCATAGAAGAGATGGTTGTTTGTTTCCAGAACCTCCAGGTTACACATTGGGCAATTATGATCATCACCAATGTTAAAGTGCCTTCTGAGTAGCATATCCCTAGTATTGACTCTGTCAAGCAACATTAACCACGCAAACACTTTATGTCTCATGATACATTTTGATTTCCAAATGGAGGTGAGGCATTGTGGCGCCAACATATTTCTGAACATGAAGTTATAAAACTTCTTAGGTTTAAATATGGTGTCACCCCAACATAAAATCCATTCATCCGTCCCCATAGCCTCCAAGCTGATCCCTTCCATGATCTCTTGCAAATTGTCAAGCTCAGCTCTGGCTTCCATCGATAGAGGTAGGAGAAATTTATCCACCTGATCATTGTTGTTGTAATATTGTGCCAGCGAGACATCTTCATTCTTGGCAAAAGAGAACAAATGCTCGTGAGTGTCCATCAATGGTCTCTCATCAATCCAAACATCTTTCCAAAGGAGGATCGTATCACCCGCAGCAGGAATACAAGAGGTGATTCCGTGGTAGATGTCCATCAGAGAGAAGACATCGCGCCACCAAAAAAACTGCAACTTGATTTTACATGGGGAGGGGTATCATCATAATGAGCATTCCAGACTAACATTACCCATGGTACGTCCTGCTTGTGCATGAACTTATGCAAGTATTTGAGCAGTAATGCTACTTCTTTTCTCCACAAACAGTGTCTCCTCGCGGGATCAAAAATCTCAATCAGCTTGAGTGGAATTTTTAGAACACACATGGCAAAAACAGAGTGACGAGAGCGCAGAGTTGATCAATTGCACTCGTTCTTCGTAGAATAACCAAATAGCAGTCCCCGTCAATCTTCTCTCAATTCTGCCGACCAATGGCATCAGGTATTTTACAA
Organism: Aegilops bicornis; assembly: GCA_021605145.1. Lineage (NCBI taxonomy): Eukaryota > Viridiplantae > Streptophyta > Magnoliopsida > Poales > Poaceae > Aegilops > Aegilops bicornis. The sequence goes on from CM038669.1 coordinate 577,306,873, forward strand.
TGGGCCTCGTTGTACCGAGAGGTAATCCCAAATAAGTAAACGACATCTCCCCAACTTGGCATCCCAGTACATTGGCCAGATCCAAAGTTTTTTGAGCATTCACATTTATTGGCATTAATTGCGATTTTTCGTAGTTGATTTTCAGACCAGTTGCTCGGGAATAGGAGTCAAGAATCACCTTAATTGTTTGAAGTTCTTGTTGATTTGCTGGGAGGATGATTAATGCGTCATTCGCATATTGGACCACGGGGTAGTCTTCCGATGCAGGTTGATTGATAGGGAGTGAAATTAAACCATCCAACCAGGCTTTATTAATTAAGGACTGTAGCAAATCTACTGCAAGCACAAACAACAAGGGGGATATTGGGTCACCTTGTCTCACTCCCCGTTTACATTTAAATTCCGTGACAGGTATTCCGTTCAGAAGAATAGATGAAGAGCCTGATTGAAGCAACATTTTAATCCACATACATGATCTGTCGTCAAAACCCTTGCATTCTAGCATTTTCAAAATGAATGAATGTTCCATCGTGTCGAAGGCCTTCTCAAAATCTAATTTCAAGCTCACAATTTCTCTGCCCGAGTGCTTGCACTGATGCAGATATTCAAATGCCCAGCCGAGACAGTCTTGAATTGTCCTTGTCTTAATAAATCCATATTGGTTTCGATGTACCACCTTGAGAATCCAAAGTTGAAGTCTCTCTGAAAGAATTTTTGTGATAACTTTGAGCACACAGTTTAACAAGGAGATCGGTCTATAATCATTGACAGATTCAGGTGTCAATTTCTTTGGGATCAACGTGATTAAAGATGTGTTCAAACATTGTAAACTGATTGTCCCTTTCCAAAAGTCATCACATAGAGTATAAAAGTCATCTTTGATTATATCCCAACACACCTTGAGGAAAAGACCATTGAAACCGTCCAGTCCCGGTGCTTGATCAGCCGGAACGATCTTGATCACATTATCTATTTCTTCTTTCGTAAATGGGACCGAGAGTTCTTCCAGACCCTGGCATTTTTGAATGATATCAGAAAGCTCAAAATCAAACTCTGGCTGATTAGAAACCCACATTCTCCTTTTAAAGGGATCATAAAAAGCCGCTGCCTTTTCATCATGATTTTCAACCAAGCGTCCATGAGGCATTAGCAAGTTTGTGATGGCATTTCTCCGTAATCTTTCCATTGCACGGGCTTGGAAATATTTAGTATTTTCCTCTCCTTGAACTGCCCATCTAAACGTGCAACGTTTTTTTCCAATACTCACTTTGATATCTAAGCAGTCTTAACAAATGTGCTTTTAGAATGTTTCTGAAATTAGCTTCTGGGGTGGAAAGCTGTCTAATTTCCTCGAGGTTATCAAGCTGGAGTAGAATTCTATTACAATCTTCAATTAAAAGCTTGATCTTAGAGATAGACTTACTCCATTTTTTTAAAGCATATCTTAGTCTCTTTAATTTGGAAGAGATTCTGGTGGCACTAGAAGAGGCCTTTATGGGAGCGAGCCAAGATGATTTCACTACCTCCAAAAATCCAGGATGTGAAGGCCAAATTTTTTCAAACCTGAAAAGCTTAGATCTTGGGATAGATGTTTCCACTAAAAGAATACAAGGAACATGATCTGAGATTGGTCGAGCAAGAGGTTTTGCCATGGTATTCGGGAATTTCAAAATCCATTCTAGAGAAGGAAAAAACCAATCTAATTGCTCTAATAACGGGGTTTCTTGCATGTTACTCCAGGTATATCTCCTTCCTTTGATTGGAATTTCCAGCAATGCGAGATGGCTAATAATCTCATTAAATTTGATAATGTCCTCCACATTTCCACCAGGCAAGTTTCTATTATCCAAAGATCGCATGAAATTGAAATCGCCCATGAAAAGCCAAAGATCTTCGGCTTCAATGTTTAAATTCTCCATCCAATCAGTGAAAATTAACCTCTCAGGCCCATCACACGGTCCATAAATATTTGAAAGAAGCCAACTTTCATTGGTTTGAACCGAGGTCATTTTGATTGTGATAGCAAAAGAAAACTGATGTATGATCTGGCCCGTAAATTGACTACTACACCATATAATGACGAGGCCACTGAAGCGTCGTTCGACGGGATAAACTCAAATTTATCAAATGTCCGCGGACAGCATTTTCTAATAAATGAATGATCAAAATCAGGTTTCTTAGTCTCTTGCAAGCATACAATCGAACAGTTGGATTCATCAATCTTATTACGAAGAGCATCACATTTATAACTAGCATTTAATCCTCGGATGTTCCAGCACAAAATATTCCACATAACAGAGGCCATTAAGTCTTGAAGCAAACTAGATAAAAGCGCAGAAAAGCGTTCAGAGCTACGCCAATATAAAAAAAGCAACAAAGCAACAGAAGCAAGCAAGCTTATAAAGGGCCTAGGCCTCGTCCTTCTCCTTGCCCTTGAGAGGAGCAAGCAGCTTCTCACTGGTGAGCTCATCATGGGGGACAGCACACTGAGTTGTTCCAAGGAATTGCAGAGTTTCTATCAGAGTGGGAGGAGGGATGTGAGTTGTTGCAGATGTTTCATCGGCTCTATTGCCATGCTGCATCTCCAAGACATCAGGAATTCTCCTCGGCTTGACACATGTGGGTCTGCGTTTGTTGTCCGCCAGAGAAGGTGGCTTGTAACCTTGGTATCTAGTTGCCCGAACACTACGCCTGACCTCTGACACATCCAGTGGTGTAACCATTCTGCGCTTCCTCATATTAGTGGCCATGTCAAGCTCCCTCATCTCAAGTTGTGGGTCCAGTAGTGGTAAGTTCTCCATTGGCGTGTTATCTTCCACAATCATGGGCTCCAGACTATTCAGATGTAACATTCTGTTCAGTTGAGCACTCACAAAATCACAGCAGATCGACCAAGCTTCCTCAGGTAAGCAAATAGTGTTGGCACCCGGCGCAAATGGTGAAAACGGGAAGGATGTGAAACAAGCACTTCCCACAAGATCCACCAGTGTGCTCTGCAATCCATCTGCAAACCTTATCCAGAGACTTGCCGTGCTATTTTCTTCAGAAATCCAGCTGAGTCTAGGAGTGTAGATCATGCAGTAAAAACAGATCATGAAGGAAAGCCAGTTCTCCTTGCCTGGTACTTCCAGAACAACTTCATGCGTGTTCATCTGTTGAAAGGCTAGTTCACCAGTAGGGCTTCCTTGGATAAATCTTTCTGCCACGTCTTCGATCATTGCCACATGCTCATTCCAAACTCGCAGCCCATCATCAAAACAAGAATCAGCAGTCTGAATTCCATCCATCATAGAAGGTCCCTCATAACCAGTGTACCTCCTATAACTGAAACCTTGGTACACCGGTGGAATAGGAGGAAGAACTGGCCACTCACCCCAGCCTTGTTGAGGCGGAGGAGGCGGTGAGCTGCCTCCCAAGCATTGGCAGCATTCTGGAGTTGCCACACTTGCGCATTCTGTTGTTCCTATTGCATCGCATTGAGAAAAGGAAGATGATCATGATGGGGAGAAGCACCCAATGGAGGAGGTGCCTCTTCATCCCCGACCAGACCCTGGCTAGGATTTCTGCCATTAAGCACATACACAGGCACAGTCCAAGAAGTGCCTAGCCTGCTGATATCAGTGAATCTCTTAACAATCAGACTATAAGGGACCAGAGCAAGTTCATTAATGAGCACTCTAACAAGCACACATGATTTCCTGTGACCTAGGCGGTGCCAATACATGCATCTCCTAAAACATGACACCGCTTAATGATGTAGTGCTCTGTTTGGTAGTTCAGAGGAAATCCAAGCAACATAACCCACGCATCTCTTTCAATCACTGTAACATCCCAAATTTTCAATTTGGAATGTTATACATTAGATCATCATTGGATATCATATTTTATTGCAATTTGGCTCGATCCTAGAAATTTTACGCAACTCAAAGACCCACGGAGAGAGTTGGGAATTTCGTTATTTTCATATTTGAGTTTTCTCAAATTTTGAAAATAGGATCATTTGATTTTTTTATTTTATCTTCAAGTATTTCTATTATAAAAATATGAGAGAGGGAATAAAATGACTTTCCCAAAAGAAAGAAATATTGAGGATTTAATAATAAAATCAAATAAATTTTTATTTCGGAGTTTTTCGCCATTTTATATGAATTTAGGAAAATTGCAAGTTTTTCAAAACTGCATTTTAGGGCCAAGAAAATGTTCATCTTGTTCTAAATTTTTTATTTAGACGGCGAAAATTTATTTTGGCATTTTTAGAATTTTATTTCATTTTCTACAATTTTTCTTAGTTTCATGAATTTATTTAAAAAGTTTCCTCGATGGGTCAAGGCCCGAAACCAGCCAGGCCCGTGCCGCCTTCCTCATGAGTCCGACCCGCCACCGCCCGCCGAGTCCGTGGGACGCCTCTGAGGCCGATCCGGACCAGCGCCCCTTCCTAAGCCGGACGCCGCCCTCCTATAAACGCCGCCCGCCCACCCCACCACCTCACCCGCCTCGGCTCCCGCTGCCGTTGCCGCCGTTCGCCGCCCGTAGCCACCGCCTCCCGCTGCGCCGAGCCCTTGAGCCGCCGGACCTCACCGGAACCCCGAGCCGAGGTAGCCGCCCGCCGCCCGGTTTTCTAAAGAAAACCGATTCATTTTTTTGAAAATCCTAGGTTTTTATATTTTACTTTCTAGATCGGTTTTTTTATTTTTTTTCCCGGTTTATTTATTTAGCGAGCGTTCGCTCATTCATTCGTTTTAACGGATGAGTTCATCGTTTAGTTGCAGTCAACGAACGTCCATTCGTTAGACTATTCGTCAGATTTTCTTTTTCTTGGATTTGCCGCGATTATTCCAGATCACGATTTCTAATCCGATTTTCGTTTTAGTTTATCTTTTTGCTCGTTTATGGGAATCAGGCGATTCAAGCGCCTAGAGTTTCGTCTCGAAACCCTCTTTCCGTTTAACCAACTCAAACAAGTTTTGCTACTATAAAATTTGAATTAGGCCCAGATTAGTAAACGAAGCTTGTTTCTTTCGTCGTTTGACTTTCGTTGCTTCGTTTGATTTGATTCTTTTTGCAAACCGGAGTTCTTAAGTTGAACTTTCTGGTTAGTCATCTTATTTGAGTTTTACATGTGCATTAGATGTGTACTTATTGTATGCTTGTTTGTTTGCGATAGAGTACCCAGAGTGCGCCGCTTGCTACTTTGAATCTCTAGGTTTCACGGATCATCAGCAAGGCAAGTAACACTTTGATCATACCCCTTTACTACCCAGTTTTATTGCATTAGAACAACCCTCAAACAATTGCATGACTAGGATCTGATTAATATGTGGGTTTGGGAAGTAGTTGAGGTAGAACCTATTACCTGTTTTATTATCAAAACCTTGAGAGTTACTTCTACGTTTGCTTATATTGCCATGCTATGCTAGTAGACGTGGATTGGGTGAGTGTATCCATGACAGATGTGAGATTGTTAATTAATGGTTTATTTAAGGTGGCAACTTTAATACACATCTGGGTGGATTGAGGCATCTGGGATTCCAGTGATTGCCTGTTTTTCTTTATGGACCGCCACCCAAGCTCAAAGGGATCATGAGATTATTCATGCTAGAAACTTCCGTGTGCAGCCACAAGCTACTATGGGATCTAGCATAGTTGATTAAGTCGTGTGAAATCTTAGAATGGTAGACTAGCAGATGTAGGGGAAAGTAGGTGTAATTGTCTACCCATCGTAAGGTGCAAACGCTTCCGAAAGACTATGTCTCGGTCATCCGTTTCTCAAACACCATGTAGTGCGAGAATTCCAACGGAGGAGATCGAGTCTTGTGGGGAAAAGTGTGCAAACCTCTGCAGAGTGTATAAACTAATCATGGTTAGCTGTGTCCCTAGTTATGGACGTTTTGAGTATCTAGTACTTGGATTATCATGTGAATCTCATCATGTTACTTTAATTAATTTTGTTTTGTTTAATGATGAAGCTTAATTGGGATTAAGTTGGGTGAACCTTCTCAATGTTTAACAACCACCATGATAGTTAAACAAAATTTATTCCGTTGCAGTAGGGAAAAATTGGCTTTATGCAAAATTGTAACCATAGAGCTTTCCACCAGCCTCATATACATGTAGTATAGCATATTTCTGTTCATTACTCTCTATGTGTTACATTGCCAGCATATTCCATGTGCTGACCCGTTTTCGGGCTGCAACGTTCATGTTGCAGACTTTCTAGACGACGAGTAAGGTGCCTTAGGTCGTGGTCTTATACTCAGTGATGCCGTTGGAGTTGATGGGCTCGCTTATCTTCCAAGCCTTCCGCTGTTATCGTTAGTAGATGGCCTTAAGACATATTTATTGTAATAAGCTCTCTTTTGAGACATTTGATGTAATAAGTGTGTCATTGCTACTCTGTTATAAATCCTTCAAGTACTGTGCTTGTCAGCATTACTGATCCAGGGATGACACTGATGCACAGAGATCAGACTGTTTGAGGTCTGGTCGCTACAAGATGGTATCAGAGCACATGCTGACTGTAGGACATGACCACTAAGCTAAAGCCCTAGATCACTACTCACTCTTCTCATTTTTGACTCCTCATCTTTTCTACTCTTTAGGATGGCGGATGCAAGGAACAAGTTCACGCAACCGGATGAAAATACACCCTTTGGACGCCACTTGAAGGAAGTCATTAAGTACCTGAACATCGGAGTACCAAGTTTCACCGGGACCTACATCGCCACTTTACGAGAAGAGGAGCGTTGGATGATTCAAGTTCAAGTACCAGGAAGGACGTTCATGCCCGTCACTGAGCCCATAGAGTTTTCCTTTCATGCACCAACCTGGAGTCTAGGAAAGAGCATGGCAGCTCACATCACCATGGGACGCATTGGAGAAGTTTACCACAAGGAACTCAAGGATACTATTTACCAGATTTGTGGGCGCCGAGATGAGCAATGGGAGATGATCAACACAAGGAAGGATCGATCAATTGCAGCTTTCATCCAGGAGCTAAACCAGCACATTCGTCGCCAGGATAACCAGATGTGCGCATGCATGATAGACCTGAAGAAGGCTATGACCAAGATCACAGAGCTGGAAGAAGAACTTAAGTCTACACGCGATGGATATGAGGAGGAAATAGCAACGCTTGTGGAGAAGAATTATGATCTGAAGAAGAAGCTAAAAGTATTCATAGGATTCCCCGCGACTGGAGGAGAAGACGATGATTGCACTTGCCCGGAGAACTACATCATCATCGACGACACCGACTCGGACCCCGACGATAGCGATGATGACTATGTTGATGAAGTTGGAGCAGATATCATGGAGTCTTCAACCGAGCAGTTTTTCTAGTCGCCCACCATAACCGTAGTAGAATTTCCCCCATGTATATAGTATAGTCCGAGCACTTTTGTAACGATAGTTAGACCGTTGTATGCCCTTGTTTGAATTGAATGAAGTGATATTGTTTGCTTTTGTCTCATATGCATATGGGTAGTGTTTTCTCTCTAGACCTCACTCTATTCTGTATTCTCATCCTTTATAAACCCTCAGATGCCCCCGAGACATGACAATGGATTTGCTTTCCCACCGGAGCTCACTCAATTGATCCAGCAGCAGAATGCATTGATGCAACTTCTAGTCCAGAATCAGAATCATGGGAACAACAACAACCCACCACCACCACCACCTGTTGATCACTTAACCCGTTTCCTTAGACTGAATCCGCCGGTGTTCTCCAGCTGCACCGAGCCAATAGTTGCAGATGATTGGCTCCGCAAGACAGGAAGGGAGTTGACCACTGCAGGATGCACAAATGCGGAGAAGGTGCGTTTTGCCGCACATCAGCTTGATGGACCCGCAACATCATGGTGGGAGAATTTCACAGCCATTTATCCTATCGACACTGTCACATGGGACCAGTTTCAGTAGGCTTTCCGTACTGCCCATGTTTCAGCAGGAGCTATGGCCATGAAGAAGCGTGAGTTTCGCAACTTGCGCCAAGGAGGACGTACAGTTGGCTAGTATGTGGATGACTTTAGTAAGCTAGCACATTATGCCCCAGATGACGTTGCTACGGATGCAGCTAAGCAGGAGAAGTTTCGGGAAGGATTGAATGATGAGCTGAGCATGCAATTGATGGTAGCAACTTTCAACAACTACCAGGAGTTGGTAGATCGTGCTCTCATGATTGAAGGGAAGCAGCAGCAGATTGACAACCACAAGAGGAAGTATGGACAAGGGAAGTACAATTCCGGAGCTCAGCAGAAGCCCCGTTTTACCCCGAATTCGGGAGGACATTTTCAACATACTCATGGAGGAGGGAACTCACACAATCATAGTGGCCCCAAGAATGGTAACGGGAATGGAGGAAACAACGGCCAGAACCGTACCAACCCATCTACCCCAGCCAAGAGGGATCTGAGCCAAGTCACTTGCTACAAGTGTAAGAAGACTGCACATTATGCCAATGAATGTCCTGAAGCTAAGAATGGAAATGGCAATGGAAGCTCTGGGAAGAAGCCGAACCCTTTCAACAGGGGACAGGTGAACCACGTTAACGTGGAGGAGGTTGAAGCCGGCCGGATGCGATAATAGGTAAGTTTTTGGTTAAGTCGTTTCTTGCACTCGTTCTTTTTGATACTGGTGCATCGCATTCATACATATCAAGGGGATTTGTGGATAAGTATAAACTGCCCACCAAGGTTCTTAGGACACCTATGTTAGTAAGCTCACCAGGAGTGGAGTATATGGCCAGTCAAGGATGTTTCCAAGTGCCATTGAGTATAGGTAGGCATGTTTTCCCCTCGGATTTAATCATTTTGGAATCTCAAGGTTTGGATGTGATTCTGGGTATGGATTGGCTATCGCTGAATGGAGGAAACATCGATTGCGCCAGTAAGACGATTTTGCTTACCACCCGAGAAGGAAGAAGGATTAAGTATGCATCACAGCATGAGCCGAAGAGGACCCAAGTAAATTCCTTATCAGGAGTTGTACAGGAGGAAGTACCAGTGGTGAAGGATTTCCCTGATGTATTTCCAGAAGAGTTGCCAGGCATGCCACCCGATAGAGACATTGAGTTTTTTATTGAGCTTTTGCCAGGCACAGGGCCGATATCTAAGAGACCGTACAGGATGCCCACACAAGATTTGGAGGAAATTAAGAAGCAGGTTAAGGAGTTACTGGATAAAGGTTATATTCGCCCAAGTTCATCACCTTGGGGATCGCCAGTGCTGCTAGTGGAGAAGAAGGATGGATCATTGATGATGGTTGTTGATTATCGAGGATTGAACGAAGTGACCATCAAGAACAAGTACCCGTTGCCGATGATCAACGATTAGTTTGACCAGTTGCAAGGAGCTAAGGTATTTTCCGAGATCGATCTGCGATCAGGATACCATCAGTTGAAGATTCGAGAGCAGGATATACCTCAGACGGCTTTTACCACCAGGTACGGGCTGTATGAGTATACCGTTATGTCATTTGGTCTGACTAACGCGCCTACCTTTGTCATGAACATGATGAACAAGGTGTTTATGGAGTTTCTGGATAAGTTCGTCATGGTGTTCATTGATGATATTTTGGTCTACTCGAAGAATGAAGAAGAGCATAAGGAGCATTTGCGATTGGTACTTGGGAAGCTCAGAGAACATCAGTTATATGCAAAGTTCAGCAAGTGTGAATTTTGGTTGAAGGAAGTTGGATTCCTCGGACATGTTATATACGGAGAAGGAATAGCAGTAGACCCCACCAAAGTTGTCACTGTGACAAATTGGGAAGCCCCAACAACAGTTGGAGAAATCCGGAGTTTTCTTGGACTCGCAGGATACTACCGGAGATTCATTGAGAATTTCTTGAAGATTGCTAAGCCCATGACGGAGTTGTTGAAGAAGGATACCAAGTTCAAATGGACTGAGGAATGTGAGGCCAGTTTCCAGGAGTTGAAGAAATGTTTGGTTACATCACCGGTGTTGATTCTGCTAGATCAGCGCAAGGATTATGAAGTTTATTGCGACGCTTCTCGTCGAGGACTTGGAGCAGTGCTTATGCAGGAGGGAAGAGTTGTTTCGTATGCCTCACGACAACTTAAGCCCCATGAGTTGAATTATGCTACACACGATTTGGAGTTAGCAGTCGTAGTGCATGCATTGAAGACATGGAGACATTTTCTCATCGGAAACCATTGTGAGGTGTACACGGATCACAAGAGTTTGAAGTACATCTTCACGCAGAAGGAGTTGAATCTCAGGCAAAGGAGATGGTTGGAGCTCATCAAGGATTATGATATGAGATTGCATTATCACCCCGGAAAGGCTAATGTAGTAGCCGATGCGTTGAGCCGCAAGAGCCATGTCAACACACTCATGACCGGAGAATTACCTAAGAAGTTAGCCGGGGATCTTCGTGAGCTATGTTTAGAGATAGTTCCGAGAGGCTATGTTGCAGAATTGGAGATTCAGTCGACTTTGATGGATAAGATCAGAGAAGCTCAGAAGACTGACAAGGAAACCGCCGCTATAAAGGAGAAGATGAACAAAGGAAAAGCTAAAGGATTTCGTGAGGATGAGCGCGATACCTTATGGTTTGAGGACCGCGTTTATGTGCCTAATGACCCGGGGATCGGGAAGTTGATTCTGCAGGAGGCCCATGATTCGCCATACTCGATTCACCCAGAAAATACCAAGATGTATCTGGATTTGAAAGACACTTTCTGGTGGACCGGAATGAAGAAGGATATTGCGGAGTATGTAGCAAGATGTGATGTATGTCGAGAGCGAAGGCGAGCATCGAAGCGGCCAGGATTGCTACAACCATTGCCGATACCCGAATGGAAGTGGGATAAGCTAGGCATGGATTTTATCACAGGATTGCCCAGGACTTGTTCAGGCTATGACTCGATTTGGGTTGTAGTTGATCATTTGATGAAAGTAGCTCATTTCATCCCCGTGAAGACGACTTACACCAGTGCTAAGTTGGCTAAGATTTACATGACCCGGATCGTATGTCTGCATGGATTTCCGTGGAGCATTGTATCAGATAGAGGAACCCAATTTACCTCAAAGTTCTGGAATCAGTTGCACGAAACATTGGGGTACCAGGCTAGAGTTCGGTACAGCCTTTCATTCGCAGACAGATGGATAGACCGAGAGAGTCAATCAGATTTTGGAGGATATGCTGAGAGCTTGTGCACTAGATTATGGATCTAGTTGGGATGACAATTTGCCGTATGCAGAGTTCTCTTACAACAACAGTTATCAATCTAGTTTGAAGATGGCCCCTTTCGAAGCCTTGTACGGAAGGAGGTGCAGAACCCCGCTGTTGTGGGATGAAGTTGGAGATCGCCAGTTGTTTGGACCAGAGTTGATTAAGGAGTCTGAACAGAAGGTGAAGTTGATTCACGATAGGCTCAAGGTAGCCCAGACCAGGCAAAAGAGCTATGCAGATTCAAAAAGCAAGGAGACAGTTTACAAAGTTGGAGACAGAGTTTATCTTCGTGTATCTCCACTTCGAGAAGTTAAGCGCTTTGGAGTTAAGGGAAAGTTAGCGCCACGTTTTGTGGAACCATACAAAGTTTTGGAGCGTATGGGAGAAGTTGCTTACAAGTTGGAATTGCCCGAAGGATTGTCAGGAGTTCATGACGTGTTCCACGTTTCCTAGTTGAAGAAGTGCCACGCAGAGATGGTCGATATACAGAGAGATACAAAGGTTACCGGAAGCGATTGCTTGGATAGTGATTTGACCTACGAGGAGAAACCAGTCAAAATTCTCGAGTATGCCACCCGAGTCACCCGCAGCAAGGTTATCAAGTTTTGCAAAGTTCAGTGGAGTCACCATACCGAGGATTAAGCCACCTGGGAGCGAGAGGAAGATCTGCTAAAGGACCACCCTCACCTATTTTCTAGCCAACCCGAATCTCGAGGGCGAGATTCATCTTAAGGGGGGTAGGTTTGTAACATCCCAAATTTCAATTTTGAATGTTATACATTAGATCATCATTGCATATCATATTTTATTGCAATTTGGCATGATCCTAGAAATTTTACGCAACTCAAGGACCCACGGAGAGAGTTGGGAATTTCGTTATTTTCATATTTAAGTTTTCTCAAATTTTGAAAATAGGATCATTTGATTTTACTTATTTTATCTTCAATTATTTCTATTATAAAAATATGAGAGAGGGAATAAAATGACTTTCCCAAAATAAAGAAATATTGAGGATTTAATAATAAAATCAAATAAATTTTTATTTCGGAGTTTTTCGCCATTTTATATGAATTTAGGAAAATTGCACGTTTTTCAAAACTGCATTTTAGGGCCAAGAAAATGTTCATCTTGTTCTAAATATTTTATTTGGACGGTGAAAATTTGTTTTGGCATTTTTCGAGTTTTATTTTATTTTCTAGAATTTTTCTTAGTTTCGGCGGAATTTATTTAAAAAAAGTTTCACTGATCGGGCAAGGCCCAAGCCAGGGCCAGCCCGCCTTTCCCTGGAGTCCGACCCGCCGCCGAAGTCGAGGCACGCGCCTCCGAGGCCGACCCGACAGCACCCTTCCCCAAGCGGGACGTCGCCCTCCTATAAATACCGCCGCCACTTCCCACCCATACCGCCTCGCCTCCCGCCTCACTTGTCATTGCGCTGCCACCGTTACATTCTGCCGCCGTTGCCGTCAGAGCAACCGCCGCCGAGCCCGCCCGAGCCCCGAGCCGAGGTAGCCGCCCGTCGCCCGGTTTTTTAAAGAAAACCGATTCGTTTTTTTGAAAACCCTAGGTTTTTATATTTTACTTTCTAGATCGTTTTTTATTTTTTTTTCCACTTTATTTATTTAGCGAGCGTTCGCTCATTCATTCATTTTAACGGATGAGTTCACCGTTTAGTTATACCAATCTAACGTCTGCTCGTTAGACCTGCTCACGATTTTCTTTTTCTTGGATTTTCCGCGATTATTCCAGATCGTGATTTCTAATCTGATTTTCGTTTTAGTTTATTTTTTCGCTTGTTTATCGGAATCTGGCGATTCAAGCGCCTAGAGTTTCATCTCGAAACCCTCTTTCCATTTAACCAACTCAAACAAGTTTTTGCTACTATAAAATTTGACTTAGGTCCAGATTAGTAAACGAAGCTTGTTTCTTTCGTCGTTTGACTTTCGTTGCTTCGTTTGATTTGATCCTTTTTGCAAACCGGAGTTCTTAAGTTGAACTTTCTGGTTAGTTATCTTATTTGAGTTTTACCTGTGCATTAGATGAGTACTTATTGTATGCTTGTTTGTTTGCGATAGAGTACCCGGAGTGCGCCGCTTGCTACTTTGAATCTCTAGGTTTCACGGATCATCAGCAAGGCAAGTAACACTTTGATCATACCCCTTTACTACCCAGTTTTATTGCATTAGAACAACCCTCAAACAATTGCATGACTAGGATCTGATTAATATGTGGATCTGGGAAGTAGTTGAGGTAGAACCTATTACCTGTTTTATTATCAAACCCTTGGGAGTTACTTCTACGTTTGCTTATATTGCCATGCTATGCTAGTAGACGTGGATTGGGTGAGTGTATCCATGATAGATGTGAGGTTGTTAATTAATGGTTTAGTTAAGGTGGCAACTTTAATACACATCTGGGTGGATTGAGGCACCTGGGATTCCAGTGATTGCCTGTTTTTCTTTATGGACCGCCACCCAGGCTCAAAGGGATTATGAGATTATTCATGCTAGAAACTTCCGTGTGCAGCCACAAGCTACTATGGGCTCTAGCATAGTTGATTAAGTCGTGTGAACTCTTACAATGGCAGACTAGTAGATGTAGGGGAAAGTAGGTGTAACTGTCAACCCATCGTAAGGTGCAAACGCTTCCGAAAGACTATGTCTCGGTCATCCGTTTCTCAAACACCATGTAGTGCGAGAATTCCAACGGAGGAGATCGAGTCTTGTGGGGAAAAGTGCGCAAACCTCTGCAGATTGTATAAACTAATCATGGTTAGCCGTGTCCCGGGTTATGGACGTTTTGAGTATCTAGTACTTGGATTATCATGTGAATCTCATCATGTTACTTTAATTAATTTTGTTGGGTTTAATGATGAAGATTAATTGGGATTGAGTTGGGTGAACCTTCTCAATGTTTAACAACCACCATGATAGTTAAACAAAATTTATTCCTTTGCAGTAGGGAAAAATTGGCTTTATGCAAAATTGTAACCATAGAGCTTTCCACCAGCCTCATATGCATGTAGTATAGCATATTTCTGTTCATTACTCTCTATGTGTTACATTGCCAGCATATTCCATGTGCTGACCCATTTTCGGGCTGCAACGTTCATGTTGCAGACTTTTCAGACGACGAGTAAGGTGCCTTAGGTCGTGGTCTTATACTCAGTGATGCCGTTGGAGTTGATGGACTCGCTTATCTTCCAAGCCTTCCGCTGTTATCGTTTGTAGATGGCCTTAAGCCATATTTATTGTAATAAGCTCTCTTTTGAGACATTCGATATAATAAGTGTGTGATTGCTACTCTGTTATAAATCCTTCAAGTACTGTGCGTGTCAGCATTACTAATCCAGGGATGACACTGATGGACAAAGATCAGACTGTTTGAGGTCTGGTCGCTACAATCACAGGACTACGCATATTGGGACCTTCATCATGGCGCAGCAAATAGAAATTGGAGTGCTCATCTAGCGGCTATTCCCCTCTGCTAATCAGCGTATCTCTAACTATGTTGTCATTGAATCTGATTAAACCCACACAGAAAGGGTAGATCTCACCCTCAAGAGTATGAGCCCCATGATCATCTCGAAGAACCCTTCTCTCCTCTGCCAGAACTTCCTCTCGCTGCAGATCTCCAGGGGGCGGCACCACCATCACCAACGCATGCTGCGAGTGATCCAGAGGCGGGTCGTCCATGATCACCATGTTTCTCTGCAGCCTCCCCTCCGGACCCTGCTAGATGTCCATCTCCCCCGACACAAACTGGTAAGGAAGCACTGGTAGGTTAGCCATTGGCGGCGCGCAGTTTGGATTGGAGGAGAGCTCGAGGTGTGGAGTGGAGGAGAGCTCGAGGGCGCAAGGTGACGGGCAAAACAGGGGAGGCAACTTAGTCTCGGCAATCTGGAGGGTGGTGATAGGTTGGTAAGGAGGCGAAACGTCCAGGGTATTTTTGGCATAGCTGGCACAAGATTTTACCGGATCCCTCCCATTTTGTTTGATAACCCATATCTGCTTCTTATCCCTTTTCTATTGAGCCTGATTCCGAGATTTTCTGCGCCAAATCTTTTGTTGCCTAATGCCTATTAGTTACCTGAGACCCAACAGAAAGGTCAATATCAACAACCCGATCTTTCCTGACCCAAGCAACATGCTTCGACGAAGAACCCCTACATGCATAACAATTCCAATGAACGTGAATGCTCGCACCACAAATATTGCAACTTCTACCACCAAGAGTGCACGTGGAAAAAGAATGACCCTTGGTCCGGCATTTTATGCACCAAGAAACATTTTGCATGGGTGGGTCCACAACATTGTAATTGGAGGAAGTAGGTATACTAGCTACCATACTCGTATCAATGCAATTCATGGATAAATGACCTCGTCTCCCACATAACATGCAAATATGAAGCTTGTTGTAGATAAACGATTTACTAGGCAGGGAAGAGATGTCAAGTTCTGATTGTATGATTTCACTGGAATAACCAGCTTGCCATAGATCCAACACTTCCTCTAGCTTTGAATCCAGGATGAGGTTCCACAATAAGGTTGAAAAATTGGAGCCAGAAAACCGTTTCCCGATAACCTGATGATCTGGCCGAATGATACGCGCATGAAGACTGCCAAAAACCAAATCATTTGACTGTATGTTGGAAACCAAATTAGAATTTAAAGAATGATCTCGAGTCTCCAATGGATTATCCATAACTGATCTTGAAGTGTGGTGGCGTTCCTGGCCTCGGCATGCGAGAAGTTGAATTTAGCCAACTCAGAACTAGATGAGGTGTCTCCTTGTGCATTCTTACGTAGGAACCCTAGAGAACTTCTGATAGCCATAGGTGATCTAATAGAGACCTCCGGAATAACTTCATCAAGATACCCCAGTCAGATCCCTTCCAAGAATAATCCACAGATAATTTGAACAAGCGGCAATGACAAACAAAATTTGGCGACACACGATCCTTCAAACCATAAATGAAATGACCAACACGATTGGAAGCCACCAAAAACCAAAAATTCCAATCACCCAGCTGCTTGACGTTGAAACCCGAGGCCAACCCTCTAATGCAACATTGCAAAACCACTCCTACCGCCTCTTCTGTAAGAGGGAAGGAGGCCGACGAGAAAGAAACGACCAAGCAAAATATCTTGGTTTCCAAAGAAGTTTCAAAGTGCACTGTGGATCTGAATTTGGCACGTACCTTCTGCTCCACCTTGAGACCAGGGGCAAAATCCCAGTGGATGAGACTTGCCATAGGATCTCTAGTGGATCAACAATCACCATAGAAAGGAGGTGGGAGGGAGGGGGGAGGCGCCATGGGTGGGGTGGGAGGGGAGGGAGGGGGGAGGCGCCACCAATTTCAGCTCTTGGAACATCTTATATGCTCCATGGCATTCAAAACATTTTTGAAGTCCCGGTTCTAAGCCGTAAAGTATGGTGCACTAAACTATAAAGTAGTCATCACACCGAGCTTGCTCAACGTTCATAAGTCTGCACTTCTCCTGCAATAGGTCCTTCACCTAGCAGTGTATCAAGGACATAATTCTTCTATGCAACAATGAGGATAATCCTCAGATCACGGGCCCAGTCCGCATCATTGCTACTAACATCTTTCAACTTATTTTTCTCTAGGAACATATAAAAAATAAACGGGGAGCTACATCGCGAGCTATTGATCTACAACATAATTTGCAAATACTATCAGGACTAAGTTCATGATAAATTAAAGTTCAATTAATCATATTACTAAAGAACTCCCACTTAGATTGACATCCCTCTAGTCATCTAAATGATCATGTGATCCATATCAACTAAACCATGTCCGATCATCACGTGAGATGAGTAGTTTTCAATGGTGAACATCACTATGTTGATCATATCTACTATATGATTCACGCTCGACCTTTCGGTCTCAGTGTTCCGAGGCCATATCTGCATATGCTAGGCTCGTCAAGTTTAATCCGAGTATTATGTGTGTGCAAAATTGGCTTGCACCCGTTGTATGTGGACGTAGAGCTTATCACACCCGATCATCATGTGGTGTCTCGTCACAATGAACTGTAGCAACGGTGCATACTCAGGGAGAACACTTATACCTTGAAATTTAGTGAGGGATCATCTTATAATGCTACTGCCGAACTAAGCAAAATAAGATGCATAAAGGATAAACATCACATGCAATCAAAATAAGTGATATGATATGGCCATCATCATCTTGTGCCTTTCATCTCCATCTCCAAAACGCCTTCATGATCACCATCGTCACCGGCTTGACACCTTGATCTCCATCATAGCATCGTTGTCGTCTCGCCAACTATTGCTTCTACGACTATCACTACCACTTAGTGATAAAGTGAAGCAATTACATGGCGATTGCATTTCATACAATAAAGCGACAACCATAAGGCTCCTGCCAGTTGCTGATACTTTTACAAAACATGATCATCTCATACAACAATTTATATCTCATCACGTCTTGACCATATCGCATCACAACATGCCCTGCAAAACAAGTTAGAAGTCCTCTACTTTGTTGTTGCAAGTTTTACGTGGCTGCTATGGGCTTCTATCAAGAACCATTCTTACCTACGCATCAAAACCACAACAATTTTTCGTCAAGTGTGCTGTTTTAACCTTCAACAAGGACCGGGCGTAGTCAAACTTGATTCAACTAAAGTTGGAGAAACAGACACCCGCTAGCCACCTGTGTGCGTAGCACGTCGGTAGAACCAGTCTCATGAACGCGGTCATGTAATGTCGGTCCGGGCCGCTTCATCCAACAATACCGCCGAATCAAAGTAAGACGATGCTGGTAAGCAGTATGACTATTATCGCCCACAAATCTTTGTGTTCTACTCGTGCATATAACATCTATGCATAGACCTGGCTCTAATACCACTGTTGGGGAACGCAGTATTTCAAAAAAATTCCTACGATCACGCAAGATCTATTTAGGAGATGCATAGCAATGAGAGGGGAGAGTGTGTCTACGTACCCTCGTAGACCAAAAGCGGAAGCGTTTATCAACGCAGTTGATGTAGTCGTAAACCTTCACGATCCGTCCCGATCAAGTACCGAACATACGGCACCTCCGTGTTCAGCACATGTTTAGCTCGATGACGTCCTCGCCTTCTTGATCCAGCAAGAGGGGCGAAGTAGTAGTTGAGTTCCGGCAGCACGACGGCGTGGTGACGGTGTTGGTGAAGAACAGTCTCCGGAGGGCTTCGCCTAAGCACTACGGAAACTATGACGGAGGATAAACTAGAGGGGACAGGGTTGCTGACACACGGCTTGGTGTTTCTTGATGTGTCTTGGGTGCTAGCCCTACCCCTCTATTTTATATGTTGAGCCTTGGGTCGAAACTTGGAGTAAAAGCCTACACAAAGTCGATTTCACCCGAAAGGCAAGAGTCCTTCTCGGACTCCAGGGCCAGACGCCAGGGTTCCCGACGTCTGGACCCAGACCCTAGGGACCCTGGCGTCTGGCCCCTGGACTTCGCAAAACTTCCTTTTGGACTTTCCAAAAACCTTGTGGGCTTTCCCCTTTGTCCCAAATAAAGTGTTCTCGTACCCAAACATTTTGGGAAACACCCGGAACCCCTTCCGGTGGATTCCGGAACCCTTCCGGAGACCAAACACTATTATCCCATATATCAATCTTTATCTCCGGACCATTCCGGAGTTCCTCGTCATGTCCGTGATCTCATCCGGGACTCCGAACAACATTCGGTCACCAACATACATAACTCATATATATATCGTCAACGAACGTTAAGCGTGCGGACCCTACGGGTTCGAGAACTATGTAGACATTACCGAGACACCTCTCTGGTCAATAACCAATAGCGGAACCTAGATGCCCATATTGTCTCCTACATATTCTACGAAGATCTTTATCGGTCAAACCGTTATGACAACATATGTTATTCCCTTTGTCATTGGTATGTTACTTGCCCGAGATTCGGTCATCGGTATCTTCATACCTAGTTCAATCTCGTTACCGGCAAGTCTCTTTACTCGTTCTGTAATACATCCTCCCGTAACTAACTCATTAGTCACATTGCTTGCAAGGCTTATTATGATGTGCATTACCGAGAGGTCCCAGAGATACCTCTTCGATACTCGGAGTGACAAATCCTAATCTCGATCTATGCCAACCCAACAAACACTTCGGAGGCACCTGTAGAGCATCTTTATAATCACCCAGCCACGTTAGACGCTTGATAGCACACAAGGTGTTCCTCCGGTATTCGGGAGTTGCACAATCTCATAGTTAGAGGAATATGTATAAGTCATGAAGAAAGCACTAACAATAAAACTTAACGATCATTATGCTAAGCTAACGGATGGTCTTGTCCATCACATCATTCTCTAATGATGTGATCCCGTTCATCAAATGACAAAACATGTCCATGGTCAGGAAACATAACCATCTTTGATCAACGAGCTAGTAAAGTAGAGGCATACTAGGGACACTCTGTTTTGTCTGTGTATTCACACATGTATCAAGTTTCCGGTTAATACAATTCTAGCATGAATAATAAACATTTATCATGACATAAGGAAATAAAATAATAGCTTTATTATTGCCTCTGGGGCATATTTCCTTCAATAACCCCATTAAGTGGGTAAATTTTTTATTATCATCATTGTCCTACCTCATTATCGAGGTATGCTAATCAAATTGTTCTGGTCAGCTTAAAACAGACATGGAGGAAGGTGGTCGAAAATGTTCATTGCCCCTCCCCACAGCCAGAGGACTATGCTCGTAGCGAAGACCCCGGCTTCCGCGAGGATCCGGATATATTTATAGAGTTTGAAGATGGAGTTCTTTACCAAGCGAGCCTTGACGGCTCAGAAGTGGCTATTATGGCCGATTACCCTTGCCTTCTCCCTTTCTCCAATGTACGTATTCAGAATTCTTCCTCAAAAAAGGAGCCCCCTACTTGCACCTCACCTATCGCATTGAATCGCGCTCTAAAGGGTCGGCGCTCAGCGAGCCACACTCCATCGAGGGCGGCCTCCAGGAAGATAGCATCTACGAAGGGCGTGCCTTCAAAACAAAAGGAAGCCGGGAGCGCCGTCGAGCCCCCTCCTTCATCAAAGAGGTATAACCTTTAATATATGCCTAGGCATAAGACCAGATTGTCATATTTCTCCTCCCATCTTATTTCAGGAGGAGCACACATCAAACTATATCCAAAGGCCCAGTTAGCCGATCATCAGCTGATCCGGCACTGGGCTCATCAACTAGGACGAGAGCATATACGGATGCAGGGCCAACTCATCCTCCTCATGAGGATTCGGATGACGTATCCATCACAAATTCCAAAGTGAAGAGCATGATGAATCATCGACGACTAAAAGAGACCATGCGTGCTCCAGTTTTCACTGAGCAGGAATTCACTGCCCTCAACTCCGTGGATGCATATATCTGAGCCGCCCGGGACGGACTTGCTGGAGTTGCTCACCTGTTTTCAAAAGATATGCAGGTAACCGTTTGTGTAAATTTAATAGATATATGCCTGTAGCCCCCGAGATTTGAAGCGGTTAAACCAACCGATTTAAGGATCATTATGACCGTAGGTTCTCTAAGAGAAGAACTACGTGTTGTCCCAGGGGCTTGAAACAAACCGGACAAAGCTAAATGCCGCCACCACAGAGCTAGAGGAAATGAGGAAATTCACGATGACTATTTATCAAAAGAACAAACTGGAGGAGGAAAAGGATAAGCAAGCCGAAGAGATAAAGAGCTTAAAGGCTCAATTATCGGACGCACAAAAAGAGAATAAAAAGTTGAAAAGTGGCATATTTGGTATGACCTTTGATCCATCCAGGGGACTCATATTATCCCGTAATTCGGAGTGTTATAATGTTGTTCTTGTAGGTTTGTTAACCGGGCGTCATAAAGAAGTATCCGGATTCCGAGGCGATGTTCTAAAAGAGCTATCTGTAGTGCATGAGCGGGCCCGGAAAGCCATGAAGAGTATGGTCAAAGCCTTATGGCCATCCGATGCCCCTCCAGAAAGTATGGAGGAGTTGGCGAACTTATTCAAAGGTGCCCGACGCCGTTTTGAGCTATGGAAGGCGTCAGCATGCCAGGAAGGTGCACGAGAGGCATGGGTGATGGTGAAAACACGCTACACCGGGCTCGATCCGAATTGTATGGCCTGAGTTGGACCTCGGGGACTGGACGGAAAAGAGATTCCCGTGAACTTGGTATATGACCAAGTGATGATGGCTGCGAAATATTCCCAAGAAGACTGTAGCTTAAACAGTCTTATAGATGACACAGATAAAGAGTAGGCGTTCGATTCGATGTATCAATGTACTTTATCATCGAACTTATATCCAACCGAACTTGTTCAAACTTTTTCATCGCAGGCCTTGGGCTTCAACCTCCGAACCAAGAAGTTGGAGTGTTTCCGGATACCATGTTTGAATGTAATAAACATTCATTATGTCCGAAAACCAGGCAATCTGGTCATATTGCTCAAGCAGACAAAATTTGTTTGGGGAGTTATGTTATATTACTATTTAACGTAATAAACATCTTCCAGGGAAAATAGTTCCGTTAAGGGTTCCTTCCCCTCGGGCAGCATGCTTAATTATGCATGCCTTAGGCTTTGATCCAAAAGATGGAATTACGGGCAGCCTATCCCCTATTTTTTTAGAAGAATGATATAAACGTAAATAATCTGTCATTGTTTGCCGACCAATTATTCCATTAAGAATGCTAGCTTTCGGCTTCACCCGTCTGAGGTACAGATCTGGATTACCCGGTTGTAACAATCGCAGAGGTGCTCCCTTTACACCCTAACCGAACAATCGGGAATGTAGGGTATAAACACAGGAGCGAGGCAACCCAGCTTGGCAAAAACTTAAGTCATAGAGGTGCATATAATGGGAAAATGTGTATAGAGCAAACAACGTAAACAATGTAAGCAACAAGCTTTTAGTAATAGGCTTCGTCAAAGAAGCCCCCAGTTACAGTGGGGTGTGTACATTTAAAGATGTGTACCCCTAAAAATTCGGTAGATTCGAACGCACCCTAGGATATTAAAAGGAAAAATAAAAAAGGAGAGGAGAAAAAGGGAACCTAGTCAAAGTAAAATCGTCGGAGCCGAGCAGCGTTCCATGGATTCGGCTCAAGGCGATTATCCGATGCATTACGAAGGCGATAGGCTCCTCCTGTGAGAACTTCATCGACGATGAAGGGGCCCTCCCATCGTGGTTTGAGCTTATCCTTTTTCTAATCTGGGAGATGCAAGACCAGATCGCCAACGTTATATGTCTTGGCCCGCACTTCTCTGCTTTGGTATCGCCTGGCCTGTTGTTGGTAAAATGTGGAACGAGCTCGTGCGACATTGTGCTCCTCTTCAAGGCCGTCTAGGTCATCCTGCCGATCGAGCTCGGCTTCTCTCTCTTCATACATGCGCACTTTAGGTGAGTCATGAATAATGTCACAGGACAGGACAACTTCTGCGCCGTACACCATGAAGAAAGGTGTGTATCTGGCTGTTCGGTTAGGTGTGGTCCGCAGCCCCCAGAGCACGGAATCTTGTTCCTCAACCCAGTGCTTGTCTGACTCCCGTAGGGAGCGCACTAGTCGGGGTTTAATGCCGCTCATTAGCAGTCCATTGGCCCGTTCGACCTGACCGTTTGTTTGAGGGTGGTAGACGGATGCATAGTCGAGTTTAATGCCCAATTTAGCACACCAGTTTTTCACCTCATCGACCATAAAATAGGAGCCATTATCAGTGATGATGTTGTGCGGGACATCGTAGCGGTGTACCACGCCGGATATAAAGTCAATCACTGGTCCTGCTTCAGCCGTTCTTACTGGTTCGGCCTCTATCCACTTAGTGAATTTGTCCACCATAACCAGTAAATATTTCTTTTTGTGGCTTCCCCCTTTAAGGGGTCCGACCATATCGAGCCCCCAGACCGCGAAGGGCCAGGTGATGGGGATTGTTCTTAAGGCAGTGGGAGGCATATGACTTTGATTGGTGAAAAGCTGACATCCGACACAACGTTGGACAAGGGCTTGTGCGTCTGCGCGGGCCGTTGGCCAGAAAAATCCTGTCCAAAAGGCTTTGCTTACAATGGCCCGAGCTGCGGCGTGGTGGCCGCCTAAACCAGCATGTATTTCGGCCAAGAGTTTCCGTCCCTCCTCTTCAGAGATGCACCTTTGGAGAACTTCGTAGTGCTTTTATTGTACAGCTCACCTTCGTGAACTTTGTAGGCTTTAGAACACCAAACTATGCGACGGGCCTCATTTTGGTCATCGAGAAGTTCCTGCCTATTAAGGTAGTGAAGGAAATATGCCCTAAACAATAATAAAGTTGTTATTTATATTTCCTTATATCATGATAAATGTTTATTATTCATGCTATAATTGTATTAACCGGAAACTTAGTACATGTGTGAATACATAGACAAACAGAGTGTCACTAGTATACCTCTACTTGACTAGCTCGTTGAATCAAAGATGGTTAAGTTTCCTAGCCATAGACATGAGTTGTCATTTGATTAACGGGATCACATCATTAGAGAATGATGTGATTGACTTGACCCATTCCGTTAGCTTAGCACTTGATCGTTTACTATGTTGCTATTGCTTTCTTCATAACTTATACATGTTCCTATGACTATGAGATTATGCAACTCCGAATACCGGAGGAACACTTTGTGTGCTACCAAACGTCACAACGTAACTGGGTGATTATAAAGGTGCTCTACAGGTGTCTCTGATGGTACTTGTTGAGTTGGCATAGATCGAGATTAGGATTTGTCACTCCGATTGTCCGAGAGGTATCTCTGGGCCCTCTCAGTAATACACATCACTATAAGCCTTGCAAGCAATGTGACTAATGAGTTAGTTGCAGGATGATGCATTACGGAATGAGTAAAGAGACTTGCCGGTAACGAGATTGAACTAGGTATTGAGATACCGACGATCGAATCTCGGGCAAGTAATATACCGATGACAAAGGGAACAATGTATGTTGTTATGCAGTTTAACCGATAAAGATCTTCTTAGAATATGTGGGAGCCAATATGAACATCCAGGTTCCACTATTGGTTATTGACCGGAGATGAGTCTCGGTCATGTCTACATAGTTCTCGAACCCGTAGGGTCCGCACGCTTAACGTTCGGTGATGATCGGTATTATGAGTTTATGTGTTTTGATGTACCGCAGATAGTTCGGAGTCCTGGATGTGATCACATACATGACGAGGAGTCTTTAAATGGTCGATACATAAAGATTGATATATTGGATGACTATATTCGGACACTGTATGAGTTCCGGGAGTCACCGGATAATTATCAGAGTGCCGGGGGGTTATCAGAACCCCCGGGGGAACTAATGGGCCAACATGGGCCTTGTGAGAGAGAGGAGGGGGCCTTAGGGCTGCCCCCCCTTGAGGAGTCCGATTTGGACTAGGAGGGGGGCGGCGCCCCCTCTTTTCCTCCCTCTCTCCCTCTCCTTCCTTCCACCTTCCCCCTCCTAGTTGGACTAGGAAAAGGGCAGTCCTACTCCTACTAGGAGGAGGACTCCTCCCCTCCTTGGCGCGCCCTAGGGCCGGCCGGCCTCCCCCTTGCTCCTTTAAATACGGGGGCAGGGGGCACCCTAGAACACACAAGTTGATCATTGATCTCTTAGCCGCAGCGTGCCCCCTCCACTATAATCCACCTCGGTCATATCATTGCAGTGCTTAGGCGAAGCCCTGTGCCGGTAGCTTCATCAACACCGTCATCACGCCGTCGTGCTGATGAAGCTCTCCCTCGACACTCAACTAGATCAAGAGTTCATGGGACGTCACCAGACCGAACGTGTGCAGATCGCGGAGGTGCCGTGCTTTCGATACTAGGATCGGTCGGATCGTGAAGATGTACGACTACATCAACCGCGTTGTCATAACGCTTCCGCTTACGGTCTACGAGGGTATGTGGACTACACTCTCCCCTCTCGTTGCTATGCATCACCATGATCTTGCGTGTGCGTAGGAAAACTTTGAAATTACTTCGTTCCCAACAGGTAGGCCAGGAAGGGTTCGGTCCAAGGAGCAATAACGACCATGATCTCATGCGCAGAGGGAATTATTTCGCTATCCGAACCTCCGATGATATCTGTATTGTGTTCAGCTGCCGGGGGCGTGATCAGGTCCGCACTGGCTCCGCTCTCGTCCTGCCATACCACGGATGGCTTGAAGAGCCTTTCCACAAAGGTATTAGGCGGGACGGGGTCGCGCTTGGCGCCCATGCGAGCGAGTATGTCCGCTGCCTGGTTACTGTCTCGGGCGACGTGATGAAATTCAAGCCCCTCGAACCGAGCTGATATTTTTAATACGACATTTCGATATGCCACCATTTTTGGATCTTTTGCATCGAACTCCCCGTTTACCTGAGATATTGCGAGGTTTGCGTTGCCGCACACCTCTAGGCATTGTATGCCCATGGAGATAGCCATGCGGAGACCATGTAGAAGTGCCTCGTATGCGGCTGCATTATTGGAGTCCATATACATGATTTGCAATACGTAGCGAACTGTGTCCCTTGTAGGGATGTCAAGATGACGCCATCCCCCAGTCCGGCTAGCATTTTAGAGCCGTCGAAGTACATTATCTAGTTGGAGTAGGAGCTGTACTCTTTAGGGAGCTCGACTTCCGTCCACTCTGTAACGAAGTCGGCCATCACCCGAGATTTAATAGCTCGGCGTGGCTTGTATGTTATTTCGAATGGTAAGATCTCGATGGCCCATTTAGCTATGCGTCCGGTGGCGTCCCTGTTGTTTATAATGTCATTAAGTGGTACTTCGGATGCCACCATGATCGAACACTCTCGAAAATAGTGTCGGAGTTTTCGGGATGCCATAAAGGCCGCGTAAGGTATCTTTTGGTAGTGAGGTATCGGGATTTGCATGGTGTAAGGACCTATTTTACGTCATAGACTGGCTTTTGGATGGGGAATTTGTGTCCCTCTTCCCCTCGCTCGACGACGAGTACAACACTCACTACCTGGTGGGTTGAGGAGATATAAAGCAACATAGGCTCACCAACACCTGGGGCGGCTAGGATTGGGTTGCCTGCTAATAAGGTTTTTATTTCTTCCAATCCGGCTGTGGATGCTTTCGTCCATTCGAAGCTGTCGGTGCGTCTAAGCAGTCTATAAAGTGGTAATGCTTTTCCCCCTAATCTGGAGATGAAGCGGCTCAAAGCCGCCACGCACCCTACTAGCTTTTGGACCTGCTTTAAGTCTGTTGGTGTAGCCAATTGTGACAAGGCTCAGATTTTAGCTGGGTTTGCTTCAATTCATCTATGGGAGACAATGAACCCTAGTAGCTTTCCAGCTGGAACGCCGAAGATGCATTTTTCTGGATTGAGCCGTATGTCGTATGTTCGGAGGTTGTCAAATGTGAGGCGGAGATCATCCACCAATGATTCAACGTGTTTAGTCTTGATGACTATGTCGTCCACACATGCTTCAACTGTCTCGCCGATTTGTTTTTCCAAGCACGTTTGAATCACGTGTTGGTAAGTGGCACCAGCGTTTTTAAGCCCAAAAGGCACAATGTTAAAACAGAAAGGTCCGTACGGGGTGATGAACGCCGTTGCGGCTTGGTCGGACTCCTTCATTTTAATCTGATGGTATCTGGAGTAAGCGTCGATGAAACACAGTGAGTCGTGTCTCACGGTCGCATCAATGATCTGGTCAATGCAGGGCAATGGGAAAGGGTCTTTAGGGCAAGCCTTATTGAGGTCTTTGAAATCGACACAAAGGCGCCAATATGTATCCTTCTTTGGCACCATGACCAAGTTGGCTATCCAATCCGGGTGTTTGATTTCCCTGATGAACCCGGCCTCAAGTAGTTTGGCTAGCTCCTCTCCCATAGCTTGTCGTTTGGGTTCGGAAAATCGCCGCAGTGTTTGCTTGACTGGTTTGAACCCTATGATTATGTTGAGGCTGTGTTCGGTCAGTCTGCGTGGGATCCCGGGCATGTCCAAAGGCTGCCAGGCAAAGATATCCCAGTTTTCCCGTAGGAACGCACATAAGGCGGCGTCTACCGTTGGATCCAGCTGTGCTCCGATGGAAGGTGTTTTATTAGGATCCGTCGGGTGCACTTGAAACCATTTCATCTGCTGGCTTAAAAGAGGTGGATTTTGGTCTCTTGTCGAGAATCACATCATCCTTGTCCACCATGGATCGTAGGGTGGTTAGTTCTTCGGCCGCAAAGGCTTCGGATAGTGACTCAAGAGCCAAGGACGCGGTTTTGTTTTCGGCTCAGAGTGCCTTATTCGGATCACTTGTAACTGTGATTATACCATTAGGCCCTGGCATTTTAAGCTTCATGTACCCGTAATGGGGTACGACTTGGAAGCGTGAGAAAGCGTCCCACCCTAGAAGGGCGTGATATCCGCTATTGAAGGAAACAACGCCGAAGAGCAATTCTTCGGACCTGTAATTTTCAGGCGTGCCGAATACTACATCAAAATTAATTTTCCTCGAACATCATGCTTCTTAACTGGGGATGATGCCTCGAAAGGTGGTATTGCTTTGCTCGATGCGTGTTCTATCGACTTGCATTTTGTCGAGCATATCATCGTAAATGAGGTTTAGCCCACTGCCGCCGTCCATGAGCACTTTAGTAAGCCGAAAGCCGTCCACGACGGGGTTTAGTACTAAAGCGGCGGGTGCTCGGACTGATCGGGCCCTTGGTTCGTCGTCAGCGGTAAAGGTTATTGCCGCTCACTCCATGGGATCGCTGCGGCTACTTAGTGGACTTCGGCGAGTTCGTGAAGTGCCCTCTTACGCCGGTTATTCGAAGAGCAAGTCTAGAAGACCAAAAGGACGTGGAAATCGTCATCTTCTGGAGGGTGTTCCTCTCTAGTGGAGGTGGTGAGGATGGCCTCCCCACTTTTAGCTACTTGCAAGAGTACCCAACATGCCACAAGGCTGTGAGTTGAGTCTGTGCTCGGTGTCGCATGTATCGGACATGGCTTGTCGAGGAGTTCGTCAATAACGGACTGATACGTCTCCAACGTATCTATAATTTTTGATTGCTCCATGCTACTTTATCTACTATTTTGGACTATATTGGGCTTTATTTTCCACTTTTATATTACTTTTGGGACTAACCTATTAACCGGAGGCCCAGCCCAGAATTGCTGTTTTTTGCCTATTTCAATGTTTCGAAGAAACGGAATATCAAACGGAGTCCAAACGGAATGAAACCTTCGGGAATGTGATTTTCCAACCGAACGTGATCCAGGAGACTTGGACCCTACTCCAAGAAGTGCCGGAGGCGGTCACAAGGGTGGAGGGCGTCCCCCTGGGCGCGCCCCCCTACCTCGTGGGCCCCCTGACGCTCGACCGACGTACTCCTTCCTCCTATATATACCTACGTATCCCCAAACGATCAGAACAGGAGCCAAAAACCTAATTCCACCGCCGCAACTTCCTGTATCCACGAGATCCCATCTTGGGACCTGTTCGGAGCTCACGAGGGGGCATCCACCACGGAGGGCTTCTACATCAACACCATAGCCTCTCCGATGAAGTGTGAGTAGTTTACCTCAAACCTTCGGGTCCATAGCTAGTAGCTAGATGGCTTCTTCTCTCTTTTTGGATCTCAATACAATGTTCTCCCCCTCTCTCGTGGAGATCTATTCGATGTAATCTTCTTTTTGCGGTGTGTTTGTTGAGATCGATGAATTGTGGGGATCCAGCTTATCTATGAATAATATTTGAATCTTCTCTGAATTCTTTTATGTATGATTGAGTTATCTTTGCAAGTCTCTTTGAATTATCCGTTTGGTTTGGCCAACTAGATTGGTAGTTCTTGCAATGGGAGAAGTGCATGGCTTTGGGTTCAATCTTGCGGTGTCCTTACCAAAGGATGTAAAAGGTTGCAAGGCACGTATTGTATTGTTGCCATCGAGGATAACAAGATGGGGTATTTATCATATTGCATGAATTTATTCCTCTACATCATGTCATCTTGCTTAAGGCGTTACTTTGTTTTTAACTTAATACTCTAGATGCATCTTTGGATAGCGGTCGATGAGTGGAGTAATAGTAGTAGATGCAGAATCGTTCGGTCTACTTGTCACGGACGTGATGCCTATATACATGATCATACCTAGATAACCTCATAACTATGCTCAATTACATCAATTGCTCAACAATAATTTGTTCACCCACCGTAGAATACTTATGCTCTTAAGAGAAGCCACTAGTGAAACCTATGGCCCCCGGGTCTATTCTGATCATATCAATCTCTATCACTTTATTTACTTGCTTTGTTTTTACTTTGCTTTTTACTTTTCACTTTGCGTCTTTATACCAAAAATACCAAAAATATTATTTATTATCTCTATCAGATCTCACTCTCGTAAGTGACCGTGAAGGGATTGATTGTGAGTAGCTATCGTTTTGTGCAGGTACGAGGGACTTGTGCGTGG
Organism: Aegilops bicornis; assembly: GCA_021605145.1. Taxonomy (NCBI): domain Eukaryota; kingdom Viridiplantae; phylum Streptophyta; class Magnoliopsida; order Poales; family Poaceae; genus Aegilops; species Aegilops bicornis. Next base: position 577,336,527 of record CM038669.1, read on the forward strand.
CCTCCTACTGGATTGATACCTTGGTTCTCAAAAACTGAGGGAAATACTTACGCCACTGTGCTGCACCATCCTCTCCTCTTCGGGGAAAACCAACGCAAGCTCAAGACGTAGCAAGAAGGATTTCTGGCGCCGTTGCCGGGGAGGCTTACACAAGCAAGTCAACCATACCAAGTACCCATCACAATCCCTATCTCTCGCATTACATTATTTGCCATTTGCCTCTCGTTTTCCTCTCCCCCACTCCACCCTTGCCGTTTTATTCGCCCTCTCTTTCCCAATCTCCTCCTCTTTTTCCCGTTGCCTTTTTGTTTGCCCGTGTGTTAGTTTGCTTGCTTGTCATCATGACTAGTCTCATATCTTCCCCGTTATCTCCCAAGAATGAAGTTATAAATTTTAAGCATAGGGAGGGAGAAAATCTAAAAGATGCTTGGTATAGAATTTGCAATGCTCAAAATAGATCTACCAGAAAGCAATCTACTTCAGTTCTCATTCGTAATTTTTACGTAGGTGCTAATCCTTGGTATATATATATTACCATTACCGGAGGGAATTTCTTGGGTATCCATACTTTTGATTCTTATAATGCTTTAATAGATTTATTTGGCTCACCTCCTCTTTTGGTTAATGGAACTATGTTAACTTTGGAGCATGTTATGCAAAGGCTTGAAATTATTGAAAACAAAGTTGCTACCATTGAATCCATTGAAAATCTAGATAAAAAGATACATAATCAAATTACTCAATATGGATCTAAGGTAGGAATGACTTTGAAAAATATTAAGGAGAATGAACCCATGGTTAATGAGAAAATAAATCTAGATTCTACTCGAATCGATAAACTTGAGGGTATCATTACCAACTTGGGAACCGCTTTTTCTTCCGTAAATAATACTCCTAGTCCTCCCACTAAAATTACTAAGCTTATGTATGTTCCTAAAAATAAGGGTGAATCATCTAGTAAAGAAACTGCGGATCTTAAATCTATAAGTATTCATCCCGATCTTTTTACTATCATTAAGGAACCATTTGCTACAAATGAATTTTTCGATCTTATGCCTAAAACTTTGATAATTACTAGAAAGAAATAAATCTATAAGAAAGATAGGTGCCTTATTGAAGAATTGCCTACCAAAGATGGCAATACCTAGATCTATCCTTGCTTTTATGCCTAGCTAGGGGCGTTAAACGATAGCGCTTGTTGGGAGGCAACCCAATTTTATTTTGTGTTTTTTCTTCTTCTGTTTAGGAATAAATAATCCATCTAGCCTCTGTTTAGATGTGGTTTTATCTTTTAGTTAGTGTTTGTGCCAAGCTAAACCTATTGGATCTTCTTGGATGATAGTTATTTGATCTTGCTGTAATTTCCAGAAACTTTGCGCCAAAGGTTCGAATTGTTAAAAATCACCAGAACATGATAAAATATTGATTCCAGTTGCTGCTGATCAATAAAAAATTTTCCAGGTCGTCTAATTTTGGTAGAATTGTTTGAGTTCCATAAGTTTGCGTTAGTTACAGATTACTACAGACTGATATGTTTTTGACAGATTCTGTTTTTCGTGTGTTGTTTGCTTATTTTGATGAATCTATGGCTAGTAAAATAGTTTATAATCCATAGAGAAGTTGGAATACAGTAGGTTTAACACCAATACAAATAAAGAATGATTTCATTACAGTACCTTGAAGTAGTCTTTTGTTTTCTTTCTCTAACGGAGCTCACGAGATTTCTGTTGAGTTTTGTGTTGTGAAGTTTTCAAGTTTTGGGTGAATTCTTTTGATGGATTATGGAACAAGGAGTGGCAAGAGCCTAAGCTTGGGGATGCCCGTGGCACCCCCAAGATAATCCAAGGACAACAAAAAGTCAAAGCTTGGGGATGCCGGAAGGCATCCCTTTTAAATCCACTTCCATCGGTAATTTACTTGGAGCTATATTTTTATTCACCACATGATAAGTGTTTTGCTTGGAGCGTCTTGTATTATTTATGCCTTTGCTTGTTAGTTTACCACAATCATCCTTGCTGTACACACCTTTTGAGAGAGCCATACATGAATTAGAATTTTATAGAATACTCTATGTGCTTCACTTATATCTTTTGAGCTTGATAGTTTGCTTATAGTGCTTCACTTATATCTTTGAGCGTGATAATTTTTGCTCTAGTGCTTCACTTAGATCTTTTAGAGCACGGTGGTGGATTTTTTTAAAGAAATTATTGATCTCTCATGCTTCACTTAGATTATTTTGAGAGTCGTTAATAGCATGGTAATTTGCTTAATGTTAATATACTTGGTATTCAAGATATGTGAAACTTTCTTTTGAGTGCGTTGAATACTAAGATAAGTTTGATGCTTGATAATTGTTCTGAGATATGAAGATGATGATATTAGAGTCATGCTAGTTGAGTAGCTGTGAATTTAAAGAATACTTGTGTTGAAGTTTGTGATTCCCGTAGCATGCACGTATGGTGAACCGTTATGTGATGAACTCGGAGCATGATTTATTTATTGATTGTCTTCCTTATGAGTGGCGGTCGGGGACGAGCGATGGTCTTGTCCTACCAATCTATCCCCCTAGGAGCATGCGCGTAATACTTTGCTTTGATAACTTCTAGATTTTTGCAATAAGTATATGAGTTCTTTATGACTAATGTTGAGTCCATGGATTATACTCACTTTTTCCCATCCTTCCACTATTGCTAGCCTCTCTAATACCGCACACCTTTCGCCGGAATCATACACCCACCATATACCTTCCTCAAAACAGCCACCATACCTACCTATCATGGCATTTCCATAGCCATTCCGGGATATATTGCCATGCAACTTTCCACTATTTCGTTTATTATGGCACGCTCCATCATTGTCATATTGCTAGCATGATCATGTAGTTGACATCGTATTTATGGCAAAGCCATCGTTCATAATTCTTTCATACATGTCACTCATGTTTCATTGCACATCCCGCACATCACGAGGCATTCATATAGAGTCATATTTTGTTCTAAGTATCGAGTTGTAATTGTTGAGTTGTAAGAAAAATAAAAGTGTGATGATCATCATTATTAGAGCATTGTCCCAAGTGAGGAAAGGATGATGGAGACTATGATTCCCCACAAGTCGGGATGAGACTCGGACGAAAAAATAAAAAAATAAAAAAAGGCCATAAAAAGAGAAAAGGCCCAAAAAATGAGAGAAAAAGAGAGAAGGGACAATGTTACTATCCTTTTACCACACTTGTGCTTCAAAGTAGCACCATGATCTTCATGATAGATAGTCTCTCATTTTGTCACTTTCATATACTAGTGGGAATTTTTCATTATAGAACTTGGCTTGTATATTCGTTGATGGGCTTCCTCAAAATTCCCTAGGTCTTCATGAGCAAGCGAGTTGGATGCACACCCACTTAGTTTCTTTTGTTGAGCTTTCATATACTTATAGCTCTAGTGCATCCGTTGCATGACAATCCCTACTCACTCACATTGATATCTATTGATGGGCATCTCCATAGCCCGTTGATACGCCTAGTTGATGTGAGACTATCTTCCCTCTTTTTGTCTACTCCACAACCACCATTCTATTCCACATATAGTGCTATATCCATGGCTCATGCTCATGTATTGCGTGAAGATTGAAAAAAGTTTTGAAAATGATAAAGTATGAAACAATTGCTTGGCTTGTCATCGGGGTTGTGCATGATTTAAATACTTTGTGTGGGGAAGATGGAGCATAGCCAGACTATATGATTTTGTAGGGATAACTTTCTTTGGCCATGTTATTTTGAGAAGACATAATTGCTTTGTTAGTATGCTTGAAGTATTATTATTTTTATGTCAATATGAACTTTTGTCTTGAATCTTTCGGATCTGAATATTCATACTATGATTAAGAAGATTTACATTGAAATTATGCCAAAGTATCACTCCGCATCAAAAATTCTTTTTTTTATCATTTACCTACTCGAGGACGAGTAGGAATTAAGCTTGGGGATGCCTGATACGTCTCCAACGTATCTATAATTTTTGATTGCTCCATGCTACTTTATCTACTGTTTTGGACTATATTGGGCTTTATTTTCCACTTTTATATTACTTTTGGGACTAACCTATTAACTGGAGGCCCATCCTAGAATTGCTGTTTTTTTGCCTATTTCAGTGTTTCGAAAAAACGGAATATCAAACGGAGTCCAAACGGAATGAAACCTTTGGGAACGTGATTTTCCAACCGAATATGATCCAGGAGACTTGGACCCTACTCCAAGAAGTGCTAGAGGCGGTCACGAGGGTGGAGGGCGTCCCCTGGCGCGCCTCTACCTCGTGGGCCCCCGACGCCCACCGACGTACTCCTTCCTCCTATATATACCTACGTATCCCCAAACGATCGTAGCAGGAGCCAAAACCTAATTCCACCGCCGCAACTTCCTGTATCCACGAGATCCCATCTTGGGGCCTGCTCGAGCTTCACGGAGGGGGCATCCACCACGGAGGGCTTCTACATCAACACCATAGCCTCTCCGATGAAGTGTGAGTAGTTTAGTTCAGACCTTCGGGTCCATAGCTAGTAGCTAGATGGCTTCTTCTCTCTTTTTGGATCTCAATACAATGTTCTCCCCCTCTCTCGTGGAGATCTACTCGATGTAATCTTCTATTTGCGGTGTGTTTGTTGAGACCGATGAATTGTGTGTTTATGATCCAGCTTATCTATGAATAATATTTGAATCTTCTTTGAATTCTTTTATGTATGATTGAGTTATCTTTGCAAGTCTCTTTGAATTATCCGTTTGGTTTGGCCAACTAGATTGGTAGTTCTTGCAATGGGAGAAGTGCATGGCTTTGGGTTCAATCTTGCGGTGTCCTTACCCAAAGGATGTAAAGGGTTGCAAGGCACGTATTGTATTGTTGCCATCGAGGATAACAAGATGTGGTATTTATCATATTGCATGAATTTATTCCTCTACATCATGTCATCTTGCTTAAGGCGTTACTCGCTTTTTTAACTTAATACTCTAGATGCATGCTGGATAGCGGTCGATGAGTGGAGTAATAGTAGTAGATGCAGAATCGTTTCGGTCTACTTGTCACGGGCGTGATGCCTATATACATGATCGTACCTAGATAACCTCATAACTATGCTCAATTCTGTCAATTGCTCAACAGTAATTTGTTCACCCACCGTAGAATACTTATGCTCTTGAGAGAAGCCACTAGTGAAACCTATGGCCCCCGGGTCTATTCTCATCATATCAATCTCTATCACTTTATTTACTTGCTTTGTTTTTACTTTGCTTTTTACTTTTCACTTTGCATCTTTATACCAAAAATACCAAAAATATTATTTATTATCTCTGTCAGATCTCACTCTCGTAAGTGACCGTGAAGGGATTGACAACCCCTAATCGCGTTGGTTGGGAGTAGCTATCGTTTTGTGCAGGTACGAGAGACTTGTGCGTGGCCTCCTACTGGATTGATACCTTGGTTCTCAAAAACTGAGGGAAATACTTACGCTACTGTGCTGCATCAACCTCTCCTCTTCAGGGAAATAACTATCATTCAAGAAGATCCTATAGGTTTAGCTTGGCACAAACACTAATTAAAACATAAAAACACATCTAACCAGAGGCTAAAACAAAGATTTATTTCTAAACAGAAGCAAAAAGCAGAAAAAACAAAAAATAAAATTGGGTTGCCTCCCAACAAGCGCTATCGTTTAACGCCCCTAGCTAGGCATAAAAGCAAGGATAGATCTAGGTATTGCCATCTTTGGTAGGCAATACATAAGTGGCTCTCATGATATATTCATATGGTAATTTTATTTTCTTCCTAGGGAAGTGTTCCATGCCTTTCTTTTAATGGAAATTGGAATCTAATATTCCCTTCCTTTATATCAATAATTGCACCAATCGTTCTAAGGAAAGGTCTACCAAGAATAATAGGACATGAAGGATTGCAATCTATATCAAGAACGATAAAATATACAGGCACATAATTCCTATTTGCAACAATAATAACATCATTAATTCTTCCCAGAGGTTTCTTAATAGTGGAATCCGCAAGATGCAAGCCTAAAGAGCAATCATCAAAATCATGGAAACCTAGCAAGTCGCACAAAAGTTTTGGGAATGGTGGAAACACTAGCACCCAAATCACATAAAGCATAGAACTCATGATCCTTAATCTTAATTTTAATAGTTGGTTCCCACTCATCATAAAGTTTTCTAGGGATAGAAAATTCCAACTCAAGCTTTTCTTCGTAAGATTGCATCAAGGCATCAGCGATATGTTTAGTAAATGCTTTATTTTGACTATAAGCATGAGGAGAATTTAGCACGGATTGCAACAAGGAAATACAATCAATCAAAGAGCAATTTTGATAATTAAATTCCTTGAAATCCAAAATAGTGGGTTTATTAACATCTACGGTTTTGATTTCTTCTATCCCACTTTCATCAATTTTAGCATCAAGATCTAAAAACTCCGAATTTTGGAACGCCTTCTAGGTAAAGGTGGATCATATTCAGTCCCATCATTATCAAGATTCATATTGCAAAACAAAGATTTAATAGGGGACACATCAATAACTTTTAGATCTTCATCTTTATTTTCATAGTAATTAGAAGAACATGCTCTTATAAAGGCATCGTTCTTAGCACGAATCCTAGCGGTACTTTCTTTGCACTCATCAATGGAAATTCTCATGGCTTTGAGAGACTCATTGATATCATGCTTAGGAGGAATAGATCTAAGCTTTAAAGAATCAACATCAAGAGAAATTATATCAACGTTCCTAGCCAAATCATCAACTTTAATCAATTTCTCTTCAAGCAAAGCATTGAAATTCTTTTGCGAATTCATAAACTCTTTAACACTAGTCTCAAATTCAGAGGGCATCTTAAAATTTCCATAAAAGTTGTTGTAGGAATTTCCATAATTATTAGAGGAATTACTAGGATAAGGCCTAGGATTAAAGTTTCATCTATACGCGTTGTTACCAAAATTATTCCTACCAACAAAATTCAAATCCATAGATTCATTATTATTCAAAATCAAAGTAGACAAAGGCATATCATTAGGATCAGAAGAAACACTCTTACTAGCAAATAATTTCATAAGTTCATCCATCTTTCCACTCAAAACATTAATTTCTTCTATCGCATGCACTTTTTTATTAGTAGATCTTTTAGTGTGTCATTGAGAATAATTAACCATAATATTATCTAAGAGTTTAGTAGCTTCTCCTAAAGTGATTTCCATAAAAGTGCCTCCCGCGGCCGAATCTAAAAGATTTCTAGAGGCCAAATTCAATCCGGCATAATTTTTTTGTATAATCATCCACAAATTCAAACCATGAGTAGGGCAATTACGTATCATTAACTTCATCCTGTCCCAAGCTTTTGCAACATGTTCATGATCAAGTTGCTTAAAATTCATAATATCGTTTCTAAGAGAGATTATCTTAGCGGGAGGAAAATACTTAGAGATAAAGGCATCTTTGCACTTGTTCCAAGATTCAATACTAGTTTTAGGCAAAGACGAAAACCAAGCTTTAGCACGATCTCTAAGCGAAAAAGGAAATAGCTTCAATTTAACAATATCATTATCAACATCTTTCTTCTTTTGCATATCACACAAATCAACGAAGCTATTTAGATGAGTAGCGGCATCTTCACTAGGAAGGTCGGCGAATTGATCTTTCATGACAAGATTCAACAAAGCAACATTGATTTCGCAAGATTCAGTATTGGTAAGAGGAGCAATCGGAGTGCTAAGGAAATCATTATTGTTGGTATTGGTAAAGTCACACAATTTGGTATTATCTTGAGCCATCGTGACAAGCAAGCAATCCAACACACGAGCAAACAAAAAACAAGCGAAAAAGAGGCGAACGGAAAAGAGAGGGCAAATAAAACGGCAAGGGTGAAGTGGGGGAGAGGAAAATGAGAGGCAAATGGCAAATAATGTAATGCGGGTGAGGGAGTCCTGGATTAGGGGGTGTCCGGATAGCCGGACTATAATCTTTGGTCGGACTCCTGGACTATGAAGATACAAGATTGAAGACTTCGTCCTGTGTCCGGATGGGACTTTCCTTGGCGTGGAAGGCAAGCTTGGCGATACGGATATGTATATCTCCTCCCATTGTAACCGACTCTGTGTAACCCTAGCCCTTTCCGTGTCTATATAAACCGGAGGGTTTTAGTCCGTAGGGATCTAACAACAATCATACCATAGGCTAGCTTCTAGGGTTTAGCCTCTACGATCTCGTGGTAGATCTACTCTTGTACTACCCATATCATCAATATTAATCAAGCAGGAGTAGGGTTTTACCTCCATCGAGAGGGCCCGAACCTGGGTAAAAACATCGTGTCCCTTGTCTCCTGTTACCATCCGCCTAGACGCACGGTTCGGGACCCCTACCCGAGATCCACCGGTTTTGACACCGACATTGGTGCTTTCATTGAGAGTTCCTCTGTGTCGTCATCTTTAGGCCCGATGGCTCCTCCGATCATCAACAACGATGCGGTCCAGGGTGAGACTTTTCTCCCCGGACAGATCTTTGTATTCGGCGGCTTTGCACTGCGGGCCAATTCGCTTGGCCATCTGGAGTAGATCGAAAGCTACGCCCCTGGCCATCAGGTCAGATTTGGAAGTTTGAACTACACAGCTAACGTCCGCGGAGACTTGATCTTCGATGGGTTCGAGCCACAACCGAGTGCGCCGCACTGTCATGATGGGCATGATCTAGCTCTGTCGCCGAACAGTGCCTTGGAGGCCGCACCCGTGTCCGCTCTGACCCTTAGCTCGGAGCCGACTGCGCCAATCGAGGACGGGTGGCTGGACACCGCCTCGGGGGCTGCAATCTTTACGGCGATCGAGCCGAACACCAGCCTTGTCCTCTGCGAAGCTCGTGACTCCAAGGTGCCGGACTCCTCTCCGGACTCCGGACCTTCCGCGCCCCTGCCGATTGAATCTGATTAGGCGCCGATCATGGAGTTCGCCGCCACGGACATCTTTCAGCACTCGCCCTTCGGCGACATTCTGAATTCACTAAAGTCTCTCTCTTTATCAGGAGAGCCCTCGTTGGACTATGGTCAGCAAGGTTGGGATGCGGATGACGAAGAAATTCAAAGCCCACCCACCACCCACTTCGTAGCCACTGTCGATGATTTAACCGACATGCTCGACTTCAACTCCGAAGACATCGACGGTATGGACGACGATGTACGAGACGAACAGGAACCAGCGCCTATAGGGCACTGGAAAACCACCTCATCTCATGATGTATACATGGTGGACACACCTAAAAGAAACGACGACGAGGAACAAAGGGACGCAACGAGGGATCATTCCCTCGAAAAGCAGTCAAAGCGGCGGCGTAAGCGCCGCTCCAAACCCCACCTCGGCAGAGACATCAGCCATACTGAGACCCAGCCATAGAGAAGGGCGAACCGGACGGATTTAACATGCCATCGAGCAACCGTCCGAACAGGGCAACTTGGATAAACAAACTGAACAACCCGTCCCGGTGAAGATAATAACCGGATGACCTCACACCGGACAAGTTGCTGGAGCAGAAGAACCTCCACAAAAGGCTTGTCGCCACTGCGCGTAGCCTGAAAAAGCAGAAGCGGAAGCTCAAAACAGCGGAAGATGCACTCAGAATTAGATGGAGCAAAGTACTCAACACTACAGACAAATACGGCGACATTCGCCACACAAAGAGCCACATAGTCGGATAAACAACCCCATGGCCAACATAGAGCGGCAAACGGCGCCGCACACAAGCCGGCACGCGATCCGCACAAGGATTCGCATCAAAAAGATGGCCCAGCTAGATCTAACTACGGGCCAAGAAAGCAAGCTCTAGTAAGCAATGCAACGCAACAAGTATCCGAACATCGCGGCACACCCAAATATAGGGGTGCCGCACACCCCCTATGTTTCACCGATGAGGTGCTGGACCATGAATTTCCAGCGGGATTCAAGCCCGTAAACATAGAGGCGTACGACGGAACAATAGACCTCGAGTGCGGATTGAGGATTATATCCTCCACATACACATGGCTAGAGGAGATGACCTCCACGCCATAAAATACTTACCCTCAAGCTCAAAGGGCCAGCCCGGCATTGGCTTAAAAGCCTTCTCAAAAACACCATTGGAAGTTGGGAAGAGCTCGAGGATGCTTTTGGGAAAATTTTCAAGGGACCTATGTCCGACCTCCGGATGCGTATGATTTAAGTCATATAACTCAACAACCCGGAGAGTCAGCCCGAAACTCTGGAACAGATTTCTTACTAAAAGAACCAGATAGTCGATCAGACGGACGCTGAAGCCTTAGCAGCTTTCAAACACGGTGTTCGAGATTTAATGGCTCGCCAGACACCTCGGCCAAGAAAAGCCAAGAACACTGGCCGCATGAACAAGCCTCATGACCCGCTTTTGCGCCGGAGAGGATAGCTGGTTGGCAAGATGCAGTACCAGCGACCCAAGTACGTCCGGGTTAGGGATGGAAGCGGAAACCGCGCGCAGCAAGGACCAGCGCGGACCAAGGGAAACAGCCCGAAGAGCACGACAGTCAACGCCGGATTCAAAAGCTCTCGGCAAAATCAGAAAAAGCTGCCCCTCAAGGATAACAGGGACGAGCTATCTAACCTAAACAAAATCTTGGACAAGATATGCCAAATCCATAGTACTCCCGGGAAGCCTGCAAACCATACCCACAGAGATTGTTGGGTCTTCAAGCAATCCGGCAAACTCAACGCCGAACACAAGGGGCTCGACACACCAAGCGAGGACGATGCAGATCACCGGAAAACAAAAGAATTTCCCACAAGAAGTCAAAACAGTAAACTCACTTCACGTGACAAAAGGGAAAAAAAGAGTGGCTCCTATAGAGATACGCGCCATACGGCCTATCCCAGAGGAGTCCCGCCACTGGTTGTTAAAACCAATCACCTTCGACCATCAGGATTACTCTAGAAGTATCTGAAACGCAGGCTGGGCTGCCTTGATATTAGATCCGATAATCGACGGACTCCACTTTACACAAGTCCTAATGGACGGCGGCAGTGATCTAAACCTGCTATATCAGGACACAATCCGCAAAATGGGGATATACCCAACAAAAATTCGCCATAGCAACACTTCCTTTCAAGGGGTAACGCCAGGCCCAGATGCCCATTGTATGGGTTCTCTCCTGCTAGAAGTTATGTTCGGCTCCCTCGAGAACCTCCGCCGCAAAAAGCTAACCTTCCACATCGCCCCATTTACAAGTAGCTATCAAGCACTACTGGGACGCGAAGCTTTCGCCCGCTTTAACGCAATACCGCATTATGCATCTCTTACGCTTAAAATGCCCGGTCCGCGAGGCATCATCTCATTAAAGGGAAACATCAAGTGCTCCTCGAGCGCGGAAGACTGTGCGGCTGCCTTGATAGCCACACACTAAACCGGCTTCACTAATCAAAGCACATAAACAGGTCGTTCAGACCCCGGACATGGCTAGACGAGTCCGGCGTAAACATACAAGGGCTTACTAGCCGCCTACCCCAGTACAAGGGACTCCGCGCATGTACAACGAGAGACAATAAAGCTCAACTTTATTTTTTGAATTATACTTTGTTTATTTAATATAACATACATTTTAGCACGATCTTTTTCAACTAAGTTCCTCTCTTTTACAGATGAACACCGTGCTACAACCGTCCAGGATACGGCACAATGGAGAAACAGGCGCAGACGTGCAGTAGGGACCCGTTCCAAGGATTATTTTTAGATTAAGACCCTGCGTAAACCTTTTTCACTGTCTCTTGTTGATACACATCCCCCGGTTTTTTGGTATAACCGAGGAGGAGGCTGGCGTCTTGGCATGTGGCCATGTCAGAATTTTGCGCGCACTGGACACGAGGGCTTATTACTAAGGGCGTTGTTCAGCCCGCTTTCATAAAGACCGAATACCATAGGGAGTGTTCGGCGTCGCGAGTTTGGCCTTATATGCATCAGCTCGAATCATGTCTTTGGTCAAATGTTGGGTTTGCCCGGCTCCTGTGTTTTGCTGCCTTACGTTCCGCTCTATCGGCTAAGCCGGCACCAGGAGAACTACTGCGATTGTGCCCCGGTTCGGCCAGGCGAGCACCTCAGTAGAGAAAGCCGAAAATTGAATGTCATGATATAGCGTGAGACTGGTCAACCACTCGATGACCCGCCGAAATCTTTAGGATTCCTCCTCATTAATGAAGGGCCGTTTCCCGGCCAGGCACACACGCGCCCCAAATTCGGGTAAGCGCGGTGCCCCTAGGGGCTATATAGTAGCCCCACTGTCAAACTCATATGGCTAAGTGAAAGTGATAAAGCATTATAGTCCGATTGCCTAGTTCGCTGCGCTATCACCTCCTTAATAGGACCAAGACGTTGGATCAAGTGTGAAAATGCGCTTTCATGAACACCCCGCATTATATGCGTAATGTCAAGACTGCCATCTTTCAGGTTATATACGCATATACATTAACGGCCGCACAGGAGGTATTTTCATTCTTGAAGGCACAAGTATAAAAAGCTTTTATATTCGCTCGAAACATTGTGTTTACAATAATACATGTTATTCGAACATAATATCCTTCGAGCACTGCGTCTCTATTAAACGAACGCCCTGCAGAACTTCCTGAAAATAGTGCTCAGCAGGTACTCGACTCTCGTCCGAATCTTGGGATGCAACAGCGATGGCATTCATCTCCGCCCAGTATGTTTTGACACGGGCAAGAGCCATCCACGCACCCTCTATGCATGCTGACCTCTTCATTGCATTCATATGCGGCACCGCACCAAGGAACTGCTGCACCAAGCTAAAATAACTCTTCGGCTCGGGCCATTCCGGCCAAAAATGACTCACGACATACTTCATGGCGAGTCCGGATAACCTATTCAGCTCCGCCCATGCGGCCAAACGATCGGTTAATGGAAGTGGGCGCTCTGGATTGTGGAACTGTGACCAAAAAAGCTTTTCCACTTCGTGATCCTTTTGATCTCGGAAGTGTTCGGCCGCGTCCGCAGCACTCGCTGCCAAGTCCAGATAAGTGTTCGCCGCACTCCACAGTCGGTCCAACGGAGCATATTTAGGATCCTCGAACTTCGTCCGCGGCATAAAGGGATTTCCAGCCGTGATATCTCCGGCCTGACGTAGCTCCTCCTTCATAGCTCTCATCGCAGAGCGAGTATCCTTGGCCTCGATAGTGGCCTTCTCCAGGTCCTTCTGTTCCGCCCGATCTTCTTTTTCAAGAAGCTTGCAGCGGTCGGCAGCATTTTTCAACTTCACAAACATCTTGGCCATTTCCTTCTTGCTTCGGCAGTGAGCAACCTGTTCGGCTTTCAGCTCTTCAGCCGCCTTTAAGGCAGCCGCATCGCTTTTCCTGGCCTACTCCTTGGCTCGGGCAAGTTCTGCCCGAAGGTTCTCCATGGCAGCGGCACCATCTGCATCAAGCACACATGTTGTAAGATACGGGCATCAAGCTCCTCTTACCAGGTGTCTTCGGAGAAATTACATACCTTGTGCCTCGTCAAGCCGCTTGTTGACAAGCGCGATGTCAGCATCTGCCACGTCAAGTTGCCGCATTAGCTCGGCAAATTCATCAGTCCGGCTAGCCACCGAAGGGCGACATATTATACCTGGGATTATGATCCTCGGCGCGCCATCATTTTTGACAACGCACCGAGTCTCAGGGGCTACTATCTACACATGGCGCATCTTATATATGCGGAACTGTCAAAAGGTACATCATTTCACGTACCTCAAAACACACAAGAACTCCTGACGGCCTCGTACAACCCGCTCTCCGCGGATGAAATCCTTTCAATCACCGTACCCATCAACGCACGGTGTTCTTCTGAGATAGACGCTCGCCCGAGCAGATCCTTCAGCTCCTCCGACCATTCACCAGACGGTGTCGGACTCGTCCGATGGCCTTTTTCGAAGGCCGGACACGGAGGGCTTTGGGGGGCCATACGACTGCCCTCCGGCCCTGCCGGATTTGGAGAAACCCTCCGTGACGACACCTCAGGGTCGCCCACCTCGCAAGGCGGTACGGCAGGGGGAGGCGTTCCGCTCTCCATCATCTCCGACGAAGATCCTCAAGATGAGCTCACTGAGAAGGGCTGAGATCCGAACTACAAGGTAAAATTTCGGTTATCTTCCTCAGAAATAGAACAGGGATGCCTCTCATTTTTAAAACTCCCCTCTCTACTTATGGCTAGGTGGAGGGCTGATCCCCTTGGGGGCACAGTGCGGCCGAGGCATCCCCCGGCGTAGGACCCTCTGACGAAGATTTCTTCCCCCGCTTTGAGACCATGGTCTCCGGGTCTTCAGAGGTGGTCCTCTTCTTTCCCTGGATAGAGGAATTATTGATTCCTCCTTTCCTGACAGCCTCCTTCGAGGAGGCGGTAGCTTCCTTGTTCCCCCCTTCGCCTTCTTCCAAAGGCGCAACCTCCAACATCCTGGTTAACACGGGATCCGGCGTGGTCTCAGCGACGGGGGCCGGACACCTGATTAGCTTTGCTTTCGCTATCCACTCATGTTTAAGGGACAACTCTTTTAAGGGAAATTTTATGATAAATATACGGATAGCGTGTCCGGGTACAGGGCTACTTACTTGAGTATCCGGGCGATTGCAGCTCAGACCTGCGTCCTCGGTCGAGTCCGGACACATTGCTTGTGATCCGAAGAACAATTTGTACATCTCCATGGGCGTCGCACCCGTAAAATGTTGGAGGGCTCGTGGTCCCTCCGTATTAAACTCCCACAGGCGAAGGGGGCGATGTTTGCAGGGCAGGGTGCGGCGAATCAACATGACCTGCGTCACTACGACTAGATTGATGTCTCTTTCTAGGAGATCTCGAATGCAGCCCTGCAACAAGGGCACGTCCTTGAACGGCCCCCAGTCAAACCCTTTATTGACCCATGACACTAGCTGTGGTGGGTGAACCGAGCGAAAGGCAGGTGGCGCCACCCACTTGGTGCCCCTGGGAGCTGTGATATAAAACCACTCTCGTTGCCATAAGCTGAACTCCTCTTGAAAAGAGCCCTCGGGCCATGGAGCGTCAGCATTCTTGCTTATAACAGCACCTCCGCACTCCGCGTGCTGCCCCTCGATCATCTTCGGCTCTACTTTGAAGGTCTTAAGCCACAATCCGAAGTGAGGAGTAATACGGAGGAAGGCTTCGCACACGACAATGAACGATGAGATGTGAAGGATGGACTCCAGAGCCAAGTCGTGAAATTCCAGCCCATAATAAAACATGAGCCCCCTCACGAAGGGGTCCGCTGGAAGCCTAGCCCCGAAGGAAGTGAGACGCAAACACCACGCTCTCACCAGGCTTGGGAGTGGGAATAACCTGCCCTTGAGCAGGCAGCCTATGCGTAGATTCCGCGGTCACATACAGCATCTCTTAGCTTTAGCACGTCTTCTTCCATAACGGAGGAAGGCATCCACCGCCTTGAAGGTCGGAACGGACATCATCAAAGGTCCGAAGCGCCTGAATCTGGAGCTTTGGGTGTTGGAACTCAATGTGAGAGGCGGATTCGATTAAGATTGAAAGAAAGGAGTTGAGCCTTGGTCTCTTTATAAAGAGGTTGAATACCAAGAGCCCTCCCCGTGACCGTTTGGGACTCGCCTTCGATGGAGGAGACATACCAACGGGCACGATTGGGTTACCCACGCCCGTATTAATGAGAATCCCGGAATAAGGGGACACGATCTCTGCTTCGACAAGACGTGCCAAGGAAACTGCCTCGCTAAGTGCACTGAGGTGGGACAGTAAAAACGAATAAAGGCTTGGCCATGGTGTGATGTCACGCTGCGGAATACGTCAGCAGGTTGAATTTGTGTAAATATTATTCTCTCTACGGTGGTATGTGGAACTTATTTTGCAGAGCCGGACACTATCCTTGTGTTCAAAATCTTCTATGAAATATTCAGAGGAGGAACCCGCCTTGCAATGCCGAAGACAATCTACGCGCCGGACTCGTCGTCATTGAAGCCTGGTTCAGGGGCTAGAGGGAGTCCTGGATTAGGGGGTGTCCGGATAGCCGGACTATAACCTTTGGTCGGACTGTTGGACTATGAAGATACAAGATTGAAGACTTCGTCCTGTGTCCGGATGGGACTTTCCTTGGCGTGGAAGGCAAGCTTGGCGATACGGATATGTAGATCTGCTCCCATTGTAACCGACTCTGTGTAACCCTAGCCCTCTCCGGTGTCTATATAAACCGGAGGGTTTTAGTCCGTAGGACGAACAACAACCGGAGGGTTCCAGAGGCTACCGCTATATTGGTGAAAAATTTAAAGGCCGTCAAAAAATTTCCGGCTTAAAAAGAAGGACTCCGGTGTAAAATCCGGTTCAAGAGACATCTCTCTCCCACAAAGCACTGACACTCTTAATATCTGGTTTAAAAACCGGTTCAAGGGAAATTTATTTACCGCAAGGTTTTGAAGCTCTCAAATCCGGTTCAAATCCGGCTCAAGGTAAATTTATCTCTCTCAAAGTTTTGAAGCTTTCAAATCCGGTTTAAACTTCCGGTTCAAAAAGAATTAATCTCTCGCAAGTTCGAGTTCTCAGAAAGATTAAAGGGTGCCAAAAAGAACTTGCTGCCGTGATGCGCGGTTCAAACATAGGTATCATGCCTTACGGCTTATCTTATTATGGTCACTTGGGGGCTTCCTGCTCATCGGGTATAGCTATCAGTACCCTCTTGATCGGTGCAATGCCAAAACTTATATGGTCACTTGGGGGCTTCCTGTTAAAACATAGGTCGTATTCGAAGCAAAGAGAACACAGCTGTCGAAACCCTTTTGATTGGCAAACTGATGAACCTACTTGGGGGCTTCTTGATCGTATTCGAATCATAGCTCAACCCCTTTGGGAATCGACGTGGATCATATTCAAATCAGCATCGTTAAACAACTCTTAAGGTCACTTGGGGGCTTCCTGTTCAAACATAGGTCGTATTCGAACCAAAGAGAACATAGCTGTCGATACCCACTTGATCGGCATCGCCAACGCCACTTGGGGCTATATGATCGTATTCGAATCTTAGCTTAACCCCTTTGGAACGGTTTACTGATCGTATTCGAACCAGAAGCCTCAAAAACTTTATCTGTTTCTCATACAGTTTTTTGTAATCACAAATATTTGAGTTGTCACAAATATCATATATGCCGGCTTTTACAGAATTGGGTTCTCACCCTCACTGTCCGGGTCACATAAACCGGCGGTATCATTCAAAGGATCATAGGGATCTTGTGATCTACTTGTGTGCAGGATAAGGATACATTTGGGTGGTTACCCGCCCTGGCTTTTGACGTTAAGTCACCAGGGCATATGTTGTTTAAACTCTTTGCAGGATTTGCAGGAATATGACATATAAATGATTAAGTTCAATCTCATTACCAAACTTGATGCTTCAAAATAATTACCCGTTCTGGATTTTTCTCAAAGGCTATAAGCCGCCGGGTTATAAAAATTCCGGCTTACAATGAAGGCGTTTTAAATCATCGTCGGCCAAGAGCCGCCGGGTATTTAAACTCCGGATTTACTTATCAACCGATGAGGTATTCAAATTTTTAATAGCCAAAACTGGCTGGATTTTCATGATGATATTGAATGATTGAGGTTTTCATACCGGGTTATATTATTCAAATATTGAATAGCCAACATAGCTGGATTTCTATTGTGATTATCAATAATCAGTGTTATAATTGAAGTTTTCAAAGTCGCTTTAGCGCAACTGCTATTATTTTTATCAATGGATATGATTTATTCTACAATGGAAGGAATAGTCCCGAGTCGCTGTAGGCTTACGACCCGTCACTTGGGGGCTACATTATTTAAGTTGAGATTACATCAAATATGCAAGTCTCATATCGCTGCAAGCATGCACCATGACACTTGGGGACTAATGCAAAGTCATTTTTTGCTCACCTTATTGAAGACCCGACTCATCACATTGTAATGAGCCGGCCCTTGGGGGCTACCAATTGCCTCTGTCAACAATTTAAGGTACAAAGCTTTTTATCCATTACATTGAAGGGTCCACTGCTCAGTTGGTAAAGCACAAGGCTCTTAACCTTGTGGACGTGAATTCAAGCCCCATGATGGGGGTTACATCATATGATGTTATTTTCATTGAAGTATATATCAAAGTCCCAGCTCAATATTATCTTACTGAGCCGGCCCTTGGGGGCTACACGTTGATGTTCAAAGTTTACAAGATTATATTTACAAAGTCCCTGCTCATTATTGCATAATGACCCGGCCCTTGGGGGCTACACTGGTTGAAGTTTTTATGAGCATAAGGCAATTTCAAGTCCCAGGTTGCTGCAAGCATGACAACCCGACACTTGGGGGCTACATATATGGAGTATTCAGTTTTTACTAGTGACTGAGATGAACATGGATTTCTTCAAAGTGGCAGTAATTATATGGAAACAAGTCTCAAAACATCACTTTGTTCTGTTCAAGACTTGGGAGCTACAGGTAATATGGATATAAGGGAGAAATATCTTCCAATTCTTAGTTTTGAGTAGGTCAGATTGACCCGGTGTTTGCAACAATCATGATCCGGTGTCACCAATAATTATGACCCGGCGTCGGAAACAGATATTACCCGGCGTTATCAATATTTACAAGCCGGCAATTTTGGCAGTTATAACTAGCCAACCTCTACATCTTTAAACCGGCGGATCACCAGATGAATCTTGAGTCCAATATGTTTATTAAGCCGGAGCTTTGGAAACCGACTCAAATGGATTATTTCTTATAATATTTCTCAACAAGAGACCAATGTCAGCAAATTGACTCTGAAGCTGGCCTGTTGACCCAGATTTCTCAAAGGAAGTATCTGGATCTTTTGCATTGACAAAATTTAAGCATATCTGCTAAGGAGATTTTCTATGAGTTCATGGGCATGTGTCAAGAAGGAAATGACAAGGACATAAATATGATCAAGTGCCGGCTTACAAGAATTTTTAACCCGGAGCACAACTTGTCAAAGTTGTCCTGGTGTTTATTTTGCAGGATCAGTTTAACATGGATAAATCCAAATTAAATTGGGGGCTAATGTCAGGGATATACCCCGCGGTATGACCCGACCAGAGTTATGACCCGACTGGACTTGGCGATTCACCAGAAGACCCGGCTGGAGCTGAGCTACTCACTGGCGATCCGCCCAGACATGGCGGTTTATATGTAACCCGCCTAGACTTGTGACTCACTGGAGACTCGGCGGGCGGATCAGACGGGCGACAAGGCTCAAGGCCCAGCAGGCCGGCTTATACTCTGGTGGGCCGGCTTAAGAGGAAAGGGATGACTATATTTCCTTTAAGAGGAAGCAAGACCCGGACTTGTATTCAACTTGTAAGAAAAGATAGACTAGTCCTATTCCTACTAGGACTCCACATGTAACCCGCCCCTCTAACTTATATAAGGAGGGGCAGGGCTCCCCAAAGAGGGACAGGCAACATGAAACAATATCTAGGGCTAGACACAAAGAGGAGAGCCGGCTTACAGCGACTCCCTCATGATCATAATGAGACCTAGCCACAAACAGCATGTAGGGTTATTACCGGATGATGTTTCCCGGGGCCCGAAGCTGTCTAAATCCTCGTCTTGCATGTTGCGTCTCTTGATTCCGCTCAACCCCTTCAAGCTACCACATAGATGCATTGGCCTCGCGACTAAGTCCTTACATTAGGACATCTGCCGTGACAAATCCACGACAGATATGTAGATCTCCTCCCATTGTAACCGACTCTGTGTAACCCTAGCCCTCTCCGGTGTCTATATAAACCGGAGGATTTTAGTCCGTAGGATGAACAACAATCATACCATAGGCTAGCTTCTAGGGTTTAGCCTCTACGATCTCGTGGTAGATCTACTCTTGTACTACCCATATCATCAATATTAATCAAGAAGGAGTAGGGTTTTACCTCCATCGAGAGGGCCCGAACCTGGGGAAAAACATCGTGTCCCTTGTCTCCTGTTACCATCCGCCTAGACGCACAGTTCGGGACCCCCTACCCGAGATCCGCCGGTTTTGACACCGACAGCGGGAGATAAGGGATTTGTGATGGGTACTTGGTATCTTTTGCGTAGACTCCCCGACAATGGCGCCATAAATCTTCTCTGCTACCTCTTGAGCACTGCGTTGGATTTCCTTGAAGAGGAAAGGGTGATGCAAAGACAAGATGGCGTAAGTATTTCCCTCAGCTTTTGAGACCAAGGTATCAATCCAAAGAGGAGGCTACGCGTGAGTCCCTCGTACCTACACAAAACAAATAACTCCTCGCAACCAACGCGATAAAGGGTTGTCAATCCTTTCACGGTCACTTACGAGAGTGAGATCTGATAGATATGATAGGATAATATTTTTGGTATTTTTGTGATAAAGATACAAAGTAAAATAAAAGCAAAGTAAAAAAGCAAAGGAAATAACTAAGTATTGGAAGATTAATATGATGAAGATAGACCCGGGGCCATAGGTTTCACTAGTGGAGAGCATAAGTATTTTACGGTGGGTGAACGAATTAGTGTTGAGAAATTGACAGAATTGAGCATAGTTATGAGAATATCTAGGTATGATCATGTATATAGGCATCACGTCCGAGACAAATAGACCGACTCTTTTGCATCTACTACTATTACTCCACTCATCGACCACTGTCCAGCATGCATCTAGAGTATTAAGTTCATAAAAACAGAGTAACGCCTTAAGCAAGATGACATGATGTAGAGGGATAAATTCATGCAATATGATAAAAACCCCATCTTGTTATCCTCGATGGCAACAATACAAGACGTGCCTTGCTGCCCCTACTGTCACTGGGAAAGGACACCGCAAGATTGAACCCAAAGCTAAGCACTTCTCCCATTGCAAGAAAGATCAATCTAGTCGGCCAACTAATAATTCGAAGAGACTTGCAAAGATAACCAATCATACATAAAAGAATTCAGAGAAAATTCAAATATTGTTCATAGATAATCTTGATCATAAACCCACAATTCATCGATCTCAACAAACACACCGCAAAAAGAAGATTACATCGAATAGATCTCCACGAGAGAGGGAGAACATTGTATTGAGATCCAAAAGAGAGAAGAAGCCATCTAGCTACTAACTATGGACCCGAAGGTCTGAAGTAAACTACTCACACTTCATCGAGAGAGGCTATGGTGTTGATGTAGAAGCCCTCCGTGATGGATGCCCCCTCGTGAGCTCCTAACAGCCCCAAGATGGGATCTCGTGGAGTGCGAGAAGGTTGCGGCGGTGGAATTGGGTTTTTGGCTCAGATTCCGATCGTTTGGGGTGCGTAGGTATATATAGGAGGAAGGATGCGTCGGTGGAGCAACAGGGGCCCACGAGAGGGTGGAGGGCGCGCAGGGGGCGCCTACCTCATGCCTTCCTCTTTTGTTTCTTGACGTAGGGTCCAAGTCTCCGGATCATAATCTTCCTAAAAATCACGTTCTCAAGGTTTCATTCCGTTTGGACTCCGTTTGATATTCCTTTTCTGCGAAACTACGAAATAGGCAAAAAACAACAATTAAATTTGGGCCTCCGGTTAATAGGTTAGTCCCAAAAATAATATAAAAGTAAATAATAAAGCCCAATAATGTCCAAAACAGTAGATAATATAGCATGGAGCAATAAAAAATTATAGATACGTTGGAGACGTATCAACATACATTAGGTCATATATGTCTGGAGGGCCTGAATTACTTGGAGAGTATTGATTATGGTGGGTGGGTGGGCTAAAACCCGAATCCCGATCCAAAATTGTGTCCGGAGTTTGTAAAATCTCTGAGGTCACCAGTTCGGGTTCAGGAAGATCCAAGTGCTTCCCGGACTCTATGTCCGACCCTGAGTTCGGGGTGCGTGGAGTCCCGCACAAAGGAAGGGTATCCGACTAAGTGATTCGGCGGTCCGAACATAGCTGGTCTTTAATTCAGGAGAAGAAGTGTTCTCGGCTCGTTCCTCAATGACCGCTACCAGGTGAGTGATCGGCGGGAGATTGATTTCCCTCTAGTCAGGTTTAAGCCCGATCCGATCATAGGCCGTTGAAAGCCCCAGGGCGGCGATGCGATCTAGCAGCTCGTTTAAGGACGAGTGTCCGCTGGATCCATATTTTCGGAGTATTCGAGACCGATGCAGGGGTGGTGTTTGGCGATCACGGGGGTTGCTGTCGGCTTGACGGCCATGCGGGCACCCACAGTGAAACCGTCGAGCTGGAGGACCTCTCCTGAAGTTAGGATCCTTCCATAAGTGATATCGTTGTTGATGACAAGGCGAGCCATAGATCGCTTCTCGTGACTACACAGCGGAGCTCTCAATGAAAGCACCATTGTCGGTGTCAAAACCGGCAGATCTCGGGTAGGGGGGCCCAAGCTGTGAGTCTAAGGATCGATGGTAACAAGGGACAATGGGGACACGGTGTTTACCCAGGTTCGGGTCCTCTTAATGGAGGTAGAACCCTACGTCCTGCTTGATTATATTCGATGAGTATAGGGGTTACAAGAGTTGATCTACCTCGAGATCGTAATGGCCAAACCCTAGCAGTCTAGCCTATGATTATCCTCATGCCCTCTACGGACTAAACCCTCCGGTTTATATACACACCGGAGGGGCCTAGGGTTGTACATAGTCGACTTGCAGAGGAAGGAAACATTACACCCGGACACCAAACTTGCCATTCTACGCACATAGGAGTCCCACCCGGACACGGGGGATAGCCTTCTGCTTTATCTTCACGGCTCACCAGTCTGGCCCATATCAAATAGTCCGGTCACCTGAGGACCCCCTAATCCAGGACTCCCTCACCACACTTCGCTTCCAGCGTCCATGGCGTATCTTGAGGGCCTCTCCGGTTTAAACTTCGAAGGTAAAGTTGAGGAAAAACATATGAATAGGAATTTTTCATGGGCAGAAACAATTTATGTGTTTTGTTCAAATGAATGGATCAAAAGAAAGCGGGAGGACGTTTTCCTTTGATCACAGTTTCATAGGGAAAAGCACAAGAATTCTAGCATCCACTTGAACCACATTTCCAAATTCCTAAGAACGATGGTGTAATATCATTCTAATTATATGTTGTGTTTTGCTTGTTTGGTACTACTAAATTGTTACTAGTATTATACTACCCCCCCCCCCTCCGATCCAAATTAAGTGTCGCAATTTTGAATTCAAACTGGGGTTAGTTCAAAACCGCGACACTTATTATGGATCTAAGGAAGTATCTCACAAGTCGAAAGTCATATTATGCTCCCGAGCTCAAAATGCTCCCTCATGAACAGTAAATCAAAAAAAATATAAAAAATTCAAAAATTCTGAATTTTTTTTAGTAAAATTTGACAAATGTTTTGCATGCATACCAAAATTCAGCACGAAATGGCACTCGTGGAAGTCGTGACGAAAAAAAGATCAGCAGTCCAAAATATTTTCAAAACTACCATTTTTGGAGTATCGATTTTTTTTTTTGCTCATGACTTGCACGAATGTCATTTCGTGCTGAAATTTTACAAGCATACAAAACATTTGTCAAAGTTTACCAAAAAAATTCAGAACTTTTAAATTTTTGGTACTATTTTTTTGAGTTTAAAAACTGTTTATGAGGGAGCATTTGAGCTCGGGAGCAGATACTCCTTGTCCCTCACAAGTTCATTTTTCACGGGTATAATTTAATAAAGGGAGCGATTTACTTAAAAAAAGGGTTGCTTAGATAAAGCTGGGGTTTCGTAGATCGGCTTTGTTATTCTTGCTTGTTCTTTGCTTTCGCAACTGCGAAGACTCTACATCAAAAAGATCCAAACGGCCGCCGTAGAACAACTGAGAAAAAGAAAGGGCCACGGCAGAAAACCGAAACGGGCCCTCCGCTGTACTGTACTGTAGCCACAGAAACCACACGTTGCAGCACACGAAAAAACAAAAATCAGCCGTGCTCCTCCGAACCCGCGCTCCACGCTTGGGACGCACCGCGCCAAACCGTTCGTTCCGCTCCGGCTCTTGGCGACTGAGCTGCCGCCGCCGCGATGCTGCCGCTGGCGCGCGCCCCTCTCCGCCGCCTCCTGCTCTCCTCGCGCCGAACCCTGTCGCTCTGCTCCCCTTACACGACCGTAGGCCGCCACGGCGTCGTCGTCGTCGTCGGCGGCGGCGGCATCTCGCCCCTTCTCCTGACGCTCTCCGCTCGCCCCTCGGCGTGCCGCGTCGGCGAGGGCTTCCCGGCCGCAGGGGCCTCCTCGCGAGGCAGGAGCTTCTGCGCCCGCGCCATCAGCGTGGACGACGGGGCGCCCTCCAGCTCCGCCGCCGGCAGCGTCTACGACCTGGCCGCGCCCTACCTCTCCGTCCGCATCCGCTGCCGCAAGGAGGACGCCGTCAGTATTCCCCCTCTAGTCAGAGCGCTAGTTTCTAGTACTACTTTCTAGCCTCCATCTGAAATTTTCCCTGACAAAAGTTTCACGTGTCCTCGCAATCCAGGAACTGCTCTCCGAGTCCCTGCTGTGCTTTGGCGCTTGCTCCGTCACCGTGGACGACATTGCCGACGCTGCGAAGCTTGACGAGGTGAGTTCATTCTCTCTGCATTTGGGGGTTCAGACAGTCGGATGATTTCCTGTGGTTCCAGCTAACTCAATCTGAACAAGTTTCGGCCTTACTGTCCATGGCTTGCTTGTTATTAAGATGATGCACACGATTCGTCAGAGATCTGATGTGTGCAGTCCTGTGCTGTGCAGATCTCCATCACCACCATATATGCACACGGGGAGAACGTGGGCTCAAGCATATCGAATGCTGCAAGCTCAGCTGGTCTGGACTACAGCCCAGCGTATGAAATCTCTGTAGGAAAGCAGTGCGATTGGGTGACACTTGTGCAGGTTACTACTACTTCTTAGGATCTATCTATTGCACTTGCACAACTTTTATATACATGATCTGAGAACGAGAAGTCCATTACTGTAACTTTTGCGCTCAATTCTGGTGCACGGATGCAAGTATCGTATCACTGTCATAAGGCATGCACAGATACAGTGATTTTGCTTAGCAGATACTCCCTCCGTTCCAAATTACTCGTCGTAAAAATGGATGTATCTAAAACTAAAATACATCTAGATACATCCATACCTGCGACAAGTAATTCGAAACGGAGGGAGTACTTGAAAAGATTACTCTCATGTTTGCAGGAAACGTACGAGTCCACGAAAGTTATCGATGACCTTTGGATCATTCCTAAATGGAAAACTCCCCCTGTATGTCTGCTCCATACACCATGCTCTTTTCCTGTTAATTTCTTTATTTATAGATAAGTGTTGTTTTTCGTTTATCTTCGTCTAATTGAGTGCTTGAACTGACAGTTACTTCGTCATGTGCCATGTTCATCTTCCTCCATCCACAGGATCCACAGGCCACAAATATCATTATCAATCCAGGTCTGGCTTTTGGAACTGGGGAGCATCCGACGACTAAATTGTGCCTTCTTTTTCTGAAAGAAGTTATTAAGGGGGGTGAGCATGTCTTGGACTATGGAACAGGCACCGGAGTGTTGGGTATTGCAGCTCTGAAGGTGAATGCAATGTTTAAGTTTACTACCGGCAAATATTTTTCAGGAAAAGACATCAGCAATATGCCTTTCATGCTCTCATTGTTGGCTTACACTACAAATGCAGATGGGTGCTGCTCTATCCACTGGTATAGACATCGACCCTCAAGCTTTATGCTCCGCTCGTGAGAACATGCTGCTGAATGGTATGGATTCCGACCGAATGTTGGTTCACTTGGTACCGACAGGCGCCGTGCCTTCATGCTTCTCAAGCAGCATCGACAAATCAGAAGAGGAAAAGCCCGGCACTAACCTTGAGCTGAAGTCCTCAAAGGGGACGTATGACATTGTTGCTGCAAATATACTGCTGAACCCCTTGCTGGAGCTGGTCGAGGACATAGTTGGGTTTGCGAAAACTGGTGGAACAGTTGCCCTTTCAGGGATATTGTGTGAGCAGGTAAAAGGAATTTGACTATTTCCAAAATTTAATGTCATTCAGAGCTTTGTTTCTTGGTTACTATGCTTCTCTTGGTACCTCACCAGTTATATCTTGTCTGATATAGGTTCCGAAGATCGAAAAGGCTTACTCCAGGTACTTGGACAACGTATCTGTATCCGAAATGGATGGATGGGCGTGCCTTCAGGGAACAAGAAGAGCGTAGATTTTTGCATTTTTCTTCTTCTCATCACATTGTAAAGGCAGATTGACCATACTTTCCCGACTGGTGAGAGGATTTTTGCCCCTACAGGAGGAGAATGTTTTGGCTTCAACTATTTGAACCATTTTGGTAGGATTTACTTGGGTACTGGTGCGACGCATATGTTTTGAGGACATATGATAAGACGACGTGTTGTTTACGGTGCTTAAGTGCGAATAGCACATGGACAAATATTTTGTTTCATGCCCATCATTTTTATCACTATGATAGCGTGAGGAAATGTGTGGTAGTAGGATATCAAAATCCCAGATTGGTTTTGAGGACAAACCCAGATTGATTTTCAATATGAATTCAAAAGCTAACTGAATCAGAAAACATGTGGAGGGTTTCAGACTAACTGCAGACGTTAAAAAAGCATTGGTAGTACAACTCACGCGTAAATGGCAGAAGATCATCATTTCAGTTAGTACAACCTGTATTGCTTCCAGTATCCTCATAAAATTCCTGAAGATATGTCCACTATCTGGAATCAAATTCAACACGCTATTGTAACACCCTTCTACTTGGAAACAAACTATATATGAATCAACAGGCATCTTTTGCGGGGGGAAAACTGTGCATTCATTAGAGATTAGAGTATGCTTTGAAGGCCTTCGCCAAATTGTGTAGAACTTTCAGTGTTCAGGTTATCTGAACTCCGCCGAATTAGAGCCTGCCATTTTGGTGCTCAGGTTACCTGAATCCTTAGTTTTTCATTCTTTTCCTCCTCTGTATTCCTATGTATTGAGGGTACTAGTACTATCCATTTGTGCTTTGCAGAAATAATCTCATCTAAATTTTACTGGGAATCTTGTGTTTAAGGAAAGCCTCCAAATCACTTATAGATGTCAAACCTTCTTTCTGATTGGCGAGAAACTTTGAGAACTCCGAAACTTTCCCCTCTCCGCTCTTCCCAGGGGGGCTACTGAGAAATGGGAGAGATGATGGTGCTTGTGCCAGTGCCCACACTGATGAGAGCAATTCATTTGGTTTATCCAGCTGCTCCAAAATTGTGTAATCTCCATTCGCTGTACAAAAGGGGAGAAGGTTGACAAAAAACTCCTATATACCCTGGAAGGCTCGCATGTAAAAAAAGAGAAGAAGATTTGAACAAGCACCTGCATACTTGAAGACCACTTCCAGAGACTTGCAGGGGATGCTGAAATTCAGACGAGGTATTGTGCTCCCACCGCCATGCTTAGCATTGCTGCATATGATAACAGAAGAAATAAGTGACTGGAAACGAGTATGTTGGGCCTTTGCTAGAATCAAGAAAACTAAGATGACTGCAATGGCAGTCTTATGGTCCCCAGAATGAAGGACAAAGGGAAGTGGGCCACTGCATAGGTGAAGCAGGAAAACACTAAGACAGCAAAGCTAGTTCCGGAACAGGAATAGTACAAATCCACCAAAGAATCGGTAATACTGATACAAATCGCATGCAATTTGACAGTGGCGACGTGGTGTCCACTAATACTATTACGTAACAATGTTTGTGCATACCTTGTTATTAGCCCAACCATTCGACCATGTGAATTGACAATTACACCACCACTAGCTCCAGGATGAACTGCCGCTGTTGTCTGCAGCATTACTGGCAGGTCCATACTGTCTGTCTGCACATTGCTAGGCAGATCAGAATGTTGAGCTGGTGGAATTTGGACAACTTTCGAGACAACCCCAGAGGAAAGGGAGGAACATAGACCTACAGCCAAAAACCCAAATATCAACTTATATTAATAAACAGTTGACGTACATGTAATAAATTAAGCATCAATCTGCTGTTCTCCCAAATCTCCAAGGCTCCAAAAGATGAGCATGTAATAAACAGTTGACATACATGTAATAAATTGGGTACATGTAATAAATTAAGCATCAATCTACTACGGTTCTAAGGCTTATTACCTGATCGAGGTCCAAGAAGACCATGCCCAACAACATATACAGATGACCCTGCTGTCGGACAAACAAATTCTGGTCTAATTGCACAAAATTCAATCGCGGCCTTTTCCATTTGAAGCAAGGCAACATCAAGCGGCCCCTTGGAGATAAACACCACACTGGCACTACACCATGTCTGTTTCTCCCCATCATCCAAACGAACAGATATTCTCTTCTCTCTCTTGGAACCCAAATTAAAGAATGAAACCTCATGCTTAACAGCATCTTCATTGGACATCTTGCAATGCTGTGACTGCAACAATTTATTTTCACCTTCATGGAGATATTCTCCAGCAAGTGAGGTGGTTTTATGTTGTAAACCTAAAGGTGAAGTTCTCCCAAATCTCCAAGGCTCCAAAAGATGAGCATTTGTCAAAACTAAACCATTCTTGTTGAGGAGAATACCTGAAGCCCAAGTTGTATCACCAACTGTGACAAGAACAACTGAGGATATAGCCTCTCTGAGTGAAGGTGGAATGCTAAACTCACTAAGGTCATTGGCTAAATTAGAGACAAACCTCCTATGGTTATCCATGCCACATGATTCCATCGTTTTACTGTCTGCACTTTTGTCATCAAGTAGTTCATTTGAGGCTTGCTCAATTTGCTCCAGTTTGTTTCTGCTCCATGCAGTGCATATTCCATCCCATGTAATCACAAGCTGTCATGCAGATACTTAAGTTCACATATCTCTTCCATCATTCCATGTGCATAAGTATACTACTGACACCAGTAAACTCACCTGAACTTGTATGTTGCTGCCTCTCTGTCTTAATGGCTTCATCAGCATCCCCGCAAGACAAGCATTTTTATCAAACACTGGAGCACCTTCCATACCTTCAAATATTTGAAAAATTATTAACAGCTGACTCATACTCCCTCCGTTCCAAAATAAGTGTCGTGGTTTTAGTTCAAGAACTAAAATCACGACGCTTATTTTGGAACGGAGGCAGTAGTATATATCCTAACAGAGATAGTGATGTCTATACCAGGAAGACAGTGGATGTCAGCCATCAGCAGCGAGCTCCTGACAGCACCTGGAGGTAGGCAATTTGCAACAGCACCAACTGATATACTGCTTAAATAATAACATTAATATTATGGATTAATCTGACAATGCCTCTTTGTTTTAGAATAAATGTGACATAATAAAGTGGATAATAGCATGTACTCTCTGTAAAGAAAAATAAGAGCGTTTAGATCACTACTACTTTAGTGATCTAAACACTCTTATATTTCTTTACGGAGGGAGTATGTCTTTCGAATGGCAGAAACTAGAACAGCTAATTGACAATGAATAAGCCTTCACGGTTTCTAGACATGCCTCAAAACAGAATTAGACTATCCCTGTTTTTTAGCTTCAGTGAGGACGTGCAAAGAAAAATTAAAGAGCAACACTTTAGAGTTTAGTATTATCTCCATACCAGATATGTAATGGCATCAAGTTTTCAACTGTTTGAAGCTTAATATTACACTGATGAAATTTTCAACTGTTTTCAACTGCTTGAAGCTTAATATTACAAACACACTAGGTGCATATGCTTAATACTGAATTCAAGCAGTAGAGATAAAAATTACCTGTTGAAGAAATGGAATGGTGACAGGATGCCAAAGGGAGACCCCACTACCAGCAAAGAGTCCCCTCGCTGTGGAATCGGTGGAACGTTGATATGTCCTGCATTCTGATATCATTGACCAAGATCATCAACTCAACAAAAACTAAGTGCACCTTGTAATTCTTGAGACGCTAAAGATCAGTGAAATGAAACAGCATCATAATGAACCTTACACTCGGTGTTAAGGCTGAGACTCCTAGTACAGCGATTCTTGTGGCAGACTTGGCTATTGTTGATGGGTCAACAGACTCAGCATAGAAATTCTTCCTATTGTACTCAAGGAAGGATCCGGCATCATTTTCAACCTGATAATGGCTGATAACGGTAAATCTTCCATCGCTATAAATCAGGGCAGGCAAGTTTAGCTTGATGAATAGATAACCTGCTTCTGATTTACATCGGCCAGTGGCCAGCCAACATCCCATGACGAGCTTCCAATCAGTGAACCATCATATGTTAACAAGGATAACACAGAATCAGCCGACGCTGGGACATCAACCTAAAAGGGAAAACTGAGGTGCTGAGCTGATGATGAATCATATTTTCCATCTAATGCCATATATAAATATCTAGAACCACGTAAAAATATTAAAGAAAGGAAATGCAGTTCTGATTATAAATATGAAGTCGAAATTCATAATTGCTCTTTCTGAGCTCAAAGAACATCCTCTGAATCCAAAGAACTTAAAAACAGCTATTGCATCAATTTTTGTAATTATGTATGCCCACTTTGTACACCTTTCCTATTACCAAGTAGCACTTTCTTTCAGTGAAAAATGGCAGGTGCACTTCCCATTCTTATAGCACGAAACAAATATTTACATTGTTTTTAAGTTGCCTCATGGCAAAAGTCCCAAGTCCCAACTACACTAGAATCTGGGTAAACAAAAAAGTAATACTGGTAACGAGTATATGTTTTCAAAGGGAAAAGAAGCACTCACCATGGCAAGTAACTCAGCTGAAAGCCACCGGGGAGCCCCAGAATCTCCATGTCTGATGTTCCCTGATTCCTCAGGCTGCATATGCCAGGAAAAGTTCAGGATTTCAGGAAAATCTTCCTAAAACTGTTTCAGGATGGATATTCTCTGTGCAGTTCTTCAACACACAGAATTAAGCACCAGATATTTAATTTGATCGATTGATCCGCTAATCCTACAGCACATTACAATACTGTCCCATTGGTCTGAACTCTGAAGTCTTAATAACCCCCCAAAATATGCACCAATCTAAGTATCTGCATTAGTTTTGCTCTTAAGTGGCGATTGACACTTCGACAGCTTGGCAGAATTTCATCAATATGAATTCACATATTTCTTTCTTTTTTCAAGGAGGCACTGAATAAATTACGGATTGTGGGATGCAAGTGTGAATAATTAGCACAATACAATACTAGTATACAACAAAAACACAAGGTCTTTGGTAATGTTCCTCACCTCAACTAGCACATCGAGACGCGCCTCCGGTATTAACCTCGGCTGCAGTTCCTGCAGGCATTCCATCAAGCAACCAGCACCTCAGCGCCAGAATCACCTCAACTAGACAAGTGTGGGTACGAGACGGTCGCAACCAACCTCGATGGGGCTATCGCGCTGCTCCGCGACCAGGAACGCCTCGACGAGCGACGCGGCCGTGAGCGCGACGCCCCCGGCGTGGCCGTGGGACGCGCATACACGGGCAAGGAAAGGCGGCGGCTCCGCCAGGGCGCCCGGCGGCAGGAGGACGGCCGACGCCGACAGCGTGGTGGACCCCGACCTGGAACGAGACCAAGGCAGGTCACACGATTAGGCTGGAATCCGGCGAGGAAATTGAGGAATCGGGGGGAGGGAGGGGAGCGGGCGCCGTACTGGTGGAGGTGGAAGGCGTGGCGGCGCATCTTGACGGCCTTGGGGTCCTGGAGGAAGCGGAGGGGAGCGTGGCGCTTAGCGGGAAAGCTCGGAAGACGCTGGTACGGGTTGAGGAAGAGGAAGATGAAGAGGGCAGGGGGTGGGTACTGACCGGGCCGACGATCCGCGCCATCGCCGAGAAGCTTCGCGCGGCGGCGGCGATCTCGCGCGGCTCCATGGTGGCCGCGGGGAGCGCACGGCGGTGTCTCCCACTGCGCTGTTTTTTTTTCTTTTTTTTGCGCTAACTTTGTTTGCTGGTTGAAGTGGACGAACTGGACTGGACTAACGACGACTACCAGGAACTCGTGCGGGTCAGCGGGTTAAAACGAACTGCATCCATAGCCACATTCGACTTGTACTTAAGTACTACTCCCTCCGTTCCTAAATATATTTATCTTTTTAAAGATTTGAAATGGACTACCACATACGAATGTATATAGACATATTTTAAAGTGTAGATTTATTTATTTTGCTTCGTATATAGTCACTCATTAAAATCTTTAAAAAGATAAATATTTAGGAACAACTACCTCGCCGGCAAGCTCCCTGCTGGCGGGCTAGCGTGCTCCATCCCGTCCTCGTCCTCGCTCTCCAATCCGCCCAAGGCCACCGACTCACCGCCGGCGTTCGCGGCCATCCCCATGTCAGTGCTTACGTGTGGACCCAGCCAGTCAGAAACGCGTTTAAAAGAGCCAAATCAGACTCTTTTCAGACATGGTAGTTTTAGTCAAGCATTAATGAGAAAGTAATATTTTTCGGCATAAATTTGTAAAATGATAGTTTGTAGGCACGTTTTCACGAAATGTGGTAGTGTTTTGTTAAATACTCATAAAAGTACTAAAGACTAACCCATTAACATCCAAGGTAACTATCAGCTGAAAACAGGTGCCAGCCAAACAAGACACAGGAAGTCTACCCACGCAGGGGTCAAAGTTATCAGACAAGCAACCAGAACGGGAAAGGGGAAACGCTGCCATGCTTTAATGACCCAGCTGCCACTTCATCAGCCGCTCTTGTCATCCTGGATCGCTGCGCAGATGCCCATCGTCTTGCTGGCATTGTCTTTGAGCATCAGCGCCCCCTTCCTCGTCACCTGTCTGTCGATCCTCCTCCTTCATCAAACCTGCCCAATAGTCCATAAACACACATGAAGAGAAAACAATTTCAGAAGGATTCCTGAGCTTCTTAAATTCGTTCCAAATAGCCCAGCAAACAGCCGCTAAACAACTGCTACCATCAGGCAGAAATTTGTATCACCACGCATAGTTGATAGTACTGCCAAAGGTTATTTGGACACAAGTCAGTCCCTAGGACCGAGCCAACTGTCCTCCACATCACCCTAGCCACAGGGCAAGTGAAAATCAAATGTTGAGATGTTTCTCTATCCATACAGAAAGAACATCGAGGGTTCCCAGCCCAGCCTCTTCTTTTCATAACATCCCTAGTAAGAATAACATCTTGAAACAGTTGCCAAAGGAAGATTTGAATCTTTAAGGGGATTTTAGCCAAATCCACTGGTAATCACATCCAGCAATCCCTCTCTCTAGATATTGGTAGACAGATTTAGTAGTGAATTTCCCTTTGGGGCCAAAAAGTCCAAATAACTCTTATCTGATTCAGTGGATAGATGTAGGCCAGCAAGGATATTACACATATCATCCCACTGATCAGATAAAGATGGCGAAAGGCGTTGCCTAAAAACGTATTAATATTCACAGTGGCCCATTGATCCACTGTGACATTTTGCATATTGCATATGCTGAAGAGCTCAGGAAATTTGAATTGGAAGGGCTGTCCCCCCTCAAGTGGGTCAAACCACAATGTAGCCAAATTGCCAGAATTGATAACGACACCCCTACCGGCCATATAATGGCCGTCCAGATGGGGGAATCAGAGCATTTACTTTTGACAGAAGCCACCGTGGCTCTCTTCAAATACTTAGCACGGATAACATCCTGCCACAACCCTTGTTGTGTTTCCAATTTCAACCACCACTTTACTAGGAGGCTGATGTTTTGTCTATGAAGATCTTTAACCCCAAGGCCACCTTACTTCTAGACCTACAAATCCGGGACCATCTCACAAGAGGATACCGTTTTTACCACTACTTCTTTGCCAAAGAAAGCAGCGTCTATGTTTATCCAGCTTACCAATGGAAGTTTTAGTAAGCAAAAACGACGTCTGGCAATTGAAGAGATCAGCATAGAAATTTAACGATATTATCATCGCCCCCAACAGAAAGTATCTCACTCTTCAGGAAGTTGATTTTTAGGCCAGAGATGAGCTCAAACATATGAAGGAGTAGCTTCACATTAACAGCCTTATCAGGGTCATGTTCAATACATAGAACTGTATCGTCCGCATACAGCAACATGGCTACCCCCTTATCGATAAGATCAGGAGCCCTTCTTTCTGAGCATTAAAAATCATTTTCAAGAGGCATTCTATGGCCAAATTGAACAAGAAAGGAGACAAGGTGGCGCACCCCTTTATGACTTTGAAAATAAGGACCCGTTTCATTATTAAGCTTAATGCTCACTGTCCCATTATACAGAATTTTCCTAATCCAATTGCACCACTTGTCATTAAAACCACGCATAGCAAGACAATCAAGGAGGAAATCCCATTTCATTTTGTCGTATGCTTTTTCAAAATCAAGCTTTAGGACAATGCCATCTTTTTTCTTTGCCTGACTATGATGCAAGACTTCATGGTTCATGCAATGTTAGGATGCCATCCATGATATTACGATTTTTTATAAATGCATTCTGATGCCTACTAAACAGGGTATCAGCAAAAACAGTAACTCAATTATCCAACACCTTGATAATCAGTTTATAAGGGCATCTCAGCAAGAATATGGGCTGATATTGAGTTATTTTTTTAGCCCCATTCAGTTCAGGGATAAGCATTATAATTCCATAATTGAAGTGCTCCACATCAAGGGTGCCCTCATGGAGAAATGGACAGAAGCAAGCACACAAAATAAAAAACAGCTCACCTCACAGCAGAGCTGCCCGACAGAGCGGGCAGTGTGGGCTCTGCCCCGCCACCACCTCCCGGAGGCAGTGGCGGTGGAAGATGTGCCCGCACGTGGGGAGCACTGCCACGCGCGCGCGGGGGTGGAAATCTGCAATGCAGATGGTGCACGCTGAGTTGATTGCCCCCTCCGGTTGGAACCTGGAGGGGGGGATCTTCAGCGCTCGCAGCGCTTTCTCCAGCTTCAAGAACCTGTAGAAGCGGGCAGTGGAGTTGAAAGCTGAAATTTGTAATGAGCTAATATCATGACAGATCGCCTGAACCTACTGCTAGCGTGGGATGGCAAAGACAAGCATGCCCAGTAAAAAAACCTGAAGAAATGGTGGAGCAGAATCGCCCCGCCCACCAAAACGACGACGGCGACGAAAGTGCCCCCAATGACGGAGCCGGACAGCTTGATGTCGGTGTTGTTCACCTGCCCAAGGCCATGGCCTTGGGCAGGAACCTCTGTCGCGTTGTTCTGCATGCTGACCTGCGACGACATGTGAACACGTCAGACTAAAGTTAGTCGAATGTCATGACCCAAAGGAAGTATTCGAAAACATTTTCACTTTAAAGAAAACCGAATGCTTGAAAGTTTGCTTGCTTTTATGGTTATGGTGGCATGAAAGAAACAAAGCTAATAAGGATGAACCCACAAGAAGTATACAGGAAGTATCATCTTCAACTGACTATCATCTGAACATGTGCATGAAGGACAAGACAAAGAAGGAAGAGATGAGCAAGCAAGCAAAACATAAGTGGAAGCCACCTCCGAAGGGAATTCTCAAGATAAACACAGATGGATCCTTTACTGAAGAAACACACTCAGGAGGCTGGGGTTTCACCATCAGGAATGACCAAGGAACGCTCCTGGCGGCAGGTGCTGGGAATCTGAATCATGTGTCCAGTCCATTGCATGCTGAAGCTTTGGCCCTTCAGCAAGCAACTATTACTGCTACTCATTTGGGCTGCCAACAAGTCATATTTGAAACAGATTCCACAACACTGAAGGAAGCAATAACAAGTAACAACTATGATCTTTCAGCTTTAGGCACTTTGTTTACAGATGTGAAGTTTAAGATGTATGTAGGTCTGAATGTTGTAGGTGTGAATCATTGTAGCCGTGGTTGCAATAAAGCAGCACATATGTTAGCTGCGAGTGGAGTCTGTATGGAGAGTGGCTGCTACGAGACTTGGCTTGGCCACTTTCAGCCATTCTGGGTCAAGGGGCTGTTTGGTTCATGCCCTGAGCTCCGTGCCTGACCAAATTTCGTGCTTGACAGGCCCGTGGGAAAAGATGGATTCTTGCCTGCTAGGCAGCTGCCCGCATGCGGCGTTTGGTTGCTACCCTGCCGGTGGCCTAGCCTGAGACAAATTCTTAAATATTAAATGGGTACATTGGATGGCTGAGTTGACCGAAAGTACAGCATAAGGTGCTAAAAAATTGAAAACAACGTCTGCCTGGAGCTCAGGCCTCCGATTCCATCGGCCTGAAACAGGCTAATGAAGCTGCCTGTGATCTTGCCAGCCTAATGAACTGCATGTGAGCTCCAGGCCAGGGAGATGTCCAGAACTTCAGGCAACAACCAAACAGACTTCAAACACAACTCAGGGAGGTTGTCAGGCCAGGCAAATCTCGTCAGGCCTCCAACCAAACAGCCCCTAAGCGTTAAGGCATAAGCGAGGCGACGCCTTAAGCGAGTTCTATGAAACAGAATTAAGTCGAATTTGGTGCATTAGGCAACTGGGCATACAGCCATACACACCTTGCTGCTGCCTGCTGTCTTGGAGAGGTGCTGCTTGCTTGCTGTCCTGGACCTGGAGGAGGGAGAAGCTGCAGGAGAGGAGGGGGAGGAGGAACTGCAGGAGAGGAGGGGGAGGGGGATCTGCCGGAGAGGAGGGGGGAAGCTGTCGAATATAAGCTGTGTAGTGGGGCAATTCTGGGTGACCAGCTGTGTAGTGGGGCAATTTTGGCTGATGATCGAAAATGGCAGGCATTTTATTAAATTTGGAAGTGTTGCTGTTGCTAGTGGTAAGGATGCTTTCGCTAGTGGTCAATCTAATGAGGAATTGGCGTCTAAAACTCCATTTGACATACATTTACATGTGGCTGTTTTGCTGTCAATTTTGGGTGATCCTAGCAAATATGGATGTTATGAGTGGTGGTGGTGCAGGGTAAAGGATGCTTTCGCTGGCGTCTAAAACTCTATTGGACATACATATGGAGTAGGATGGGAGGTAAGAGCAATTTAGAACTACATGTAGTCAGAGTTTTGTCATGGCGAGCTAAGATAATTACCTATGCCGCAGATGAAATCAACTGAAGTAGAACTATAGAGATGTGCCTCGCTTGGAGGGAGGGATTTTGCCCTTAGCTGGCGTAAAAGCAATCGAATCAACACCTCCATTCTCGATCTCGACCAATCTGTCATTAGGACAAACAACAAACTTGGTAAAGTAAGTGGAGTATGAAGCAAAAGCTGTCAATTAAGAACGACATGTCAACATACAGATACTAACTAAAACAGCAGCATTCAGAGGAGAGGCTAAGGATTCGCTGATACGGACGGTGCTTCCCTCTCATTTCTGGTGGATTCGATTTGTTGAAGAAGGGCGGAGGCTGATGGCGGACTGGTTTGGTGGTTGGGGGAGACCAAGGCGCGGGATTTCCATGGCGCGGGGTGTGATCTTTCGTCGACCGGAGGTGGGGGAAGCGGATGGGCTAGGAGGACGGGATCGGAGAGAAAGGGTGGGCAGCCGGCTGGAGGTCATGGCGGCAGCGGCGGCGATCCGGTGGAGACGGAGAGAGGGGAGGATGGGTGGAGTAGGGCTTTTCTTTTCTTTTTCATTTTTTATAGGATTCACTATTCCTCCTGGTCGACGACAATCACACTGTAGAGGCTTCCGTCGCCTTCATACCCAACGCGGCGTTCTCACTTTTTTTTTAACATAGATACGGAGCAGTTTACATTCGGACACCAAGAATAACACATATTACAAATTAGTGCCTGCCTTTTTTGAAGAGGACCCTAAACATAAAGAAAATGAATGCAATCGGGATCCACAAATCCTGCATGGCTGCAATCACAGCGACGTCAGGGGGTCTATGAGAGAGGGGAAAAGAGAGAGGGGGTCCGTGGGGTGCCCAGGGTATAGCTGGCCAAACGGGCTGGGCCTGGCATGCCGGCCTGTGAGCACGCTGGCACAACACGTGACAAGCCAGGCCCGACACGCTCTAATCGGGCCGTGCCTGGTCCTGAAGGCGGGGCACGCGGGCCGGCACATTTTTTATTTTTATTTAGTTTATATACATATGGCATAAAAACAACCCAATGGGCCGAAATCGGCCCAAAAAACAACCAATGAGCCGGCGTCGTCCGCTTAGCTCTGGGTCATGCACGAGTGGAACACGTGGTAAACCGGCATGATTGACTAATAATCGTGCCATGGCGGGTCGAGCCATGCCAGGCACGATTACAACAGGTCGGGCCGTGCTGTGCCCGGCCGGCCCGTTTGGCCAGCTCTGGTCCAGGGGCTCGAGCGTGCGTCGTGGCGTCGTGGGGTGGTGGTGAGCGGTTGTGGGGTCGTGGGGAGGTCATGTGCACGATGTGGAGCACGACCCTAACGGGTGGGTTCGCCAGTCGGTGAGTAGAGAGAGCGCCCGCGCGCGCGTGAGAGAGAGGGAGAGGGGGGAGAGCGGGAGGGGGGGCACGAGGGCGTGCTTGGTCGTCGGTGCACGCTCGGTCGTGGCTGATTTTATTTCTTCTCTAAATTCAATTATGTTTTGAATTTGAATTTTGTTCCAATTACAATCTTGCTCTAAATTCCAATTGTAATATTTCTGAATTGGTGAACATTTTAGTTGGTCCTTTTGGTCACATATTTTCTGGGCTTTGTTTCTAGGCCTTGTGTTAGATATTTCTGTGAATATATTTTATTTTCCCATTATAGTTTTCTTTCCCTTTATTTGAAATTTGACTTACTTTATTTATTGAACTATTTGTTTTGAGGATTTTTATTTGCTTCTTATTTACCCCTGAGGGTTTTCTTTGATTTCTACTTTCTGCGACTGGGTTTCAACTAGACCTCACTAGGTTTTCACTAGATGTGTAGGGTCTTTAGCCCTCCTAACTGGTCATCCAAGGTCAATCAACAAATAGTCCTAGGCAATGTTAGCTAACTAGCAAAAAACATAGGTTTTCCCAAAACGATCAATTCTCGGTGAAATTTTAAACGTTCCAGATTTGGGGAAAATCTGGGATGTGACAGACTACCACCCTTAAAAGAGATCTCGTCCCGAGATCTAGAGAATCTAGAAAGAAAAATAGGGTTTGGGGTTCCTCTTAAACTCCATCTTCGTGTTTGGGGTCTATTGTCTGGGCTATGACAATGTCACTTATACTCTTGGGTCCTTAGGCCCATTGACGGTCTCTACCGTTCCTCAAGATAATTCTATGTCTAGCAGCTCTTTCTCTCAAGGTTTCCCTAATGGTGCAAAATCTCGTCAGATCCATCGGTAGGGGTCCAAGCGCAGCTGGAATTCCTTGATCGAAGGTCACATGAGGGTTTGTCCAGGTTCGGGCCTCCGGAGAGTAATACCCTACGTCCTGCCGGTTTTCGTTATTCATGGTGGAGGGATACCTCGTGCGAGGGCTTGCAATGGGGTATGAGATTGCTACCGAGAGTTTCCTATCTGTGGATAGATGATGAATGAGGACCCTAGACCCCCCTTTATATAACCGGGAGAGGTCTACGGTTTACATGGTAGATGCGATCTACGGCACTGCCACCCTCTAGTTTTGGAGGCCACGAAGGTCGTCTCCGCCTCTAGAGTTTGCTTCTTGTCTTGGGCCCAGCGGGCCCCTCATAGTTGGTGAGCACTACAAAAAAGACGCATCTGCGACATAATGGCCCGAATGAAAACTTTTTTTGTATGACACTTCTACGACGTTAATTATGACAAAAACATGTATCATCATATATGTGGTGGGCCCTACTTCTATGACAAAAAATTATGACAGAAAATGGGATTTTCGTCCTGGGCAGGTCAGAGACACACCTGCATGACAATCTTTGGGCCGTCCATTGATACGTCTCCAACGTATCTATAATTTTTGATTGTTCCATGCTATTATATTATCCATCTTGGATGTTTTATATGCATTTATACACTATTTTATATTATTTTTGATACTAACCTATTAACCTAGAGCCCAGAGCCAGTTTCTTTTTTTTCCTTGTTTTTCGAGTTTTGCAGAAAAGGAATATCAAACGGAGTCCAAACGAGCTGAAAATTTACGGTGATTTTTTATGGACCAGAAGAAGCCCCCGAAGCACAAGAGTTGGGCCAGAAGAGTCTCGAGTCAACGACAAGGGTGGAGGGCGCGCCCCCCTGCCTTGTCGCTGACTCGTGGACCCCCCCTAACGTGAAACCGACGCAAAAAATTCCTATAAATCCAAAAACCCCCGGAAAGAAACCTAGATCAGGAGTTCCGCTGCTGCTAGCCTCTCAGAGCCACGAAAAACCAATCGGGAGCCTGCTTTCGCACTCGCCGAGGGGGAACCATCACCAGTGGCCATCTCCATCATCCCAGCGCTCTCCATGACGAGGAGGGAGTAGTTCACCCTCGGGGCTGAGGGTATGTACCAGTAGCATGTGTTTGACCTCTCTCTCTCTCTCTCTCTCTCTCTCTCTCTCTCTCTCTCTCTCTCGTGTTCTTGATTTGGCACGATCTTGATGTACCGCGAGCTTTGCTACTATAGTTTGTGCTCACTTTTATCATTAGTTACCTTGCTGTTTTTATATTTTTAGATTACAAAAAACTATATCTACCATCCATATTGCACTTGTATCACCATCTCTTCGCCGAACTAGTGCACCTATACAATTTACCATTGTACTGGGTGTGTTGGGGACACAAGAGACTCCTTGTTATTTGGTTGCAGGGTTGTTTGAGAGAAACCATCTTCATACTATGCCTCCCATGGATTGATAAACCTTAGGTCATCCACTTGAGGAAAATTTGCTACTGTCCTACAAAACTCTGCGCTTGGAGGCCCAACACGAGTCTACAAGAAGAAGGTTGCGTAGTAGACATCATCCATGACGTAAAAATCATGGTAGAAGTGAGGGTGGGGAAATTTTCGGGGAGTTCCCAGTTACGGTGAGGGTGGGGAAATTTTTGGGGAGTTCCCAGTTACGGTGGGTGGTCGGGGCTGAGCGATGCAGTGTGGTTCGCGCATTTCTCTCATACACTCGTGTGTGTGCTATCTCTTGAGCTTGCGTTGGTTTTTCCCTTAAGAGGAAAGGGTGATGCAGCAAAGTAGAGTAAGTATTTCCCTTAGTTTGAGAACCAAGGTATCAATCCAATAGGAGACAACGCACAAGTCAATGAATACCTGCACAAACAATCAACAACTTGCACCCAACGCGATAAAGGGGTTGTCAATTCCTTCACGGTTACTTGCAAAAGTGAGATCTGATAGAGATAGATAAACGGTAAAGTAATTTTTTTAGTATTTTTGGTTTATAGATCGGAAAGTAAAAGATTGCAAAATAGTAGATCGGAAACTAGTATGATGGAAAATAGAACTTATATGATGGAAAAAAGACCCGGGGGCCATAGGTTTCACTAGTGGCTTCTCTCAAGATAGCAAATAATACGGTGGGTGAACAAATTACTGCCGAGCAATTGATAGAAGAGCGCATAATTATGACGATATCTAAGGCAATGATCATGAACATAGGCATCACGTCCGTGTCAAGTAGACCGAAATGATTCTGCATCTACTACTATTACTCCACACATCGACCAACTCCTGCGTGCATCTAGAGTATTAAGTTCATGAAGAATAGAGTAACGCATTAAATAAGATGACATGATGTAGAGGAACTAACTCAAGCAATATGATGAAAACCCCATATTTTTATCCTCGATGGCAACAATACAATACGTGCCTTGCTGCCCCTACTGTCAGTGGGAAAGGACACCGCAATATTGAACCCAAAGCTAAGCACTTCTCCCATTGCAAGAAAAACCAATCTAGTAGGCCAAACTAAACCGATAATTCGAAGAGACTTGCAAAGATATCAAATCATGCATATAAGAATTCAGAGAAGACTCAAATAATATTCATAGATAATCTGATCATAAATCCACAATTCATCGAATCTCGGCAAACACACCGCAAAAGAATATTACATCGAATAGATCTCCAAGAACATTGCGGAGAACATGGTATTGAGAATCAAAGAGAGAGAAGAATCCATCTAGCTACTAGCTATGGACACGTAGGTCTGTGGTAAACTACTCACGCTTCATCGTAAGGGCAATGATGTTGATGTAGAAGCCCTCTGTGATCGAATCCCCCTCCGGCAGGACACCGGAAAAGGCCCCTAGATGGGATCTCACGGGTATAGAAGGTTGTGGCGGTGGAAAAGTGTTTTCGTGGCTCCCTCTGATGTTTTTGGGGTATAAGAGTATATATAGGCGAAAGAATTAGGTCAGGAGAGCTCCAGGGGGGCCCACGAGGTAGAGGGCGCACCCTACCCCCTAGGCGCGCCCTCCACCCTCATGGCCGCCTCGTTGTGTCTCCGACTTCATCTCCAAGTCTCTTGGTTTGCTTCTGGTCCAAGAAAGATCATCGCGAAAGTTTCATTCAGTTTGGACTCCGTTTGGTATTCCTTTTCTGCGAAACTCTAAAACAGGAAAAAAACATAAACTGACACTGGGCTCTAGGTTAATAGCTTAGTCCCAAAAATAATAAAAAAATAGCATATAAATGCATATTAAACATCCAAAACAGATAATATAATAGCATGGAACAATAAAAAATTATAGATACGTTGGAGACGTATCAAGCATCCCCAAACTTAATTCCTGCTCGCCCTCGAGTAGGTAAATGATAAAAACAGAATTTTTGATGTGGAATGCTACCTAACATATTTATCCATGTAATTGTTTTTATTGTGGCATGAATGTTCAGATCCGAAAGATTCAAAACAAAAGTTTAATATTGACATAAAAGCAATAATACTTCAAGCATACTAACAAGGCAATTATGTCTTCTCAAAATAACATGGCCAAAGAAAGTTTATTCCTTCAAAATCATATAGTCTGGCTATGCTCCATCTTCATCACACAAAATACTCAAACATGCACAACCCCGATGACAAGCCAAGCAATTGTTTCATACTTTGATGTTCTCAAACCTTTTCAACTTTCACGCAATACATGAGCGTGAGCCATGGACATAAGACTATGGTGGAAGAGAATATGGTGGTTGTGGAGAAGACAAAAAGAGGGAGATAAGTCTCACATCATATTAACGGGCTATGGAGATGCCCATCAATAGATATAAATGTGAATGAGTAGGGATTGCCATGCAACAGATGCACTAGAGCTATAAGTGTATGAAAGCCCAAAAAGAAACTAAGTGGGTGTGCATCCAGCTTGCTTGCTCATGAAGACCTAGGGCATTTGAGGAAGCCCATCGTTGGAGTATACAAGCCAAGTTCTATAATGAAAAATTCCCACTAGTATATGAAAGTGACAAAATACATTACTGCAGGACGCTGCTAACGCGACACTACGATTAGAGACCCTTCGACGAAACTGTGTGCGATGCAATAATCGCAAACGGTGTTGTAAAAAACCCGTCAAAAAAGGTGCAAAACGTTTGCGATGACAGATGCATCAAACACGGTTCAGATTTTTGTCGCGTGTGCGATTCAGGGCATAAGGTTCAGTTCAATTAACTGTTTGCAATGATGAGGAACAAAAGAAAGGGGCTACCAGATGAAGGAATGTGCGATGTAGAGCATACGGTTTACTCGGATGAACTGTTTGTGATGAGGCGGAACAACAAAAACGGGCAGCCAGATGAAGGTGTGTGCGATATATGGCATACCGTTCACTCGGATGAACTTTTTGCGTTGAGCCAAGAGAACAGAAACGGTTCAACTTAACAAGATGTGCGTGATACGCGGCAAACAGGTCTGTAATCAGAAATGTGTGGGAAGACCGATAACAACACAGACGATTCCTGTTAACAAGCCGTGTGTGTTGTGAGAAAATGATTACCGATATACAATTGTCAGTGATTGATGAAATCATCACCGACGGGTTCCCTTGTTTAGTCCATGTGCGATGTGATTTGCTCTGTCTACAGAGCATCAACATATATACTTAAAAAGACAGCATTGCATAACCAAATTAAGCATACAATTACACAAGTGACTACACAGATAACATTTCCACACACCAAAGTAAGCAATTACATGCATACTAAACTAGGAGAAACAAGGATCTAATCGTCTACTTCTTGTTGCGATGATGCTTGCCATTGCTCTGCTTCCGGCTGGATCCCTGGCCGTTTTGGGAAGGAGGACTTCCTCATGTCAAGGATCTGCCTGTACATGTCGTAGCACGTGTACGCCTCCTTTGCCGCCTACACGACGTGAGCTTTGTCAAGTTTCTCAATCCAAGCCGAGTGCCAGGCACGCTTGTCGTTGTTGCAGGAATCCTTCATGTCTCTGTAGTAGGGGCTGATGATGGCCTCGGCGAGGTTAACCAGTGAGTCCTTCTCATGCTCCTTGCTGCCCCATATCTTGTATTGGTCCTGTATGTCGACAAGATTCTGGCAGGCGATGCCCGAATTCTTAAGCAC
Source organism: Aegilops bicornis (assembly GCA_021605145.1). Classification (NCBI taxonomy): domain Eukaryota; kingdom Viridiplantae; phylum Streptophyta; class Magnoliopsida; order Poales; family Poaceae; genus Aegilops; species Aegilops bicornis. The sequence continues at coordinate 577,380,911 of CM038669.1, forward strand.
CTTGACATCGTTGGTGATGTCGACTGTATCGAACATGTAGTGGGGGTTGTTGACAAACCTGGCGAAACGCTCACAAGGCCTTGTGTCCAGGCAGTAGTGGTAGACGAGGACGTGGTGGCGCATGTGTTGGGGAACGTAGTAATTTCAAAAAATTTCCTACGCACACACAGGACCATGGTGATGGCATAGCAACGAGAGGGGAGAGTGTCTGTCCACGCACTCGTGAGACCGAAGCGGAAGCGTTATAACAACGCGGTTGATGTAGTCAGACGTCTTCACGATCCGACCGATCCAAGTACCGAACGTACGGCACCTCCGTGTTCAAAGACACGCTCAAATTTCGATGACGATCCCCGGCTCCGATCCAAAGAAAGCGTCGGGGATGAGTTCCACAAGACGACGGCGCAGGACGATGATGATGCTCCACCGACGCAGGCTTCGCCTTAAGCTCGCGACGATATGACTTCTCCGGCGCAGGCTTCGCCTAAACTCCACGACGATATGACCAAGGTGGAATATGGTGGAGGGCACCGACACTGGCTAAGGAATGATCCGTTGATCAACTTGTGTGTCATGGGGTGCCCCCGCCTCAGATATAAAGGAGCAAGGGGGTGCGTGCGGCCCTAGGGGAGGCGCTGGAGGAGTCCTACTCCCACCGAGTAGGACTCCCCCTTCCTAGTTGGATTAGGATTGGGGAGGGGAAGAAGGAAGGCGCCGCCTCTCTCCTTGTCCTATTCGGACTAGAGGGGAGGGGGGCGGCCTGCCCTGGCCGGCCCTTTCCTCTTCTCCCTATGGCCCATCAAGGCCCATTGACCCCGGGGTTCCGTAACCCCGGTGTTCCAATAACTTCTGTTTTCATCCGAACCTTCCAAGTCCAAACATAGGCTTCCAATATATCAATCTTTATGTCTCGACCATTTCGAGACTCCTCGTCATGTCCGTGATCACATCCGGGACTCAACAACCTTCGGTACATCAAAACTTATGAACTCATTATGAGCGCCATCGAAGCGTTAAGCGTGCGGACCCTACGGGTTCGAGAACTATGTAGACATGACCTAGAACCATTCTCGGTCAATAACCAATAGCGGAACCTGGATGCCCATATTGGTTCCTACATATTCTTTGAAGATCTTTATCGGTCAAACCGCATAACAACATACGTTGTTCCCTTTGTCATCGGTATGTTACTTACCCGAGATTCGATCGTCGGTATCCAATACCTAGTTCAATCTAGATTCGGTAAGTCTCTTTACTCGTTCCGTAATACATCATCTCACAACTAACTTATTAGTTGTAATGCTTGCAAGGCTTATGTGATGTGTATTACCGAGAAGGCCCAGAGATACCTCTCCGACAATCGGAGTGACAAAACCTAATCTCGAAATACGCCAACCCAACAAGTACCTTTGGAGACACCTGTAGTACTCCTTTATGATCACCCGATTACGTTGTGACGCTTTGGTAGTACCAAAGTGTTCCTCCGGTAAATGGGAGTTGCATAATCTCATAGTTATAGGAACATGTATAAGTCATGAAGAAAGCAATAACAATATACTAAGCGATCAAGTCTTTGAGCTAACGGAATGGGTCATGTCAATCACATCATTCTTCTAATGAGGTGATCCCATTAATCAAATGACAACACATGTCTATGGTTAGGAAACACAACCATCTTTGATTAATGAGCTAGTCTAGTAGAGGCTTACTAGTGACTATCTTTTGTCTATGTATTCACACATGTATTATGTTTCGGTTAATACAATTCTAGCATGAATAATAAACATTTATCATGATATAAGGAAATAAATAATAACTTTATTATTGCCTCTAGGGCATATTTCCTTCAGTCTCCCACTTGCACTAGAGTCAATAATCAAGATTACACAGTAATGATTCTAACACCCATGGAGTCTTGGTTCTGATCATGTTTTGCTCGTGGAAGAGGCTAAGTCAACGGTCCGCAACATTCAGATCCGTATGTATTTTGCAAATCTCTATGTCTCCCACTTGGACTTGGTCCCGAATGGAATTGAAGCGTCTCTTGATATGCTTGGTCCTCTTGTGAAATCTGGATTCCTTTGCCAAGGCAATTGCACCGATTGTCACAGAAGATCTTCATTGGTCCCGATGCACTAGGTATGACACCTAGATCGGAAATGAACTCTTTCATCCAGACTCCTTCATTTGCTGCTTCGAAGCAGCTATGTACTCGCTTCACATGTAGATCCCGCCACGACGCTTTGTTTAGAACTGCACCAACCGACGGCTCCACCGTTTAACAAAAACACGTATCCGGTTTGCGATTTAGAATCGTCCGGATCGGTGTCAAAGCTTGCATCGACGTAACCATTTACGACTAGCTCTTTGTCACCTCCATATACGAGAAACATATCCTTAGTCCTTTTCGTGTATTTCAGGATGTTCTTGACCGCTGTCGAGTGATCCACTCTGGATTACTTTGGTACCTTCCTGCCAAGCTTACAGCTAAGCATACGTCAGTCCGGTACACGACATTGCATACATGATAGAGCCTATGTCCGAAGCATAGGGAACATCTTTCATTTTCTCTCTATCTTCTGCTGTGGTCGGGCATTGAGTCCGACTCAATCTTACACCTTGTAATCTGGTAAAAACCTTTCTTTGCTCGATCCATTTTGAACTTCTTCAAAACTTTATCAAGGTATGTGCTTTGTGAAAGTCCAATTAAGCGTCTTGATCTATCTCTATAGATCTTGATGCCCAATATGTAAGCAGCTTCACCGAGGTCTTTCATTGAAAAACTTTTGTTCAAGTATCCTTTTATGCTATCCAGAAATTCTATATCATTTCCAATCAATAATATGTCGCCTACATATAATATCGTAAATGCTACTGAGCTCCCACTCACTTTCTTGTAAATACAGGCTTCCAAAAGTCTCAGATAAAACCATATGCTTTGATCACACTTGTCAAAGCGTTTATTCCAACTCCGAGAGGCTTGCACTGGACCATAAATTGATCGCTGGAGCTTGCACACTTTGTTAGCGCCCTTTGGATCAACAAAACCTTCTGGTTGCATCATATACAACTCTTCTTCTAGAAATCCATTCAAGAATGCAGTTTTACATCCATTTGCCAAATTTCATAATCATAGAATGCGGCAATTGCTAACATGATTCGGACAGACTTAAGCATCACTACGGGTGAGAAAGTCTCATCGTAGTCAACCCCTTGAACTTGTCGAAAACCGTTTGCAACAAGTCGAGCTTTATAGACAGTAACATTACCATCGGCGCCGGGTCTTCTTCTTAAAGATCCATTTATTCTCAATGGCTTGCCGACCATCGGCAAGTCAACCAAAGTCCATACTTTGTTTTCATACATGGATCCCATCTCAGATTTCATGGCTTCCGACCATTTCATGAATCTGGGCTCACCATCGCTTCTTCATAGTTTGTAGGTTCGCCATGGTCAAGTAACATGACTTCCGAATAGGATTACCGTACCACTGCAGTGCGTATTTTACTCTGGTTGACCTACGAAGTTCGGTAGCAACTTGATCTGAAGTTTCATGATCAATATCATTAGTTTCCTCACTAATTGGTGTAGTTGTCACAGGAACCATTTCTTGTGATGAATTACCTTCCAATAAGGGAGCAGATATGATTATCTCATCAAGTTCTACTTTCCTCCCACTCACTTCTTTCGAGAGAAACTCCTTCTCTAGAAAGGATCCGAACTTAGCAACGAAAATCTTGCCTTCAGATCTGTGATAGAAGGTGTACCCATGATCTCCTTTGGGTATCCTATGAAGACACATTTTTCCGATTTGGGTTCGAGCTTATCCGGTTGAAGTTTCTTCACATAAGCATCGCAGCCCCAAATTTTAAGAAACGACAACTTTGGTTTCTTGCCAAACCATAGTTCATACGGTGTCGTCTCAACGGATTTAGATGGTGCCCTATTTAACGTGAATGCGGCCGTCTCTAAAGCATATCCCCAAAAGCGATAGCGGTAAATCAAGAAGAGTCATCATAGATCGCACCATATCAAGTAAAGTACGATTCGACGTTCGGACACACCATTTCTCCGTGGTGTTCCGGTGGCGTGAGTTGCGAAACTATTCCACATTGTTTTAAATGTAAACCAAACTCGTAACTCAAATATTCTCCTCCACGATCAGATCGTAGAAACTTTATTTTCTTGTTACGATGATTTTCCACTTCACTCTGAAATTCTTTGAACTTTTCAAATGTTTCAGATTTGTGTTTCATTAAGTAGATATACCCATATCTCCTCAAATCATCGGTGAAGGTGAGAAAATCACGATACCCGCCGCCAAGGTGCCTCAACATTCATTGGACCACAAACATCAGTATGTATGATTTCCAACAAATCAGTTGCTCGCTCCATAGTTCCGGAGAACGGCGTTTTGGTCATCTTGCCTATGAGGCACGGTTCGCAAGTACCAAGTGATTCATAATCAAGTGATTCCGAAGCCCATCAAGATGGAGTTTCTTCATGCTTTTACAATCGATATGACCTAAACGGCGATTGCCACAAATAAGTTGCATTATCATTATCAACTCTGCATCTTTTGGTTTCAACATTATGAATATGTGTATTACTACTATCGAGATTCAATAAAATAGACCATTCTTCAAGGGTGCGTGACCATAAAAGATATTACTCATATAAATAGAACAACCATTATTCTCTCGATTTAAATGAATAACCGTCTCGCATTAAACAAGATCCAGATATAATGTTCATGCTCAACGCCGGCACCAAATAACAATTATTTAGGTCTAAAACTAATCCCGAAGGTAGATGTAGAGGTAGCGTGCCGATCATGATCACATTGACCTTGGAACCATTTCCCACGCCAAGATCGTCACCTCGTCCTTTGCGCTGCTCGTTTATTCTGTAGTCCCTGCTTTTGAGTTGCAAATATTAGCAATGTAACGGTATCAAATACCCGTGTGCTACTACGAGCTCTAGTAAGGTACACATCAATAACATGTATATCACATATACCTTTGTTCACCTTGCCATCCTTCTTATCCGCCAAATACTTGGGGCAGTTCCGCTTCCTGTCGGTCGCTTGCGGTAAAACACTCGATTTAGGGCTTAGGTCCAGACTTGGGTTTCTTCTCTTGAGCAGCAACTTTCTTGCTGTTCTTTTTGAAGTTTCCTTCTTCTTTCCTTTGCCCTTTTTCTTGAAACTAGTGGTCTTGTTGACCATCAACACTTGATGCTCTTTCTTGATTTCTACCTCCATGCTTTCAAGATTGCGAAGAGCTCGGAATTGTTTTGGTCATCCCTTGCATATTATAGTTCATCACGAAGCTCTTGTAGCTTGGTGGCGTGATTGGAGAATTTCATCAATGACACTATCATCCGGAAGAGTAACTCCAGCTTGAATCAAGTGATTATTATACCCAGACATTTTGAGTATATGTTCACCGATGTAACTATTCTCCTCCATCTTGCAGCTATAGAACTTATTGGAGACTTCATATCTCTCAATCCGGCATTTGCTTGAAATATTAACTTCAACTCCTGGAACATCTCATATGCTCCATGACGTTCAAAACGTTGTTGAAGACCCGGTTCTAAGCCGTAAAGCATGGCACAATCGAACTATCGAGTAGTCATCACTTTGCTCGCCAGACGTTCACAACTTCGGCGCAGCTCTGCAAGAAAGTTCGGCACCCAGCGGTGCTTCCAGGGCGTAATTCTTCCGTGCAAGCAATGAGGATAATCCTCAAGTTACGGACCCAGTCCGTGTAATTGCTACCATCATCTTTCAACTTTGCTTTCTCAAGGAACGCATTAAAATTCAACGGAACAACAAAGACGAGCCATCTATCTACATAAACATAGACAAGCAAAATACTATCGTGTACTAAGTTCATGATAAATTTAAGTTTAATTAATCATATTAAAACCTCCCACTTAGACAGACATCTCTCTAGTCATCCAAGTGATTACGTGATCCAAATCAATTAAACCATGTACGATCATCACGTGAGATGGAGTAGTTTCAATGGTGAACATCACTATGTTGATCATATCTACTATATGATTCACGCTCGACCTTTCGGTCTCCGTGTTCCGAGGCCATATCTGTTATATGCTAGGCTCGTCAAGTTTAACTCGAGTATTCGCGTGTGCAACTGCTTTTGCACCCGTTGTAGATGGACGTAGAACTTATCACACCCGATCGTCACGTGGTGTCCGGGTACTACGAACTTTGGCAACGGTGCATACTGTGGAGAACACTTCTTGATAATTTTAGTGAGAGATCATCTTATAATGCTACCGTCAATCAAAGCAAGATAAGATGCATAAAGGATAAACATCACATGCAATCAATATAAGTGATATGATATGGCCATCATCATCTTGTGCTTGTGATCTCCATCTCAAAGCACCGTCGTGATCACCATCGCCACCGGCGCCGACACCTTGATCTCCATCGTAGCATCGTTGTCGTCTCGCCAACTGTTGCTTCTACGACTATCGCTACCGCTTAGTGATAAAGTAAAGCAATTACATGGCGTTTGCATTTCATACAATAAAGCGACAACCATATGGCTCTGCCGCGATTGCCGATAACTCGGTTACAAAACATGATCATCTCATACAATAAAATATAGCATCACGTCTTGACCATATCACATCACAACATGCCCTGCAAAAACAAGTTAGACGTCCTCTACTTTGTTGTTGCAAGTTTTACGTGGCTGCTACGGGCCGAGCAAGAACCGTTCTTACCTACGCATCAAAACCACAACGATACTTCGTCAAATAGACTCCGCTTTTAACCTTCTCAAGGACCGGGCGTAGCCACACTCAGTTCAACTAAAGTGAGAGAGACAGACACCCGCCAGCCACCTTTAAGCACGAGTGCTCGTAACGGTGAAACCAGTCTCGCGTAAGCGCACGCGTAATGTCGGTCCGGGCCGCTTCATCTCACAATACCGCTGAACCAAAGTATGACATGCTTTGGTAGGCAAGATGACTTGTATCGCCCACAACTCACTTGTGTTCTACTCGTGCATATGACATCAACGCATAAAACCAGGCTCGGATGCCCTTTGTTGGGGAACGTAGTAATTTCAAAAATTTCCTACGCACACACGTGACCATGGTGATGGCATAGCAACGAGAGGGAGAGTGTCTGTCCACGCACCCTCGTGAGACCGAAGCGGAAGCGTTATAACAACGCGGTTGATGTAGTCATACGTCTTCACGATCCGACCGATCCAAGTACCGAACGTACGGCACCTCCGTGTTCAGACATCGCTCAGCTCAAGACGCATCCCGGCTCCGATCCAAAGAAAGCGTCGGGGATGAGTTCCACAAGACGACGGCGGCGTGGTGACGATGATGATGCTCCACCGACGCAGGGCTTCGCCTAAGCTCCGCGACGATATGACTTCTCCGGCGCAGGGCTTCGCCTAAACTCCACGACAATATGACCGAGGTGGAATATGGTGGAGGGGGGCACCGCACACGGCTAAGGAACGATCCGTAGATCAACTTGTGTGTCATGGGGTGCCCCCCTGCCCCCGTATATAAAGGAGCAAGGGGGGGTGCGGCTGGCCCTAGGGGAGGCGCGCCTGGAGGAGTCCTACTCCCACCGGGATTAGGACTCACCCCACTTTCATAGTTGGATTAGTATTGGGGAGGGGGAAGAAGGAAGGCGCCGCCTCTCCTTGTCCTATTCGGACTAGAGGGGAGGGGGCGCGCCTGCCCTGGCCGGCCCTTTCCTCTTCTCCCTATGGCCCATCAAGGCCCATTGACCCCCGGGGGTTCCGTAACCCCGGTGTTCCGTAACTTCTGTTTTCATCCGGAACCTTTCCAAGTCCAAACATAGGCTTCCAATATATCAATCTTTATGTCTCGACCATTTCGAGACTCCTCGTCATGTCCGTGATCACATCTGGGACTCAACAACCTTCGTACATCAAAACTTATGAACTCATTATGAACCGCCATCGAAGCGTTAAGCGTAAGGACCCTACGGGTTCGAGAACTATGTAGACATGACCTAGAACCATTCTCGGTCAATAACCAATAGCGGAACCTCGGATGCCCATATTGGTTCCTACATATTCTACTGAAGATCTTTATCGGTCAAACCGCATAACAACATACGTTGTTCCCTTTGTCATCGGTATGTTACTTACCCGAGATTCGATCGCCGGTATCCAATACCTAGTTCAATCTCAAGCATCGGTAAGTCTCTTTACTCGCTCCGTAATACATCATCTCACAACTAACTTATTAGTTGTAATGCTTGCAAGGCTTATGTGATGTGTATTACCGAGAAGGCCCAGAGATACCTCTCCGACAATCGGAGTGACAAAACCTAATCTCAAATACGCCAACCCAACAAGTACCTTTGGAGACACTGTAGTACTCCTTTATGATCACCCGATTCACGTTGTGACGCTTTGGTAGTACCAAAGTGTTCCTCCGTAAACGGAGTTGCATAATCTCATAGTTATAGGAACATGTATAAGTCATGAAGAAAGCAATAGCAATATACTAAACGATCAAGTGCCGAGCTAACGGAATGGGTCATGTCAATCACATCATTCTTCTAATGAGGTGATCCCATTAATCAAATGACAACACATGTCTATGGTTAGGAAACACAACCATCTTTGATTAATGAGCTAGTCTAGTAGAGGCTTACTAGTGACTATCTTTTTGTCTATGTATTCACACATGTATTATGTTTCAGGTTAATACAATTCTAGCATGAATAATAAACATTTATCATGATATAAGGAAATAAATAATAACTTTATTATTGCCTCTAGGGCATATTTCCTTCAGCATGCACATCTGGGCAACGATGACCTTGGGACGAGACCCGGCACGAGCGAGGGTGTGCTCGAGGTCGAACCCGACCACCTTGTACTTCTCGTCGGCAAGCAATAGCTCCATGATGCGGATGGAGTGCTCCACACAGACCGGGTTGTTGGTGTACACCACCGTGAGCTCCGTGAACCTTCGGTGGGTGTCCACCATGATACGTCCATTTTGCATCATGCTTTTATATCGATATTCATTGCATTATGGGCTGTTATTTCACGTTATGTCACAATACTTATGGCTATTCTCTCTTATTTTACAAGGTTTACATGAAGAGGGAGAATGCCGGCAGCTGGAATTCTGGGCTAGAAAAGGAGCAAATATTAGAGACCTATTCTGCGCAACTCCAAAAGTCCTCAAACTCCACGGAATATCTTAAAATAAATAAAGAAAAATCCTCGCCAAAGATGAAGGCCAGGGGGCCCACACCCTGCTCACGAGGGTGGGGGGCGCGCCCCCCTACCTCGTGGGCCCCCTGGTGGCTCTCCGACGCCCACCTTCTCCTATATGAAGTCTTTCGTCAAGAAAAAACCAGAAGCAATCTTTCGGGATGAGACTCAGCCGCCACGAGGCGGAACTTTGGCGGAACCAATCTAGGGCTCCGGCAGAGCTGTTCTGCAGGGGATACTTCCCTCCGGGAGGGGGAAATCATCGCGATCGTCATCACCAACACTCCTCTCATCGGGAGAGGGCAATCTCCATCAACATCTTCACCAGCACCATCTCATCTCCAAACCCTAGTTCATCTCTTGTATCCAATTCTTGTCTCCAAGTCCGGGATTGGTGCTAGTAGGTTGCTAGTAGTGTTGATTACTCCTTGTAGTTGACGCTAGTTGGTTTATTTGGTGGAAGATCATATGTTCAGATCCTATATGCATATTATTATCCCTCTGATTATGAACATGAATATGCTTTGTGAGTAGTTACGTTAGTTCCTGAGGACAAGGGAGAAGTCTTGCTATTAGTAGTCATGTGAATTTGGTATTCGTTCGATATTTTGATAAGATGTATGTTGTGTAGCCTCTAGTGGTGTTATGTGAACGTCGACTACATAACACTTCACCATTATTTGGGCCTAGAGGAAGGCATTGGGAAGTAATAAGTAGATGATGGGTTGCTAGAGTGACAAAAGCTTAAACCCTAGTTTATGTGTTGCTTCGTAAGGGGCTGATTTGGATCCATATGTTTCATGCTATGGTTAGGTTTACCTTAATACTTTTGTTATAGTTGCGGATGCTTGAAATAGAGGTTAATCATAAGTGGGATGCTTGTTCAAGTAAGAACAACACCCAAGCACCGGTCCACCCACATATCAAATTATCAAAGTACCGAACGCGAATCATATGAACGTGATGAAAACTAGCTTGACGATATTACAATGTGACCTGCGGAGCACTTTTCCTTATATAAGAGTTTGTTCCGCTTGTCCTTTTCTACAAAAAGGATTGGGCCACCTTGCTGCACTTTATTTACTTTTTGTTACTTGTTGCTCGTTACAATTTATCTTGTCACAAAACTATCTGTTACCACTTATTTCAAGACTCGCAGAGAATACCTTGCTGAAAACCGCTTATCATTTCATACGCTTCCTCGTTGGGTTCGACACTCTTACTTATCAAAAGGACTATGATAGATCCCCTATACTTGTGGGTCATCAAGACTCTTTCTGGCGCCGCTTGCCGGGAGTGTAGCGCCTTTGGTAGGTGGAATTTGGTAAGGAATAATTTATATAGTGTGCTGAAATTTATCGTCACTTGTTAGTATGGAAAGTAATTCTGAGGGGCCTGTTCGGGGTATCTTCACCTGGCCCAAGAGAGCAAAGAGTTGCTCCTCAACCTAATGAACCTATTGAAAATGAAACTCCTTTTGAATTTCCTTCGGGTATGATGGAAAAACTGCTAGCTAATCCTTTTATAGGAGATGGAACAAAGCATCCTGATGAGCACTTAATATATGTGGATGAAGTTTGTGGATTATTTAAGCTTGCAGGTATACCCGATGATGTTGCTAAGAAGAAGGTCTTCCCTTTATCTTTGAAGGGAGACGCATTGACATGGTATAGGCTATGTGATGATACGAGATCATGGAACTATAAAAGATTGAAATTGGAATTTCATCAAAAGTATTACCCTATGCATCTTGTTCATCGTGATCGCAATTATATATATAATTTTTGGCCTCGCTGAAGGAGAAAGCATCGCTCAAGCTTGGGGGAGGCTTAAATCAATGTTATATTCATGCCCTAATCATGGGTTTCCAAGGGAAACAATTATTCAAAATTTGTATGCTCGGCTTTCTGAAAACAATCGCACCATGCTCGATACTTCTTGTGCTGGTTCTTTTATGATGAAGACTATTGAATTCAAATGGGACTTATTGGATAGAATTAGACGCAACTCTGAAGATTGGGACCTCGACGAAGGTAAGGAGTCAGGTATGACACCTAAGTTTGATTGTGTTAAATCTTTTATGGATACCGATATTTTCCGTAAGTTTAGCACTAAATATGGACTTGACTCTGAGATAGTAGCTTCTTTCTGTGAATCTTTTGCTACTTATGTTGATCTCCCCAAGGAGAAGTGGTTTAAATATCATCCTCCCGTAGAAGTAAAGGTAGCTGCACCTATTAAAGTTGAAGAAAAGACTGTCACTTATAATGATCCTATTGTTCCTACTTCTTATGTTGAGAAACCACCTTTTCCTGTTAGAATAAAGGATCATGCTAAAGCTTCAACTGTGGTTCTTAAAAGCAATATTAGAACTTATACACCCCCTGAGCAAGTTAAAGTAGAACCCAATATTGCTATTTTTAAAGATCTCTTGTCTGATAATATTGATGGGCATGTTATTCAGTTCAACAGTGAAACTGCTAGAATTGCTAAGCCTTGTGCTAAAGATAAACATAGACCTGTGGTAGGCGTGCCTGTTATTTCTGTTAAAATAGGAGATCATTGTTATCATGGCTTATGTGATATGGGTGCTAGTGCTAGTGTTATACCGCATACTTTGTACGAAGAAATTAAGCATGAAATTGCACCTGCTGAGTTAGGAGGTATTGATGTCACAATTAGACATGCCAATAGAGATAGTATTTCACCAATTGGGATTGTTAGAGATGTTGAAGTCTTGTGTGGGAAAACTAAATATCCTGCTGATTTTCTTGTTCTCACTTCTCCACAAGACAGTTTTTGTCCCATTATATTTGGTAGACCCTTCTTGAACACTGTTAATGCTAAGATAGACTGCAAAAAGAATGTTGTTACTATTGGCTTGGATGATATGATTCATGAGTTTAATTTCTCTAAATTCAGTAAACAACATCATGAGGAAGAATTGCCTAGTAAGGATGAAATTATTGGTCTTGCTTCTATTGCCGCATTCTCCTAGTGATCCTTTAGAACACTATTTGTCGGACCATGAAAATGATATGTTCATGAATGAAAGAAGGAAATAGATGAAGTATTATTTAAATAGGAACCTATTCTCGCAACACAATTTGCTGTTGAAATCCTAGGAGATCCTCCTCCACCCAAGGGTGATCCTGTGTTTGAGCTTAAACCGTTGCACGATAATCTTAAATATGCTTATCTTGATGAAAATAAGATATATCCTGTTATTATTAGTGCTAACCTTTCAGAGCATGAAGAAGAAAGATTATTGAAAACTCAAGAAGCACCGTGCCGCTTATTGGATATACTCTTGATGATCTTAAGGGCATTAGTGCCACTCTATGTCAACATAAAATAAATTTGGAAGCAGATGCCAAACCAGTTCGTGATCCTCAACGACGTTTGAATCCTAAAATGAAAGAAGTGGTAAGAAAAGAAATACTCAAGCTTCTGGAAGCAGGTATAATTTATCCCGTTGCTGATAGTCAATGGGTAAGTCCTGCCCATTGTGTCCCTAAGAAGGGAGGTATTACTGTTGTTCCTAATGATAAAGATGAATTGATTCCACAAAGAATTATCACAGGTTATAGGATGGTAATTGATTTCCACAAATTAAATAAGGCTACTAAGAAAGATCATTACCCTTACCTTTTATTGATCAAATGCTAGAAAGATTATGCAAACATACACATTATCGCTTTCTACATGGTTATTCTGGATTCTCTCAAATACCGTGGTCGGCTAAAGATCAATCAAAGACTACTTTTACATGCCCTTTTGGTACTTTTGCTTATAGACGTATGCCTTTTGGTTTATGTAATGCACCTGCTACCTTTCAAAGATGCATGATGGCTATATTCTCGACTTTTGTGAAAAGATTTGTGAGGTTTTCATGGACGACTTTTCCATCTATGGTTCCTTCTTTGATGATTGCTTGAGCAATCTTGATCGAGTTTTGCAGAGATGTGAAGAAACTAATCTTGTCTTGAATTGGGAAAAGTGCCACTTTATGGTTAATGAAGGTATTGTCTTGGGGCATAAAGTTTCGAAAGAGGTATTGAAGTTGATAAAGCCAAGGTTGATGCTATTGAAAAGATGCCATGTCCCAAGGACATCAAAGGTATAAGAAGTTTCCTTGGTCATGCCGGATTTTATAGGAGGTTCATTAAGGACTTCTCAAAATTTCTCACCTCTAACTAATTTATTGCAAAAGATGTATCATTTGTCTTTGATGATGATTGTGTAGAAGCATTTGAAATACTTAAGAAAGCATTAGTCTCGCACCTGTTGTTCAGCCACCGATTGGAATTTACCCTTTGAAATTATGTGTGATGCTAGTGACTATGCTGTAGGTGCTGTTCTAGGGCAAAGAGTTGATAAGAGATTAAATGTTATCCATTATGCTAGTAAGACTCTAGACAATGCTCAAAGAAATTATGCTACTACTGAAAAAGAACTTTTAGCAGTTGTATTTGCTTGTGATAAGTTCAGACCCTATATTGTTGATTCTAAAGTAACTATTCACAATCGATCATGCCGCTATTAAATATCTTATGGAAAAGAAAGATGCTAAACCTAGACTTATTAGATGGGTTCTCTTGCTACAAGAATTTGATTTGCATATTGTTGATAGAAAAGGAGCTGAGAACCCCGTTGCAGACAACTTATCTAGGTTAGAGAATGTTCTTGATGACCCACTACCTATTGATGATAGCTTTCCTGATGAACAATTAAATGTTATAAGTACTTCTCGTAGTACTCCATGGTATGCTGATTATGCTAATTACATAGTTGCTAAATTTATACCACCTAGCTTCACATACCAACAAAAGAAAAAGTTCTTCTATGATTTGAGACATTACTTTTGGGATGACCCACATCTTTATAAAGAAGGAGTAGATGGTTTTATTAGACATTGTGTACACGAGCATGAACAGAATGATCTCACGCAAGTGCCAATTCGAAGCTTATGGAGGACACCGCGCTGGAGATAGAACTGCACATAAGGTATTGCAATCCGGTTTTTATTGGTCTACTCTCTTCAAGGATGCCCGTAAGTTTGTCTTGTCTTGTGATGAATGTCAAAGAATTGGTAAAATTAGTAGACGTCAAGAAATGCCTATGAATTATTCACTTGTTATTGAACTTTTTGATGTTTGGGGCTTTGATTATATGGGACCTTTTCCTGCCTCTAATGGATACACACATATTTTAGTTCTTTGTTGATTACGTTACTAAGTGGGTAGAAGCTATTCCAACTAGTAGTGCTGATCATAACACTTCTATTAAAATGCTTAAGGAAGTTATTTTTCCAAGGTTTGGAGTCCCTAGATATTTAATGACTGATGGTGGTTCACACTTTATTCATGGTGCTTTCCGTAAAATGCTTGCTAAATATGATGTCAATCATAGAATTGCATCTCCTTATCATCCTCAGTCTAGTGGTCAAGTAGAATTGAGTAATAGAGGGCTCAAATTAATTTTGCAAAAGACTATCAATAGGTCTAGAAAGAATTGGTCCAAGAAACTGGATGATGCATTATGGGCATATAGAACTGCATATAAAAATCCTATGGGTATTTCTCCGTATAAAATGGTATATGGAAAAGCATGTCACTTACCTCTCGAACTAGAACATAAGGCATATTGGGCTATCAAAGAGCTCAATTATGATTTCAAACTTGCCGGTGAGAAGAGGTTATTAGATATTAGCTCACTTGATGAATGGAGAACCCAAGCTTATGAAAATGCCAAGTTGTTTAAAGAAAAAGTTAAAAGATGGCATGATAAAAGGATACAAAAGCGTGAGTTTAACGTAGGTGATTATGTATTGCTATACAACTCTCGCTTTAAGATTTTTTGCAGAAAACTTCTCTCTAAATGGGAAGGCCCCTACGTTATCGAGGAGGTCTATCGCCCGGTGCCATAAAAATCAACAACTTCAAGGCACAACCAAGGTGGTAAACGGTCAAAGAATTAAACATTATATCTCAGGTAATCCCATAAATGTTGAAACTAATAGTATTGAAACCAGAATCCCGGAGGAATACATAAGAGACACTTTCCAGATCGCTTGGACTCAAAAGGAATAGGTATGTGGTACGGTAAGTAAACCGACTCCAAAACAATTTTTAAGGCAATATTTCTCCGTTTTGGAATATTTAGAAAAATAGAAAAATAAGTGGCAGTCCGGGAAGGACACAAGGTCCCCACGAGGGTGGTGGGCGCGCCCCCCTTCCCTGGGCGCGCCCCCTACCTCGTGAGCACCTCGTGTGCCTTCTGGACTCCGTTTTCTTGCACGATACGTATTTTGGTCGGTAAAAGTTCACTATATATTCTCCCGAAGGTTTTGACTCCCGTATCATGCAAATCTCCTCTGTTCTTGTTTCGAGCTGTTTTTCTGACAGATCTAGGATATCATGACGTCCCCCTCCTCCAACAAGGGTGACAAAGATGCTTGGCTAGTGAAGATAGAGCTGAAGAGGGAAGAACCCATGGAGATCAACAAGGATGAAGGGATCAAGAAGGCCACGAAAAACCAAGCTCCTGCAACAGAAGACATCCTTCAACTTGATCATAATCTTCTTACCCAACTGAGATCGAAGCTTTCAAGATGATTGAGTTAGCTCGTATACAGAACAGGTATCTCACAAGTGAAAATATATTGTTGAAGGAGCACATTGTTGCACTCAAGGGCATTATCCGCAAGCTGGAGGACCTCTTACGCTCGATGTGCGACTATCCGTCACCACCACCTTCTTTACCGACAAAGGAGACATAATCACATGGGTATGGGCACTCCCCTTGGCAACTGCCAAGCTTGGGGGAGGTGCCCCGGTATCGTATCACAATCACAACTCCTATCTTTACCGTTTTTCTTAGTTCGATCCTATTAGTAGTATCTTGATCTAGTAGAATAAAGTTGATGGCATGATCTAGTTTTGAGTTTTGCTTTGTGATCTCTCTATGTAATCGAGTCTGTGAGCTATATAATAAAGATTAGTGTTGAGTCAAGGGCTTGATTATTTTGCCATGATCTTGAGTGGATAAAAGAAAAGAAGAAAAAGAATAAAAAGAAACAAAGAGCTCATATTGATCTTATTGAGAGTAATGACTTCACATAGAAAGAGTATGATGATTAAAAGTTGTTGGGAGTTGGCAGACATAGCTTTGGTCATCGTTGCAATTAATAGGAAGTAATAAGGAAAGAGAGGTTTCACATATAGATATATTATCATTGACATCCTTTATGATTGGGAGCACTCATTAAAATATGACATGCTAAAGAGTTGATGTTGGACACGGAAGACAACGTAATGAGTTATGTTTTCTTATATCTGAGATAAAGTATGTTGTCATGGATCCTCTAACATGTTGAGCTTGCCTTTCCCCTCATGTTAGCCAAATTCTCGGCACCAAGTAGAGATACTACTTGTGCTTCCAAATACCCTTAAACCAATTTTGCCATGAGAGTCCACTATATCTACCTATGGATTGAGTAAGATCCTTCAAGTAAGTTGTCATCGGTGCAAGCAATAAAAATTGCTCTAAATATGTATGATTGATTGGTGTAGGAGAAATAAGCTTTATACGATCTTGTGATGTGAAAGTAATAAAAGCGATCGATCGCATAATAAAGGTTCATATCACAAGGGCAATATAAAGTGACGTTCTTTCGCATTGAGATTTTGTGCATCCAACCATAAAAGCGCATGGCAACCTCTCGCTTCCCTCTTGAATGGCCTATCTTTTATTATTATCTTCTACCTTATGCAAGAGTCATGGTGATCTTCACCTTTCGTTATTCATTTTATCCTTTGGCAAGCCCAGCATGTTGGAAAGAACATGATATATATATCTAATTGGATGTAGGGGAGCATGAGTTATTATTGTTGACATTACCCTTGAGGTAAAAGGTTGTGGGGCAAAACTATAAGCCCCTATGTTTCTCTGTGTCCGATTAAAACTCCATAACCACAAGTATTGCGTGAGTGTTAGCAATTATGAAGGACTAGATGATAGTTGAGTATGTGGACTTGCTTTTAAGCTTTGACATAGACTCTTCCTGATGTTATGATAAATTGCAATTGCTTCAATGACTGAGATTATAGTCTGTTGGTGCCCAATAAGGTTTCTGATTCATACTTTTGCATTTTGAATTGATCATCACTTGAACATAAGTAATCATATGACAAAATCTATATATGTTGCTGTTATGAGAATAATCATGATGCCTTCATGTCCGTATTCTATTTTTTTCGACGCCTCTACCTCTAAACATGAGGACATATTTATTGTTATCGGCTTTTCGCTTGAGGACAAGTGATGTCTAAGCTTGAGGGAGTTGATACGTCCATTTTGCATCATGCTTTTATATCGATATTCATTGCATTATGGGCTGTTATTTCACGTTATGTCACAATACTTATGGCTATTCTCTCTTATTTTACAAGGTTTACATGAAGAGGGAGAATGCCAAATGGAATTCGGGCTAGAAAAGGAGCAAATATTAGAGACCTATTCTCACAAGAACTCCAAAAGTCCTCAAACTCCACGAAATATCTTAAAAGAAATAAAGAAAAATCCTCGCCAAAGATGAAGGCCAGGGGGCCCACACCCTGCTCACGAGGGTGGGGGGCGCGCCCCCCTACCTCGTGGGCCCCCTGGTGGCTCTCCGACGCCCACCTTCTCCTATATGAAGTCTTTCGTCAAGAAAAAACCAGAAGCAATCTTTCGGGATGAGACTCCGCCGCCACGAGGCGGAACTTTGGCGGAACCATTCTAGGGCTCCGGCAGAGCTGTTCTGCCGGGGATACTTCCCTCCGGGAGGGGGAAATCATCGCGATCGTCATCACCAACGCTCCTCTCATCGGGAGAGGGCAATCTCCATCAACATCTTCACCAGCACCATCTCATCTCCAAACCCTAGTTCATCTCTTGTATCCAATTCTTGTCTCCAAGTCCGGGATTGGTGCTAGTAGGTTGCTAGTAGTGTTGATTACTCCTTGTAGTTGACGCTTAGTTGGTTTATTTGGTGGAAGATCATATGTTCAGATCCTATATGCATATTATTACCCTCTGATTATGAACATGAATATGCTTTGTGAGTAGTTACGTTAGTTCACGAGGACAAGGGAGAAGTCTTGCTATTAGTAGTCATGTGAATTTGGTATTCGTTCGATATTTTGATAAGATGTATGTTGTCTAGCCTCTAGTGGTGTTATGTGAACGTCGACTACATAACACTTCACCATTATTTGGGCCTATAGGAAGGCATTGGGAAGTAATAAGTAGATGATGGGTTGCTAGAGTGATGTAAGCTTAAACCCTAGTTTATGCGTTGTTTCGTAAGGGCTGATTTGGATCCATATGTTTCATGCTATGGTTAGGTTTACCTTAATACTTTTGTTGTAGTTATGGATGCTTGCAATAGAGGTTAATCATAAGTGGGATGCTTGTTCAAGTAAGAACATCACCCAAGCACCGGTCCACCCACATATCAAATTATCAAAGTACCGAACGCGAATCATATGAAAACTAGCTTGACGATATTCCCATGTGTCCTCGGGAGCGCTTTTCCTTATATAAGAGTTTGTTCCGGCTTGTCCTTTTCTACAAAAAGGATTGGGACACCTTGCTGCACTTTATTTACTTTTGTTACTTGTTGCTCATTACAATTTATCTTGTCACAAAACTATCTGTTACCACTTATTTCAGTACCTGCAGAGAATACCTTGCTGAAAACCGCTTATCATTTCCTTCTGCTCCTCGTTGGGTTTGACACTCTTACTTATCAAAAGTACTACGATAGATCCCCTATACTTGTGGGTCATCACACCACGACATGCATGGTGAACAGCTGCTCGTCATCGGCAGCCGCTCGGAGCGCCATTGGAGCCGTGGAGGATACTCTCTAAGAATTTGTCGTGGTGGGTGTGCTTCTTGCAATGGTGGGGCGCGATCGAAAGGTTGAAGAGACACAAGGGTTAAATAGCCACTGTAACAAATGGGGGCCAGCCGGCCTGTAATCGTCACGTCTTGTCACGAAGTTCATAGAGGAGGATTCAAGTGCATGCTTGACAACACCGCACCGCAGTGAGGATTCCAGTGCACGCTTGACAACACCGCACTGCAGTTTGACCATGCATGGGCTCGAAGAGCCGCCAAATGTATCGTCAGTGAGCTTTGCCCTCAAGGCTAATGCTAGCCATCACAAGAAACTTCCCGCCCGGCTTGGTTTGCCACGCGTCGGCTAGAAGATGGACAAATCGTGGGCGTTTATTAGCAAAAAGCTTTGTAAAAACGAAGTGTGTGGATTGACTTCGGTCGTAAGTTTACCCGTGGGTGATGAGGTCAAAGTTACACAGAAGGGTGATGATGGACAGTTGAGTGCGATAATTAATTCTACGCTCTACAGGGCACACGATGGAAGAAACCAACTGTGTGCAATAATGTCCAAGATCACAGTCGAGTTAGCTATACAGATCGTGTGTTGTGAGATCAACAAGGTAAACATATTCGAGAATGGTTAATAAAATCAAATCTGAGACCATTACATATTAAGGTCAAAATAGTGCTACCAATATACGAGTCTCATAGGATGCCATTTCAACGATTGAACCACAAAGGCTCGAAAAATTACAAGGTTCAAATTCCAGAGTTATATGGTTCAAATTCGAAGATTACAAGGTTCAAACTGATATTAGAAATGAAATTCAGCTCATCAGCTGCAAACGCTCGTGCTGATCCGCTGAACATGGATATTAGAGAGGTTCAAATTAAACTAATATTACCACTTCTAAGTCTGGTTTCGAAACCTCACAACTTTTGCAAAGGGGTCAGCCACTGAGAAGTCATGTATGGGGTTGACACGATGAGTTCCGATTACTCTGTCATCTGGTGTTCCAAAATGAAATTCAGCATTTTTGGAGCCTATTCCATTCTGCCACAAAGACGGCGCCGATCAACAAACCATTCAATTTTCCGAAATAAATGTATGGCAAACCTCATTACCTTCAAAGACACCTTGCTCGACAACAAAGAACTCAAGTAATATAATCTCCGGTAAGGTCCCTCGGTAGGAGTTCAAAGTAATTTCTGAGAGATGCAGATCTAGGCATTCGACGTGATTGTTATATTGTATCACATTATCCACCACTGAGCCTAATCTTATCCGTAAAATAAGAAAACGTGTTAGTGCCTAGATGTAGTTTTGAACACTACTACATGCCTATTTGGTTTGCAGGATTTGTAAAATGCACGAACATGCCATCTTCGATCTGAGATGATTAACATGGGCATTAACATGCCATCTTCGATCTTCACAAGATGTTGGAGTGGATGAAAAGTTCCCTAAGAAAACTAGTACAGATGAATCCAAAGGAGAAATGCATATGGATTGTAACCATATGGATCAAGCATTGTCATTGTAAACTTGGAAAATGAGACATGTATGTACTGAAATCCTCCAAAAGAATCCTTCAGAAATCGTAGTACATTGTCATTGTAAACTTGGAAAAAGGTGTCACAAATTGAACTCCCTTATGGTTAACATTTAACAGGAAAGGAACATCACCTTGATATATAGCTTCTCCAGGCACGGAAAGCATCTCAGGAAAGTGACAACTTGCTCTAGGTTGGGGCTGATAGATTCTAGTGCCAATACCTTCACTGTGAGCAGTTTCGCGGTCAGGCTTGTCAGAATCATTTTCTGAATGACACACGAACAAACATCTTCAAAATTAGAAATAATGTTAATTTGTAGAAGGAGAGGTAGAAGGCTGCTATTGTACCTGAACGGGTGTGGATCCAATAACAAGTTCAGAGTATTTTTAGACGAGTAGCCCAGCACTGTCAATTTCGGTGTAGAAAAGACATTGATTCTTGTTGGACCTACTTGATCAAGTACAAGTAATCTCTCAAGTGCAGGTGTGTCCTCAATGACCATACCGTGGTACACATCTTGTGATGTCTTCCTGCCGAACCAGCAACACACATAAATAGTCCGGAGAGTCATGGAGGTGATGTGGAATGTACTCAACCCATTGATCGCCTGAAGATGAAGGTACTCGAGTGTAGTACAACTGTCGGTGTCAAAACCGGCGGATCTCGGGTAGGGGGTCCCAAACTGTGCGTCTAGGCGGATGGTAACAGGAGACAAGGGACACGATGTTTTACCCAGGTTCGGGCCCTCTTGATGGAGGTAAAACCCTACGTCCCGCTAGATTAATATTGATGATGTGTGTTACAAGAGTGGATCTACCACGAGATCAAGGAGGCTAAACCCTAGAAGCTAGCCTATGGTATGATTGTTGTTCGTCCCCACGGACTAAAACCCTCCGGTTTATATAGACACCGGATAGGGTTAGGGTTACATGTAGTCGATTACGATGGTAGGAGATCTACATATCCAGATCGCCAAGCTTGCCTTCCACGCCAAGGAAAGTCCCATCCAGACACGGACGAAGTCTTCAATCTTGTATCTTCATAGTCTCGAGTCCGCCAATGATGATAGTCCGCTATCCGGACACCCCCTAGTCCGGAACTCCTCAAGAGCCTCTGAACCAGGCTTCAATGACGGCATTTAGTCCGGCGTGCATGTTGTCTTCGCATTGCAAGGCGGGTTCTTCCTCCGAATAATTCATAGAAGATTGTGAACACCAGTGATAGTGTCCGGCTTTGCAAAAATAAATTCCACGCACCAATCAGAGAGAGAATAATATTACACAAGATCAATCTGGCCGACGTATTTTGTGGCGTGACGTCGCACCACTACCAAGCCTTTATTCAAATCGCTTTTATTGTTCCACCTCGGTAGCGTTTAGCGGCGTTTTCCTTGGCACGCCTTGTCGGCAAGTAGATCGTGTTCCCCTTATTCCGGGATTCCCATCAATACAGACGTGGGTAACTCAACCACGCCATTGATTGTGACGCTTGGGAGATAAGCGAGTTTTACCAGGCCGGTGGGGACACATGTTTTTGCCCGCCCATATAAGGGGATAAGGATCCAACCCTTTTACCTGCGCCTTCTTCCTCCTTGGCTTATCCATTCCCGTGCACTCGAGCTCTAGCGCCCAAGTCTGTACTTTCCTCCTCAACCTTCTCCAACCATGTCAGGAGCGGGAGGCAGATGGATGGCCTCCTCCGTCACGGAGGGGCACATCACAAGACTGCGGGAGGCCGGATACTTGTCCGGCGATATCGCGCACAGGCTGCCTGACGCGGGGCAGCTTATTCCAACCCCCAGTCCCCATGAGAGGGTGGTATTTCTCCCCCACTTCCTCCGCGGACTAGGTTTTCCACTTCACCCATTTGTCCGGGGGCTCATGTTCTACTACGGCCTGGACTTCCACGACCTGGCCCATAATTTCGGCCCTCAACATCTCGGTGTTTATCGTCAGGTGCGAGGCCTTCCTCTCGCATTCAGCCCCACTTCGCTTGTGGCTCAAGATTTTCGATGTCAAGTCAAGGTTGTGAAGGGCAGCTGCCGGAGTGCGGAGGCGCCATGGTTGGCAAGATGGCCAAAGTCCTATGGCTCGAGTGCTCCTTTGTGGATACTATAAAGGGGTGGCAATCGGGGTGGTTCTACATCACCGAGCCACGCGACAGAATGGGTGGCGGCCCCAATTCAGATCTGGATTCCCCACACGGCTCTCGCCATGGAAAGAGACGGGCCTGAAGTGGGGGATTCGGACGAGCTATCCGGACTCCAAACACGCGTCCGAACCTCGGTGGACAAGAATCGCAGGCTTGTCGATGTAATCCGTGTGATGCTCATCCGCCGGATTCTCCCATGCCAACAACGGGACTTCAATTTGTGGGAGTTCGATCCGCACAACACCGAACCTTGAGCCGCTCTTCGATACCACGTCACGAAGATGCCTCGGAAGGTGCCGTTCAAGGGCGCCAAGCCCTCGTGATCCGCTAACAAAGATCGCGGATACAGCTCGCGGCGTCAAGCCGGCGAGGTAAGTTATTTTACCCTTCACGGGACTCTTTTTCCGTAGATTGACTCTACGTGGGATCTAAAAACTCCCTATTCTTTGACAGGTCTGGCTGAAGACGTCCGGACAGATTAACTGTCCGGCTCCTTTGCCAGAAGATCCAACGGACGCCCGATTGACGGGACTGCTGGCTCCGGCACCTCATGTGGTGCTGGAGAAGAAGGCCAAGAAGGAGGCCATGGGAACCCGAAGGAGCTCCCGACGCCAGGTGCTGTCGGATTCTGAAGCAGAATCTTCTCCTGAAGATAAGGAGGAAGAAGAAGCTTATCCCCCAGTGGGGGAGGAGAGGAAAAGGAAGGCCGCCCCAACTGGGGAGGCCGGAGGGTCCAAGAAGGGAAGAACCCTTCCTCCGGACTTCTCCACCAACGTCGACGACGACGAGGGAGATTGGCCTACAAGGGCCAAGCCCCTGGCGAGATCGTAAGTGTCCGGATACCCATGGCTTTTTATTATTGCAGAGTGTTCTCTTGATGTCGAACAATCGTGTAGCCCGCCCAAAGGCGAGCTCGTCGATTCATCGAGCGGGTCCCTGGGCTCGTCGGAAATGGAGAGTACTGCCTCGACCGCCTCCTCGCCTCATGTCATGGACAACGCCACAAGGGGCTCCAAAGGGGATTGGTCACGAGGAGGTGGCGCGGGAGGTGCCACAAGGCAACCTCCCGGAGTCCAGCGTGGGGAAAGACCCTCAGTGGGCTCTAAGCCCACCCTTGTCCGGAATCCATGCCGAACCTTCGTGGTTCCGAGTCCTAAGCGATCCCTTCGCAAGAAGGGTAAGACGCCGTGTCCTTCGGCCCAACCAGAGGCACCGGATAGCTTCGGAGGCGCCAACGGCGCCTCCATCAGGAGGAGCACCGCATCGTTATGAGTGCGGTGATCCTGACAGATTCGATCCGCCAAGAGCGGGCCGACTGGCTTCGCAGAGCCTTCTAACAGGCTTTGAGGTAAGAAATTTCGATATATGTAAAATGGTACCGCATAGACAAGAGCCCACGATGCTCGGTTCGGTGTTCGGAAATAAAAGCCGGATCGAGGATCTTTAGAAAGATAAACGCAGGAGTCATATAAAGGATATGTCAATATGGGATTGCAGGTCAGGCCGACCTCCGTCAGACCGATCGGAGGTCAATACTTTGAAGGGAAACCTCGAGCGGTCCGAGAACGAGCTCGGCCATGCCAAGAAGCAGCTCGAGGAAAAAGAAGGTGAGTAATACCTTATAAAAATTGTACCTTACAGAAAAGGATTTGGTTGCTAGAAAAAATGGCAAGGATAACGTGGGTGTTGTAGGGGCCACTAACGAGGTGGCAACCCTGAAGGAGGCGGTGGCCGCGTCAACGCAATGCGGCGCATGAGCGCACCGAGCGAGAGAAGCAGGAGGTGCGGGTGGCGGAGGTGCAAAGAAGAGCTCCAGGATCTCGTGAAAAACATGAGATCTTGGAGCGTGACTCAAGACTCGAGAGTCCGAGCTTGTAACGGCTCTTGAGGGTGCCATACCGCTAAGGCCGAAGCCTATAAGGCCCTCCAGTGAGATTGAGGCGGTGAAGAAAATAGCAGCGGTAAGGCATTGTTCATGCAGAGTAAGCATGTGAGTGTTAATTACATTGCTTACCCGAATCGGAGCTCTGTGGGCGTTCGCAGATCTTCCTTGCAACAGTGTCCGATGCTGCCGCATTCTACCGGGCCAAGGAGGGGAGCTCGACGGAGAAGGTCTTCTGGTCTCAGTATGCTGAGGCCGGACATCCGGTGCCCCTTGGCGACCAGCTGAAGCAGCTGGTTGAGCTCCACAAGGCGGCCAAACAGGCCATGAAGGGCCTCATAGTTCGGCTGTGGCCTAAGGAGGCCATGCCTGGGAGCTACTTCGGCCTGGTGCGGCGGCTGATGGATGCGTGCCCGTGGGTTGAAGTTATCAAGCATTCCGCTTGTATTGAGGGTGCCCGTCGGGCCCTTGCTTGCGCAAAGGTGCACTGGGGCAAGATGGATGCCCAAGCTTGTGACGGACCCGCCACCAGAGGGCAAGGAGCATCGCACACCCGAGATGTATTATAAGTGTGTCAAGGGCGCCTGCATCATCAAGGGTGAGTGCTCCAAAGATGTAATATTTGAGTAGACTCAAGATTTTGTTATCCCGTGCGCTGAAAACTTAGTTCATAAGCGCTAAGCAACGCTTGTTAATTTAAAATATTACCTTACAGGCGTTGTTTATCAAATCCGAGAGAGATGGCAAGTAAATGGCTTGGCCCCCATGCCACGAAAGTCTTTGGGGTGTTCGGATAAACTTGAGCGCTCTTGTTCCCAATTTTGGGTCCATCTAGGAGGCGCTCAACACAACGAACAAGGCAACCGGACTTATAATGCTTGAACACTCTCACTTAGCCATAGAATTCTATAATTTTAAATTTGGTGAAGCCCCTAGTCTTCGAAGGTCAATTTGGGGCGCTTATTCACACCTTGGCCGGACAGTATCCGGCTCCTCGCCTAAGCGGCATAAGTCTTTAAGGACTCGCAAAAACCTCTCGAACAGCGATCGGTCTCTCGCCTCATCATGACGGTCAATTTTAGCTTTCTCAAGGCGTTAACCCAGCCGGGGCGGAATCGCATGATGGTTCTCCGGTGGTACCTTAGCCGATATAACGGAACGTAAGGTACCAAAACACGGAGCCGGCAAACCCAACTATTGACCCAAGACATGATTCGGAGCCGATGCATATAGTGCTATAAGTTCGGGTGCCGCACTTGTGAAAGTGTTGGACTCATCACATCAATCATGGGAAACATAAGCCCTGATGTATATTAGCCGTACCAAAGTGTACGGATGCAACATGTCGTGAATGAACATATGTATGAAAAAGAAATGCAATTATAAGCAAAAAGGTGCTGCATTGTTTTATTCAATAAGTGCTGCTACGAATGCAGAACGATACAAATAGTGCGATAAGCAAGGTAGGAGACTGTTAAACATGTCCCCCTCCAGGGGTAGGCTGCAGATTGGTGTATGAAAATGCTCGTAATGGAGACCACCTGTATATTCGTTGTAGCCTTTATCCTTCCTGGCGGTTAGATCGTGAGTTCGGCAGATCTGCCGCCGAACAGGCTTCGACAAACGGAGTCCTGTGGGTAAAAAGTAAAAGGTAAAAAAAGAAAAGAAAAGGAACGACACACGTGAGAGCCCCTGGTGTGGTTGAGCCGCGACCGGTTTATCGTGGTCGTGCCCTCTCCCCATGCCCATGGTATCTTCGTGAGCGTAATGGTGTACGCGAAGGACCTGCTGACGCTTCGCAGGGGCTGGGGTTAGCCGCATCGCTACGCTGCGGCTCAACGTGCTGTGGTCTTGTTGTGTTACTCCGGCGGCGGCGAATTGTGTCCGGCCGCTTAACGGCCGGACTCGAGAATTGCCTTAAGAGGCTGCATTGCACTTCGCCAGCGAGAGCCAGTATGTTCCTCCGTGCGGAGAGAACGTTCAGTTTTTCCGTTGACCGTAATGACTCCTCGAGGGCTGGCATCTTGAGCTTGAGGTATGCGAGTGCGGCACCGCGTTGAACTTTGCAAACGCTGCACGTCCAAGCAAGGCATGATAGCCGCTGCGGAACGGGACTATGTCGAAGATTAACTCCTCGCTCGGAAGTTATCCGGGATCCAAAGACCACTTCCGGTGTAATTGAGCTCGTGCAATTGGCTTCTACACCTGGTATGACGCCTTTAAAGGTCGTTTTGGTAGGTTTAATCCTTGAGGGGTCTATGCCCATTTTGCACATTGTATCCCGGTAAAGCAGGTTCAGGTCGCCGCCGGCCCATCGTGACTCTGGTTAGGTGAAATCCATCGATGATTGGGTCTAAGACCAGGCGCGAATCCGCCGTGGCGGATGCTGGTGGGGTGGTACCTTCGGTCAAAAGTGATCGGGCAGGAGGACCATGGATTGAACTGGGCAACTGGCTCCATCGCCAGAGACATCCACGAGTGCACGCTTCCGCTCCCTTTTGGGTATGTGCGTTGCGTATATCATGTTCACCGTCCGCACCTGTGGGGAAACCCTTACATCCTCTATTGTTCGGTGGTTGGGTCTCGTCCTCGTCATCGCTATGCAGCCCCTTGTCATTGTTTTCGGCAATTAACTTGCCTGCCTGCTTGAATACCCAACGGTCCCTGTTGGTGTGGTTAGCTGGCTTTTCGGGGATGCCGTGTATCTGGCACAAGCGGTCAAGTATTCAGTCCAAATTGGACGGACCCGGAGTAGTTCGTTTGAATGGCTTTTTCCGCTGACCGGGTTTAGAGCCTTTGAATCCGGCATTGAATGCCGTATCCTCAATATTGTCGCCGCACGCGGCGCTTTGTTTTTGTTACGACGCTGCCTGCCATTTCGGTCCTTGAAGTCCGGACCGCCGTAATTTTTGCCGAGGTTGTTGCTGCGTGCTAGCTAGCTATCCTCACCCGCAGAAGCGGGTCATGAGTGATGTGAGGGCTGCCATGGATTTCGCTTTTCCTGTCCTAGGTGCCGGGCAAGCCACTCGTCATGGATGTTAT
Organism: Aegilops bicornis; assembly: GCA_021605145.1. Lineage (NCBI taxonomy): Eukaryota > Viridiplantae > Streptophyta > Magnoliopsida > Poales > Poaceae > Aegilops > Aegilops bicornis. Next base: position 577,408,694 of record CM038669.1, read on the forward strand.
GCTTGAAGGCCGCGAGGGCCTACACATCCGGACAGTCGACGATTTGGTTTTTCTTGGTTAAGAACCGTGTCCAGAATTGTCTGGTCGATTCGTCTGGCTGCTGAATTATGTGGCTTAGGTCATCAGCGTCTGGTGGTCACAGATAAGTGCCCTGGAAGTTATCGAGGAATGCGGCTTCCAGGTCCTCCCAGCTCCCAATTGACTCACCGGGCAAGCTGTTGAGCCAATGCCGGGCTGGTCCTTTAAGCTTGAGGGGAGGTATTTGATGGCGTGAAGATCGTCACCGCGGGCCATGTGGATGTGAAGGAGATAGTCTTCGATCCAAACCGCGGGGTCTGTTTTGCCATCATAGGATTCAATATTGACGGGTTTAAACCCTTCGGGGATTTGATGATCCATTACTTCGTCTGTGAAGCATAGTGGGTGTGCGGCGCCTCTGTACTGGGCGATATCACGACGGAGCTCAAAAGAGCTTGGTCTATTTTGTTCGGTCCGACCAGACTTATCAGGTCCGTGCGACGGTTGTAAATCACGCACTGCCGTAGGCGCCCACGCCGATCCATAGATCGATCTTGATTGTCTTGCCTTGTCCTCCAATATATCTCGCAGGTCCGGAGCGTTCCCCTTCGCCGTGGTGCTTTTTGAGCGATGCCGGGTACGGTTTTAGTGAAGGGCCTAGAGGCCTTCTGTCGCGACCACGGGTGGTCGGTCCACCGTATTGTCTCCTGGTGATGCGGGTTCATAAGACTCCTCCTCTAATCGGGGAGCAGCTTGCATTTAGGGTAGCTTTTGAGGGCGTTCGAGCTCATGCTCTTCAGCCGCGAGGACTTCAGTCCATCTGTCGGCTAGCAGATCCTGATCAGCTCTAAGCTGTTGCTGCTTTTTCTTGAGGCTGTTTGCCGTGGCCATAAGCCTGCGTCTAAAACGCTTTTGTTCGACGGGATTCTCGGGCACGACAAATTCGTCGTCGTCAAGGCTTGCTTCGTCTCCGGAGGGAGGCATATAATCCTCTACCTCTTCTTCTGCCGCTCTCTCGTGAGGGTTGGCGTCTCCATCTTCCCGCGCTGGATCTTGCTGGAGTGGATTGTCTTCGGCATTGTCTGGTGTATTGTTGTCTCCGGTGCCGGAGTCTTCATTTTTGCTGTGGCGGGATTTAGAGCGGCGCCGCTGACGCCGGCGCTTCGGTTGCTTCTTGGAGGGGTCATCCTCCGTTGTTCCATCGTCGTTCCCATCTTTTGGGATGTCCACCATGTATATGTCGATGACGAGGTGGCCTTCCAAAGGCCCTCGTAGGGCGCTGGGTCTTGGTCGCCTTCGCATCGCCGTCCCATACCGTCGATGTCTTGAGTCGTAGTCTAGCATGTCGGTTAGATCGCCGACGGCCGCTACCAAGTGGGTGGTGGGTGGGCATTGAATTTCTTCGCCGTCTGCATCCCAATCTTCCCGACCGTAGTCCGCCAGGGCTCTCCGGATAAAGAGAGAGACTTTAGTGAATTCAGGATGTCGCCAAAAGGCGAAAAGCCGAAGATGTCCGCGGTCGTGAACTCCATAACGGGCGCCCAATCGGATTCGATCGGCAAGGGCGCGGAGGGTTCGGAGTCCGGATAGGAGTCCGGCACCCTAGAGTCGGAGTCTTCGCAAGGGACAGGGATGGAGTTCGGCTCGATCGCCGTAGAGATTGTAGCCCCCGAGGCGGTGTCCAACCACCCGCCCTCGGTCGGGGAATCCGCCCGGATTAAAGGTCGAGCGGATATCGGTGCGGCCTCCGTGGCAATCGCTCGGCTGCAGAGCTAGATCATGCCCATCGAGACAAGGCGGCATCGCTTGGTTGCGGCTCGAATCCGTCAAGATCAAGTCTCCGCGGATATCGGCCGTATAGTTTAAATCTTCCAAATCTGACTGACGGCTGTGGGCGAAGCTTCGATCTGCTCCAGATGGCCAAGCGAATTGGCCCGCAGCCAAAGCCGCCGAACACAAAGATCTGTCCGGGAGAAAAGTCTCACCTGGACCGCGTCGTTGTTGATGATCGAAGGAGCCATCAGGCCTATCGGCATTTACACAAAGGAACTCTCAATGAAAGCACCAATGTCGGTGTCAAAACCGCGGATCTCGGGTAGGGGGTCCCGAATCGTGCGTCTAGGCGGATGGTAACAGGAGACAAGGGCACGATGTTTTACCTGTGTTCGCCCTCTTGATGGAGGTAAAACCCTCACGTCCTGCTAGATTAATATTGATGATGTGTGTTACAAGAGTGGATCTACCACGAGATCAAGGAGGCTAAACCCTAGAAGCTAGCCTATGGTATGATTGTTGTTCGTCCCCACGGACTAAAACCCTCCGGTTTATATAGACACAGGATAGGGTTAGGGTTACACGTAGTCGGTTACAATGGTAGGAGATCTACATATCCAGACGCCAATCTTGTCTTCCACGCCAAGGAAAGTCCCATCCGGACACGGGACGAAGTCTTCAATCTTGTATCTTCATAGTCTTGGAGTCTGGCCGATGATGATAGTTCGGCTATCCGGACACCCCCTAGTCCGGAACTCCCTCAACAACCACGAAGCAGGTGCTCCATGTCACCATTTGAGAGGCAGACAATGACGGGCTCGAGGTGCTTCAGTCGTGGTAGAATAAGAGCGGGCGCGTCATTAAGGAGGGGGGGGGGGGATGGCAGTTCCTGAACTTGGCGACGCGCAATGTGGGCGCGAGACGGAGCACGGACGTTGGCAGCGAGCACATATGCCCATCATCAAAAGTGAGCTCCTTGAGCTGATCTAGGGCGGGGGATCCGAACCAGTCGTTAAGCTTGGCTCGGTCCCTGCCGTTGGAACGGGACTTGCCCATTCTAAGGCCTCTGGTTGGACCAGGGTGACTGCCGAGGATCTTGGAGAACGCATCCAAACTTTTGTGATAGCCATGGCAGAGCTCGTGGGTGTCGATGAGGTCGAGAGGGGTGAAGTTTCATAGGGGGCGCCACCGCCGGGAAAGGACGGTTGTCCGCGCCCCACATTTGATTGGGAGGAGGAGATGATGACTGTCAACATATCATCGGGAGGCTGGCGATGAAGTCTATGCCTGCTGGAGTTGCTTGCGGTTCTAGCTCGCCCCGCCTCCGCTTGTTGGCAGCCCCGTTCTCCACCTCCGGAGTCTCCTTGTCAGCGACGCTTTCTGATAGAAATGAGAGTACAGGGAGTATTTAGTTAAAACAGGGCAATAGAAAAGTGTATTGGTAACTAGAAGTTATTAGGTAGGAATATAGTAAGAAAAGGGAATAACAATTGGTTGCTTAAATACTACACAATTCATTTAACATTGCTGGGTAAGTCAACATGCAGATAGTTGAAAAGAAAACTTACTTTGAACAAAGTGAGGACAGATGATTTTGTCGGGGAAGTTAGCATATATCTCATGACCAGACCCTTTTATGTGCAGTCCAATTTTAGTGCCAGCTTTCAGTACATAAAACTTAGAAATTTATTTCCAAAAGCCAGCGTCAAAATAGGAGTCACCACGTTCATTACATTAGCAACGATTGCAAATCCATGGTTTGTGTGCAGTATGACATCCGTGCAGCCTTGATCTATGTAAAGGGAAAAATTGTGCACTACATAATCTGTTGCATAGCAAGGGATGCGCTGCAGAAAATGGTAGGATTGTTAAAGAAAATATGGTAACATGCAAATATGGGCCCAAATTGAAAGAACTATACAACAGTTGAAATCGAAGGAGAAAAATCTATAATTAAACAGATAGGGTAAACATGATGTCATGGAAATATGAGAGTAATCGAAAGAACAATACTGCAATAGATTATGTGCATGTGGTGAAGAGGGGAAAATCCCCTTCGACGAAAATGTGCATGTGGCACCTTTTATCCAAATGTAGCAATATTTAGATATATTCAGGAAAGTAGGCCATGCCAACCAATTTAGGGTGAGATTGAACATACTGCACAGATGCTCAAGTCATCTGGTACAATGAGATGGAATCTCTGCCGGAGGTCGCAAGGTCCTGATGTGTCGGCGTACTGCACACTCTATGAATGAAACAAAACCCTCAAATCAGCTCAAATAAAAATGAATTCACGGTGATTTCCGCCGGGTGATTAAAGGAGGCACATGAACTAGGAGGAGAGATGATATAATATCTCATTAAATTAGTTACCTTGTCGTCCATGAGAAAAAACCCTCAGTACGTCAGATTGCCCAACCGAGCGGAGCTGGGTCGACCACGAGCAGCGTCAAGAAAGTTGATGGTGATAGGCGGCGGCAAGCGGAAGTGGCGAAATGCAGTGGGGTTTGCTGGCAGCCTGGCGGCGGCGGCAGGCGTCGAGCTAAGTGGTTACAGCCGCGATAGGCGGTGCCATGCATAGACGCGGAGGAGTTTGTGCAGGTGTGAATGGGGACCAGAGGCATGGGGTGGCGGGCGGGGGTGAGGGTTTTTGTGACGTGAGGATGACGATGGTTTTCTTTTTTCTTTATTGAATTGGGTGGTGAGGGTTTTCTGTCACACAAAGAATTTCGGAGGCAACGGTTTGCTAGAGCCAACCGTGTGTGATTGACACAACAAGCAAAATGAAAGTCATTGCACACGGTTCCAATTTTGGGAACCGCATGTGATTGAAGCAACAGGCAAAATGAAAGTCAATGCACACGGTTCCAATTTTGGGAACCGTGTGTGATTGACGTACTACCTCCGTCCTGGTTTATTGATCCCCTCTGTAATTTGTACCAAATTTCAACCAAATATTTGACTAAGAAATGTTTATGCATGTCACCAAAAATTATATCATTGAACACTATGTTCAAATACGCATCCAACGGTATAATTTTTAATGACTTGCACTAACATTTTGTTAGTTAAATCTTTGGTCAACATCTAACACAAATTACAAAGGGGACCAATAAACGAGGACGAAGGTAGATTCCATCAACCGAACTGATTGCATCCATATCCCATAGTTAGACATAACTAAACATAGATTAAACATACTCAAACATAGATAATAGCATACACGTACACAAGCATAGTTCAACCGTCATTAAACATGCTCAAGCGTACATAGTTCGATCCGACATCTCATCTCACATGCTGGCACGATCCTAAAGCTTCTCCAGGTACTCGACGTACGCGCCGTGCTCCACCCTACGAGAATACTTCTGCTTGAAGGAGCCAACGGCCCATCCTCTTACATGTGCCAGAACACTTTGATACGTGTCATGAAGCTTGTGGTTGCAAAATGGGCATCGATAGCCGCCGTCCCAGGTCCTAATATGCCTGTTATGCATTCCCGCATAAAGATCCCTCATGATTTGCCTCTTGTACCTCCTTTGGACATCTTCATCCTTGCTGTCCACATCGTTAGACAACACCTATACAAATGGTAAAAAAATGTGGCGTCAAATTAATGGTTACAAGCTAATCTCTAGCGAACATTTGGCAGTTGCCAAAAATTGGCATCAAATCAACGATTACATGCCGTGAAGTAGATTAGGAATTTATGGCTATTTATTTATACATATCCAGAGATTATGGTTCGATTTTTAAGCACATTCGTCTATGTACAGACCAATCTTGAAGAAAATAATGGCACAAACATATGTAGGTCATTCAAAATTAATTGTCAAGTCCTGGCTAGGAACTATTAGCACGGACACTAACCCTAGTCGGATTACTAGCAGAAATCATTTCCACAAATGAAACAACTAATCACTTATCACTTGTACCATTCAAACAATCAATACACTACAGGATCTAACGAAACTTACTCAGATTTCATAGATTGGGAGAACATAACCATAGAATTTCTATTCCAAAATGGAGGAGGCGGGAGTAACCAGAGAAACCCTGGGATCTATTTGACACATAAATGGGTATAGATGACTAACTAGTTGTCCATCGTCCTCGGAGTCGTCGCTAGAGTGGTCGTCGGAGTCGTCGCCCGAGTCGTGACCAGAGTCGGTGTGGATCTCTGCCTTCGGCTGTGGAAGCTCGACGCCATCGATGACGTCAGGTTGCAGCAATGACTCGCCGGCGGTGACGACAACCTCTATCTCCATCTCCACGTCGTGCTCCGATGCTTTAGCAGCCCCGACGTCGCCACTCCCTCCGATGGGGCGCTTCGGCGATATCTTCATACACTAACGGCTTTGATGTCTGAGAGCCGCGTCAAGGATGCAAGCGGAGAGAGGGGATTGTGTATGTGGCGAGGATGGGGGTGTGGCCGCTCGGGCGCACCATTAATATGGATTAGTGGGAGAGAGGAGGGCGACGGTCAAACCGCTGGCTCGCCTCCCGGTGAGCCTGCGCACCAGACTGCTGGCACGCCTACAGTCGTTTCACATAGCTACTCGCACGCCTCCCGATGACACTGCGCAGTGAGCACGCCTCCGTCAATTCACACAGCTGCACGCACACCTCCCGGTCTGCCTGCGCGCCGGACTACCCGCATGCGTCCCGTCAACTCACGCCTACTCGCACGGTACACGGGTCACTTGGCGGCACATATATTGTTTTTTTATTTGGATGATTAATGATGCCGCTTTGTTTTTTGCTTAACCGAAGCATGGCACATATCCATTGTTGGTCTAACGCTCACGGTTCGAATAAATAGTCCATTTGGGATATTCCTCAATTATTAATAATCTCCCGTTTTATAATTAGATAAAGATTACATCAAAACTGGTCTCATATTTGACCAAAAAAAGTACAATGCAACTTTCTATTGGTGTCCATATGACAACACGATAAGTTTCATGAACTTCAAATAAGTTTTGGATGTACTAGAATTTAAAAATCAAGATTCTCATTGTTTGAAATTTGTTGCACGGGGAGTAAACATGCACCCAGTGAGACACATGTGTTTTTGCAATTCATTTCGGTGCACTGTCACGTGTGCACGTGGCTCGAATTTGGTTCTTGCACATTATACCGTAGAATATCAATCAATTAATGTACTAGAACGTCTTAATGATCTCTGATTTTTTTTGAAATTAAAACGTCCCTCGTTTGGTAACATATATATGTTCACCGGGGGATAATTAATTTAACATGCATCGTAGTTGCGGTGGATTCACGGTGTGGGTGTGGGTGTGTGCGTCTGGGGGTGGCGAGTGGCTCGCAGTACACTACGAGTTGTGAGCCATCGTGTGAGTTGGCCGTTTTGTTAGGCAGGCCGGTGCCACATCAGAGTCGTGAATTCGTAATTTAAAACATTACACAACCCTTTCATACATACATGTTTTGGCCACATGCAGTCGATGGTTGTCCTACACGACATTTGATACTCGCGTATGACGCTTTGTTTGGGCCCGCGAGGTCGTCGTCCATCACTTTGACGAACAGCCGGTAGTGAGGTTAATTTGACCAACAAGGTAGAATCTTTTTTGTTTGTGTTATGGTCGTATATAATACGCGTCAAAGAGGTGGGAGGGGACTAACATATATATATATATATATATATATGTATGTATATATATATATATATATATATATATAGGGATTGACTATTCGTCACCCTGGGTGAGGAATAGTTATTCTTCACCCCCTCTATTTTTCCTTCAATACACCGTAATTTTACGCCCGTAAGTTTTTCTTATTTCCGACGTAAAAAGAGACCGTAAGAAAATATATAATCGTCAGAAAAATATTTTATGTCATGTAAAATTACGAACGTAAAAACATAGTGTAAAATACACATAAACTGCAAAATTTCTTGTCTTATGATCTATATTTTTATTTTCTTATGCCAACTTTTACGTCATGAATCAATAGGAATGTAACTATTTGAATTCCAAATGTAATTTAATTATGAAATGATCACAAGATTACCTCGGGTGAAGAATAACTTATTCTGCACCCTCGGTGATGAATAGGATCACTATATATATATATATATATATATATATATATATATATATATATAGACACACACACACGTACAAGTTCGTGAACAAGTACACATCACTTAGTGTCGGGACTTTTCGTTTTCCGAGGCACATGCCACATCAAAATTGTGAAAATGGATATTCAAACATCACACAACACCTCTTTGCGCCACATGCATGCAGGCGGTTGATACGTCTCCATCGTATCTACTTTTCCAAACACTTTTGCCCTTGTTTTGGACTCTAACTTACATGATCTGAATGGAACTAACCCGGACTGACGCTGTTTTCAGCAGAATAGCCATGGTGTTATTTTTGTGCAGAAATAAAAGTTCTTGGAATGACCTAAAACTTCACGGAGAATATTTTTGGAATTTATAAAAAATACTGGCGAAAGAATCAAGACCAGGGGGCCCACACCCTGCCCATGCGGGTGGGGGGCGCGCCTGCCCCCCTGGGCGTGCCCCCTGGAGCTCCACCGACCTCAACTCCAACTCCATATATTCACGTTCGGGGAGAAAAAAAATCAAAGAGAAGGATTCATCGCGTTTTACGATACGGGCCGCCGCCAAGCCCTAAACTCTCTCGGGAGGGCTGATCTGGAGTCCGTTCGGGGCTCCGGAGAGGAGAACCCGTCGTCGTTGTCATCATCAACCATCCTCCAACACCAATTTCATGATGCTCACCGCCGTGCGTGAGTAATTCCATCGTAGGCTTGCTGGACGGTGATGGGTTGGATGAGATTTACCATGTAATCGAGTTAGTTTTGTTAGGGTTTGATCCCTAGTATCCACTATGTTCTGAGATTGATGTTGCTATGACTTTGCTATGCTTAATGCTTGTCACTAGGGCCCGAGTGCCATGGTTTCAGATCTGAACCTATTATGTTTTCATGAATATATGTGAGTACTTGCTCCTATCTTGCAAGTCAATAGTCACCTACTATGTGTTATGATCCGGTAACCCCGAAGTGACAATAATCGGGACCACTCCCGATGATGATAGTAGTTTGAGGAGTTCATGTATTCACTAAGTGTTAATGCTTTGGTCCGATACTCTATTAAAAGGAGGCCTTAATATCCCTTAGTTTCCAATAGGACCCCGCTGCCACGGGAGGGTAGGACAAAAGATGTCATGCAAGTTCTTTTCCATAAGCATGCATGACTATATTCGGAATACATGCCTACATTACATTGATGAACTCGAGCTAGGTCCGTGTCACCCTATGTTATAACTATTGCATGAGGAATCACATCCGACATAATAATCCATCACTGATCCAATGCCTACGAGCTTTTCACATATTGATCTTTGCTTAGTTACTTTATCGTTGTCATCATACAATTCCTACAAAACAACCATCGTTACTTTTGCCAATTGCTATCACATTTCCATACTACTTTGCTACTAAATACTTTGCTGCAGATATTAAGTTTTCCAGGTGTGGTTGAATTGACAACTCAGCTGCTAATACTTGAGAATATTCTTTGGCTCCCCTTGTGTCGAATCAATAAATTTGGTTGAATACACTACCCTCGAAAATTGTTGCGACCCCCTATACTTGTGGGTTATCAAGACTATTTTAAGGCCATGTTGTGAGCATAGCTCTATTCTTTGAGTTACTTGGGATTTATATCTGCTGGTCACTATGAGGAACTTGAAAGACGAGAAAACCAAGATTTATCCCTCAACTACGAGGGGAGGTAAGGAACTGCCATCTAGCTCTGCACTTGATTCACCTTCTGTTTTAAGTAAACTTGCGACACCTAAACCTACTTATACTTTTAATTCTGATATGTCGCATGTTATGGATGATGCCACTTCTGCTATGCATGATACTTATGATGAAACTACTTCTATGCTTGATAATACTGTGCTATTAGGTGAATTTCTTGATGAACAACTTGCTAGGGTTAGAGAGAATGAAATTACTGAAACTGATAATATTGATGAAAGTGATGATGAAGATTCTCTCCCTAGATATGAATTACCTATTGTGCCTGAGGGTTATTGAGGGAGTCCTGGATTAGGGGGTATCCGGCAGCCAGACTATATCCTTTGGCCGGACTGTTGGACTATGAAGATACAAGATTGAAGACTTCGTCCCGTGTCCGGATGTGACTCTCCTTGGCGTGGAAGGCAGGCTTGGCAGTATGGATATGTAGATCTCCTTCCTTGTAACCGACTCTGTGTAACCCTAGCCCCCTCCAGTGTCTATATAAACCGGAGGGTTTAGTCCGTAGGACCAAGAACAAACAATCATACCATAGGCTAGCTTCTAGGGTTTAGCCTCTTCGATCTCGTGGTAGATCAACTCTTGTAATACTCATATCATCAAGATCAATCAAGCAGGAGTAGGGTTTTACCTCCATCTAGAGGGCCCGAACCTGGGTAAAAACACCGTGTCCCCCGTCTCCTATTACCATCCGCCTAGACGCACAGTTCGGGACCCCCTACCCGAGATACGCCGGTTTTGACACCGACATTGGTGCTTTCATTGAGAGTTCCTCTGCATCATCATCGTTAGGCTTGATGACTCCTTCGATCATCGATAGCGATGTAGTCCAGGGTGAGACTTTTCTCCCCGGACAGATCTTTGTATTCGGCGGCTTCGCACTGCGAGCCAACTCGCTTGGCCATCTGGTGCAGATCGAGAGTCACGCCCCTGGCCACCAGGTCAGGTTTGGAAGATTAAACTACACGGCCGACATCCGCGGAGACTTGATCTTCGACGGATTCGAGCCCTTGCCGAGTGCGCCGCACGGTCACGATGAGCATGATTTAGCTCTACCATCGGACATTGTTCAGGAGATCGCACCGGCAACCACTCCGACCCTCAATACGGAGCCAATTGTGCCATCCATGGACGGGTGGATAGACCCCGCCACGGTGGCCGCATTCTCAGTGGCGATCGAGCCAAATATCGACCTTACCCTTCGAGAGAGCCGTGATGCCAAACTGCCGGACTCTTCCCCGGCCACGGACTCCGAACCACCTGCGCCCGTGCCTATCGAATCCGACTGGGTGCCGATCATGGAGTTCACCTCCGCGGATATCTTTCAGCACTCACCCTTCGGCGACATACTGAACTCATTAAGGTCTCTCTCCTTGTCAGGAGAGTCCTGGCCGAACTATGTCCGACAGGATTGGGATGCGGATGACGAAGAAATTCGCCGCCCACCCACCACCCACTTAGTAGCCACTGTCGATGATTTAACCGACATGCTCGACTTTGACTCCGAAGACATCGATGGTATGGACGACGATGCGAGGAGAGACGAATCAGAACCATCGCCTATTGTGGCACTGGACATCCACCTCATCCCATGATGTATACATGGTGGACATACCCAACGAAAACGAAGACGAGGAACGGAAGGATGCAACGAAGGATTGTTCCCTCGAAAACCAATCAAAGCGGCGGCGTAAGCACCGCTCCAAATCTTGCGTCGGTAGAAACAGCAGTCATATAGACCCGGCGATAGAGCTGGGTGAGCCAGCGGACGACGAACACGGCATGGAACTGCCGTCCGACCACAGGAACATGGAGAATCAAACCAAACTACCCGTCCCCGGCGAAGATAACAGTCCGAATGATATCACACCAGACAAGCACCTGGAGCAACAAAATCTCCATCAAAGGCTTGTCACCACTGCGCGGAGTCTGAAAAAGCAGAAGCAAAAGCTCAAGGCTGCGCAAGATACACTCAAAATTAGATGGAGTAAAGTACTCAACACCGTAGAAAAGTACGGCGGCAGTCGCCACACAAAGAGCTACCCGAAGCGAAAGCTACTACCTGAATTCGATGATGAGGCCTTAGAGCCCCCGCAATAAAAAAACAAAACAACCATCCGGTCGGATAGACGACCTCGTGGCCAACATAGAGCGGCAAAACGACGCCGCACACAAGCCAGTACGCGATCCACGTGAGGACTCGCATCAAAAGGACGACGCAACCAGATCCATCTACGGGCCAAGAAAGCGCGCTCCAGCACGCAATGCAACACAACAAAAATCCGAACACCACGATACACCCAAATACAGGGGTGCCGCACACCCCCTATGTTTCACCGATGAGGTGCTGGACCATGAATTTCCAGAGGGATTCAAACCCGTAAACATAGAGGCATACGACGGAACGATAGACCCTGGGGTCTGGATTGAGGATTACATCCTCCATATCCACATGGCTCGAGGAGACGATCTCCATGCCATCAAGTACTTACCCCTCAAGCTCAAAGGGCCAGCTCGGCACTGGCTTAAAAGCCTCCCTGAAAACACCATTGGAAGTTGGGAAGAGCTCGAGGATGCTTTTGGGGCAAATTTTCAAGGGACCTATGTCCGACCACCGGACGCAGATGATTTAAGTCATATAACTCAACAGCCCGGAGAGTCAACCCGAAAGCTTTGAAACAGGTTTCTCACTAAAAAGAACCAAATAGTCGACTGTCCGGACGCCGAAGCCTTAGTAGCTTTCAAGCACAGCGTCCGAGACGAATGGCTTGCCAGACACCTCGGTCAAGAAAAGCCGAGAACAATGGCAGCATTAACAAGCCTCATGACCCACTTTTGCGCGGGCGAGGACAGCTGGTTAGCCCGATGTAGCACCAGCGACCCAAGTACAGCCGAAGTCATGGACGGAAACCGGAAGCCATGACGCAGGAAAAACAAGCGCCGGAATAAAGAAGACAACCCAAAGAGCACGACGGTAAACGCCGGATTCAGAAGCTCTCGGCCAGGTCAGCAAAAGCTGCCCTCCAAAGGCAACAGAGATTTAACCGTCCAGCCTAAACAAGATTCTCGACAAACTATGTCGATCCACAAGACTTCGATAAAACCTGCAAATCATACCCATAGAGAATGTTGGGTCTTCAAGCAGTCCGGCAAGCTCAACGCCGAACACAAGGGGCAGGATACACCAAGAGAAGACGAGGACGAGCCTCTCCAAAGAAAGCAATCGGGGAAATGTAAGAAATTCCCACCGAAGTCAAAACAGAACGCGTGTTACACATGATGAAGGGGAGAAACGAAGCGGCACTCCTAGAGACACATGCCCCAGGGCCTATCACCGCGGAGTTCTGCCACTGGTCGTCCCAACCGATCACCTTTGACCATCAAGATTACTTGGCAAGTATCCGGCATGCAGGATGGGCTGCCTTGGTGTTAGACCCGATAATTCATGGATACTACTTCACACGAGTCCTGATGGACGTCGGTAGTAGTTTAAACCTGATATATCAGGACACAGTCTGCAAAATGGGGATAGACCCAACAAAAATCAGCCATAGCAATACTACCTTTAAAGGAGTAACGCCAGGCCCAAAAGCCCATTGCACGGGCTCCCTGCTACTAGAGGTTATATTCGGCTTTCCCGATAACTTCCGCAGCGAAAAGTTAACCTTCCACATCGCTCCGTTCCAAAGTGGATATCAAGCACTACTCGGACGCGAAGATTTCGCTTGCTTTAATGCAATACCGCATTACACTTCTCTCATGCTTAAGATGCCCGATCCACGTGGCATAATTACAGTAAATGGAAATATTGAGCGCTCCTTGCATCGCTGAAGACCGCGGCGTTGCCTTTGGCAGCCGCGACACTAGACGGCCTCACGAACTGGAGGATCTGACAGGTCGTTAAGACCACAGAAACGGTTAGACGAGTCCGGTGTAGCTATATATAATTGATACAGGTTGGACGGCTATACCCCTATAACAATACAAGGGTCTGAACGCGTGTAAACAAGTGAGAATTATGCTCAACTTTACTCATTTTAAATTGTACATGGTTTATTTAGTATAACCTACGTTTGGCACGACAACTTTTCAGCTAAGTTCCTCTCTTTTATAGATGACCATCGTGCTACACCCGTCCAGGATACGGCACAACGGAGAAAAAGGCACAGACGTGCAGCAGGGACCCGTTCCAAGGATTCTTTTTAGATTAAGACCCTGCGTAAACCTTTTTTACTGTCTCTTGTTGATACACATCCCCTGGATTCTCAGTACAATTGTGAAGGATGCTGAAGTATTGGCATGTGGCCACGTCAGAATATTGCACGTACCCGGACACCAGGGGCTTATTACAAAGGGCACTGTTTAGCCCGGTTTACATCATAAAGACCAAATACCTTAGGGAGTCTTCAACGTCGCGAGTTTGGCCTTATATGCATCAGCTCCGAATCATGTCTTTGGTCAAATGTTGGGTTTGCCCGGCTCCTGTGTTTTGCTGCCTTACGTTCCACTCTATCGGCTAAGGCGGCACCAGGAGAACTACTGCGATTGTGCCCTGGTTCATCCGGACGAGCACCTCAGTAGAGAAAGCCGAAAACTGACTGTCATGATATAGCGTGGGACTGGTCAACCACTTGATGACCTAGCGGAATCTTCGGGATTCCTCCGTCTTAACGAAGGGCCGTTTCCCAGCCAGGCATGTACGCGCCCCGAATTCGGATGAGCGCGGAGCCACCAGGGGCTATATAGTAGCCCCACTATCAAACTCCTCTGGCTAGTGAAAGTGTTAAAGCATTGTAGTCCGATTGCCTAGTTCGCTGCGCTATCACCTCCTTAATGGACCAAGACGTTGGATCAAGTGTGAACATGCATCTTCTGCGAGCACCCCCGCATTATATGCGTGGGGGCTGAAGCCGACGAATGCCATCTTTCAGGTTATATACATATATACATAAACGGCCGCACATGAAGTATTATAATTCTTTCAGGCACAAGTATAAATAGCCTTTACAATTCAGTAAAACATTGATTTTCAATGGGAATACATGTCATTAGAACATAATATTCTTCGAGCACTGCACTTCTATTGAACGAGCGCCCTCAAGAACTTCTCGAAAGTAGTGCTCGACAGGTACTCGACTCTCGTCCGAATCTTGGGCTGCAATGGTGGTGGCCTCCATCTCTGCCCAGTATGTCTTGACATGGGCAAGGGCCATCCATGCACCCTCTACGCACGCCGACCTCTTCATCGCGTTGATGCGTGGCACCGCACCAAGGAACTGCTCCACCAAACTAAAATAACTGTTCGGCTTTGGCCCTTCTGACCACAGATGATCCACAACAGGCCTCATGGCAAGTCCGGACAATCTATTAAGCTCGGCCCATTCGGCCAACCGATCATTCAATGGAAGCGGGCGCTCTGGAATGTTAAATTGTGACCAGAATAGCTTTTCCACTTCACGATCTTTTTGATCTCGGAAATATTTGGCCGCGTCGGTAGCACTCGCGGCCAAGTCCAGATATGCGTCCGCAGAACTCCACAACCGGTCCAAAGGGGCGTACTTAGGATCTCCGACCTTCATCCGCAGCATAAAGGGCTTCCCAGCCGCGATATCCCCGGCTTGACGCAGCTCCTCCTTCATCGCTCTCATTGCGGAGCGGGTGTCTTTGGCCGCCACCGTGGCCTTCTCTAGGTCTGTCCTCTTTGCTCGATCTTCATTTTTGAGAAGCTCGTAACGGTCACGGCATTCTTCAATTCCACAGCCATCCTGGCTATTTCCTCCTTGCTTTGGCAGTGAGCAGCCTGTTCGGCTTTCAGCTCCTCGATTGCCTTTAGGGCAGCCGCATCGCTTTTCCTGGCTTGTTCTTTGGCTCGGGCAAGTTCCGCCCGAAGGTTCTCCACGGCCGCAGCTCCATCAGCATTCACTTACATGTTATAGATACTGGCATCATGCTCCTCTTCCCATGTGTCACCGGAGGAATCACATACCCTGTGTGTCGGTGTCAAAACCGGCGGATCTTGGGTAGGGGGTCCCGAACTGTGCGTCTAGGCGGATGGTAACATGAGACAAGGGACACGATGTTTTTACCCAGGTTCGGGCCCTCTCGATGGAGGTAAAACCCTACTCCTGCTTGATTGATATTGATGATATGGGTAGTACAAGAGTTGATCTACCACGAGATCAGAGAGGCTAAACCCTAGAAGCTAGCCTATGGTATGATTGTTGTTGTTGTGTCCTACGGACTAAACCTTCTGGTTTATATAGACACCAGAGGGGGCTAGGGTTACACAGAGTCGGTTACAAGGAATGAGATCTACATATCCGTATTGCCAAGCTTGCCTTCCACACCAAGGAGAGTCCCATCCGGACACGGGACGAAGTCTTCAATCTTGTATCTTCATAGTCCAACAGTCCGGACAAAGGTTATAGTCCGGCAGTCCGGATACCCCCTAATCCAGGACTCCCTCAGTAGCCCCTGAACCAGGCTTCAATGACGATGAGTCCGGCGCAGATCGTCTTCGCATTGCAAGGCGGGTTCCTCCTCCGAATACTTCATAGAAGGTTTTGAACACGAGGATCATGTCCGGCTCTGCAAAACAAGTTCCACATACCACCGTAGAGAGAATAATATTTCCACAAATCTAATCTGCTAACGTATCCCGTAATGTGACATCACACCACAACCAAGTATTTATTCAAATCGTTTTTTACAGCCAACCTCAGCGCGTTTTCCGAGGCGGTTTCCTTGGCATGTCTTGTTGAAGCAGAGATCGTGTCCCCTTTATTTACGGGATTCTCATCAACACGGACGTGGGTAACCCAATCGCGCCCGTTGGTATGACCCCTTGATCGGAGGTAAGTCCCAAACGGTCACGAGGAGGGCTCTTGGTATTCAATCTCTTTTATAAAGAACCAAGGCCTATTCCTTTCTTTTGACCTCAATCGAATCCACCTCCTGCCTCGAGTTCCAACACCCAAAGCTTAGGTTTAGGCGCTTCAGACCTCCGATCATGTCCGGATCCAACCTTCAAGGTTGGTGGATGCCCTCCTCCGTCATAGAGGAGGACGTAATAAAGCTAAAGGAGGCCAGGTACCTGACCGGCGAAATCCTGCATAGGTTGCCTGCTAGAGGGCAAGTTATTCCCACTCCCAAGCCCGGTGAGAGTGTTGTGTTCGTACCTCACTTCCTCCAAGGGCTAGGCTTCACGCCGGATCCCTTCGTGAGGGGGCTCATGTTCTATTATGGGCTGGACTTCCATGATTTAGCTCCGGAGTCTATCCTCCATATTTCATCGTCCATCGTTGTGTGCGAAGCTTTCCTCCGTATTACTCCTCATTTCGGATTGTGGCTCAAGACCTTCAAAGTGGAGCCGAAGATGATCGAGGGGCGGCATGCAGAGTGCGGAGGCGCTGTAATAAGCAAAAATGCTGACGCCCCATGGCCCGAGGGCTCTTTCCAAGAGGAGTCCAACTTATGGCAACGAGAGTGGTTTTATATCACAGCTCCCAGGGGTACCAAGTGGGTAGCTCCACCTGTTTTTTGCTCAGGTCCCCCGCCACGACTAACGTCATGGGCCAACAAGGGACTAGACTGGGGGCCAGTAAAGGATGTGCCCATATTGCAGAGCCACATCCGAGATCTCCTAGAGAGAGATGTCAGTCTGGTCGTGGTGATGCAAGTCATGTTAATTCGCCGAGTCCTGCCCTGCAAACGTCGTCCCCTCCGCCTGTGGGAGTTCAATCCAGAGGGTCCGCAAGCTCTTCAACATTTCCTTGGCATGACGCCCGGGGAGATGTACAAATTGTTCTTCGGACCACAAATAATGTGTACGGAATCCACTTCGGATGCAGGTCTGAGCTGTAATCGTCCGGATACCCAAGTAAGTAGCCCTGTGCCCGAACACACCATCCGTTTATTTATCGCAACATCGCCCTCTAAAAAGGAGCCGCTCTTGAACCAGGAGTGGATAGCGAAGGCAAAGTTGATCAGGTGTCCGGCCCCCCTTCCTGAGACCTCGCCAGATCCTGTGTTAACCAGGATGCTAGAGATCGCACCTTATCAAGCGCCCCGGGAGAAGATGAAGGGGGGAACAAGGAAGCAACTGCCTCCGCGGAGGAGGTTGGCCAGAAGGGAGGAACTGAAAATTCCTCTCCTCAGGGGAAGAAGAGGACCGCCACTGAAGACCCGGAGACAATGGTCTCAAAGCGGGGGAAGAAATCTTCACCAGAGGGTCCTGTAGCGGGGGATACCCCGACCATACTATGCCCTCAAGGGGATCAACCCTCCACCAAGCTGTAAGTAAAAGGGTGTTTAATAATGAGAAAAAACCTTGCTTTACTTCTGAGGAAAATAATGAAGCATTTATCTTGGAGTTCGGATCTTAGCCCTTCTCAGCAGAGCTCGTCTTCGGGGGATCTTCTTCCAGAGATGATGGAGAGCGGAACGCCTCCCCCTGCCATACCGCCTCATGAGGCGGGCGACCCCGAGGTGTCGTCGCGGAGGGTTTCTCCTGATCCGGCAAGGCCAGAAGGTAGTCATATGGCCACCCGAAGCCCTCAATATTCGTCTTTTGAAAAAAGCAATCGAATGAGTCCAGCACCGGCTGGTGCACGGTCGGAGGTACTGAGGGATCTGCTAGGGCGGGCGTCTATCTCAGAAGAGCACCGTACGTTGATGGGTACGGTAATTGAAAGGATTTCGTCCGCGGAGAGCGGGTTGCATGAAGCTATCATGAGTCTACTGACAGGTTTTGAGGTACGTGAAATGATGTACCTTTTTGACAGTGCCGCATACTTTAAGATCATACTGTAGATAGTAGCCCACGAGACTGGGTCTGTCGAAGACGACGGCGCGCACAGAGGATCATAGTCCAGGTATAATTTTGCCGCCTTAATATGCAGGTGGCGAAGTGTCCGGTGGCCAGCCGGACTGATGAATTTGCCGAGTTAAAGCGGCAGCTTGACGTGGCAGATGCCGACATCGTACTTGTCAACAAGCGGCTTGACGAGGCGCAAGGTATGTAATTTCTCCAGTGACACATGATAAGAGGAGCATGATGCCAGTATGTATAACATATGTTTTAAATGCAGATGGAGCTGCGGCCGTGGAGAACCTTCGGGCGGAACTTGCCCGAGCCAAAGAACAAGCCAAGAGAAGTGATGCGACTGCCCCAAAGGCAATCAAGGAGCTGAATGCCGAACAGGCTGCTCACTGCCAAAGCAAGGAGAAAATAGCTAAGATGGCTATAGAGTTGAAGAATGCCACTGACTGTTACAAGCTTCTTGAAAAGGAAGATCAAGCAAAGAGGTCGGACCTAGAGAAGGCCGTGGTGGCGGCCAAAGACACCCGCTCTGCCATGAGAGCGATGAAGGAGGAGCTGCATCAGGCCGGAGATATCGCGGCTGGGAAGCCCTTTATGCCGCGGATGAAGTTCGGCGATCCAAAGTACGCCTCCTTAGATCGGCTATGGAGTTCGGCGGATGCATACCTTGATCTGGCAGCGAGTGATGTCGATGCGGCCGAGTACTTCCGAGATCAAAAGGGTCGTGAAGTGGAGAAGCTGTTCTGGTCACAGTTTAGTGATCCAGAGCGTCCGCTTCCATTGACTGATCGGTTGGCCGAATGGGCCGAGCTGAATAGATTGTCCGGACTTGCCATGAGGTCTGTTGTGGATCATCTGTGGCCAGAAAGGCCAAAGACGAATATTTACTTTAGTTTGGTGCAGCAGTTCGTTGGTGCCGTGCCGCATATCATCGCGATGAAGAGGTCGGCGTGCGTAGAGGGTGCGCGGATGGCCCTTGCCCGTGTCAAGACATACTGGGCAGAGATGCAGACCACCACCATTGCAGCTCAAGACTCGGACCGAAGCCGAGTACCTGCCGAGCACTACTTCCAAGAAGTTCTTGAGGGTGCTCGTGCAATAGAGGCGCAGTGCTCGAAGAATATTATGTTCGAATGACATGTATTCCCATTGAAAACAATGTGTGCTTAAATGTAAAGGATTTTTTATACTTGTGCCTGCAAGAATTATAATACCTCTTGTGCGGCCGTTTATGTATATATGTTTATAACCTGAAAGATGGCAGTCGTCGGCTTCAGCCCCCACGCATATAATGCGGAGGTGCTCGCAGAAGACGCATATTCACAGTTGATCCAACGTCTTGGTCCATTACGGAGGTGATAGCGTAGCGAGCTAGGCAGTCGGACTATAGTGCTTTATCACTTTCACTTAGCCATAGGAGTTTGACAGTGGGGCTAAAATATAGCCCCTGGTGGCTCCGTGCTCATCCAAATTTGGGGCGCGTGTGTTCCTGGCCGGGAAACGACCCTTCGTTAAGGCGGAGGAATCCCGAAGATTCCACTGGGTCATCGAGTGGTTGACCAGTCTCGCGCTATATCATGACAGTCATTTTTCGGCTTTCTCTACTGAGGTGCTCGCTTGGCTGAACCAGGGCACAATTGCAGTAGTTCTCCTGGTGCCGCCTTAGCCGATAGAGCAGAACGTAAGGCAGCAAAACACAGGAGCCGGGCAAACCCAACATTTGACCAAAGACATGATTCGGAGCTAATGCATATAAGGCCAAACTCGCGACGCCGAACACTCCCTAAGGTATTCAGTCTTTATGATATAAACTGGGCGAAACGTCACTCTTTGTAATAAGCCCCTGGTGTCCAGGTACGTGCAATAATCTGACGTGGCCACATGCTAATACGTCAGCATCCATTTCAGCTTTACTGGGAATTCGGGGGATGTTTATCAACAAGAGACAGTAAAAAAAGGTTTACGCAGGGTCTTAATCTGAAGAGAATCCTTAGGACGGGTCCTCGCCGCACGCCCTGCGTACTCGTGTCTCCGCAGCCGTATCCTCGACGGGTGTAGCACGATGGTCATCTCAGAGAAGAGAGGAACTTGGTTGCAAAATTGTCGTGCAAAATGTATGTTATACTAAATAAATCAAGTATAGTTCAAGATGGGTAGAATTGAGTCTTATTGTCACTTGTTTACATGCGTGGAGCCCCTTGTATTGTTATAGGGGTATAGCCATCAAACCTTTATCAATTATATTGCCAAGCCGGACTCGTCTAGCCGCGTCCGTGGTCTTAACGACCTGTAAGATGCTCTAGTTGGTGAGGCCGTCTAGTGTGCGGCTGTCAAGGCAGCCGCACGGTCTTCCGCGCGCAAGGAGCGCTCAATATTTCCCTTTACTGTAATGATGCCGCGTGGACCGGGCATCTTAAGCATGAGAGACGCGTAAAAGCGGTATTGCGCTAAAGCGAGCGAAAGCTTCACGCCCCAGTAGTGCTTGATAGCCACTTTGAAATGGAGCGATGTGGAAGGTTAGCTTTTCGCTGCGGAATTTATCGGGGAAGCCGAATATAACCTCCAGTAGCAGGGAGCCCGTGTAATGGGCCCCTGGGCCTGGCATTACTGCTTTAAAGGAAATATTGCTACGGCTAATTTTTGTTGGGTCTATCCCCTTTTTGCGGACTGTGTCCTGATATATCAGGTTCAAACTACTGCCGCCATCCATCAGGACTCGTGTGAGGTGGTATCCGTCAATTATCGGGTCTAACACCAAGGCAGCCCATCCTGCGTGCCGGATACTTGCGGAGTAATCCCGATGGTCGAAGGTGATCGGTTCGGCCTACCAGCGGTGGAACTCCGCACTGATAGGCCCTGGGGCACGTATTTCAGTGAGTGCCGCGTTGTTTTTATTTATCACGTGTAACACGTTTACTGTTTTGACTTCTGGTGGGAATTTCTTCTGTTTCCCACTGCTTTGCTTGCGAGGCTCATCCTCGTCTTCGCTTGGTGTATCCAGCCCCTTGTGTTCGGCATTGAGCTTGCCGGACTGCTTGAAGACCCAACATTCTCTATGGGTATGATTTGTAGGTTTATCGGGGGTGCTGTGGATTTGACATAGTTTGTCTAGAATTTTGTTTAGGCTAGACAGTTCATCTATGTTGCCTCTAGAGGGCAGCTTTTGCTGACCTGGCCGAGAGCTTTTGAATCCGGTGTTTACCGCCGTGCTCTTCGGGCTATTTTCTTTATTCAGGCGCTGGTTTTTGCTGCGTTGGGGCTTCCCGTTCCCGTCCCTAATTTCGGATGTACTTGGGTCGCTGGTGCTGCATCTTGCCAACCAGCTGTCCTCGCCCGCGCAAAAGCGGGTCATGAGGCTTGTTAATGCAGCCAATGTTCTTGGCTTTTCTTGGCCGAGGTGTCTGGCGAGCCATTCGTCTCGGACGCTGTGTTTGAAAGCTGCTAAGGCTTCAGCGTCCGGACAGTCGACTATTTGGTTCTTTTTAGTAAGAAATCTATTCCAAAGCTTTCGGGCTGACTCTCCGGGCTATTGAGTTATATGACCTAAATCGTCTGCATCCGGTGGTCGGACATAGGTCCCTTGAAAATTTGCCCGAAAGGCGTCCTCAAGCTCTTCCCAACTTCCAATGGTGTTTTCGGGGAGGCTTTTAAGCCAGTGCCTGGCTGGCCCTTTGAGCTTGAGAGGTAGGTACTTGATGGCATGGAGATCATCTCCTCGATCCATGTGGATATGGAGGATGTGGTCCTCAATCCAGACCCCAGGGTCTGTCGTTCCGTCATACGCCTCTATGTTCATGGGTTTGAATCCCTATGGAAATTCATGGTCCAGCACCTCATCGGTGAAACATAGGGGGTGTGCGGCACCCCTGTATTTGGGTGTACCGTGGTGTTCGGATTTTTGTTGTGTTGCATTGCTTGCTGGAGCGCACTTTCTTGGCCTGTAGATAGATCTGGTTGGATCGTCTTTTTGATGCGAGTCCTCATGTGGATCGCGTGCTGGCTTGTGTGCAGCGTCGTTTGCCACTCTATGTTGGCCACGAGGTTGTCTATCTGACCAGATGGCTGCTTTGTTTTTTTATTGCGGGGGCTCTAAGGCGTCCTCATCAAATTCAGGCAGTAGCTTTCGCTTCGGGTAGCTCTTTGTGTGGTGACTGCCGCCATATTTGTCTACGGTGTTGAGTACTTTGCTCCATTTGATTCTAAGTGTATCTTCCGCAGCCTTGAGTTTTTGCTTCTGCTTTTTCAGGCTCCGCGCGGTGGCGACAAGCCTTTTATGGAGGTTCTTCTGCTCCAGGAGCTTATCCGGCGTGAGGTCCTCCGGACTAGTATCTTCGCCGGAGACGGGTTGTGCTGATTGGTTCTCCGTGTTGCCATGGTCAGACGGTTGTTCAATGCCATGTTCGTCGTCCGCCGGCTCACCCTACTCTATCGCTGGGTCTGTATGACCGCTGTTTCTGCCGAGGCGGGATTTGGAGCGGCGCTTACGCCGTCGCTTTGACTGCTTCTCGAGGGAATGATCATTTGCTTCATCCTTCCGCTCCTCGTCGTCGTTTTCTTTTGGTGTGTCCACCATGTATACATCATGGGATGAGGTGGCTATCCAGTGCCCTGTGGGCAGTGGTTCCTGTTCGTCTCCTGCATCATCGTCCATACCGTCGATGTCTTCGGAGTCGAAGTCTAGCATGTCGGTTAAATCATCAACAATGGCTACTAAGTGGGTGGTGGGTGGGCAGTGAATTTCTTCGTTATCCGCATCCCAATCCTGCCGACTCTCCTGACAAGGAGAGAGACCTTAGACAGTTCAGTACGTCGCCGAAGGGCGAGTGTTGAAAGATATCTGCGGAGGTGAACTCCATGATCGGCGCCCAGTCTGATTCGATTGGCAAGGGCGTAGGCAGTTCGGAGCCCGTGGCCGGAGAATAATCCGGCAACCTGGGGTCACGGCTTTCGTGAAGGGTAAGGTTGGTATTCCGCTCGATCGCCGTTGAGACTACGGCATCCGGTGCGGGGTCTAGCCACCTGTCCACGGGTCGCGCTTGGCTCCGAATTGAAGGTCGGAGCGGTTGCCGGTGCGATCTTCGCAACACTGTCTGATGGCAGGGCTAAATCATGCTCATCGTGACTGTGCGGCGCACTCGGCAGGGGCTCGAATCCGTTGAAGATCAAGTCTCCGCGGAAGTCAGCCGTGTAGTTTAAGCTTCCAAACCTGACCTGGTGGCCTGGGGTGTAACTTTCGATCTGCTCCAGATGGCCAAGCGAGTTGGCCCGCAGTACGAAGCCACCGAATACGAAGATCTGTCCGGGGAGAAAAGTCTCACCCCGGGCTGCATCGCTATCGATGATTGAAGGAGCCATCAAGCCTAACGATGACGACACACATGAACTCTCAATGAAAGCACCAATGTTGGTGTCAAACCCGGTGGATCCCGGGTAGGGGGTCCCAAACTGTGCGTCTAGGCGGATGGTAATAGGAGACAAGGGACACAATGTTTTTACCCAGGTTCGGGCCCTCTCAATGGAGGTAAAACCCTACTCTTGCTTGATTGATATTGATGATATGGGTAGTACAAGAGTTGATCTACCACGAGATCAGAGAGGCTAAACCCTAGAAGCTAGCCTATGGTATTATTGTTGTTGTTGTGTCCTACGGACTAAACCCTCCGGTTTATATAGACACCGGAGGGGGCTAGGGTTACACAGAGCCGGTTACAAGGAAGGAGATCTACATATCCGTATTGCCAAGCTTGCCTTCCACGCCAAGTAGAGTCCCATCCGGACACGGGACGAAGTCTTCAATCTTGTATCTTCATAGTCCAACAGCGAGGCCAAAGGTTATAGTCCGGCAGTCCCGATACCCTCTAATCCAGGACTCCCTCACTGTGCCTCGTCAAGCCGTTTGTTGACAAGTACGATGTCGGCATCTGTCATGTCAAGTTGCCGCTTTAGCTCGGCAAACTCATCAGTCCGGCTGGCCACCGGACCCTCCGCCACCTGCATATTAAGGCGGCAAGATTATTCCTGGGACTATGATCCTCTGTGCGCCATCGTCTTCGACAGCACCCAGAGTCTCAGGGGCTACTATCTACACAGGGCACATCTAAAAATGTGCGGTACTGTCAAAAATGTATATCATTTTGCGTACCTCAAAACCCGTCAGTAGACTCATAAAGGCTTCATGCAACCCGTTTTCGACGGACGAAATCATTTCAATTACCGCACCCATCAACGTGCGGTGCTCTTCTGAGATAGCCTCTCGCTCTAGCAGATCCCTCAGTACGTCCGACCGCACACCAGACGGTGCCGGACTCTTTCGATTGCTCTCTTCAAGAGCTGGATACTGAGGACTTCGGGTGGCCATATGATTACCTTCTGGCCTTGCCGGATCAGGAGAAACCCTCCGCAACGAAACCTCGGGGTCGCCCGCCTCATGAGGCGGTATGGCAGGGGGAGGCGTTTCGCTCTCCATCATCTCTGGAAGAAGATCCCCTGAAGACAAGCTCTACCGAGAAGGGCTAAGATCCGAACTACAAGATAAATGCTTCGGTTATTTTCCTCAGAAGTAAAGCGAGGTATTTTCATTATTAAGTACCCTTTTACTTACAGCTCGGTGGAGGGCTGATCCCCTTGAGGGCATAGTGAGGCCGGGGTATCCCCCGGGGCAGGATCCTCCGGCGAAGATTTCTTCCCCCGTTTGGAGACTATTGTCTCCGGGTCCTCAGAGGCGGTCCTCTTCCTTCCCTGGGGAGAGTAAGTTTCGGTTCCTCCTCCCCGGTTAACCTCCTTCACGGAGGCGCTAGCCTCCTTGTTCCCCCCTTTATCTTCTCCTGAGGGCGCTTGATAAGGCGTGATCTCCAGCATCCTAGTTAGCACATTATTTGGTGAGGTCTCAGGGAGGGGGGCCGGACACCTGATCAACTTTGCCTTCACTATCCAATCCTAGTCAAAGAGCGGCTTTTTAGGGCGACATTACGATAAATAAACGGATAGTGTGTTCGGATGCGGGGCTACTTACTTGGGTATCCGGGCGATTGCAGCTCAGACCTGCATCCAAAGTGATGTCCGGACACATTATTTGTGGTCCGAAGAACAATTTGTACATCTCCTCGGGTGTCATGCCGAGGAAGTGTTGAATAGCTCGCGGTCCCTCCGGGTTGAACTCGCACATGCGGAGGGGACGACGTTTGGAGGGCAGGACTCGGCGAATTAACATGACTTGCATTACCATGATCAGACTTATATCTCTCTCAAGGAGATCTCGGATGCGGCTCTACAACGTGGGCACATCCTTTACTGATCCCCAGTCCATCCCCTTGTTGACCCATGACGTTAGTCGTGGCAGGGAACCCCGAGCGTAAGGCAGAGGGAGCCACCCACTTCGTACCCCTGGGAGCTGTGATATAAAACCACTCTTGTTGCCATAAGCTGGACACCTCCTGGAAAGAGCCCTCGAGCCATGGGGCGTCGGCATTTTTGCTTATTACGGCGCCTCCGCACTCTGCGTGCCGTGCCTCGATCATCTTCGTCTCCACTTTGAAGGTCTTGAGCCACAGTCCGAAACGAGGGGTAATACGGAGGAAAGATTCACAAAAGACGATTGAGGGAGTCCTGGATTAGGGGGTATCCGGACAGCCGGACTATAACCTTTGGCCAGACTGTTGGACTATAAAGATACAAGATTGAAGACTTCGTCCCATGTCCGGATGGGACTCTCCTTGGCGTGGAAGGCAAGCTTGGCAATACAGATATGTAGATCTCCTTCCTTATGGCCCGACTCCGTGTAACCCTAGCCCCCTCCGGTGTCTATATAAACTGGAGGGTTTAGTCCGTAGGACACAATAACAACAACAATCATACCATAGGCTAGCTTCTAGGGTTTAGCATCTCTGATCTCGTGGTAGATCAACTCTTGTACTACCCATATCATCAATATCAATCAAGCAGGAGTAGGGTTTTACCTCCATCAAGAGGGCCCGAACCTGGGTAAAAACATTGTGTCCATTGTCTCCTGTTACCATCCGCCTAGACGCACAGTTTGGGACCCCCTACCCGAGATCCACTGGTTTTGACACCGACATTGGTGCTTTCATTGAGAGTTCCTCTGTGTCGTCATCGTTAGGCTTGATGGCTTCTTCGATCATCGGTAGCGATGCAGTCC
Organism: Aegilops bicornis; assembly: GCA_021605145.1. Classification (NCBI taxonomy): domain Eukaryota; kingdom Viridiplantae; phylum Streptophyta; class Magnoliopsida; order Poales; family Poaceae; genus Aegilops; species Aegilops bicornis. The sequence continues at coordinate 577,435,294 of CM038669.1, forward strand.
TGGGTGAGACTTTTCTCCCCGGACAGATCTTCGTATTCGGCAGCTTCGTACTGCGGGCCAACTCGCTTGGCTATATGGAGCAGATCTAAAGTTACGCCCCTGGCCACCAGGCCAGGTTTGGAAGCTTAAACTACGCGGCCGACATCCGCGGAGACTTGATCTTCAACGGATTCGAGCCCCTGCCGAGTGCGCCGCACCATCACGATGAGCATGATTTAGCTCTGCCGTTGGACAGTGTTCAGGAGATCGCACCCGCAACCGCTCCGACCTTCAATTCGGAGCCAGCCGCACCATCCGTGGACGGGTGGCTAGACCCAGCACCGGAGGCCGCAGTCTCAGCGATGATCGAGCCGAATACCAACCTTACCCTTCACGAAGCCGTGACTCCAAGTTACTGGATTCTTCTCCCGCCACGGACTCCGAACTGCCTGCGTCCTTGCCAATCGAATCCGACTGGGCGCCGATCATGGAGTTCACCTCCGCAGATAACTTTCAACACTCGCCCTTCGGCGACATACTGAACTCTCTAAGGTCTCTCTCCTTGTCAGGAGAGTCCTGACCGGAATATGACCGACATGATTGGGATGCGGATGACGAAGAAATTCGCCGCCCACCCACCACCCACTTAGTAGCCATTGTCGATGATTTAACCAACATGCTAGACTTCGACTCCGAAGACATCGACGGTATGAACGACGATGCAGGAGACGAACAGGAACCACTGCCCACATGGCACTGGACAGCCACCTCATCCCATGATGTATACATGGTGGACACACCAAAAGAAAACGATGACGAGGAACGGAAGGATGAAGCAAAGGATCGTTCCCTCGAGAAGAGGTCAAAGCGACGGCGTAAGCGTCGCTCCAAATCCCGCCTCGGCAGAAACAACGGTCATACAGACCCAGCGATAGAGCAGGGAGCCGGCGGACGACGAACATGGCATTGAACAACCGTCCGACGATGGCAACACGGAGAATCAAACCGCACAACCCGTCTCCGGCGAAGATAATAGTCCGGATGACCTCCCGCCGGATAAGCTCCTGGAGCAGAAGAACCTCCATAAAAGGCTTGTCGCCACTGCGTGGAGCCTGAAAAAGCAGAAGCAAAAACTCAAGGCTGCGGAAGATACACTTAGAATCAGATGGAGCAAAGTACTCAACACCGCAGACAAGTATGGCGGCAGTCGCCACACAAAGAGCTACCCGAAGCGAAAGCTACTGCCTGAATTTGATGAGGAGGCCTTAGAGCCCCCGCAATCAAAAAACAAAGCAGCCATCCGGTCGGATAGACGACCTCATGGCCAACATAGAGCGGCAAACGATGCCGCACACAAGCCAGTACGCGATCCACATGAGGACTCGCATCAAAAGGACGGCCCAACCAGATCTATCTACGGGCCAAGAAAGCACGCTCCAGCACGCAATGCAACACAACAAAAATCCGAACACCATGGTACACCCAAATACAGTGGTGCCGCACCCCCCTATGTTTCACCGATGAGGTGCTGGACCAGGAATTTCCAGAGGGATTCAAACCCGTAAACATAGAGGCGTACGACAGAACGACAGACCCTGGGGTCTGGATTGAGGACTACATCCTCCATATCCACATGGCTCGAGGAGATGATCTCCATGACATCAAGTACCTACCCCTCAAGCTCAAAGGGCCAGCCAGGCACTGGCTTAAAAGCCTCCCCGAAAACACCATTGGAAGTTGGGAAGAGCTCGAGGATGCCTTTCGGGCAAATTTTCAAGGGACCTATGTCCGACCACCGGATGCAGACGATTTAAGTCAGATAACTCAACAGCCCAGAGAGTCAGCCCAAAAGCTTTGGAACAAATTTCTTACTAAAAAGAACCAAATAGTCGACTGTCCGGACGCCGAAGCATTAGCAGCTTTCAAACACAGCGTCCGAGACGAATGGCTCGCCAGACACCTCGGCCAAAAAAAGCCAAGAACAATGGCTGCATTAACAAGCCTCATGACCCGCTTTTGCGCGGGCGAGGACAACTGGTTAGCACGATGCAGCACCAGCGACCCAAGTACATCCGAAGTCAAGGACGGGAACGGGAAGCCACGACGCAGCAAAAACCAGCGCCGGAATAAAGAAAACAACCCGAAGAGCACGGCGGTTAATGCCGGATTCAAAAACTCTCGGCCAGGTCAGCAAAAGCTGCCCTCCAAAGGCAACATAGACGAACTGTCTAGCCTAAGCAAAATTCTGGACAAACTATGTCAAATCCACAGCACCCCCGATAAACCTGCAAATCATACCCATAGAGAATGTTGGGTCTTCAAGCAGTCCGGCAAGCTCAACGCCGAACACAAGGGGCTGGATACACCAAGCGAAGACGAGGACGAGCCTCGCAAGCAAAGCAATGGGAAACAAAAGAAATTCCCACCAGAAGTCAAAACAGTAAACGTGTTACACATGATAAATAAAAACAACACGACACTCACTGAGATACGTGCCCCAGGGCCTATCACCGCGGAGTTCCGCCACTGGTCAGCCAAACTGATCACCTTCGACCATTGGGATTACTCTGCAAGTATCCGGCACGTAGGATGGGCTGCCTTGGTGTTAGACCCGATAATTGACGGATACCACTCTACACGAGTCCTGATGGATGGCGGCGATGAGTTTGAACACGATATATCAGGACCTGATGCGCAAAATGGGGATGGACCCAACAAAAATTAGCCATAGCAATACTTCCTTTAAAGGAGTAACGCCAGGCCCAGGAGCCCATTGTACGGGCTCCCTGCTACTAGAGGTTATATTCGGCTTCCCTGATAACTTCCGCAGCGAAAAGCTAACCTTCCACATCGCTCCATTTCAAAGTGGCTATCAAGCAATACTGGGACACGAAGCTTCCGCTCGCTTTAACGCAATACCGCTTTACGTGTCTCTCATGCTTAAGATGCCCAGACCACGCGGCATCATCATAGTAAAGCGAAATACTGAGCGCTCCTTACGCGCGGAAGACCGTGCGGCTGCCTTGGCAGCCGCACACTAGACGACCTGACCATCTAGAGCATCTTACAGGTTGTTAAGACCACAGACGCGGCTAGACGAGTCCGGCGTAGCAATATAATTGATAAAGGTTCGATGGCTATACCCCTATAACAATACAAGGGGCTCCACGCGTGTAAACAAATGACAATAAGGCACAATTCTACCCATCTTGAACTATACTTGATTTATTTAGTATAACATACATTTTGCACGACAACTTTGCAACTAAGTTCCTCTCTTCTACAGATGACCATCGTGCTACACCTGTCCAGGATACGGCACAATGGAGATACAGGCGCAGACGTGCAGTAGGGACCCGTTCCAAGGATTCTCTTCAGATTAAGACCCTGCGTAAACCTTTTTTACTGTCTCTTGTTGATAAACATCCCTCAGATTCTAAGTAAAGCTGAGATGGATGCTGACGTATTGGCATGTGGCCACGTCAGATTATTGCACGTACCTGGACACCAGGGGCTTATTACAAAGGGCGACGTTTCGCCCGGTTTATATCATAAAGACCGAATACCTTATGGAGTTTTTGGCGTTGCGAGTTTGGCCTTATATGCATCAGCTCCGAATCATGTCTTTGGTCAAACGTTGGGTTTGCCCGGCTCCTGCATTTTGCTGCCTTACGTTCCGCTCTATCATCTAAGGCGGCACCAGGAGAACTACTACGATTGTGCCCTGGTTCAGCCAAGCAAGCACCTCAGTAGAGAAAGCCGAAAACTGACTGTCATGATATAGCGTGAGACTGGTCAACCACTTGATGACCCAGCGGAATCTTCGGGATTCCTCCGCCTTAACAAAGGGCCGTTTCCCGGCAAGGCACGTACGCGCCCCGAATTCGGATGAGCGCGGAGCCACCAGGGGCTATATAGTAGCCCCACTGTCAAACTCCTATGGCTAAGTGAAAGTGATAAAGCATTATAGTCCGATTGCCTAGTTCGCTGCGCTATCACCTCCTTAATGGACCAAGACGTTGGATCAAGTGTGAATATGCGTCTTCTGCGAGCACCCCCGCATTATATGCGTGGGGGCTGAAGCCGACGACTGCCATCTTTCAGGTTATATACATATATACATAAACGGCCGCACATGAGGTATTATAATTCTTGCAGGCACAAGTATAAAAAAGCCTTTACATTTCAGCAAACATTGTTTTCAATGGGAATACATGTCATTAGAACATAATATTCTTCGAGCACTGCGCCTCTGTTGAACGAGCGCCCTCAAGAACTTCTTGGAAGTAGTGCTCGGCAGGTACTCGACTTCGGTCCGAGTCTTGGGCTGCAATGGCGGTGGCCTCCATTTCTGCCCAGTATGTCTTGACACGGGCAAGGGCCATCCGCGCACCCTCTACGCACGCTGACCTCTTCATCGCGATGATATGCGTCACGGCGCCAAGGAACTGCTGCACCAAACTAAAATACCTGTTCGGCTTTGGCCTTTCTGGCCACAGATGATCCACAACAGACCTCATGGCAAGTCCGGACAAACTATTCAGCTCGGCCCATACGGCCACCCGGTCAGTCAATGGAAGCGGACGCTCTGGATCGTTAAACTGTGACCAGAACAGCTTCTCCACTTCACGACCTTTTTGATCTCGGAAGTACTCGGCCGCATCGGCAGCACTCGCTGCCAGGTTAAGGTATGCATCCGCTGAACTCCATAGCCAGTCTAAAGGGGCGTACTTTGGATCGCCGAACTTCATCCGCAGCATAAAGGGCTTCCCAGCCGCGATATATCCGGCCTGACGCAGCTCCTCCGTCATTGCTCTCATGGCAGAGCGGGTGTCTTTGGCCGTCACCACAGCCTTCTCTAGGTCCGCCCTCTTCGCTTGATCTTCCTTTTCAAGAAGCTTGTAACAGTCAGCGGCATTCTTCAACTCCACAGCCATCTTGGATATTTTCTCCTTGCTTTGGCAGTGAGCAGCCTGTTCGGTTTTCAGCTCCTCGATTGCCTCTAGGGCAGCCTCATCACTTTTCTTGGCTTGTTCTTTGGCTCAGGCAAGTTCCGCCCGAAGGTTCTCCACGGCCGCAGCTCCATCTGCATTTAAAACACATGTTATACATACTGGCATCATGCTCCTCTTATCATGTGTCACTGGAGAAATTGCATACCTTGCGCCTCGTCAAGCCGCTTGTTGACAAGTACGATGTCGGCATCTGCCACGTCAAGCTGCCGTTTTAACTCGGCAAATTCATCAGTACGGCTGGCCACCGGACACTTCGCTACCTGCATATTAAGGCGGCAAAATTATACCTAGGACTATGATCCTCTGCGCGCCGTCGTCTTCAACAGCACCCAGATTCTCAGGGGCTACTATCTACACAGGGCGCATCTTAAAGTTTGCGGTACTATAAAAAAGGTACATCATTTCACGTACCTCAAAACCTGTCAGTAGACTCATGACAGCTTCATGCAACCCGCTCTCCGCGGACGAAATCCTTTCAATTACCGTACCCATCAACGTACGGTGCTCTTCTGAGATAGACGCTCGCCCTAGCAGATCCCCCAGTACCTCCGACCGTGCACCAGACGGTGCCGGACTCATTCGATTGCTTTTTTCAAATGCCGGATACTGAGGGCTTCAGGTGGCCATATGACTACCTTCTGGCCTTGCCGGATTAGGAGAAACCCTCCGCGACGACACCTCGGGGTCGCCCGCCTCATGAGGCGGTATGGCAGGGGGAGGCATTCCGCTCTCCATCATCTCTAGAAGAAGATCCCCCAAAGACGAGCTCTGCTGAGAAGGGCTAAGATCCGAACTGCAAGATAAATGCTTCGGTTATTTTCCTCAGGAGTAAAGCAAGGTTATTTTTCTCATTATTAAATACCCTTTTACTTACAGCTTGGTGGAGGGCTGATCCCCTTGAGGGCATAGTACGGCCGGGGTATCCCCCGGTATAGGACCCTCTGGCGAAGATTTCTTCCCCCGCTTTGAGACCATTGTCTCCGGGTCTTCAGAGGCGGTCCTCTTCTTCCCCTGAGGAGAGGAATTTTCGATTCCTCCCTTCCAGCCAACCTCCTCCACGGAGGTGGTAGCTTCCTTGTTCCCCCCTTTATCTTCTCCCGAAGGCGCTTGATAAGGCGCGATCTCCAGCATCCTGGTTAACACAGGGTCTGGCGAGGTCTCAGGAAGGGGGCCGGACACCTGATTAACTTTGCCTTCACTATCCACTCCTGGTTCAAGAGCGGCTATTTTTTAAAGGGCGATGTTGGATAAATAAACGCATGGTGTGTCCGGATACATGGCTACTTACTTGGGTATCCGGACGATTGCAGCTCAGACCTGCATCCTCAGTGGAGTCCGGACACATTATTTGTGGTCCGAAGAACAATTTGTACATCTCCGCGGGCGTCATGCCAAGGAAATGTTGAAGAGCTCGCGGTCCCTCTGGATTGAACTCCCACAGGCGGAGGGGACGACATGACTTGCGTCACCACGACCAGACTGACATCTCTCTCTAGGAGATCTCGGATGCGGCTCTGCAATATGGGCACATCCTTTACTGGCCCCCAGTCTAGCCCCTTGTTGACCCATGATGTTAGTCGTGGTGGGGGACCCGAGCGGAAAATAGGTGGAGCCACCCACTTGGTACCCCTGGGAGCTGTGATATAAAACCACTCTTGTTGCCATAAGCTGGACTCCTCTTGGAAAGAGCCCTCGGGCCATGGGGCGTCAGCATTTTTGCTTATTACAGCACCTCCGCACTCGACATGCCGCCCCTCGATCATCTTCGGCTCCACTTTGAAGGTCTGGAGCCACAATCCGAAGTGAGGAGTAATACGGAGGAAAGCTTCGCACACAATGATGAACGATGATATGTGGAGGATAGACTCCGGAGCTAAATCATGGAAGTCCAGCCCATAATAGAACATGAGCCCCCTCACGAAGGGATCCGGCATGAAGCCTAGCCCTCGGAGGAAGTGAGGTACGAACACGACACTCTCACCGGGCTTGGGAGTGGGAATAACTTGCCCTTGAGCAGGCAGCCTATGCGGGATTTCGCCGGTCAGGTACCTGGCCTCCCTTAGCTTATTACGTCCTCCTCCGTGACGGAGGAAGGCATCCACCGACCTTGAAGGTTGGATCCGGACATGATCGGAGGTCCGAAGCGCCTAAACCTGAGCTTTGGGTGTTGGAACTCGAGGCAGTAGGCGAATTTGATTGAGGACGAAAGAAAAGAACATGCCTTGGTTCTTTATAAAGAGATTGAATACCAAGAGCCCTCCTCGTGACCGTTTGGGATTTACCTCCGATCGAGGGGCCATACCAACTGGCGTGATTGGGTTACCCACGTCTGTGTTGATGAGAATACCGTAAATAAAGGGGACACGATCTCTGCTTCGACAAGACGTGCCAAGGAAACCGCCTCGCAAAAACGCGCTGAGATTGGCTGCAAAAACAATTCGAATAAAGGCTTGGCTGTGGTGTGATGTCACAATATGGGATACGTCAGCAGATTAGATTTGTGGAAATATTATTCTCTCTACGATGGTGTGTGGGACTTGTTTTGCAGAGCCGGACACGATCCTCGTGTTCAAAATCCTCTATGCAGTATTCGGAGGAGGAACCCGCCTTGCAATGCAGAAGACAATATGCGCGCCGGACTCATTGTCATTGAAGCCTGGTTCAGGGGCTACTATGGGAGTCCTGGATTAGGGGGTATCCGGACAGCCGGACTATAACCTTTGGCCGGACTGTTGGACTATAAAGATACAAGATTGAAGACTTCGTCCCGTGTCCGGATGGGACTCTCCTTGGCGTGGAAGGCAAGCTTGGCAATACGAATATGTAGATCTCCTTCCTTGTAACCGACTCTGTGTAACCCTAGACCCCTTCGGTGTCTATATAAACCGGAGGGTTTAGTTCGTAGGACACAATAACAACAACAATCATACCATAGGCTAGCTTCTAGGGTTTAGCCTCTCTGATCTCGTGGTAGATCAACTCTTGTACTACCCATATCATCAATATCAATCAAGCAGGAGTAGGGTTTTACCTCCATCGAGAGGGCCTGAACCTGGGTAAAAACATCGTGTCCCTTGTCTCCTGTTACCATCCGCCTAGATGCACAGTTCGGGACCCCCTACCCGAGATCCGCCGGTTTTGACACCGACAACGATGAACGATGAGATGTGGAGGATAGACTCCAGAGCTAAATCATGGAAATCCAGCCCATAATAGAACATAAGCCCCCTCACGAAGGGATCTGGCGTGAAGCCTAGCCCTCGGAGGAAGTGAGATACGAACACGACGCTCTTACCGGGCTTGGGAGTGGGAATAACCTGCCCTGTAGCGGGCAGCCTATGCGGGATTTCGCCGGTCAAGTATCTGGCCTCCCTTAGCTTTATTACGTCTTCCTCCGTGACGGAGGAAGGCATCCACCGACCTTGAAGGTTGGATCCGGACATAATCGGAGGTCCGAAGTGCCTGAACCTGAGCTTTGGGTGTTGGAACTCGAGGCGGGAGGTGGATTCGATTAAGATCGAGAGGAAAAAGAATAGGCCTTGGTCTCTTTATAAAGAGGTTGAATATCAAGCGCCCTCCTCGTGACCGTTTGGGACTTGCCTTCAATCGAGGGGTCATACCGACGGGCACGATTGGGTTACCCATGTCCGTGTTGATGAGAATCCCGTAATAAAGGGGACATGATCTCTGCTTCGACAAGACGTGCCAAGGAAACCGCCTCGCGAAACACGCTGATATTGGTTATGAAAAATGATTCGAATAAAGACCTGGCTGTGGTGTGATGTCACACTATGGGGTACGTCAGCAGATTAGATTTGTGGAAATATTATTCTCTCTACGGTGGTATGTGGAACTTGTTTTGCAGAGACGGACACGATCCTCGTGTTCAAAATCTTCTATGAAGTATTCAGATGAGGAACCCGCCTTGCAATGCCGAAGACAATCTCCGCGCCGGACTCATTGTTATTGAAGCCTGGTTCAGGGGCTGAGGGAGTCCTGGATTAGGGGGTATCCGGACAGCCAGACTATATCCTTTGGACGGACTGTTGGACTATGAAGATACAAGATTGAAGACTTCGTCCCGTGTCCGGATGGGACTCTCCTTGGCGTGGAAGCCAAGCTTGACAGTACGGATATGTAGATCTCCTTCCTTGTAACCGACTCTGTGTAAACCTAGCCCCCTCCAATGTCTATATAAACCGGAGGGTTTAGTCCGTAGGACCAAGAACAAACAATCATACCATAGGCAACTTCTAGGGTTTAGCCTCTTCGATCTCGTGGTAGATCAACTCTTGTAATACTCATATCATCAAGATCAATCAAGGAGGAGTAGGGTTTTACCTCCATCGAGAGGGCCCGAACCTGGGTAAAAACATCGTGTCCCCCGTCTCCTGTTACCATCTGCCTAGACGCTTAGTTCGGGACCCCCTACCCGAGATCCGCCGGTTTTGACACCGACAGTTATGTTATGGATGAAGAAACTGCTAGAGACTTTCTTGCTTGCAATGATAGAAATGATCTTAAGAAATTATTAGCTAAGCTGAAAGAAAAGTCTTTGAATGCTAGAATGAAATATGACCCTGCTTTTGCTACTTCACCTATCTCAGACATCGATAAGGATTATGATTTCTCTGTCGATCCTGAGATAATTACTTTGGTTGAATCTGATACTTTTTATGGCTATGAATCTGAAACTATTGTGGCACATCTTACTAAATTAAATGATATAGCCACCCTGTTCAGTAATGATGAGAAAACTCGCTACTACTATATCCTTAAGCTATTCCCGTTCTCATTAAAGGGTTATGCTAAAACATGGTTTAATTCTCTTGATCCTGGTTGTGCGCGTAGTCCCCAGGATATGATTTATTACTTCTCTGCTAAATATTTCCCCGCTCATAAGGAACAAGCTGCTTTAAGGGAAATATATAATTTTGTGCAAATTGAAGAAGAAAGTCTCCCACAAGCTTGGGGGAGGCTTCTCCAATTACTTAATGCTTTGCGTGATCATCCTCTCAAGAAAAATGAAATACTTGATATCTTTTATAATGGACTAACCGATGCTTCCAGAGACCACCTGGATAGTTGTGTTGGTTGTGTTTTCAGGGAAAGAACTGTTGATCAAGCTGAATTGCTATTGAATAATGAAAAAATTTGGACACTTCCTGAACCAACTCCTAAGCCAACTCCGAAGAAAAGGGGTATTCTATTTCTCAGTCGTGAAGATATGCAGGAGGCAAAGAAATCTATGGAAGAAAAAGGTATTAAAGCTGATGATGTTAAGAATTTACCTCCTATTGAAGAAATACATGGTCTAAATTTGCCACATGTTGAAGAAATACATGGTCTTGATAACCCAACACAGTTAGTAAAGGTAAATTCTCTCTATAGATTTGATCAAGGTGATATTCCTCGTTATAAGTCTGCTAGCCAATGCTTAGATGAGTTTGATAATTTTATTGTTAAACAAGAAAACTTCAATGCTTATGTTGGTAGACAATTGAAACATAATGCTTATATGATTGAACACTTGAGTGATTATATGTCTAGAGTTAAAGGTGAACTTAAACTTATTAGTAAACATGCTTCTATGGTTACCACTCAAGCAGAACAAGTGCTTAAAGCTCAAAATAATTTGCTCAATGAATTAAATAATAAGAAAATTGATAATGCTGTTAGAGTTATGACTAGAGGGGGTAAGATGACTCAGGAACCTTTTTATCCTGAGGGCCACCCTAAGAGAATTGAGCAAGGTTCTCAGAGAACTAATGTTGATGCACCTAGTCCTTCTAAAAAGAAGAAAAATAAAAATGGTAGGACTTTGCATGCTTCTAGTGAACCTGTTGTTGACACACCTGAGAATCCCAATGATATTTCTATTTCTGATGCTGAAACACAATCTGGTGATGAACATGAACCTAGTGATAATGTTAACGATGATGTTCATGTTGATGCTCAACCTAGCAATAACAATGATGTAGAAATTGAACCTGATGTTGATCTTGATAATCCACAATCAAAGAATCAATGTTATGATAAGAGAGACTTCATTGCTAGAAAGCACGGTAAAGAAAGAGAACCATGGGTTCAGAAACCCATGTCTTTTCCTCCTAAACCATTCAAGAAAAAGGATGATGAGGATTTTGAGCGCTTTGCTGAAATGATTAGACCTATCTTTTTGCGTATGCGTTTGACTGATATGCTCAAAATGAATCCTTATGCCAAGTACATGAAGGAGATTGTTACAAATAAAAGAAAGACATCGGAAGCTGAAATTTCCACCATGCTTGCTAATTATACTTTTAAAGGTGGAATACCTAAGAAACTAGGAGATCCAGGAGTACCAACGATACCATGCTCCATTAAAAGAAACTATGTTAAAACTGCTTTATGTGATCTTGGAGCCGGTGTTAGTGTTATGCCTCTCTCTTTATATCGTAGACTTGATTTGAATAAGTTCACACCTACCGAAATATCCTTGCAAATGGCCAATAAATCAACCGCTATACCTGTCGGTATTCGTGAGGATGTGCCTGTTGTGGTTGCAAACGTTACTATTTTAACGGACTTTGTTATTCTTGATATTCCCGAGGACGATAGTATGTCGATTATCCTTGGTAGACTCTTTTTGAATACTGCAGGGGCTGTTTATTGATTGCAACAAAGGCAATGTCACTTTTCATGTTAATGGTAATGAGCATACGGTACACTTTCCGAGGAAACAACCTCAAGTCCACAGTATCAATTCTATTGGAAAAATTCCAACGATTACTATTGGAGGTTTTGAATTTCCTCTTCCTACGGTCAAGAAGAAATATGATATTCTTATTGTTGGGGACGTGCATATCCCCGTTGAGGTAACCTAGTGCTATTTGAAAATTCTCCGGTTTCATGCGATTCAGAATGAGTTTGTTAACAAGACTTGATCAACCTTGTTAGTGGGTTCTTTTTGATGAGCATGAGATGGATGAATTTAGAAAGAACAACTCTCAGTACCCTCCTTTTACTTTACATTATTTAGATTAAATAAAGCAAAAATAGTATTTTACATGCATTTTCTGAATTATCCGTGCAATAAAGAATACCCCGAAAATAAAAGTTCTCCAAATGCCCTGAAAATGAAATATGATTTTTTTCTAGAATATTTAAGAATATCTGGCACTGAGAACACATCAGGGTGAGCTAGCACCTGGCCACGAGGGTCCAGGGCGCGCCCCCTGCCTCATGGGCCCCACGTGCCCCCCTCGACTTATTCTAGCACCCACACACTCCGTCTTCCTCCAGAAAAAATCACCACCTAGCTCAAACCCGTGTTCCAGCTCGTTTTGCTACGATTTGCGATCTCCTTGCTCAAAGCTCCATTCACAAAACTGCTTTGGGGGATTGTTTTTCGGTATGTGACTCCTCCAATGGTCCAATTAGTTTTTATTCTAGTGCTTTATTCATTGCAAATTTTTGCTGCTAAGGTGACCCTGTTCTTGAGCTTGCATGTCAAATTTATATGGTCCAAAGTAGTTTTAATGCATGATATAGCCTCTAGGCACTTGTGGGAGTAGTTGCTATCAATTTGATTGAGTTTTGTTCACTTTTATTTTTGAGTCACTAAAAATTTCAGAAATTTTCTAGAGGAAGAAAATGTTGAAGAGATTGTTGAGAGGCTCTTCGAGCCGAAGCTCGAAGGATAAGCAGAATGAGGAAAATAAAAAGCCCAAATACAATCTTCTTCGCACCGCGGAGGTTCGTCCGTGCGAATGGCCTTTTGATGCATTCTTGAAGGCTGCTGGAATTTATGAAGACTTTTATTACTTGGCTGAGAATGCGAGCCTCACCGACTTCCTCCTTGACCAGCGCGAACAGTATCTCCTACTCACTAATATTTTTGTGCAAAATTTTTAGTTTCATGCTAAGAAATCACCACCTTCAGTGGAGTTTCACTTATATGATGAGGTTAAGGAGATGTCACTATATGATTTTTGTCGGGTCTGTAAGTTACCCTTTGCGGGTAGCATAGAGGAACCACATCGTAATGATGTGGAGGGGTTTATTGATACGATTGCTGTAGGGGAAACGAGGAAAGTTTCCGATGCAAGAATTACTAGCATACATTTTCCTGTTCTACGTTACTTTGCAATATTTGCTAGTAGATGCTTAATTGGTCGTGGGAATAGTGGCAATCTTAGTGCCCCTGATATTGTTATTTTGCGCCATGCTTTGTTTCGTGATACAACTTTCAGTTTAGGCGCTATTGTTGCTAAACAATTAAATCTGAACCGAACAAAGGGTCCCATCTTCGGAGGCATCTTTGCTTCGCGCCTTGCTGCACACTTTGAGATACCTATTAGGCATTATGAGAAAGAGGAAAAGTTGTTGCCCCTATTTTTCTAGATTATAAGAGTATGGTAGCACATGATTTTATTGTTAAAGATAAGAAGAAGATGCTTAAGTATAACCTGATTTTTTATAAAAATTACTGTGAGATTATTACCTTGCCTGCGCCCTCATTGTTTAACATATTTTTAGGCACGTACCTCATCCTGCCGGAGGCCGTTTATGCATACTGGAGCGTGACACCAGCTCCAGAGCCCGAGCCGGAGCCACCACTTGATCCTCACCATCGATGCATTTATCAGTGGGATCCAGAGGAGATTGCTAACCAGTGGCACCCTGAGGATCCTCCTCAGTACACCGGAGAGAGCAACTTTGATCCGTGGGCATAGACCAACTTAGGCCAAAAGCCTAAGCTTGGGGGAGTATGTATTTATCACCGACATTACATTCATGTTCACACACTCATTCTAGTTGTCGGTGCTCATACTTTTTCATTGTACTATCCATGCTAGTTTATTTTCTTTTCCTGTTTTCTTCTTGTGTGCTTGAAGAACCTTAAGAAAAACCAATAAAAATATTAGTTGTAGCTTTTAGCTAGTTTACTTTCCATGCCTATAGTAGTAGTAACTAAAAGAAAACCCAAAAAAGATTTCTTGTTCTTCTTTTGCTTGTTGGGAGCTTTCCCGTGTAAATAGTTCTATTTTCTTTTCTTTTCTTTGGGGGTCGAGAGGAGAAGACCATGATGAAAATGTTGAAATGGCTCTTATATGCATTATTGTTGACTTAACCAAGAGCCCATATTACCTTGTCTTCTCTCTTGAATTAAATGCATGCAGATTCCAACTTAGTCCAATGCACATTGCACTATTATTATTATCCACACTGTTCGGTCATGCAAGTGAAAGGCAATAATGACGATATATGATGGACTGACTGAGATGAGAGAAGCTGGTATGAACTTGACCTCTCTTGTTTTTGTAAATATGATTAGTTCATCGTTCCTGATTCATCCTATTATGAATGAAACATGTTTGCAATGACAATTAGAGATTATAGTTGCTCATGCCATGCTTAATTAGCTAGGAGTTTATAATGGTTTACCTTGTGTGCCAACATGTTATTAAAATGGTTGTGATGTGGTATGATAGGGTGGTATTCTCCTTTGAATGATTCAAGTGGGTTGACTTGGCACATGTTCACACATGTAGTTGAAACAAAATCAACATACCCTCCACAATATATGATGCCTGGCTAAACAAGATGGCGTTGCATAATTCACATAAACGATGAATAAACTAAACAGATGGCATTCGCACAAAGGATGTCTAAACTAAGCAGATGACATATTTGATGTATAAAGTAAGCAATGCAAGACACCATATGCATGATATAACCAACATCGGCATGCCAAGTTAGAGCGAAGACCTCGGGGGTAAATAGGAGTTGTCTTCTCCTTGAATCCCCCTCGAGCAGATATCTTCCTCTCGATTACAATCCGAAATGCATGGAGGGGGCTGCCTTGCGCCTACCATGGGCGACGTCTGCATGAAATTTTATTACCACGCAAGGCTCGTCTCTTTTGCTCTACATGTTCAGTTCCATTGTTTACAATAAGCTGTCATGCATAGGAATAAAACATAGTGAGATTATGTAAGGAGTGCATGCTGAACTCCAGAGTGATGGTAGCAACTGGTGGATAGACCCAAAACCAATAATGGCAGGCAGATAATGGCTTCAGTTAAAAAATACAGATAATGGCTTCTTTACTGTTTGTTTCCCACCCAACATGAAACTCATAGTAGACACCGGAGATTAACCAGATAGTAGATAGATACTATTGATAGCGTCCCCGATATGTACCCCACAACCATTTAAAATCTCAAGTTTGACCATTAGTTTGGAGCTAGAGTCTAATCGGTGAACAGGACGATAAAGTAGCATGTAATATTAAGCGATGCATAACGTGGCAGAACCGCGAAGAGTGCGACCTCTCTTGCGGACCCGTGTAGTCCTCGAGGTCATCTGCTCGGTTGATGATGGTAGTGCAGTTTTCATGGCTGCCGGTAGGGGAAGAAGATACGAGGCGGCGAAAAGAGCAGTCACGGAGACCCGGATCCTATTTGTCTTTGGACCCATACATCGTTGGAGCGGTGAAATTTGGGGTGGACGACGGCGCGGCAGGAGTGGGACATACCACGCAAGGTTTTCTTTGACAACTATATGTAAGAGAAGTAATTCCGTAAGGGCTCGTTTGAATTGGAGGATTCCAACAATGCAGGGATAGGAAATAGACAGGAATAGGATAGGAATGCACGTGCAAAACAGAGAATTTAAAAACACATGATTTCTGCCAATCTGGGTGTTTGATACAACAATTGGAAGATCACAGGATGCAAAGAAGCAGGGTGAGATTAAGTCAAACCACAAGAAAATGTACGGTTATAATGCTATTATCCTACTATCTCTTAGTCTTGTGCTTCATGAATAGGAATTTGAAAAGGAGGACAAGTGAAAATTAAAATTCCTACGTTTTTTCTTTCAAGGAGACACTAAAGGAATAAATCCGTGTGCTCAGTGGACAATATATATAACATGTAGAGTAAAAAAGAGATGCAACAAGTGTACAACCTCTTTGGGGAAGCCATCTTGATCTCAGCTTGATTGGGTTGGCCGGTGAGGATGCTCCGGCTGACTTAGCTGTCGAAGGAGGGGAATAAGATCTTAGGCGTCTGGAGATGGAGCCCGAGGTACTGCTCTGCTGTGATGGAGGGTTTCGTCGTTGGAGCAGCTCCGGTGCGTTATACGACGCCGAGGCTGAAGCAAGACAAGAGAGACAACGAACAACGTTAACCTGAGTGGAATTCTAATAGCATATCCAATACATGACGTAAAATACGTAACCACAAAGTGCTAGATGTAAAATACATCAGCCGCTCTTCTCTGAACTTAACTGTCGAAACTGAATTTAACTGTCGAAACTGAACTTAACTGTCGAAACTGTACTTAACTATCGAAACTGAATTTTGCTGTCAAAACTGAATTTTGCTGTCAAAACTGAATTTTGCTGTCAAAACTGAATTTTGCTGTCAAAACTGAATTTTGCTGTCGAAACTGAATGCACTAGCAAGGTGAGGCTACACGTTGGTCGACTGAGTTTTTCATCTTTGGTCAGTCGATTTTGCAGCCGTTGAATACGAAATCAAGGGCCCGTGGTTCATCTTCAACCTCCACCCCACAGGCGGCCAAACAGCCCCACTGCCGCATGACGGTGGTGCGCCGCCCGCCATCGCCCAAAACACTCCCCACTTCCGGTCCGCCGCCGCCCCGGCGATCCCTCTAGGACCCCCGTGCGGAGCTTTTTCTCCGGCGATCCCCACGCCACCGCCCGCCAACGCCCGCCACCTTGGCGACCACCGCCCCATCCACGAACCCTAAGATAGATAGTGGGGTACCTCTCCGTGAGCCCCCCCTCCCGATCTGGCTGGTTCTTCCTTCACCCGGCAAGCCCCCACCCCTGAAAATCGACTAACCCAAAAGTCGATTCGGTCATTGAAGTGTAGCTAAATCGGGCAGCATCGCAAAGCAAGAGCAAGAGCGAGAGCAGCTTGCGAAACAAGCAATAACAAGAGCAGACCGAGGCGGGGACCGGGAGCAAGAAGCGAGCAGCAGCAGCGGCGAGAGCTAAAGCAGCAGCAGGTCCTACTGATGTGGGCGTCGCTGCCGAGGGAGCGACAAGTGGAGGAAGTGGCGGCGACACCGCCGTGGATGGAGCCGCGCCGTGTCGGCTCGGGACCAAGCGCCAGCAACACCGTGAGATCGAATCAAGAAGAAAATGCGGCGATTAGTGTACAACCTCTTTGGTTGCGCCGATTAGGCCGTAGCTTCATCCGAGGAAACAGCGATGATGATGCTCTTCCGGTGGTGCAGGTGAAGACGGCGGTGTGGGAATGGAGGTGGTGCGAAAGACGAGGGGAACGTCGGGGCAACTCCTTGGAGGTGGAGGACGGGGTGGCTGAACCGGCGGGATGATGAGATCGACGAAGGATCCTCATCCGGTACAGTGGATGAGGGACGTCGAGGTGTTGCTGTGGACGACATCGTCAGGGAAGAGGCTCCGGTAGGGTGGCGGACAGAGCAGGGTGTGGGGTTTCGTCGCGGGTTTTCGCGGCCACGGTGTACGAATGGGTGGGCGGCACTGGGGAACCATGGCTTAGATACGCGCTTGTCCAAAATGTGGGGTAAGTTACGAAAGTACCCCCACCGATTTGAGGCGGTTCTTTCGGTTCAGGGGTACCACGGGCATTTCGCGTGTCGAGATTTCACAGGAGGTGGGAGTTTTCGCGCGCGTTGTAATTTCGGAATAGCAAGGCGCGGGTTGAGTTGGAGGGAGTTGTCGGAGCACAACGAGACAAAGATATATCTTAAATATTTCGGGCTAACAAGGCGCGGGTTGAAATTTCCGGACAAGCCTAACGTGTCTTGTACCAAATCAATGTGCCCTACAAATTTCATTCAAAACTTTGAATTCATGTTATGTTCAATTAAAATATTTCGCTCGTGTATAATGCATGCAACCTACTACTCAAATGAGCGTTTTAGTGCATTCCAAGCGTATATACTACCGCTTCAATATGAACTAAATTTGAATTGGTTTCTCTATTTGAATAAGATCTCTGATAATGATTGTTGTGAAGTCAAAGCATTTGAATTCGTTTCTATGTTTTAATAAGATCTACAATCATCATTATTGTCAAGTTAAACCATCGTTTGTGTATTATCTTCACAGCACACTACATGATTAGTCTCGAGTTACATATGAACTATGTGTACTATATGAACTCGAACTAGATTTTTGAATCCACTTTATTTTGATTTCAAATCACATTACATTTCTAGCTCTAGCTAGATCTTCATAATCTAAACCATGTCTCATATGTATAATGTGTTTATCACATTATGTATGGTGCCCCGCCCCCTACACCTACAAGTATTTAGATGTGAGTTGCAAACACCACACATTACCACAAATTCAAATAAAATGTGAGAATGTTTGATATATAGTATTGTTTAGATTGTTTGATATTTAGTTGTAAGCTGCAAACGCCATACATTATCACAAATTCAAATAAAATGTGAGATTGTTTGATGTATAGTATGGTTTAGATTGTTCGGCATTTAGCTATGAGTTGCAAATGCCGTGCATTATCACATTATGGTATAACATGTGAACAACACGTGTATCACCGCTATATTCATGCATGCAATGTTTAAAACACTATGATCTCCTATTCAAATATATGAATCCGCTTTCATATCAAATTATGATCTTTGTTAGTCTCTTACACCCACAAAATCCTCTAACCTTTGTAGCTACCACTAACTTTCTCTCGTGCATGCACACGCCCTCCTCGCCCTCCCCCTCCCTCGGCATTCTATCCACTGGGCACATTCATTTTTCTTTAGGTCGTTCTTCCAGAGTCTCCACAACTCCTTTCCGACACACACCGATCGATAAACCTCTCCAGCGATGCCTTCCTACAACATACAAACACACCTTCAATCTCCTCCTTTATGTGTCCTTGCCTCGTATCTCTCATACGGTCAAACACACGTGTAAACTCTCGCCCCTCTTTTCATCGCTCTCACAACCGCACGTCAATCGATCTACCTCATTAGTTGTGTTTCTCCCTTCCTCCGACAAACAAAAATTGATCTATCGATCTAGTTAGGTTTGCTTACCAAACACATGGTTCCCCTTCATCATCCATGGATGCGTCCCGACAGATCTATCACGCACAGGCACACACAAAAACACATCCCCAGTCTTATTGATAACATTGCAGTTCCACCCTCAGTTTGTCTAGTAGGCCTCTCCCACCATCTTCGAGAAGCAACTCCATCACCCATCCAGCACTCTACCCCTCTCCCACCCTCTCCCTCCCTCTCTCTCTCCACTCACTCTCTCCCAACATATTTACCGTCCATCAGTTATGTATGGATGTCGACCGATCTCCCACAAGAAAAAGCAGGGTCTCTCCATCTCAACAAATAAACGAGTCGTTATACCTCTATAGTTAGGCCTCGCCTACCCCTCCCACCACCCCTCCCCCACACACACCGATACATCGGCGCTCTAGTCATGTCTCCTGCCACACACAAACTTGACGTGGGCCCTCTAACGTTCCGGTAAGCCAGTCGCCCTATATCTTTGACTTGTACACACACACAATTTCGATGGCTCTCTTCATCGATCTCGCACCCACCCACTTGATCCTCTCTTCGACTCTATCGATAGCTATGACCCCTCCCTCTCTTCTCATGATTGCCCGACCCTCTATGTATGATATGGATAGGCCTCCATTTCACACACATTGCATGCAACATTTTGTTTGAGATGTCATCGACACATATTCCCACAAATAATTCACGAAATCAACCCCCACCCCATCCCCACCCCAAAACAAAAAACACTCACGAACGCGGTTTGTATCTCTCACACACACCAACGTAGGCAGAGGTGCATGCACGGCGCACGTACTCCCCTCTCTTTCCCAACCACACCCGCACGGGTACACGGTGGAGCTCATTTCTGTACGAAAAAGGCAGCCCACGTGGTAATTTGGCACGTGTACTGGTTGTCCACTTGGTGGAGGTAGGATCGTCTACCACGGGTGAACAAACAAATTGCGACTTGACGTGTTATGTTAAAAAAAGAGGCAAACCATGTGGGGCCTACCTTAGAGGAAAGGCTCTATACACTAGAGTACTTTTGATGTGTCCCGTCAACTCGCAGAACAAGGAGAAGCTTGCTTAGTACGCCATCTCCCCGCCCGCAGGCGCGGTGGCTCGCAGGATGAGGTGAAGCTTGCTTACTATGCCTTACGCCCGCTCCCTCGCCCATGCGCGCGGTGGCTCGCAGGACAAGGAGAAAAATTTACTACTCCCTCCGTTTAATCCTCGTCCCTACTACCTTGGTTATAGAGATTATATCATATTGTTTGGAATATATATGTCCTTTAGTAGATTTCAATATGAACTACTAGTACATACTCCAAACAAAGATGTATATAGAAGTATTTTAGAGTGTAGATTCACTAATTTTGCTCCAAATGTAGCACTATCCCTCGCACCTCGACCCTTGCCCACGTGTTGGACGAGCAGCAAATCAACGGTCTCATATAGCGAGCGATATATCTTTGCACTACCATTATTGCTCGACTTCGAAGAGGCGAAGAGCCAATCGCAAGGTTAATATTTTGGAGATGCCAAGCGCAAGGTTATAGGAGAGCGAGTAGTAGGTGCCGCGTCATTTATAAATAAAGTTTTTTTCTTTAGTGGCACGTCGCAATATGATAGGTTCATATGGAGAAATGGAAACCGCTCCACTATATCCATAGTCCGGCCGGGCCAGCCTACACGGTTGCTTGCTGGGGTTGCTCTCTTCACACTCTCTCGCACAAAACGACTGTGGCCACATCTCTAACATCCCGGTGGATCACGTCCGCTTGGGGAAGGGGTGGATGCTTAGTGTAGATGAGGTGGCCGTCGCCGACGGCGAAAACCACTGTCGGCACGTCCCGATCAGGGGTCCCCGCCGTTCTCTCTCACAAAGCGGGTGAGGTTGCCTTCGTCCCTTGCTCACTGCCGCGACGTGGGCAGTTGCCGCCTCCCGCCGCCCTCCTCAAGGTTGAGCTACGTCCCTCGGGTACAACTCCCTTTACAGCCGGCTTGCACCACTGCTCCAGCTGCCCACATCACTCCCTGTGGATATTTCTCTACTTCTTTGCCCTGCACATACCTCTACTGGCTTCTACGTACTGTATTTTTGATGAGTTTATGTCTCATCAACTAGTCCCAGTAATCTTATTCTAATCACGCTTGTTCAAATTCTTTGCCACATGGATGCTCATCTTGATTTTGGTGAAACTGCACAAAATGATCCGATGGTCAAAAGGTTGCAAACTTCATTTATTAGGAAGCTCGAACGTTGCCAGCAAATTGAAGCCTGGTCAGGGTACACGGTTCAAGGGCTTGGGACTGCATGGATCGTTTTTTCTTTAGCTGCCTCTGTTCCAAAATAAGTTTTAACTTTAGTAGTAGTACAACTTTGTACCAAAGTTTGCACAAAGTTGAGAAACTTATTTTGGAACGGAGGGAGTACATATTTGCTATGATCTGCCAATCATTGAGATGCAATAGCATGCATGTTAGTCTCCTTTGTATTTGATGAAATGTTACAACGGGCAACCTTGGACGCAAGATACATGTAACAGAACCTGGAAGATTCATAGCATTGTACAAATTTATCTCGCTGATAAATTACAGTACATACTTTACTAGTACTTCCTCCGTTCCTAAATATAAGTCTTTGTAGAGATTTCACCATGAACCACATGCAGATGTATATAGATGCATTTTAAGTGTAGATTCATTCATTTTGTTCCGTATGTACTGGAATCTCTACAAAGACTTACTATCTACTAGTAATAGCTAGCCCCCACTACTAGGAATTCTCTATCCTCTCCTTGAGCCACGTCATCAAAATTGATGTAGCCGTTAGATGAAGTAAATCAGTCCATAATAGCCGTCTGATCTAGACGTTGAGAGGCTCCGCACTAAGCCACATGCAAGCATGCAGAAATACCGTGCCACATGCATGTGAGTGGGTTTTAAATCACATCAACATGTCTGCATGCAAGCATGCACCGGTAGCATGCATGTAAGTGACCTTTTAAGTCCCATTAACATGTCAAAAAGAAAAATATAATGCCATTATGCAGCAGGAGTTGGCTGATCTTTTTTCCTTACGTGGGATGATCTAAATTATGATGGGAGTTTATTTAGTTTGGCTACCACATTTTTCATCTGGTTATAGATTTTTTTTGTTCTATGAAATCGATAATTTTGCATAGAGAGATATACCGCTGTTCGCGCCAACGCGCGGGGACTCATCTAGTAATATTTAGGAATGGAGGGAGTAATATTTAAAGAGTTAGGTGTCGCACGGTGATAGTGTGAGGTGGGCCATGTAATCACTGAGCCTGCGTGTTTTCACTGCTCTTGCACGCCTCCGCTGTAAGAATGGATAAAATTGTAATCTAGTAGTAGTATACCTCCTTTCGCCGAAAGCATGGGACATCCAGCAGTCCTACGACCTCAGTAATAAAGACCAATGAGCCATCAAATCACATAGACCCAGCAGTAAGTTGGACGGACGAAGCAACCATCACTCTTGCGCCAGTGAGAGGTCGCGTCCGCTCTGCCCGGGCATGAATGCGGCACCGATTCTGCCCGGGCATGAATGAGCCATCAAATCACATAGACCCAGCAGTAAGTTGGACGGACGAAGCAACCATCACTCTTGCGCCAGTGAGAGGTCGCGTCCGCTCTGCCCGGGCATGAATGCGGCACCGATTCTTTGGAGCGGCGCTGACCGTTTCGGGCGGGAAGCGTGCGCGGGCGATGGAGGGGCTTTGGGTGGGCCAGGCTGGTCAGGAGTGGCGTGGCAGCTGTCCGCATGTCCCTACCGGACACGCCCGGAAACGAGAGGATGCACCGACTCTCGCGGCTAAAATCGTACACTACACAACATCTCTCTGTAGGAGTAGGTCGATCTGTCGCTCTCTCTAACACACACACATGGTGTTAAACACACACACACACACACACACGCACACACACGCACCTTGGTCCCGTTGCACCTTCTTTTTTTGCAGGCAAATCAGAGGGCTTTATTCAAATAAAAGCATTCCCCGGACAGTCAGCCAAGAGGCTGGTCACAAGGAAGCTAGGGTTTCCTCTAGCTAGGGGTCCCGTTGCACCTTCTAACGTGAATTATTACACCTAGACGGAGGGAGTAGTAAGTATCACGAGATACGGTGGCACTGCTTGACTTAAGTCGAATACAAGTGCCCAAAATTTGTGTGCATGTTATAATAAGGATTCAGGAATGTATAAAAGGTTATTTCCCTCTCGTTGAACATAACGGGAGGGTTGTGTAGCTGGTTAGCCTGTTCGCTCATCAAACTTGAGGTCTCGGGTTTGATAACTACAATTGAGCATAATTTGTGCCAGGAGGATTCTTTGACTTACCAAAATGTTTTCTAGGGTTTGCACGCTTCACACTCTCTCCCCAGTATATATATATTCACGGTGGAGCCTCAGCGCTTGTAGTTGCTCTCTTCACACTCTCTCGCCCTCTCCCACTGGAGCCTCAACGCTTGTAATTGCTCTCTTCACACTCTCTCGCCCTCTCCAGATCTAAACAAGACTTCGTTAGCCTCTCTCTCCCCTCACTGCTGCTCAAAGAGCTGGCAGGATCCGTCCGCCGGGAAGGGAAGGAGGCTTAACGCTGTCGCCATCGGCGAGGGACTACCAGCGCAGCTGTTCACTTTCCACCTAGCGGCGGCGCGGGAGGTCCTCCTACCCCTTCTTCTTCACCGCCGTCCCGTCGCCCACCGAACCAGGCCCCAAGAACCTTAAGGTATAATTTACTTACTCCACATGCATTGCTCTAGCTGCATGTATACCATGAATCTAGGACGTGGTTCAAAGAGGAAAGGAGTGGGGAAAGTAGTGGGAAAAGTTGTATAGCATGAATCTAGGGCGTGGTTCAAAGAGGAAATGAGCAGGGGAAAGTTGTATAGCATTAATCGAGGGCGTGGTTCAAAGAGGAAAGGAATGGGGAAAGTAGTGGAGAAAGTTGTATCGCATAAATCTAGGACGTGGTTCAAAGAGGAAAGGAAGGGGCAAAAGTACTAGTTCAAAAAGGAAAGGAAGGGACAAGGCTGTAGAGTTTGAGCGGGACTAGATTTGCCGCGCTCACATAGGGAAAGGCGTCTAAAGATAACAAAACCGGGACCAACACAAATATGCTCATTGGTGGTTTATTCTTTGTTGCAACAGACTGTGCATGACCATAGTACATCGATAGATGCACATGGTGCTTTGGTCAAATCCTTGTCCCGTGCAACTCATTAGGCTGTTGTTAATCTAAGGCCCTGTTTGGTTAAAAACTCCCTAGTCCCTACCTGCTGGGTTCGAGGGGACTAAACATGGACTAGAGGTTATTAAATGACATGCTAAAGACCATGTTACCCCTAGTAATGAACTAATAGAGACAAGGTGCGATGCGTGGCGAGGGCAACTGTTGGAAAAAGTCCCAGAAAGACTCCCTCGGGGTCTTCTTTCTTTAGTCCCAAATGCCCACTTTTAGTCCCTAAAAGTCCCTCATGTTTGGTTTAGATGGGACTGACACAGAGTTTTTTTAGTCCCTACACCAAAATGTCCCTGTAAACAAACACCCTCTAATAATGCCGCTAGAAAATTGATGCTATGCCACAGTTAAAAGCAAATTACATGTTTAACGAATTTTATTGTTAATATAATCTCTATGTTAATATTAATCAATGCCACCGTTTGAGAAATGCTCTTGTCTTGCTTTATTTCCCATTTAGATAAGGTAGATGCTTCTTTTGTTGGCTTACATGTCATCCACGTTATTGACCCTAATTGTTTCTGTGCACCTCTATGTAAACAGGGTTATCACTTCACCTCGTTGCCATTGTGACCTTTTGTTTGCCTTGCACAAAACACTTTTGTTTTAAGAGTGTTTTGTGCAGTTCAACCAAAATGTCACACCGACAACATTGCTTGATTGCTTGATCTTAGCGGAACTGCACAAGAGGAGATCTTACTTCCTATCCATTAAGGCGAATTTGGTTTAGATCTTCTTCTTGTGAGTTGTTTGAATTCCGCATCATGAGAGGTCAGTACTAGCCTTCTTTCACATGATTCTGCAGTGTGCATTCATATGTTGTGCTACTTGTATGATAATGTTGCTTGATTTTAGTGAACTACACAAATGGAGACAAGACTTCTAATCTGTATGTGCACCGTAATATCCCATTGAGGTAAGATAAGGATATTTCACAACTGCTGGCCTGTATTTTGCCACTTTCATCAGAAAATTAAGTTTAGTACTATACTTGTGCTCCCTAATTGACATGCCAAATCTTACATTGAAGGCGAAGCTTGTTTGTTATTGAACCAAGTGATGAAGGGGAAGAGCAAGGGAAGAAAAACAAAATCAACTCCGGTGCTGTAATGAAGCACTGGAACTGTGATGACACAAGTAATGATATGGTTTTGCATCTTAATTTATTGCTATGGCTGGAACGAGCAATTGTTTTGCCACTGATTTGATGCCACTCTTAATGTAATATGTAATTATCTCTACTTGTGCAAACAGGGATCTTCTTTGAAGATACCATATATTTTAGTGGAACTCCACAAGAAGATGTTGGAAACATTAAACTAATCGAGGAGTATATAGTAAGCATGGCCACCACCGTAGATAGCAACAGATGGTTCCAGAGAATTGCTTCATCTCTATGCTCTACACAATAAGCCTCCTGACAAAGGTTGGTACTCGCCCACCGATTTCATTCATATGATTGAGCTTTGTCATCTCTATTGGTGTTGTGCTACTGTTTAGATACTGTCATGAAAAAGTGGTATTGTCCTTGAGAAGTGCTTCATCTGTGCTGTTTTAAATATTTCCTTTCCTTTTTTCAAGCAAATAGTGATGCTAGCATTTAGTAGTCCTCTTGTCTTTGCATAACAGGATCATCTTCCTCTGAAGAAGAATATGTAATGCATTGAAGTGACTAGTTCCGATTATGCCGGGATGAAGAAGCCCTGTCTATCTTATCATCGGAAGGAGCAGTTGAAGGATGGTTACATTACTCCCCACAAGACCAAACTAACTTCAACTCGGAAGAATGACAAAATCTCCATTTTTTCTTTGTGATCTTGTGAGTACAATGTTGTTCTAGGATTTTTCTGGTGAGTTCCATTTTTCTAAAAGTGTGCTCTACATGGACCATGTATGTACTGTTGAAACTGTCAATTCATAGTACAGTTTGATCTATACTAATCACTTTTTGTATTTGTGCAAGCAGGGGTGCTCGACTTGATTTCAATGGGAACTGCACAAAATGTTCATGAATACATCGAATCATTCATTTCCACCACAAGAAAGGAGGTGCCGATAAGTTCAGCATTGCAACATATAAGGCGAAATCATACAAGCTACATGCGAATTTTGTTGATTTTGGTGGGCGCACAAAAGAACAGCTGGTTTATTTAGTACGAGGTGCCATGTCAATGTCGAGGCGATGGCAAACCCTGCCCATTCCACAATCGTAGGCATTTGATATTTTGGAATGGGACAACCTTGTCAAATTTTGCTCATTGATTTTAGCAAGACATGCGTTTGATATTTTGAATGGGACACCCTTTGCTGTCGTGAGCGTCGATCAATTTTTCTTTATTCTTTAGTTGTGAAGTAAATATTCCCTCTGACATGTGAGTCCCTGAGATGCATAATCATCGATTGTTTTTAATGTTCTCTATGAATTGTCAGGCCTGTGTGTTTGATTGCAATGTACAGAAACGCTAAGAAGCTGCTCAAACTCTTTGTACTCCTTATGTTCCTTTTTACTTCGCACATTGTGAAAGTGCATACTTTGACTGCAGACAAAACTTGTATGCATACTAGAAAGGACCGGAGGGAGTACATGTGAAACTGCTGCAAACGAGGTGATCACGCTGGGAATAATGCTAGTACGTATTGTTTTGCATGTTCATCCAATGCCAGTGATACAGGAATTCGAACTAATCGAAATAAATTCATTCATACACGGTCGGATTTCATATAAACATGCCATATTTCATTACATTTCATACATTCTTCAACTAAAAAGGGTGCTTATTTGGAGGTATAATTAATTAACTGAAGCTACCCACTGTGTCCCCAGGCGAGCAGAAGCTTGATGACTTAGCTGCAGGTTCGATTGCAATCGACATGTGGCCTATTGGGCCCACGTGTCAGTCAGCCAACTACACCAGCAATTAAGTAGAAGCAGCATTGTTCTCCAGCAGAACTGCCCAACTCCATGTCGCCGCCAAGAAGCTAACCGGCCGTCAATGGTCAACCCGCCTAGCTTGGCTTCAACAGGAGGGTAGCAGCGGTGGCCTTACTTGGACCCGAGCGGCGGCGACCTACCGTGTTCTACTCTTCCTCGTTTTACGTGGCGCGGCCTCGTTGGCAGCGGGCGGGGCCCTCGGCGGGCGGCGATATCCTCTGTCTCGTTCTTTGGCGGGCGGCGCCTCAGCGGAGCGGTGGAAATTGACCCCCGCGTTGCCGGCAGGGTGGGGCCTCGGCTGAGCCGGCGATGTCCTCTGCCTCGTTGTTGGCGGGGTGGGGCCTCGGCGTAGCCGGCGGTGTCCTCTGCCTCGTTGTTGGCGCCGCGGGGCCTCGGCGGAGCAGGGCCTCGTCGACGCCAGCAGAGCGGGGACTCGTTGGAGCCAGCATTGTCCTCTGCCCCGTCCTCGGTCTCGCCGAACAGCGCCTCGCCCGCTTCATCGCCCTCTTTGCTAGCCTCTTTGTAGGCGGCCGCAGCCTCCGCCACCCGCATGTAGTACCGCCAGCGCTCGAGGAGGCCCTTGCGGGCGGAGCGATGCAGTCGAGCAGCGCCTCTGCTCCACCCGCTCCCGGCAATCTGCTCCTCCGCTGCAGTGCTCTGGAGGAGATGGTGGTTGTGGCGGCGTCGGCCTGCGCCTCCGGAACTGCTCTGGCGCATTTGCCTCACTGTCCATATATTGGGCACAGGCCTCGCCGATGGTCATGGTGCAATGCCTTTGGTGAGGATGGCGCGGAGGAGGGTTGGCGCGGATCGTCGACTACGGTTCTCCATTGGGGCGTCGTCGTCCTCCGGCTGCCTGCCGGCCAGCTGGTCGGCAGCAATGGCTGCCATCTCCTTGTGGTGCATCGTCCGCCCGTCACGAAGTCTTGTTTGGGCGAGGAAGCCATGGTGGGCAGTAGTGGTGTGGACAGGAGAAAGGGAACGTATGCGGATGACTGCGGCTATGGCCGGCGCAGCAGTTTATATAGCAATGGTGGGCGGGCGGAGGGACGGACATGTGGCGCCGGAGTAGCCGCCTCGAGAACCGCATATCATTAATGTGGGCGGCAGATGGACGGACGGACGACACTTGTGTCATTTGAAGGCGGAGCAATCGCCTGCACCGAGAAGCGGGGTGGGCGGCGCTGACTGTTTCGGGCGGAAAGCGCGCGCGGGCGAGGAGATGACTTTACTTGGAGAGGATGACAATGGGGACCCACCAGGTCCACAGCCTCACGTACGCAAGTGCCTCCTTTTTACTCCATCCGTTGCTAAATATTTGTCTTTCTAGAGATTTTTAATGGTGACTACATACGGAACAAAATGAGTGAATCTACACTCTAAAATATGTCTATATACATCCGTATGTGGTGACCATTTGAAATCTCTAGAAAGACAAATATTTAGGAATGGAGGGAGTATATATATATGTATAAAACTATACTCCCTCCGTCTAGGTGAATAAGTCGTATTAGAAGGTGCATCACGACCTAGGTGCAAGCAGATTGGTGGAAAAGAATAATATTTCTCTCTTCTAAACACAACATTTAATCACAGCAGTTAAGAGGATGCCTTATTAGCTACCCATGCAGGCCATCGTAATTCATAGCATGCAAAGCGCTTTTATTTCTTGCCTAATAACCGCATGGACGTGCTGCATGCATTGGTCCTTGCGAGAAAAAAAAAGGGAGGAAAGGGGTTTCCACGGGAGACAACGAGGCAGAGGTGGGCGCTTCATTGGAGTAATTTATTTTGCTTCCCCTGGTTTCCTAACATCACGGTCCCACACCATTGTCAACCTATGTAGTAGTCAATAAACGAGAGAATAGCACAAGAAGCGGCCGACAGCTGGGACCAAGCAGCTCGAGCAGTATTTGTGTTTTTGAGGTGTGAGCACTGTAGAGTTTTTTGATGTTTAGCCCAGATATTAATTTTTCTCCTCTGAACAAGAACGAAAACATCGCTGCAGGTATTAATTGGGCGGACTGTGGCCCATCTAGCCCAGATATTAATTTTTTTCAAGCTGAAAATGGCTAGCCCAGCTATACTTTTTTTAGGAATACCCAGACAAGGTCAAGTTGTTATTCTCCGCTTGTTTGGCTGCAAATCTTTCCTAGGAGGGATGCATTAGGCTTAACAAGAAAATGGCCTTTAAGAAATAATAAATGGGATGTAATTATAAAAACTGGGCAGTAACTATAAAAAAAATGCACCAAACACGTGATTACTTTATAAAATATTATTTTTGGATATTGAAAATTTTAATTTCATTAATTGTTGCGAGCGCAATGTTTCGTTGATTTTTACGTAATATAAATTTGTATTGAAATTGTATTTAATCTGACTAGAAATTTCGGGATAAAAATATTTCGGATCCCATCAAAATGTGGAAAATTTAATTGAATTCTCTTTCGAACGGTTGGTTGAAATGGGCTGTACTTTTAACAAACTGTAAATGGGCTGTAGTAAATTCCATTAGAATTCAAAAATGGGCTACACATTCTTACAAATCTCAAAAGGGCTATAAGTTCTCTGCCACACACTTCTGGCCTTACTAAGTTGACGCGTCCCCTAAAAAAACAGAGTTGACGTGTATGCAAGGCTTTGTCAACTTATAGTCAACACACGATTCTAGCAGCAGTGGCCGTTGGATGTCCATCCAACGGATGCCGTGCTTCTTCTTAAATCTCAGATATTCTAGCTTCCCCCGCCAAAAAAATGATTCCTCCCCCAGACATCTGGGGCGCACCGTTTCGAAAGCTGACATGTGGGCCTACTAAGTTGACTTACCAAGGGCTTTGTCAACTTAGTCAATATAAACGATTCTAGCTGCAGTGATCGTACAATGTCCATCCAACGGCCGTAGTGCTTCTTCAACCTCTGGTCTTCTTGCTCCAGTCACCCAAAGCAGCGTCGGTCGTGCTGCCTGCTCCTGCCTCCCGTGGCGGTTTGTCTTTGCAGCGGAGGCCTCACCGCCCTACTATTCCCACGGCTGGCCAGGCCACGTGGCGATGGCAGCCTCACACGCAACCCGAGCAGTGAACCCTCATACTCCTCTCGGCGTGGGCATCCATCGCGCGTCTTTTCCGGTCGCGTCGTCCCCTTCCTAGGCCTCACCGTCGTCCACGCCTGGTGCTCTCGGCGTGGCGTGGTCAGCGTGGTCAAGGCGACTTCCATCGGACGTGGGTATGCGTGGAGAGGCGGCAATTTGGGTCCTGGCGGAAGCAAGGAAGTGCCTCCTTATTACGCGGAAAATAATGATTCCTCCACCTGATAGCAGGGACCCACCGGACAGGCCACCGTATTTCGTGAAAAAAACGTTTCCCCCTGACTGCTGGGACCCACCAGCTACATCTTCGCACGCAAGGAAGTGCGTCCGGGCAAAAAAACAATTCGCCCCCTGACTGCTGGGACCCACCAGCTACATCTTCACACGCAAGGAAGTGCGTCCGGGCAAAAAAAACCAAAACGATTCGCCCCCTGACTGATAGGACCCACCAGCTACATCTTCGCAAGCAAGGAAGTGCCTGACAGTCGGGACCCACCTGGTCGAAGCATACGTAGCGTTGTCATTCTGGTATGACGTTATGCGTACACTCTTGGTTGATGTAGAGGCGCACACGTGTTGTAGTAGAGGCGCGCACGTAACATGTACACGTATGTACAACGGCCAAGGTGCAAGAAAGAAAATACGGCCATGTATGTGTACATATGGGTGGGGTCTCGAACGCCTACTACTCGCGCACGTGCGGCGGGGCTCGTGTACATGGCTGGGTCGAACGGAGAAACAGCGTCATCATCGTGTTCATGGGGAGGCAGCGGAATGAGTCGTGTTCATGGGGAGGCAGCGTAATGCGTCGTGTTCATGGGAGAGGCAACGGAATGCGTCGTGTTCGCCGGGAGGCAATGGAGCAGCGTGGGAGCCAACCGGCTGGGTCGGAGCGGAATGCGTGGTCGTGTTCATCGGGAGGGCTTGGGCGGAACATGCGATGGAAACAAGGCTGGCTTACACAACGGAGGTAACAGACCTCACGTTGAGCAGGGTCTGTTGATCGGGAGGGTGCAGCGTGCCGCAAAAGCGGAGGAAAGCAGACCTCCTACGGTCGAAGCAGAAGTCTGTTGATCGGGAGGGTGTGGCGTGCCGCCAAAGCGGAGGAAACAGACTTGTGTTGGAGCGCTACGGTCGAAACGGGGGTCCTGTTCATCGGGAGGGGTGCGGCGTACCGCAAAACGGGACTCCATGGGATACTGTTCATCTCCACCGTCGACCTCCTCCAGCCTCCATGGGCTCCTGTTCATCCAGCCTCCACGGGCTCCTGTTCATCCAGCCTCCACCGCGCGCTACTCCACCGGCTACTGTTCAACCACCCCTCCACCGTCTACTTTTCATCATCCCTCACCACAGGGTCCTGTTCAACCACCCCTCCACCGTCTACTGTTCATCTAGCCCTCCACACCACGGGGTCCTGTTTAACCACCCCTCTACCGTCTATTGTTCATCCAGCCCTCCACACGACGGGGTCCTGTTCATCCACCCCTCCACGGGCACCCCTCCATCGTCTACTGTTCATCCAGCCCTCCACCACACCACGGGGTCCTGTTCATCTAGAGGCAACGCCACCGCTCACTGTTCATCCAAACCCCCCCGCAACGCTCACTATTCATCCCATCGATCGGCTTCAGTTAGTAGCAGTAGCGAAGGAATCGCTCGATCGGGTTCAGTTAACAGCCATCGATCGATCGCTCGGGTTCAGTAACGCATAGCCTGCAGTGCAATCGCTTCGGAGTTCGATTAGAGCCCAACGCGCCTACACGCAGCGAATGCGTGTCACGAGAGAAAGCAGCGCATCGCTCGACCCCTGACCTCCCACCGTAACCGGGAACTCCCTGAAATTTTCCTCGCCCTCGCTTCTACCACGGTTTGGACGGCCCAAAGAATGTCATGCGGCTGCGTCTCCGGCCCGCCCAGGACGAAAAGCCCATTTTCTGTTATGATTTTTTGTCATAGAAGTAGGAGCCCACCACATCTATGATGATACCGGGTTTTATCACAATTATCGTCATAGAAGTGTCATATGTATGACATAATTTTTTTTCGTTCGGCCCAAAATGTCACGGATGTTTTTTTTGTAGTGTCACTAGGGCCCGAGTGCCATGATTTTAGATCTGGACCTATTATGTTTTCATGAATATATATGAGTACTTGATCCTATCTTGCAAGTCAATAGTCACCTACTATGTGTTATGATCCGGTAACCCCGAAGTGACAATAATCGGGACCACTCCCGGTGATGACCGTAGTTTGAGGAGTTCATTTATTCACTATAAGTGTTAATGCTTCGGTCCGGTACTCTATTTAAAGGAGGCCTTAATATCCCTTAGTTTCCAATAGGACCCCGCTGCCACGGGAGGGTAGGAAAAAAGATGTCATGCAAGTTCTTTTCCATAAGCACGTATGACTATATTTGGAATAAATGCCTACATTACATTGATGAACTGGAGCTAGTTCTGTGTCACCATATGTTATAACTATTGCATGAGGAATCACATCCGACATAATAATCCATCACTGATCCAATGCCTACGAGCTTTTCACATATTGATCTTTGCTTAGTTACTTTACCGTTGCCACTGTTACAATTACTACAAAACTTCCACTGTTACTTTTGCCACCGTTACCGTTACTTCCATACTACGTTGCTACTAAATACTTTGCTGCAGATATTAAGTTTTCCAGGTGTGGTCGAATTGACAACTCAGCTGCTAATACTTGAGAATATTCTTTGGCTCCCCTTGTGTCGAATCAATAAATTTGGGGTGAATACTCTACCCTCGAAAACAGTTGCGACCCCCTATACTTGTGGGTTATCAGCGATGGTTATCCTAGCTAGGACACTCACGTGTGACGCTTCCATCCATGGGCCCACGAGGCCATCGTCGATGCATGTGCATCACTTTAACCTACATTGGGAGAGGTTAATTAATTTCAACATCGTTGAGGATTCTTTTTGGGTTGTATTACGGTAGGAGCATATAGTATGCGTCGAAGAGGGGGAAGGGGACCATCATATGTAGTACACTTCATGAACCTCGCTCTGTGTGGGTGCATGGTTTACGGTTTTTGAAGCATGTGTGGCATATCAAAGTTGTGCATTTTAGGTATTATATTCAACATATGTTTGGCACACTTGCAATGCGATGGTGGTTGTCCTCTCGCACCCACTTAAGCGGTTATCAGCGATATCGATGCTTTCCATTTGTGTGCCCACTTGGTCCATCACTACTTTTTTCCTGACAACGAGAGTGGTTAATTTGACTTAGGAGGGGGTTATTTGTTTGCTTGTAAATTGGTATATATATATATATATTTATATATATATATATATATACATATATATATATATATACATATATATATATATATATATATATATATATATATATATATATATATATATATATATATATATGGTAACGCTATTCTAAGCGTGAGCGTAGAATAGCTTATTCTACACCCCAGTAACGGTATGTACAAAATCTAGTAAAACGCTACGTAAAATATAGTAATTATGAGATATATTTTTTACTATCCAAGTTTTTGATTTCTTAGATGGTCAAAAAATTACTATATTTTACATGTTACGTTACTATAATTTGTATAGAGTGTTACTAGGGGTGTAGAATAAGCTGTTACTAGCTTATTCTACACCCCTAGTAACGCTCTATACTTATTCTACACCCCTAGTAACGCTCTA
The DNA here is from genome assembly GCA_021605145.1 of Aegilops bicornis. NCBI lineage: Eukaryota > Viridiplantae > Streptophyta > Magnoliopsida > Poales > Poaceae > Aegilops > Aegilops bicornis. Next base: position 577,469,338 of record CM038669.1, read on the forward strand.
TACAAAATATAGTAACGTAACATGTAAAATATAGTAAATTTTTTGACCATCTAAGAAATCAAAAACTTGGATAGTAAAAAATATATCTCATAATTACTACATTTTACATAGCGTTTACTAGATTTTGTACATAATAAATAAGCTATTCTACACTCAACCTTAGTTTTCTAAGCGTGAGTGTAGAATAGCTTATTCTACACCCCTAGTAACGCTCTATACAAAATATAGTAACGTAACATGTAAAATATAGTAAAAAATTTGACCATGTAAGAAATCAAAAACTTGGATAGTAAAAAATATATCTCATAATTACTACATTTTACATAGCGTTTTACTAGATTTTGTACATACCATTACTGGGGTGTAGAATAAGCTATTCGACACTCACGCTTAGAATAGCGTTACCTATATATATATATATATATATATATATATATATATATATATATATATATATATATATATATATATATATATATATATATATATATATATATATATATATATATATATATATATATATATGAGCATACACGCATGCATGTGTGCATGAATCCCTCCCATCGAGTCGAAGTGGCTAGTACAGCGACACGTCATGAACCGATCTCGCTACGTGTGGGGAGAGTGTGCGATTTTTGGCCTTGCGCCACATCAATGTTGTGAAATGGTATTCAAACATGCATGCATGCATCACCTCCATACATATGCATCTAGTGGTTGTCTTGAGCGGTACACTCCCTCGCGTGGTTATCGGCGACAAGCCTATATATTAAATGGGCCAGCGTGGATATCCATGATCACCTTGACCGACAACAAGATAGGTTACCATGGCGGATTCTTCATTTGGTTCGTGTTATCGTAGTATAGGTCATGGTGAGATTTAGACTTAATTAAAGATTGAGCGCATATACTATGCACACATGCATGCATGAATCCCCGTTGTCGGCTTGAAGTGTGGTGTAACATACATATGGATCATCAACCTAACCCTCACTCAGTGTGGGGATTTCTAGTTCAAAATCGTGATGCCACATCAAAGTTGTTCCATTGTGTACTAAAAAACACACCTGATCCATACATATGGTTGGGCCACACACATGCAGTGGTTGTCTTCGGGGACTAGCTACTTGCGTAATTATTGGCGAGCTAGCCTATCTGGGGTTGCATGGACGACCATCACTTTGACCAACAACAGCAGAGAGGTTGTACGACCAAGGTGGATTATTCTTGGTCTGTTTTACGATCAATCTTGGTGAGATGCCTCTCTGGCCTGTCAACTAAAAGTGTGTGTGTGTGGGGGGGGGGGGGTTGGGGGGCTGCTACTTTGCACTTTGCTAGGTGAACCTCGGTGGGGGGGGGGGCATTCGTAGCTTAGGATTCCCTTCGTGCCTACCACGAGGGGGCTGATAGCTACTTTGCACTTTGCTAGGTGAACCACGGTTGGGGGAATCCATTCATAGCTTAGGATTCCCTTCGTGCCGACACGAGGGAGGGGGGCTGCTAGCTTCTTTGCACTTTGCTAGGCGAGCCTCGGTTGTGGGGGGGGGGGCATCCATTCATAGCTTAGGATTCCCTTCGTGCCGACACGAGGGGGGGGGGGATGCTAGCTACTTCTTAGTTTGCTAGGTGAACCACGGTTGGGGGGGCATCCATTCATAGCTTAGGATTCCCTTCGTGTCAACACGAGGGAGGGGGGCTGCTAGCTACTTCGCACTTTGCTAGGTGAGCCTCGGTTGGGGGGCATGCATTCATAGCTTAGGATTTCCCTTCGTGCCGACACGAGGGGGGGGGGGGGCAAGCAATACCGTGCGCTTTGCGAGATAGGTGCGACATCGAAGTTGCATTTGGCATTTGAAAATCAAACCACCCTTTTCATACATAAATTTGGTCCACATGCAAGTGTGTTCGTGTTCTGACCCTCTCCCACGTAATTTTTCGCCAAATTTATGAACACTAGACAAGTTGGATGGCCTTAGCAGACACGGTTCACTCAAACTAACCGTGTGCCACGCCGGTGCCCCTATCACGCACACATCCGCACAGTACATTGGGCTCCACTAGGCTCCCCCTCTCAAAAATATCTGCCCGCATCGAGGGTTTTTTCTGTTACATAAGACACGGTTGTTATCTCCGGACCGTGTGCGATGTTTCTTCTTACCAATCCCACCTGCATCCCTAGAAAATATCTGCCCGCCCCGATGAGGGTTTTTCTGTTTCATAACACACGGTTGTTATCTTGGACCGTGTGTGATGTTTCTTATTCCCAATCCGCCATACTGGAAAATATCTGCCCGCCTCGAGGGTTTTACATTTCATAACACCTTGTTGTTATCTCCGGACCGTGTGCGATGCACCATCATCAAAATTTTCAATAGCCCGGCATTTCACTCCAGCGTTTGACTCGCGTATTAAAATTTCAGTGCCCGCATCATTTCCTCAAACACACCCCCGCCCCTCCACACACACACACACACACACACACACACACACACACACACACACACACACACACACACACACACACACCAGAACCTCCTCGGGCGCGCGCGCACACACACACACACACCCCCTCCCTCACTCGAAACCCTAGCAAGGTCCCTGCCACTGCCGTCGTGAGACCTCCATTGTCAACATCTGCCGGTTTGCTCGTGCAACTTACCCACCGATCTCCATACCAAGCCGCCCTGAGTTTCTTAGATGACGCCTGCCAAACACCCCTTTTCCAATAGATCCCCATCCGCATCCCCATTCCCCACTCCAGGGCGTCGCAGCCTAAGCCCGGCTACGCTTCCCGTGGTGCTCAAGGAGCGACTGGCCCAAAAGAGGTGTATCGTGGTCTCTTCGCCCGACGGCACCGACGAAGCTGATGACCATTACTGGTGGCAGGCACTCAAGCAGCGGGCTAGAGTATGCGGGCATGTCTCGGCCACCAGCTACGACATCGAGGTCATCGACAGCGATGGCCTGAGGCGGGCTATGTTACAGGTTAAGTGGCCCACCCCCAACCCCTCGAGTTCAACCACTGTCGATCTCATCCATGGCCCCGCCGCTGATCTCCTCTAGCTCACTGTCAACAACTTGCCATCCTACAACGCCATCGAGCCCCTTTTGTCATGTCTCAAGGACACGTTTTGCAACGCTGGCTTGGGATCCACAGGTTCCAAGTCAGACCTCATCAACGATGACTGACAGTGTCCTGGACTAGGGGGTACTCACCACGTCGTCTCCCGATCAGTTGGATTGGGCCGAGGATCCCCATGGCCGTATACTCATGGGCCAGTCCGGACAGTTGCCGCATACAAGGAAGATTCCACAAGACTTGGCGATCAAGACAAGGACTCCTCCCCACCGGCGTATTCGGCTAGGACTCTTGTTATCCTAGGCCTCTGGTGCAATATATAAACCAGGGCCAGGCTAGTCGACATATATACAATATACAACAATCATACCATAGGCTAGCTTCTAGGGTTTAGCCTCCTTGATCTCGTGGTATATCTACTCTTGTACTACCCATATCATCAATATTAATCAAGAAGGAGTAGGGTATTACCTCCATCAAGAGGGCCCGAACACAGGTAAAAACATCGTGTCCCTTGTCTCCTGTTACCATCCGCCTAGGCGCACAGTTCGGGACCCCCTACCCGAGATCCGGCGGTTTTGACACCGACATTGGTGCTTTCATTGAGAGTTCCTCGTGTGTTCGGCAAAGGTCGATGGCTCGCTTCTTGAGTCAGCTGCGACTTGACATATTCGTCACCGGCTCATTGGTCACCTTGAATTCGACCGAGGACTGCGCCCTATCTCCGATCGTCATGTTCGGATGAGGGCCTTCATCAACATTAACTCCGATCTCTATCAAGATCATGGAGGAATCATCCAGGGAGCCCGGGGGCTCAACGTCAACATTGCCCTCGGGCGACCGTACTGTTTTTCTGGACAGCGGACTTGTGTCCGCCGCCACCGCCTCCTCAAGCGTCGTTTTAACGATTGCTTCGGTGGGATTGTGCGGAATTGAGTCTACAACAACCCTGGAAAATTTCGTCGAGTTCCGATGAAGGAATCTCTGGCAAACTCCGATATACCGGAGCCGCATTGAATCTGGACGAGAATCCGGACGAGTTTAGGGCGTGGTGTCCAGATTCTAGCTCGGACTTCCTTTGGAAGATCCAACCGTTGATCGGCCGCGGAATTCCTATATCTACCACCTCTCAAAATTTCAGCTCGATCAGACCGTCCAAACTCCGGGAACCTTCCGATTAGTGCATCACTTTTCGGATCTGTTTTCTGCACGAAAACGAATCCGACCCGAGTTCGTCTTTTTTAATAACGGGATTGCGGACATCCTTTTTGAAGGAAGTTTTGTATGGGGTGTTGTGTTTTATTCCCGAACACATCCCACTAACTTTAAAATCTTTTGAACATGATCTTCAACATTATGCTGGTGTCAAATCAGTCCGGCAATATTGCTCCATGGCTGCCGACCTGCGCTAGACACGTCGTCACTTTGTTGAGCCGAGCTCAACTTCCTCGGATCATCATCTCGGCAAGCCGAACAAGAGTCCGGCATCGCGAAGGATAAATCATCACCAATATCGCCGCCCCACGGATTACGGGCGGGCATACCGGCATCGCCGCCGCGGTCGCTTCATCAAGCGGCATCGACCACGTCACGACACGCATCGGCGGGCCGCACTATTGCTTCTTCAAGCTGGTGTCCATCACGCCGACCTACTTCGACATCTCGGCTGGACCGGGGCTTCACCATCTCTTCATCAACCTACTCAGGACACTTGGCGTCACTAGCCGACCGAGCAATGGGTGCGCGGATCGAGTCCCAATTTTGGGTATCACCTTCCTTCGGATTGCTACAACAAATAAACCAGGTGCTATTAATCCTAGTATTTCTTTTTGCTTGTTTGGGTTAATTTTTCCCATGGAATTATTACTCTAGTTTTTCCATCATATGTACACAGGTCTATCAAGTGGTGGCCGCATTATCAACGGTCGCATGATGGTTCGTTCAGTTTCCGTACATAGTCCGTGACGCTGCATCAAACTTCGAACCGACACGTGAATTGAGCCTTGCCATGCCTTTATTGCATTACGCCGATGACCTGCATCGACATTGACTTTGGCGCCAGGCCATATTTCTTTTATTACTCACTTTGCATAATTTATTTATTATGCAATGATTTTTTATTATCATTATTACTATTATCTCTGGTTTGCACTATTTTTTGTGCACAGGAAAATGATCCAGCCGGACTATATCCTTTGACGTCACGTCGGCTGGACGGGGGGCTTCGTCAACACTTCATTACCCCATGCCAGGGACTTCGGCATCACTCTGCCGTCCTGCATTGACCGTGCTATGTCACCACTTCACAGTGCCGAGCTCTTTGCTTCGCCACCTCAGGACCGGCTTGGGGGATGGAACCTTGTCCCGCATCAAGCTCAGACCGCATCGTCAATAACGAACACATTAACCAGCTAAGTTGCCTTCATGCCCAAAGTTTTAAATTTCTAACTTGTGTTCGGTTCGACCAAGCATTATACTTTTTTGGAAAAAAGTTGCTTGTAAAAATTTTCCTTGTTGAGGATATAGCTACTAAGTATAAACCGGCCAAGAGGGCCCGGTTCACCTTAGACTATGGTGAAGCCCATGAAGGTCTTGAAGATGGCGTTCAACTAGTAAAGCTTGGAAGCCCACGGCCCGAAGGCGGATTAGGGCCCGTAGTGGTAAACCGCCATGATTATGTAAACTTGTAATATAAGTTAGAAAGGAGAGACCGGGCGAACACTTTGTATAGGTCGGCTCGGGACTCATGAACCGGCCGAGGCGTCAACTTTGTGTATATAAAGCGACGACCCGGCGGCGGTTCAAGAAGAACAACAACTCGAGGCCTAGGCGAAGCTTATTTGCTCCCTAGTCATCGAAACCACATCAATGCCATCACAACTAGACGTAGGCTTTTACCTTTATCGAAGGGGCCGAACTAGTATAAACCCTTGTGTCTTTGCGTCCGCTTTAACCCCTTCAAGTTAACCCGTAGCGGTGGCTCCACGACTAAGTCCTTTCACGAGGACATCTGCCGTGACAAAACCACGACAGTTGGCGCCCACCGTGGGGCTATCGCCGCGATGGTTTGATGATCTTGGAGGGCAAGTTGAAGGACTCGAAGGCTATCTTTGTGGGCGGATGACCAAGAGTCGTCATGGAAAGCTCTACATCGACGATGCAGGATGGGGCCCCGAGGCCGGCTCAATCGAGTACGGGTACCGGGTCCCCTTTGGTGGCATAACGTTTTCATTGGCAAGATTGGTGATCCAGGGCCTGAGCCGGACATCTGCACCGACCTCGTCGAGACGGCTCAGCGTACAAGATCTGCCCAGGTTAAACCGGCCGTAAAGCGTGCCTTTGTGGGAGTCATCCACGGAGGAAGTTATGATGACGGATCAGAATCTGGTGGCGAGACCATCGTCTACATTGGCGACGAGTCGTCAACAGGCGAATCTCTATATCGGTTACAAGATGGCCGGATTGGGGGCTGCTCTGATGGTGACAGTATTCCGGACCCCTCCGATCTGCCCAACCGGGTTGGAATATTCATGGTCGGTACACAAGCAGCGCTTCACTCTTCGACTGCTGTGGCAATGATTCCGGTTCAACAGCGGAGACGGCGGCCGGGGCAGGAGGCCCTGTGCGCCCGCCGGCTCAAGTTTTATCAGATCTGTTCGATGCATTGGCTGCGCTCATGGCAGAGGCCAACTCGGCGGATCAGGACGCTCATAACGCAGAGATTGCGAATGTGAAGGAACAAATCACTCAGGCTAAAGCGGATCTAGCAGCTGCGAGCGCTTGAGGATGACGGTAGAGCGGGCCGCTTTAGATCTGTGAACTTATAGGCTCATGTTGGATCAAAAGCGCGTCACATGAAGTCATGAAGAGGAAATACAGATCCCGTTTGCCTTGATTTTCAAAGCGAGACCTCTTCAACACCGGGCGGGAACGATGTCTGCGGTGGTAAACCGGCGGAAGCACCTTGACGGCGCGCCGGTCCAGCCCGCTTAATAGATCTACCTCGCCATAACGCCCGGTGTGCCTCGAGCTGTGCAAACACCTCCGGGTCACTACTTCAACCCGATGGATAACCTTGTTGTAGGCTGCGGCGCAGTGGAGGCTATTCCAATTGAGGGTGATTCACCACAGGCGGTAGAGGCAGCCCGGGTCAAGGAGCTCTGAGGACAGCTTTGGTCCAACAGGAAGCGTATTAAATGCAACAGCGACCGGATCCACTCTACCCCATGGCCGGAGCTATAGCGAGCCGCGTGGATGAACCGGCCGTATCAAGTAATGCACGGCGTGGTGCGCCCGTGGCAACAACCCGGCAGGTGGTATCGATAACGCCCGGAGGTGGTGGACCCGGGCCCAAGTCTTGTGAGGAGGCGAATTAGCGGCACAACATCGGGCTCATCGACTTCGCCGGTTCGTCCGACCATCTCGGTCGAGCACAGGGTTACCTCTAGCTCTTTGGGGTGCCTTGCCTCGTCCCGCTTTACGCAATGTGCACTTGCCCAAAGATTTCAAGGGTCCGCATAAGGTGCCAAATTACCTTTGCCGATTTATCTCCGAAGCATGGATAGAAAGCTATGAGATGGCCATGGAGATGCTTTGGATGTGGATGAGGCGGCGTGTGCAAAGTACTTCACCATGATGCTTGAGGGCACGGCCCGTGCTTGGTTGAAGAGCTTGTCGCCCAATTCTATCAATTCATGGGCCCGATTCGCGGACCGGTTTATCTAAATTTCAAAGATAACTGTAAGCAGCCCATGTCCGTAGTGGACTTGGCGGCTTGTGTTCGAGGAAGAGTCAACAACCCATTGGAGTACGCAGCGTTTGAAATCTTGCACTTTCGTCGAGACCCGGATCATGGCCGACTCTGCGATCTTAACCACGGAGGGCAGCTGCGGTTTCAGCCTCTGAAGTTAAAGTTGGGGCGCATGAAGCGATTTTGTAATGACATGGGAACTCTCATGGGCGCTTTAGTGAAGTATGCTGATTACGATAGTACCAAGGATCCCGAGTCGGCGATGACAAGGCGAGGAAGGGAAGGAAGAACAGCAACTCCAAGGGCCGCAACATCACTCGGCGGTAATGGCAAGCGTAAAGCGGATGGCAACATGGACTTTGTAGCTAATACCAGCAGCGGGACAAGGGTCATTGACGCAGAGGTAAGGCGGCGAATCGTGGTGGGGCTCCGAATCCTAACCCGGATCGCTTAAATTATTTATTGAATCAGCCCTGTCCAAAGCACGAGACGAAGGAGATGCCGGCCAACCACCTTTGGAAGGACTTCTACATTATGCAGGAGTTCAAGAGTTCTAATTCTTTCCGGTATGATCACGGCTCTGGCGGCGGTTCAGGATCCGGGCTGGGTTATGGTGGAGGAAATTCTGGTTCAGGATTTAATGGTAATCCGGGCGGACATAACAACCAGAACAATCAGAATAGCCAAGGTGGTTACAACCAGCAACAATAGCAGTCGGGTTATCAGAGCAACCCAAAGCAGTTGAATAGTGGGCAGTACCATGTCTTCACCACTAGCTTAGACAAGCGAGACCGGAAGGTTCGAAGCGGGCGATCAACATTGAACCGGCCGTGCCCCATTACCTACGCTGGTCGGAGCAGCCCATTATATGGAGTAGAGAGGATCATCCTCCCGAATTCGACAATCCGGGTCAGCTAATACAGTGGTGGCACCTCGGTGGGAGGTTATAAGTTCACCAAGGTACTCATGGACGGAGGGAGCAGCATTAACATCACGTACTATGAGACCTTCCGTCGTATATGGGGCTAACGGATAAACATCTCAAACCGTCCAATACGGTGTTCCATGGTGTGGTACACGGCAAGTCAGCATATCCTGTTGGTAAAATAGCTCTGGAAGTGGCCTTTGGTGATGATTATGACTCGGATCGAAACATTGGCGTTTGAAGTGGTAAAAATCCAAAGTCCATATCATGCCCTGTTCGGGCGACCGGCTTATGCCAAGTTCATGGCACGGCCTTGTTATATCTATTTGCAGCTCAAGATGCCGGGTCACAAGGGGACAATAACGGTTCATGGGAGCCGCAAGATCGCTTTGGAGTGTGAGGAAGGTGATGCGGCTTATGCAGAGTCGGTTTGTGCCACGGAGGAGCTGAAGTACTATAAGGACAATGTTGATCCGGCGGACATGACTCCATTGAAGAAGCCAACTACAGAGCATGATCCGGCCCTGAAATTCAAATCGGCAATTTGAGACTAAGCTTGTTGACTTCGTGCTGGCGATTCGTCCAAGCGATTCAGCATCGGTGCCAACTTGGATCCGAAATAGGAAAGCGCACTCATCGAGTTCATGCGTGAGAATCGGGACATTTTGCATGGAAGCCTTCGACATGCCGGGTGAACCGAGGCAACTTCGCTGAGCACACTCTTAATGTTGATCCCAAGTACAAACCGGTGAAGCGGTTTCTCCGCGGTTTAACGAAGAAAAGCGCAAGGCCATTGGAAAGGAGGTGGCGGGCTCTTAGCGGCTGGTTTTATCGTTGAAGTCTTCCATCGAGTGGCTTGCTAATCCGGTGCTGGTTCTTAAGAAAAATGGCACTTGGCGCATGTGTGTGGATTACGAGATCTTAACAAGGCTTGTCCGGCAGATCCTTTGCCCTCCCACATTGACCAGATTATTGATGCTCTGCGGGTTGTGAGCGCTTGAGCTTTTGGATGCGTATTCTGGGTATCATCGGATCAAGATGGCGATTAAGGACGAGGAGAAAACAACGTTTATCACTCCCTTTGGAGCCTTACGCTATGTATCTATGCCTTTTGGGCTCAAGAGCGCCCAAGCAACTTATCAACGTATGCGAAATTGCTGCATAAATAGATCGGCCGTAATGTACGCCTATGTTGATGATATTGTGGTCAAGTCAAGGGAGAAGGAGACAGCGATTGGCGATTTGAAGGAAACATTTGACAACCTGCGGGTTTACAAGATGATGCTCAACCCGGCCAAATGTGTCTTTGGTGTTCCGGCAGGCAAGTTATTGGGTTTTCTCGTGTCCAACATGGGAATTGAAGCTAATCCGAGGAAGATTACGGCTATTACCTCCCTGGCTAAACCGAAGTGTATTAACGATGTCCAGCGTTTGGCAGGCCGGATTGCCTTGTTGAGCGGTTTATCGGCCGCCTCGGAGAGAAGGCCATCCCTTTGTACCGAGATCTTTGAAAAAACAGATCGGTTTATGCGAGTCCGGCCGCCGATGAAGCGTTGGAGGACTTAAAGCGGCAATTGGCCAACCGCTTTGTGCTCGCCGCTCCCATTGACAAGGAGCAACCACGCTATATGTTCTCGCTAACGCCAGGCGGTCGGCATAGCCATTGTGGTGGAAGCGGAAGGAGGCAGGGAAGGAGCATCCGGTTCAACGTCCGGTTTACTATATCAGCGAGGTACTTATTGAATCTAAGCAAAGGTATCCGCATTGGCAGAAGCTAGTATATGGAGTTTTTATGGCAAGCCGGAAGCTGAAGCAGTATTTCCAAGGGCACCCCATCACGGTGGTCGATTACGCTCCTTTAAGCGATATCATACGTAACCGGAAGCGGCGGCGGATTGCCACGTGGGCTATAGAGTTTGGGCCGCAGTGCGAAATGCGATACCTCGGACGGCGGTGAAGTCTCAAGCACTTGTGGATTTCATTAATGATTGGACGGAGTTGCAAGCACACGAAGAAAAGCTGGATCACACATATTGGACCATCCATTTTGGCGGATCCGAGCAATTGGAGGGCTCGAAACGGAGTCGTATTAACTTCCCCACGAGGTGACAAGTTACATTATGTTCTCCGCAATGTTCCCTTGAACTAACAATGCAGCTGAGTATGAAGCCTTGCTCCATGGTCTCCGGATGGCTAAGGAGATGAATCTAAGATGGGTTAAGTGCTTGGTGACTCGGACCTAGTGGCTCAACAGTGTATGCGGCACTTGGGATTCAAAGGACCCACTCATGGCTGCATATCGTCGTGAGGTGGATATTGTTGCGAGTCATTTCAAGGGCTATCAAGTGGACCACGTGGACCGTCGGAAGAATGAAGCGGCGGACGCTTTAAGCCGGTTGGGCTCCCAACGTAAACCGGTCCCGCCCAATGTTTTTCTGGACGTGCTGCACAACCCGTCGGTCAAGCTCCCTGGTGAAGCGGATTTGGCTATTCCTGATCTGCAGGCTCAATTGGTGGCAGCTCTTCACGTCACTCTAGATTGGACGCTTCCTTATCTTGCGCACATGAACCGGGGCGAGTTACCAGAAGATGAGACGTTGGCCCGGCAGATAATCCGGCGATCCAAATCTATGACCATTGTTAATGGCGAATTGCATCATTGCAGCGTGTCAGGGGCGTTTCAACGCTGTGTGTCCCGTGAGGAAGGCTGTGAAATATTGCGTGAGATCCACGAAGGAGATTGTGGTCACCACATGATTCAAAATCCTTGGTGGCTAAAGTGTTCCGCCACGGTTTCTATTGGTTGACTGCTCATGCTGATCACGGAAGATCTGGTCGAGACGATGTGATGGTTGCCAAAAGTTTTCAGACGTGCTCATGTACCAGCCCAAGAATTTAGGATGATTCCAATTACTTGGCCGTTTGCAACACAGAAATTTGGATATGGTTGGACCTTTCAAAGGTCCAAGGACAAGAAGACCCAACTCACGGTGGCGGTGGACAAGTTTACAAAGTGGGTAGAGGCAGAACACATTAGCAAGTGTGGCGCAACCACGGCGGTTCAGTTCATCAAAAGGTGATTTTCGGTTTGGCTTTACACGGTATCATCACAGATAATGGTACCAATTTGTCCAAAGGTGCCATGAAAGAGTTCTATGACGTGAACACATCCGCCTTGATGTTTCTTGATAGCCCACCCACAGTCCAATGGTCAAGCGGAAAGGGCTAATCAAGAGATCTTGAGAGGCATCAAGCCCGACTTATGGTCCCTTTGCGAGAGGACACCGGGTTGTTGGGTAGAAGAGCTACCATCTATGTTATGGAGTATCAACACTACGCCCAACAGATCCACAGGATACACACCGTTTTTTATGGTCTATGGAGTGGAGGCGGTTCTCCCCAGTGACATCCGTCATGACTCACCTCGTGTGGTAGCTTATGTTGAAGCTGACAACGAGACGACACGGCAAGACGCTTTGGACCGGTTGGATGAGGAGCGTGATATAGCAGCTGCCCGCTCGGCGATTTACCAACAGGGTCTTCGTCGTTACCATAGTCACCGGGTCAGAACCAGAACTTTTCAAGGAGATTTGGTGCTTCGGCTCATCCAAGACCAGACTGATATGCACAAGTTATCCCCACCTTGGGAGGGACCTTTCGTGGTCAGCAAGAATCTGCACAACGGGTCGTACTATCTGATCGATATTCGAGAGCATAAAGACTCACACACGTCAGAGGAGGAGACCAATAGGCCGTTGAACATAGCTCATCTTCGGCCTTATTATACCTGAGTCATCGGCTCTACTTATGTACATATTATGACAGTGTATATATTATGAATAAAGTAATAAACCGGAGCCTCAGCTAAAGCGGGGTATACGTTACTGTTACATCATGCGTGGTTACATGGAGTTTTTCTGTCTTAAAGCGGCCTCCGGTTTACCCCCTGAGTTTGCTTTTTAAAAGCTTTATGATATCACTTGGGGGTTTGGTCGTGTCCGAACCAATGCAACACCTTTTGATAGGCGAAAGCCACCAGATCACTTGGGGACATGGTCAAGTCTGAACCAGTCACGCCTCTTGATCGGCCTAAGGCCATAGAGTCACTTGAGGGCTTGGTCGAACCCGAACCATTGCCACGCCACTTGATCGGCATAATGCCACGGTTTTGATTGGGGACTGGCTGACTTGAACCATGGCTACACCTTATAGGGAGCTTGGTCGTGTCCGACCATGGTAACACCATCCGATCGGCTCGATAAAGCCTCTTTTGCAAAGCGGTTTATCATTGCCTTTGCTTCCATGTTTTTTCATAAGCATTGTTTGATTTTTGTTGCGTTTTTAAACCGATAATATTTTTAAACCGGTTCAAACTGTCAATTAGTGAATTCGGTCCATTTTAATCCGGAGATAATTTTTCCGGTTTGACTTTTCTGTTAACATCCCATTATGGAGTAACAGGGGCTTGTCATGACCCGACCACGGTTTACATGGTAAACCGGCATTATAAACTCTGAGGCTGTTTTCTCCTTTGACGGTAATGGTTTATACAACCTCCGTTTCAAGATTGGCTAAGCCAACTTCATGCCCAGCGATGGCAGGTATTTCGTATCACAAATTTTGATCATATACCTCAATATTTCATTGCATATATATATGAACGTCACAAGCCAGCTGACGGCACAAACCGCCGTGGCGGTTTAAGATTTTTGCTGCAGGTAATAGCTTATCATTGGCAAATCAAACGGAGGCATAAATTTCAAAACGCATGCACAAAGGCATATTAAAAGTAAAAGTGTTGGCTATCCTATTACAAGGCATTCAGAGGCCCAAAATTTGGAATTGCTTCATAACATGCAGTTTCTGACGTATCAACCGACTTGACGGATTAAGCTTCATTACCGGGTTGACGTGAAGTAGATGGGTCGTCTGGCGTCGGTTCAACTTCTTCCTCCTCACCATCCAATGGCCGGAAGTCATTGGTAGTCCAGTCAATCCGGGTTAAAGCACGAAGACAGCCTCTTCACTTATAAGCTCGGTCGGATCAACGTCGAGGCGTAAGTGTGCTTACGGGTTCGTGGAACAAGGTTACGCACTTCGGAATAACAGCTTCAACCCGTTTGTTGTTTGCGTCATAGAAGGAAGCGGTGAACCGTCGGGTTGGCCTCTTACGCGATTGACTTCGCCGGAGGGCGTATCTCCCTTGTTACCCGTTTGAGAGCATCATTATCAAATACTTCGCCATTTTCTTGAGCACTTTGGGGAAGCCTTTGGCTATGTCGGCGGATCAAGGTCAGCTATCCATGCTTTGGCGCGAGTTAGTGCCAATAAGGTGCCAGCCGAGGCGTGGATCGTTTCAATTCTTCTATCTGTCTTTGGTATCATAGATAGCGGTCGATGTGTCCTTGATCAGTGTCGGAGCTGCATTATCATAAGAAGTGGCACAAATAACTCATTTGGGTGCGGTATCTGACTAATCAATTAAGCGTATCTGTGACCTTGAGCTTCTTCCGCATGTCGAGCCGGATGAGCAATGCGCCTACCTATACCGGTTTAAGAAAGTTCGGAGTTAGGCGGAGGAAATTTCAAAGCGGAATATTCATCACAACCTTGGTGAAAGCGTTGCTTACCAAATATTACAGAGGTCATGGCATTGATTTGGCGCTTTAATTGATGAGCTCTTCCGTCACGGTTTAAGAGCTGCTTGAGCATCTTCCGCCCGTTTTAGCAAGCCCGCCTTTTCGGTATCGGCCGGCCCGCTCGGACTTGAACCACTCCTTGAGCTGCTCCATGGTAGTCAAGGCGGTTTTCAACTCATCCTTGGCCTTGGAGGTTTACGCTTGTTGAGATTTCAGATTTTCTTGAAGATCATTGATTTGTGAGACTTGTTGGCATATCTCACTCTGCAACAAAAAGAGCATGTTAATATCTTCATTAAAAGTCCCAAGCGCATAACCAGTCATACACTTGGCACTTGGGGGCTAATGCGGATCATTTTTTATACTGATTATTGAAGTCCCATGGATTAATACAAGTGTTAATCATGGCACTTGGGGGCTAATGTGTGTTTGATCATAAATATACAAGGCAAAGTACTATGAATTATGCAAAGTCCCGGTCTGACTTTCTAGGGACAAAACGGCCCTTGGGGGCTACTATGCAATGAAGGTACAAGAGAAGGGCACAACTATTTACCTCATAGCGCTCCTTCATAAGATTTACTAAACCGGCTTCATAATCACGGCTTGTGTAGAGCTGGTTCAGGAAGCAGTGAAAGGTCTTGGGCGAGAGATTGTTATAAGGCGACATATCAGTTTTCTCCTTCCCTTTGCTCATAGCGATAAATTCGTCCTTGGCGGTGTGCTTTGATAGAGCAAGCTGGATTGCGAAGCGGTATATCTGATGCCGTAACTACTACATCATCATCTTTGGTCGGGCTGGCGGATTAGCATTTTCAAGCTGGGCTTGGCGCTTTCATACCGGGCTTGGCGGATCGTGATTGAATCCCGTTGTTCTGCTGCGGGACTCGGAGGAGCAGGAGGATGTGAAGTCTCAACTTGGACATCCGGTTCAACCTCTGGCGGATTAGCATTGGCATCTTGATTTTCCCAATGAGTTGTCTTTAGCAACCGGGATTTTCACCATGATGCTCACAGAGTCTTCTCCGGATCAACATCCTGATGGGGTCGAGGGTCTTGGCCTTTTTACTAAATCGAGCCTTGGTGCTACAACATCAAGGGTTAGAATATGATAAACCGACAAATACAAGGAACAAATTAAGGAGTAATATACTTACCCATGACAACTTTGAGAGGAGGCAGCTGAGTGGTTGATGAACCGCCCAGACGAGTTGGAAGAAGCACGGTAATTGGTCGAGATGGATTGAGAGGGCATCGGAAGAAACCTTTCAAAGGATAACGCTTTTCAGGAGAACAAGTCACCTCTGGACGACGTTTCCGGGTTGGTGTGTCAGCTAAACCGAACGACGTAATTTGTTGACCGCTATGCCGGGTCGTACGACGTTCTTCAATTTTGGATTCAAATGAGCATAAGAGTGAGATTGTTTCACTTTCCGGACTGTGCGGCAAATTTTTTTAACCGGTATAAGATCAGAATCAGAAGAAAGAAGGATTACCTCAACGGAGTTACGCATGGTGGCCTCGGCGTCATCACAGGAATTATAGCATCAATAAAATGAATGGAAAAGGAACCAAGTGAGTCAAGCTCTACCTCGACATCTGATTCTTCATCTTGGCGGTTCGGAAGACTTCGGCGGTTTTCTTCTTGCAGTTTTCTTGGTGGTCTTGGTCTTTTACGAGGAACCGGGCGGTTTAGTTCGTTTCAAAAGGAGCTGTTGGCCTGAAAAGTGTCTGAGAGGGATTAATGCAATCAATATGGAACCAAAAGTCGATGAAGTAAGGAGAGGAACCTTACATGAGTGGTTTATTGGAGAGGCGAAGCAAGCCAACCGGTTTGGCTGCATGCGAAGATCGGTTCATCGAGCATTTTCTTCCTTGTTTCGGTAACTTCAAGCTCGATTATTGATAGTTCGTGATGGCGTTGAGGATCTTTAGCGTCACCAGTATATTCGATGCATCAATCCGGGCGGCGGCTTAATGGCAAGATGCCCCAAGAAACCAGCAGCGGACAAGGTCAATACCGGTTAAACCGTTGGCCATCGAGCACGGAGCTTGGTAATTTGAGGTGCAAAGTTCTTTCGTCCTGCGGCGGTCAGCCTTGAAGGCAATGGGTGGCTGTTGCTAAGCCGGTGAGGCGATAACCCGGCAAGGGATTTTCTCCGTTAGGAAGCGGTGTTCAGCGATAGAACCAGGTTTGATTCAATCTTTAGGATGGCTATGATGTTTGGCGTGAGGAAGTCCACTTCCTTCCTTTTTTGGATTGAAACGCCGCCAAGTTACGTGTTAGGGCCGTCCGAGAACTCTGTACGGCGGTTCAAATGAAAGAAATCTCGAAACAACTCCACGGTTGGTTCTTCTTGAAGATAGACTTCGCAGAATACTTGAAAGTTGCATATATTGGACACATAGTTCGGACCAATATCTTGTGGATGGAGTTGGAAGCTTGCGAGGACATCCTGGATTTTTTTTGATCCGGGCGGGCTGAATCCCCGGTCTAGGTGTTGCATAAAAACAATCACTTCTCCTTCTTGAGGTTTAGGTGGACATTCCGATTCCGGAACTACTTGATGGAGAAGCGTTTTTGAGGCCAAAACACGGTGGTGGCGTAGCCCGTTGAGTTGTGTTTCCGTGATCCGGAATGGAACCCAATTGCAAGCGATAAATTGTTTACGCCATTCCGGAAGGGGGAGCTGAAAGAAAATCAAGCAGTGCGGTTTTACTGTCCATGGTTTGTAAGTGAAAAATTCAGTGTTAAACCGGTAAAAATACAATGCAAGGTCAATTTGGCGGTTTAAGAGAGGGCTAATGACATATGGAGGATTGGCCATCAAGGATTAAACCGCCCATAAGCGAAAGGCTGATTCAAAATTTACGCTAAGTGTTGTGAAACAGGTTTCACACAATGTTCAAATCAATTTGGATCTACCGCACATTTATAAAGCAGTTTTTACTGCGTTCTTTAAAAGCGTTCAAGTAAAAGCGAAGGATGCATACTCTACCAGAAGAAAAGGAAGGGCTGCTAGTATTAAAAACAGATGCGGAAAGACTACCGCAGGAGATCTATATCGTTTTTGGATCAAAACTACCGCGGAAGAAGGTAGGATGAAGAGGAAAATGGAGAGCTATGGGGATGAGCTTGTAAAACCTAATGCAGATCTAAGGACGAAGAACAAAAGAAGCTTACCGCTGCAGATTACGGCGAAGGGGGACGATGAGCCCCTGATCTAATTCAGGTTGATGCAGCGGCCTTGGTTGGTGCAGTTCTCGAAGGTCGCGGACGGCGGAGCTTGAGCTGAGGCGTCGCGAGGAAGAAGAAGATCTGAAGAGAGAAAAAGGAGCCCTCGGGCTTTATTTATAAGGGAAAGAGTAAATGGCGGTAGCGAGAATTAAAGGCGTCCGGCGGCGAGTGGTAGCGCTGTTGCCTCGATTTTCGAGATAATCATTAATGATAAGGGAATCTTTTAAATCCTTTTATGCAGAGATGATGTCATGAAGGACTGTTGCGGTGCTCTGAAGATGACGTCACGGCGGTTTACAAAAATTCGCAGGAGAAGTCAATATGGCAGTTTACGAAATTACAAGAGGATGTTTACAAGATATTTTAGTGTTGAAGATTGACATGAATAAATTCAAATCAATCCGGGGCCTAATGTTGAGGATATAGCTACTAAGTATAAACCGGCCAGGAGGGCCCGATTCACCTTAGACTGTGCTGAAGCCCATGAAGGTCTTGAAGATGGTGTTCAACTAGTAAAGCTTGGAAGCCCACGGCTCGAAGGCGGATTAGGGCCCGTAGTGGTAAACCGCCATGATTATGTAAACTTGTAATATAAGTTAGAAAGGAGAGAGACCGAGCCGGACACTTTGTATAGGTCGACTCGGGACTCTGTAGACCTGCCGGGCGTCAACCTGTGTATATAAAGGGACGACCCGGAGGCGGTTCAAGAAGAACAACAACTCGAGGCCTAGGCGAAGCTTATTTGCTCCCTAGTCATCGAAACCACATCAATGCCATCACAACTAGACGTAGGCTTTTACCTTCATCGAAGGGGCCGAACTAGTATAAACCCTTGTGTCTTTGCGTCCGCTTTAACCCCTTCAAGTTAACCCGTAGCGATGGCTCCACGACTAAGTCCTTTCACGAGGACGTCTGCCGTGACAGAACCACGACACTTGTCAAAACTTTGTTCGCACACACTTGACGCACTACCCGCGCTCATTATACCTGGGGGCTTCTTTAACAGAAGCTTGTTAATTCGGGCTTTATGCCCAACACATGTGCCACACTTACGCATGTACCTTTTATTCACCATTATATGCATCGATATGACTTAAGTTTTGGCCAAGCTGGGTTGCACGGCTCCTGTGCTTACCCCTCGTTCCCGATTGTTCGGCTAGGTGGTAAAGGGAGCACCTCTACGATTATTACTTGCGGGTCCGCGGATGTGTACCTCGGTGGTGAACCCGAAAGCTAGCGTTCTTAAGGGAATACTCGGTCGGTGAACTAAAAGATGATTTCTTACCTATTCATTTACCTTCCCCCCATATGTTTTTCTGCTCTTTTCACAGTCCAGACATGCACTTTAGGGCATGCCTCCCAGGGAAAGGAACCCTTAACCGAACTATTCTCCCTGGAAGATGTTTCTTACTAACCATTTAATATAACATAACTAGTTGGGCACTTGTCTGATAAAGCACTAATGACCCCTACGCCTAGTCTCCACGCATGCCCCGGTTTTTATAACCGCGAGGGTATTTAGACACACTCCGGACTATTGGGTCCAGAGGTTGAAGCGAAAAGGTCCGCTACGACAAACGATCTACAATCCGGCTAGAAGGCATTTTACATGTCACCTTACATTATATAGTAAACTTTTACCCAAGTCACTTGGGGCTCTTATGTTTATTTGAGCCATTTTATACTAAGTGTTTTTCTTCTTAGTCGTTGCAAAGTTTTTTATTCATCACTCCTTTTTTAAACCACGAGTGTGCGGTCACTAGCAGGGAGCCTAATTTCTCTCTCAAAACCGCTAGAGTTTAGTTTTCTAAACTGGCCTAATGAGAAGTACTCCGCCTTGGGATGGGAGGCTGAAGCCGTGGGCTGACCAGCTTGAAGTCTTGAGATAGGATGTGTCATGTTAAAGCACAGCGAAGCACTTTTTCTTCTAAAGTCCAATTTTCGGATTGGCATCGAACACTTGATCTTGTTGGACGTCATGTTTTCTTGGCGTTTTTGGTTTTCAAGATTTTGGCACTTCAAAACTATTTGTGTGTTTTCAACACAAGTCTCGCTTGATCTGGCCGGACACCTTTAGAGATTCGGCAAAAGCATTCTCGGATATTCTATATATGCATCAGTTTGAATTGTGTCTTCGGTCAATAGTTGGGTTGCCCGGCTCGCGCTTGCCTCCTACGTTCCGCTTTGTTGGCTAGGTGTGCAAAGGAGAACCACAGCGCTTAAGCTTCCAGCTCGCATGGTCAAACACCTCGATGGAGAAAAGCGGCCCGGTATCACGGTAGGTGTAAACTGGTCAGCGGTCCCATGACTATATTAAACGACGGGCCATTCATAACATTGGCGAAGTGTTTCCGGCTTGACCTCGTATGCTTGAACACTACCGTGGGCTAATGGCGGCCTCCCAAACTAAATCCTCAATATTTTGCTCTTACATTGGAGCTGAGGTTTCATGATCATGCTTAGCATGACAGCCCAAAAGAAAAGGAACCGATAAGCGGGACTATTTTTTGGAAGACATTTCTTACATTAAGCGATAATATAACATATCTCTATGCGTACCTTTGTTTATAAAACCGTATGGCCAGATTGCCTTGTTTGTCGTCAATCTTTGCCCTCATAAAGGCTTTATAAAGTAGGACAAACACTCCTCGACTCTTGGCGAGGAGGTTAGCCGATGGTCGGTCAACAAATTTTTGTACAATGCGGATCAAGCATTAATGACATAAAGTACTTGGATACATTGAGTCATTACACATAATTTGTGATTTTACTATGGATATCGATCCTTAATTGACCACCGTGCCGCATTAAGGCTCGAGAACTCTTGGGCTTCGGGCTTATTATTTACAAATATTAAAGGGCACATCAATCCCACGATGCGGTGTTGCCACCCGACCCGATGTCTGAGGGGCCACTCCATTGCTTGTTCTATCTGAGAAAATTTTAAGTGCAATATGATTTCGAGGAGATTTTGATCCTCGGGTTGGTCGGCCGCACCCAACTTTGAGTCTCGAGGTCTGAAACACGCCGCTTTGCGTCCCGAAGTATTCTGCCGAGCTAAGACTTGATCCTCAGGCCGATTTTGCAAATCAACCTGAGTCTCAGCGGTTACTGGGATCAGCGGTCTTATGTCATCCTTTAGGTGCATCTCGGGTTTTAGACCGATACACACCTTGTGGGCTACTGTCTATATATCTCGTCAGAGAATAAATTGCATCAATAAAAAATATTGACCAAAAATCAGCCCACATTCGGTGTGGTGCACCACCTCGGAAGCAGTCCGGCATAAAGCTCGGACGCTAGTGGCTGGCTCCATAGAGGGCATTCCCGGCATTAAGCTCGGCTAAACTCCTTCAAACTTCTTTGAACCAAGGTTATTTACGACACCTCGGATACAATCCGGCGTTGGAGCTCGGGTACATAGTCCGGCGTTGGAGCTCGGATATCGTCCGACGTTGGAGCTCGGATACATAGTCCGGGAATAGAGCTGGGAAGCAGTCCGGCGTTGGTGCTCGGCTGCAAAAGATACCTTGAATGCAGTCCAGCGTTAGAGCTTGGGCCTTGAAGGACCTTGCCTCCGGGAATAACTTCAAACCCGAGGCGTGGCATAAAAATAACAAGGCATTGATAAAGGCCGTAAACTTAAAGGGCTCCCGGATACCCGGCGTGTAAACTCGTCGAATGCATTTGGCGATCCTCAAGATCGAAGATGAGAAGATTTGTTGAACCAGTTTTCAAGACCGACGACCGAAGATGAAGAACAGTTTGGAAGAATCGAGGAGCATCCCCAACGAAGACTGGTTCGGGGGCTCTTGATGGTGTCTGGACTAGGGGTACTCACCCGTCGTCTCCCGATCAGTTGGATTGGGCGAGGATCCCGATGGCCGTATACTCATGGGCGATCCGGACAGTTGCCGCATACAAGGAAGATTCCACAAGACTTGGCGATCAAGACAAGGACTCCTCCCCCACCGGCGTATTCGGCTAGGACTCTTGTTATCCTAGGCCTCTGGTGCATTATATAAACCAGGGCCAGGCTAGTCGACATATATACAATATACAACAATCATACCATAGGCTAGCTTCTAGGGTTTAGCCTCCTTGATCTCGTGGTAGGTATACTCTTGTACTACCCATATCATCAATATTAATCAAGCAGGAGTAGGGTATTACCTCCATCGAGAGGGCCCAAACCTGGGTAAAAACATCGTGTCCCTTGTCTCCTGTTACCATCCGCCTAGACGCACAGTTCGGGACCCCCTACCCGAGATCCGCCGGTTTTGATACCGACAACGACCACGAGGAGTGCACCCTCTCCGGCTCTTCCAAGGGGAAAGAGTCCATCTGCTCTTCCAAGGGGAAAGAGCCCATCTGCGACATCAGGGAGGGCACCCTACAGTCGTCCTCTTCCTAGGGGAAGGAGCCCATCTGCAACAACATGGAGCGCATCCAGGGTCCGTGCTCTTCCCACGGGAACGAGCCCATCTGTGACAAGTGAGGAAACCCATGATTTGTTTTACCATGCCTCTTCACAGGGGAAACCCATGATTTCTTTTGTCAAGTCCCTTTTGTAGTGTAGTGAGAATATGTCCAGTTTTAATTGCTATATCTGGTTGTTTGCAGTATGCCTTGTTTATTTCAGTTGTTCACAATGCGATGCTCTGTATGTGCAATTATTTACTGTGCAGTACATTTCATCTATCCAGTTTTAAACATACCGATGGGAATGCATATATTTGCTTGCTGTTAAGCCTGTTAGAGCTAGCATATGCCTCTTTTAAAGTTTTTTGATTGTTCTGTTGTTTGTAGTTAGCATATGTCCAGTTTCAAATGCTATCTTTGGTTTTAAATAGTATGCCTTGTTTATTCGATTATTCACAACGTGATGTTCTATATGTGCAAGTATGAACGGTGCAGTTCAATTTCATCAGTGCCAGTTTCAACAATACCACTATGGCCCTCTTTGTTTTGGATTCTGGGACAAGATTCAGCTTTGCCAATGAAGCCGAATCTGGAATCCGAAACAAACAACCATTTGGAATCAGCTTTGCTAATGAAGCTGAATCTGGATTTGAGTCATTTTTAGTGCAATTTCCTGAAGCACCTCAGAGTGTACTTCGGTGGTGAAGTTGATTCGCAAAAACAGCTTCGCCACTGAAGCGAATCCATAGGTGATTAAAATCCAAGCGAAGCTGAAACAAACAGGGCATGAATGACTACATTTGGTTGCTGCATCTTGTAGTTAAACACGCCTTTCCATTTTTATTTAACAATAACCAGTGTACTTAGACCGGCATAATACCAGTTTGAATGACTATGTTTGCTTGTTGTTAAATTTTAGGCCTATTGCAGTTAACACACCTTTTCACTTGTTTTGCTTTACTAGCGTGCTTAAACCTGCACACTGAAGCTATCTTTTGGAGATTATTTTGTTTGCCATGGATAATTTTGGTTTATGTTTAGCCTGTTGTGCTTAGCATGCTTCTCGATGTACCTACACAGGACAATTTTGGGAACGACTACTGTTTTCCATCGAGGTTAGTTTCATCCCAAGGCTTATATATGTACCTTTGTTAGGATATCATGGTATTTGGTACCATATAAATTTGAGGGATGATAAAGGGACTAATCGATGAATCGTACTTTTAGCGAATATATACGCAACCCATTTATCATTAGGTTAACTAGGGCCATATGTAATATATCTCAGGCTACATAGCAACATGCACTGTACTTAATGTCTACATATGCAATCCTAGGCTACATAGCAACAAGGAAGAGTGTTACCTTAATGTTCTGATGATGTCTAGATACACGTAGAAGAGCAGCAGCAGCAGCAGCCGGAACAACAACAACAACAACAACGACAACAACAACAACAACAACAACAACAACAACAACAACAACAACAACAACAACAACAACAACAACAACAACAACAACAACAACAACAACAACAACAACAACAACAACAACAACAACAACACAACCCTGTTTGGATACTCAACTTAGCTTAGAGGTTAGAGTTAGTTTCTAGTTCATGACTAACCCTGAACTAACTCCATCCAAAGAGGTGTTTGGATGACAGGGTTAGATACTTAGATTGACAATAAATGCACTAGGAGAACTAGCTCCCATTAGCACCTCTTGGGTTGGATAGTTTTTTTGGGTGGGTTATAGATGCAACTAGCTCAAACTAGCCCTCATGTTTAGATATACTTTAGGGCTATTTGAGCCCAAACTAGCTCAAACTAACTCTAACCCATGGATACAACAGCAGTTAATCAGCCGATAATTTGTAAGAATTTAATAAACTCCTTCCGACCCATAATATAAGATGTTAATTCATCTAATATGTGAGTATATTGGATGTTATAAGATATTATAAAAGAGTGTTGTACTACATCATTGTGCAATTGGTGTTTAGCTTCTAATATTAACTTGGTGCTTTTAGGTACATATGTCATTGGTAAAGATCCGCGCTTCGACCCTTTCTGTATATGGGGAAATGAGATATCGATGAACTAGCATCAAGTAAGGAAGCTGATAAAGATTGTTAGTAAAATTGGTCAAAAGATGGCAATTAAACTATATGTTTACACTTTATCCAATACAACAGTGAACTGCAGGATGGTAAGTAAGAACTCTGCAACCTTCCTTTTACTGCCCATAATTGTGTTAGATGACAATGTCTGAATCTTTTTTTCCTTTGCAGTGGTTCCCAAAGCAGTTTACTCAAGATTACCTCTCAAACTACATGATTGGTGGGCATGCAAAGGTTAAAGTATTTCTACCAGAACATGATGATTATCTAGATGTTTTCATGAAGACCGTGAAGGATGGACGGTCGGCCATCACAAGGGGTTGGACTAGAGTCGTGCGTGCCTTCTGCATGGAGGAGGGAACAATATGGGCATTTTGCTTCACGTTGTTCAGAAACCAGAATGTATTTTGCCTCTTTCTTTACCGTCTTTAATAGTACAAGTATACAACTGTGGTTCATCATTCTTTATTTTGTTCTTATGTAATTCTTGATGTGTACCTATGAATCAAATAATGCATTGGTTGTCTGAACCTGATGTACATGAATAAAGCTATAGCGTACATTCAATTACAATTACAATTTGAATTTCAATTTGATATAGCAGTAATTAAATTATGGTGAAATTACGCTCTCGAGGTTGTTACGGCACACACGGTTGGTAAAACACAAACGTTTCCGATATACACCATAATCCGAGACGGTTCACAGAGAGGAAACGTGTGCAAGCATGCACACAATTGCCATTTGCAAAGCATGTGCGATATCAGACAATATCACAAACGGTGCTGGCAAACTAACTGTTTGCGATATTTTCCTTATCGTACACGATTCGCAACCATGAACTATTTCTGATGAAGTATGCATTGTAAACGTTGCACCACAGAATAGTGTGCGGGATAGTTGCCTTTCAAACACGATTCACAACCATGAACTGTTTCTGATGAAGTACGGATCGTAAACATCGCACCACTGAATAGCGTGTGCGATAGTTGTCGTGTACGACGATGTTACGACGGTATGACGTTTTGTAATCCTATCTGACACTCATACGACGATTAGCTAGTCTTCTTAATTAGTTATCTCATACGGTTTGTGAAAAGCGAATGTGTGTGACTGCATGCTTATCATATAGGTTCTATAATAGTGAACCATTTGTGATGGGCCACGCATCATAAACGTAGCACCACATAATACCGACTTCGATGGAAATGCGAGCACAAACGAGTAGGAGCACTGTACATGCATCTTGGCTCCCTATCCCCAACGGTTTCTGGGTCGTGTGGGAAGGACCCCCCTATTGCCCACACCCACTTGGCGACGGTTCCAAATGCCGTCATGGAAAGGGGTTAAAAACCGTTTGTATAGCACCAACGCGTACCAGTGATAAGAGACTCTCTTTCATGAAGATCATGGTGCTACTTTGAAGCACAAGTGTGGAAAAAGGATAGTAACATTACCCCTTCTCTCTTTTTCTCTCATTTTTTTGTTTGGCCTTTCTTTTTTTATGGCCTCTCTTTTTTTATTTCCTCACATGGGACAATGCTCTAATAATGATGATCATCACACTTCTATTTACTTACAACTCGAAAAATTACAACTCAATGCTTAGAACAAAATATGACTCTATGTGAATTCCTCCGACGGTGTGCAGGATGTACAATGAATCAAGAGTGACATGTATGAAAGAATTATGAAAGGTGGCTTTGCCACGAATACTCTGTCAACTACATGCTCATGCAAAGCAATATGACAATGATGAAGCGTGTCATAATAAACAGAACAGTGGAAAGTTGCATGGCAATATATCTCGGAATGGCTATGGAAATGCCATAATAGGTAGGTATGGTGGCTGTTTTGAGGAAGGTATATGGTACCGGCGAAAGTTGCGTGGCACAAGAGAGGCTAGCAATGGTGGAAGGGTGAGAGTGCGTATAATCCATGGACTCAACATTAGTCAAAAAGAACTCACATACTTATTGCAAAAAATCTATTAGTCATTGAACAAAGTACTACGCGCATGCTCCTAGGCGAATAGATTGGTAGGAAAAGACCATCGCTCATCCCCAACCGCCACTCATAAGGAAGACAATCAATAAATACTTCATGCTCCAACTTCGTTACACAATGCTTCACCATACATTCATGCTACGTGACTCACAAACCTCAACACAAGTATTTCTCAAATTCATAATTACTCCACTAGCATGACTCTAATATAACCATCTTCATATCTCAAAACAATCATAAAGAATCAAACTTCTCATAGTATTCAATGCACTTTATATGAACGTTTTATCACATCCCTCTTGGATGCTATCATATTAGGACTAAATTTATAACCAAAGCAAATTACCATGCTGTTCTAAAAGACTCTCTAAATAATATAAGTGAAGCAAGATAGTTCAAAAATTTCTATAAAATAAAGCCACTGCCGTGCTCTAAAAAGATGTAAGTGAAGTACTAGAGCAATATTGCTGCTGAAAAGATATAAGTGAAGCACATAGAGTATTCTAATAAATCACGATTCATGCGTGTCTCTCCCAAAAGGTGTGTACAAAAAGGATGATTGTAGAAAACTAAAAAGAAAAGACTCAAATCATACAAGACGCTCCAAGCAATACAGATATCATGTGGTGAATAAAAATATAGCCTCAAGTAAAGTTACCGATGAAGCGAAGGCGAAAGAGGGATGCCTTCGGGGCATCCCCAAGCAAACTTTAGTTGTCATTAAATTTTACCTTGGGGTGCCTTGGGCATCCCAATGCTTAGGCTCTTGCCACTCCTTATTCCATAGTCCATCAAATCCTTACCCAAAACATGAAAACTTCACAACACAAAACTCAACAGAAAATCTCATGTGCTCCGTTAGTATAAGAAAATAAATCACCACTTTAAGGTACTGTTGCAAACTCATTCTTTATTTAGATTGGTGTAATATCTACTATATTCCAACTTTTCCATGGTTCATACCCCCCGATACTACCCATAGATTCATCAAAATAATTAAACAACATGCATAAAATAGAATCTGTCAAAAACATAACAGTCTGTAGCAATCTGTAACTCTTGAATACTTATGTAACTCCAAATATTCCAAAAAATTAGGATGACCTGAGAAATTTGTGTAGCAATCCGAAGCAAAAAGAATCAGATCAAAAGCACACTTCTGTGAAACTTTAAAATTATTTTCCTGGGCGCAAAAGTTTCTGATTTTCAGCCGGATCTACACAACTATCATCGTAAGCTATCCTAAAGGTTTAACTTGGCACAAATACTAATTAAAACATAAAACCACATGTAACCAGAGGCTAGATGAATTATTTATTACTAAATAGGAACCAAAAGTAAAGAACAAAAATAAAATTGGGTTGCCTCCCAACAAGCGCTACATTTTAACACCCTTAGCTAGGCATAAAAACGCGAATAGATCTAAGTATTGTCATCTTTGGTCTTTATTCTTTTGAGGGAAGTATGTTCAAATCCGGGAGGTTCTTTGTGTTTCCCCTCATATTCAAAATTTTTCAAGTCTAAAACATCCAACCGTTTATTGCAAAGAGTAACCAACATATTCATGCGGTGGATATTCCCATTGACATTTTTGAGAGGCTTAAGGGATTTTTGCAAGGTTTTTGTCAATTCACATAGTTTCTCAAAAACTTGAGTTCCCTCGTGAGCTTGAGGTAAACCCTAATGTGGAGTCGATATTCCAACTACTCCTTCTATTATTTCATAAGCAATATTGGGATCAATTTCGATAAAATTTCCTTTGGCATAAAAATCCAAGAGTTGCCTATGGGGCATGGTCAACCCAACATAAAAATTATGGAGTAGAATTTTAAAATCTCCCTTTATGGTGCAACTACGATAAGATTCTATCATCCTATACCAAGCATCTTTCAAAATTTCTCCTTGTTTCTGCTTGAAGTGAAGAACTTCAAGTCGGGAGACAACAGAGGGATAAAAGAGCTAGTCATGGATAAACGATAAGGAAGGAGAAAGCGAAAGAGAGAAGGGTGAAGAAAAGACAAATATTTTCAAAAATCATTTTAGAGGTGGGGGAAAGGAAAATGAGAGGCGAATGGCAAATAATGTAACCTCCAATATGCCGACGACACCATTATGATGGTGGAAGGATCGGATGAGGATATTCAGAACCTCAAGTTCCTCCTTTGCTTTCAGGAAATGTCGGGCCTCACAATTAACTTTGTCAAATGGAAGGAGATGGTCCTGGGATACTCCCAGATGGAAGCTCAGCGAATTGACAATCGTTTGAATTGCCGTTTGGGGGCATTCCCGACCACTTACCTTGGCACGCCCCTTAGCGACACGTGTCTGCTAGAGAAGGACTTTCGTCCAATAATCGCAAAGCTCCAACCTAGGATGGAGCCCTGGCAGGTGAAATGGCTTTCCAAAGCCGCTCGAGTGATTCTGATGAACTTCTCCCTTATTAGCCTATTGATGTATGTCATGGGATTCTATAGTCTACATGAATCCCTTCATCATGAGGTCACCAAACTCCTTTCTAGATTCTTCTGGGTTGGAGAGAACAATAAACAGAAGTATCACATGGTGAAATGGTCTGAGATATGTAAGCCTAAAGACCAAGGAGGCCTTGGGGTCATTTCTTCCAAATGGATGGATATTGCCCTCCTCTCCAAACAACTTTGGAGGATTCAGACTGATGAGGGCGTCCTGTGGCTTGAGATTATCCGCGTGAAGTACCTTCGCGGGTAGCCACTGGCATTCACCCTAGATCTGGGGGGTCCCAATTCTGGCAATCGGTGATCCGTCTGATGCCGATTTTGCCCATTGGGACCTCCATAAAAGTGGGTACCGGATCCGGCACCCTATTCTGGATAGATAGATGGGCCGGGACCCGCCCTTCTACGGAACGCTTTCATGCGTTGTTCTTGATCTGTGTCCGCCCGCAGCTCTCTGTGGCTGTGGCCTTAGCTGACTTGGGCGCTATTGCCTTCCGCCGTACCTTCGGGGCGGTGGAGCTCGAGCAATGGGATGAATTGCTCGAGTGTATTTCCCTCCACTCCCCCTCCCTAGAGCCCGATTCGCTGTCTTGGCATCTCGAGCCAAGCGGTAGATTCTCGACTAGATCCCTCTATTAGGCGATTGTTCCCACTCCTCGCCCGATGGAACTATTGGTGCTTTGGGAGATCAAACTCCCCTTGAAAATCCGCATATTCCTCTCGCAATGGGCCAAGGCCGTCTCCCGTCAGATGCAGAATGCATAAGCGTAATGGCCCTGGAGATGGCCTCTGCCCCATTTGTTTGGTACTGGAAGACTGCAACCACATCTTCTTCCGGTGCACTGTGGCTCAGTTCCTATGGAACCACATCTTCTTCCGGTGCACTGGTGCCACGACAACCTCCCAGATTTGTTTGGGGAGGCTCTTAGGCTCCCCGGTACTAGCTGCCCCTCCACGTGGGTGGCTTTGGGTATCCTAGCATGGACCCTCTGGTGTAACCACAATGAACTAGTCAAAGAATGCGTGATTCCGTGCCGTGTGACTGATGCGATCTATAAAAGGTGTGGCTTTTTATAGCTCTGGAGACCGCTTAGTAAGCAGCGAGATCGAGACATCATCGACAACATCGACAACATCATTGCTGGTCTTCGTTCTTCGGCGTCGGCCTTTGCTCCACCGCCGCTACCACCGCCACCACCTCCCGAGCCAGATTAACTTCTTTTTAGCTTTGTTTGGGGCTTGTCCTGCTGTGCCCCCAGTGTGACTTTATGACTTGATTGTACTCTGCACTGATGTGTTCGATGCTCAGTTCGTTGCTTTTTAATATAAAGAGGGGGGAAACCTTTTTCTTTAAGAGATGAGAGTTTATGATGGGTGTCGGGGAAACGACACCTATGGGATCACTGGAATCCCTTCTACGGTTGGCGGGCGCGGGGTAGTGAGAAGAGCGGGTTTAGGAGCCAGCACAAAGATCGTTTACCCAGGTTCGGGCCGCGAGGATGCGTAATACCCTAGTCCTGCTTTGATGTGTATTTGAGTGTTCTTGTACTCCTGAACTAGCTATGGTGCCTGCGTCGTTCAAAGAGCCGAATCAGTCTCCAGTACGCCTCGGGCCTCCTTTTATAGTCGAAAAGGGGTTGCCACAGTGGCACACAGGAGGTGGAAAGGAATATAGTGTACGAGCTTATCACCCGTATTACAGGAGAAGACACATTAAATGCGTCGCTTAGGTGTCCCCTTGCTTTATCGGGGACGGGAATGAGGCCCGTCCGGTCCACCGCAGCTCCGCCTCGCTTTGACGCATGTCCAGGCCAGCGGGGCATGTGGCGCCATGTAGGCAGGCAGGCTGCTGAGATGGCGTGGTGGCAGGGTCTTCATGAAGACCTGCATGCTACCACGCAAGTGCTTGCTGAGTTGGCCTGGAAGCCGCATTTTGCCACGTAGGTGCCTGCCCAGCTGGTTGGGCTTGCAGCTGTATGGTAACGGCGGTGGAGTTTTGATAGATGCGGGCCTGGCTGTGGACTCGCAGGTGTCCTCGACAAGGGGCTTGCCAGGGCCCCGGTGAGGGTCTTGCCGAGGCATCACGGTCGTCCCCGGCAAGGATCCTGCCGGGGGTCTCGTGGATTTCCTCGGCAAGGATCTTGCCGATGTTCGTCGTCTTCTAATCCTCATCTGATCTTGTGTGTTTATGATCTTCACAAAGATTTGCATGCCACCATGGAGGCGCTTCCCGAGCCTTGGCTTCGATGTCGTCGATGGTGTCGGAACCCTCGGGCTCAAGGATGGCCGTACTTTTGGTGTTGGGCGAATTGCCCCGGCAAGGCTCTTGCCGGGGCTGCGGAGGCTGCTTCGTCAAGGGCCTTGCCGAGGGAGTCCACCTCACCCGTCTGGCTTTTGTGTCTCTGGTCTTGGTGCTGCTCTGTTGGTCTTGTGCTTTGGCTTCCTTCCCCTGCCCTGCTAGGTGCGACTGTAGGCATGGCTCCGACTGCCCGTGCACAAGTAAGGGGTACAAAGGAGATGTGATGCCCCCGATTCAATCGTACACACAAACATGTACGATCAAGATCAGGGACTCACGGGCAGATATCACAACACAAATCTAATAATAAAATAAGTCATACAAGCATCATAATACAATCCAGGGGCCTCGAGGGCTCGAATACAAGTGCTTTCGATCGTGAGCGAGTCGTGGAAGCAACAATATCTGAGTATATACATAAGTTAAACAAGTTTGCCTTAAGAAGGCTAGCACAAACTGGGATACTGATTGAAAGAGGCGCAAGCCTCCTGCACAGATTCTCCTAAACTACTCACGGTAGTCGTCGGTTGACCTGCTGCGTAGTAGTAGGCACCTCCGGTGTAAGTAGAATTAGTAAATGCGTCGACAGTGGCGTCAGCTCACAGGCTCCGGCATCTGGTTGCGTGACAACCAGGAAGAAAGGAAAGGGGGAAAGAGGGAGAAAAGCAACCGTGAGTACTCATCCAAAGTACTCGCAACCAAGGATCTACACTACATATGCATGTGTATCTATGTAAATGGGTAATATCGGTGGACTTAACTGCAGAATGCCAGAATAAGAGGGGGATAGCTAATCCTATCGAAGACTACGCTTCTGGCAGCCTCCATCTTGCAGCATGTAGAAGAGAGTAGATGGTAAGTTCACCAAGTATCATCGTATAGCAATATCCTACCCGGCGATCCTCTCCTCGTCGCCCTGTGTGAGAGCAATCACCAGGTTTTATCTGGCACTTGGAAGGGTGTGTTTTATTAAGTATCCGGTTCTAGTTGTAATAAGGTCAAGGTACAACTCTGGATCGCCTGTTACCGTGGACACGGCTATTCGAATAGATCAACTTCCCTGCAGGGGTGCACCAGATTACCCGACACGCTCGATCCCCTTTGGCCGGACACACTTTCCTGGGTCATGCCCGGCCTTGGAAGATCAACACATCGCAGCCCCACCTAGGCTGTGAGAGAGGTCAACACGCGGTCTAAATCCTATGCGTGTGAAGTGCAGGCCCATCGCCCATTGCACACACTGCGTTCGCGTCTGTGACCGGTCATCAGACCTAACAACCTCCATTACAAAGGAAGTTGAGTTACGCGGTCCAACCCGGCGCGCGCCGCTCAGTCGCTGACGTCAGGAAGGCTTCGGCTGATACCACGATGCCGGTTGCCCATATCTTGTCCCACGTGGCGGTTAGTGCGTATAAGGTCAACGACCCAACTCAGATCAAATACCAAGATCTCATTAAGCGTGTTATTATGAAGTAACTGCGGACGCCGACTAGGGCTAGGCCCACCTCTCTCCTAGGTGGTCTCAACCTGCCCTGTCGCTCTGCCACAAAGTAACGATCGGGGCCTTCGGGAACCCAGGCCCACCTCTACCGGGATGGAACCACCTGCCCCTTCAGCCCCCATCTCTGAACAGTATCAAAGTAATGTAACAGTATAAAGTATATAGCATATGCCCGTGATCACCTCCCGAAGTGATGACGACCCAGTAGTATAACATGGCAGACGGACAAGAATGTAGGGCCACTAATGGAATACTAGCATCCTATACTAAGCATTTAGGATTGAAGACGGACAAGAATGTAGGGCCACTAATGGAATACTAGCATCCTATACTAAGCATTTAGGATTGCAGGTAAGGGAAACAACTGTAGCAACAATGACAGGCTATGCATCAGAATAGGATTAACCGAAAGCAGTAACATGCAACACTACTCTAATGCAAGCAGTAGAAATAATAATAGGCAATATCTGGTGATCAAGGGGGGGGGGGCTTCCCTGGTTGCTCTGGCAAGAAGGAGGGGTCGTCAACACCGTAGTCGGCCGGGGTAGCAGCAGCGTCGGTATCGTAGTCTACCGGAGAGAAGAGGGGGAAGAAACACTAAATATAATGCAAACATAAGCATGACGATGCATGACATGACTACGAGCGGTGCTAGGTGTGCCCTAACGCGGTAGTAGGTGATACCGACGAAGGGGGGAAACATCCGGGAAAGTATTCCCGGTGTTTCGCGTTTTCGGACAAATGAACCGGAGGTGGATTATTGTAGGTTCTCTATGCTAGGGACGTGTGGCGGACAAACGGCTTGCGTATTCGGATTCGTCTCGTCGTTCTGAGCAACTTTCATGTACAAAGTTTTTCCATTCGAGCTACGGTTTATTTTATATTAATTTTAAAAGATTTAATGAATTTCTAAATTATTGATATTAAATTAATTCGAAATTCATTTTATGGCGTCGACATGATATGCAGGTGATGTCGGCCGATCAACCAGACAGTTGACTTAGTCAAACTGACATGTGGTCCCACTGTCATAGACACAGTCTAGTTAAACAGAATTAATTAGTTTAAGTAGGTGATTAGATTAATTAAGTGTCATTAATTTAAATAAACCAGATTAATTAAGTTAATTAGTTCCCTAATTAATTAATTAATTAATTTCTTTTTTTTGTTCCAGGGGCTCGGCCCCATGTGTCATTGGCACTGGGCCAAAGCGGGTTAACAGGCGCAGGTGTAGTGGCGTGGGCGCCCGACGGGGTTCGACCCGAACGGCGCCGTGGGGCACCTGCGAGCGATGGGCAGGTTCAGCTGCAACGATGGTGGGCTCGGCAGAGCGTCGGCGCGGGCGGCAGAGGCCAACGGAGGAGCCGATAGCAGCAGCAGGGCAAAGGGGCGAGGGCACGTGCGGTCTGCCTGACGACGACGAGGCCAGGCGGGGTCGAGAGCAGAGAGAGGCTGGGGCTGGAGAGAGATGTGTGAGGACGGGGTCGGGGCGCGCCTAGGGCGCGACCAGTGCGGCGAGGCGGGGAGCGGGCGCGCGCCTTGAAGGAGGAGCGCCGCCAGCGTCTGCGGAAGCGAGCTAGGGGAGCGAGAGCAAGCGGGGCCGTGGCGGTCGCAGACAGCCTGGTGCTGTGATGGCATGCACGGCGACATCCGACGCGGGGAAAGGGGAGTGCGAGGAGAGGGAGGTGCTCACGGCGGGGCCGTAGGGGACTGGCAGCGGGCTCGAGGAGGAGTCCGAGAGGTCCGCCGAGGCAGCACCGGCGACAGGGATGGGGAGCGCCTGCGACGGAAAGGATGGCGGCGATGGCGTCCATCGATGGGTCGCGGGGGATGAGCAGCGCGGTCGATCCCGCGAGGGAGAGGCGCGGGAGGTTGACAACGGCAGCGGGCATCGGGGCGCCGACGAGTTGCGGCGGGGTGGCGCGCGTCATCGGCGTCGGCGGGGTCGGGGGCGCGGTTGCCCCGATCCCAATCTAGACGGGGGAGGAAGGTGAGGAGCAAGGCGTGGGGGGGGGGGGGAAGTGGGGTGGACCGATCTAGGTCACGGGGGAGTGGGAGGTTATGGGGGCGCCGGCTGGGCTGGGCCACGGCCCAGAGGGAGGGGGTCTTCTCCTTTTCATTTGTTTTGGTTCACCCTTTTCTTTTTTATTTATTTCCCCTTTTTGTTTTCTTTTATTTCTATAATGGTTATAGTTTTATAAAATACACAAATGGTTCCTAAATTAGTATTACTATATTTACTACTGCCACATTAATTTGGGTAACTAAATAAAATAGTTTAACATTTTATAAATAATAAAAGGTATTTGTTAAATTGGTTATGCTGATGTTTCATTCACATTTGAGTATTTAAACGCCTTATAAAAGTGCGGTGTTTCCACCATAATTACCTATGCATTATTTGGCACAACCCGAACATTTTAGTTTTATTGTTTGAAATCTTTTGTTGTTTGCCTTTAATTAAAATTTGAATTTGAATCGTTTTGAACTAACACGAGTTTATCAAAAGTAACCGAGGTGACATGGCATCATTAGCAGAGGTTTACTGTAGCTTAATTATCCGGGCGTCACAATTCTCCTCCACTACAAGAAATCTCGTCCCGAGATTTTAAGAGGGGGAGTAAGGGGAAGGGATTTAGTTACGAACTTCTCACGAGGCTTCTCGGTCTTAGTTGCTCTTCTCGAAGAGATCGATCCATTACATTGATGTCCTCATTCCTCCGCTTCAGGTCATCATGATGAAGTCGTCATCCTTTCTTCGGGGTCTTCATCGTACTTACGAATAGGTAGAAGGTAGCTTCAGAAGAACGAACCTCTACAAGGTTGCTTGTCTGGTAGATAACATCTGGTAAGGCAGCGGAAAGTAACTCTCGAATTGTAACTTAAGAAAATATCAAGAGCAAAGTAAGAAGGTATCATGGGAAGTTTCGAGTGGGCAGGCAATCGTTCGATGCCTGAAACAGGGCGTGAAAGGGGTTCAAAGCAATGGGAATAAGTATTGTGTCTGATACCAAAATTGTTGATCTCTCAGAAGGTGGCTCGTGAATTACATATGAGACCACGCGCGAGGAATAACTTTGGAAACATGGGGTGTATAGGAGAGTCAGGTTTCGATCCTGTGGAACTGTGGGTTATGGGCCCACCATGTGGGTTAAAAGCAGGAAGGCACTAACATTTGCACGGTCAAGATAGCAAAGTATGTCAGAGGATAGCACATCGGTTTTGTTGGCAACAACGTTGGTACCTAGGGCGAGGGACGAAGAGAACCATTTTCCTGCTCGTTGAAATGAGGCGGACCAATAGGCAAAGTCCTCGTCCATCGGTGGTTACCGGAATGTCATCAACAATAGTAACAGGCTCTTACTGACAAAGTTGTACACCGAGATGTTTGCACAAGCAGGGAATTATTAGTGCTTATATCATATAGATCATAGATAGGGTTTAAACAAACCAATGGAAAGGAAAAATTTCTATCAGATTTAGTCAGAACAATGGAAAGAAAAATGTGTTTAAACACATATTTCAGGGGTATATCCTTCCCAAGGACAAGCGAGCATGATATCCATGACAGGATATAACGTGAAAACCATTTAGGTTAGGGAATAGGAAGTTCATGACATTACCCAAACATCGGTGTTTGAATAATTGATAAAGGAAATTTAGCATGGCGCTTCAAATGTTCTTATCGATGATCAGAGTACCATAGACATGCTTCGAGATAGCATTGATAGGGTCTTCAAGCAAAGGTCGGACTTTGGATACTCAATGGATTCATCAGGAACAACTTATAGAATAAGTCTTTCAATTTCCCCTTGGAAGAATGGTTAACATTGCTAAAAGGAAGAATTATAACAATGGGTCCTCCAGCCAGGTGTGCTAGGTATGACATCACCTTACCGGGCTATATAAATACCAATGTTATGACTCTTGGAAGATGCTCGAACTACCATATCTAACCGAGATTCAGATCTGATTGGCGTTAGGATACCTCAGACTCAGGATGCCCGAGAAGAAAAGGTGCAACACAAATTGACGAGATAGCATTGTAAGATTCTCGGGAAATGAACTATGGAAGAGAACTTCAGAAACAAGGGTTCATCACTAAACCAAGGAGAGGGTGAGGAAATGTCAGATGGACTCAGCGACAATTCATCGAGATTTTCCAAAAGATAGATTTCCATAATTACGTGAACAAGGAGATAACATAGGTTAGATCAAATGATATAATGATGTATGCTTGAGGAAAAACATCCACAATTAAACATTGATCGAAAGTGCACCTAGAAGTATGGACTAAGTAGCACGATCAATGTTAAAATGGTGATTTGATAACCAAAAGACTTAGAATGAAACTATCGGCCATTCACTTCAAAGCAATAGGCTTGCTAGAAGTTTTGAATTCACTCATCATAGTTCAATTGTCAGTATTCCGGTTGGAACAACATGGGGACCAAGAAATGAACGGAGATGACGAGAAGTATTACTATATCAAGAATTTTTAAGAGGTGGTGAAATTCTCACAACATTCTTAACATAAAAGATGGTAATACTCCAAGGTAAAGAAGAACAAATGCTGGATAGCAAGGAACTCAAGGTATAACACAGAACACGAACAAGTTTGTGTTGGAGGAAGAAACAATAAAATGGTCGATGACAACACAAATCATCGAGGGCAAGGATGGTATTTCTCATCATGAATTCAATTGATATCCTAGAAGAACTCAGAATGTTGATGATGATCATGACACATTTGTCGAGAGGTTTCATGAAGATATAATCGCTCATCGACGATAGCAAGCAAAAGGAAGGATGGAGCGAAAAGTTATTGAAACCACGGATACGACACAAACTTGGTATCAAGCTTGTTGTTTGAGGTGAAACAGTAAGACAAGGAAGATCGACGTAAGCTTAGCTCATCATCGAAAGTTGTGTTCTGGGAATAAGGACTAGGTAGTGCAGTTTAAGCTTTAACATGACGATGATGATGTAGCCAATCGGTTGAGAATGACATCAGCGAGTACAACTCGTAGTTATTAAGGATTACAAAGAGTAGTTGAACCGTAGAAGGACTCGATTCAGTTATCGGTGTTTCGAGTGACAAACAACTCAAAACCCGGAGAAAACGGGAATCATCAAGAAATAATAGTTGATGAAGAACTCACAAGTTATGTAGTTCGGCGATATTCTCGAGATACCAGAGTGTAATACTCGACGGTAGAGCAGAGTAGACGGTGGACACGTGAAATGATCTGCAGAAGACAAGTACTTCATCTTGTCTGAGAAATGGAATCAAAGGAGAACAATCATGGTTGGAACCACGGTTGCAAAGGACCAAACATGGTTACTAGATGAACCTATATCAAGGAAATAGTTATTATTACAAGAAGTTTCCATGATAAGTTCCACATCAGGTCCATGGGCATGAACACAAAGCTCAAGGCCGACTCCACTTCTCCAATGCATAACCTTTCACTCACTTCTCATTTTCGAAGAAGTTATAATATTGAAATTTTATCTGTCATGACACCAGTAGAGTATGACCCGTAGTAGTTTCCGGGTTCACATAGATTCGAACCCAAAGCTTTTGATACTGTTGAGCATGAGGCCATCCTGCAAATTCTCAAAGCCAAGGGTTTTAATGATCACCGGATTAGGTGGGTTAAGGAGATTTTGTCATCTGGATCCTCCTCTGTTTTGCTTAATGGAGTGCCTGGGAAACAGTTTCAATGCAAGAGAGGAGTCAGGCAGGGAGATCCTTTTTCTCCTTTGCTTTTGTTACGGCGGCTGATACATTTGCAATGCATGGTTAATAAAATGCTACAAGATGGGCTGATTTCTCTACCTATACCATCTAGTGATCCCAACTTTCCAATCATCCAATATATTGATGATACAATTTTGTTGCTACCTGCTGATGAGTCCCAACTGCTTGCTGTCAAGAACATGCTCCATGTTTTCCATGCTTCAACTGGGTTGAAGGTTAATTTCCATAAGTCCATGATGGTCCCTCTCAATGTTAGTGATGATGAGGCTGCCAGACTTGCTACAGTTTTTGGTTGCTCAATTGGTACTCTCCCTTTCACTTATCTGGGGCTGCCAATGGGGATAACAAAACCAAGAATTCAGGATCTCATGCCTCTGGTTGACCAATTGGAACGGCGTCTGATTGCTAGCTCGGCTATGCTCAACCAAGGATCCAGACTTCGGCTTCTAACTTCTGTGCTCTCCTCCATGCCAATATATTTTTTATGTTCTTTGGATATTCTCCTGGGTATTATCAAGCAGCTGGAAAGGATTGAGAGGCAATGCCTTTGGAGAGGAAATTCAGACACACCTAGGCAATCTCTAGCTGCATGGGACATGGTCTGTAGACCTAAGCAGAATGGAGGTCTTGGGGTAATAAACCTCCATTTACAGAACAAGGATCTTTTGATCAAGCACCTCCATAATTTTTTTAACAAAGAGGATATTCCTTGGGTGTCCTTGATTTGGGATTCTTATTATTATGGGGTTGTGCCAAAAGCTACAGTGTTGTGTGGATCTTTCTGGTGGAAAGATGTCTTTAGATTGGCTGATAATTACAGAGCAGTAGCCACAGTTTCTGTCAACTCTGGTGATTCGGCGCTGTTCTGGTAGGATGGTTGGTTTGTGGCTGATTCTGCTCGCCCCCTTCGGGATAGGCTTCCTCAATTATTTTCTTTTGTTCTTGATGATAAACTTTCTGTGGCAGATTTCCTCGCTTCTCTGAGCTGTCTTCTTTGTTTAACCTGCCCATCTCCTAAATTGCTCTTTGCTGGCTGGATTGTTTGCATAGGTGGATTTCTGAATTGCAACGTGATCCTTTGGGAAATGATGTTTGGTCTTGGATGGACAAGGGGCATACCTTTGCAAAGAGTTACTACACTCTCATGCACTCTCATTTGCCAGTTATTCCTCCCTGTAAATGGATATGGAAGAGTAAATGTACAATGAAGATCAAATGTTTTGCTTGGTTGTTATAGTTTGATAGACTGAACATAAAGGATCTACTGGTTAGGCGACACTGGAGGAATAATGAAGAGGACAATTTATGTGTCATGTCCCCGGCCAGGAGTTATGAGGATAGAATCCACCTGTTTTTCACATGTAACTTTAGTCTCAGGGTTTGGAACTATCTGCAAATTGATTGGTCTCATCAGGGGGAGATTGGAGACTGCTTGCTTCATGCTCAGACTAGTTTTGGGCATCCTTTCTTTATGGAGGTTTTTCTCACTGCTGCATGGTGCATTTGGATCACGCGCACTGGAAGGGCTTTCAGGCACATTAGGCCCTCCTTTAGCTCTTGGAGATGTTTGTTTATTCATGAAATCTCTTTGTTGGTACATAGGGTTAAGGATAGCATCAAGCCAAAACTTCTTGGATGGATTCAGAGCCTTCCATAGTCTTTTTTCCTGTATCTTGTTGTATATAGGTAAGCTCCTTAGATGTCTCTTAGGCTAGTTTTTTCTTCTGTTCCTTTGTAAATATTTGTAACTCTTTATGGGTATTGTGTGAGATGAATAAAGGACTGTGGGGCTGTTGCCTCACAGTAAATAGTCAAAAAAATCCAACAAAGGATTTGATGGTCCACAAGAGATCTGATGTGAGAATCGGTACTCAACTAGAAGAAAAAACAATGCGAAGGCATTGGATTATAGAAGCAATTGTCTAATTCAAAGCTCACATGTAAAGGAATTATGATTTCCAAATCAAAGGATCAGAAGCAAATGCTCTGATTAAGGATGGATAAGTTGAGTAGGCTTAGGGTACAATCGACGGCAATTGGATTGGTTGAGAACCAGCTCACGTTTAAAATGACGTCTGAGCTGGAAGGATAATTTTCAGGGAATAACTGATGATTACGTGCATTCACACACATGTCGAATCAACAGGATCAGAATGTTAATCACAAGGATTTTAATGGTTATTGCTAGACAAATGGAATTGCCCAGACTGCAAGCAGACAAGTATTTGCAAAACAATAGTTGGCAGAGAATTACCGGAAGATCGGGTAGTATTTCAACGTATCTAGTGAATCCTATGAACAACTAGTAATGAACGGTTCCTCGATTAGTGTGAAGAAACAAATCATAAGGTTATTTTTGCAGCAAGGAACCGCAAGGCAGTGGCACAAGGGATTCTTGGAACAACGACAAGTATTAATAGGGTATCTTGTAATCACAAGACCAACTGGGGCTAAAAGTAAGAACGGCAAGTGTATGTATTTATCCATAGGGATATTTCAGTGGTAGGGAATTGGAAAAGCAATGGGCACAAAGTCTCAAAAGAGTATCAGAGAGTAAATTTGAAATTTTATGGTGCAGTCGGCGATCATCTGGACTGAAGGGGCTCTCCGGGAGAAAGTGTTTTCGAGAACCTAAAGTTAGATTTTTGGAAAATCATTTAACCCGAATAGAAGAGAGATTAGAATCCTAGAGTATAGATGAGGAATAAAAGATCCTAATACCACCCAATGGCGACGTGGGCCCATGGGTCGCACAGCCATGTTAGTAAAAGTTTTGTAAAGTCTAGACTCGACTTCGGCCAATGAGTGTGGAAGGGCGATTCCTACAGGTAGTCGGCTCTGATACCAACTTGTGACGCCCCTGATTTAATCGTACACTAATCATACACGCAAACGTGTATGATCAAGATCAGGGACTCATGGGAAGATATCACAACACAACTCTAAAAATAAAATAAGTCATACAAGCATCATAATACATGCCAGGGTCCTCGAGGGCTTGAATACAAGTGCTCAATCATAGACGAGTCAGCGGAAGCAACAATATCTGAGTATAAACATAAGTTAAATAAGTTTGCCTTAAGAAGGCTAGCACAAACTGGGATACAGATTGAAAGAGGCGCATGCCTCCTGCCTGGGATCCTCCTAAACTACTCCTAGTCATTGTCAGTGGCCTGCACGTAGTAGTAGGCACCTCCGGTGTAGTAGGGGTCATCGTCGACGGTGGCGTCTGGCTCCTGGGCTCCAGCATCTGGTTGTGGCAACCAGGAAGAAAGGAAAGGGGGAAAGAGGGAGAAAAGAAACCGTGAATACTCATCAAAAGTACTCGCAAGCAAGGATCTACACTACATATGCATGGGTATCTGTGTAAATGGGCAATATCGGTGGACTGAACTGCAGAATGCCAGAATAAGAGGGGGATAGCTAATCCTATCGAAGACTACGCTTCTGGCAGCCTCCATCTTGCAGCATGTAGAAGAGAGTAGATGGTAAGTTCACCAAGTATCATCGTATAGCAATATCCTACCCGGTGATCCTCTCCTCGTCACCCTGTGTGAGAGCAATCACCGGATTATATCTGGCACTTGGAAGGGTGTGTTTTATTAAGTATCCGGTTCTAGTTGTCATAAGGTCAAGGTACAACTCCAGGTCGCCTGTTACCATGGACACGACTATTCAAATAGATCAACTTCCCTGCAGGGGTGCACCACATTACCCGACATGCTTGATCCCCTTTGGCCGGATACACTTTCCTGGGTCATGCCCGACCTCGGAAGATCAACACGTCGCAGCCCCACTTGGGCACAACAGAGAGGTTAGCACGCCGGTCTAAATCCTATGCTCGCAGGGGTCTGGGCCCATTGCCCATTGCACACCTGCACGTTGCGTACGCGGCTGGTGAGCAGACCTAGCAACCTCCATTACAAAGGAAGTTGCGTTACGCAGTCCAACCCGGCGCGCGCCGCTCAGTCGTTGATGTCACGAAGGCTTGGCTGATACCATGACGCCGGTTGCCCATATCTTGTCCCACGTGGCGGTTAGTGCGTATAAGGTCAACGACCCAACTTAGATCAAATACCAAGATCTCGTTAAGCGTGTTATTATGAAGTAACCGCGGACGCCGACCAGGGCTAGGCCCACCTCTCTCCTAGGTGGTCTCAACCTGCCCTGTCGCTCTGCCACAAAGTAACAGTCGGAGGCCGTCGGGAACCTAGGCCCACCTCTACCGGGATGGAGCCACCTGCCCCTTCAGCCCCCATCTCCGAACAATATCAAGGTAATGTAATACTATAAAGTATATAGCATATGACCGTGATCACCTCCCGAAGTGATCACGACCCAGTAGTATAGCATGGCAGACGGAAAATAATGTAGGGCCACTGATGGAATACTAGCATCCTATACTAAGCATTTAGGATTGCAGGTAAGGGTAACAACTGTAGAAACAATGACAGGCTATAAGTCAGAATAGGATTAACCGAAAGCAGTAACATGCTACACTACTCTAATGCAAGCAGTAGAGAGAAGAATAGGCGATATCTGGTGATCAATGGGGGGAGCTTGCCTGGTTGCTCTGGCAAGAAGGAGGGGACGTCAACACCGTAGTCGACCGGGGTAGCAGCGGCGTCAGTCTCGTAGTCTACCGGAGAAAAGAGGGGGAAGAAACAATAAATATAATGCAAACATAAGCATGACGATGCATGACATGACTACGAGCGGTGCTAGGTGTGCCCTTACGCGGTAGTAGGTGATACCGTAGAAGGGGGAAAACATCCGGGAAAGTATTCCCGGTGTTTTGCGTTTTCGGACAAATGAATCGGAGGTGGATTGTTGCAGGTTCTCTATGCTAGGGATGTGTGGCGGACTAGCGGGTTGCGTATTCGGATTCGTCTCGTCGTTCTGAGCAACTTTCATGTACAAAGTTTTTCCATCCGAGCTATGGTTTATTTTATATTAATTTTAAAAGATTTAATTAATTTTTAAATTATTAATATTAAATTAATAGAAATTCATTTTATGATGTCAGCATGATGTCAGGGTGATGTCAGTAGTCAACCAGACAGTTGACTTAGTCAAACTAACGTGTGGGTCCCACTGTCATAGACACAGTTTGGTTAAACAGAATTAATTAGTTTAAGTAGGTGATTAGATTAATTAAGTATAATTAATTTAAATAAACCAGATTAATTAAGTTAATTAGTTCCCTCATTAATTAATTAATGAATTTCTTTTTTTGTTCTAGGGGCTGGGCCCCATCTGTCATTGGCACTGGGCCAAAGCGGGTTAACGGGCGCAGGTGTAGTGGCGGGGGCGCCCGATGGGGTTCGACCCGAACGGCGCCACGGGGCACCTGCGAGCGATGGGCAGGTTCAGCGGTAGCGGCGGTGG
Source organism: Aegilops bicornis (assembly GCA_021605145.1). NCBI lineage: Eukaryota > Viridiplantae > Streptophyta > Magnoliopsida > Poales > Poaceae > Aegilops > Aegilops bicornis. Next base: position 577,512,946 of record CM038669.1, read on the forward strand.
GCTCGGCAGAGCGTCGCCGAGGGCGGCAGAGTCCAGCGGAGGCGGGCGGTGAGCGAGGTGGCTGCAGCGGAGGAGCCGGCGGCAGCAATAGGGCAAAGGGGCGAGGGCGCGTGCGGTCTGCCCGGCGACGACGAGGCCAGGCAGGGTCGAGAGCAGAGAGAGGCCGGGGCCGGGGAGAGCTGCGTGAGGACGGGTCGGGCACGCTGGGCGCGACCAGTCGGGCGAGGCGGAGCGGCGGCTGGCGGAGGAGGAGCGCCTCCGAGCGCGTGCGGAGCAGAGCCAACGGGAGCAGAGAGCAGTAGCGGGGGCCGTCGTGGTCGCAGGCGAGCGCGGGTGCGCGATGGCGTGCACGGCGACATCCGACGCGGGGAAAGGGGAGTGCGAGGAGAGGGAGGTGCTCACGGCGGGGCCGTAGAGGACTGGCAGCGGGCTCGAGGAGGAGTCCGAGAGTTCCGCCGAGGCAGCACCGGCGACGGGGATGGGGAGCGCCTGCGACGGAAAGGATGGCGGCGATGGCGTCCATCGATGGGTCGCGGGGGACGAGCTGCGCGGTCGATCCCGCGAGGGGGAGGCGCGGGAGGTTGACAACGGCAGCGAACAGCAGGCGCCCGGCAGGTGCGGCGGGTGGCGCGCATCGGCGTTAAGCGGGATCGAAGCGCGGTTGCCCCGATCCCAATCTAGACGGGGGAGGAAGGTGAGGAGCGAGGCGTGGGGGGGAAGTGGGGTGGACCGATCTAGGTCACGGGGGAGTGGGAGGTTATGGGGGCGCCGGCTGGGCTGGGCCACGACCCAGAGGGACGGGGTCTTCTCCTTTTGATTTGTTTTGGTTCACCCTTTTCTTTTTTATTTATTTCCCCTTTTTGTTTTCTTTTATTTCTATAATGGTTATAGTTTTATAAAATACACAAATGGTTCCTAAATTAGTATTACTATATTTACTACTGCCACATTAATTTGGGTAACTAAATAAAATAGTTTAACATTTTATAAATAATAAAAGGTATTTATTAAATTGGTTATGCTGCTGTTTCATTCACATTTGAGTATTTAAACACCTTATAAAAGTGCGGTTTTTCCACCATAATTACATATGCATTATTTGGCACAACCTGAACATTTTAGTTTTATTGTTTGAAAACTTTTGTTGTTTGCCTTTAATTAAAATTTGAATTTGAATTGTTTTGAACTAACGCGAGTTTATCAACAGTAACCAAGGTGACATGGCATCATTAGCAGATGTTTACTGTAGCTTAATTATCTGGGCGTCACAGGAGAGCCCCTACTTTCGTACACCGACAGGAGCCCCCGGGCCTGGGCCACAAATAAGCGTGATGCGTTGTTGGGCTGGGCCCGAGCAATCTTGTGAGCGGGCAGGGGTCGAATTCTTTTACCTTGATAACTTCCTCGTACGTTGCACTTCCCCACGACTTGCATTGAATGCGTGACGTGGGGGTCGTCCGCGGGGCGATTGCGACCTTCTTGCATCATACCACGGGTCTAATAGTAAAGAGGCGGCCCGCGTTTCCATACTAAAACAGAGGAAGTTGTAGAGGCGCAGCTCATTTACTAAGTGGACCTGGGTCGTGGCCATTATGATTCCCACGCCCCCCCCCCCCCGATCATGGGGCGCTAAATGGCTGTTCCACTTGCCATTCGGGTCCTGACTCGTTCGCCACGTGCCCTCCATGCATCGGGAAGGGCAGGCGGCGGATCACGAAGGCTGGTTTCTACGCCGGGCGGGGCGAGCACCGCTGATTAGGGCGATGAGGTCGGTCCTGATTCCTTACGCCTCCGATGGCCGGATTGGTGAGCGGGGCGGCCGAACCCCGACCTCGCCCCTTTATAAGAAGGGGAAGGGGGGGGGCACCCCTCAATCTCTCATCATCCACTTCTTCTCATCTTGGCTCCTTCCTTTCTTCTGCTATGGCGGGAGGGCGCGTCGGCACTTCGACAGTGGCGACGAGGGTCTCCGCTCGACAGCGCGCCCCTCCTCCCCAAGAGCTCATGGTGGCGGAGCTGGCCACAAGAGGAAGGGGGAGGGGGCGAGGGCGAGGTCGCCGTGGCGCTCGGGGAAGAGGGGAACGGGGCGGTGCACCGGCCTCGCTCGCCAAAGTGGCCCCTTCCTCAACGGAGGGCCACGTCGGGGACCAGCCTCGTGAGTTCTTCATCAGGCTGCATCGGCCGGTGCGCCGCCGTCTTCGTCTTCCCACTCCTTTTGCTCGGGAGATGGAGTGCGACCTGCCACAGACCCTGAGGTTGCACATGAGGGGCTGCAGGAATGGCGACATGCGGGTTGATGTCGACTTCCCCGCCCCTCATGTCATGTATCTTCGTCGTGGATGGAAGACCTTTGCTCGCGTCCACAGCCTGACGGAGGGGCTCGTTCTCTACTTCAAATTAATGGAGAAAGGCCTACTCTCCGTCAAGGTCTTTGGGGACATGGGAACTCGCCTAAAGTGTTGCATGAATAGCTTCTCCGATGATGAAGATTCCTCCTCGAGCGAGAGTGACGAGGAGGACAGTGACATCGACGACGAGGGCAGCGGGCGGGAGGATGACGGGTCCGACTAGGCGTCGGACACGCCATCCCTAAGCGACGCCGGCAGCACCATCATCTGCATCGCCAGCTCCTTGAACTTCTCGGGGTCGCCTCCTTGGGCGGCTAGTGTGGGGAGGCCGAAGAAGACGAAGAAGGCGGGTGGCAGGCCGTCAAGTCGGAGTACGATGGCACCAACACCTTCGTCTCATATTGGCGGCCCGCTGCCTCATCTTTCAGCCCTTCTCCCGGCACCATCATCACCAACCCTCTTCTGGGCGGCCACCGAGATGTTCTCTTGGTGTTTTCTACAGCTCGTGCCTCGCCTAGGTGCTCTTTTTGCCCTCCCGTCATCTTGTCACGTTTTCTGAGGACAGGGACAAGAAAGGTATTACGGGCACCTTATCTTTTTTCAGTTTCTAAGCCTACGGGCCTTTGTAAGATTTAAATCTTGTAATCCCCTTGCTCATGTTTGCATTCTGTATGAACTTTACCTGTTTGGAACGTATTAATGAAAAAGGGTGCTTGTCGGGTTTTTTGTGCGTGAGCGAGGCCCATGCCAAGGAATGAATTCTTGTCATTTTTAAGATAAACATTGTCGCCTGGCAATAGGCCTTGCCGTCCCCTTACTTCATTTTCGACCATACTCACGCCCTCAGCGGAGGAAGGGGCGAAGTAGGTTTAGGCCCTTCGTTTGCTTCCTTGTCACCGCAACTACGACCAAGTTCCGGCCCAGGGGATAGTTCTTGGGCACAGGAAAAGGGGAGCACGGTGGTCTAGGAGTAAACGAGGTTTCATACGCTCCAATTTCATACGGGAGTGCATATCAGGGGATAAAGGACTTATCTGAATCAACAGCCCCCGGCGACCTTGGCTTGCCGCGGTCAGAGCTTCGGGCCTGCAGCCCCCAGCAACCTTGGCTTGCCGGGGTCGGGACGTCGGCCTACCCTTTCCCTCCAAACAGCCCAGCAGAGATGTTCATGCACCCTGCGAACCTAAAAAGGACGGGGAAGAACAGAAAGATGCACACTCGACCTCTATGCTAGGGGTTAGTCGCCGCAAGCACTATCAACCCTAACCGAGGGAGAGACTCAATCTAGCATGCATGCTAAAACTTAGGGCGCCAGCGCTTCATCTATTTATGCTCAGGGTCAGCGCCTGGCTTTGTACAAAGGGTTACATGCCTTGTCGGCAAGGCTTGTACAAAAGGTGGCTTGCCGGGGGGCCTGACAACCGCACCTTATGGGTAAAACTTGCGAAGATGTTCGATGTTCCAGGAGTAGCTCACTGGAATACCATCTTCGGTCTCCAGGGGGACTACGCCGGGCCTGGTGACTCGTATTACCCGATAAAGGCCTTCCCACTTTGGCGTCAACTTGTTGGAATTCTTGGCCGACTGAACACGCCGAAGAACAAGGTCGCCTTCCTCAAAGCTTCGGGCATGAACCTTGCGGCTATGATAGCGGCGCAAGGCTTGCTGGTAGCATGCTGCTTTCGCCTGACCGCTCAAGACGATCTTCCTCGAGGAGTGTTGCATCATCTTGCCGCAATTGCTCTTGCTCAAGCTCATCATAAGCGAGCACTCGGGGTGACCCGTATGTGAGTTCCGTGGGAAGAACTGCTTATGTCCCGTAAACGAGGGAGAAGGGTGTCTGGCCGGTGGATCGATTTTGGTGTCGTTCTGATTGACCAAAGAACCGCCGGCAATTCATCAATCATGCGTCTTCCGCATTTGTGCAGCCTATCAAAAGTCTTTGTCCGGAGGCCCCGCAGTACTTCAGCATTTGCCCTCTCGGCTTGGCCATTGCTCCATGGATGTGCAATAGAGGCGAAACAGACCTAGCTGCCGAGGTCTTGAATGTACTGCATGAAGGTGCGGCTTGTGAACTGTGTGCCGTTGTCGGTGATGAATCTATTGGGCACACCAAAACGGCAGAATAGCCCCTTGAAGAATTTGAATTGATTGTCTTGTCACCTTTCTCACTGCTTCCACCTCCGGCCACTTTGTGAACTTGTCGATTGTGATGTACAAGTACTCAAAGCCCCCGACGGCACGGGGAAAGGGGCCCAGTATGTCGAGACCCCAGACCGAGAATGGCCAGGAAAGAGGGATTGTTTGGAGAGCTTGAGCTAGTTGATGAAGCTTCTTTGAATGGAACGGACACGCTTCACACTTGGTTACTAACGCCGTCACATCCTGGAGGGCTGTGGGCCAGAAGAAACCTTGCTGGCAAGGGCTCTCAACCCTATGTGGGAGCCACATATGCCTCCGTGTATCTTTGCCAACAGCTCCAGTCCTTCCTCCCAGGGAATGGACTTCAATTTCACACCATTCAGCCTTTTTCTGTATAGAACATCGTCGACGAACTGATAGATGGCAGACCGACGGGCTACTTTCTCTGCTTCTTCCTACTCCTCAGGAAGCTCCCCTGTTTGGAGAAATCGAACGGTATACTACGCCCATGCCTGAGCATGAGGCTCGACGACAAGGACTAAATGCATCTCTTCTGCCATGGGAGTGGTTGCCTCTACGGCCAGAGCTTGACGCTTTGCCGGAGTCTGTTGCCCCATGAAAGGCTCAGTGTCTCCGGCAACATCCTTGCCGGCGGCTCTGGGGAGCTCAGCAGGAAAGTACTTGCCGGGTCCTGATTTCCTCCGCTTGTTCTGCTATGTTGACGGTTCAATGGATGGTTGAGTTAATCGAAGCACAAAAGTACCTGGTTCCACAGGTAGTTTGAGGGCAGCGCGCTTCGACAAGTAGTCGGCGATGGCGTTCTCTAGTCGGGGAACATGCTCCGCTTTTATACCGTCAAAACACTCTTCCAGCTTCCTCACTTCATCTACGTAGGCCTCCATCAACTGACTTTGATAATCCTTGTTAACTTGCTTGACGACAAGCTGCGAATCACCCCTGACGATGAGTTTCTTGATTCCGAGGTCTGCCGCGATCCTGAGACCGACAAGCAGTCCCTCATACTCGACAGTGTTGTTTGTTGACATCTCCCTGGGAAAGTGCATCTGGACCACATACTTGAGGTGCTCTCCGATGGGCGCAACAAGCAGTACACCAGCACTGGCGCCTTGCAGCGAGAAAGCCCCGTCAAAGTACATGATCCAGTCGTGACTTGTTTCCTTGCCGGGGAGGGTGGTCTCCTAGATCTCTTCATCGGGCGTCGAGGTCCATTTTGCAATGAACTCTGCCAAGACTCTACTCTGGATCGTTGAGGTGCTTTCAAACTTCAAGCCAAAGCTTGACAGTTCCAAGGCCCATCGCACAATCCTCCCGGTTGCGTCCGGGTTATGCAATATCCTTTGCAACTGGAGGCGGGTGACGACGGTGATCTCGTGTGCTTGGAAGTAATGATGCAGCTTCCTCGAGGCCATAAGGAGGCCGAAGAGGAATTTCTGCACACCGGAGTACCTTGATCTAGCCCCCCTACAAGAGGGAGCTAACAAAGTAGACCGGGTGCTGCATCACCTTCTTCTTCTGCATCACTTCACTTGGTTGCGTCGCTTCTGTCCCAGTGGCATCAGGTTCTGTCGTTGCTATTGCTTCCTCGTCGACCTCTCTCTGTGCCACTAGCGCAACACTGACCACTTGATTTGTTGCCGCTAGATATAGCATGGCTCTTGTGGTTTAGGCGCAACTAGTATCGGCGTAGAAGAGGGGTATTTCTTCAAATCTTGCAGTGTCGCTTCTGCTTCTGGGGTCCATTCCATTGGGCCCACCTTTTTCAAAATTTTGAAAAAGGGAAGGGCGCGCTCGGCAGACTTGGAGATGAAGCTGCTCATGGCAGCAACGTAGCCAGCAAGCCGGCGCACATCCTAATCCGCCTGGGCGCCTCAATCTGCTCAATGGCCTTGATCTTATCTGGATTCGCCTCAATCTCACGCTGTGACACAAAGAACCCGAGAAGTTTGCCGGACGGAACGCCGAAGACACACTTCTCAGGGTTTAGCTTGAGGTTGATCTTGCGCAGGATTGCAAACATCTCTTCTAAATCTTATATAAGTGTTGCTCTGTCCTTGGTTTTGACCACTATGTCGTCCATATAAGCTTCCATATTTCTATGCAGCTGAGGTGCAAAACCAATTTGGAGTAATCTCTCAAACGTCGAGCCAGCACTCTTCAACCCGAAAGGCATTCGTATAAAACAATACGTACCACATGGGGTGATGAATGCTGTCTTCTCTTCGTCTTCTCTCGTCATGAAGATCTGGTAGTATCCTGAGTAAGCGTCAAGGAATGACAACAGGTCGCACCCGGTCGTGGATTCTACAATCTGGTCGATGTGCGTCAATGGGAAAGGATCTTTCGGGCAAGCCTTATTGATGTCTATGTAGTGAATACACAGCCTCCACTTCCCATCCGCCTTGCGCACTACCACCGGATTGGCCAACCACGTTGGGTGGAGTACTCCTCTCACCAAGCCTGCTGCTTCCAATTTCCTGATCCCTTCTGTGATGAGATATTGCCGTTCCAAAGCTTGCTTCCTGACCTTCTTCTTGACGGGTCGCGCATGAGGGTAGACAACAAGATGGTGCTCAATCACCTCCCTGGGAACGCCGAGGATGTCGGATGCTTGCCATGCAAACACATCGACATTCGCCCGCAGGAAGGTGAGGAGCGCGCCTTCCTATTTGCTGTAGAGGGTGGAGCTTATGGTGAAAAACCCTCCCATGCCATCCTCCTTGACGGACACCTTCTTGGTCTCTGGTGGCGTAGCTCTGGATTTCTTGCTCTTGCTAGTGGAGCTCTCTGGCACGTCTTCGACGGGAGCAGTACACTCCAAAGAGGTGCGCTTGCCGAAGTGGGTGCGAGAGGTCTTGCCGGTCCTTTTCCCTACCGGGGCTTTAGCGGCAGGAGCAAGTGCCTTGGCGGCAGCTGCTGCAACTGCCTCCCGGTAGAGTTGGTCAGTGCAAATCAGCGCATCTTTCTTGTCGGAGGGGACAGTGATGATGGTCATCGACCCAGGCATCTTCAGTGTGTTGTAGGCGTAATGCGAAGCCGCCATGAACTTGGCTAGCGCCGGGCGACCGAGGATCCCGTTGTAGGGCAAGGGGATCTCGGCAACATCAAAGATAATCCTCTCCATCCTATAATTTAGCTCGCCTCCGAATGTAACGGGTAGCATGACCTTACCCTTTGGCTGGCTTCTTCCTGGATTGACGCCTTGGAACGTGCCCGTCTCCTCGAGGTCTCCATGAGGGATCTGCAGCCTTTTGATCACAACAGGCGAGATCAAGTTCAGGACGGCCCCGCCATCGACTAGCATTTTTGTCACCTTGAGGTTGCGTATTGTTGGGGAAACCAACAACGGTAAACACCCGACCGCAGTTGTGCGATCATGGTGGTCCTCGGTGTCGAAAATGATAGGCGTGCTGGACCACTTCAATGGTTTCTGGGCATCGAACGACGGTTCTGCTACTGTGCCCATTGCTTGAGATGGCGGTGAGAGGTATGCAGAGAGGCACCACCGTCGACGCACATGGCCTCTGTAGCCTTCTGGAACTCTTGCTCGCCGGACTTGTCGTCCTCGTCATGATCATCATCTTCTTGCTTCTTTTCGCAGCCCCGAGCGGGCCTCTCTTGCTGGTGATCCTTGCCGCGGCGACCTCCTTGGCCGCCACGCTTCTTGCTGGACCCCTCGGCACCATCTTGACCCTTCTACTTGTCCTGCCTCTTGTACTCAGCTTTTCGCTTCTCAGCAAGCAGCTCAACTTGTCGGCAGTTCTGGAGGTCGTGGCCCTTGGTGTGGTGGATCTTGCAGTATTGCTTGTCGGAGCCTCTTGGCTTGTCGGCAGCTGCCAAGGCCCGCTAGGCGGAGCACCCGACAATTTCCTTGTCGGGGTCATCTGCCTTGGCCTTCTTGGCAGTGCAGATGTCGTCGGATCCCTCGACGGCAAGCATGGTCTTGCCCTTGCGCTTCCTGTTGCGGTGCCGGCCCATCTTTGCGGGGGCGGAAGTATCTTTGTCTGAGGAGTCGGTTTCCACACCGGCATCTTTGCCGGGGGTACTTCCTTCCCTCTTCAGCCCGAGCACACCTATCGGCCAGGAAGTAGAGCTCTGCCACATCCTTCACCTTGTTCATCGTGAGCTCTTCATGCGTTTTGCGGTTTCGCACATTCTGATGGAATGCACTGATGATAGCGGCGGGGTGAACGTCCGGGATATTGTACTGCACTCGGCTAATCCTCTATATGTACTTGCGCAGGCTTTCGCCTTCTTTCTGGGGGATGACATGCAAGTCGCTTGCCTGGCCATGAGCTTGGTGGCCTCCCGTAAAGGCGCCACCAAACTCATCGCACAAATCCGACCATGAAGAAATATAATCTATTGGCAAGTGCATCAACCATGACATAACGTTGGGCTTAAGTGCCAACGGGAAGTAATTGGAAAGCACCTTGTAGTTGTGAGCTCCGGTAGCTTGCATCGCAATGGTGTATATGCTGAGGAACTCTGACGGGTGCGTCTTGCCGTTGTACTTTTCACCAACGTCAGGCTTGAAGGTGCGGTGAGTGGGCCACTGGAACTGCCACAACTCGCGGGTAAAGGCTGAGCAGTCCACCTCGTAAGGTAAGCCTCCAGGGCCTCCCTGTGCTGGGTGGTCCGTAGTGGGTCCTGCTCACCTGTCTGATTGGTGGTGTGCTCGCACCGGCGCTCGATGGTGGTTCGGGCGTCTTCATGGGCTCGCTCCCAAAGAACTTGGCGTTGATCGCGGTGGGTCCATGGGTCGGACGACGCTATGGAAATGTTATCACAAGCGTCATCACGACGGACCAGTGCCCGCGGTAACGGGCGAGGAAGAGGAGAATGCACTGTGGCTGCAGCGCCTCCGGTCTTCCCACCACTGGCGTGCGGTGCTTCTATAGAGCGCCGGCCCGAGGGCCCCGCTAGCCGCGGCTCGTCCTTGTTGGCGATGCCGACGAGGATCCGGATGGTGGCTCTCCACTCGTCGAGCTTCTCCGCAGTGGGAGGGAAGTCGAGATGTCATTGCGCGTGCGCTAAGGCCTCAGTCGGCATGGGCGGCGGCGAAACCTACATGGACCGTGACGCGCTCCGACATCTAACCACATTAGAAGGAGCTCTACCACAGCCCCGTGGCTGCACGTTGGTTTCGCCACCGCCTCGGCGAGCTTGATGACCTTCGACGTCCCGTGAATGATGCACATGACTCTTCCCGCGGTGGCGCCCAGGGTCATCGGCGTGGTGACGCTGCTCGTCGCGCACAACCTGGGAGGAGAGCGTCGTGAGCGCCAGTGTAGGCGTCTTGGAAGTCGCCGCGCCACCTGCATATGGCACGCCGCCACCCTTGGAAAGCCCCGCACCGCCTGCGGGGGGCCCGGCTCCATCTTTGGACTTGGTGGCGCACAGATCGTTGTCTTGTGCACGAACGATGCCGCTTGCCAGGCTTCGGCTGCTAGAGCGACGTGGGTGTTCACGGGCCGCGCCTTGGCTTCCATCAGCGACCACCCCACCGCCCACCCGCAATGGCACGGGCCGTTCGGCTCTAGATGAACCAATCACCGTGATCGTCTTCTTCTTGGGAGCCATGGCGATGAAGAACTGCTAAACTAGCTGCTAAACCAGATTCTCACAACTGCGCCCCCTACCTGGCGCGCCAAAGATGTTGGGGAAATGACACCTACGGGATCACTGGAATCCCTTCTACGGTTGGCGGGCGCGGGGTTGTGAGAAGAGCGGGTTTAGGAGTCAGCACAAAGATCGTTTACCCAGGTTCGGGACGCGAGGATGCGTAATACCCTAGTCCGGCTTTGATGTGTATTTGAGTGTTGTTGAGCTCCTAAACTAGCTATGGTGCCTGCATCGTTCAAAGAGCCGAATCCCTCTCCATTATGCCTCAGGCCTCCTTTTATAGTCAAAAATGGGTTGGCACAGTGGCACACAGGAGGTGGAAAGGTATATAGTGTATGAGCTTATCGCCCGTATTATAGGACAAGACACATTAAATGCGTCACTTAGGTGTCCCCTTGCTTTATCAGGGACGGGAACGAGGCCCGTCCCGTCCGTCGCCGCTCCGCCTCGCTTTGACACGTGTCCAGGCCATCGGGGCATGTGGCGCCATGTAGGCAGGCAGGCTGCTGAGAGGGCGTGGTGGCAGGGTCTTCACGAAGATCTGCATGCTACCACGCAGGTGCTTGCTCAGTTGGCCTGGAAGCCGCATGTTGCCACACAGGTGCCTGCCCAGCTGGTTGGGCTGGCAGCTGTATGGGAACGGCGGTGGAGTTTTGATAGATGCAGGCCTGGCTGTGGACCCGCAGGTGTCCTCGACAAGGGGCTTGCCGGGGCCCCGGTGAGGGTCTTGCCGAGGCATCGCGATCGTCCCCGGCAAGGATCCTGCCGGGGGTCTCGTGGATTTCCTCGTCGTTTTCTAATCCTCATATGATCTTCACAAAGATCTGCATGCCACCATGGAGGCGCTTCCCGAGCCTTGGCTTCGACGTCGTCGATGGTGTCGGAACCCTCAGGCTCAAGGATGGCCGTACTGTTGGCGTTGGGAGAATTGGCCCGGCAAGGCTCTTGTCGAGGCTGTGGAGGCTGCCCCGGCAAGGGCCTTGCCGGGGGAGTCCACCTCGCGTGTCTTGCTTTTGGGTCTGTGGTCTTGGTGCTGCTCTGTTGGTCTTGTGCTTCGGCTTCCTTCCCCTGCCCTGCTAGGTGCGGCTGTAGGCGTGGCTCTGACTGCTCGTGCACAAGTAAGGGTTACAAAGGAGAGCCCCTACTTTCATACACCGACAATGGGTACTTGGTATGGCTTGACTTGACATAGATCTCCCCGGCAACGGCGCCATAAATTCTTCCTGCTACCTCTTGAGCTTGCGCTGGTTTTTCCCTTGAAGAGGAAAGGGTGATGCAGCAAAGTAGAGTAAGTATTTCCCTCAGTTTCAGAACCAAGGTATCAATCCAGTAGGAGACAACACACAAGTCACCGAATACCTGCACAAACAATCAACAACTTGCACCCAACGCTATAAAGGGGTTGTCAATCCCTTCACGGTTACTTTCAAAAGTGAGATCTGATAGAGATAGATAAACGACAAAGTAAATATTTTTGGTATTTTTGGTTTATAGATCGGCAAGTAAAAGATTGCAAAATAGTAGATCGGAAACTAGTATGATGGAAAATATAACTTATATGATGGAAAAAAGACCCAGGGGCCATAGGTTTCACTAGTGGCTTCTCTCAAGATAGCAAATAATACAATGGGTGTGTTGGAGATATGCCCTAGAGGCAATCATGTATGATGATATTTCCTATGTGTTTATGAATAAAGATAGTCCTTGGACATTATCAATGATGTGTATCAGCAAGTATGTGACTTGTTTGTGGGACTATGCATTGTATGATGACTGTCCTAAAAGGTCCCTAGTCAAAAGGGTTGTGTGGACGCCAAGACCGACTAGGCGGCATATGACACGGTCGATGGCTTGGTCTCACTAGCCATGGAGCATTGGATGCTAACCGGATAATATGGACTTGGAAAGGTCTGGTCGGATTCGACATAGTCGGATCCGAGTCGAGATAAGGTCTGAGTCGGACAGACCCAACTATGAGACGCAGCGATATGTCATCTGTGAGTCTCTAGTACAACATCGTTCTATGTCCTAAGACCTGGTGACACATGTACTCTGGATGGTGACAGACTTGCTTTGGGCCGACCAAACGCTACTCCGTGGTAGGTAGTTACAAAGGTAGGTTTCGGTTTTTCCGGTCCCATCTTTGCGAGACACGGTCGAGCAAGATGGGATTGCCCCCGATCGGAGAGATATACTCTGGGCCCCTCATGTGATCGACAAGGAATAGCATGGCCATGCGACAAGGATTATGAGATAATCCGGATTGTGGTCGATATCCTTTGGAGCGAGAAAGAGGTCGGGTTAGCACAAGGATGACAGTCTCGCCTTGAGCCCAACAACATATACTGTGCGGCAAAGGGAACAGAAGTGTGACACGTTGTACAGGTTCGCCTAACCAGCTTCATCGTCTGCTTGGTGGTCGGCACGCCTTGCTAGAGGCCGCTACCAACCGTCTGGTCGAAGGTGATCCGAGCGTGACCAAGCCGACTTGAACCTAAGGGGTCGCGCTCAAGGGAAGGAACCTATGAGGTCAGTTCGTAGGACCTTTGGTCGGATGTGATCCGAACTGGACTAGGAACGTGACCGAATAGACTTTGGGCTTTAGGGTCCGTGGCGAGGCCCAAGTGTTGAGCCCATGACGGACGCCTATATAAAGTGGAGGTGCGGCACACTCAGGAGTTGATCGCTTGAGCTGCGACTAGGGTTTGCATGTGTTGCGAATAGCCACCTCCACTCGCCGCCGACTGTGTGATCGCACCTAGCAGTCCGCCGCACGACGTTCCTCCCGCACGCGCGGATACCATTAGAGGCGGTGCACTTGCGCCGCTCCGGCGAACTCGTGCGTGGGATCGGACGACCGGCCGCTCGAGGGAGATCGAACGAGGAGGAGACGATCCACGCGGACGTGCTGCCCCAACTCTTCTTTCGCTGCACGGCACTGCGCGTCTAGTGGTAACGAACTGTGATACATCTCCCGTAGCATGTTCCTGGATGTTCTGCGCGTAGGAATTTTTAATTTGCAGTCGACGCACCCTACCGTAGAACCCAATAGTGGTATCAGAGCCTCTGTTATAGGATTTGGATTCAGATCGTATGCATATTAGATATGTGGAGGCGGCGGATGAGATCTGTTGTCCTTGAAGAGATCGGCTATGTGCATGGTTGATGTGATCAAGCGCACATGGGGATCGTTGAGGCTATGTTTTCTGTAAATCGGGATCGATGAGGTTGTGACACGATCTACCCCTACCGGTCGGTCATCCGCCATCGGGGTTAACAGTGAAACGTAAATCCGAATCGGATTCGCGATGATCGATAAGATCGGTCAGCTCAGAGAATTCGGCGTGATCGGAGTTCAGATGTGATCTGTGATTTCTGAAAACGTCGGGCGCTGCCCGCACCCGCGAGGGGCGCTGCCCCTTGGAACCCCTCATGTTATTTGTGATTGTTATGCTTCTTTGTTTCTATGCATGTTAGAATGGTAGAAATATCCCTCATGAATATCAAGTGAATTGCCATCCCCGATGTTGCACCTTCGCACGTCAAATGCGTCTAGTAGTGGGCTCATAAAATTGGGGTGCTGCTGGATGTCCTTGAACTGAAGGGTTCGTGGTCGGACACGGACATACCTTTGCATCGAGTTAACTTGACAAGGCTATCAAAATGGTTTTGGGCCTTGTGGCAAGAAGGTTGGGGGCGGGTATGAGATACCGTCCCGATCGGCGAAGTCATTATAGAGATCACGATTAGCAAGGAGTTGCTTACGAATAGGTATGTTGTAGCAGTGATGCTAAAGCTCACTAGTCGCATGCGCTAGTCGGATCTGAATCACCGAGAGTTTGCGAAGGGATCTTTGACTTGATGGGAGTATTTCTGTTTAGGCTAGAATTACTCCACATAAACACATTGCTTAGTGATTGCATGTTTTACATTTGTAGATCAATGGCACCACCTGCTCAACCCAACTTTGCATTGAAATCAATTCTGGAAAAAGATAAACTGAATGGAACAAACTTTACCACCTGGTATAGAAATCTGAGAATTGTTCTCAAGCATGATAAAAAGGAACATGTTCTAGAGGATCCACTTCCAGAGGAACCTGCTGATAATGCTAGAGCCACAACTAAGAATGCCTACGAAAACTCGTTGATGAATCAACGGAGATCAGGCTGTCGATGCTGGCTTGTATGGAGCCCGATTTGCAACAGCATTTCGAAAATGTTGAGGCTTACGATATGATCGAGAGTCTCAAGAGCATGTTTCAGACACAGGCTAGGACCGAAAGGTTCAACGTCTGGCGATCCTTGATGGATTGCAAGCTGAAGGAATATGATCCACTGAGCCCACATGTGATCAAGATGATAGGATATGTGCAAGCTTTGGATCGTTTGGGCTTCCTGCTCTTGGATGAGCTGGCTACTGATGCTGTTCTGGGTTCTCTTCCGCCCAGCTATGGGACGTTCATCTCGAACTATCATATGCATGGCATGGATGATGGGGAACGTAGTAATTTCAAAAATTTCCCTACGCACACACAGGACCATGGTGATGGCATAGCAACGAGAGGGGAGAGTGTCTGTCCACGTACCCTCGTAGACCGAAAGCGGAAGCGTTATAACAACGCGGTTGATGTAGTCGTGCGTCTTCACGATCCGACCGATCCAAGCACCGAGCGTCACGGCACCTCCGAGTTACGCACACGTTCAGCTCGATGGCGATCCCGGACTCCGATCCAGCAAAGTGTCGGGGATGAGTTCCGTCGACGGCAGCGTGGTAGCGATGATGATGCTCCACCGACGCAGGGCTTCGCCTAAGCTCATGACGATATGACTTCTCCGGCGCGAGGCTTCGCCTAAGCTCATGACGATATGACGAAGTGGAATATGGTGGAGGGGGCACCGCACGGCTAAGGAGCGATCCGTAGATCAACTTGTGTGTTGGGGTGCCCCCTGCCTGTATATAAAGGATGGAGGAGGAGGAGGCCGGCCAAGGCAATAGGTGCGGCCAGGTGTGGAGTCCTACTAGGACTCCAAGTCCTAGTAGGAGTCCACCAAGAGGGAGGAAGGGAGAAGGAAGTGGAGGAGAAGGAAAGGTGGCGGCCCCTTTCCCTAGTCCAATTCGGACTAGAGGGAGGGGGGCGCAGCCCTTGGCCCTTTCTCCTCTTCCCACTAAAGCCCATCAAGGCCCATTGCTTCTCCCGTAACTACCGGTACTCCGAAAAATACTCGAATCATTCGAACCTTTCCGAACTCCGAATATAGTCGTCCAATATATCGATCTTTACGTCTCGACCATTTCGAGACTCCTCGTCATGTCCCCGATCTCATCCGGGACTCCGAACTCCTTCGGTACATCAAAACTCATAAACTCATAATATAAGCATCGCCGAAACCTTAAGCGTGCGGACCCTACGGGTTCGAGAACTATGTAGACATGACCTAGAACCATTCTCGGTCAATAACCAATAGCGGAACACGGATGCCCATATTGGTTTCTACATATTCTACGAAGATCTTTATCGGTCAAACCGCATAACAACATACGTTATTCCTTTTGTCATCGGTATGTTACTTGCCCGAGATTCGATCGTCGGTATCCAATACTGTCGTGGACTTGTCACGGCAGATGTCCTCATGAAAGGACTTAGTCGTAGGGCCATCGTACAGGTTTACCTAGAGAGGTTAAAGCGGACACAAGACACGGGAATTATACTGGTTCGGCCCCTTCAATGAAGGTAAAAACCTACGTCCAGTTGTGATGTGATTGATATGGTTTCGGCGACTAGGGCGCAATAACTTTGCCTTAGCCTCGAAATCTCTCCTCCTAACTCGCCGCCGGGTCGTCCCCTTATATACACGGATGGACGCCCGGCTGATCTCTGAAGTCCCAATCCGGCTCATACAAGAGTCCGGCTTGTTCTCTCCTTTCTTGTCTTACAACACAAGTTACAATACTAAGGCGGTTTACATGAATGGACCTTAAGTCGCCTCTGGGCTCCGGGCCTCCTCCGTGGGCCTGGATCACGGATGAGGGTAAACCGGCCCCTCCAGGGCGGTTCACACTCAATAGTTGTGTCCCCAACATTAGGCCCCAGATTGACCTGAACCGGTTCAAGTCAATCTTCAACACCTTCAGGAACCTCTTTGATCTCCTTTCAAATTTTGTAAACCGCCATCCGCTTGAACCGCCGTGACGTCATCCTCCGATTTCCATGTCAGAGCACCCTGACGTCCTCCTTAATAAAGAAATCTAAACAGTAAGATTCCCTTCATTTAATGCTATCCCGGAACTCGAGGCGGCACTGCACCGTCCGCCGCTTTTGACTCCTTGATTCTCGCGCCGTTGATTGCTCCGGTCCCTTATAAATAGACCGGTCGCCCTTTCTCTTCTTCTTCCGCTCTTCTTCTTCCTCGCGACGCTCTAGCCCTGAAGCTCCACCGTCGCGCCCGACCTTCAGACGGCGCTTAACCGGGCGCTACATCAACCTGACCGTATCGAGTTTTGGCGCTCCTCCGCGGTTTCCGCTCGTCGGTAAGGTTCCTCTCAAGCCCTAGATCCCATCATGTAGATTATGTTCGCGCAGATTCATATCAGTTTCCTCTCACTTGCTCCGCCATGGCCGTACGCCTCAGCCGTACCGTGCATCTTGTATGAGTGACTGCTCCGCCGTTCATTGAACTCTTTATGCACCCTTCCTTTTGTTCGGATCCTCAAGTTTAGAATATCTGAATCCTCCTGCTCTTTATGAAGGTCTGCATAGGTCGTAAAGTTTTTCTTACTAAAGCTTCGGTAGATCCTGATTACCTCCATTCATATGTGAAAACTGTTTACGCCCATACTTAGTAGACTTTCCAACTCTGCCTTTTTTGGCGGTTTAACTTTCGACAGCTAATCCGTCACTCCATTAGTCCTCAGTCAAACGGAACGGGAAGCGGATGCTTTGAATCACCGGTTTAACAATGTATGATATGCCTGAACCATTTAATGGTAAACCGTCTCTTACTTTCTTTCGCAGTTTAGTCGTCCGGAATGGCTCCTCAATTTGCTGCTTGCAACTGGGTCCGGTCCAAAATCACTGAGACGCAGCTCAACGGCTACGTCGCCACTGGTGGTTTGGCTCCAAAGGACGTCCTCCATTGGCGTGTTCCGGAGGCGAGTTTCTCCCGAGCCGCGAGCGGGGAAGTAATTGTGTTTATGCAGCACCTAGACCGGGGTTACGCCCGCTGGTTCAAAGTTTTTTCGGGGCGTCCTTGCCAGTTTGCAACTCCATCCGCAGGATATCGGTCAATTCCGTTTCAAACATATGCAACTTTCAAGTCTTCTGCGAAGTCTATCTTCAAGAAGAACCGTACGTGGAATTGTTCCGGATTTTTTCCATTTGAACCGTCGCCGCAGAATTTTACGATGGTCCCAACACGGAGCTAAGCGGCGTTTCAATTCAGAAGAGGAAGGAAGCCGATTTCCCTCACGCCAAGCACCACAGCCATCCAAAGGATTGGAACCAAACTTGGTTCTCTTGCCGAACACCGCTACCGCCAATGAAAACCCCTTGCGGGTTACCGTCCTCACCGGCTCAGCAACCATCATCCACTGCCCTCACGCTTAACCGCCGGCGAACGGAAAAACTTCGCCACAAATAATCAAGCTCCGGGCTCTAATGGCCAATGGCTTAACGGCGTGGATCTTGTGCGTTCTTTGGGTCTCTTGGGGCGTGTTGCCCCTGAGCCGCCCGGATTAATGCTGCAGTACACGGCAGCCTCAAAGATCCTCAAAGGCGTCACGAGCTACCCATAACGAACAGGAGACCACCGAGATCGTCAAGAAGATGCTCGATGAGCCAATCTCCGTCTGCAGCCTCACCGGGTTGGCTCCATTTTGTGCCGCCAACAAACCGCCCGCGGTAAGCTCTTCTTACTGTCTTTCAGGCTCGCAATACTGTTGACATATGCTAATGCTTGCTGCTTCCCAGGCTGAAAGCTCCTTCTGGAAACGCACCAGACCGGTCCGGGCGCCACGTGCAAAACCCAAGGCCACTAAGAGAACTGGCAAGAAAAAAACCACCGAGTCCTCGAATCATTTGGAGGGCGAAGAATCGGCCGAGGTAAAATTTTGACACTTACGAGGAGCCGCCATAAACCGGCCTTCCGCTTTGTACTTCTTCTTGCATATGCTTGGCCTCTTTACCTTCTTTTTACCGACACTTTTTCTTCCGGGATGATGCTTTGAAGCCAGCCATGCCAATCTGTTGAGGTAATCCTTCTTTCTTCGAATCTGAGCTTGCGCTGTTAAGAGAATTCGTCATACCGTCCGGAAAGTTAAAAATACCATTCCTGTGCTTATTTGAATCCAAATCTTTTCTTGAAGACACAGCAGACTGAAGAGCGCCCGTACAACCCGACCACGGTGGTCAACAGGTTACCTCGGCGGTTTACGGACACCCCAATCCGGAAGGCGTCCAGAGGTGACTTGTTCTCCGAAAAGCGTTATCCCTTAAAAGGTTTCTTCCGATGTTCTCTCAATCCGTCGACTCGAATTATCAGGCCTCTTCCAACTCGTCTGGCGGTTCATCCACCACCACAGCTGCCTCCATTGAACATCGCCAGATGCGTAATTACCGTCTGTCAATTCGGTTCCCTATTAATTTGGTCCATTTGTCTTGATCCCGCTCTGAATATTGCAGCACCAAGGCTCGTTTGAGCAAGAAAGCGAAAACTCTTGATCCTACTCCGGATGGTGATCCGGAAAAACCCCGAACAGCCACATGATAATCCTGAAGCCGCCAAGGAAAGCTCTGGCGAGTTGTACAAGGATGATACTGCTGACCCGCCAGAAGCTGAACCGGAGGTCCAAGTGGAAACCTCACAGCCTGCTCCACCAAACCCGTCCACCGAGCGGATCGTGACCATTGAACCGCCGAGCCACAGCAAGACGACATCAAGCCCAAACAAGACCGCAGACAATGACGATGTTCTTGCGACAGGTACCGGCTACACCGCTCCTAGCCAACCGGTCGCTTTAGCCAAGCATAGCATCAAAGAGAGTTCCACTACTATCAGCAAAGACAAGGGGAAGATTGACATGTGTGCTTATGACAATTTCTCCGCCCAAGAACTTCATTCCGGCTTTCTGAACCGGCTTTACACAAGCCGTGACCTTGAAGCCGGTCTAGTAAATCGCATGAAGGACCGCTATGAGGTAATAATTTGACCTTTCTCATCTTTTTACTGCATAGTAGCCCCCAAGGGTCGGTTTAATTTTGCAAAGTTAAACCGGGACTTAAGTTGCATCTCCTTAGCAAATTTGGATCAACTAGCCATTAGCCCCCAAGTGCCAAGTTGAATACTTGTATTAAGCTTGGGACTTGTATAATGAAACCACTAATATGCTTTATTTGTCATCAGAATGAAATACATCAGCAAGCTGTGCAACTCAAGGACCTTCAAACCAATCTGGAAACCCAAATAGCAGAAGCGACCAAAACCAAGGATGAGCTAAAGACCATACGACCACCATGGAACAATTTGAAGGAGTGGTACAAATCCGGCGGGTCAAGCTGGGACACCGAAAAAGCGGTTTAATAAAGCAGGCGGAGGAAGCGGAGGCAGCCCTTAAACCGGTGGTGAAGAGCTTACGGGCTCAAACGCCAAGTGCATGCCATGACATCTGCCGTCTTTGGTAAGTAACTTTATCTTGAATATGCTTGTGCTAACGCTTCCTCCGGTTTAACTTGGGCTGTCTACATCTAGTGCGAGCAAGCGTATTGCTCATCAGGTTACGACGTGCGAAAAAAGCTCAAGGCTTCATACACCTGATTGAACAACTCTATACGGCGCCCGGTAGAACCATATGCGCCACTTCATACGACAACACGGCGCCGTCCACGATCGAGAGATCTTTGGACCCATTGTCCATGATTCCGGACAGCTTGAAGAGATGAAGCGATCCGCAGCCGGCTGGCGCCCCGGCTCGACTCGTGCCAAGGCATGGATAAGCGGATCTTGATCCTACCGACATAGCTAAAGGTTTTCCCAGCGCTCAAGAGAACGGCGAAGCCTTCGACAACGATGCCACAAGCGGATCACAAAGGAAATCGTCATTGGCGAGTCAACTGGCGGCTGAAGCCAATCTGGAAGTTCACCGGTCTTTTTATGATGCAAACAACAAGCGGATGGATTTTGTCATCCCGGAAGTGCGAGCCTGATTCCTCCAATCCGTAAGCACACTTACGCTCGACATTGATCCGGCTGAGCTGATAAGTGAGGAAGCTGTCTTTCGGGCCTTAACCCGGATTGGTGGTCTACCAATGACTTCCGGGCTTTGGGTGAAGAAGAAGAAGAAGCTGAACCGGCGCCAGCGCCGTGCCCTCCACCTTGCGCCAACCCGGGGAAGCAGCGTAATCCGCCAAGCCGGGCGACATATTTTTCAAGGCATAACTTCACGTGAAACGCCGGGCCTCAAAAAGCTTTGTAATAGGATAGCAAGTGTCTTTCTTTGAACAATGCCGGTATAATCGTGATCTGTAAACTTTTGCATGACGATCTGGGACCCGTTGGCTTTCGTAGTAAATCCTGCAACATATTTTGCCTGCAATCACAAGTTCTTAAACCGCCTTGGCGGTTGACGCCGCTAGCCAAACTGATACCGATATATTGATATGATATAATACCGAGGTATATAATCAAAGTTATGTGATACGAACATACCTGCCAGTATTAAGCACACAGTTGGCTTTAATCAAACGCGAAGTGAAAGCCTTCTGCGTATAAAACCGATTTACCGTGTAAATCGTGTCGGGCATGATAAGCCCCGTGTTACTCCATAATGGGATGTTTAACAGCAAAATCAAACCGGAACAAAAATCGCCAACTTTAAAAAAGGTATTGAATGCGGAACATAAACCCGGTTTAAAGAATTTTGTCGGTTTAACAAGGCCAACAAAAACCAAATGACAGGCCTAAAGACCCATAGAAGCAAAATCAATGAGGAAAATCATTTTGCAAGGAAAGGCTGCACTGAGCCGGATCAGATGGCGTTACCATGGTCGGACAGGACCAAGCCCCCTATACGGTGTAGCGGTGGTTAAGTCAGCCAGGTCCCCAACTGAACTCGTGGCATGACGCCGATCAAATGGCATTGCGATGGTTCGGGTTGACCAAAGCCCCAAGTGATTCTATGGCCTTAGGCCGACCAAGAGGTGTGTTGGTTCAGACGTGACCATGCCCCCAAATGATCTGGTGGCTTTCGCCGCCAAGAGGTGTTGCATTGGTTGGACACGACCAAGCCCCCAAATGACAAAAATTTCGACAACAAGGCCAAGGGTTAAACCGGAGGCCGCTTTTACGACATTATCTCCATGTACCAAAACCGGTCCTTTTATGCGAGCAGATACCCCGCTTTAGCCGAGGATCTGGTTTATTGCCTTTATTCATAATATATACATCGTCTTGATATGTACATAAGTGGAGCCAATGGCTCAAGTATAATAAGGCCGAAGATGAGCTATGTTCCATGGCCTGTTGGTCTCCTCCTCTGACGTGCGTGAGTCTTTTCGCTCTCGAACATCAATCAGATAGTAGGACCCGTTGTATAGAGCCTTACTGACCACAAAAGGCCCTTCCCAAGGTGGGGATAACTTGTGCATATCTTTCTGATCTTGAATGAGCCGTAGCACCAAGTCTCCTTCCTGAAAGGTTCTGGTTTTAACCCGCCGGCTGTGATACCGACGAAGGTCCTGCTGGTAGACCGCCGAGCGAGCTGCTGCCATATCACGCTCTTCGTCCAGTCGATCCAAATCATCTTGCCGTGCTGCCTCGCTATCTGCCTCAACATAAGCTGCTACTCGGGGCGAGTCGTGACGGATATCACTGGGAAGGACCGCCTCCGCTCCATAGACCATAAAGAACGGCGTGTATCCGGTGGATCGGTTGGGGTAGTATTTATACTCCATATCGCGATGGTAGCTCTTCCACCCAACACCCGGCGTCCTTTCTAAAGGGACCATAAGCCGGGGTTTGATACCTTTCAAAATTTCCTGATTAGCTCGTTCCGCCTGACCATTGGATTGCGGGTGGGCCACGGAAGAAACATCAAGCCGGATGTGCTCCCGTTCACAAAATTCCTTCATAGCTCCTTTGGACAAATTAGTGCCATTATGCGTGATGATCTTTGTGCGGAAACCCGAATCGGAAAATCACCCGCTTGATGAACTGAACGCCCGTGGCGCATCACACTTGCTAACGGGCTCTGCCTCGACCCACTTTGTAAATTTATCCACTGCTACCAACAGGTGGGTCTTTTGTCCTTGGATCGTTTGAAAGGTCCAACCATATCCAGCCCCAAGTCGCATAAGCGGCCAAGTAATTGGAATCATCCTCAATTCTTGGGCTGGCACATGAAACACGCTGGAGAACTTTTGGCAACCATCACACCGTCTGACGGATCCTCCGCATCGGCATGGGCGGTCAACCAGTAGAAACCATGGCGGAACGCTTTGGCCACCAGGATTTTGAACGGCGTGGTGACCACAATCCCTTCATGAATCTCCCGTAATATCTCACGGCCCTCTTCAGGGGACACACAACGCTGAAACGCCCCTGACACGCTGCGACGGTGCAACTCGCCGTTAACGATGGCCATAGACCTAGACCGCCGAACTATCTGCCGGGCCGACGTCTCATCCTCCGGTAGCTCGCCCCGATTCATGTATGCCAAGTAAGGGACCGTCCAATCCGGAATGATGTGCAAGGCCGCCACCAATTGAGCCTCTGGATCAGGGATAGCCAAATCAATTTCATCGAGCAGCTTAAGCGGCGGCTTATGCAGCACGCGTCAAGGAAAAGCGTTAGGCGGGACCGGTTCTGTTGGGACCCCAACCGGCTCAAAGCATCAGCCGCCTCGTTCTTCCGACGATCCACATGATCCACCTGGTACCCCTTAAAATGTCCTGCAACAACATCCACTTCACGACGATATGCAGCCATGAGTGGATCTTTGGAGTCCCAAGTGCGGATACTCTTTGGGCCACTAAGTCCGAATCACCAAAGCATTTAACCCGGCTGAGGTTCATTTCTCTGGCCATCCGGAGGCCATGGAGCAAAGCCTCATACTCAGCTGCATTATTAGTACAAGGGAACATTAGGCGGAGAACATAACAGAACTTATCACCTCGTGGGGAAGTTAATACGACTCCAGCCCCCGAGCCTTCCAAATGCCTGGATCCATAAAAATGGATGGTCCAAGAGCTGTGATCCGGCTTCTCTTACGGTGCTTGCAACTCCGTCCAATCATTAATGAAATCCACAAGTGCACGAGACTTTATAGCCGTCCGTGGCACATATTTTAAACCGTATGCCCAAGCTCTATAACCCACTTAGCAATCCGGCGATTGCTTCCGGTTTAGTATGATATCGCCTAAAGGAGCCGAATCGACCAGTGATAGGGTGCCCTTGGAAATCTTGCTTGACTTCCGACTTGCCATAAAAACCCCATATACCAGCTTCGCCAATGTGGATATCTTTGTTTAGATTCAATGAGGACCTCATCGATGTAGTAAACCGGTCATTGAACCGGATACTCCTTCCCTGCCTCCTTGCGCTCCACCACGATGGCCACACTCACTGCCCTGGCATTAGCAGCAACATATAACAGGAGCGGCTCCCTGTCAATAGGGGCAGCAAGAACAGGCGGGTTGGCCAGCTGCCGCTTTAAGTCCGCCAATGCCTCATCAGCAGCTGAACTCCAGACGAATTGATCCGTTTTCTTCAGCATCTGGTACAAAGGGATGGCCTTCTCTCCTAGGCGACTGATAAACCGGCTTAGCGCAGCAACCCGGCCATAGCGTTGGACATCATTGATGCACTTTGGCTTGGCTAAGGAGGTGATAGCTGTAATTTTCTCGGATTGGCCTCAATCCCCGGTTAGACACGAGGAAACCCAACAATTTGCCTTGGAACACCAAAGACGCACTTGGCGGGGTTGAGCATCATCTTGTACCCTCGCAAGTTGTCGAAGGTTTCCTTAAATCCTCAATCAATGTTTCCTTCTGCCTTGATTTCACCACGATATCATCCACGTAAGCGTGCACATTACGGCCGATCTGTTTATGCAAACAATTACATGCATAGCGGCGATAAGTTGCCTGGGCGCTCTTGAGCCCAAAAGGCATGGACACATAGCGAAGGCTCAAAAGGGGTGATAAACGCTGTTTTCTCACGATCTGAACCGCCATCTTAATCTGATGATAACCGAATACGCATCCAGAAAACTCAAGCGCTCACAACCGCCCGTCGCATCAATAATCTGATCAATGCGGGGAGGCGAAAGGATCTGCCGGACAAGCTTTGTTAAGATCTGTGTAATCTACGCTTACGCGCCAAGTGCCATTCTTTTTAAGGACCAGAACCGGGTTGGCGAGCCACTCTGGATGAAAGACTTCAATGATAAACCCTGCTGCCAACAGGTTAGCAATTTCTTCTCCGATGGCCTTGCGCCTTTCCTCATTAAACCGGGCGCAGTAAACTGTTTTACCGGTCTGTATTTCGGGTCAACATTAAGAGTGTGCTCGGCGAGCTCCCTCGGTACACTGGCATGTCGACGGCTTCCATGCAAAAATGTCCCGATTCTCACGGATGAACTTCGATGCGAGCGCTTTCCTATTTCGGATCCAGGTTGGCACTGATGGTGAACTGTTTGGACGAATCGCCGGGCACAAAATCAACAAGCTTCGTCTCAGCCGCCGATTTGAACTTCAAGTCCGGATCATGCTCTGTAGTTGGCTTCTTCAAAGGGGTCATATCTGCCGGATCAACACTATCTTTATAATACTTTAACTCTTCCGTGGCACAAACCGACTCCGCGTAAGCCGCATCACCTTCCTCGCACTCTAGAGCGATCCGGTAGCTCCCATGAACCGTTATCGTTCCTTTGTGACCCGGCATCTTCAAATTGTAAATAAACATAACAGGGCCGTGCCATAAATTTAGCATAAGCCGGCCGCCCAAAGAGGGCGTGGTAAGGGCTTTGAATCTTTACCACCTCAAACGTCAACGTTTACGTTGCGGAGTCATGTTCGGTCTCCAAAGGTCACCTCGAACAATCTTACCGACCGGGTGCACGCTGACTTACTGTGCACCACTCCGTGGAACACCGTCTGGGCGGCACGAGATGCCTATCTGTTAACCCCATACGTCGGAAAGTCTCGTAGTACTGAGGATGTTGATGCTGCTTCCTCCATCCATAAGAACCTTGGTAAACTTGTACCCTCCTACAGGGTGCCACCACCAAGGCTAATCGACCGGATTGTAAACCGGGGAGGATGATCCTCTCTGCTCCACACGATCGGCTGCTCGGACCAGCGAGGTAATGTCTGGCCTTGTAGCTCAACCACACCGCCCGCCTCTGGAGTTTTCGGTCCCGTCGGTCCAAACTGGTGGTAAAGACGTGGTATTGCCCCCCATTCAAATGCTTTGGGTTGATCTGATAACCCGACTGCTGATGCTGTTGATTGTAGCCCCTTGGTTACGATTACGATTACACTGATTATTACGATTGGCTTGCCGCCCGGATTACCACCGAATCCGGGCGAATTTCCTCCATCGTAACCGGGCCGGATCCGGAACCGCCACGGTCCCTTGATCATACCGAAAGAGTTGGAATTTTTAAACTCCTGCATAATATAACAATCCTTCCAAAGGTGGTTCGCGGTGCCTCCTTCGTCCCATGCTTCGGACAAGGTTGATTTAATATGAAGTTCAAGCGATCCGGATTATGACCGCCTCGGTTTGACTGCCTGCCCTGCGCGTGACCCTTATCCTGCGCATTGGTGTTGGCTCTGAAACCAGCGTTGCCGTTAAACTGCGTTTGTTCCCTCCATTGCTGCCCGAATGGTGCTGCTGGACCACAGAGCTGCCGTTACATTTTCCCTTCCCCACTTCATCATTATCAGATTCGGGATCCTTGGTACTATCAGAGTCAGCGTACTTTACCAATACGCCCATTAGAGTGCCCATGTCATGGCAAAAACGCTTCATGCGACCCAGCTTCAACTTCAATGGCTCGAACCGGCAATTGGCTTCCAAGGTCAAGATCGCGGAATCGGGGTTGATCCGGTCTGAAGAATGTAAAACTTCCGAAACGCGGCGCACCCAATGGGTTGTAGATTCTCCCTCTGCCTGGACACAAGCTGCTAGATCCACCACCGACATGGGCTGCTTACGGTGTCTTTGAAATTTTGGATGAACCGGGTCCGCGAATCGGGCCCACGAGTTGATGGAGTTGGGCGGTAAGTTTTTTAACCAAGTCCGGGCCGTACCTTCTAGCATCATTGTGAAGTACTTCGCACATGCGGCTTCATCCACGTCCAGCATCTCCATGGCCATCTCGTAGCTTTCTATCCACGCCTCTGGAGCCAAGTCGGCAGTATAATTCGGCACCTTGCGTGGCCCCTTGAAGTCCTTGGGCAATCGCACGTTGCGCAAAGCGGGGACAAGGCAAGGTACCCCCAAAGAGCGGGACGTGACCCTTGGTTGAAGGGGTCGGTTGAACCGGTGCGGGCGGATGATCCTCTGCTTGTGCTATTAACTTTCGGCCTCCCTGCGTGCCTGGCGCGGTCCACTACCACTTGAGCATCTTCAAAACCGCTGCGGATTGTTGCCGCGAGGCGGACCACGCCGCGCATTGCTCGTCTGGCGGTTCATCGACGCGTCATTGTAGCTCCGGCTCGGGCGGGGGTGGAGTGGATCCGATCTCGACTGTCTGCACGCTTCTTGCCGAGCCAAGGCCGCCCCGAGGAGCTCCTTAACCCGGTGTGTCTCCGTCACTGCGGTGAATCGCCTTCAATTGGAATCGCCTCCAACCGTGCGCGGCTGCCACGAGATTATCCATCGGGTTGGAGTAGTGACCGGAGGTGTCTGTCTGATGCAGGCGCCGCGGTTTGATGGCGAGGTAGATCTATCATACGGGCTGAACCGCGCGGCTATCCCAGTGCTTCCGCCGGCTTACCAATGGCGGCGGATTCTTGGTCCCTGCCCACAGGGTATTGAAAAGCTCCCTTCCCTCGAAAACAGAAGGTAAACGGGACCTGTACTTCCTCTTCATGACTTCCTGTGACGCGCTCTGGTCCAGCCTGAGCCTATAAGCCTGCGCATCCAAAGCGGCCCGTTCCGCTGCCATCCTTTCGTTCGCGGCTGCCAGGTCCGCTTTAGCATTAGTGATCTGTTCCCTCACCTTTGCAATCTCCGCGTTGTGCAGGTCCTGATCCGGCGGATTAGCTTCCGCCAAGAGCACGGCTAACGCGTCGAAGAGCTCTGACAAAACTTGAGCCGGCGGCGACAGGCCTCCTTCGGTTGCCATCATCGCTGTTGGACGGCGATGGGTGCCGCGATCGAGGAGTGAAGCGCCGCCTGCGTACCGGCCATGAAGATCCCAACCCGGTGGGGTAGATCGTAGGGGTCCGGAATACTCTCTCCGTCGGAACAACCCCCGATCTGGCCATCTTGTAGCTGGTATAGAGACTCAGTTTCTCCGGCCGACGATTCGTCGCCAGAGTAGACAACAGTTTCGTCACCAGATGCTGATCCGTCCTCGTAGTTTCCGCGGACGACTCCCACGAAAACATGCTTGACCGCCGGTTTAGCTGAGGCAGGACTCTTCTTCGCCCGTTGAGCCGTCTCGGCGAGGTCGGTCGGACGTCCGGCCCAGGCTCCGGCTCGCCGATCTTGCCGATAAACACGTGTATGCCGCCAAAGGGGACCCGGTACCCGTACTCAACCGAGCCGGCCTCGGGGCCCCAGTCCGCATCGTCGATGTAGAGTTTGCTGCGACGACTCTTAGTCATCCGGCCCACTGCATAGCCTTCGAGTCCTTCGAACTTGCCCTCTAAGATCATCAAACCATCATGCGATAGCCCCACGGTGGGCGCCAACTGTCGTGGACTTGTCACGGCAGATGTCCTCATGAAAGGACTTAGTCGTAGGGCCATCGTACGGGTTTACCTAGAGAGGTTAAAGCGGACACTAGACACGGGAATTATACTGGTTCGGCCCCTTCAATGAAGGTAAAAACCTACGTCCAGTTGTGATGTGATTGATATGGTTTCGGCGACTAGGGCGCAATAACTTTGCCTTAGCCTCGAAATCTCTCCTCCTAACTCGCCGCCGGGTCGTCCCCTTATATACACGGATGGACGCCTTGGCTGATCTCTGAAGTCCCAATCCGGCTCATACAAGAGTCCGGCTTGTTCTCTCCTTTCTTGTCTTACAACACAAGTTACAATACTAAGGCGGTTTACATGAATGGACCTTAAGTCGCCTCTGGGCTCCGGGCCTCCTCCGTGCGCCTGGATCACGGATGAGGGTAAACCGGCCCCTCCAGGGCGGTTCACACTCAATAGTTGTGTCCCCAACAAATACCTAGTTCAATCTCGTTACCGGCAAGTCTCTTTACTCATTCCGTAATACATCATCTTGCAACTAACTTATTAGTTGCAATGCTTGCAAGGCTTATAGTGATGTGCATTACCGAGAGGGCCCAGAGATACCTCTCCGACAATCGGAGTGACAAAACCTAATCTCGAAATACGCCAACCCAACATGTACCTTTGGAGACACCTGTAGTACTCCTTTATAATCACCCGATTCGTTGTGACGTTTGGTAGCACCAAAGTGTTCCTCCGGTAAGCAGGAGTTGCATAATCTCATAGTTACAGGAACATGTATAAGTCATGAAGAAAGCAATAGCAACATACTAAACGATCATGTGCTAAGCTAACAGAATGGGTCATGTCAATCACATCATTCTCCTAATGATGTGATCCCGTTAATCAAATGACAACTCATGTCTATGGCTAGGAAACATAACCATCTTTGATTCAACGAGCTAGTCAAGTAGAGGCACACCAGTGACACTATGTTTGTCTATGTATTCACACATGTATTATGTTTCCGGTTAATACAATTCTAGCATGAATAATAAACATTTATCATGAAATAAGGAAATAAATAATAACTTTATTATTGCCTCTAGGGCATATTTCCTTCAGTCTCCCACTTGCACTAGAGTCAATAATCTAGTTCACATCATCATGTGATTCAACAACAATATTCACATCTGTATGTGATTAACACCCATAGTTCACATCGTCATGTGACCAACACCCAAAGGGTTTACTAGAGTCAATAATCTAGTTCACATCGCTATGTGATTAACACCCAAAGAGTACTAAGGGATGATCATGTTTTGCTCGTGAGAGAAGCTTAGTCAGCAGATGCATCACATTCGAGCCGTATGTATTTTGCAAATATTCTATGTCTACAATGCTCGCACTTGCGAGCTACTCTAGCTAATTGCTCCCACTTTCAATATGTATCCAGATTGAGACTTAGAGTCATCCGGATCAGTGTAAAAGCTTGCACCGATGTAACTCTTTACGACGGGCTCTTTTATCACCTCCATAATCGAGAAATATTTCCTTAGTCCTCACTAAGGATGTTCTTGACCAATGTCCGAAGATCTACTCCTAGATCACTATTGTACTCCTTGCCAAATTCAGAGCAAGGTATACAATAGGTCTGGTACATAGCATAGCATACTTTATAGAACCTATGCATTTGAGGCATAGGGAATGACTTTCATTCTCTTTCTATCTTACTGCCGTGGTCGGGTTTTGAGTCTTACTCAATTTTACACCTTTGTAACACAGGCAAGAACTTTTCTTTGACTGTTCCATTTTGAACTACTTCAAAATCTTGACAAGGTATGTATTTATTGAAAAACTTATCAAGCGTCTTGATCCATCTCTATAGATCTTGATGCTCAATATGTAAGCAGCTTCACTGAGGTCCTTCTTTGAAAAACTCCTTTCAAATACTCCTTTATGCTTTGCGAGAATAATTCTACATTATTTCCGATCAACAATATGTTATTCACATATACTTATCAGAAATGTTGTAGTGCTCCCACTCACTTTCTTGTAAATACAGGCTTCTCCAAAAGTCTGTATAAAACCATATGCTTTGATCACACTATCAAAGCGTTTATTCCAACTCCGAGATGCTTGCACCGGTCCATAGATGGATCATTTGGAGCTTGCACATTTTGTTAGCTCCTTTAGGATTGACAAAACCTTACGGTTGCATCATATACAACTCTTCTTTAATAAATCCATTAAAGAATGTAGTTTTGACATCCATTTGCCAGATTTCATAAAATGTGACAATTGCTAACATGATTCGGACAGACTTAAGAATCGCTACAGTTTGAGAAAATCTCATTGTAGTCAACACTTTGAACTTGTCGAAAACCTTTTTGCGACAAGTCGAGCTTTGTAGATAGTAACACTACTATCATCATCTGTCTTCCTCTTGAAGATCCATTTATTTAACTTGACTTGCTGATCATCGAGCAAGTCAACCAAAATCCACACTTTGTTCTCATATATGGATCCTATCTCAGATTTTATGGCCTCAAGCCATTTCGGAATCTGGGCTCATCATCGCTTCCTCATAGTTCGTAGGTTCATCATGGTCTAGTAACATGACTTCCAGAACACGATTACCGTACCACTCACAGTGCGGATTTTGCTCTAGAAGACCTACGAGGTTTGGTAGCAACTTGATCTGAAGTTTTATGATCATCATCATTAACTTCCTCACTAATTGGTGTAGGAATCACCGGAACTGATTTACGTGATGAACTACTTTCCAATAAGGGAGAAGGTACAATTACCTCATCAAGTTCTACTTTCCTCCCACTCACTTCTTTCGAGAGAAACTTCTTCTCTAGAAAGGATCCACCTTAACAACGAATAACTTGCCTTCGGATCTTGTGATAGAAGGTGTACCCAATAGTTACCTTTGGGTATTCTATGAAGACGCACTTCTCGATTTGGGTTCGAGCTTATCGGTGAAAACTTTTTCACATAAGCATCACAACTCCAAACTTTAAGAAAGCGATGACTTAGGTTTCTTGTTAAACCATAGTTCATACAATTGTCGCCTCAACGGATTTAGATGGTGCCCTATTAGCGTGAATGCAGCTGTCTCTAATGCATAACCCCAAAAGCGATATTGGTAAATCGGTAAGAGACATCATTGATCGCACCATATCAAAATAAAAGTCTGATTCACGATGTTCGGACACACCATAACGTTGTGGTGTTCGGTGGCGTGAGCTGTGAAACTATTCCACTTTGTTTTAGTTGAAGACCAAACTCGTAACTCAAATATTCATCTCCACGATCAGATCGCAGAAACTTTATTTTCTTGTTACGATGATTTTCTACTTCACTCTGAAATTCTTTGAACTTTTCAACTACTTCAGACTTATGTTTCATCAAGAAGATATACGCATATCTGCTCAAATCATCTGTGAAGGTCAGAAAATAATGATACTTGCCACGAGCATCAACACTCATTGAATCGCATACATCGGTATGTATTATTTCCAATAAGTCAGTAGCTTGTTCCATGGTTCCGGAGAACGGAGTTTTAGTCATCTTGCCCAACAGCACGGTTCGCAAGCATCAAATGATTCAAAATCAAGTGATTCCAAAAGTCCATCAAAGCATGGATTTTTCTTCATGCGCTTTACACCAATATGACCTAAGCGGCGGTGCCACAAATAAGTTGCACTATCATTATTAACTTTGCATCTTTTGGTTTCAATATTATGAATATGTGTATCACTATGATCGAGATCCAATGAACCATTTTCATTGGGTGTGTAACCATATAAGGTTTTATTCATGTAAGCAGAACAACAATTTATTCTCTTACTTAAATGAATAACCGTATTGCAATAAACATGATCAAATCATTTTTATGCTCAACGCAAACGCTAAATAACATTTATTTGGCTTTTAACACTAATCTCGAAAATATAGGGAGTGTGTGATGATGATCATATCAATCTTGGAACTATTTCCAACACTCATCGTCACTTCCCCTTCAACTAGTTTACATTCATTACGCAACTCCCGTTTGAGTTACTACTCTTAGCAACTATACCAGTATCAAATACCGAGGTTGCTATGAACACTAGTAAAATACACATCAATAATCTGTATATCAAATATACCTTTGTTCACTTTGCCATCCTTCTTATCCACCAAATATTCAGGGTAGTTCCGCTTCCGGTGACCAGTTCCATTGCAGCAAAAGTACTTAGTCTCAGGCTTAGGTCCAGACTTGGGCTTCTTCACTCGAGCAACAACTTGCTTGCCGTTCCTTTTGAAGTTCCCCTTCTTCCCTTTGCCCTTTTCCTTGAGACTAGTGGTCTTGTCAACCATCAACACTTGATGTTTTCCTTGATTTCTACCTTCGCCGATTTTTGCATCGCGAAGAGCTCGAGAATCTTTTTCGTCATCCCTTGCATACTATAGTTCATCACGAAGTTCTAGTAACTTAGTGATGGTGACTAGAGAATTCTGTCAATCACTATCTTATCTGGGAGATTAACTCCCACTTGATTCAAGCAATTGAAGTACCCAGGACAATCTGAGCACATGCTCACTAGTTGAGCGATTCTCCTCCATCTTTTAGCTATAGAACTTGTTGGAGACTTCATATCTCTCAACTCGGGTATTTGCTTGAAATATTAACTTCAATTCCTGGAACATCTCATATGGTCCATGACGTTCAAAACGTCTTTGAAGTCCCGATTCTAAGCTGTTAAGCATGGTGCACTAAACTATCAAGTAGTCATCATATTGAGCTAGTCAAACGTTCATAGCGTGCGCATACGCTTTCGTGCAATAGGTACATCACCTAGCGGTGCATCAAGGACATAATTCTTCTGCGCAGCAATGAGGATAAACCTCAGATCACGGATCCAATCCGCATCATTGCTACTAACATTTTTCAATACAATTTTCTCTAGGAACACATATAAAAACATAGGGAAGCAACAACGCGAGCTATTGATCTACAACATAATTTGCAAAATACTCCAGGACTAAGTTCATGATAAATTTAAGTTTAATTAATCATATTAAAAACTCCCACTTAGACAGACATCTCTCTAGTCATCTAAGTGATTACGTGATCCAAATCAACTAAACCATGTCCGATCATCACGTGAGATGGAGTAGTTTCAATGGTGAACATCACTATGTTGATCATATCTACTATATGATTCACGCTCGACCTTTCGGTCTCCGTGTTCCGAGGCCATATCTGTTATATGCTAGGCTCGTCAAGTTTAACCTGAGTATTCCGCGTGCGCAACTGTTTTGCACCCGTTGTATTTGACCGTAGAGCCTATCACACCCGATCATCACGTGGTGTCTCGACGAAGAACTTTCATAGAACGGTGCATACTCGGGAGAACACTTCTTGATAATTTTAGTGAGAGATCATCTTATAATGCTACCGTCAAACAAAGCAAGATAAGATGCATAAAGGATAAACATCACATGCAATCAATATAAGTGATATGATATGGTCATCATCATCTTGTGCTTGTGATCTCCATCGCCGAAGCAACGTCATGATCACCATCGTCACCGGCGCGACACCTTGATCTCCATCGTAGCATCGTTGTCGTCTCGCCAACTATTGCTTCTACGACTATCGCTACTCCTTAGTGATAAAGTAAAGCAATTACATGGCGTATTAATTTCATACAATAAAGCGACAACCATATGGCTCCTGCCAGTTGCCGATAACTCGGTTACAAAACATGATCATCTCATACAATAAAATACAGCATCACGTCTTGACCATATCACATCACAACATGCCCTGCAAAAACAAGTTAGACGTCCTCTACTTTGTTGTTGCAAGTTTTACGTGGCTGCTACGGGCTGAGCAAGAACCGTTCTTACCTACGCATCAAAACCACAACGATAGTTTGTCAAATAGACTGCTTTTAACCTTCTCAAGGACCGGGCGTAGCCATACTCAGTTCAACTAAAGTGAGAGAGACAGACACCCGCTGGTCACCTTTAAGCAACGAGTGCTCGGAGCGGTGAAACCAGTCTCGCGTAAGCGTCTGGCGTAATGTCGGTCCGGCCGCTTC
This sequence comes from Aegilops bicornis, assembly GCA_021605145.1. Taxonomy (NCBI): domain Eukaryota; kingdom Viridiplantae; phylum Streptophyta; class Magnoliopsida; order Poales; family Poaceae; genus Aegilops; species Aegilops bicornis. Next base: position 577,547,091 of record CM038669.1, read on the forward strand.
ATCTCACAATACCGCTGAACCAAAGTATGACCTGCTGGTAGGCGGTATGACTTGTATCGCCCACAACTCACTTGTGTTCTACTCGTGCATATAACATCAACGCATAAAACCAGGCTCGGATGCCACTGATGGGGAAAGTAGTAATTTCAAAAATTTTCCTACGCACACAGGACCATGGTGATGGCATAGCAACGAGAGGGGAGAGTGTCTGTCCACGTACCCTCGTAGACCGAAAGCGGAAGCGTTATAACAACGCGGTTGATGTAGTCGTACGTCTTCACGATCCGACCGATCCAAGCACCGAACGTACGGCACCTCCGAGTTCTGCACACGTTCAGCTCGATGGCGATCCCGGACTCCGATCCAGCAAAGTGTCGGGGATGAGTTCCACAAGACGACGGCGTGGTGGCGATGATGATGCTCCACCGACGCAGGGCTTCGCCTAAGCTCATGACGATATGACTTCTCGGCGCAGGGCTTCGCCTAAGCTCATGACGATATGACCGAAGTGGAATATGGTGGAGGGGCACCGCACACGGCTAAGGAACGATCCGTAGATCAACTTGTGTGTTCTGGGGTGCCCCCCTGCCCCCGTATATAAAGGATGGAGGAGGAGGAGGCCGGCCAAGGCAATAGGTGCGGCCAGGTGTGGAGTCCTACTAGGACTCCAAGTCCTAGTAGGAGTCCACCAAGAGGGGAGGAAGGGAGAAGGAAGTGGAGGAGAAGGAAAGGTGGCCGGCCCCCTTTTCCCTAGTCCAATTCGGACTAGAGGGAGGGCGCAGCAGCCCTTGGCCCTTTCTCCTCTTCCCACTAAAGCCCATCAAGGCCCATTGCTTCTCCCGTAACTACCGGTACTCCGAAAAATACTCGAATCATTCGAACCTTTCCGAACTCCGAATATAGTCGTCCAATATATCGATCTTTACGTCTCGACCATTTCGAGACTCCTCGTCATGTCCCCGATCTCATCCGGGACTCCGAACTCCTTCGGTACATCAAAACTCATAAACTCATAATATAAGCATCGCATCGAAACCTTAGCGTGCGGACCCTACGGGTTCGAGAACTATGTAGACATGACCTAGAACCATTCTCGGTCAATAACCAATAGCGGAACCTGGATGCCCATATTGGTTTCTACATATTCTACGAAGATCTTTATCGGTCAAACCGCATAACAACATACGTTATTCCTTTTATCATCGGTATGTTACTTGCCCGAGATTCGATCGTCGGTATCCAATACCTAGTTCAATCTCGTTACCGGCAAGTCTCTTTACTCGTTCCGTAATACATCATCTTGCAACTAACTTATTAGTTGCAATGCTTGCAAGGCTTATAGTGATGTGCATTACCGAGAGGGCCCAGAGATACCTCTCCGACAATCGGAGTGACAAAACCTAATCTCGAAATACGCCAACCCAACATGTACCTTTGGAGACACCTGTAGTACTCCTTTATAATCACCCAGTTACGTTGTGACGTTTGGTAGCACCCAAAGTGTTCCTCCGGTAAACGGGAGTTGCATAATCTCATAGTTACAGGAACATGTATAAGTCATGAAGAAAGCAATAGCAACATACTAAACGATCATGTGCTAAGCTAACGGAATGGGTCATGTCAATCACATCATTCTCCTAATGATGTGATCCCGTTAATCAAATGACAACTCATGTCTATGGCTAGGAAACTTAACCATCTTTGATTCAACGAGCTAGTCAAGTAGAGGCACACCCGGTGACACTATGTTTGTCTATGTATTCACACATGTATTATGTTTCCGGTTAATACAATTCTAGCATGAATAATAAACATTTATCATGAAATAAGGAAATAAATAATAACTTTATTATTGCCTCTAGGGCATATTTCCTTCAATGGATAAGAAGCTCACTGAATTGCATGGGATGCTCAAGGTGGCAGAGCAGGATATTAAGAAAGGCACGCATCAAGTGTTGATGGTGCAGAAATCGGCTAAGTTCAAGAAGAGTTGGTCCAAGAAAAAGGCTAAGGCAAAGGGCACGGAGGCGGTAACCTCCGCCGCTCTTGTGAAGTCTGGACCGGACTCGAAGACCATTTGCTTTCACTGCAAGGAGACCGGTCACTGGAAGAGAAACTGTAGCAAGTGGCTTGCAGAGCATGGCGAGAAGGCCGGAAATGCTCCTTCAGGCAAAGGTACACTTGTTGCATATGTTATAGACATTTACCTTGCTGACATACCTAGTAGCTCTTGGGTATTTGATAACGGATCGGTTGTTCATATTTGCAACTCGATGCAGGGGCTAGTAAGAACTAGGCGTGTGGCACAAGGGGAGATTGACATCAGGGTCGGCAACAAAGCAAGGGTTGCTGCGTTGGAGGTCGGCACGATGCAGCTCCAGCTTCCTTCCGGATTCATTATGGAATTGAATAATTGTTATTACATTCCTACACTTAGTCGGAACATTATTTCTGCCTCATGTTTGATGAGTCAAGGTTATGAATTCATTTTATAGGACAATGGTTGTTCGATATTTTTGAATGGTATGTTCCACGGCTATGCACCCATTGTTGATGGGCTATTTATATTGAATCTAGAACAGGAACCGGTCTATAACGTAAATGTCAAGAGGCATAAGCCTAATGAGATAAATCCGGCATACTTCTAGCATTGCCGGCTTGGACACATTAGTCTGAAACGCATGAAGAAGCTCCATGATGATGGGCTCCTAACCCGTCCGACTTCGGTCGTTCGAGACATGTGAATCATGCTTGCTCGGCAAGATGACTAAGTCTCCTTTCGCAAAGAGTTGCGAGAGGGCGTCCGAGCTATTGGAACTTATACATAGTGATGTGTGTGGTCCAATGAGCACAACCGCCAGAGGTGGCTATCTGGACTTCGTGACTTTTACCGACGACTTGAGTAGATATGGATATATCTATTTGATGAGGCACAAGTCGGAGACTTTTGAAAAGTTCAAAGAGTTTCGAGCGAGGTTGAGAATCAGCTCGGCAAGACTATAAAGCTTCTACGATCTGATCGTGGAGGTGAGTACATGAGCCAGGAGTTCGATGATCATCTGAAAGGTCGAGGTATAGTACCTCAGCTCACACCTCCGGGTACGCCATAGAGAAATGGCGTGTCAGAACGGAGGAATAGGACCTTGTTGGACATGGTCCGGTCTATGATGAGCAAATCGGATTTACCCTTGTCATTTTGGGGATACGCTCTAGAAACTGCAGCTTTCACACTTAATAGGGTACCATCAAAATCCGTAGACAAGACACCACATGAGATGTGGATCGGGAAGAGTCCCAGTTTGTCTTTTCTAAAGATTTGGGGTTGTGAAGCATTTGTCAAGCGACTTATGTCAGACAAGCTTACACCCAAGTCGGATAAATGTATATTTGTGGGATATCCGAGGGAAACAGTGGGATATAGCTTCTACAACCGGAAGAGAACAAAGTGTTTGTTGCTCGAACGGGTTTTCCTTGAGAAAGAGTTTCTCGGTCGGGAGGCCAGTGGGAGGGCGGTTCGACTCGAAGAAATTCGAGGACCACTCGGGACGGCTCGGCCGGTGATGAGATCATACCGAGTCAGTCAGGGAACCTGTAGTGGAAGCGGCCCCGGAACCACGAAGGTCGGAGAGATTGCGCAGAGTGCGTGATGTATTGTTGCTAGAAAGCGACGAGCCGGCCACGTATGCAGAAGCGATGGTGAGCCCAGATTCCAAGGCATGGCTGGAGGCCATGAGATCCGAGTTAAAATCCATGGATGAGAATCAAGTGCAGGATTTGGTTGATCCGCCACCGGCGAATCGCCATTGGTTGCAAATGGGTCTTTAAGAAGAAAACCGATGTGGATGAAAATGTTCAGATCTACAAAGCTCGGCTTGTTGCTAAAGGTTATGGACAAGTTCAAGGAATTGACTACGACGAGACTTACTCGCCGGTAGCGATGCTGAAATCGGTGAGGATCATACTAGCTATAGCTGCATATTTCGATTACGAGATATGGCAGATGGATGTCAAGACGGCTTTCCTTCACGGAAATTTAACCGAGGACGTGTATATGATACAGCCCGAGGGTTTTGTCGATCCGACTAGCACTAGTAAGGTATGCAAGCTCAAGAGATCCATTTATGGGTTGAAGCAAGCATCTCGGAGTTGGAACATTCATTTTGATGAAGTCGTCACTGATCTCGGTTTCATCAAAAGCAAAGAGGACTCTTGTTTATACAAGAAGTTAAGTGGGAGCTCGATAGTGTTTATGATCTTGTATGTGGATGACATACTACTGATCGGAAATAATGTTTCGATGCTAAACTCGGTCAAGGAATCATTGAATGGCAAGTTTTCGATGAAGGACCTTGGTGAGGCAGTCTATATTTTAGGCATTAAGATCTATAGAGATAGATCGAGGAGGCTGCTCGGCTTAAGCCAGAGCACGTACATAGATAAAGTGTTGAAGCGGTTCAACATGAGTGAGGCGAAGAAAGGGTTCTTGGCGCTCTCACATGGTATAAGGCTAAGCGAGACTCAGAGTCCTTCGACATCTGATGAGCGAAGCAGGATGAGTAGGATTCCGTATGCCTCAAAGAATCGGATCCATCATGTATGCCATGATATGTACAAGGCCTGATGTTGCTTTTGCAATAAGCCTAACAAGTAGATACCAGGCCAACCCGGTGAGAGTCACTTTGGGCAGCGGTAAAGACTATTTTGAAGTACACGAAAAGGACTAAAGAGATGTTCCTAGTTTATGGAGGTGAGGAAGAGCTCGTCGTAAGGGGTTACGTCGATGCTAGTTTCCAAACCGACATAGATGATTGTCGATCACAGTCTGGATTCATGTACGTCCTGAACGGAGGAGCGATTAATTGGATGAGTTCCAAGCAGGATACGGTGGCGATTCTACCACGAAGTTTAATACATTGCGGCTTGTGAAGCTGCAAAGGAAGGTGTTTGGATCCGGCATTTTCTGGATGATCTTGGTATTTTCCCAGCCTTGGTGAAACCGTTGGACCTTTATTGTGATAATTCGGTGCCATCGCACAAGCCAAGGAGCCGAGGAATCACCACAAGGTCAGACATAGATCAGAAATATCACCTGATACGAAAGATCGTAAAGAATGGTGATGTAGAGTTATGCAAGATTCACACGGATGCAAATGTTGCAGATCCGTTGACTAAGCCGCTTCCACAACCCAAGCATGAGGGGCACGTTAGAGCTATGGGCATTCGATGTCTATTTGATTGACTCTAGTGCAAGTGGGAGACTGTTGGAGATATGCCCTAGAGGCAATCATGTATGATGATATTTCCTATGTGTTTATGAATAAAGATAGTCCTTGGACATTATCAATGATGTGTATCAGCAAGTATGTGACTTGTTTGTGGGACTATGCATTGTATGATGACTGTCCTAAAAGGTCCCTAGTCAAAAGGGCTGTGTGGACGGCCGACTAGGCCGGCATATGACACGGTCGATGGCTTGGTCTCACTAGCCATGGAGCATTGGATGCTAACCGGATAATATGGACTTGGAAAGGTCTGGTCGGATTCGACATAGTCGGATCCGAGTCGAGATAAGGTCTGAGTCGGACAGACCCAACTATGAGACGCAGCGATATGTCATCTGTGAGTCTCTAGTACAACATACGTTCTATGTCCTAAGACCTGAGTGACACATGTACTCGGATGGTGACAGACTTGCTTTGGGCCGACCAAACGCTACTCCGTGGATCGGGTAGTTACAAAGGTAGGTTTCGGGTTTGTCCGGTCCCATCTTTGCGAGACACGGTCGAGCAAGATGGGATTGCCCCTCCGATCAAGAGAGATATACTGGGCCCCTCGTGTGATTCGACCAGGAATAGCATGGCCATGCGACAAGGATTATGAGATAATCCGGATTGTGGCTCGGTATCCTTTGGAACGAGAAAGAGGTCGGGTTAGCACAAGGATGACAGTCTCGCCTTTGAGCCCGACAACATATATCGTGCGGCAAAGGCGAAGTGTGACACGTTGTAGAGGTTCGCCTAACCAGCTTCATCGTCTCGCTTGGTGGTCGGCACGCCTCGCTAGAGGTCACATTAACCGTACAGCTCGGAGGTGATCCGAATCGTGACCAAGCCGACTTGAACCTAAGGGGTCGCGCGGCTTAAGGGAAGGTACCTATGAGGTCGGTTCAGGACACCGGTCGGATGTGATCCGAATCGGACTAGGAACGTGACCGAATAGACTTTGACTTTGGGGTCCGTGGCGAGGCCCAAGTGTTGAGCCCGCGACGACGCCTATATAAAGTGGAGGTGCGGCACACTCGGGAGTTGATCGCCCGGCGCTGCGACTAGGGTTTGCATGTGTTGCGAATAGCCACCTCCACTCGCCGCCGATCGTGGTGATCGGACCTAGCAGTCCGCCACGACGTTCCTCCCGCACGCGGATACCGTTAGAGCCGTGCACTTGCGCCGCTCCGCGAACTTCGTGCGTGGGATCGGACGACCGCCGCCGAGGGAGATCGAACAAGGAGGAGGCGATCCACGGACGCCGCTGCCCCAACTCTTCTTCCGCAACGGCATGCGCGCTACCATCGGTAACGAACTGTGATCCATCTCCCGTAGCATGTTCCTGGATGTTCTGCGCGTAGGAATTTTTAATTTGCAGTCGACGCACCCTACCGTAGAACCCAACAGGGTGAACAAATTACTAGCGAGCAATTGATAGAAGAGCGCATAATTATGACTATATGTAAGGCAATGATCATGAACATAGGTATCACGTCTGTGTCAAGTAGACCGAAACGATTCTACATCTACTACTATTACTCCACACATCGACCGTCTCCTGCCTGCATCTATAGTATTAAGTTCATGAAGAACAGAGTAATGCATTAAGTAAGATGACATGATGTAGAGGAATTAACTCAAGCAATATGATGAAAACCCCATCTTTTTATCCTCGATGGCAACAATACAATACGTGCCTTGCTGCCCCTAATGTCACTGGGAAAGGACACCGCAAGATTGAACCCAAAGCTAAGCACTTCTCCCATTGCAAGAAAAACCAATCTAGTAGGCCAAACTAAACCGATAATTCAAAGAAACTTTCAAAGATATCAAGATCTTTGTCACAAAACCTCATATTGGTACCTGTGGGTTGCTAGTAGTGTTGATTACTCCTTGTAGTTGATGCTAGTTAGTTTATTCGGTCAAAGATCATATGTTCAGATCCTTAATGATAATTAATACTCCTCTGATTATGAACATGAATATGCTTTGTGAGTAGTTACGTTTGTTCCCGAGGACATGGGAGAAGTCTTGTTATAAGTAATCATGTGAATTTGGTATTCATTCGATATTTTGATGAGATGTATTTGTCTTTCCTCTAGTGGTGTTATGTGAACGTCGACCACATGACACTTCATTGTGGTTTGGGTCTAGGGGAAGGCATTGGGAAGTAATAAGTAGATGATGGGTTGCTAGAGTGACAGAAGCTTAAACCCTAGTTTATGCGTTGCTTCGTAAGGGGCTGATTTGGATCCATATATTTCATGCTATGGTTTGGTTTACCTTAATTCTTCTTTCGTAGTTGCGGATGCTTGCGAGAGGGGTTAATCATAAGTGGGAGGGTTGTCCAAAGAAGGACAACACCCAAGCACCGGTCCACCCATATCAAATTATCAAAGTAACGAACGCGAATCTTATGAGCATGATGAAAACTAACTTGACAACAATTCCCATGTGTCCTCAGGAGCGCTTTGCTTTATATAAGAGTTCGTCCAGGCTTGTCCTTTTCTACAAAAGGATTGGGACACCTTGCTGCACCTTGTTTACTTTTGTTACTTGTTACCCGTTACTAATTATCTTATCACACAACTATCTGTTGCCGATAATTTCAGTGCTTGCAGAGAATACCTTGCTGAAAACCGCTTGTCATTTCTTTCTGCTCCTCGTTCGACACTCTTACTTATCGAAAGGACTAGATAGATCCCCTACACTTGTGGGTCATCACAAACTCACCCAAGGACACACATGTGATTTTTCAACCAACTTTGGTGCACTGGAGCATGTGCTTGTAGTTCAAATTTGAATTATGCACATTAAATGCCCAGAAATTCAATTAATGTATAAAAAAGGTCAAACGAACCCGAAATAATTCCAAAATTTAGCACGATACTTCTCTTTGGTCGAATCTGCCTGTGTAAAAAAATGAGAAGGCAATGTATGTCGTTTCGCACATAGAGGTGACACGTTCCCTCTCGGAACCACGAACCTTCTTGAGAGAAGCTTTGGTTTGCAAGAAGCTTATACCAAAGCTTGTCCCAATATGGCCAAAAAAATTTACCACAACATGTTGGTGCCATGACATGACACCATGCCAAATTTCATGATTTTCAGGCATGTTTTGGATTTACAGGAATTAAAAAACCAAGTTTCTCAATCTTTCCCACCGAGCCACGACGCCCAGATGTTTGAATTTCATTCCCATTTCTTGCATGGGCCTAGAAATTCACCCAAGGACATACATGTGATTTTTCAACCAACTTTGGTGCATTGGAGCATGTGCTTGTAGTTCAAATTTGAATTATGCACATTAAATGCCCAGAAAGTCAATTAATGTATAACAAAGGCCAATCGAACCCGGAATAATTCCAAAATAGCACGATACTTCTATTTGGTCTAATCTTCCTATATAAAAAATTTAAGGGGGGAGAAGACAATGTACGTATGTCGTTTCGCACATGGAGGTGGCACGTTCCCTTTGGAACCACGAGTCTTCTTGAGAGAAGCTCCATTTTGCGAGAAGCTTATATCAAAGCTTGTTCCAATTCGGCCAAAAAAATTACTGCAACATGTTGGTGCCATGTCATGACACCATGCCAAGTTTCATGATTTTCAGGAATATTTTGGATTTACATGAATTTAAAAACCAAGTTTCCTAATCTTTCCTGCCGAGCCATGATGCCCAGATGTTTGAATTTCATTCCCATTTCTTGCATGGGACCTAGAAATTCACCCAAGGACACACTTGCGATTTTTCAACTAACTTTGGTGCGCTGGAGAATGTGCTTGTAGTTCAAATTTGAATTATGCACATTAAATGACCATAAATTCAATTAATGTATAAGAAAGTCCAAACGAACCCGGAATAATTCCAAACTTTAACATGGCACTCATATAGTTCTATGTTGCCTCTGTAAAAAATCAAGGGGGGGGGGTGGGGTGGGGAGGCATTGTATATCATTTCGCACACAAAGGTGAGACGTCCCCCCTCGGGAACCATGAGTCTTCTCGAGATAAGCACCGGTTTGCAATAAGCTTATACCAAAAACTTGTCCAAATGCGGCCAATTTTTTTTACCACAACATGTTGGTTCCATGAAATGACACCATGCCAAGTTTCATTATTTTCAGGCGAGTGTTGAATTTCCAGGAATTTAAAACCAAGTTTCTCAATATTCCCGGCCGAGCCACGACACCCAGATGTTTGAATTTCATTCCCATTTCTTGCATGGGACATATAAATTCACCCAAAGACACACATGTGATTTTCAACAAACTTTGGTGCACTTGAGCATGTGCTTGTAGTTCAAATTTGAATTATGCACATTAAATGCCTAGAAACTCAATTAATGCATAAAAATGCCAAATGAACCCGGAATAATTGCAAATTTAAACACGACACTCATGTAGTTGCATGTTCACTGTACATAAATGTTCTAGCAATTCAAACACCATCCTTTCCATCCGTAACACCATTATATCTTTCAAAACATAATGAAAAAATCAGGTATACCACAAACAGTTTACTAGAAAGAATCGTGTGGGATGCGATATAAAATATCTTGGCGCACCGTCTTGTCTGGCTTATGCAGGAAGCTTCGTTGTCTACAGTCCACCGCCCCCGCTTGAACCACACTTTCGCGCTAGTTTCTCGCGGCACCGAGCGAAATTTTTCTGCCACCGCAGAAATACCTATCTCCCCGCCCCTCCCTCCCACCAAAAGCCACATTTCCACTGTACCTCATTGCTTTACAAGTTCAAACCTTCACTGTTGCTGACTGGCAGCTCAGCCTCCTCGCCGGCGACCGTTCTTCTTGCAGCGCCGCCTCCTCGCCGGCTACCCATCTTCTTGCAGCACCGCCTCCTCGCTGGCGACCCTTCTTCTTGCAGTGCCGCCTCCTCGTCGGCGACCCTTCTTCTTGCTGCGCGACCTCCTTGCCGGCGACCCTTCTTCTTGCTACGCGGCCTCATTGATATGGTCAGGTAATCCACATCCCACCCACACCATCCTCCTCCTTTCCCGTCCCACATGTCCCGACCGACGGTGCGACACCTTCCATCAAAATCACTGTCCCCCTCCTCCAATTAAGCACCGCCCACAACCATTTTGCACGTACTATAATGTGGAGCTCAGTAGCATCTGGCAGCAGAGAAGCAAATCGCGGCTACACGCGCGCACAAGGTCGCTATGGCTGCCATGCGTGCCGATCGCCAGATCTTGGGGGAGCACCTCGTCTTTGAGGCCACGGTCGATAGCGCCACGTGGTTGTCTACTTTAAAATACAGTTCGTGTTGTTTTCTCGAGGCCACCGCTAGTGCCTTCTAGTGATTTGTCCTCTATAATGTTAATATGCAATTTGATGTTTAGTTAACAGTTTGGTCCTCTGAAATGTAATGTTCAGTTAATAGTTTGGTCCTATGAAATATAATGTTCAGTTAACAGTTTGGTCCAACAATTGCTACATTTTGTAGTACTGTTCTCTAGCATTCTTTGTTTTGTTAACTGTCTTATCTTCTAGTACATGTTTCTATTCTGCAATGTCATGCTCAGTTAAGTATTTTTGTTCATTTGGTCTGCTATCCATTTAACTGTTTGGTTCAGTTCTGCAATTTGATTTTCATTTTCTATGGGTACAATTTTGTAATTCTATGCATGTGAAATAAATCAAATTTGGATGTACTCAGTACATATTCTACTGATAGTATGGAAACTCTAAGTTAACCTGACCAAGATCTTCCTTATGTATGTTGCAGGGAAACAATGGGAGACACCGCGGTTTACCATCGAGGTTTGCTCAAGCATGGTCCTTTCGCTAAAAGCACATTATTGTGCAGTTGCAGGAATCATTCTAATATTTAGGTTTCTTACAATTTGGTCTTGCACAGGTAGGTCCTGCTGTGAGAGGCTTAGACCCACTGTTCGACCCATTTTGCATATGGGGAAATGAGATGTCCATGAATATCAGTCAAGTCAAGAAACTCAAAAATATTGTTAGGATGAAGAAACTTGCGATGAATAACAACAAGATATTTGTTTGCACAATGAAGAAGACATCAGTCAACTAGAGGATGGTACTAACTCTTTTACCTTGTTTTCACCCCTTGCGCAATTTCAAAATTTATTACATCGATTTATGCATATCTTTATTTTCAGTACTTTTCAAAGCAGTTCACCGATGATTACCTCTCAAACCACCTGCATGGTCAAGAGGCGATGAAGGTATTCATTCAACACCCACGGTACAATATTGAAGTCTTCCTGAAGAGGACGAAGGTTGGGTGGGCAATTATCCATAGCCACTAGCCTAAAGTTGCAAGGACATTCAACATCACTGAAGGCTCAATATTTGCCTTCCGCTTCTGCAGTTTCCTAGATGAGATTCATCAGTCTATTTACTGTGTATGATGCTACTTCCCAAAGGTTTTCGATGTTGCATGTGAAACTTGGTGTTGTTGTGTAATGGCGCAACTGAGTGCTGAAGCTATCTGATATAATTCGATTATGAAATCCTGGTTGCTGTTATACAGATATGAAATATCTGGTGTGTTTTATAAGAAATATCAATTTGATTAGTACATGGATTATCAATAATAGGCTAATTACCCTGCTTATTGGGGTTTTCTATTGCAGACGGTTACTCAGACAACACCGTGGGTGATGAACTCAAATAACCCACACGGTTTCTAGAAAGTAGGCATGTTCGATCAACTAACAACCACACACGGCTTCCGACAGAGAACTGTTTGCGTTAGGCCACCTTGCACAAATGTTTCCACACAAAAGACTGTGTGTGATATACATACGAACGGAAATGTTCTTCTGGGATTCATGTGGCACCACAGCTCAAAGAAACCGGAACTCCCCGTATTCCAGCCCAAAGATCGAGGAGAAGTCTTCTGGAATATGACACTTCTTAGCATAGAACAAGTCAGCTCTTTATTACAATCTATACGGGTACAAGGGATTACATCGGCACGGCGACGCTACGCCTGCCACGGTTGCTCTATGCAAGCAGCGAAATAACTCTAGCAGCGGAACAACGAAGATGGTGGTGAACTCCACTCCGCAGGGACTCTGGCTGGAACGCGTATCCTAGCGCACAAACAAGGGATCCATGGCAAACAAGCAATCAAATCCGGCATTACTTGCAGACTGGCATGACACGCTAGGTCAGTACATTGAATGTATTTGCAAGCTCACAACAACCAAGAGCAATCAACACAAACACAACAAGGCAATTACGAGTTAACATGATACTATCAGATCAACCATAGCATGAACAAGATGAACATGATACAGCTAGAACCATATGAGCATGGCATGAACATATGAACATAATGATTCTAGCATGCAACATGATAACACTATCATGCACCAACTTACTCTGCTTAGGTTACCTCGTAACCATCACATGCATCACTTACCAACCCCGGACCTCACACGGTCATCTCAGGATCCAATTGATGACCCACAAGTATAGGGGATCTATCGTAGTCCTTTCGATAAGTAAGAGTGTCGAACCCAACGAGGAGCAGAAGGAAATGATAAGCGGTTTTCAGCAAGGTATTCTCTGCAAGCACTGAAATTATCGGTGAAAGATAGTTTTGTGATAAGGTATTGGCAACAAGTAACAAGTAATGAAAGTAAATAAGGTGCAGCAAGATGGCCCAATCCTTTTTGTAGCAAAGGACAAGCCTGGACAAACTCTTATATAGAGAAAAGCGCTCCCGAGGACACATGGGAATTATCGTCAAGCTAGTTTTCATCACGCTCATATGATTCACATTCGTTACTTTGATAATTTGGTATGTGGGTGGACCGGTGCTTGGGTGCTTTCCTTTCTTGGACAAGCATCCCACTTATGATTAACCCTTATTGCAAGCATCCACAACTACAAAAGAAGTATTAAGGTAAACCTAACCATAGCATCAAACATATGGATCCAAATCAGCCCCTTACGAAGCAACTCATAAACTAGGGTTTAAGCTTCACTACTAGAAAAACCGCTACTAATGGCGCACCTAATTTGGCCATTAATGGCGCATCACTGGTGCGCCATTACTAGCACGCCATTAGTAATGTTTACTAATGGCGCACCAGTGGTGCGCCATTAGTATAAACTACTGATGCGCCATTAGTATGCCTCCCAGGGGCCATGTATACCCAGGTGCTTTGGCATACTAATGGCGCACGACCACGAGATGCGCCATTAGTAACCATGGCATACTAATGGCGCACTGACCAGTGATGCGCCATTAGTATGCTTTGTCATACTAATGGCGCACTTATCATGTGATGCGCCATTAGTATGAATATTAGGTTTTTTATTTTTTATTTTCTGTTTTTGCACAGGTTACAAAATCTATAATTTGACAAAATATAGACAGCACACATCAACAACAGATTCATCGAATACAATAGAAGATTAGTCTTTGAATACAATTCATCATATTAGTCTCCGAATACAATTCATCATATTAGTCTCCGAATTGAAAAGACCGAACAAAGATAGAACATTATATTACAAGTATCGAGACCGCGAGTAGCGAGTTTGTCTTCACATTACAAGTCGATATCGATCATCTAAACTACCATCACATAGAAGAGAGCTGCGGTCATCACGATGAGCATCATCACGATGAAACTCGTCTTCATCCGGTTCCTCCAACGCTCCTCCCTCTCCCGCTAGATAGCGGGCGTATCTAGATTCGGCCTCGGCCCTAGTGGTGTACCCTTTGTAACTGTTACCGCTGAATCGGTGAACCTGTCTCCGACACTCCTCCCAGTCATCATAGACTCCGGGAACCTTACCCTTGTACACGACATACATCGGCATCGCTATGCACTAGCCAAATGAAACGTTAGTACCAATTCACAGACAATACATAAGCAATATATAAGTATGCAGCGTAACGATCGGAAGAGAAAAGCAAGACATTAATAGCATCGATTACATCTAAGTTGAACGACTCGAAACCAAAGAGACATACTACAAGTTCATTAAAGTTTAATTACAACATGAGCCAATCGATGTTTCAGAACTAGACACAGCATCACTGCTTTCGACTCGACTCAAGGGACCGGAGCGTGGATGAAGCCGCCGTCTATCGTGGGAGTCATGAAATAACGGTCGTTGTTAGCCTGCATTTGTAGCATTGTGTCGATGTCACTGTTGGACGGATGATTTCTGAGGTAGAACTGCCCCGAGGTACGAAGGACATCTTGATGGATGATTTCCGCAAACTCCATCGGATGCGAAAGAATTCTTGTCGGAGGTCCACGTCTGGATTGCCGACACGCCGCGCCCAATCTTTGAGTTTACTCGGTAGCGAAGTTGATGATGGTCCCGCACGATCGCTCGCATGTGATGGATGGCGTAGTAGGCACCCTTGTGACCGCCAAAGGCTGCTTGACGCAGCGTAAGCGTCATATTGTGGGAGAACACGTGCTTGCCGTATTTACGAATAGGCTGGTGAAGGTGCCTCCAGATTTGGCGAGCCGGGAGAACATCATCAAGAACCTTCTTGACATTTGTGTAGTCTACGTTCGACCGACGGTCCGGTCGAAATACGTGGCCATGGAATATTTGGGGCTTAGGAGGATGAGCGTGCAACGTGTGTCACCGCAGAAAACACGGAATGTTAAAAGAAAAATGATCGAAATGTAAGAATTCATATGTTACGGGCGGTTGAGGGGAGGACTTACTCGGGAAAGTAAGGCACGAGGAAGTTATCCTTATCTTGGTTTGCCGTAATGACGCCGAGGTAAGAACTTCGCGACTTGCGGTCCCCGCGCTGCCCAAGATCTTGGCACGCATGTAGAAGGGGTCGACTATCACGATGTCCGGGTCTTGTCGCGAATGATCCGCATCTCCATACTCAGCGAAAATAGCCGAACGAAGGTGTAGTGCAGCGGATGAAGGTTCAACATAGCGTGGATGTCATCAAAACGCAGGACGATCAGACGCCCGATGGAGTTATCCACAAAGCCCCTCCGGCACCTTGGCCGCGAAAACCGGGTATGCCACATCCTTCTCCACGAGACGCCGCTTCTCCAAAGAAAGAACAACATCATGCAGACTCCGCATAGCACCGGTTGCAGCATTGAGCATATTTGCCGGTAGCATCGCCCTACCCGCCACATGCACCCTCCTCGAGATATCCTGCGGTGAAGGTGGCCCGCCCCGAGCACGGATCGTGATTCTCGTGTCGGCTGGCTCGCACCCTTCTTAGTCTTTCTTTATGCGTGCCTTCTTCTTCTCCTGTAATGGGACCGAGTTTTGCTCACAGACCGCCTTCTTGAGTGTGTTGGGGCTGATAATATTTCGCACCTCGCCTATCTCGAGGCTCGGTGAAGTCGGCACCGGAGGCGTCTCTGAGAGCTGAACGCCGACGGCGCTGTTGCAACTTGGCTTCTCCGCTGCACGAGCTAGATCGCACACGTCTTTTGTTGGGTTTCGTTCTTGAGAAGGAGGCCCCATGAAGTCGCCATCGCACCCATGATCGGCAAAATCTTGATCGACGTTGCCAAATGTATCATCGCCGCCGTCGTCGTTGTTACGATCATGTGCCATATGCATGTTTGGATCGATGGCATAGGGATGTCCGGCACCGTTGCGGCGGTCTTGCCATGGGGCCGACTTAGCGCCGCACGACCGGGCGGTGTTGTCTTTGGGTGGTGTCCCCGCCCCAAACGAATCTGGCTCTTCGCCAAAGCAGGGGCCAGCTCAAGCATGCGCTGAGGGTCATCACGTCATCATCGTCGGCCCCGACGGGTCGATTCGGAGGTAACAACTCGTCGCAGCCTGGCAGCACCCGAACCAGTTGAACCCTAAACAAGTTGGGTGGCATCTAGGTACCGTGGAACAAGGGGTTGCCCGGTTGAACTATTTTGCCCTTGGCGACATCGACCAACTCGTTGTTCACGAAGTGGAGGAGAGTGCACGGAATGTCGGCGGCGCTGCGAAAACATGTAGGGCGTCGGGGATGCCCGATCAAAGGCAAGGAGATGAAGTCCTCGGCCGAGAGAGGCCTAATTAGTTACCGTGATGATGGCGTCGAGCTCGGCTAATGTAGAGGCACCGCCAACGGCGGGCGTGCGATTGACGGAGGGGCCGCTTGCTGCAGAGGTGCGGTCGGCGTACACCCGGTGCATTAAGCTCCCGTGCGGCGTCGGAGACACCAATGCCGCCTCGCCGGAGGCACCAATGGCCCGCCATCGCATTATGCGAGTTGCTAGCCGTGAAGCTAGGAATCGGGGGCGGCCCCTGTTGGCCGCCCGCAATCCACGCACTCAACCCCGAGATCAAGGTAGGCACAATGGCGGTGATCGTCGCTCTGAGTCGTTGTTCCACTTTCTCTTGGACAATCTCCGGAATCCGCGCCACCTGTGCCTTGAGTTCTTGAACCTCTCGCGTCTGGCTTTCCGAGCTGGTCTTTTTCTCCTTCCGCACACCAGCGGTATAGTATGACCCCCATTTTGTCGACAAGCCTTTGCGGCCACCACGACCAGCCGACGCCGGCCATCGAGCTTATCCTTGTTCTTCATTACATTCAACCCCTATTCAGAGTGGTGTCCCAAGGGTTGCTCTTAGTCGACCCAGCGCTACTGCTTTGATCGCTGCGGACGGAATGTGAACCATTTAGAAATTTGGCTTCATTAATTAGAATGCAACCATATGGAGCTAATTACGCGGGGGTGTATTCCTTACCAGAACAAGCTCAAGCCGCCTGGTCTTCGGATCCGTGGTAAGCTCCTTTGTTTACTGGTCCTTCTTGTACCGGGCCCTGACAAAGTTCCTGGTCTGCTTGTCACCGTATTTATCGAAGAGGGGCGGTAGGCCTTGCTCGGCACGGTCCGCCTCCTCCTTGTCCCATATAGGCTCTGCCACTCTGTAACCGCCGGGACCGAGTGTCTGTTCCCCTATGTTCAGCTCCCGCATTAGTTTCCCCCACTCACTTGATTGGGAGTTTGCGGTGCTCGAGCAATTGATCTTGAAGTCGTTGTAGTCATCTTCGGTGATCGAAGGATTTTTCTCCTTGATCTTCTCATAACTCTCACCTTTCTCGATCATTCTCTTCACATTGCTTTTCCAAGTAGACAGGGCCTTGCTCATCTTCGTGAGGGCAGCATTGTTCACTTTATTCCCTTTGAGGCTTGTGTTTTCGAAAGCAGCAGGGAACTTGTATCGTTCGTGCAACCGTGAAGAGGAGGTTGCGCAAATTCCCTCGGTCGGGATGCCTCGGGTTCTCGGTGTTGATCGAGGCGGTGCTTCGGAGAATGCACCCGAGCTGAAGCGAGTACCCCTTGACTATTCGTTCGGCGCCGTTGGATTCCCGTCGGATTCCACTTGATAACTTCCTCCTTGAGGGTGCGAAGCAGTCGAGCGCCCGGTCCTTCCGTTGCCTCTTCATTGGCTGCCATCTGTCGTGCGCCGCCATCATCGATGGTGGCATCCTCGGCGGCACCATCGGTGGTGGCATCGGTGTGGTCATCCTCGGCGGCACCATCGGTGGTCTCGGGATCGGTGGGGAAAGGCGGCCTCATACAAGTGAGGTTGTTCCTCCATCTCCTGGGACAGCTCCCAGAATGCCTTGCCGCCCGAACCCCCGGCCTCATCGTTGCGGGCCATGTTTCTCTCTAAATAGAAACAAAGCTTGGTCAAAAAGTTGGTTATTGTCAACGAACAAGATCATGGTCTCATCATTTAGGGTTTGTCGACACCAAGGCATCCTAAAATCTAAGTTTTTATCATTGAGGGTTTTTCGACGCCGAGGCACCCTAAAAGCCTAAGCTTTCATCATTTCGGTTTTTATCGACACCGAGGCACCCTAAAAGCCATGCATTATTCACAAATGCGCGGGGCACTTGATCCTACTTAATTAACTACTACGATACGGCCCATGCATTAGTCACAAGTACCCCATATGTCCTATTTTTAGCAAAGTCATGCTAAAATTCACGGAAAATTTCAGCATGACCTTTGCTGAAAATAGGACATATGGAGTACCAATTGCCGGAACGGAAGTTAATCGACATTCCGGCAAACTCAAGGGCCTCTCGGGGTACCTGCAAAATCATTGTCCCAGGTGGACATGGATGCAATGTCACATGTCACATGGATCCCACACCCACATAAGCTAGTGAAGCTTCATGTGTATTTCACGAAAACCAGCCTGACTAAAGAGCTTTATGTAGAAAACAAATCACTCCACCAGCTCACAGGATCATCCCTCTAAGCAATTACTCAAAATGGCACTAGCTGCAAAATGAACATTTTACAATCTGAACTTTTTGTAACTGATGTTTTTGTAACCCCTAATCCCATAATGTCACATACACAGCGTTTATGGGAGAAGTATGTCACATACCTGAAAATACTCCCTCCATCCCATAATGCAAGACATTTTGACACCTTGTCAAAAAATGTATCACATTACAGACGGAGGAGCATTGGTCACAACCCCTTTAATCTCTCTCGTCTACTTTTTCTAAAACAAAGGCACAAATAATTCTCGCAAGACATTACAAATAATTCAGGAATTTGAGAATAATCGGAGGAAATTAATCAACTTGTAAACTGATAAAGAATAATATATTGAGAATATCGACTCGACATGCTTTTGACAAAATCATCGAGGTGCATTGCTTATAGGAAGTTATTAATACAGAACAAGGTGCCATGGACAACCACACTTACGAAGATGCAAAATGCACTTACGAAGATGCCATGGACAACCTCGACTATCAACTACATGGTGAGCAACCAGCACAATTTCTCCTACATATGTTTGCTACTCCAATTTTCAGAACCTGGGTTTGGTGATAATTCTTTATTCAAAGCATGAATACTAATTGTGATGTCGTACCGTCGTGCCATGGTCACCGTGGGCAAACAGAGGCCTATGGGTGAAGCATGAATACTAATTAACATAATGCTTTTAGCAACATGGCAATGCTGTAAGGAAATGAACTAGTACTTCCAAATAGCGATGACTAATTAGCGATTGCTATACTACAAGCTGAAAACCACTATGTACTAATCCATTGATGCTAGAAAAAAGCTGAGTAGTCAACAAGCGGTACAACAAATCCAGCAACGGACAACCTTGCTCTTGACAAAAGGATTGCAGATTTACATCGATTGCGGGTCCGACCTTGTCCTTTGAAGGCGATAGGCAAGTCTCCTCGATGGTTGTGCTCGTGTATGGCGTAAGCGGGACTAAACGATGCCAACCGCAGCAGCGATGCGAGGAAGCTATGAGACCGGAACGGCAGGGATTCCGACAATGGCGACGATGGGGCAGCGAGAGGGCTTGAAGCTTAGACAATGGCTCCGGATGTTTTGCAAGTGTTTTTAGGGAATATCTTGCAAGTGTTTGTATGAGGCCAAAACACATGGCCTTTTATCTGATTTCCTCCTTATCGATGTTTCTTTCCATGCTTTGGCTTGGCTACCGGATCAAATTGGGCCTTTTCATAGGTGCATGAGGACGTGTCTGCCTATGCAAAAATATAAGCTCATGGGGCCCCCTCCAGGTTTGGGCCCTAGGCGGAAACCCCTCCCGCCTTGGCCTACAGCCGACCCTGCTCCCTCTGTATTCAGAATTGCTGTTGCACCCACCAGGAGCTGCACCAGCCCAATGAGGGGCACACCAACAACCCAGCTATAATAAAACCAGAGATATGCTTATCCATATATTTAGAGACTCCAGATCAGTTCCAAAGTTGTTAAGTTTACTGATTTACAAATTAGTCCTTTATTTGCAAGGTAAGGCGCTAAGCTAAGTTATCTCTATCCCTAAATACCTCTAGTGAGTGGTGACATACAAATTAGTCCTTTCTTCGCAAGGCAAGCATAATGCTGGTTGCTAAATACCTATAGTGAGTTGTGAAAATATATAACTAGCTACCAATATTCAAGCTGTCATAACATAATACATAATAAGGCATCCAAAAAGCATACCGAAACAAGGAGCATAATACATAATAAGACGCCGACAACTTGTTACGAACCTTGCACAGTGACAACGGCTCTAGCTAGCACATGAAATGGCCATGATCTTGTTCTTGGAACGAATTTATTCAGCGATGAATCACCATGAATCTCCATAATCCATCGAACCCTCGCCTCGTTTACCTAAAAAAATCAATCTACCCATCACAGGGGACGAACCAGCCGCATACCTTGCTGGGAGAGCTGGAATCGACGATGTCGACGAAAGGTTGAGGACGAGGATGGCCGCCTTCTCCGCTCGTTCGCACGCCGGCCGCGCTTCCGTTCCACAGTTCGGCGGCGGCGGCGAACGATGGTGGTGTCGAAGCGGCGGGGACGACGGTGGTGTCGAAGCGGCGTCGGCGGCTGACAGTGGCGTCGAAGCGGGTCGGCGGCGGGCGGCAGTGGTGTCGAAGCGGCGTCGAGCGGCGGCGGCAGTGGCGTCGGGGTGGGGTCGAGGCGGCGAAGCGACGGTGGCATCGGGCGGGTCGAGGCGGGCGGCAGTGGTGTCGAAGCGGCGCGGCGGCGAAGCGGCAGTGGCGTCGGCGGCGGCGGCAGTGGTGTCGAAGGCGACAGTGGCGTCGAGGGCGGCGGGAGAGGAGATCGGGGAAGGGATCATGGGCGAGGCGAGAGAGAGGGATCGGTCACGAAGTAGGCGCCACAATACTAATGGCGCACCACCCTCGGTGCGCCATAAGTACATACATACTAATGGCGCACCAGGGTGAGGTGCGCCATTAGTATTTTTTTCTCGCTCGAGCCAACAATTATCTACCACGACACGATACATGTCAAGTCTTCTCTACTAGCTCATTGGTCAGCAGCTAGTTCTCACACCAGGAGGTCTGGGTTCGATTCCCAGGCTCCACAATTTTTTATGCATTTAAAATGCTGTTTGATACTTATTTGTGTTTAAATATGTTCAAACTTGTTTAAATCATAACAGTAATATTTTTTATAAGACAGTAATAATTTTTAAAAATATCATCAAACAGTAATGCAGTTGAGTAGGGGAGGTGCAGAAGTGCGGGGGGCGGGGCGGTTGAGTAGGGAGGGTGCGGGTGGTCGGCGGCGGCGGTTGAGTAGGGAGGGTGCGGGGGTCGGCGTGGCGGTTGAGTAGGTGAGGGGTGCGGGGGTGGCGCGGTTGAGTAGGGAGGGTGCGGGGGTCGTGGCGGTTGAGTAGGGGAATCGAGAGGGTGCAGGCGGTCAGCGTGGCCGTGGACCGGATCTGAGGTGGGGGTCGGCGGTGGTGGTTGAGTGGGGAATCGAGAGGGTGCGGGCGGTCGGCGGCGGCGGCAGTGGACCGGATCTGGCGAGGTGGGATAGCGATCGAGATGGAGGAGGATCGAGATCGAGTGTACATGAAATTAAAAATATTCATGATAGTTCATAAAGTGACCATGAAATATAATCGAGAAATGAAGTCTACGATTTAAATACAATCGATCTTAGCTAGTTATCTGTTCACAATCTTCTTGCCCTTCTTTTTCGCAAATGGAGTTCTTCTATGGAACGGACGTCCTTTAGGTAGGGTGGTCCTGCTTCTTCTTGTGGTGTATGCTGCTACTTCATCATCGTCGTCATGTTCGATCCTCGGTCGCCGTACTTGTCGAAGTCTTGCTCATTGGCTACTCCATCCATTCCGATGATCTTCCTTTTGCCTCTCCTCACGACAACATGGTGGGCTTTGGCGGGTCGGTAATGAAGAAGCATTGGTCCACTTGGGAAGCCAGTACCCATGGCTCATTTTTCATGGTGACGTTTGCGCCCTTGATCTTGGATTAACCGGGTATAACCATGGTGGTGAAATACCGGTCTTCTTTTATGACGTTCTTGGCCCATCTGACACGGAACATCGGGACCTTCTCTCCAGCATAGCTCAGCTCCCAGATCTCCTCGATCCTTCCGTAGTATCTGTCCTTGTCGTTACCGATTTAGGATTCCATCATTACCCGGAGTTACGATAACCATCGCTCTTCATGTCCTTGGCCTCGGTGTAGAATGTGTAGCCGTTGATATAAATGCGCCTCATAGGTCATCGAGGTTGTGCTCGGCATACTGTGACAAGGCGAATATGAGTTGTTCTTCCACGGAAGAATCCTCATGTAAAGGGTACGACGTAAGCTTACGCTTGAACCAACGCGTGAAACATGAGTTGTGCTCTTTGAGTATATCTCCGTCCGTCCTCTGTTGGCCTCGGTCATTGTACGTCTTCTTAATAAAGGTTTTGTGCTCTACCACCCAAGGATCGACCACGTCTATGTGTTGTAGCGCGACTAGGTTTGCTCTTTCAAAGTCGGCGAGTCGACCCTCGAAGTCGACATGCATTTCACGGCGACCCTCACGGTGACCCCATCCAGCGAGCCTGCCGAGGTGCCTGTTGACGGGCAAACCAACGGGGTTCTCGATGCCTAGATAATTCGATGCGATGGGAGATGCACTCTTGATTGAAAGCCCCTGGCTATGCTTCCCTCTGGGCGTGACATGTTGCGAACGTATCCTTTGATGACACCATTCATCCTTTCGAGCGGCATCATCTTTGTGCGAGAACGTCGGCCGAGTTGGATGATATCCTCCACTATATGGACCAGCGGATGCACCATAACGTCGAAGAATGCGGGCGGAAGTACATCTCAAGCTCGCATAGTATCACCACGATCTCTTCATGTAGCCTTCGAGTTGCCTCACGCCAATCGACTTACGAGAGATGGCGTTTAAGAAGTTGCATAGGCCAAATAGCGTTTCACGGACGTGCGCGTCCATGATCCCATGGATTGCAACTGGAAGTATCTGCGTCATCACGACGTGACGATCGTGGAGACTTCATCCCGGTGAACTTCGCTCATTGGGTCTATGTATCTGCTTATCTTCCCAGCGTAACCGTAAGGAAGTTTTACTCCTAGGAGGCAGGTGAAAACTGCTCGATCTCCTCGACTTAGAGTGAAGCACTGTTGGAGGGTAGTCATTTCCGGTCTTCTTGGCCTTTTTGCCTTTGCGACGACTTTACGTGTCTGCTTCGCCTCATCATCATCATCATCATCATCATCATCATCATCATCATCATCATCATCATCATCATTAGCGTGAAGCTCTGCACGATGCCCATTGATTTCAAGTCTGCCCTTGCTTTCGGCCTATCTTTGGTCCTCTACGGCATGTTGAGCAGGGTACCAAGCAGACTCTCGCACACGTTCTTCGTGATATGCATGACATCAAGGCTGTGAGGCACACGGTGGATCTTCGATCGACAAGTCCCGTAAAATGCAGACCTCGTTTTCCATACCTTCAGCAATGGCTCTAGCGCCTTTCGCTTCTTTCCGGCTCTGGCGCCTTTTTCTTCTTTCCGGCGGTGGGCAGTCTTTCCAATTTTTCAACAGCTTGTCTATTTCCTCGCCGCTCCTCGTACACGGGCGTTTTCGGGGTTTGGTTTCACCATCGAACAGATCCTTGCGTTTCCTCCACGGGTCATCGTCGCGAAGCCACCTTCGATTTCCCATGAACACGGTTTTCTAAAAACCGGGATCTCTATCTAGCTGGCGATACGTTGTGTCATCCATGCACCTTACGCATCCAGAAAATCCGTGGACTACCTGCCCCGCGAGATATCCGTAACCGAGATAGTCGTGCACCAGCAGTGTGGCTCTCATAGGGAAATATTCTTTCTCTGCGGCGTCCCACGTATTGGCTGGCGTTTTCCAAAGCGTGTCAACCTCCTCTTTCAGCAGCCCCAGATACAGATTGATGTCGTTCCCTGGTTGTTTCGGCCCTTCAATTAGCATACTCATGTGAATGTACTTCCTCTTCATGCACAACCAGGGGAAGGTTGTACATCCACACAAACACAGGCCAGGTGCTATGTGTGCTTCTCTGGCTGCCAAGCGGATTGACTCCATCGGTGCTCGCGCCCAGACGATGTTCCTTGGATCGTTCCCAAATTCCGAGTCTTGAAGTTCAACGCTTGCCATCGCTCGCATCCTTAGGGTGACTCAGCATATTGTCTTTTTATCTATCTCCGGATCATTTGCGTCATCTTCGCTTCTTCTCCTCCCTATCCGGCGTGCCAGCAGGAGCTTTGCTACCTTAGGGTCCGCGAAATAGCGCTGCAGACGAGGAGTGATCGGAAAGTACCACACCACTTTTGAGGAGCTTTCTTTCTCTTCTTGTATCGAGTGACGCCACACCGGACATATGGTAGACTCCGCGTGCTCGTCCCGATAAATGATGCAATTGTTCATGCACACATGGTATTTCACATGCGGTAAATCGAGAGGACACACGATTTTCTTCGCCTCCTCCAAAATGGTCGGGCACTTGTTCCCCTTGGGAAGACGTTCATGCCAGAATGACATGTTCTCGTCGAAGCATGCGTCGGTCATTTTGTGTTTTACCTTCATCTCCGTGAGCCATGAGCGTTACTTTCAGCGGGTATTCTCGGCCTGCATCCTTCATACAATGGAGTAACCGTCTAACTCAAGTTGATCCATCTTGGCTTTCTCTCGGCGGCAGCTCTGGCGTTATCCGTGCGCTTGA
Organism: Aegilops bicornis; assembly: GCA_021605145.1. NCBI lineage: Eukaryota > Viridiplantae > Streptophyta > Magnoliopsida > Poales > Poaceae > Aegilops > Aegilops bicornis. Next base: position 577,571,877 of record CM038669.1, read on the forward strand.
GAAGCGACTCTAGAATATGAGGGTCCTGCACCCAGCCCATCGATGGTCCAGCGTAAATGCGCTCGCCCGGCATCATCATCTTCATGATCATGCCCGTCACCTGCTCCGGCATCTTCCTCATCATCATGTCCGCATCTTCTACATGATGACTGTATGCAACATCACCGTCATGATCATCTCACGGGATTCTTCGTCTTCTCGCCCGCCCGAGCCGCGGTGGTTGTCTTGCTGCCCTTCCTCATTTCTTGCCCGGCCCCCATGGACGACTTCGTAGTCATCTTCATCACCTTGCCACCGATAGCCATCCATGAAACCACGCAAGAGCAGGTGGTCCCGCACCTGCCCGGAATCCGGGTCCGCAATAAGGCTATTTAGCTTGCATGTTTGACACGGACATCTTATCTCCGACTCGTTCTTTTGAAGCATCTCGGCCTTCGCGGACCTCAAAAACCTATTCACGATGCCTTCGGTCATCGTGCGGACCATGGTCGCCTGCGGGATAGAGCAAAACGATATTTTAGAACCAAACAAAAATTTGGCATGACTTTCCCTAAAAATAGGACCAAAAAGAATGCTTAATGCCAAAATTCTCGCCGAAACAGAAATGAATCAACATTCCGGCAAAATATTGGCAACTATCGCATTTCAAATAACAGAACACCTCCGAACACAAACACATATGCAACACCACAAACATATGCAACACCACGAACATACATAGATCTAGCTAGGCCGTAAAAAGTGCATGTGCACATTGTTGTAGGGAGAACAACATAAATATAGCTTCCCCTTACTTACCTATTAAAACAAGGTAATTTAACCACTTAATTTGAATGAATCTATGGTGGAAATGAGGTGAAAAAGAGGAGGCACCGAGACAAGGAGGAGGTGGAGAGAATGAAGTGGGGAGAAAGTGAGTGTGGGTAGGAGAGGCTGTCCAAAATATCTTGTTGCTGCCCACTTACTAATGGCGCACCAGCACTAAATGCGCCATTAGTAATCCAGGTAACTAATGGCGCACCTCGTGGCGGTGCGCCATTAGTAGATTTGCAAAAATAAAAAAATACTAATGGCGCACCCTTGGCGCGGTGCGCCATTAGTAGTTACAACTACTAATGGCGCACTTCATCTGGATGCGCCATTAGTATGTTTGGACAGGCGCACTAGTTCAAAAAATAATAATTTTCTATACTAATGGCGCACCTGCTGGTGCGCCATTAGTAGTTACGACTACTAATGGCGCACTTAAGAAGGATGCGCCATTAGTATGTTTGGACAAAGCACTAGTTCAAAAAAAATTTGATAATAATGGCGCACCCTTTGCATGGTGCGCCATTAGTAGTTTCAACTCTAATGGCGCATCAGAAGGTGGTGCGCCATTAGTATATACTAATGGCGCACCAACTTTCTGGTGCGCCATTAGTGTCAATCCCATCTATAGCCCTTTTTCTAGTAGTGCTTCTGTCACTCTAGCAACCCATCATCTACTTATTACTTCCCAATGCCCTCCTCTAGGCCCAAACAATGGTGAAGTTTCATGTAGTCGACATTCACATAACACCACTAGAGGAAAGACAACATACATCTCATCAAAATATCGAACGGATACCAAATTTACATGACTACTAATAGCAAGACTTCTCCCATGTCCTCAGGAACAAACGTAACTACTCACAAATCATATTCATGTTCATAATCATAGGGGTATTAATATGCGTAATGGATTTGAACATATGATCTTCCACCAAATAAACCAACTAGCATCAACTACAAGGAGTAATCAACACTACTAGCAACCCACATGTACCAATCTGAGGCTTTGGGACAAAGATTGGATACAAGAGATGAACTAGGGTTTTAGAGGAGATGGTGCTGGTGAAGATGTTGATGGAGATTGACCCCCTCCCGATGAGAGGATCATTGGTGATGACGATGGCGATGATTTGCCCCCTCCCGGAGGGAAGTTTCCCCGGCAGAACAGCTCTGCTGGAGCCCTAGATTGGTTCTGCCAAGGTTTCGTCTCGTGGCGGTGGAGTTTCTTCCCGAAAGCTTGCTTATGATTTTTCTCGGACGAAAGACTTCATATAGTAGAAGATGGGCACCGGAGGCCTGCCAGGGGGCCCACAAGGCAGGGGGAGCGCCCAGGGGGTAGGGCGCGCCCCCCACCCTCATGGCCTGGGTGTGGGCCCCCTCTGGTATTTTCTTCACTCAGTGTTTTTTATTAATTCCAAAAATGACTTCCGTGAAGTTTCAGGACTTTTGAAGCTGTGCAGAATAGGTCTCTAATATTTGCTCCTTTTCCAGCCCAGAATTCCAGCTGCCGGCATTCTCCCTCTTCATGTAAACCTTGTAAAATAAGAGAGAATAGGCATAAGTATTGTGGCATAACGTGTAATAACAACCCATACTGCAATAGATATCGATATAAAAGCATGATGCAAAATGGACATATCAACTCCCCCAAGCTTAGACCTCGCTTGTCCTCAAGTGGAAGCCGACAATGATAAATATGTCCACATGTATAGAGATAGAGGTGTCGATAAAATAAAATACGGACATGAGGGCATCATGATCATTCTTATAACAACAACATATATGGATATTTTCATATGATTTCTCATGATAAAAGGATCTTTCCAACACAATGTGCTTGCCAAAGGATAAAATGTAAAAAGGAAAGGCGAAGATCACCATGACTCTTACATAAGGAATACAACAAAAGTAAAAGATAGGCCCTTCGCAGAGGGAAGCAGAGGTTGTCATGCGCTTTCATGGTTGGATGCACGAAATTTTAATGCAAAAGAACGTCACTTTATATTGCCACTTGTGATATGGACCTTTATTATGCACTGTCCGCTTTTATTTCTTCCACATCACAAGATCGTATAAAGCTTATTTTCTCCACACTAATAAATCATACATATTTAGAGAGCTATTTTTATTGCTTGCACCGATGACAACTTACTTGAAGGATCTTACTCAATCCATAGGTAGATATGGTGGACTCTCATGGCAAAACTGGGTTTAAGGGTATTTGGAAGCACAAGTAGTATATCTACTTGGTGCAAAGAATTGGCTAGCATGAGAGGGAAAGGCAAGCTTAACATGTTGGATGATCCATGACAATATACTTTATTTCAGATATAAGAAAACATAACCCATTATGTTGTCTTCCTTGTCCAACATCAACTCTTTAGCATGTCATATTTTAATGAGTGCTCACAATCATAAAAGATGTCCAAGATAGTATATTTATATGTGGAAACCTCTCTATCTTTATTACTTCCTATTAATTGCAACGATGACCAAAACTGGGTTTGTCAACTCACAACAACTTTTATTCATCATACTCTTTGTATGTGAAGTCATTACTCTCCATAAGATCAATATGATCTCTTTATTTCTTTTTATTCATTCTTTTTCTTCTATTCACTCAAGATCATAGCAAGATAATCAAGCCCTTGACTCAACACTAATCTTTATTATATAGCTCACGGACTCGATTACATAGAGGGATCATAAAGCAAAACTCACAACTAGATCATACTGAACTTTATTCTACTAGATCAAGATATTACCAAAAGGATCGAACAAAGAAAAGCGGTAAAGGTAGGAGTGTGATGGTGATACGATACCAGGGCACCTCCACCAAGCTTGGCAGTTGCCAAGGGGAGTACCCATACCCATGTGATTATGTCTCCTTCTTCGGAGGTGATGAAGGTGGTGATGCTGATGGGTAGTCGCACATCGAGCGTAGGAGATCCTCCAATTTGGGGATAATGCCTTTGAGTGCGATCATATGATCCTTCAACAAAATATTTTCACGTGTGAGATACTTGTTTTGTATACGAGCTAACTCAATCATCTTGAAAGCTTCAATCTCGGTTGGGGTAAAGAGAGGTGGGAGGATGTCTTCTTCTTCTGCTGCCGGCGCTTGATCCTCCTTGGCCTTCTTGATTCCTTCATCCTTGTTGATCCCCACGGGTTCTTCTCTCTTCAGCTCTATCTTCATTAGCCGAGCATCGTTTCCCTCATTGTTGGAGGAGGGGGACGACATGATGCCTGGCCTTGAGAACTCTGGCAGAAAACAGCTCGAAACAAAAACAGAGGATATTTGCGTGGTACGAGGGTCAAAACCTTCTGGAGGTTATATAATGAATTTTCACCCACCAAAAGAAGTACCGTGCAAGAAAAAGGAGTCCGGAGGGCACACGAGGTGCCCATGAGGTAGGGGGCGCGCCCAGGGGGGTAGGGTGCGCCTCCCACCCTCGTGGAAGCCTCGTGTCCTCTCCGGACTACTTCTTATTTTCCTATTTTCTTAAATATTCCAAAACGGAGAAAATTGCCATTAGAACAGTTTTGGAGTCGGTTTACTTACTGTACCACATACCTATTCCTTTTCTGAGTCTGAAGCGTGCTGGAAAGTGTCTCTTATGTATTCCTCTGGGGTTATGGTTTCAATAACATTAGTTTCAACATTTATAGGATTACCTGATATATAATGTTTGATTCTTTGACCATTCACCACCTTCGGATTTGTGCCTTCGAAGTTGTTGATTTTTATGGCACCGGAACGATAGACCTCCTCGATTACGTAAGGACCTTCCCATTTAGAGAGAAGTTTTCCTGCAAAAAATCTTAAACGATATTTGTATAGCAACACATAATCACCTATATTAAACTCACACTTTTGTATCCTTTTGTCATGACATCTTTTAACCTTTTCCTTGAACAGTTTGGCATTCTCATAGGCCTGGGTTATCCATTCATTAAGTGAGCTAATGTCAAATAGCCTCTTTTCACCGGCAAGTTTGAAATCATAGTTGAACTCTTTAATAGCCCAATATGCCTTATGTTCTAGTTCGAGAGGTAAGTGACATGCTTTTCCATATACCATTTTATACGGAGACATACCCATAGGATTTTTATATGCAGTTCTTGAAAGTGCTAGTTATCGACTAGAGGGGGGGGTGAATAGGCGATTTTTATGAACGTCTTCAAAACATGGGAGTTTCAAAGACAAACAATAGAAATGAACCTATTGACATGCAGCGGAAGGTAGACTACACTAGGCAAGCCATAGTCAAGTATTCAATGAAGTGAAAGCACGAAGACTAATAGCAGCTAGGTAGTAATGATTAGGATGGAAGATAGTATGAAGCCAAACAACAATAGAAGTATCACAATGAAGTCAAAGAGGTAATGCAGGTAGGCAATGACTTCACTAAGACAAACTGTAAATAAAGAGAGGGAGAAGATAGAACTAGTCGCTTGGTGAGGACAAGAATTTGTTGGACCAGTTCGATTCTTTGTGACAAGCTATGCGTCACAGTTAGGGAGGCTGAGATTTGACTCAAAAGACCGTGTCTTCACCTTATTCCCCTTGAGCTAAGGACACCCAGTCCTCGCCCAATCACTCTGGTAAGTCTTCATGGTAGACTTCCAAACCTTCACAGACTTCGTTCACCGGCGATCCACAATGACTCTTGGATGCTCAGAACGCGATGCCTAACCGGTTGGAGGATTCCCAATCCTCAAGTGTAACAAGTCTTCAGGTCACGCGGACAGAAAGACTTCAGTGATGCCTAACACTCTTTGGCTCTAGATGTTTTGGGCTTTGTCCTCGCAAGGATTTCTCTCTCTCAAAAGCTTCGGAGGTGGGTTGCTTTCAAACGACAAAAGCAGTGCACTAACTCTGAGCAGCCACCAATTTATGGTGTAGGGGGTGGGCTATTTATAGCCACTAGGCAACCCGACCTAATTTGTCGGAAATGACCCTAGGTCACTAAGGAACTGACACCTGTTCCAACGGTCAGATTTCAAACACACGCGGCAGCTTGACTTGGGCTACAAGTAAAGCTGACTCATCCAGCTCTGGATAAGATTTTCTCTCATTGTATTTGCTCGAAGACATAGGATTTGGTTGAGCATCACTTCAGTTACTCTGACTTTGTTCACTTGGACCCCACTTAACAGTACAGTGGTTCCTATGACTCAACAAAGAAGAAAAATAAACTACGAAACAACTATGTCTTCGCGCTCCAAAATCTTCATGCGATGTCTTCTCATGTCATAGTCGTCAATATGAATATATTCACATACCACCATTGTCTTCAATGTCTTCACACATTTTTAGGGGTCATCTCCGGTAGGTAAGCCAAATCAATGAGAGACTACTACCTGTGTTATCCTGCAATTCTCACAAACACATTAGTCCCTCAACCAGGTTTGTCGTCAATACTCCAAAACCAATTAGGGGTGGCACTAGATGCACTTACAATCTCCCCCTTTTTGGTGATTGATGACAAACTAGTTGAAGTTTTCAACGGGGATAAAAAGTATGTGAAATTGTAAAGGATTAAGATATTGTCTTCATAAGTAGCGAAAGGCTCCCCCTGAAGATGTGCATATATGTATTTTGCTTTTGGAATGCAAATGCACATGGCAGGTTGTACTTGTGGAGATCCTCTTCAACTGATGAAGGCAATTCATCATGCATGAAAAGATATAACGAAGATAATGACATTCATAATGAAAAATGGACATGTGCAATATGACTTCGTGCGGGATTTATCATCGCATATGCGGAATTTATCTTCGCATCACAGAATAGCAGAAAAAGTAGTAGGTGACCATCAAGTTTAAGTGTTACAACTCAAAGAACCAACTGTATCAAAAGCGAGAGTTGTAAACACTTGAAGACTATCAACTCATATGCTTCTCCCCCTTTTGTCAGTAAGGACCAAAAAGGTTTGAAGACATAGAGCCTCTACTCGTTCCCATTAGGAGTAGGTGAAGCAGCAGGGTCGTTGTTGAGGTTTGGTGGTCCAGAAGAACTTGGTGCAGTGTCCATACGCGCCGAAGTTGGAGGTGGTGAAGTAGCATCATCTTGGTCATCAATGACTCTGGCATTAACAATTGCAGCTGAGGAGGAATAGTCAGAGTCTTCAAGTGAGGGAGTGCGATGCAAGTCAGCATTCCTGGGAGGAGTGGAATCAAACTTGAATCTTTTGGTGAGGCCATCGTCTTGAAGATCAACTTCAGCACTGAGCAATGTCAGACTCTTCCATGAACTCCTATAGGTTTCATGAGTGACAATTGCATTCTTTGTGGCAAGGTTGCGAATGCGATTGACGTCCACCAAGAGGCTTTGCATCTGACGCTTCAGCCAATAGTGATGCTTATCCTGTTTTTGATGCAGGGCGACAAGAAGCTCTCGGCCATTGAGAACACGAGATCGCTTCCGAGACCTTTGCGCAATTGGGCTTTTAGTGGATTCAGTATGGGCACGATGAGGTGCACGTGTATTGCCAGCCAAAGGATAAACACGAGTGACGGCCTGAACTCCTTCAATGGGCTGTGTGAAACTTTGGTGATGAGCATTGTGAAGATAAATTGGCTCCTTGGTAGGCTCTGGGTATATGGCTTCAACAGACATGTCAACCTCTGGCAAGAATATCAAATGGTTGAGAGCAGAAGGCTGATAGTTGACAGCAGAATGAAGCTTGATAAGGCGCATAACCCATGGAGCGTAGAATTTCAGACCAAAGAGGTCAGAGCCAGATGCAACCAATTTCCTGATGAAGAAGTCTTGAGCGTTGAAGCTGATGCCATTGAAGATATAAAAGACCAATGTCTTCATTTCTCCTTCAAGCTTCGCTGCAGAAGAATGTCCCTTGATGGGCCATAGAGTTCTCCTTATGATATGATAGATCGTGCGGGGCAAATACTCTAGGTCTTCAACAAAGAATTCTCTTGGGTATTCAGCGTCTCGTGGCAGAGGCTTCATCATGCTCAACATTTGGCTCATGTTGGGCTCTGGCTTCTGAAAGATGCTTTCCAAAGCATTGCGGTGAAGCTGACAACCAGGTTCGAAGAGTTCACCTGGAGTGGGCAGGCTAGTGAGCTCAATTATATCAAGAGCTTTGGCTTCGTGATGGACATTTCCTGTCATCCACTAAAGGATCCATGTCTTCGGATCCCTGTTGTAGCCGCGAATGTGGAGGGTAGCATAGAATTGTAGCAGAAGCTCTTCATTCCAATGCTCTTTATCAGTCACAAAGTTCAGAAGACCAGCATCACGGAAGCAGTCAAGGGCTTCTTCTAAGCAGGGCAGTCCAGCAATAGCTTCACAGTCTAGACGCATATGCGTAAAGATGCGCCCTTGATCATAGAGAACCACTACTAGGAAAATGGCTATAGATGATATGGCCACTAATGGCGCACCAGACATGTGGTGCGCCACTACTATATACTAATGGCGCACCATGTGTTGGTGTGCCATTAGTGTCCAAATACTAATGGCGCACCACATCCACGGTGCGCCATTAGTGACATTTTTTTCATTTTTTTTCAAAACTAGTAGTGGCGCACCAGTGGATAGTGCGCCACTAGTAATTTTTTTTTCAAATTCTTTTTCAATTTTTTTTTTCAAAACTAGTAATGGCGCACCACATCCATGGTGCGCCACTAGTAATTTATTTTTCAAATTTTTTCAATTTTTTTTTCAAAACTAGTAATGGCGCACCACTCCCACGGTGCGCCATTACTAACTTGGCCCAAACATTCCACCGAATGCACCACCAAGTGGACCGCTTTTTCAGTTTAGAAAAATAAAAGAAAATGATGGAAATGTCAAAAAAATAAAAGAAAATAAGTTTCCCATGTGATATGTGGTCTACTTGTTGGGAAAATTTACAAATATGAATTTCGACTTTATTTGCAAAATCTCTCTGGAATTTGTAAAATGGGCATAACTTTTGCTTACGAACTCGGATTAAAAGTTTTTTATATGAAAAATCATCTACTCAAAAAGTTACATCCGAATTTAACCGGGAGAACCCCGTTAAAAATTTTCAAAATCCCCAAAAACCTAATAGAAAAAAGTTAAGGGGCTTTTAAGATCTAGAGGGAAAAAATGGAAAAAGTTTCAAACTTACAAGTGGCGCACCGTTTGCTAGGTGCGCCACTAGTAACAGAAAAAATTGGTTTCAAAAAAAAAATTTGGGATTTTTTTTTCAAAATTCCATCATACTCATGAACATGAACAAAGTCCTAGACATCAACAAGGTTTAATAGGATTGATATGATAGATATATCAACAAGTGCTTGTGAAGTGAGCTGGTGCTGGGGTTGGATAGAACTGCAAAGTTAAGCGTGCTCGGGCTGCAGTAGTGTGAGGATAGGTGACCTTCCGAGAAGTTTGACCACAGAGTTTGATTTGACTTGAGATTAAGCATATTGACCCGAGATTAAGCCATAGTGACCCGAGATTAAGAAAAAAAGAAAAAAATTGAAAAAAAATATTTGAAAAAAAAAATTAAAAAAATTGCTACTAATGGCGCACTCCTATGTGGTGCGCCATTAGTATACCAGATACTAATGGCGCACCGTGGGCTATACTAATGGCGCACCTGTGGTGCGCCATTAGTAAAAAATTCTAATGGCGTGGTGCTAGTGGCGCACCTGTAGTGCGCCATTAGTAGGCAAAACAGGTGTGCCACTAGTAGGCCTTTTCCTAGTAGTGAACACAGGAATAGTAACTGTGCTGCTGATAGCTCCAGAACTGATCAAAAGAAATTCTTGGCCTGGATTAGGGGTTCTTGGCGCTATCAAAGAAAGTGTTGTGCGCAATGAAGCCATTTGCATTGAAGGACCCTGGTGAAGTTGCAGTACCTGGAAACCTTGACAGTCTTGGCTTAGGCTTCTGGACCTTAGGCCTGTGCTCGACATGATAGTCAAATTGTGGACCGGCAGCAGGTGGAGGAACCAGAATGGGCCATCTGACAGTAACCAGCTGACCACGATAAAATGCTTGCTCGATGGTGTGTGGCCTTGGATGTGGTACAAGAGAAGTGTCAGTGGCAGTGGCATTGACTTCAGGCTGCATATTTGCATCAGGGGCAGCATTGACATCAGGTGCATCTACTTCTGGCACCACATTAACTTCAGGCGCCACATCAGCTTCAGCCATGACAACGTCATCGGCTTCAGTAGTGTTGTTTGTGGCCGCCTCAGTATTGTTAACCTCCACTTGAGTAGCTGGAGGGTCGGACACGTTCTCCTCGAGAACAACTTCGGGGTTGGACGGGGGTGTAGCAACACGTTCTTCTTCTTGACGGGGTTCTTCAGCTGATGCAGCCGTAATGTCTTCAGTAGCTTTGTCTTCAGACTCGGAGATGTTAACAGTTGGAGAGGCTTCAGGAAATACTTGGCGAGATACTGATTGGTGCTCTTCTCCTTCTTGAACACTTGAAAGAGTGACTTGTGGCCTTGGTCCTTTGCGAAGCCTGCAAAACGCTTGCGACGCTTGTGGAGATGGAGTAGTCTGGGCATCAAAGTCATCATCACCAAGCACCGGAGTGGTGACTTGAGTTGGGGGAGTACGTGGTGATTCTTCTTGACGGGGGGAGTCTTGAGGGTGATCAGCCCATGAATCATCCTGAGCAATTAGCGTCAAAGGACAATCAATGCTGATGAGTTCGTTGTTCGTGAGAACAGCCGATGATACCACATTGTGCTCGATATGAGGAAGGACTTCATCATCTTCTACATTGTCTTGGTGACCAATGTCTTCAGCTGCGGTGGGGTCAACAGCTGGAATATCTTCAACTTCAGGAGCCTCTGTGGTAGCAGGCTCGTGAACAATCAACTGACGCTCTCGGTGTTCTGACACAGGAAGAGCAACTGAGATTGCCTCGACGACGAGGGGCTCTGTGGGAGTAGCCTGATCTTTCTTCTTGGTTTTTCTCTTCTTGGCTGGTGGAGCTTCATCAGTGGTGTTCTTGGACTTGCGCTTTCTGGCTTCGGCTTCGGCTGTCCTTGTTTTCTTGAGATCTGAAGCCACTGTGGGGACCTTTGGCTTCACGCCTGTCATACTAGCGGGGAAGACAATGCGAGGTTCCTCCCGCCTGGATGCTTCAGCTTGGTCCACAACAGGCTTCTTCTTCTTCTTGGCAGCCATCTTGGGGTCGATGCCAGGACGCCCAAGTGCCTTGCGCTTCTCAGCTTCATTGTAGGTGTGAAGACACTTGGCAGCAAGGATTTTCATACGCTCGTGTGAACCTTTAGCTTCATCACGTTTCTTGTGAAACGCCTCCTTGAGCTCATGCATCATTTGCTTGAAATTCTGAACATCAGTCACACTAATCTTGGCCGTATGCTTCTTGAACTGAGCCTTTTCATAGTCAATCTTGTGCTTCAGTTCAACAATTTTCTGAGCTAGATCCAGCTCAGGAGCAATGGCTCCATGGAATGAAACGCTGAGGCCAACAGGAAGCTAAAGATCATCAAAGCTGAGGTTTGGGCTATCAAACCATTCATCAATGAACTTGTTTAGGATGTCCACATCGAAAAGGGGAAGATCATTGAAGATTTCCGCCTCTTGCTTGCTCTTTATCAGCAGCTCAAGAGAATCATCACCAAGATCGTCGTCACTAGACAGATCAATGGCTTCGTTCTCATTCCTCAGAACGGCAGCTGGCGTCAGTGCTTGACCAGTAGTTTGCATGGGCTTCTTCTTCTTCTCAGACTTGGAGATGCGTGGGAGATCTTCAGAATGCACACTTGGTGCAGGAGGAGCAGTGGCCAGAGGCTTCGCTCGTGAAGCTCTTGGTGCAGAGGAGGGCTTTGAAGCCTTAGGTTTCTTCAGCTTCTTAGGCTTCGGTGGTGCAGGCGCTTCGTCAGAATCAGCGTCTTCGGCGGAGTGATCCACGGCAGCCCCTTGAACCATAATGTGAGTGATAAGACCTTCAAGGTTGTAGAAGGGCCCAACAATATTGGGTTCAGCATCGCGTGTGCCATCGACACGAGGAGCAGAGGGACCGTGGTTGAAGTCTAATCCCCGCGACTTGTTGTTCTCTTTGGCCGAGTTCTTGGCAAACTGATAGTTGCGCTTGAACATATTGTCATCACGACACCATAGCAGAGAAGATGGGTCAGCATTCTTTGGCTGTGGTCCGCGAACCATGCAAGGATAGAAGCTTTGATCAATGGCTTCAGTTATGGACCTGGGTGGAAGATTTTTGTACAAGATGTCTCCCCGGGGTCGCTTGATGGCATTCTTTTCAGCATATTCCTGGGTCACAAACCTGTATTTGAACCATTGCTCTACCCAATATCTACGAATCCACTGGATTCATGTTTTGGGCTGATTGTTATCCTCTTCTGGATCTGTCTTGTACAACTCATAGAGGTCAGGTGGCAAATCTCTTGATGTTCCCCCATGGTGCTGTCTGCCTCCCTTCCTTGCTGACTTATATGTGGCCATGTAGTTCGGACTGAATGGCTTCAAAACTGTCAAAGGCTTCCGTCTGCTGGTCAGACAGGAACTAGCTTCGGGAGAGTTGATATGATGTTGTAAGAATTCTACAAATGAATGCAGACTATGAGAACCAATGGATTCTCCCATGGACATGTACCTATGACAGCATTAGAGATGCGAGGGAAGGGGAAGAGGTCATATGCATTATTAGAAGATTTTGAAGATAAATCAGTTTAGAAGACAGTGACCTCATAGCGCTAAGACATTCAATTATATGTTGAGAGTTGGTTCCAGATTTGTACGAATCCAAGAATAGGTACAAGTGAGGAATCTAACTATGTGTGAAGCATAAGTGAATATACTTGGCATATTATGAGATGTAGAATAGGATAGATCCAAATTTTTGGAGGCAGAAACAACTTTTGGTAGGAAGGATGAATCCATCGGATCAAAAAGACAGTAAAAAGAGAGTTTTAATTTACCACACGATGAACTGCTAGATGAAGCAGAAGAGGAGGTCGAGCAGTTCGATCTTCCGTGCCCTAACTTGGCAACGGAGGACACCTACGGCGGCGGCGGAGAAGACGATGTCTGCGGCCGGCATGAAGACGGTGTTGGTGAGGTCGCGACAGCTAAGCACTTCATCGCCGGCGTCGTCGAGAGCTAGCGGTGGCGCTAGGGTTTGTCTAAGGTGGAGAGGTGGAAGAAAGATTTTGACCGCGATGTGATGTGCATTTATAGGGAGAGGGACATCACATCGCAATTACGCAGGTGCCCTTGGCGATTCACATCTGAGGGACACGTGGCGAACATGCAACACATTGGAAGTTGTTCCATGTTCCCACGCACGCCTGGACTGTCGGGTGGTCGTTCCGGCTTCTCCGGGTTTCAGGCAATAAGGATTGAGCGTTTAAAACAGATTTAATGTTTTTCTCTGTATCTTCTGCTGACAAGGACGCAAAGAAGACATTCGACAGTTTCAATAGAATGCATATGATTTGGATAGATAGAGTTTGATGTAGAAGCATAGAGATATTACGGTCCGATCACATTCACTTAGTCCAAAAGATTCAAACGAGAAAACATAGCTATAAGTGAATGCTGTAGAGGACAGAACACAAGTAGAAGTATATATCTTAGTAAACTAAATCAACAAGGTGAAAATCATCAAGAAGACAAATCAATTTTGAAGATAAAGCAAATGCGAAGCCTTTTGAAATGTAACGCCAAGAGAGACACTTGAAACAAGATTTTGGTGGTGGCGTTACCCACCGTATAGGAAGTATTAGACCCAGACACGATGCACAATTATCATGGCACTCCGAAGTCAAATTCCGCATTAATGTATTCACACTCAGAGTGTAAGTATTCATTGATTGAAGATATACATTACTTCATGTGTTGCACATCTGAGTCATCAACATGCCTAAGTGTTAGGATGTGTGCCTGATCATAGGACATTCTAGGATTCCAAGATATTTAGCTCACACTGCAACTTGCAAAACCTTTTCTCATCCAAGGGCTTTGTGAAGATATCTACCAATTGCTCTTCAGTGTTGACATGAATGATATCAATATCTTCCTTCATAACATGATGTCTGAGAAAGTGATGACGAATTTCAATGTGCTTTGTCTTCGAGTGATGAACTGGGTTGTTGGAAATCTTGATGGCGCTTTCATTGTCGCAGTAGGGTGGTACTTGCTTCAGATGGATGCCATAGTCCTTGAGTGTTTGCTTCATCCATAGAAGCTGAGCGCAGCAAGATCCAGCAGCAATGTATTCAGATTCAGCAGTGGAGAGTGATACATAGTTCTGCTTCTTTGAAGACCAACAGACAAGTGATCTTCCCAGAAAGTGACATGTGCCTGATGTAGAATTGTGATCCACCTTGTCACTAGCATAATCAGCATCTGAGAATCCAACTAGATCAAACTCTGAGCCCTTTGGATACCATAATCCTAGTGTTGGGGTGTAAGACAAATATCGAAGAATTCGCTTCACAGCTAAGTGATGCGATTCCTTTGATGCCTCCTGGAATCAGGCACACATGCAAACACTAAGCATTATATCTGGCCTAGATGCACATAGATAAAGTAAAGAACTAATCATGGAGCGTTATACATTTTGATCGAACTCTTTACCATTGGCGTCAGGACCCAGATGACTTTTAGTTGGCATTGGCGTCGTGTAACCTTTGCAGTCTTGCATTCCAAACTTCTTCAGGCAGTCTTTAAGGTATTTCTCTTGAGTTATGAAGATGTCGTTGCTTTGCGGACGAATTTGAAGACCAAGGAAGAACTTCAGCTCACCCATCATGGACATTTGATATTGCTCTTGCATCATGTGTCCAAACTCATCACTATATTTCTGGTTAGTGCAGCCGAAGATAATGTCATCCACATATATTTGGCACACAAACAGTTCACCATCCTATGTCTTCGTGAAGAGTGTGGGATCTAGGGAACCAGGTTTGAAGCCTTTGCTCTTCAGGAAGTCTTTGAGAGTGTCATACCAAGTGTGAGGTGCTTGTTTGAGGCCATATAGTGCCTTATTGAGCTTGTATACCATGTTAGGATGTTTTGGATCTTCAAAGCTAGGCGGTTGTGCAACATACACTTCTTCTTCAATCATGCCATTGAGAAAGGCACTCTTTACATCCATTTGATATAGAAGGATGTTATGATGATTTGCGTAGGCTAGCAGTATGCGAATGGCTTCAAGCATAGCCACATGAGCAAATGTTTCATCGAAATCAATCCCTTCAACTTGAGTGTATCCTTGAGCAACGAGACGAGCCTTTTTTTTGACGACTTGACCATGCTCATCTTGCTTGTTGCAATATATCCATTTGGTGCCTATTATGTTGTGCTTGAGAGGGTCAGGACGCTTGACTAGTTCCCACACATTGTTCAGCTTGAACTGTTGAAGCTCTTCTTGCATAGCTTGAATCCATTCAGGTTCCATGAAGGCTTCAGCAACTTTCTTGGGTTCAGATATTGAGACAAATGCAAAGTGCCCACAGAAATTTGCTAGTTGTGTTGCTCTTGAACGAGTGAGTGGACCAGGTGCATTGATGCTATCAATTATCTTCTCAATATGTACTTCATTTGCAACACGAGGATGAACTGGACGAAGATTTTGCTCTTGCTGGTCATTGTCGTCATTAGGAGGATTGTCTTCAGGCTGAGCATTGTCTTCATGTTGATTAGGTGCAGAAATGATAAGTTCCTCTTCAGCCTGAGCTTCAGATGGTATGACTTCTCCAGTTCCTAAAATCTTGATGGATTCACTAGGTAGAACTTCATCTATCACATTTGGCAGGTGCTCTCTTTGTGAGCCGTTAGTTTCATCGAACCGCACATCTACAGTTTCAACCACTTTATAGTGAAAGAGGTTGAAGACTCTGTAGGAGTGCGAATCCTTTCCGTAACCAAGCATAAAACCTTCATGTGCTTTCGGTGCAAATTTTGAAGTGTGATGTGGATCCTTGATCCAGCACCTAGCACCAAATACTCTGAAATAACTTACATTTGGCTTTTGACCAGTTAGGAGCTCATAGGATGTCTTCTTCAGAAGCTTGTGAAGATAAAATCGGTTGACGACATGGCATGCAGTATCAATAGCTTCAGGCCAGAACTTTCTTGGAGTCTTGTATTCATCAAGCATCGTGCGAGCCATCTCAATGAGTGTTCTGTTCTTGCGCTCCATGATGCCATTTTGCTGAGGTGTGTACGGAGATGAGAACTCATGAGTGATGCCCAATGTATCCAGGTAAAGGTCGAGGCCAGTGTTCTTGAACTCTGTGCAGTTGTCACTTCTGATATGCTGGATCTTGACGCCATAGTTGTTCATGGCACGGTTGACGAAGCGTCTGAATACATCCTGCACTTCAGTCTTGTAGAGGATTATGTGCACCCAAGTATATCTTGAATAATCATCAACAATGACGAAATCATAGAGACAAGCAGTAGTAGTGAGAGTAGTGTAGTGAGT
Source organism: Aegilops bicornis (assembly GCA_021605145.1). Classification (NCBI taxonomy): domain Eukaryota; kingdom Viridiplantae; phylum Streptophyta; class Magnoliopsida; order Poales; family Poaceae; genus Aegilops; species Aegilops bicornis. The sequence continues at coordinate 577,588,133 of CM038669.1, forward strand.
AGGGCCAAATAGGTCCATGTGTAGCAGCTCAAAGGGTTGAGACATCGTCATGATTGTCTTCGAGGGATGTTTGGCCCTTGTTTTCCAGCTTCGCAGGCACCGCATAAGTGATCCTTCTTGAACTTGACACCCTTGATGCCTATGATATGCTTCTTCTTTGCGAGAGTGTGCAAGTTTCTCATGCCAGCATGCCCTAGCCTCCGATGCCAGAGCCAGCATTCTGAAGCTTTTGCAAGAAGACATACGGCAAGCTGTGGTCCTGCTGAGAAATCTACCATGTACAAATCATCTTTCCGATACCTTCAAAGACTAGAGACTTGTCGATTCCATTAGAACAAGGCAACGATATTTTCCAAATATCACAATCATGTTCAAATCACAAAGCATTGAGACAGACATTAAGTTGAAACCAAGGGATTCAACAAGCATCACTTTATCCATGTGCCGATCCTTTGAGATTGCAATTCTACCAAGACCCAATACCTTGCTTTTACCAGTGTCAGCAAATGTGATGTGACTCTTTTCAGATGGGCGTAAGGTTGAGTCCATGAGAAGACTTCGGTCATCAGTCATATGATTAGTGCATCCGCTGTCCATAATCCATTCTTAAGCATGATGTGTCATACCCTACAGTACAGTTAGGGGGATAGGCTTCACCAAGAGTATTGTGAAGCATAAACATTTGACGGACAAGAGGATTATCAAAGCTCAGATCAAGATTAGGACTGATAGGATGATTGGCAAGCGATTCAGGAACAAAATACATAGTGAGACCATTTGGGCATTTTATCTTGCGCCCTACAAGATGTTTTAGGTCCCCAGCAATATCATCGGACGCCTTTGATTTCTGGCTGGAGACCTTTCCCTGCAAAAGAAAGTTAATTCTTCTTAACCACCCACATCTTTAGGGGTGGTTTAGAAGGAATGAGTGTAAGTGCAGCATCAGAGAACTTCGGCTTTGGAGCCCTAGCAAATAGCCTTGTAGGAGATGAATGATACTCATATGAATAAGCAGAAAAGTTCTTAGTTTTATGAACATAGAGGTTTGAAGAAACACGCTCATATTCATAAGTTTGAGTGTGATTTCCCTGCAAAACATTGGCGTTAGGGTGACTCAAGTGAGTCTTGTGTCTGTATGAAGCCTTTGGACCATATGAAGCCTTTGGTCTGGGATTTTTCTTCTTCCCAGGCGGTGTCATGATGACATTCACGGGAAGATTCTCAAGACAACTTTTGGGAATCCAGATGATCTTCATAGGTGGCCCATTCCTGCAGTTAGTACCAATATACCTGGCGAACACTTCACCATTCTGATTCTTAAACAGTTTGTAGTTTGCATCAAAGGGTTCATCAATGATAACTGGGTTAGCACAAGTGAAGCCAGATAAAGTGGATGGATACACTGAAGGTCCCTTTGCAGCAACCCATGGGTTTTGGGGGTACTGCTCAGGCTTCCAATAGGAACCATCAACATTCATTTTCCTCTCGAACCCAACACCCTCTTTCCTAGGGTTTCAGTTCAAAATCTGCTTTTTGAGGACATCGCACAGTGTCTGATGCCCTTTGAGACTTTTGTACATCCCTGTTTCAAGTAATGTCTTCAACCTAGCATTTTCATCAGCAATAGTAGTGGTATCATCAGTAGAGGGGTTAGTTACCACATCAACAATTGAAGATATTGCAACAGTAGCAGCAGTAGAACATTCAGCAATAGAAGTAGCGTTATCACGCTCAAGGCATTTTAGACCTGGTGGTTCAATCCTTCCTGAGCGGGACTGATCTGTTGAGCGCGAAGTGACTCATTCTCCTTTTGAAGATCTTCATGAGCCGCTCTCAATTTCTCAAGTTCTTGTTTCCTTTGAAGATAATCATAGGAAAGCTTTTCATGAGTCGTTGAGAGCGTTTCATGATGAGTTTCAAGTTCCTGGTACTTACTATGAAGATTGTTTATGTCTTCAATTAAGGACTGAGATCGGGTCATTTCCACGTCCAACAGGTCATTGCTTTTGTCTAACAGTTTTTGAGTATGTTCCATAGCTTTCTGTTGTTCAGTTGCAATTTTAGCAAGTGTTTTGTAGCTGGGTTTGGATTCACAATCAGAGTCATCTTCACTTGATGTTTGAAAGTAAGCATCGCGTGATTTTACCTTGGCACCATGTGCCATGAAGCAGTAGGTGGGAGCAGATTCGTCCTTGTCATTAGCATCAGCGTTGGTGATGGGGCCATTATCTTCAGTGTTGAAGATGGACTTGGAAACGTAGGCTATAGCTAGAGCCACACTTGCGACGCCAGAGTCAGACTCCTCCTCCGACTCCACCTCCGCCTCCTCAGAAGCAGACTCCTCCTCTGAATCCATCTCCTTGCCAACAAAAGCACGAGCCTTGCCAGATGAGCTCTTCTTGTGTGATGAAGACTTGGACGAAGACTTGGAAGAAGACTTTGAGGATTTCTTCTTCTTCTTGTCATCGGAATCATATTCCTTGCTCTTCTTCTTCTTCTTCTTCTTCTTCTTCTTCTTCTTCTTCTTCTTCTTCTTATTCTTCTTCTTCTTCTTCTTCTTCTTCTTCTTCTTCTTCTTCTTATCTCATTGTCTTTTCTCTTGAAGCGGTTGAAGAGGTTGCGAAGAACACTGATCCTTTGATCTCTCTGGGTTGAGACGCCTTCGTTGACCTTGGAGAGCCAGTCCCATACTAGTTTTGACATTTCCAGAGCACTCACATGGCCATACCGTCCTTTGGTCAGATTACCATAGATGATGTTCTTGGCAGTAGAATCCAGTTGAATGAACTTCTTGACATCAGCAGGGGTGACACCTTCACCAGTCTTGGGAACACCATTCTTGACGACATACCAGAGGTCGATCAATGGCTTCAAGATGCATGTGCATCTTATTCTTCCAGTAGGGATATTCAGTTCCACCGAAGACGGGGCACGCAGCGGAGACTTTGATTATCCCTGCAGTCGACATAGCTAAAACTCCAAGTGGTTAAACCGAATCAAACAGAACAAGGGAGTACCTTGCTCTGATACCAACTGAAAGTGCTAGTTATCGACTAGAGGGGGGGGGGTGAATAGGCGATTTTTATGAACGTCTTCAAAACATGGGAGTTTCAAAGACAAACAATAGAAATGAACCTATTGACATGCAGTGGAAGGTAGACTTCACTAGGCAAACCATAGTCAAGTATTCAATGAAGTGAAAGCACAAAGACTAATAGCAGCTAGGTAGTAATGATCAGGATGGAAGATAGTATGAAGCCAAACAACAATAGAAGTCTCACAATGAAGTCAAACAGGTAATGCAGGTAGGCAATGACTTCACGAAGACAAACTGTAAATAAAGAGAGGGAGAAGATAGAACCAGTCGCTTGGTGAGGAAAAGGATTTGTTGGACCAGTTCCAGTTGCTGTGACACTGGTTAGGGAGGCTGAGATTTAACTCAGAAGACCGTGTCTTCACCTTATTCCCCTTGAGCTAAGGACACCCAGTCCTCACCCAATCACTCTGGTAAGTCTTCAAGGTAGACTTCCAAACCTAACAGGCTCAGAACGCGACGCCTAACAGGCTGGAGGATTCACAGTCCTCAAGTGTAACAAGTCTTCAGGTCACGCGGACAGAAAGACTTCAGTGATGCCTAACACTCTTTGGCTCTGGGTGTTTTGGCTTTGTCCTCGCAAGGATTTCTCTCTCTCTCAAAAGCTTAGGAGGTGGGTTGTTCTCAAACGACAAAAGTCGTGCACTAACTCTGAGCAGCCACCAATTTATGGTGTAGGGGGTGGGCTATTTATAGCCACTAGGGAACCCGACCTGATTTGTCAGAAATGACCCTGGGTCACTAAGGAACTGACACGTGTTCCAACGATCAGATTTCAAACACATGCAGCACCTTGACTTGGGCTACAAGTAAAGCTGACTCATCCTGCTCTGGATAAGATTTGCTCTCATTGTCTTCGCTCCAAGACATAGGATTTGGTTGAGCATCACTTCAGTCACTCTGACTTTGTTCACTTGGACCCCACTTAATAGTACGGTGGTTCCTATGACTCAACAAAGAAGAAAAAGAAACTACGAAACAAATATGTCTTCGCGCTCCAAAATCTTCATGCGACGTCTTCTCATGTCATAGTCTTCAATGTGAATATCTTGACATACCACCATTGTCTTCAATGTCTTCACACATTTTTAGGGGTCATCTCCGGTAGGTAAACCGAATCAATGAGGGACTACTACCTGTGTTATCCTGCAATTCTCACAAACACATTAGTCCGTCAACCAGGTTTGTCGTCAATACTCCAAAACCAATTAGGGGTGGCACTAGATGTACTTATAGTTCTATAGGCCCATAGTGCATCATCAAGTTTCCTGGACCAATTCTTTCTAGATCTATTAACAATCTTTTGCAAAATTAATTTGACCTCTCTATTACTCAATTCTACTTGACCACTGGACTACGGGTGATATGGGGATGCAATTCTATGATTAACATTATACTTAGCAAGCATTTTACGAAAGGCACCATGAATAAAATGTGAACCATCATCAGTCATTAAATATCTAGGGACTCCAAACCTCGGAAAAATAACTTCTTTAAGCATCTTAATAGAGGTGTTATGATCAGCACTACTAGTTGGAATAGCTTCTACCCACTTAGTAACGTAATCAACAACAACTAAAATATGTCTATACCCATTAGAGGAAGGAAACGGTCCCATGTAATCAAAGCCCCAAATATCAAATGGTTCAATAACAAGTGAACAATTCATAGGCATTTCTTGACGTCTACTAATATTACCAATTCTTTGACATTCATCACAAGATAAGACAAACTTACGGGCATCTTTGAAGAGACTAGGCCAATAAAAACCGGATTGCAATACCTTATGTGCAGTTCTATCTCCAGCGTGGTGTCCTCCATAAGCTTCGGAGTGATACTTGCGTAGGATCTGTTCCTGTTCATGCTCAGGTATACAACTTCTAATAACACCATCTACTCCTTTATAAAGGTGTTGGTCATCCCAGAAGTAATGTCTTAAATCATAGAAAAACTTTTTCTTTTGCTGGTATGTGAAACTAGGTGGTATAAATTTAGAAACAATGTAATTAGCATAATCAGCATACCATGGAGCAGTACGAGAAGCATTTATGACAGGTAACTATTCTTCAGGAAAGCTATCATCAATAGGTAGTGGGTCATCAAGAACATTCTCTAACCTAGATAAGTTGTCTGCAACGGGGTTCTTAGATCCCTTTCTATCAATAATATGCAAATCAAATTCTTGTAGCAAGATAACCCATCTAATAAGTCTAGGCTTAGCATCTTTCTTTTCCATAAGGTATTTAATAGCAGCATGATCAGTGTGAATAGTTACTTTAGAATCAACAATATAAGGTCTGAACTTATCACAAGCAAAAACAACTGCTAAAAATTCTTTTTCAGTAGTAGCATAATTTCTCTGGGCATTTTCTAGAGTTTTACTAGCATATTGAATAACATTTAATTTCTTATCAACTCTTTGCCCTAGAAAAGCACCTACAGCATAATCACTAGCATCACATAATTTCAAAAGGTAAATTCCAATCAGGTGGCTGAACAATAGGTGAAGAAATCAAAGCTTTATTAAGTATTTCAAATGCGTCTACACAACCGTCAAAGACAAAAGGAATATCATTTTGTAATAGATTAGTTAGAGGTCGATAATTTTTTGAGAAGTCCTTAATGAACCTCCTATAAGAACCGGCATGACCCAGAAAACTTCTTATACCTTTGATGTCCTTAAGACACGACATCTTTTCAATAACATCAACTTTAGCTTTATCAACTTCAATGCCTCTTTTAGAAATTTTATGCCCCAAGACAGTGCCTTCATTAACCATAAAGTGGCATTTCTCCCAATTCAAGACAAGATTAGTTTATTCACATCTCTGCAAAACTCGATCAAGGTTGCTTAAGCAAACATCAAAAGAGGATCCATAAACGGAGAAATCATCCATGAAAACCTCACAAATCTTTTCACAAAAGTCAGAGAATATAGCCATCATGCATCTTTGAAAGGTAGCAGGTGCATTACATAAACCAAAAGGCATACGTATATAAGCAAAAGTACCAAAAGGGCAAGTAAAAGTGGTCTTTTATTGATCCTCAGCTAACACAGGTATTTGAGAGAAACCAGAGTAACCATCTAGAAAGCAAAAATGTGTATGTTTGGATAATCTTTCTAGCATTTGATCAATAAAAGGCAAAGGGTAATGATATTTTTTAGTATCTTTATTTAATTTGCGGAAATCAATTACCATCCTATAACCTGTAATAATTCTTTACGGGATCAATTCATCTTTATCATTAGGAACGACAGTAATACCTTGCTTCTTAGGGACACAATTGACAGGACTTACCCACTGACTATCAGCAACGGGATAAATTATACCTGCCTCAAGGAACATTAATATTTCCTTTCTTACCACTTCTTTCATCTTAGGATTTAGCCGTCGTTGGTGATCAATAACTGGTTTGGCGTCTTTCTCCAAATTTATTTTGTGTTGACATAGAGTTGGACTAATGCCCTTAAGATCATCAAGAGTATATCCAATAGCAGCACGGTGCTTTCTCAGAGTTTTCAATAATTTCCTTTCTTCATGCTCTGAAAGGTTAGCACTAATAATAACAGGATATATCTTCTTTTCATCAAGATAAGCATATTTAAGAGTATCAGGTAACGATTTAAGCTCAAACACTGGATCACCCTTGGGTGAAGGAGGATCCCCTAGAATTTCAACAGACAAGTTGTGTTTCAGAATAGGTCTCTGTTTAAAGAATACTTCATCTATTTCCCTTCTATCATTCATAAATGTATCATTTTCATGGTCTAGCAAATATTGTTCTAAAGGATCACTAGGAGGCACGACAATAGAAGCAAGACCAATAATTTCATCTTTACTAGGCAATTCCTCATCACGAGGTTGTCTACTAAGTTTAGCAAAATTAAACTCATGAGACATATCACCCAAACCAATAGTAACAACATCATTTTCGCAGTCTATCCTAGCATTAACAGTGCTCAAGAAGGGTCTACCAAATATAATGGGACAAAAGCTATCTTGTGGGGAACGAAGAACAAGAAAATCAGCAGGATATTTAACCTTCCCACACAAGACTTCAACATCTCTAACAATCCCAATCGTTGAAATACTATCTCTATTGGCAAGCTTAATGGTAACATTGATATCTTCTATATCAGCAGGTGCAATATCATGCATAATTTCTTCGTATAAAGAATGAGGTATTACCCTAGCACTAGCACCCATATCACACAAGCCATGATAACAATGATCTTCTATTTTAACAGAAATAACAGGCATGCCTACCACAAGTCTATGTTTAGCACCAGGTTTAGCAATTCTAGCAGTCACATCACAGAAGTAAATAACATGCCCATCGATATTATTAGCTAATAGATCTTTAACCATAGCAATTTGAGGTTCAACTTTAACTTGCTCAGGGGGTTTGTGTGTCCTAATATTACTTTTATTGACTACAATTGAAGCTTTAGCATGATCCTTTATTCTAACAGGGAAAGGTGGTTTCTCAACATAAGTAGTAGGAACAATAGGATCATTATAAGTGATAGTCTTTTCTTCAACTTTAATAGGTGCAACTACTTTTACTTCAATGGGAGGATTATATTGAAACCACTTATCCTTAGGGAGATCAACATGAGTAGCAAATGATTCACAGAAAGAAGCTACTATCTCAGAGTCAAGTCCATACTTAGTGCTAAATTCACGGAAAGCATCGGTATCCATAAAAGATTTAACACAATCAAACTTAGGTGTTATACCTGACTCCTTACCTCCATCGAGGTCCGAATCGTCAGAGTTACCTTTAATTCTTTCCAATAAATCCCATTTGAATTCAATAGTCTTCATCATAAAAGAGCCAGTACAAGAAGTATTGAGCTTGGAGCGATTATTGAGAGAGAGCCGAGCATAAATTTTTTGAATAATTATTTCTCTTGAGAGCTCATGATTGGGGCATGAATATAACATTGACTTAAGCCTCCCCCAAGCTTGAGCGATGCTTTCTCCTTAACGAGGCCAAAAATTATATATATAATTACGATCACGATGAACAAGATGCATAGGATAAAACTTCTGATGAAATTCCAATTTCAATCGTTTGTAGTTCCATGATCCTATATCATCACATAGCCTAAAACATGTCAATGCATCTGCCTTCAAAGATAAAGGGAAAACCTTCTTCTTGATGACATCCTCGGGCATACCTGCAAGCTTAAATAATCCACAAACTTCATCCACATAGATTAAGTGTAAATCGGGATGCAATGTTCCATCTCCTGCAAAGATAATCAAAGTAAACATTTTCAGTAGGTTCAGTAGGTTGAGGGGTAGCTAATTGTGGTTCCAGACGAGGTGAAGATACCCCGAGCAAACCCCTCAAAGGATTGTTTTCCATAGTAACAAGTGACAGTAAATTTCAGCACACTATATACATTTTTCCATACCAAATTCCACCTACCAAAGGCGCTTCACTCCCCGGCAATGGTGCCAGAAAAGAGTCTTGATGACCCACAAGTATAGGGGATCTATCATAGTCCTTTCGATAAGTAAGACTGTCGAACTCAACCAGGAGCAGAAGGAAATGATAAGCGGTTTTCAGCAAGGTATTCTCTGCAAGCACTGAAATTATCGGTAACAGATAGTTTTGTGATAAGGTAATTGGCAACAAGTAACAAGTAATGAAAGTAAATAAGGTGCAGCAAGATGGCCCAATCCTTTTTGTAGCAAAGGACAAGCCTGGAGAAACTCTTATATAGATAAAAGCGCTCCCGAGGACACATGGGAATTATGGTCAAGCTAGTTTTCATCACGCTCATATGATTCGCGTTCGTTACTTTGATAATTTGGTATGTGGGTGGACTGGTGCTTGGGTTCTGTCCTTTCTTGGACACGCAACCCACCTATGATTAACCCCTTTTTGCAAGCATCCGCAACTACAAAATAAATATTAAAGTAAACCTAACCATAGCATGAAACATATGGATCCAAATCAGCCCCTTACGAAGCAACTCATAAACTAGGGTTTAAGCTTCTGTCACTCTAGCAACCCATCATCTACTTATTACTTCCCAATGCCCTCCTCTAGGCCCAAACAACGGTGAAATGTCATGTAATCGACGTTCACATAACACCACTAGAGGAAAGACAACATACATCTCATCAAAAAATCAAACGAGTACCAAATTCACATGACTACTAATAGCAAGACTTCTCCCATTTCCTCAAGAACAAACGTAACTACTCACAAATCATATTCATGTTCATAATCAGAGGGGTATTAATATGCAAAATGGATCTGAACATATGATCTTCCACCAAATAAACCAACTAGCATCAACTACAAGGAGTAATCAACACTACTAGCAACCCACAGCTACCAATCTGAGGCTTTGGGACAAAGATTGGATATAAGAGATGAAATAGGGTTTTAGAGGAGATGGTGCTGGTGAAGATGTTGATGGAGTTTGACCCCCTCCGGATGAGAGGATCGTTTGTGATGACGATGGCGATGATTTCCCCCTCCAGGAGGGAAGTTTCCCCGGCAGAACAGCTCTGCCGGAGCCCTAGATTGGTTCCGCCAAGGTTCCGCCTCATGGCGGCGGAGTTTCTTCCCGAAAGCTTGCTTATGATTTTTTCTCGGACGAAAGACTTCATATAGAAGAAGATGGGCACCGGAGGCCTGCCAGGGAGCCCACCAGGCAGGGGGCGCGTCCAGGGGGGTAGGGCGCGCCCCCACCCTCGTGGCCAGGGTGTGGGCCCCCTCTGGTATTTTCTTCGCTCAGTTTTTTTATTAATTCCAAAAATGACTTCCTTGAAGTTTCAGGAGTTCTGGAGCTGTGCAGAATAGGTCTCTAATATTTGCTGCTTTTCCAGCCCAGAATTCCAGCTGCCAGTATTCTCCTTCTTCATGTAAACGTTGTAAAATAAGAGAGAATAGGCATAAGTATTGTGGCATAACGTGTAATAACAACCCATAATGCAATAAATATCGATATAAAAGCATGATGCAAAATGGACGTATCACCAATCAAGCTTGGTATAAAAAACACCGTAGTAATCATTACATGACCACAAGGAGCTTGACCTTTACCCTTGACTCTCACATAGTTCCACAAATATCCAACAACTTGGTATCCTCGATACCACGGTGATCCTCTCACGATCACATAACCAACTTATGTCATCATCGAACCAGGGTTGTTATTAAGCAAGTTATCATTATTATTACTGTTGACTCATAGTGTGACCAACTATGAACTGGACTCTTATCCGCGGGCGCGGCTATCGATAGATTTAAACACACACTCTTCAGAGGTTTGCACACTATACCCACATCACGGAACCCATGCCCTCGCACTCCCATACATGTGGACCAGCGGCCCATGACACTCTCCCGGCCACTCCGACCAACTCCCCTCTAGGCTAGGTACTGGGTGGCCCCATGTCTACCAAAGACGCCAATGGCCACCGTCGTGGCAAAACAATAAACGGTCCCAAACGGGGACAACCCGGGTACAACACAACAACGGGCACACAATGCATATGCTGTCGTACCCAGCAAGGTAGCGCCCGCGCATAACCTTCCCTCTTTGGAGGCACCGCGAGAGGCATGACAATAGACCCAGTTAGGACCTTCCCATAAAAGGCAAATTTGGTTGCACTGGTCAGCTCGATATGGTGGCACCATGACTCAGCCAACAGTTGTTCAAGTTCATTTAAGTCCGATTAAACTTGAAAGCAATAAGCTGAGCCATAAGAAAATAACATGATGCAACTACAATGCATGAGCATGATGTCAACATAAGCATGGGGATACAACATAACTATCAACCATACCAACAATGAATCATATCCAACTGAGCATGGCATAATGACGAGCATGAATATCACAAGTATAACACTACTCATAGCATAACATGACCACTAGTGTCGGGGCAAGTTGATATGGCCCGCGAACACCTATGGGGCCGGCGGACCGAGCCCCTTTCGGTTCGGCGGGGAGCGGAGGTCGCACGAAGAGCAGATCGAGGCGAAGCACGCGAGAGGTTTACCCAGCTTCGGAGCTCTCCGGAGAGATAACACTCCTACTGCTGCATGTCTAGGTGTATTGCGTTCTTGCTCGGGAGCGCTGAGTGCTACAGTACACACGAGCTGCTAACGAGACTGAGCCTGGGGGGGACTGATCGACCAACCCTTTCTATGTTGCGCATGGGCCTCCTTTTATATGCTCAAGGGGCTCCGACAGGTGGCAACGTAGACGGGGGTACAATTGGAAAAATAGTGGTTGGTACACCTACTTGTATAGTGTACAATGTACTATACCTAACCCTGACGGCAGGGGATAAAGGCATTAAATGCCCGTCTAGTCGCCCTAACAGTGCAAACAGGGACCGTCAGGGGCGCCATCGTTCGCCACGATGGCAAACTTGTCAGCGCTGCTTGATACCTCGCACCACCGGGCTGCATGACCTCTCGCCACGCTGCGCTGGAAAAGCCCCGGGCGACACGTTAGTGGATCTTGTTGGAGCGTAGGCACAGAGAGGTGGTCTGCCGCGGCAAGCGCCTTGCCGCGGGTGTTGTCTTGTCGCGCCCGGAAGCTTGTCGCTCACCGGGCATTCCCGGCAAGCTCCTCTTGCCGGGGCCTTGTCTTGTAAGTGCCTGGGGTGGCCTTCCCGGCAAGCTCCTCTTGCCGGGGCCTTGTCTCCTATGTGCCTTGAGTGGCCTTCCCGGCAAGCTCCTCTTGCCGGGGCCTCGTCTCCCTGGCTTGAATACTTTGTTCTTGAATGGCTCCAAAGTAACCACGGAGGACCTTGGCGGTCACCCGGTTAGTCCTGCCGCGGAGGGCTGCAACTGCCCGTGCACAAGTTCGGGATACTAGGGTACCCCTACTCTAGTACACTGACAGGAGCCCCCGGGCCTGGGCCACACACGATGCCGAGCGTTGTTGGGCCAGGCCCCAAAACAGGGCAGGGGCACACGCGGCCCGGGTCACACCATAACTCACCCCGGACCCACCACGACCCCACGAACGGCACGCATCGAACGTGGCGTCGTGTGAGAGATCGTGTGGGTTTCTTTATTCGGAAAATCGGAACGTCCGCCCCCTCCCTCTTTATAAGCAGGGGAAACAGGGGCACGTCGCCTACCTTGCCAGTTGCTGTCCCATCGAAAAACCATCGCTGCTCCCCCCTTCTCAAGGCTGAAGAGAGCGGCGCTCACTTCATCGCCACCAAAGCACCCTCAACGCCCGTCGATCTCCTCCACCACCTCCGCCATGGTCCCGAAGCCGACAAGGGAAGGCCGTGAAGTCGGGCGCATGACTTGCGGCGCTGCGGAAGGAGCGGGCCATCTTCCCCCCTCAGCTCACCGCGAGGGAGCTGAGGGAGAACTACTACCTCTTCTGGTCGACGGCGACGCGGGTGCATCCGCGCACGAAGGTACTCCCCGCCGCTGCTGCGGAACTGGCCCCGACGGGGTATCCCTTCTTCGAGCTCTTCTTCTACTGCGGGCTTTGCCCGCCTTTCTCTGAATTCTTTTGTGACATAATGAACACCTACGGGTTCCGCCTCCTTGATTTCACCCCCAACGCCGTTCTGACCATGGCAGTTTTCGCGCATCTCTGCGAAAACGTTGTCGGAGTCCACCCAAATGTAGCTCTTTTCCGTCACTTCTTTTTACCCCGTGTTGAGAGAGGAGAGCCCCTTGTCGGAGGAATTGCTTGGATCTCTGTGGTCGGTAAAAGGAAGCTTATCTGGAGGAGAGCTCCGTAGCAAATGGGAGGAGTGGAGGGCAGATTGGTGCTGGATTGTTGAGGAGAACCCGCAGCCTTTACTGCCCAGCGCCAAACCCCAAAGAGTACGCGGCAATGATTGGAGCAATCTGGCCCTGGAGGACGCTTAGGCTGAAGATCGCGATTACCGAATCCTCCGCCTCGAGACTTGCCGGACTCATCAGAGGCACCTTGTTGGCGCGGACTTTCTTCGCCAAGACGCTTCTTTGCAGGAGAGAAGGAGACCTGCACGGGAATTTCAGAACGCAGCAGACATCATGAGGCTGCGCCTGTGCCTCAACTTCAACTTCACTGTCTTGGAGCCTGACGCAATGCTCTTAAAGCTGTTCAAGCCTGATCCTGATCATCCGGAGATGTTTAGGTTGCCGAGGGGCGTTGTTCCGCTGTGCAACAACTCGTCGCTTGACCGCATCCGGGCAATGATGCCGTCGTGCGACTCACATGGAATTGTCCCAACTTGGCAAGAGCCGGCAGATGACGTGGTGCGGCAGTTTTTTGACAATCTGGTGGAAATGCCGGTCCGCCCCGACGAGCAGAGGGGCCTCACCCGCGACACTACTGACGATGAGATGCAGCGCATCGCCACCAGGCTGGAAGAGGCGGCAGCAGCCGCTGCCGCGGGCGAGTTTGGCTTCACTGTGGAGGAGGCAGAGGCAGCCGAGGCGGCAAGCCTTGTCAAGCGAAAGGAGTTTGCCGGCGAGGAAGAGCTTGCCGAGCCTGAAGCCGAGTCGAGCGAGCCTGCCGAGGGCGCATCCTCCCCACCTACAAGCAGCTTGCCGCGAGCGGAGCCACCAGCTCCACCAAGAAGGTGTCTTAGAACGCCGGAGACGCAGAAGCGGCGGCAGACGGGCTAACAGCCAGAAGCTGGCGCATGACGCTGGCTCCATCATGGCAAGCACTGCTGGGAGCTCCTCACGCCACGGGCAATCGGAGTGGGGCCTCGCAGGCCACCGGTCCCGCCTCCCGCCAAGCGCCCAAGGGAGCCCTCCTCCGCCTCGTCATACCGGAGGCGGGCAGTCGACCTCTCCGCTCGGCTCCGACGAGGAAGAAGGAATAGTAAGATTCCTTGCTGTACTTGTAATTCTTCGATTTGTTGCCTTGTCTTGTATCTGATCTGCTTTACTCTGAATCCATTCCTTTTCAGGACGCTGGCCCAGAGGATGTCGAAGAGAGCCAAGACCCCGGTGGTCGTCATCGAGGACGAACCTACTGCGACAGCAGGAGGCGCGTCCGAGACCACCTTGCCGGATGAGGCAACCCTTCTTCAAAGCAGCCCCCAGCGCAGCCCCCAGCGTAAGCATATGGTCTACTTCTTGCTGTTCGGCGTGCATGGGTGCTTTTTCCTTTGCTGATATCTGACTGTTGACTTGTGTAGGAGCAGAGCAGCCTCCTTCCGCTTCGACTACGCCGCCAAGGGTGGATTCCCCGGCAAGGGAGCGTTCTCCGGCAAGGGGCAGCTCTCCGGCAAGGGACGGCACCAGCGATCCCTTGGCGGCGGAGACCATGACCGCAGCCCCCGGCGCCGGTAACCTTCTTGCTCGAGTACTTCCCTTGTGTTTTTCTTCTTCCGATTTTGTCTTTGAATATTTGCTTGACTTTCTTCATCCGTGCGCCACAGAGCCAATGGAGACCGAGGTCGCCGGCGAGGACGACGGCGTCTTGGCAACACCGAGGAAGCCGCCGTGGAAGAAGAAGCCGGCGCCGACGAGCCTGCCGGCGAAGAGGCCACCGGCTGCCGCCGCAGAAGCCGGGCGAGGGTCTGGCGATCGCCGACGACCACGAGGCCGCAGGGAGCGCCAGTGCTACACCGACGCCGATGCCTCCGCCCTGCTGCAGCGCCAGTTCAAGAGCCTCAAAGACGGCGCCTACTTGAAGGCCGGCGACGGCGTCTTCATCAAGCTCCCATGGGAGTCGAGCTCCAGGGCGCTGGCCGAAGGAGAAACCTTCGATGAAGAGCTGCTCGCCTCTGCTGGGCTGACGCTCGTTGACGCACCAAGCAGCAGCAGCAGTGAGCCTGAGGAGGAGCAGCTGCTGCGGAAGCTGCTGTCGCTCTACCACGCCCGACAAGCCAAACTGGCATCTCGGGAGGCGCTTGTCGCAAAGGCGGGAGCAGATATCGAGAAGCGCACGGAGGAGCTCCGGGGCCGCAACCAGGAAGCTCTCCGGTCCTTGGCGGAGGAGCGGGAGCAACTCGCCGAGGAGCGCAAGGCCTTCATCCTCGAGAAGGCTGAAGCTGAGGAGGAACAGCGGCTTGCCGCTGAGAAGCTGTCTGCGCAGGAGGGCGAGCTAGCGCAGCGGAAGGTTAACCTTGACAGCCACGAGGAGGATCTCGCCATGCGCGAGGAAACATTTGGCGGGGCTCTCAAGGAAGCAAATGATGTTGCCGCCGCTGTCGAGGCCGCCAAGAAGGAGCTAGAGACGAAGGTGGCGCAGTTGGAGGCCAGCCTCAAGAAGAGCGGCGAGGAGCTTGCTGCACTCAAGCACGAGCGCGAGAAGGACGCCTACACTCTTGGCGAGCTGCAAGGCCGTCTCGCCGAGAGGAGCAAGGCTTCAGCGCGCCGCGGGGACTCCAATGCAGACCTTGAGTTGAAGCTAACTACTTTGACTCAGACGGCTGGACGGCGCCAAGGAGCGGGAGGTGGCCTTGAAGGAGAAGATCAAGGCCGACGAGGAGCTGCTGGCGAATGCTGTTGCCGCCCAGAGTGCCTTGAGGGAGAATGTGGAGCACTGGACCGAGGGTCTCGTGGATACTGCTGCAGCCATTCACAGGGAGCTGATGGAGCTGGGGATGGTGGATCTTGGATACTCCTCGAGCAGCGTCTCCAACCCAGCGCCAAGCTCAGCTTGTTCTTCAAGGGCGTGGTGGCGGCTCTCCAGCTGACTCCGGAAGAGGTCCCAAAACAGCTGGCCGAGGAGTCGCGCCCGGATCTGCTGGAGCCCTCCGGAAGGTCTTGATGAAGGTGGCCTTCCGCAACCCAGGCCTCAACCTCACCAACGTCCTCAAGTCTCTGCCACGGATCTTTGATGTGGAGACGCTCAAGACCCTTGTCGCACCCATTGTGGACAGGGTGAGCGGAATCAAGAGGGTTGAGGGCGATCGCGTAGATTAGGCCGCCCGTTTTCTCTTTCTCTTGCCGCTGCTGGTCATGTCATAGGAACAATCCATTAGAGCTGCGGCAAGCTATCTTGTAAAATAACTTTATTTTGAGTATCAATTGCTATGTTATTTCCTTTACTTGATTCCTTCCTTTGTATGTCTTTGCCCTAGGCTTTTAGGGAACTTGTCGCTGGCACTTTGAGCCATGAATGGCGCTGAAGTCTTGGGCGTCAAGAGCCTTCTTTGGCGGTGCCGCTTCCGACAAGCAACCTTGTCGCAACTAGTCGCAGCTCACTTAAGTTGTTGAGCAGACTTGAAACAAAGTAAGGGCGCAACTAGCTACGAGTTGGTTCCTCTGCGCACAGGTTTTCCATACAAAGTTTGGTCGTTCAAGGAAGATAACTTAAATTTTTTAAAACTAATTGCTCAAACTCAAACTTTGGCAACTTAGCTTTTCTGTCGTTTGCTTCCCGGTAACCTAGACTTCCTTGAGCGACGCTTGGTCCACACCATTATCTTCTCCTTTCCCCCTGGCAAATTTGTGCGCGAGGGAACCTTCCTTTCTTTGAGAAAGAGAAAGAAGAGAAAATAAAGATATGGAGCCTTGTGGCTCGTTATCACTTACCAGGGGTAGGTGCTGCACAAAGTGTCAGATAACGCATGCAAATAGAAGTAAAAAGCATGAAATCGACAAGGTGTGCGAAACACGCTAAACTTCTTGATGCATCGGGTCTGCGCTTGGCTTTGTACAAAGGATTACATGCATCGGCGGCAAGACTTGTACAAAAGGTGGTTGCGGAACAGGTTCCGACAACCGCGCTTATCTGAGTAAAACTTACGAAGATGCTCAATATTCAGGGAGATGCTCACGGAATGCCATCTTCGGTCTCAAGCGGACAGCGCCAGGCCTAGTGACTCGTTTCACCCGATAAGGGCCTTCCCACTTCGGCGTCAACTTGTTGGAATTCTTGGCGGACTGAACGCGCCGAAGAACAAGGTCGCCTTCCTCGAGACTTCTAGCATTGACTTTGCGGCTATGGTAGCAGCGCAAAGCTTGCTGGTACCGAGCAGCTCGTCTGGCTGACTGAAGACGATCCTCCTCAAGGAGCAGCGCGTCATCTTGTCGCAGCTGCTCTTGCTCAAGCTCATCATAAGCGAGCACTCGAGGCGATCTGTATACGAGTTCCGTGGGGAGAACTGCCTCTGCTCCATAGACTAGAGCGAAAGGTGTGCGGCGATGGCTCGATTTGGCGTCGTCTGATCGACCAAAGAACCACCGGCAGCTCCTCAATCCGATTTCTTCCGCACTTGTGCAGCTTTAGCCGAAAGTTCTCGGTCTTGAGCCCGCCTGACACTTCACCATTTGCCCTCTCCGCTTGACCGTTGCTTCTCAGATGAGCAACAGAAGCAAAGCAGACCTTGGCGCCAAGGTCTTGGACGTACTGCATGAAGGTGCGGCTTGTGAATTGTGTGCCGTTGTCGGTGATGATCCTGTGAGGGATTCGAAGCGGCAAACAATCGACCAAGAACTTGACTTGGCCGATCTTGTCACCTTCCTCATCGCTTCCACTTCCAGCCACTTTGTGAACTTGTCGATTGCAACGTACAAGTACTCAAAGCCCCCGACAGCTCGGGGGAAGGGGCCGAGGATGTCGAGCCCCCAGACTGAAAATGGCCAGGATAAAGGGATCGTCTGGAGAGCTTGAGTTGGCTGGTGTATCTGCTTGGAATGGAACTGGCACGCTTCACACTTGGTTACTTGTGCAGTTGCATCCGGGAGGGATCTCGGCCAAAAGAAACCTTGCCGGAACGCTTTGCCGGCAAGTGCTCTGGCGCCAATGTGGTGACCACATATGCCTCCATGTATCTCTGCCAATAGCTTTTGTCCGTCTTCCCGGTGAATACACTTCAATTTCACACCGTTGAGTCTTCTTCTGTACATTGTGATGTCGACAAACTGGTACATACTTGACTGCCGGGCTACTCTTTCCGCTTCTTCTTGCTCTTCGGGAAGTTCTCCTGCCTGAAGGAAATGGACAATCTGCTGCGCCCATGCTGGAGCTTGCGGCTCGACAACAAGGACTAAAGGCACATCTGCTGCTGCGGGAATATCAGCTTCATGGCGAGAACCTCAGCTCGGCCGGAGCTTGACATTCCCGGCAAGCTTGCGAAGCAAAACTTGTCGGGAGCGTGCTTCAACGAAACAAACCACAGGGCTTGTCGGAGCAGACTGCCCTCGGCCTTTGTTGGTGTCGATCTTGGGGACCTTCTTGGCGGCGGCTTCGGGAAGCTCTGCCGGAAAGTAGTCACCAGAGATCAACTTCCTCTTCTTGCTCTGTCCAGTTGATGGTGTTACGGACGGTTGAGTCAG